>OY970816.1:9047613-11447613 GCA_963853775.1 Xanthia togata
ATAGTGCAATCCACGACGACGCGCCCCACACCGCGATTACTGTACTTTATTACGGAGCGGAGCGGAGTGGGGCGCGTCGTCGTGGATTGCACTATCTGTAACTACCTTAAAAATATGAACAATTATCAAAACTTAAACGTATTTTAATCGTCATTCAAGACGTGTCAGCCATTAAAGAAAAACAACGTAAAATCTAGATTTATAATACAATACATACCAATTAATGTGACCCACATCTAATTTACATCGAAAGGAAACGCACATCGGTTCGATCAATCAAAATATATCAACATTTTTGTGAGCAATTTACAAATTCTCTTGAATAGTTATCAGGGTAAGGGTGAGGTGCGACATGTAGCGGGTTTTAAAGCGTGGAATCGTAAGCGTTTATGATGTGTAACATCTTTCCTCTCGCTCTCCTCCAATTTGTGGGAGTGATTTCGTTAAAAGGGACGGAAGTGTGCAACAAGAAGCTGGGGAAGCGCTATTTGATTTTGACCAATGAGCGTAAAGCGCACTGCACGCGTCGCGTCGGTGCTTGAGTTGACTATCAGAAACGATCATGACAAGGCCCCGCCCCTTTAATGTTGCTTATTATAGAGGTGAGAAGTCAGATGTTACACGTTATTTGCGACTACTGAGAAGCTCGCTCGTTTTTAGGGTTCCGTACCCAAAGGGTAATAACGGAACCCTATTACTAAGACTTCGCTGTCCATCCGTCCGTCTGTCACCAGGCTGTATCATAAACAGTGATAGTTAGACAGTTGACATTTTCACAGATGATGTATTTCTGTTGCCGCTATAACAAAAAATAGGTAGGTACTAAAAACAGAATAAAATAAATATTTAAGGGGAGCTCCCATACAACAGACATGATTTTGTTGGCGTTTTTATAGATAATGGTATGGAACCCTTCGTGCGCGAGTCCGACTTGTTTTTTAATTTGATAAGATGTAACTGATAGCCTGGTTTTTAGTCTAGGTAAACTACTTTCTGCCTTGTTGGTCTAGTGGTTGCAAGCGCTACTGCTGAGCCTGAGGTCCTGGGTTCGATTCGCGGGTCGGTCAAAGAGCGTTTCCATCTGAAATTTCTCAGAAGCAGCCCGGAGCCTGGATTTGTGCCCGGTTGATGAGTGCAATAGGCTCGCCTCCCAAGTTCGTGTCGTAAAACTTACCCCGGTAGGTAAGTTCGGTCAGCATAGTTAGTGGCAATGCTGACTGCCTAGTACCTACTACCCAGACTACCTATGTACTTGAGTATCTGAATATCGTTAATCGAGAGAGCGTAGTTTCTTTCCAAAAATTTTGATTTTCGGGAATGGTGTAGTTTACTTTCATTCTGCATGTGCTCTGATCTGAACGTAATAGCAATAATTTTGCGGAAAGCCCAGGAGCTTACCGAAAAAAGTAATCATTTTATGCAAATGAACGTTTTTGATTTGTTTGTGACCTAGCGCTGATGATGTATTACCTATTTCTCTCTTATTTATTTATTTATATACACTTTACTGTACATCAGAAAAAAAAAATACCACTACAAAACATACAATGGGTGGCCTTATCGCTTTCTGCGATCTCTTCTAGGCAACCAAGGAATGGAGAGTGATTGCGTGGACATTATGTATTTAATGATTTATTTACCTATTTATTTATTTATCTCATGGAAAACCACCAGCTTTACATAAATACAATAAAAACACTGGAATAAGAAACATGAAGCGAATTATAGGTTTTAACGGCTAGCTATACAATAATACAGTAAGAGATCTTATACACGACAAATTATATCAAGAACACAAGCGCACCAACCATCAAATCGGTAATGCCAAACATAAACACAACAACAGGAATAAACTACAACAAAATTAAATAAAAATAAGTACCAGAAATAAATTAACATTATGAATTAATTTTGAAGAAATCAAGGTTCAGCCTTTTGCGATCGCTTGAGCCCTTCGTTGAAAACAAGTCAAAAGAGAACTGCTTGCATAAAGTCAAAGTCAAAGTCAAATAATTTATTTCATTTAGGCACAAAAAAGGCACTTATGAACGTCAACATTTACAAAAAAAAGATATAATAATTGATTCTAGTCGCCCATTCCAAAAGGTCGTTTTCGTATGGAGAAGAATGGGCAAGAAACTCCACCGTTACTCTTTTAAAATATTTTCACAATATTCTGTATACATTAATTATATAATTATATGTGAAGACGATGCACCTAGAATAAGATTACTATACCACGATAGGTAAAAAGAATGAAAAATGAAGGAATGACATAAATTAATTATGTGATAGATGCATGGTGCTCACATTTTTACAAACATTGTAAAATTATACGATATTCTTAACATTTTAACAAGTACTACTAATAATAAGTCAGTGTGTGAGTTCAAATAATCACAGAATATAAAATTAATGTTTAAAAAAATAATATTATACAATTAAATTGGCAACTAGTTTGATTTTGTCTAGATTCTAAATTGTCCTATGGAGCAGGACCAGCATGTTTCCAAGCATTTATATCTTGGATATAATCCTCTAATTTGTAATATGCTTGTTTAAGTCATTAAAGTCATAAGTACTTAAAGTCTTTACTCGCTCGCACTAAAAATGAGTTTTGCCTATAGTTGGAAGAGGATAACGGAATAGCGATAGGTGGATTAAATCTGAGTAATCGCAGGGGGAATATTGAAATACAGCTTACGTAGAAGCTGCGGACAATCTACCTCATTGGTTACAATTTTGAGCAAAAATGTGCAATCTGCTAATCGACGACGGTTAATAAGTGGTTGTAGGTGAAATTTCCTGCAAAGATCCAAATAGTCACAACTGTGGTATGGTATCCGCAAACGATAGCACAGAAACCTAACAAGTCGTTTTTGCACACCCTCTATGCTATCGATGGGCACGCCATAACGCGGGTTCCAAATTTGAGAAGCATATTCTAAATTACTTCTCACAAATGAGCAATACAATATCTTAAAACACGCTGCTAGTCTCATTACAAAACCTAATGCTCTAGATGCTTATAAATGGGGTTATTTGCTGTTATAAATCAACAAGCATATCTTCCAATTGTCGAAATCCTCGAAGGGTAGGATGCCTGGTGGAGATACAGTTATATTATGTCGTTTTTCGAATAAAACCAAACATGTCGGTGGCGTGTTCAGCACAATAATAAATATTTTTCTTTCTTTCTTTCAATATCTACGAATCCATCAATGGTGAATGGTTATATTGCCTATGCATTACATTTGTCTCAGAAACAGGCGTTTCTTCTCTCATACCTTGAATTACCCGCGTAAACTCGAACCATACCCTAACCAACTTAAACCTTACTATTCACAAATACACAACAAACTCCCTCTTCACCTTATCCCCAAACAAATAAGGCTCAAATTCGCCTACCACGTGTAACCACCATACAACCATGAATCAATCACCTCACATGCAGTGATTACTGTAAGACAGACATTCCCTCGGGGTCCGGGGTTCGATCCTGTGCGAGGCATCAATCAAAACTCGTCTATTTTCACATTCGTGATTTACAAATCGTTTGTGTTTTTATTTTTTCGTTTGGAATAAGTCGGATTTTGTAGGATCCTAGTTGTAGCCTGAGGGTGAGCTTCAAGAAAAAAAGTTTTTATTGCTTTCTGATTTAATTTAGTGCAATAATTTTGGGTGATGAATGCTCCTTAAATTGAGTAGTTACCTAATCTTTTTTTTAAATCATAAAAATTCAAAATATTTTATTTCATATAAACTTACATGGGCACTTATGAAACGTCAGAAGCTAGGTGCACGGTTCCAATCAGTCGTTTCCTATGGAGAAGAGCAGACAAGAATCTCTTTTAAAAATAATTGGCTTTTACAATATTTTCAAATAACATTGGTATGGGAGAACAGTGTAGATCTTTCAACAAGTACCAGGTACTTAACAAAATGATGATGGTCAACAAATCTACAGTCCACTAAGCCTAAAGCGCGGTTCTCACATTCACAAAATAGAAAAGAATCTTTATAAAGACTGTAATTGACATGAAAATGCATTTGCACGCCTTATCATGGCAGGATAATTATGTTGAAACCAAAATGACTGTAATATCTATTGTACCATAATATTCCAGCAAATAAGTATTTTTGATATGATTTGATTTGAAAGATAAACATACCATACCTATAGTACCTTTTTATATTTAAGCTCTATGTATTTATTTAAGTAGGTAAGTACCGGTAAACCGGGGTTACTTTGATTAGCGGGGTAACTTTGATAGAAACTTCCATTTCATATAAAATCGTGAATTACGTAAAACGAAACGCAATTACCTAGGTAGTTTTTTTTTCTGAGATGAACACTGAACAACTGTTTAATCCTTTCCTGAGGACAAGCTGGGAATCCACCAATCATTTTAATTGAAAATGGTAAATATATTGTCATTCAAACAATCAAATTAATTGTTAGATCAAAGTTACCCCATGCGACAATATTTATTTTTCTCGTTGATAGATTTTTATATTTTAAATTGTATTTGCATTATAATTGGGTATTTGTATTGGCATAATTGTAATTACGCAATAAAATAAGGGGTATCAAAGTAACCAAATCCTACGTATAACTGATCAGGCAGTGAATTTTTTTTTCTCAAAAACTAGCTAATTTTTTTCACTTATTATTACAGGAATCGAGAGTAATAAAAAAACCGATCACTAGATTTTTTTAGTATTTTTTTACACACACAACTTTAAAAGATATGAACCTTCAAAGTTTAATGATCAAAGTAACCCCGGTCTACGGTAGGTAGGTATATGTTAATTTATTACATTATACGTGTAGGTTTATTTCAATATTTTAGTTTAAGACTCCGTATATTTATATTTTTTTCTCTTCTTGTTCTCACACACTTTTGTCTACATTTCTTTGTCATTTCTCCTGTCGCAGGTCTGCTGGAAGAAATTTCTTAAGAAATAAGCATAACCTTTGTACCTACTCATAATTATGATTACGTCTTATCTGTATCTATTTTTCTGTGTATACATAAATATTAATAAAAATAAAAACCTATTTTAGACGAAATGACATGATTGCTATTACAACTGTAAGAAATCTGAATAGTTATCATGTCCACAAAAGCCACTAAATTCTAAATTCAACAAAACCTAAAAAAAAAAAAAAAAAACATTGTTTGAAGCTCAGAAGCTTCGACTAGTATTGTCTTATGTATGGTATTATAACTTATAAAGTTATTATAACACAATAACTATCCATCCGGCCATATTACCCGTGGAACCAATGACCGCTTGGGGTAGACATGTTCTTGAGTGGAGACCGCGGATCGGCAATCGTAAGGTAGGACGCCCTACTCAGGCTAGGTGGAGCGACGATCTTCGCAGGGTGGCTGGTGGCAGCTGGATGAGAGTTGCCGAGAAACGAGCTGAATGGCGTGCAATTGGAGAGGCATATGTCCAGCAGTGGACTGCTACAAGCTGATGATGATGACATATCCGTCAAACCTCGCTCGCCTAGTGTTCGTATGTGCTATGGTTGAGCTTGAGGTCCTGAGTTCATAGGAAAAGTGTTATTGGGTTTTTTCCATCAGATGAATTTCTCAGTAGCAGCCCGTAGTCTAAATTTTTGCCCGGTTGATGGCAATAGGATCTCCCCGTATTACATGGAACTTAAACATAACAGGTGAAATGTGGGCGTAAGTTATCAACAACTCTGCCTAACCCTTTGGGAATTACAGGCGTAATATTATTTTATGTTTTATCCGTCAAAGCCTTGATTCGGAACTAAAAGAAAATCTGTAGGCATACAATCCTTGTCCCAATGTTACGTGGGGTTGGCGCACCCGTTTTCTTCTTCCACTCTCCCCTGTCAACCGCCACGCTATCATTCACTCCCTTCTCTTTCATATCATTCCTCACACAATCCATCCATATTTTCTTTGGCCTTCCTCTCCTTCCATTTAATATATTCATCACTCTTTTAGTCACATGCGTTTCCTCTCTTCTCATCACATACCCATACCAAGCCGAACGATTTCCTTTGACTATTATTTATAGGTCGTTAGTGTAAACTACTGACATTTAGCATTTTAAAGGTCAGATTACAAGCCACCAATGACGCCAATGTTGCTGTCTGGCTTCAGTACCTACCTAAGTATTTTCTGCCAAACGTGTCATAGGGCCATATTTTCAGTTTTTCTTTAGTAACACCCGAAACCACCCAAGAATGACCTACAACCTACAACTACAGGTGTAGTATGTCTCAATGCCTACAGTCTGTTCGAAAAATATCTGATTAAAGTGTAAACAACTCTGTTCTGGTTAAATTACGCAATCACTGACTAAAAGGACCTCATTCAATTAATCTGTATTTATAAGGTTTTAGATATCTCACCACTTTTTCCAACAATTCTTTTCTGGTTATCATTATTAATTGTTATTGAAAAATCATCGACGGAGCTTGAGGTTATAAAATTCACCTCAATTGTCAAATGAAGAACATCTATACGGTAATTTTAAAATAATAATTTAGGGTTGGCATGCACAGGTACGTTTTCTGAGCCATTTGTTTACATTATCATCAGATTTTTTTTAGAACAGACCATTCAAAACACAATACTGTATGTTCCTCAAAACCACTTGCACCTAAAATCAAAAATATGCCTTTCGTTTCCTTTGTTCGACTCAAGCGCAAGTGCGTCACGAAAACGCCGACCAATCAGCGCCGTTCGCGCCCGCGGCCCGTCACGATTCGACGCCTTCCATATTTGAATGCATGTCCTAATGTTCTGTTCGTTTTTTAAATGTGTTTGTGTGTGCTGTTTGTTATGTAATGGATTGGTAAATAATAAGTTAACTATGTATATAATTATTACTTACCTAAGGTTTTTTAATTTCTTGGAGTCACGATATTATCATACTGCATGCCTACTTGAATAAGATCTATAATAAAAAAATATTAGAGTACGTATTTTTAGCTTTATCATATTAATAAAAAATGATTTAGATATAACGTATTAAAGTGGGGGCTCGCTACGTCACAAGTCAGTATAAAATCTACCGGGGAGTGACGTCATGCCACATTTTAACTCAATGTATTGCTTTAACTTTTTGATTAATCAGGTAAAAAAATATATGTGGATTTCCTATTGGATATAGACTTAAATCATACTTAGATACCGAATCATACGTACCTACGTTACATATACATATAGATAAATCATTTATTTTGCGCAACACTGAAGAGATCGAAATCGGCTGATAAACGGTGACATCTGCTAATTACAGCTGCTTTCAGTTTACAATATGAGGTCTGAAGGCTGCTTTTGGGGCACAGAGCCTCTACGAGTGACGATGAAAAATGTTCTCAGAAACCAAGTTTCCATGGAAACTTGGTTTCTGAGAACATTTTTTGAGTACGGCCGCGTCTTGTACTTTTGTCACAGGCTTTTCTTCTACTTTTCTATACTTAGTGCCAAAACGTTAAAAAGAAAATAGGAAATTAAACTTTGGAAATTAAGTAGTTATACCAGTTCGTATTAGTTACGCAGGTTTACGAAACCCTCAGTCTTGAGAGGTCAAAGACGTTACATTTTTCAATAAAAAAAAACAAAACAACAACGGTTGTGTAAAACAGCTGTTACCAGCACTTGCATAGTCTGTGATTAAGTGCGGTCCAAGTAACAATTAAAATAATTATTTTATTAATTCGCAAGAAACGTTTGTGAACTGCACCCATTCCTACGGTATTATTTTCCAGCTATCTATATTTAGAGTTTTTTAGAGAGTTGTTTCTGAGTTTGTCTCTTTTTTCATGTGATTGTCGGCAAAGAACAGATCTACCCGTGAAAAGGGGACTATAAGCCCACTATAAGCACGAACGTAGAAATATTGCGGCGGTATTTTACCGCGCACTGGATTTTCAACTCTCGATGTTGATCCAAGCGTTGAGAATCCAACGCGCTGGGATGCAGTCTCGTCCCAGCGCGTTGAAAAAAACACACTGTTGGTTTTTCAACTCTCGGTGCTAAGCAGAGCGTTGATGATCCAGTGCACGAAAAGACCAGGTTCCCAGTTTCCATGTTCGCATGCACGTGTTTTTATCGCGGCGTTTTTCTTTCGTAGGTACACTGGATTTTCAACTCCACAATCACAGAACAGAGCGCGTCAAGAAAACACACTGTTGGATTTTCAACTCTTGGCGCAAAGCTGAGCGTTGAAAATCCAGTGCACGAAAAAAAAAATCGCCGCGGAAAAAAATTGCCTAGGCTAATAGTTCGTTATACAACGTAGGAAGATAAGCAGTCTCTTTTCTAATAACTACTATATAAACCTCACGATTTGTTTATCATAGTCTACCTAGTCTTTTCCTTAATATGTTCGCGTCAGCTTCCAGTCTAACCGGATGCAGCTGAATACCAGTATTTTACATGGAGCGACTATCTGACCTCCAGAACCCAGTTACTAGGTAGCTCAAAACCCTTTGGTAAGACTGGTTATCAGACTTTCGGGCTTCTAACTACCCGTAACGGCAGACAATAATAGGTAATCGCAGTTTTTCAGACAGAAGTAGCCATGTCCTCTTAAAGTAATTATAACCGTGGTGGGAGTGGGGCCCTGGTGACCTGGTGACGCGGGTTTTTTCTCAAAACCTACATAGGCACCATGCAGTCTCTAACAACGGTGAAATATAGTCTAGGTACTAGTGTGAAAAAAAAAAGTCTTGATCATCTGTCACAAAAAAGAAAGATATAATTATGAATTTCAATTTCATAGACAAAAACAGCTACATGCCAAAGATAATGTTTGCCTATCAATTACAAAAGAGCATTAATAAAAACAAAACAAATCTCCGGAATCACGGTAGGCAGTAATTAAATTATATAAATAATTACTATCATTAAACCACTAGGTTCTGCCTGCGGGGTAGACAGAGGTATTTTAGTAGTAAACTCAAATTTTACTACAAAGCTTATCCACTCTGAAATGACGCGCCCCAATACCGCATTTTACGCACACTGTAATTAATGCGGTAATGCAGTAGTGGGGCGCGTCATTTCAATGGACAAGCCATATCTTATGTTGATTATAAATTTCATGTAATAGGGAGTGAGCCTATAATTGATTGCCATAAACCAGGCACAAATCCAGACGGCAAGCTGCTACTAAGACTGTCCTAATGTAAAGAACCATTAACACTGTTTGACCAAGAGATTTAACGAAGGACTTCAAGATCTCCAGCCGCGTTTGCGTCCACTATACCAACAATCAATATTCCTGAAGAATAAGGATGACACCTGGGTAAAAAAAAAAACTTTTTAGTCTGTCATCGTCAGTCACATAATATAGAAATATTAGACACGTATTTTTTGATTTATCTTTTTTTTTTTTAAGTTTGGGAGTGGGGGCTCGCTACGTCGTATCTAAGTATTTATACAATCATGCCACATTTTAAATCGATGTATTGATTACGTAAAAAATTAAAAAATCCATTAAAAGTCTAATATTTTGCAATAATCTACATGACAGACTATATTTTTTTTGTCATTGTCTATATTTCGTTTGAAAGAGAAAGTTGCGTAGAATCTATATAATTTTCTTTTAACTAACCCATGTTGATAATCCAGCCTGGCATGGCAGAGCGTTCATTTTAGTGAACGCTCGAAGTAACAATTAAAAGCATATTTGAAGCCTACCGTAGACGGAATGTGAAGAACTTAATATACTTAATTAATAGTATTTGAAGAAGCAATGGTCCTATCTACCGTTTAATTACCTAACGCCACGTTGGTATGCCCTGAAGCACATGAATAAAATTATTTAGTCATGTGCCTGTAGGTTTGGACACATGGCGCACACTCGGCGACTATTTTCATAAGCAACGACTGGCTGCAACTGATTATTTCCATAATTTTGTTTTATTCCCCGCACACTACGAACTTTTAGCAAAATGACAATGGGATCGTGTTGGAATGACGAATTTATAAAAAATAGCTGACTTGGGCCCCTGTTTGTCTACTAATCGTCTTCCTGTAATATTCACCATTTGTGGTGATTTTTTTGTGTGTGAGCGAAACGATTTTTAACTATAAAGATGTGGACTGGGCAAAGTCCTTTAAAGATCAGCAAATTACCATAAGTTCAGCAACTTTTAAGGAAATATCTGAAATAGATAGCGCTATTCAAAATCTAACTAAGACTATCGTTGATGCTCGCAAAATAAGTGTCCCCCACATTAAAGAGTGGAAATAAAACGAAGCTTCCCAGACGCATTAAAAATATGATAAACACTAAAAACATGTGGCGTAGGCTTGTTCTTAAAGAAAAACACCCTATGGAGAAAAATATTATCTCGGGGAAAGTCAATTCACTTAATAAAAACATCAAACATTTATTTCAAAATTCAAAAATTCAAAATTCAAAAGTCATTTATTCAAATTAGGCTGAGAATCAGCACTTTTCGAACGTCAAAGTTACATAAGACAGTCCCACAAAACGCCCACCCTTCACCACTTCCTAGTGCTTTCGCTGGGAAGAAGAAGTGGCGCAACAAACTCCCCAGCAGCACAGCTGTCTGTTCAATTAGGAAAAATTAAATGATTCTATACAATAGTACTTATGCAAAATAATTTACATAACACAACACAAAACATTAAATTATAAATTATCAGCCATATGACAGCTAGCACACGCCAATATACCAACCAAAAACATCGAGATCTATACTCAAGCAGAAATAAAAATAACTAAACGTAAAGAATATCTAAAAAGAAAATAAAGCCTCCAGGCATAAAGGGCGTGCCCGCTTACATATAGCAGTAACTAGAGTTATAATTGATAAACTAGGACCATCGAGGTAAAATAAATAAACAGTTAATTACTAATAACAATAACAAAACCATGATCAGCAAGACGACCAGTCACCACAAGCAGCACCCGTTCACGAGCTTAACGCAAAGATCAGCCATTACCCCCCTCGCCATATTTTAGGGAAGGAGGCAACCCGACCCCCGACGCTACCGCAAGCAGTGACATCTAAGGGAGCATGACGAACTTGCTGCCAGTTTTTCAGGAAAATAAAATAAAAAATATGATCAGTTTGTCGAGGTCGCTAGCTAACCACATATTGCGATACAACTCATGAAAATCATTCTAATGAGTAGTTAATGTCAACAAAAAATTAATAAAATTAAAATAAATTGACATATAAAGTCAAATAAAATGAACAATTTACCTAAGCTTATATAACCTGTCAGTAGGTAGGCTAATTCTGGAGAAAGAACATAAACATTGTCTTGAGCCAATCACAGCGACCAACTATTCTTATCATTTAAGTAGTCGTTGATAGAATAGTATGCCTTTGAACAAAGGTTGGATTTTACTTTAGTTTTAAACGCATTAAAAGGCAAATCTAGCAAAGAAGAGGGTAGCTTGTTGTAAAAGGTTATACCAAGCCCAACAAATGAGTTATGAACCTTATGTAGCCGGTGAAAGGGAGCTCGTAGTTTGTCCTTGTTTCTTGTGTTAACATTGTGAATGTCACTGTTTTTAGTGTACAAGTGTATATTTTGCCTAATATATAGAATGTTGTCGAAAATGAATTGTGATGCAACAGTGAGGATACCAATATCTTTAAAAAAATCTCTCAGAGAAGTTCTGGCACCCAGCTGGTAAATTGCTCGAACAGCTCGTTTTTGAAGGACAAATATATTTTGAATATCGGCAGCTTTGCCCCACAGCAGAATACCGTAGGACATAACGCTATGGAAATAACTAAAATAGCCTTCCCGCTAGGCTAGATATATGATGCCCCCACTGAAGTTTGGCATCTACTGTTATGCCCAGAAACACTGCCGAGTTTACGGTTTCAAGCACCTCTGTATCTAAGACGATGTTGGGTCCTAGATTTCTAACATTTGGAAGGGCAAACTTTACACATTTCGTTTTCTTGGCATTGAGAACTAGGTTATTTGTCGTAAACCAACCCGTAACCATTGAGAGTGCACTGTTTACATCGTCAAAATCTTGTCTGTTCCTGTCTACTTTAAAAATAAGAGAAGTATCATCTGCAAACAGTACAACTTCACAGATACCCTTTACATAGAATGGTAAGTCATTGATATACACTAAGAACAAGAATGGACCCAGTATTGAGCCTTGAGGTACACCTAACTGAACTGGTAGCCCGGACGATTTCACACCATCAACATCTACACATTGGGACCTATTATGTAAATAAGAATTTATAACGTTGAGAGCTTCGTTTTGCACACCGTAATGTCGCAGTTTACGCAAAAGCGTGTCATGGTGCACGCAGTCAAAGGCTTTGGAGAGATCACAGAAAACCCCAATAACATTTTGCGAGTTCTCCCATGCGTTAAATATGTGTTTCAGCAAAGCAACACCCGCATCTGTAGTGGAGCGGCCCTTTGTAAATTAAAATGTCTTAGCAACTGCTTGAGTATTAACTTTTCAAATATTTTGCTAAATGCTGGTAATATAGAAATAGGCCTGAAATTGCCAACGTCATTTTTATTACCTGATTTAAATAATGGTATGACTTTACTACTCTTCATGAGGTCAGGAAAAGTTCCTAAATCAACACATTTATTAAAAGTAACAGCTAGATAGGGGGCTACGATGTCTATTATATTACTTAAAAGTTTAATGGAGATGCCCCAGTAATCACCAGTGTTTTTAGACTTGAGTGTGTTAAAAACATTAGCTACATCACGAGGCGTTACATGTTCGAAGCTAAATAATATACTACTTTTAGAAACACTACTAAGCAAAAGGTTTTCAGCTTTAGACGGGGACGAATTTAAGGAGCGAGTCGTAGTTATAGGTATGTTGGCAAAAAACTCATTAAACGCCTCAGCTACGTCAGCTGCTTTAGTAACTAATTTATTGTCGACCATAATCTCAAGTTGTTTATCTTGCTTAACCGATTTACCAGTTTCATTGTTAATAATTTTCCAAGTGGTTTTTACTTTATTATTGGAATTTTTAATTAAATCGCTTAAATATTTAGATTTAGCAAAAACACTAACCTTTTTAAATAATTTTGAATAATTTTTGACATACTCTAGGAAAGGTGTGTCAAATCTGTATTTTTTCAAACCATATAACTCGTATAGTCTCGCTCTACTTTTATAAATACCTGGAGTGGCCCATTGGTTAAAGCCAACGGAGGTGCCATTAATTTTAATAGTTTTGGTCTTGAAAGTAGATTGGTACTCCTTTTGCACAACATCAAAAAGGGCTCCATAGATTTCATTAGGATTCTCGTGTTCTACTATAGATGGTGTAATTCGATGAGCTATATTATTTTTAAACTGTTTGCAACGACTAGCTGTATAAGGCCTACATTCTATTTTTTGCTGCTTTTTATGTAATGGCATGGGGAAGCTAACTAATAAACCACAGTGGTCAGACGTTAGGTCACTTAACACTAATTTATTTTTGGCATCACAATCACTAAATATATTATCAAGACAAGTTGCCGAAGATGCCGTAATCCTAGTAGGTTCAAAAAACAAGTTAATTAAAAATTATAAGACCTAAACAGATTAAGAAGTCTAATACTTAATGGAGTAACCTCTAAAATATTAATATTAAAATCTCCACATAAAATTATACTTTTATTACTTGATTTTAACCTATTGAGTGAATCCTCCATTACCGATTCAAAACTAATAAAATCACCAGAGGGGGGTCGATAAACGCAAATTACAACGTATCGCTCGAGTTCAACACAAGACAACTCTATAGTGCGCTCAATAGAAAGATTAACTAAATCTAAACGTTGTTTACATTTCAACTTGTTTGAAACAAGAACTAAAGATCCACCGCGAATGGCATTTTTTCTTACAAACGCACTTTGTACAGTAAAATTATCATCATTGAAAAACACTACTTCATGTTCTTTCAACCAGTGTTCAGTCAAACATAACACCTGAACATCATAATTCTCCATAAATAAACTTACCGTAACTCTAGCTCTTTGCCGGACAGACCCTGCATATTTTGATGAACAACATTCAATATATGCGGCTCACCCGTTGTCGCTCCTAATAGTTTAAACTATAAGGCGTATCAAAAGTAATGTTAGTACCACTACTAACAGTAATCGATGGTACACTACAGGTACCAGTGTCACTGTGTATATTGTATGCTAAAAGATTAGCAATTTGTCTTCTACTACTAGGTGGCAAATACATTGTATAATTTGTCAGTTTGTAATCATTAATAAATTCATTACAATCAAAATATAAAATAGCGTCACTGTGACGACATGTCCTATTATAAATCAACATATTTAAATTATAAATGTGCCTATTTTGCTCATCAGACAAATAGTGAGAATAAGGCAAGGTACAGAAAATAAATTTACAACTATTGGTCTCATTGAGATGTAACATCAAACGGACACATTCAATTATGTCCTTTTTTCTTACACTTAAACTATCCCCACATAATAATATAACAGTTGAATTGGGGTTTATTTTTGTCAATTTAATATTACAAATTAATTGGCTAATACTGGCACCGGGTAAACAATTATTTATAACATAATGAGGTGAACTCTGATTAAATATTCTACCAAAACCTTGACCAAATTTGTCAGAAAATACATAAGTTGTGTTAACCGAATTATTCATACTATTATTCTCATCATTAATATGGCTACCTACTGGCTGAGTCACAGAGGGTGTCGGCATAACAAGTTGAGGCTGAGTTGCCTGGGAGCAGGCACAGCTAAAAGAGAGGTTATTTGTCAGAGACTCATACCTCTCTGCATTGTACTTGACCAAGTCTGCCAACTCATTGGCCTCCTGCATGCGCTTACTTAGGTCTTGTTACAAGCCTCATATTTACTAAATATATCTTTTAGAGCATATTCCCTAATAAACAATTCATCCTGTAGGAGCTGAGTGTCCGTGTCATACATAGTATTACATAATTTTAATTCACTATTACATTGCTTTAAGTCTTGTATTAAATTGATATTTTTTTGCCTAAGCTTTGTATTTAATTGGTTGACTTTTAGGTGTTTTAATGATTTCTGAGTTTTTCTAATTAATCTATTAATTTTAATATATTTTTTAATCCTATTGTGACTAGTAAACAATTTAGTTTTATTGATAGTATCATTAGTTAAGTCTATCGTTAAAATTGGCTCAATACATGTGGGTCCGGACCCGCTACCAACCAACTCATCATAAAGACTGCAGGTGATCGCAGACTCTTCACTGGCTTTGAGAGATTGCAAATGGGTTATTGTGTTGCGGGCCCTGCTTAATTCCAGTTCTAGTTCAGATATGCGTCTCAAAGCCAGTTCATGGGTGTCACTACATTGTTGGAAGTTTGACACCAGTTGACGGAGATGTTGATGCTGGTCAAGTATGTCCATGTGCTGTATATGTAGTTCAGCCAATTGGCTCTTCAGCTCAGTGTTCTCGTTATTAATAAACTGAATTTCCACCTCACTGTCTTCCCTTTCCTGTAGCAGCTGTTCGCACTGGGTTTTCATCGTTTCCAATTCTCTCAAGGTAGCCCTCAGTTTTTCCTCCAAGGATGCAGCTCTACGGGTCAACATATTGACAGGCCAACCCCTAGAGGCACCCTGGAATGAGAGAAGAGAAAGCTAAGTGAGTAAAAGATTAAGAGAGGTATGAGATGTGGATAGTAACTCTAGGATGAAGGACCTACTGAAAATTCAATTAAGAAGTGAACGAAAATAAAGGAATAAATGGGAATGTATGTATTTTAACTCAATTATTGGATGATAATTAAATTGTTTATAGATATTTCTTAGTTGCAATAGTAATAGTGATATTCTACAATTTAAAAAGAGGAAAAACAACAAAATTAAGTTTTGCAAAATTATTGGGGGTTGGTACTACTAAATTGTTACCTACTTTTCGTAAGCTATTTTAAATCTAGATAATAACATTAATTTCATAAAGTGGTACTAATTAAGTAATTAAAAATAACATAGGTATGACTAGTAATAGAGTACAGTGATTTCTAGGGGTCTCTAACGTATTTTATTAGTTTTTATCCTACTATATTATGCCTCAGACCAAATAAAAAAGGTAGACGGAGCGCGGCGCTCTCAGAGTGAAGCAGGGTAAAGGAAGCCAAATTTCAAATAGGAAGCCGACCGTGTTCCAGAGCGACGCGCGACACCGAACGCACTAGACGTCATAACATTGAAATCGCAAATTGTTGTAAAATGCCATCCTGTGTCGTAAAAGCTTGTAAAAACATTTCCGTAATAATAAAAAAAAACATCTGGGATTACATTTCACAAGTAAGTGTTTCATTTGATTTAATTTGATATAAAAATACAAAAATATTTCATAAAGCGTTTTTGAAACGTGCGTCGGTGTGACCAGTATATCCGCATACAAATTCCCCGAAACGCGGGCAATGTTTGGGAGTGCTTGGGATTATTAATTTTAATATTACTTTTCGTAATGGTTAAATGCTTTTAACTATTACGAAAATATATCTATTTTGAATATCAAACATAGGTATCCCTAATAAATAACTCGGGTTTAAATATGTTATAGTATAACGTGAATACAATTTTATGATACGATAGCATTAAATAGCGCGTGATTATTATTATTATTTCTATAAACAAGTACTTACAACATTACAGTTTTATGTAAAATACATTTTTGGATTCATTAATTTCTCAACTTCGACTTAAAACAAACTGTTTTAATTTTAGATTCCCAAGAGACCTTAATTGGAAACAAAAGTGGATTGAGGTTATTAGGTTAAGCAGAAATCAAGAAAATTGGTTGCCATCCAAATTTAGTGTTGTGTGTTCCACACATTTTGTGGGATACAAAAAGACAGTACTACCGGAAACTAACGCAACACAAAGGTGTACGCAACGCAAAATGCATGCAACGCAATTTACCTCTTTTATTTTTTATTAAAGAACAGTAAAAAAGTGTTTTATTTATAAGAATTTATTTTTCATGAATAATCATTTATTATTCAATCAGAATTGGCATAAAAAGTTTTTAGTGGCAACATTTTTTTCCTAGCACACAGACGCATGGCAAGTGTTGCGACACGAGGTCACGCACACAACTCTGTACACGACGCTTCACTTATTTTAATGCTATTGTTGGCGTACGCTCCGTCTACCTTTTTTATTTGGTCTGAGTATTATGCATGAACATAATGTCCAGCCCCAATAAAAAGTATTAAAGGGATAATTAGGACGTGGTTCACTGGGACGAGCAGTGTAAACGTTAAAGGGGAAAGGTGCAATGGGAACTAATAAGATTTGATACAATAAATAAGCATAAAATTAAAACAAATACTCCCCGGGATAAGTGGTGATTTCAAATCCGTTCGTTCGATGACAGCTGGTACAAGTTTACAGATTTTTCATTGGTTTTGCAGCGAAGTTACTCACAAACACAAATCCTTAGTATTTATATCTAAATCTATCGAATTTAAGCACTTTTTATATAATCTTACGCGAATTATATTAAATTTACAATTTAATTCAAACACGAAAATTTTTGACGACCGGCTGCCAGTGTTGCCAGCAAAAAAAAAAAAAGTTTATTACTTAATCACAACAATGATATCTGGAATAACAAACTTTCCAAAGTGGTTATCCCCGCCTCGGATTTATGGCGTATAGTCAAATCACTCAAGTTTAATCCTACAGTAATTCCTCCACTTAAGACGTCAAATAATGCCCTAACGTCATCCGTTCAGGAGCGATGCAGCGTCATCCGGTCAGGAGCAATGTTAACTAGTGATTGGAATAGTGACCCAGAAACTGATGCCGCTGTTAGAGAATCTACCGATATACTGAACACATACAAAATAATTGATTTAAGATTTCCAGTGAGAATGTTGAATGCCTTGAAAACTCGCAAGGCTCCAGGTATGGAGGGGATAGACAACTCTTTTCTTAAAAACTTGTAAGTATATTCCTCCTCACAAAACTGTTTAATGGCTGTTTTCAACTGGACTACTTTCCTTCCTCTTGGAAACTAGCTAAAGTTATTGCTATTAAGAAACCTGACAAAGATGAAACAATTCTCTGTAGCTATCAGCCTATAAGCCTCCTCCCAAGCTTGGCTAAATTTATTGAGTCCCTGATTTTGAGCCGCCTTTTCAAACTTACTGAGCATCTCCTTGTTCCAGAACAATTCGGATTCCGCAAATCCCACTCCACAGTTCAACAGTTCAAGGCTTTCGATACAGCTTGGTACGCGGGATTAATTCACAAATTAATTATCAACTCCATCCCTTTATCCCTTGTTAAGCTTCTCCAGTCATATTTTGGTGAACGAACCTTTTCTGTGGCTATTGGTAATCAAACATCCATACAGAGACAACTTTCCGCCGGAGTACCACAAGGATCAATATTAGGGCCGTACCTCTTTATTTTATATTTCAATTATATTCCGAAGCAAAGGCTAACCCATCTCGCTGTGAACGCCGATGACACTGCAACTTACACCTCGTCTGACGACCTAGACCTAGTCATTCAACGACCCCAACTTTCGCTTGATCTTCTTCTAGAATACTTCACTAAATGGAAGCTAAAAGTGAATTCCACTAGAACGGAGATAATTATGTTCTCTAGAAAACGATCACTCCCACCCGTCTTGTCAAAATTGAAGGCTATGACGTTCCATGGAAGAAATCAGTCAAGTATTTAGGAACTACTTTAGACGATAAAGTAAGCTGGTTGAAAAATATGGAAGAACTTCGTCTTAAAGGAGTCAAATCCCTTAACAGCTTAAAACCAATAATCACAAATCTAATTTGAGCCCTCAAACTAAATTACGTATTTATTCCACACTGGTTCCTCCCTGTATGACATACGCATCCACTGTCTGGTGTAGTATTAGTGACACTAACTATAAAATACTCCAATTCGTTCAAAACAAAGCACTTAAAATAGCATTCAACACACCTCTATATACAAACCTTAAACAACTTCATTATTATATCAAGTTTCCAACTCTAAAGGATTTCGTTCTGAAAGTATCCCGAAAATTCTACCTTTTTAATAATCCACGTCATCGCAGTACTCTGGTTTCACACATTGGTAAGAGTAGATTAAACCGATTCCCTTATGCCAGGACATAACAAGTACCTACAAATTACCGCATTACAATTTCCTACGTGATTTCTGTCACCTAACTCAGTAATATATGTACATTACATTATGTCTTACAATAACCATTTTCTGTTAATAAAAACCTTTAAAAATCAATGAATCATTCAAATCTCAATCAATCATTACCTACTATGATAGGAATGTAAACTAACTTATGTTATTACCGGTGATACAATTATATTTTACAGCACAAAAGCTGCTATTGTGACTTAACTATGATAGTTAGATATATTTTGACGAGTACTGTAACTATGTAGTACCTATATCATTTTTATCTATCATCAATAGTTTTCTCTGCGCACGCTAATAATCCTGTATTTTGGATAAATGCGAGATCTATAAATGATAAAGACTGTGGGTTAATGCTGAGTATGTAGGTAATGTGTGTAGTTGGTGTTAGTAAGCCTTTATTATACAGTGTTTAGTAGAAGGACCGACAATTTTTTTGAAGGGTTTGGTGATGTCATTTGTACATGATGTCATTTTGTAATTTCTATATTAAAAAGAGTGTCCTTGGAGTTTCTTACCAGTTTTTCTCCATAGAGATCTACGTTTTGGAATGGGCAACTATCTTCAACTTTCTGACTAACTGACTCTTTGACAATTCAAAAGTGCCCTTTAAAGGGTTTAATTGACTAAAGAGTTTGAGTTTGAGTTTGAAAACTAAATTGTTCTGTTTTTCGATTTAATTAAAATTAATTTGAAAGTTGAAATATTTTTTCGTACCTTATTATCACAATTTTAAGACAGAAAGCACAAAAATCATTTTCTAAAACCAACCGTACTTAAATGTCATTGCCGATAACATCAAAAACTATTGCGCCCCATTACAACCACAAACAAGAAAGTTGTGACGAAATTTCGGGTAGTTAATAAACACAAAAATTATTATCTCAATTAGCTACCGCGACACCTAAGTTTTTCTTTTCCCTATCCCGATTATTTCTACGATTTTTTTTTTGATTTACTTTAACGCAAAGGTTTCTCTATAGAATAGTTGTATTTTTTCGCGATTTTAGGGTTGGTCTCATGTAAAAATCCCCCCTAGTAGTGACCCGGCAGAGGTTTAAGTTAAGAACTACGCTTGTATAATATTAGGCAATAAGCCGTTAATCCTATCAATGGTTTTATACGCCATTATCGCCATTGGTCGAGCTCCATCAATAATACAACTTCGAAATTACACAAGCTATCCCGAAATAAGCACTGTTGTGAGTAAAGCGTACCTAAGTCAAAAAACCGTCCAAGTTCGAGTCGGACTCGCGCACGAAGGGTTCCGTACCATTTCGAGCCCCACTTAAATATTTATTCTATTCTTTTTTTTTGTATTTTTTGTTATAGCGGCAACAGAAATGCATTATCTGTCAAAATTTCAACTGTCTAACTATCATTATATCGGTTCATGAGATATAGCCTGGTGACAGACGGACAGCGGAGTCTTAGTGATAGGGTCCCGTTTCACCCTTTGGGTACGGAACCCTAAAAATAACTTTTTCTTTTAATAACCATCTGCACCGTGAGAAAAACCTCTTTTTCTTCAAACAACAATTAAAAAGCCATAATTATTATTACTTCGCTGATTTCTTTACAAAAACATGTTATTATGAAATCATTGAAACCTGTATTTGAGATTGAGAAATGGTCTACAAATCTAGGTCGATATATCATGTTTTACAAGTTAGAAAATAATTTGAGACAGGCCGAAATTTTAGCCTTTCTTTTTCAATGCAGGTATTTATAAAATAACCTGTAATTCAGTTTTCATTGGTTTCGCGAGTTGATAGTGTAGGGTGACCAATGATTTGATGATCTTAAAGCATAATTCTTCAAAATATTACATAATACCCTAAACCAAAATACACTATGTGTTAATCCCTATTATAAGCTATCTGTGTGCCAAATTTCATCCAAATCCGTTCAGCTGTTTTTGCGCTAATTTGGAACATGTATACATCCAGAAAACCGGACAAAAATTCATTACCTAATCTGTTTGACAGGCAAACTGAAACACACCTCTTTTTACCTGACTGTCCCAGAAGGAGGGTAATGTTTTTCGAGAGTATGTATGTATGTATGTTTGTATGTCTATTTCTTTGGCACGCTCTGTGTCCTAAACGGCTTGATGGATTTTAACATAAGAGATGTCGTTAGCTTCTTCTTAATTGTGGGAGTGACATAAGCTATATAATATTTTTATATTGTATCTGCAAATACAATTTGTTTGACCCCGCCTGCAATACCGAAGTTCTATAGATAATGCTTGTTTTTCTCTTTTCAGTTGTTTTTGCAGTCGGGTTTTTGTTTTTTTTATAATTTGTTCAATTTTATTGGTGGTTGAAAATATAGCCATTATTTAGATTAAAAGAAAATTATAATTATGTTTTCTCATAAGCCAGAACAAGATATGCGAAAATATTATGTACGTCATCCGTGGTGAATAAGCCAGTCAGAATTTTTTTTTTCTGTTTTTTTTATGTTTTTGTGTGAATATTGTGTGCCTTGACCTGAGTCAAATAAATTTATTTTCTTTTCTTTCTTCTTTTTTTTTCAATGTTGGTAGCATAATATAGCTGACTACCAAGTGAACGCTAGAAAAAAAACAAACACATATTTTTTCACGACGAATTTTGGCGCCAAAATGCATGTCTTCAAGAAAGAAAACCTTCCTACCCTATCGAGTGTATTATCAAGAAAAAAGGTTTTAAAAATTATTACAAAAATATATACAAAAATAAATAATTTGTAATTAGAAAAGATAAAAACTGAAAATAAAATCATAAATCCACAACTCCTTTATTTGTCGTGTTTTTTTTTAGTGAACTTACAAAAATAAAAAATACGGCTTTTGCCAAAATATCCCACTTCCCTCCCACAGTCACCCTACTACACACGTCCACCCGTGAGAACGGGTCGGGAATCGAACTCCCTATAATCAACCAATCGGTACACCGCAATTAGATCAGACGGACAGACGTACACTTCACTTATGTATAATATATATTTATTATATGCCAGACAGGTTCAAAACCTGCCATGTATGTTCCAGACTTTTTCGATGTCATAATTTAGATATAGCATCCGGTCGTTAACACATTCAGAGCCGGAAGCCCTCCTGGAGGGTTCACCTAGTCGCATATGGGATGCCGGGACCATCGCCGAGGGATCGTTTTAAATGTAGCATTAAAAACCGTGAAAATAAAATATTTTATTAGTATATGCGTTGGTTTAAAAATACAAGCATTTTTTTTAAATTTGTGTTTGCGGTTACACACAAAAATGGTTGGAAACTAAGTACATACAGCGAAAAGACCGCCTAAAAACACAATTTTACTTCGTTTTACAATGTTTGCCGTTGACTGTCCGATATGGTTAACTTTAGCGCAAACGTAATGCCGGTAACTCTCCCGGAGGGTTCACTTTCAATGAGTGTGGCGGCATGGCGTATGAGTTCTATGACAAGTGGGTGGAGTCGAAAGTGTTATTTAATTAATACTCTGGAATTGCTAAGAAAATACCCATATAGGTACAAAATAGTACAGCATCAGCAAGCGTGATGAGCAATGCTCATTACCTTTTCTGTATAAGAAGAGGTCCTTGCCCTGCAGTGATACCATAATAGGCACAGAAAAATAAAAAACTTTATTGAACTAAAGCCTAAATAACTATTACAATGGTATAGTAGAAGTACATACATTGAGAGGATTATGCTAGGTAATAATACATTGAATCCCTGACCTCTAAACTAGGTTAGTACCTGTATCTTAGTTAGAAGATCAGTATCCCTCCGCAACAAAGTTACAAGCCAGATATTTTTAGGTACATCTCTAGGACAGCTAGGTACTAAACATCGCTAAAATATAAATGCAGGTTATAAACTTTTACAAATGAAAATAAGTGAAGGAGGGCCCTTCCCGGCCCGTCTATCGTAAACGCGAGCATATTCGAAAAGCTTGTTGTTTCATCGAGCGCAAGTGAGAACTACTAACAAGCAAGTGAGAACGCGATAACATTCAACAAAAATAGTGTGTAAAAATTTGTTTCAGGAAATACGTGTTTTTGAGTAAGCCTTACAAGCTTTTGAAATAAATTTTTGTCATTTAGAATCTTCATTAGGTACATGTGCAAGGCTTCTATGCAGATGATTTCTTTGCTTTTACTATTTATGGGTGAAATTTATGCAAAAAAGCTGATTTTTGGAGGCTTATACTGAATTTGTTTCTCAAATTTTCTTTATTTTGCTTTCATAGAATCCTAGGTATAGTGCACAAGATACATATTAGTTACAAATAGGCAAATAAAGATGTGTTACAACGCCATAATCACGTACGAGCGTTTGTATGAAAAGTATGACGGGTTGGCCGCTCTTAATGTGTGATTGTGGTGTGTATGAGTGTGTTGTATATGATAGTGTGTGTATGAATATGTGTGTGTTGTGTGTGGATAATTGGAATTAGTTTTATATTTTACTTTAAAGGTTGCCTATAAGAAGATCCTCTGTGTGTTGATGAGTCAATGTTAATAGGTAATTATGTACCTAACGTGTGTTTGCATTGATATTTTGATATTTTACATGGGTAGACTAGGTATTACCTGGGTTAGGACATAGGATACTTTATATCCCGATATTTCTACGGGATCCAAAATTATGCTGGTGCAACCGGGGCGTAGCTAGTAAGTAACTAATAAAAAATTATATCTAATTGCGTAACACATTTTCGTAAATTATTAAGAGCGCTTATTCTAAAACTTGGCAACGTCGCAAATAGCTGTCAAATATTTACCTGTTTTGATTAAAATATGAAATGTGGCTAACAGTGAACTAAAATATTGATTTTGAAATGAAATAATTACCTAAGTGTTACTGGGTTTTTCTATCTGGAATTTCTCAGTAGTAGCTCGGAGTCTGGATTTGTGCCCGGTTGATGGCAATAGGCTCGCCCCCTATTACATGGGACTTAAAACATAACTGGCGAAATGTGGGTGTACCTACTACAGGTACACCTCTGCCCAATCCTTCGGGGACACAAGGCGTGATGTTATGTATGTTATGTTTATAATTAATATCGTAACACCGAATATTTAGTTTTTGATGTAAAAAAAGTATTTTGTAACTTTCCAAATGCCTTTTTTACACCTAAAACGGTTACAATTCATTATTCATATTCGTATACTCGTAGTTCGCTAGTTAGCCACATTTCATATTTCCATACAGTAATTAAAACAGCGAAAAGGCAAATTAATCAAAATAGCGAAATATTTGACATCTATTTGCGACGTTGCCCACTTTCAGAATAAACACTCCTGTATCATTTTGACAGTTCAACAACATTCATTGCGTTATTTACGTTGTTAAGCAGATTTTGTTTTCGAACATAACAAGCAATGTATTTCAAATCGATTCAGATTGTGAATGATTGTGTATTACGCAATTAGGGTGCTGATTACTTAATTGTGGACGAACATATCGAGTGATAATCTGGATTATGCTGTTAAATCGGAAAAACGGTTTGAGCAAGAGTAGTGCATTAATCTGTGAGAAGCATTTGAAGTATACTGTTCTAAAAGTATTTGATGAAAGTTTAAACAAACCCTGTTCAAGTTAAATTCTTATGCAATCACTCACTAACGGTAAAACTCACCCTTTTTTCCAACCATTATTATTGTTTGAATTTTACATGATTAAAATTAAATTAAAAATTAAAAAAAAAATCGAGGTTATAAAATTGGCCTCTATTGTCAAATAATAGTAGATTTTACATCTAGTGCACAAAACGAACCATTTTTATCCGAGACTTAACAGCCCGAGACGAAGGCGAGGGCTGATAGTAATGTCGAGGATAAAATGGTTTTGTGCACGAGTTATAAACTCTGCTTTTCACTTCGATTGCGAGGAAATAAAACAGTAGTATACCATAACATTTCTTTAATTAAAATTCAAAGTAAAATTAAACGACATTAGGCTTGGGCTGCAGACCTATACAGCCTACTATTAAATAATAATTTTCTTAAATTAATTAAATAACCTACCATACTTGAATTTAAATTTGAATATCTTTTATGCCTTAAAAACACTTAAGACAAATAAATTAAAGTAAATATTATAAAATAACGAATTTTAACTATGAACTTCTTATTGTGTTTGGCTGTATGGCTCATTTTCTTTGCCTTAATATAGATACATTTATGAGTAGATACGTTAATCAAATGCTTTATTGCACAAAATTCGATTTACACAAATATGCACTTTCAGAGCATGAGAAGTGAAAAAAACATAATTTTGGTGATTTAAAATTGGAACACTCAATGCACTACGAATTGGCAGCCACAGCTAAGTTTACTGATGCATTTGTTTACATTTTCAACAGATACTTTTCCAGGTCATTAACATGTCGATTTATTGTAATGAAATGCAAACTTTCCCTGCACACTGGGAACTATAATTTTATCCATAGTACTTTAAATCCTTATGCATAATATTTTTATGCTAACTAACAGTCTAATTGCAATAGCAACACTGCTTACCCCGTTACGCCTCATAAGTCCAGTGTTACGTATGTTATCAGTAAAAAGTGTTAACAAATGATGCATACGAAATACGAGTAGATTGTATCAGTTTGTTGGATCATTGGGTTAGCAAAAATGTTGATTCATAGCGCTGACAGGAATGCAACGTAAGTACCGCGATCGTCAAATTATTTGAGGTTCTTTTTGACTATACAAATAGGTATAGTAGATACCTATCTACTGGCATAGTATTGGTGGGTGGTGTGCAAGCCCCTGTAACGGTCGCGATTTACGAGTAAGTCGTAAGTTCGAATCCATGTGTAAATTATTTCATCACCACTGCTCTCAAAACGGTGAAGGAAAACATCGTGAGAAAACCGGAGTGTCCTAGAACCTAAAATTCGGTGAAAGTGACATCTATCAACCCGCACTGGGCCCGCGTGGTGGATTACAGCCCACTCCCTCTCATCGAGAGAAGCGGTTTTAAGCAGTTTGAAAACAAAATCCCGTGAACACGATGACCACATCTGTTACCGCCCCGGTTCTATAGCAGCCGAGCGCTGCAAGCAGTAATAGTCCATAGGGTGCATCAATATGAACTTTTTCGTTGGTAGGTACTTAATGAAAAGGGTGAAATGCTACTGAGACGACTGACAGACATGAGAGAATGGAAGAGAAAAACAAATTGCGCCGACTGACTCCAAGTCAGGGACAAGGGCTGGAAGACAGAGAATTTAAGAAGAGGAAGAAGAATTCCTGCAATTTATATTAAAACTGGGGAAAAAGGGGCCTACGTCCATGGAGCTGTAAATAGGTACTGGACGAATACAACCATTCTAATTTCGCAACGGAACAAGTATAGCTTTGAATTCAACGTGTAGCCACCGCTCATTACAGCAAATTCTTCACATTTTGACACTCAATCAGCAGGCCGGTCCTCCGGTCTTCCCTTCAATCTTCTGTCGGCCGCCTCGATGAATGAAGCGAAGACCGAAGTGCTTTTTCGAATAATATGACGGTGGCGTGTGGCGTTGGCAGTTCCTGGGGCCGTATTATGACGTATTAATGCCACCATTATTCCAGTGTGACTGAGAGACGGAGCTATACAAGGCCGCTAGCACCATCCTTTTTTCGCAGTGGAATAATGATGGCATTAATACTTCATAATAAGGCTCCTGTACTATTTCTTTATCAGATGTTGAGTTCTTTTGAGAGCTGTTGGTTTCCATGTTTCTTGTAAATAGAGTGTTAAAACGTGCCGGATGCTTTGTGATGGTCTATTATTTTATAATTATCTATTATTTTAAAAAACCTGATAAAAAAAACAAAAACCCATCCACAACACAACACATTAAATAAATAAATAATGAAAATACCCTGTGCCCCAAAAACTTGAAAATCTAACCTACCCGATCTAAACTTTACAATAAGTTCCTACATGAATAATAGTACATTACTGTCGCGGTCTATAATGACTACTTTGCTGGTCGCGCTGATGATGGCCGACAGCGCAGCGTAGCGCAGCTCCAGGCCGACACAGCGCGGTCAGCGTGCAGCACTTGATGGACGAGCTGAGCTGCTTTAGGCCGAGGCCGTAGGTCGAGGCCTTTACAGCGAGGACAGCAAGGGCTGCAATGATAGCCAAGCTGGAAGGCCTAGAGCGTAGCTAGGCTAGCTCGAGGCAATCATAGCGTGACAAGCGAAGCAGTCATAGTGGGCCAAGGCTTCTATAGTGCTTTACTCAAAAATGCAAGTACCTAATCTAAATAAAACCGGCAAGTAATTTCAATAAAATATATATTAATTAACTAGAAATTTAACTAAAACTACAATTATGAAAAGTACAGTTACTAAAATTCAAAACTGACTTCCTTGTAATTTTTTTTTTGTTCCTCTTTGTTTTTTTTTTTTTAACTATGGTAATTGGAACTATACAGCCAAATATGGAATAAAATCTTTTTGTACCTATCTCTATAAATACAAACAGCTGTGTTTTAAATAAAATCTATTTGCATTTCATTTTTTAAAACGTTGAAACATCAAAATAGCGGCCGGCAATGTTTTGCCGGCCTGTTACAGCGACCAGCAAAACTTTGCCGGCCGCTCCTTGAAACAGAACGGCAAGGTCGACTTTGCTCAAATAAGGTTGTCAAAATAATGACCACATTACATGCATTTTTGAGTAAAAGCTTTCCTGCTATCCTAACTCAAACATTACCAACCAACCGACAATGTAAAAAGACTTATGTAATATATAACATACAACATCTTGCACATCACGAAGGAACTTGCCCTCAAAATAAATCAAAGCTTACTTGACTTTAACATGAGTTATGATAGCAACGTTCCAGGTTCGATTCCCGACTCGAGTAATCGCGGCCGCAGGCCCTGAATTAGCCCCAATTAAGTACATCAAACACAGTTTTTATTTCGCATCCCAATGTTTTTGGTTTTTAGTTTAAATTCGTTGTTTCTATGTTTTCTAATTGGAGGGCAATTTTTTGTACCTTTTTGGGTGTTTTTTTTCGTTCAATGCTTCTTCATATGTTTTAAGTTGGTAGTTTAGATGGGAATACAGCTATTCTTAAATGAAAACTATTATATTTATTTTAAGGGCTCGTGGCCAATGATATTATATGTAAAAAGAGGTAGATAGGTTATAAACGTTCCGCAAGTGGCACGTCCAAAGTTGGCTAATTAGCCACATTTTCTTCGTTTTGTCTCTTTTTCGCTCCCGATAATTACGACTTGCCCTCCTACTTCCACGTGTCATATAATAGTGAGACATAGTGCCGTTTTTGAAGATAGAATGTTAGGTAGGTAACCTATCTACGTCTTTTTACTTCTAATATCATTGCTCGTGGCTATGTTATAACAGCCGCACAGGTCGATCGATCAGGCTAAGCTACGCTTGCCGGGGTTGATCCGTGGATGGGTGACCATCTTTATCTTTATATACCAAGCCTATGCCTCGGAAAGCACGTTAAGCCGTTGGTCCCGGCTGTCATTCGTGGATCTTTGACAATCGTTACGGGTCGTCAGAAGCCCGAAAGTCTGACAACAGTCTTACCAAGGGATATCGTACTACCCAGTAACTGGGTTAGGCAAATTATGTTATTTATTTACCTACATTGACGAGGTAACTGAAGTAATGAAAAAAAGAGAAAATTCGTGAATTTTAGCAATGTTAAACTGCTTTATGGTCTTCTGTA
The DNA here is from genome assembly GCA_963853775.1 of Xanthia togata. NCBI lineage: Eukaryota > Metazoa > Arthropoda > Insecta > Lepidoptera > Noctuidae > Xanthia > Xanthia togata. The sequence goes on from OY970816.1 coordinate 9,076,510, forward strand.
TCTACCAGTTATTTGAAAAAGATTTTTGAACTTTTGCATTTCGTTAACTGACTTTAAAATCATAACATCTTTCTAAGTAGTCGATAAAGTTGAACTATGTACTAAACCGATCATAATATTAGGTCTTTACTCATGAAATTGGAGATTTGTATGATAGTTTAAAAAAATATTTATTTTTATTTTTTTATTTCAGCTAATCAAAGTACTGGCCCAAATTATCTATACAATATTGCCATTTTGATGGCAGTTTGTTTATCCCTTTACTGTAGAAGTCTGCTGGACGGCAGGTGATGAAGTCAGTGAAAGCGTTTTGTACTGAATCTCGGGTGTTGAACTTTACCCACTTAAAAATTGTCTAAATTTTGAAAAAAGTAGAAATCTGTTGGGGCAAGGTTCGGTGAGTACGGTGGGTGACGGAGAGCTTCCAGCTGTAACTCTTCTAGCTTTGCGATGGTCTGTCGTGAAGTGTGAGCTCGCGCGTTGTCGTGGAGAAGCAATGGGGAAGAGCGATTGACTAGTCTTGGTTGTTGAATTACGAGCTTCTCCATCATTGTTTGCAATTCTGGGCAATAGACATCTGCCGTCACTGTTGTGCCATTCGGTAAGAAGCTGTGATGTAGGTACAAGTCCGGCACTGGTCCACCAGACAGTCACCATCATCTTCCTATGAGTAATCTTTTTTTTAACGCACTGATTAGGTGCTGTACCCGGGTCCACCCACTGAGACGAACGCTTACGGTTGTCGTACAAGATCCACTTTTCATCGCAGGTAACAATTCGATTAAGAATTCCCTCGTTTCTATATGTCGATTCAGTAGTGCTATGCATGCTTCGACGCGTAAATCCCGCTGTTGGTCGCTTAGTTCGTGTGGCACCCACTTACATATCTAGCTTTTTTATCTTTCCGATTTGATGCAAGTGCTTTAATGTTGTTTTGACACTAACTCCAAGGCCCACAGCAAGTTCAGCCGTAGATTGAGTTGATTCCGCTTCCGCTATCGCCTTCAATTCGTCGTTGTCGACAATGGTAACCGGCCGTCCGCGAGGCTCGTTCTTCAACTCAAAATTTCCAGATTTAAAACGATTGAACCAAATGAACCGTGTTTATTTAAGCAGTGTTAGGCCCGTACACGTCGTTAATATAGCGGTATTTTCACGTAGGAACTCATATTCGAAAATTGTACGAATTTTCACTTTAATCCATGGCGCCAAAAACTACCACAATGTCACAAAAACAAAAAACACAGATAATTAAATCTGAAAATGCTGCGGTTATAGAATCTCCAATTAAATAGGTAAATACCTTTTATGATTACAACGCTACAAGGTTACTGTGGCTGAAATTGGAACTAACGACGGCGGCGCCATATTGTTTTGTGAATACAATTTCTGTGACACAAGTTCACAAAATGTTTACAGGCTTGTCAATGTCATTCAGGCACCAAAATATCCTTTGAGCTCAAGAAAAAAATCTTTATGTGATACGGTCAAAACAGACTGAAAACTGGAAAAACAAACTTTGGTAAAGGAATATAATATAATTTTTCAGCAATAACTAATTGTTCAGACCATTGGCCACATAGGTACTACGTCTTCAAAAAGTACACAATATACATAAACTTATAACGGATAGGTACATAGAAAAAGTAATACCTACTACCCTCCCCCAATGACGCGGCATAAGTAGAACCAATAAGTTAAAATCTGATAAATTACAACCTATATATGGTAAGAAGGCATGTATTACCGATGACGGAGGGTAGGTTCTTGAATAACTTATGACATAATTCCTACCTTTTAGGGGTCCGTGGGAGTCAGAAGAACGACGGTTTGCATTATTTGGAAAAATGGTGGAGAAATATTTTTCTCTGTTGCATAAATTACGGATAGATTGAACAGCACGAACGTAGCATGTTATATTTGGTACTGAGTGCTGGCCACGGCTTCGCCGGCGTGAACCCTAATTATTTTTCTAAAATAAAAGTAGCCTTAGTTACTCCTTATTAAATCAGCTATCTATTTATTAAGTATCTATTTATCTCATTTTTATTGATTTATTTATATTTTTATTTATTTATTTTGTGATATAGGCGATGATTTATAACGAAAACGAGCGCGTAAAATGTCATGAACAGACCTTTGGGCATATCTAATAGATATTATGGAAAAACTACTGGATGTATTGACGCCAATATGTTAGTAGATTACCAAACTTGTCAATCTTATATTGTAATATCAGACTTGAGGCCCTGGGCCTCAAGTCTGATATTACAATAGTGTCAGAATGGTCTATCATTGATTTCATAATTGTTGATTTTGACAAGTTTGGTAATCTACTAACATATTGGCGTCATTATGGCTTTCCAATGGTCAGCCACTGACACTCCATTGAAAGAAATGGCATCTATTGGTAATCTGGTACATACTTATCTAATGAAAAATGAATGACTGACTTAGGCGGTAGGTAATCTTGACAGTCCCTTTGATCAGTGAACTACCATGAGAACGTCATTGTGCAGTCATTTCTTTTAATTCGTTACGAGTATCGTGTTTGTGGAATACAATGATCAACCAATGATCGACCATTATGAATTTAGCAGATTACGAACTTTTAGCAAAATGACAATGGGATCGTGTTGGAATTACGAATTTATAAAAATAGCAGACTTGGGCCCCTGGTCCCTACACATAAATTAAGTCAACCAATAAATTCGGGGGTATGAGTACGGAACCGCCACCACAAATCAAAACTCAAACTCCCCCAGAATTTTTCATTTCAAAACTTAAAAGCCGCGGTTTGATTTAACTGAATTACCTACTAGTTAAATTAGGTACGTAATAGTTAAGTATTAACAGTACTACTTAAAAGTACCTCACTAACTAGGTTCAAGTCTTTTATTTCCGATTATATCAGAATTACAGAGACGCGTCAGCTGTTTATTCTCATGGCAATTGATTGGTAGCTTTTATTAAAAGGCTAGGTTGTTAGGGGCTGATCCTGAAGATTTGCTTGATTTACCTTAGGCCCTAGGGATCTTGATTTTTGGACTGGGTAGCCCATTAAATTTACTACATTACGACTTACGATTGCAATACCTATATAAAATGTTAAAAAAAACCCTGTGCGATCCGAAACAGGCTCATAGGTAGGTACTGCAATAACATCACCAAAAAGTTTTTCTAATAATTATATTTATTGAAAATTAAAAAATAAAATGCTACATAAAATTTTAATAAAATTTTTAGTAGATACCATAAATTATCCCAAATCCATAAAAAAAAAATAAGTCATAACTTATGACCCCTGTTGAACATTTTCAGTTTGTCATAAGTTAGACACCCGCTTTATGACGGCCCGCGCCCAATGTAATAACTCGGTAAAATTCCCCATAGAAAAAATATGTGGCGATTTTTTTTTCTTTTTCCCTGAAAATATCCATACGATAAAAATCACAGATCGGACAGGGTTTTTTTTTAGATGTTGTATAAAGTAGGTATATTTACTACTCAGCTAATCATTTGCCTTTAGTGAAAGGCCCCAAAAAGTAGAACAGAAGGGATAGTTTAACACGATAGGTACTGAATATAAAAAAAATATCTGAATAAAGTATCCTAGAATGTCGGATTTGTACAAATCCCTTCAGTCCTTTCGACTTCATTTCTAATCATAAATCGGATTTTTGATTACGTAAGTTTAGTTAAACGGCTACTTTCATTCTGAAAAAATTATAAACTTTTCATGAGGTCGAAGAGACGAAAATCTCACTTTACTTGTAGTGGCTGTAGTGGCTATTAAAAAACATATTCAGGCTTCAAAACCATTTTTTAAATAAAAAATTAAGTAACCTTAGGCCCAGCCTGCACTGCCAATTTTATTCGCTGGGTAAAAGCCTCGCACTGTGAATTTTATTCGCGCGTATTTTATCAATAAAAGCTTAGTTTCGAAATAAATACCAAGTTTACAAACATAGGTATAAGTTATCTTTTTGTTTACTAACCCATATGGATGTTGTTTATCCGAAATAAAGATTATTTATTTTTATTTATTTATTCGCGGGGTTTATATTCAGTGTACGGCATTGCAACGATCGCGAATTTTAAATGCGAGTGCGTGTAGATACATAAGATTCAGAATTACTATAAAATTTTCGCGCGATTTTTTATCGCTGTTACAGAATTGCTATAAAAATGTCGCGCGATTTTTATTCGCAGTGCGGGCTCGGCCTTATACAAATCCGTGCAGCAATACAAGTTTAATTTCCTCCGAACATACCGAAAGTGAGAAACTCTAAATTAAAAGTAGGTATAGTTTACGTAACTTACAACATATCTACATCTGTACTCACAATGGGTGATTGTTCTGTTTCGTGCAGCTATCTGATTGATAACTATCTCTTAGTAATTCGGTGTTTAACTGCATTTCTGTAACTTTTATGTTGAACCTAAGGATGTAAAAAAAAACTGAATACAATTTCGATTTTAAAAATGGACTGTATCTTTTTTCTTTGCTTGAAAAAAGCGAGGGTTCTGCTTGTTTTATTTTACACTTTTCATATATTCGTGTGGTTTGTGACTAACTTGATGCCGTCGAGACATATTTATCAGGCATGCCGCCGGTTTCCGCACGATGTTTTCCTTCACCGTTTTTGAAGCAAGTGATACCTAATGAAAAAGCACATAAATCCAAAAAGTCAGAGGTGCGTTTCTTGGGTTCGAACTCGAAACCGGTGACTTGGCAGTCTGACGGTCACACCACTAGGCTGTCACTGCTGCTCAACACACACAGCTGATTACGCTAAACCTGTCATAAATATGATATAGGTATCATTATACATCTAGGTACGTTAAGATAGTTTCAAAGTTAATTATAATTACGAGCCCTGCATTACAGAGAACGAAAACATCGTACCTAACTAATCAGGGCTGATATCGTGCACACGCATTAAGTGAGTACCTAACATAGATAATACACTTTATAATACAAGAGTACCTAATCAATGGTCGTTACTTCTCTGTAAGGGTTTGAAAAATGATCTAAGATATGATTCATTGAATGGGTGACCAAACTAAGTTATTATTGCGTTTAGAAAATACTATACTTTCAAAAAGCCAGACACAATTTTCATAAAATGTCAATTTCATCATATAACGCGGCTAGTTACCGCTACTCGATAACAGATGGCGTTAGCAGCGCCACAGTAACAAGATTATAATGTTAGCGCATAAATTGCGAGCAGTGAATTGCACAGGTTGTATGATTAAAGTAAAGGCCGAATTATATTCACTTGTGGATCTCGTATGAGTTCAAAAATGTAGATGAACCTCTGTGTCCATCAAGTCCCTATAGTCGCGGGACGTCGCGAGTGTGACTTTTATACCCTGTTGGGTCGATCTGGCGTTGGTAGGCCTATTTTACTTTGTGTACTTTCGTGTCGGTACGAGATATACGAGAACAGGTCATGTCGTGGTGAAAATAAAGGTCATCCAGTGAGGTTGTGGTGGAGCTGAATGTCACTCTAGCACGCGTAGCATAGCCACAATAGAAAGAGGTTTTGTCGATGGAATAATAGACAAAATGTCAGATTCACAATCACAATCTGCCATTTTGTCTATTGTTCCGTTAACAAAACTCGTTTCTATGGTGGTCATGCTACGCGTCCAGGGGCCCAAGTCTGCTATTTTTATAAATTCGTCATACCAACACGATCCCATTGTCATTTTGCTAAAAGTTCGTCCTTAATCTGCTAAATTCATAATGGTCGATCATTGGTTGATCATTGTAGGTATTCCACAAACACGATACTCGTAACGAATTAAAAGAAATGACGTTCTCATGGTAGGTCACTGATCAAAGTAACTTTCAAAATTTTAGCAGATTGCCGCCTAAATCAGTCATTCATTTTTCATTATGTACGAGATTACCAATAGATGCCATTTCTTTCAATGGAGTGTCAGTGGCTGACCATTGGAAAGTCATAATGACGCCAATATGTTAGTAGATTACCAAACTAGTCAAAATCGACAATTATGAAATCAATGATAGACCATTCTGACACTATTGTAATAGCAGACTTGAGTCCCAGGATAGTACAAGGATGCATCAGATATTGGTAAAGACATATTAAAGCATCACTCGTAGACTATTTAGCTCTAACTTCCTCCCGTTTTCAGTTTTGAAACTTTAAAACAGTTGTTCTTTTGTTTTGCATCCTTAATTCCTTAGCCATTAGATTTTTCGCTCTCATGTTTGTCTTATTGCATTCATAGAAGCAGATCTATTTCTGTCGCCAAGCAACATCAGGTAGCTACTTGTCTCTGAATGCTTGTAGTACTTCGTATGTCATTTTATCTGTGTCCCTAAGATTAGCTTTGGTTAACCTCTTGGAACTCATCTAAAGCATAAAATATACATTTCCATTTCATCATCTTCTTGCTTTCTTCATTTCTTTGTCTTTATCTATAACAGTCGTTATCTGAGTGTTCACTTTTATCCCAGCTAACCCATCCAAAATGTCTTTGGTCTGCTACTTTTCTTATACCCATCAATATTCATAACAGTTTTTCTCGTCACACATTACTTACATCATTAATGTTTCTTGCCGGCTCTTTTCCATAGGAAACGACTAATTGGAACCGTGCACCTAGCTACTGACGTTTCATAGGTAAGTTGGTAAGTGTATTTTTTTTTTAATTTATGAAAATCTTTCAGCATATGACAGTACACTGCTGAACATAAGTCTCTCCAATCGCACGCCGTTTGACTCCATCCTTAGCACTTCTCTAATGCCTATCATTTCGGCGATCATAACCCTCCTTTGGCTTTGACTTAATCGAGTAAAAAGGATTATCTTCAATTTCAAAACACTTCCTCCGGCATACTCGTACCCACATTTGATTATTACCTGCACAGGACATACCTATGTACCTACAGATAAACATCTCGATACCTACCTCCTTGCCCCATAGGTACCTTGAAGATACGCCTTGCGTGTCCACATTGCGTGCTTCGAAGCAATTATGTGCCGCGGTCCGCAGTTGCTTTTCTTTTATTTGTATTGCCACAGTCTTTTTAAGTCTGAGATATTTTATTTTAATATTTATGTTTGTGTATGTAGGGAAATTTATTTGTTGAGAGTTCTTATATACTTATGTGAAATTAGATACCTACTTCGATGGAGCAAAAAGGTACAACCTCATATTGTGTAAGCTCATGTCACATTGATTTGTAAGACAGGCTGGTTGAATTTTTAAATGGGATTTTAAATAGACAACTCGATGTTAAACGGGTATTACACTACACTGATTAAAGGCCCTGAATTAAGTGAGCACTAAGGGTGTAAGGTGGACCGCGTCCTCTGACGGCCTAATTAGGGACCCTTACTCTTATTAAACCTCTCTTATTAAGAGGGAACAGGGCCTGCGAGGAATTAGAAAAATTGATATTTGAAGGAACTATTTCCATCGTCTTATCTCTCTCACTTACCTTTTCGAATTTGTCTGGTAGTCCTCTAATCACGGCGATAAAAATGGGGCATTTTTGTAATTTTTGGAGGGTCATATTTCTTTTCCCAATAAGTTGCTGAAAACAAAGAAATAACAGGGACATTGTCTACAGCAGACCTTCATTTAATGAAAAAAAAGGATTGCTCTAGAGGCATTAGATATTCAGGAAGAAAAAAGAGTTGATGATGTGGACATTTGTATGTATGGAGAATCGCAGGCCCTGTTCCCTCTTAAGGGATTAGGGACCTTGATTCAGTGTAGTGTAATACCAGCATTAGGAATTCGAGATAAATTTGCCTGACAAGAGTGAGAAGATATTGTCTGTGTTTCGTCCGTGTTTTTCTAATGCTTTTCCATTTATTTTTGATATATTGTCTAACAAAAATATATTAAAGTATTTTATGTGTACTCTGCTGTATTTTTTTTAGTCAACATTCCCAACATTTGTACCTAATTCTCGGTTTCTGTAAGCTAATGTGTCGACAGATTGACTGTTGTCGTTTTGGTCAAATACTCTTATCGTGAGATTTCAGATTTAATTATCAGTATTTTGTAACCCGGATGTAAGTTAATTAGTACCTAATTATTCTAAATAGGTATACTGGTTGACATTCTGATATAATTAACTTCAACATTTTTAAATACTTACCACATAAAAATAATAAAACTTATGTCGATTCGGTTTCAGCTCAAATTAGAAGTTTTACTAAGATCCATGCTGAATAATTGTATCGATTTTCATTGTTTTATTCTATGTATGTATATCTAGCGTTTGTCATCGGCTTCGCCTGCGTGGATGTTGGAAATGATTCCACGGGAAAGTACTTGATGACATTACATCTTTTTGACATACATTTCTTGAATTGAATTTATATTGAGGTTTAATTAATATTAAGTTAAATTATTATAATTAATATTAAGACTAATAGTGTTGTGACAAATGTAGAATTTAAGTATCTAGTGTTTGTATTTGATTTTATTTTTTTGCTTGCTTTACTATGATTGTTTTAATTCTTGTGTTACATTTATTGTTAAGAACCACTTCGTGTATTATTGTTAAAACCACTGTTCGACACAAATGTAAATTTGTTGAAGAATAAATAAATAAAATACTACCGGGATGAAAAGTACCCTATGTGTTAATTAATTAATTTTAGGAAGTCTATAGAGTAGAATGCCGGTAGCGGCACTTTATCCCTGTCGGATAAAGTGCCGCAATTTGCGGCATATTAGTAGTGCTGCCTCGGCCCGGCTAAAGTGCCGCAAGTATTGCGTTGTCATTGTCACTGTCACTTGTTATTTTGTTTTTGAGGAAAGGCTATGTTAATTTCTTTCATATATAGCCGGTTAAACTTAAGTGTAGCCATAGCCCCTTGGTTTAGCAAATGAAAATGGCTGAAAGGTAGGTTAGGTTAGGTTAGAACTGTGACCACACGACGCCAAGGTCCGTTTAGGCACAAGAAAATTAAATGTTTTGGGAATGTGGTGTTTTACAGCGAACTAACCTCAACAATCAAACAAAATAACAAGTGACAGTGATAGTGACAATGCAATTCATGCACTGCACACACTGCACATGCACTTTAGCCAAGCCGAGGCAGCACCCCTATTGTGCCGCCAATGGTACTTTCAGAGAGGTGCCTTTATTTAATACTTCAAGCCCAAAAAATACAGAGTCGGACTTAATGCTATAGGCATTTTCTACCAGTCAACCTTTGGGTGATGCAGAGAAAAACAGTGGTACGTAGGTGCAATAAAGAAAATAATTTTCAAAAATTAAGAATACTAACAGGGAGGACGAATTTTATCCGTTATAGAACCCAATGCACTTATTGTCATACCTACCTAAATTAAACAAAATTAAATAAAGCACACCGTTCAAATATGTAATTATAATGTTGTTCTCAATGAGGAAAAACTGCATCAAGGTAATAAAATATATGAGTATTGTACCTACACAATTTAAAAAATACCTTAGTCAAGAAATAATAACAAGTATATACCTAAGATGTAAATCAGGTTAATCTCTATGTTTCTAGTTATGTTTAAAAACACTGTTACCTGTGACATGTTTATCGAAAACCACTAAGTACCAAAATCATGTGAGATATTTTTGCACAGTTCAACTAGCGATATTGGTAATATAATTATGTGTATTTAACACAACTCGGGTTGGGTTTAGAAACGTGCCGCCTCGCTGGAAAGAATGTGAGGTTATTAAGGGGTTCTAGAGGGTCTGTTTAAACCTCCCCATTTTTTTTTTGCAGTTTTTTTTTAATAAGATTATTTTTGGGTACGTTTAAAAAAAATATTATATTTATGCATGTAAGCGAGCGATGCGAGCCACTTAGGCTAGTACTCGTCCGCAACACTGTCATTCGGAATCGTGCCCAGAAGACTGGCAGCATTGCTACGTTGAATGGCAATGCTAATTTCTTTGGCCAAAGAACTGGTTCGTTTTGTTAAATCTTGTAAAATACATTATTACTCAAGCTACATACATAAATTCAATGTAAAAGAATAATTATGTGTATAGTCGGACGGGGGTATTCCGATAGTGGGGTAATTCTATCTGTTCTAACTAATGAGAATAACTGCTATTCTTAGTTAGAATTAACCCCCAGTCGAAATACCCATTTGACGCATTTTAATTTTATGTCTTTTTAAATGCGCTATTCGTATTTTTAAACGCACCATGCATCTTTTTAAAGCTTATAACAAAAACATTTTGACACCATGACCTACATACTTCAACACAAAGAAAAACAGCATTTCTGACAAAAACTGACAAAAAACTGAGCTATCAGGATTAGGATCAATAGTGTATGGAACATTTAATTACAACGCTGCCATTATTATTGGGTGTAATAATAGAGTGGGTATCCAGTCGGCAGATTTATTAGACGTTCTTGATTGATAGGTGATCGATTAGAAATAGAGAGGCATGGAGCTGCGTTAGGTTCTTAAAAATTTTGTGTCGGCAAAAAAGATAGGAAATAATAGATTGCGGTTCTAGATTAAGTTTTGTTTAAGTCTATACCTACTGTTTGCGTTGTAGCATGGTGCGAGTAACAGGTGACAGAAAGGGTAAATTTATTTAATTTATTACAGTTATTACTGATTCCGTGTAGGTACACAATCTGTATGTAGGTACGGATCATAATCGTAAAATACAGAATCAGTAAAAATAAGTAAATTATAATATATTTCACCCTTTCTGTCACCTGTCACCCGCACCATGCTACACCGCAAACAGTATAGTGACTATATTTTTTGACGGCCCATGCGAAGTGTGAAGGAAAATATCAAGGGTATATTTTGCAGTATCTACTCGGTAACCGGAAATTATACCAACTTATACGTATCTAGGGAATTATCGTGGTCAATCATTTACCGAGACAATTCTAACCTGATGTTTGATGGAACAGACCCATGTTTTTTTTACATTTATTTTTCATAAAGGTATTAGAAATCTGTAAAAGTGTAGTAATACCTAATCAAGAGAAAAAAAAAACAATATTGACCATAGATATATATTGACAGAAATGAATCCGTGTTTCTCTTGACAGTTCAGTTGTCCATTGGCAGAGGTAAACTTTCCATCAATTGGGCCGTAGTCTGCATATTAATCTGTAATATAAAAACCTGTCTTGTAAATTAAATCAAGAAAGTAGTCATCATAATTATTCTAGGACAATACATCTATGGCAGGAGCCATAGACTATTCTAGTGCCATCTAAGGACTATTTTTCTAAAACGTATTGCCCCAACATCCTCTCTACAGTTTTCCCAATTAATATTTTAATTGATGCATCGTTTCCCCAAGTTTTATTTTCATATTAATGCATGTATTATAATTGAGGGACGATGGGTATGATATATTGCCTGAAGCGTCTGATCCTTTGGATTCACGACGTGGAGTAGAGGTGACGTCAAAAAGGATGAATTTGATGAATTAAAATTACTCGATAAGCTATCAGATAGATGTGATGACACTCTTAAAATTTCTAGCGGATAAAAACACTTAATCCACATAGGCGGTTGCGTAAGAGCCGCAGTTGCAATAATGCCTTCACGAACACATTCGTATATACACAAAACTACACCATCTTACTCTCCCACACACACACACACACAACACCACACTAAATACACGACACCTTCCACTTCACACACTAACAAACACACACACGCATTTTTATTTTTATTTTTGATTTGATTTTATTAGTACTTACCTTTTTTTGTTGTCATTTTATTTTTTCTACAATAGTCCTACATGTCTTACGAGCTACAATTTTTGTGATAATTCGAATCTCGGCGAGGGGGGCCAGGATTCCATAGCACAGGGTATCCTAGTTTGGATTCCTGACTCCCACAAGTCCTAGTACCTCCAATATTTGTAACACCTGTATACTGTAATTGTACTTTGTGGGAGAAAAATAAAAATATTATTATTAATTAGAACCAATTATCATCTCAGCCAATCGCAGTGCAATGCTGGACATAAGCCTCTCCCAGGCTATGGCCACAACACCCTGTTCTTCGCCTTCCGCATGCAGTCTGTCCCCAGCTACCTTTCTAAGGTCGTCGATCTATCCAGCTGGGGGGCATCTCACACTACGTCTTGAATCCTCTTCTCCACCGGCCATCGGTTCTTCGACAAACGAATATCGTTCGTTAAGAATAAGGTTATCTCGTAAACATTGTACATTTAAAAAGAAGATTATGCATGATTACGGAATAAGAAAAGGAGATTTATTTCTATAGTTCCGCTTAATGCACGATGTTTGGCATCTAATGGTGTGGTGGTGATTATCAGCGCTGTGGTGTGGGTCCCCCATAACCTAGCAGCCTTCTTGTCACAGTCATGACGTGCAACGTGCAACTGCCAACTATTTCTTTTCGGTGATAATTACAGAACTGTTTTGGTTTTTATGTGCACGTGTTTCTGTGACAAATAAACATTTTTTTCTTGATTATTTTTTGTTTTTTATTACAATGGAACAGCCCATTGATAGCCAGTAGTTAGTTTTACCGAGAGAAACTATTCTCCTAACATTTATCTGAAAACACACACTATTATGTAGATATACCTATTAAACATATAATGGGTTTTCAATTCTAGCAGATCTTAGAAGAGTCAAATTTGGTTACCATAAAACTAACATCTGAAAAAAATCCATCTATTTCTTCTTTTCAAGATTTCCCGAACGTAGTAGATACTTAATCCTTTTCAACTTTATACCGCAGCAGGCTTATCATGACCACGCATGGATTTTGTCGACGGAAGAATAGACAAAATGACAGAAAAACAATCACAATCTGTCATTTTGTCTATTCTTCCGTCGACAAACCCCGTTTCTATTGTGGTCGTGGTACGCGTTGAAGAATGCATGTAACTTCTCTCTCGCGTCCATCTTGTCAATATTTGATACATGAGGTGATATCCTCAGAGTGACGTGACGTGATTTACTGCATATTATTATATAAAGCAGGCTGTGGGCGATTTACAGGATGTTCTTAGAAACGTGACACATGGTCGATCTTTGATTGACATTCAGGAATTTGTGTAAGTTACTGGGCCTGTTGGTTTGTGGAAGAAACGATAAGATACATAAAGATTGTGCTATCCACGACGACGCGCCCCACTCTGCTCCGCTCCGCACTAAAGTCCTTACAGTACAGTAATCGAAGAGTGGGGCGATTGTCGTGGATGCCACTATCTGTACAATACCTATAGATAGTGTAAACTGTTGAGTTGACTGAAAAACTAGTGTTGTGAAATGTTGTAAGCTTGATTTGTAAATACGAAAGTACTAGGCTAGCAGAATGACGATGTTCTTCACAGAAACCAATTCAACGAAATGTTCAAACCCAATTATAACGTGCTGTGAAACGACCACAGACAAATTGTATTCCGACACACTCAGTTGATAAGTTAAGTTGGGGAGCCGTGTTGGCCCAGTGGTGTTAACGGTCGCGACTTAGGAGTTGGTCGCAGGTTCGAGCTCGGACTTGCTTTGCTTTATGTAAATTATTTCATCAGACTGTTCTCAAAACGGTGAAGGAAAACATCGTGAGAAAACCGGCATATCCTAGGAACAAAAATTCGAAGGCATGTGACATCTACCAACCCGCACTGGGCCCGCGTGGTGGATTACAGCCCACCCCCTCTCGCAGAGGGGAGGGCTGTGTGAGTGTCCCAGCAGGGGGGACATTATAGACTGATTATGCTATGATTATGCAATTGATAAGCTTCAGCAGTTACTGTGTTAATTACTATGAAGGTTTTTTATCAACTTGGTCAGTAGTAGTGGGGACTTCTACCGTTTTCTTTACCCCTGTGCCTCTATTATAATACTTACTTTAGAAGATACAAAACCAACGTCTGAACAATGACATTAACATAACATAGCATCACGCCTGTAGTTGCCAAAGGGTTAGGCAGAGGTATGCCTATTATACCCACATTTCGCCAGTTATGTGTTTTAAGTCCCGCGCAATATAGGGAGCGAGCTTATTGACATCAACCACACAAATCCAGACTCCGGGCTGCTACTGAGTAATTCCAGGAATCAAACCCAGGACCTCATGCTGGAAAGTGGCGCTTGCAACCACTAGACCAACAGGCAGTCAATTAATCTGTCGCGCGCGCAATTAGCAGACACAATAGAATTTTATTGTTATCTGTCTCCAATATGAGACACCAGTATTATAAAGGTTAAATTAATGCAGATTTTATTCAACCTTTGTAACAGGATATAGAAAAATACCGTAAAATTACAGGAACTTGAATCTTAAAAACCGTAACTTTTAAACGACTTTTTAATGTTCCTTTAACTTAAGATTTTTCGTGTAAAAAATAGACGAAATAAAACATTCTGGACTCTAAACAGACCGACGAAGGTAGGTAGATATTTTTTTTTATTAAAAACGATAACGTTCTCAAAATGGCCGCGGGCTGTCGGCAGTCGAAGTATGGACTGCAGAAAAGTGTGCTTTATTTTCTTTTTGCTGAATTGATATTTCAATTTCTAATAGCCTTTGTTAGCAATCTTAAAACTAGTATTACAATTTATTTAAATTAAAGATTTAGACATTAGAAATCCCGAGATTGCTTTGTTCTCCTCCCGCAGGCTTTTCCATAGCTCACGGTCGTGAGTTTTTCTCCTCTTGAATTGGCATTTATATATTTATAATAATACCAGCCTATTACTGTCCCACTGCAGGCCAAAGGCCTCTTCTCATACAGAGAAGGCACGAGCACTGATCACCACGCTTGCTCAAGACGGGTTGGTGATTTCAGACTTATATTAAAACTATAAGTCTAGGTTTCCTCGCGATGGTTTGGTAATTATATTTATGCAGCAGTAAAAATCTTATGACTGCGGTCCCAAATTAGTTCGTCTTCGAATAATTATTCGCAAACAAACAAGGTAATATGTGCACTTGTGTCATGGCTGAATGAAAAAATTATTGTGAAGTTAGATAGATAGTCTTGTTTTAGCATTTAACCCCTTTATTTTTAACGTTGCTTAAAGTTAAGACACAAAATTCAAAAGTCATTTATTCAAATTAGGCTGAGTATCACCACTTTATGAACGTCAAAATTTCATAAAAACGACCGTCTTTCACCACTTCCTAGTGCTTTAGCACGTTTCAACGTCAAAAATGTATGGTTAAACAGTCGCTAATTATTAGTTAACTTTAAGCAAAGGTCATTGATAAACGCAAGTTTCTAAGACGGTAAAGGACACCAACTGATATATTCAGCCTTCTTGTTAAGAATACTTTTAATAAAAAGAAAGAAAACGTTTATGTGACATTCATTGTAAATTAATAAATTAATGACTATAAAGCAAATATTTTTACTTAACAAATTGCCGGCAGAGTGCGTACGAGTATAGCTGTAAAATAATTTGTAGTTCGTTTTGCAGATTTTACCTACGACCAATATCTGCATCACACATAGGTAATCACACACAATATCTGCACAATTTATTTCCACTAGGAAATAAAATGTCAGATTATTGTCAGATGATAATAATATAATAATATTAAGTTTACTAGTACATAAGAACAACAACACAGTACATAGCGTATGAAAACAGTGGGTTGTTCTACCAAGGTCAAATTATTGACAGCTTTCCGGGCTCCTAAACTAGGTACGCAGACCTGTATCATATGAGTCAGAGATTTTACGGCTTCAATTTATTTAATACAACCGTGACTTTTCTGTTGCTTACAGTAGTTGTTAACACAGCAAATGGAGCGAATGATTGTGGTTGTGTATTTGAGTGTAGTTTGTGTGTAGGGAGTGTGAGTGTATATTAAGCATTCTTTCAATGTAGGTTTGATAAAGTTAGGATTCTATAGCCAATGTATTTTCTATTTCATCAAAAGTTAAAGATAAGATACATAATGTATTTGATTTCCATTACAATCATGAAATGGAAATCAAAAACATATTAATAAACTTATCATTAACCACATTATGCATACAATTATGATGTAATTGTAATCGCACATCGTAATAATTTTAAATATCCTGTTTTAATATTATGTGGAAAATGTCGTGGGTTATACATTTGCTCACTCTTTACGTAGCTCTAATTATTTTGTAATATTGTAATGTGTAACCGTTTATTTTCCCAAATAAATAAAATAAAAATAAAAATAAAAATTAAGTAGGTACTTAAATCATAGAGAACTAATAGCATCCCTGCAAGTGTCAATTAAAAATTGGTAAAAGATTAAACTAACAAGAAGACAAAAAAAAAGAAAATTGATAAATGTCCGTGCTTATGATTTTCAGTGGAAAATTATGAAATAGCGGCAAAGAAATTAATAATAGATACCAATTTTGATTATTTTTTTATTAATATATTTTCAAATGAAAATTATAAATATAAAAAATAAAATTATATAAAAGGAAATAATAATAATACCAGCCTGTTACTGTCCCGCTGCAGGACAAAGCCCTCTTTTCATACAGAGAAGGCACGAGCACTGATAACCACGCTTGCTCAAGACGGGTTGGTGACTTCAGAAGACCAGGTTAAGAAAGAAATTACAAAAAAAAAAAAAATTTATTTTCCTACCACTACCAGTTCCAGTACTTAGTACGGTAGGTACCTACGTATGTTATTTTCTTTATACTAAGATTATAATAATTTACAAAATTTGTAATTACATTCTGTGCTACCGTATACATAAATAATGTTTTTAGCGACTCTGTCCAATAAATGCTTGTGATAAAACGGGAATAGCATTTTAATTCAATAATTTGTTGAAAAAAATCATAGGAATTAAAACTGCGTTGACAGATTGAATGATTTATTTTGTTGTAAGTAATTTATTATTGACACTGTGGTCTTTTTCTGGGAATGTGTGGTATTGTATTTTCCCGTGGATAGGTAGAGAAACATTCAACTACACTATAAAGCTACCATTCCGTAGCCGACCGCACGAGGCAACTGCAGGCGACGCGGCGACGTGTCGCCGCAACACGACTGGTTTCTATGAATTTCTATGAAATGCCTTCCGTAGCTAGCGACACGTCGTTGGCAGCTACGGGCGAGCGACAGGCGACACGTGCAGCCCGACCGCAGACCAGCAGTGCTGCCAACGCTCTTTTTTTTTTTTTTTTTTTTTTGAACTATGGCATCTCGCAGGTATACCACTAAGGTATTTACTGCTCAACCGAACAATCCTGTGGCTGCCTTAAGCACTACACTCAAAGCCTCCAGCCAGGAGCAACTATTCTAAATTAAAATTAGGCGAACGCTCGCTAAGGGCACCCCCTGTGGGGTACGAACCTCGGCTTAGGGCGTCGCTGAGGGGAGGACAGCAAGATGGGACAGGCTGGATCAAGGATATATTATTATTATACGGGGAATTTAAAGCTACGCGCTCAGCTGCGGCGCGGGCTGGCGCTTCATCGGACAAGGGTCGGGGGGGAGTATTATTTACTCGTGAGGATCGCGATCGCGGAGGACCTCGGCGGCGAGGTCGGTACGACGGGTGTCGGGTGTATTTGTGCACTGTACTGGTGGCCCTATTGCTCTCCTGGAGGAGAGTGGTGGGATCATCTGGATCGGAGAGGCCAGAGCCAACGCTCGAGCGATAACACGCTTTTATATCTTCTATCTACCGACTGGAATACGGGCTGCTGCCGTCTGCGGTCGGGTTCGGAATCATGACTGCAGCGACATGACGCCGCGACGTATCGTATGTCCCCTGTTGCCGTTAGTTAGTTGCCGTCTGCGGTCGGTTTCGGAATGGTAGATACCTTATGTCTATACAACATGAAAAAATTATTTGTAAAATATCACTCTTAGAAAATGGAACGGACTTGTGTAAAGTACAATCAATACTATTCTAAGTTTTAAAATAACATGACATGACATCACGCCTTGATTCCCCGAAGGGTTGGGCAGAGGTGTACCCATATTTTGTTAGGTATGTTTAACAAACGGGCACAAATCCAGACTCCGGGCTGCTACGGAGAAATTCCACAATAACAGTTTGCCCGACCTAGAAATAAGCCAGGACCTCTTGGTCAGCTGTATAAAATATTAAGTTACAGTCATAATGCATATTAGTAATAGAGGCTAGATTGTAATTAATTATTAAGAGACTGGTTATTTTTAATAAAGGAAAAAATAACTACATAATGTCATTTAACATTGTCGACCTCGTAAATACTTTATCACCCTGAAGTTGAGCCACTTGCACGTCACAAAACGTTTGCTTTATGACCAATGTGACAGTTTCAAACTTAGTGAAGTGTCATTTAAGTACTAAAGTAAGGCCATTTTAATAGGTAACATTTGACAATTCATCAAAATTCAACAACGTACCCTTGTAACGGCGGGCATAAAATAATATATTTTTTCGTTTTGTTAGAACTGCACAATTGCTTAACTTTTTTCAATTACGATTAGGTACATAAATTTATTGTAATAATGACCGATACGCGTACTTTTACGATTTGCTTTCACTAAACTGACAGACGTCAAATGTTACCTATTAAAATGGCCTTACTTTAGGAGTTTTTACTTGAGTGGTAAAATTAATAAGTTACGTGTTCCGGCCGGTTCTCCTACATACCTACTAAACGACAAATTAAAAGTGTGCACTTAGCTTGTGACGTTTCATAAGTGCCCATGTAGGTATAAGTGAAATAAAATATAATTGAATTTAAAACTTTACTCTTTTTATTAAAGCTTGAAGCATTAGCTACAGACATTAGGATATCCTATAAAATATTATTCTAACCTAAAAAAAACATCTGACGCATACATTCTTCTCAACCAATAAATTGTTAGTTTCTAATGTTTCAAAAAACACCCATGAAGGTTATATTGTGAATAAAAATCATAATTATAGGTTATAACGTACATTTATCGTATTAATCTATCGGTTACGTACGGAGGTATTAAATGGAGCCTCTTTCGGCTTCCGACGCCGCTTTTTAGAGATTTTTTGTATTTTCATTTTTATGTGCCGAAGATTTTTTGAGATTGATATGGTTTGAGAAGACAGGGAATTTTTTCTTTGTGTTTCGGTCAGTTCATGGATGGGTGAGCATTTATTACATAATGAGACCCCTACGTGCCTCGGAAATCACGTTATAACGTCGGTCCCGGCTGTCATTCGTACCGTTACGGTAGTCGAAAAGGCTGACAAAAATTCTTACCAAGGGGTATCGTATTACTCAGTAACTGGGCTATGGAGGTCAGATAGGCAGTCGCTCCATGTAAAATATTAGTATTCAGCTGCATTCGGTTAGACTGGAAGCTGACCCTAAAATAGTTGGGAAAAGCTAGACAGATTGATATTTGGCTGAAGGATCAAGGCAAATAAAATTTCCGTAAAAAAAAAGAACCTGAAGATAGAACTGTGATTCTGGTGACATTTCAAAACGTAGCTAGCCAAGTAGTAAGTAGTATTTTAATACAAGTAGGTACTTACAGTTAAAAGTTTCAGGGCTGAACTTTAACAGTATGCTTCGTTGGTCTAGTGGTCGCAAGTGCTACTGCTGAGCATGAGGTCCTGCCATGGGTTCGATTCCCAGGTCGCGTAAAGTGTAATTGGGTTTTTCTATCAGGAATTTCTCAGTAGCAACCCGGAGTCTGGGTTTGTGCCCGGTAGATGGCAATAGGCTCGCCCCCTATTACATGGGACATGAACATATCTGGCGAACCCTTCGGGGATAACAGGCTTGATGTTATGTATTTTCAATAGTCATACAACTTTTATCAGAATAATAAATATTCTGACAGTTTGAAATATTTTCCATACAAAAGCTTTCAAACTGCATTATGTATTTTATTCTTCAGCTAAAAGGTTATTTGACATTTGAAAAATCTGCCCTTAATCATGTCAATCTATGACAACTGACTCGATGAAGGAAAACATTCTGAAGAAACAAGATGAAGACAGAAATGGTGATAAAACTTACGCAATGTCTAATAAATTAATTGCATATCAACCTGAATTATCCGGATATTCGAATCACAACTGTCATATTTTGACAGTTGTATGAAATGGGTATAACACGGCAAATTGAAGTAGTGCGTCCCCAAAAAGATCTACATTGTGTTCAACTGTATCAATCGAAGAATTTTACTTGTGTCTTCAGTTGTTGTTATTCTTTTAATTTATAATTTTTGATCTTTTTTTATTTTCATTTTTTATCATGCACACTTTTTTTTTCCAATACACTTTAGACATTGGCAGAATAGTCGACATCGGCTTTGCTTGCTATTTAATAAAAATCGAATAGAATAGACCTAGTGTGTCCATGTGATAAACATTTAATTTCCGTGGCTGTACCTACTTGCCCAAGCGTGGTGATCAGCTCGTGCCTTCTCTGTATGAGAAGTGGTTTTTGCTCATTGCAGGGCTGGTATTAAAGACAATGTTTTTAATTAAAATAAATATTAGTTCAACCACTAAGAAAATTACAGTTAATTTAGTATGTAACGCGTCAACAATGTCATATTATTATTATTTAATTCAATCTAGATACTGCGACCAGTAAATTATACAACAATGTATGCATATTAAAATGTACGAACACTTAAAATAACTGTTCATTCAGCATCATCTGATAATCAACTGTATTTTCAAGTCCATAAAGTTTTGTTTGCAACAAAACAAGAACGTGAGATGTGCCGTTGCAAAAGTTGATGCCACAGCGGTCAAAGACGGGCATAAATTATTATAGAAAAAAAAAAAACTGTCCATAAGTCTTGAAATTAACGAAGCAAAATGATCTTAAATGCTTCGGAATAAGACATTAAATCATTTAAATATTTAATTAAGCATTCTCAATAAGCTTGAAATCAAAATGGCGTAAGTATAAATTTTGATATAAAAACTACTTAAAATGTAGGTATTAAAATACATTTCTGTGTATTTTTTTTATGTTGTCGAGTGCTACCTCACAGGGGCGTAGGTTCGAGTCCTGCCTTAGGCAAATTATGTATCGATTCACCGGTTATCGGTAGGTATTCAAGAATGATTAATTATTTTTATTGTGAGTTTACAATGTCATCGACGTTATGTTGTTATTTAATCAAATTCTGGAAACTGAGGTCCAGTCAAAGGAAACCACACGACATGAATATTATGGGATATGATTTGACATCATTCTAAAACTATAGACAAACACCATTTTTGGGGCAATTGGTTAGGTTCAGCAGATAAAAGCAGAAAGAAAAAAAAAAACAACATTTTGGTACAGGAAACTGCAAAATTACATGAACCTACTGCTAAGCATCAGATCCTAGGCTCGATTCCCGCGGGTCGGGCAAAGTTCATTGGGTTTTCATCTAGAATTTCTCAGTTTTACATTACATGGCACTGAAACAGTTACTACTGGCGAAAACTGCGCCTCTGCATACTATTTGAGAAGTACAGGCGTGATGTTATGTTATGTTATACACTACACAGACAATCCTTACAAAAAAAAAAAACCCAAAAGGGGTTTTATATACTACGTAAAAGATAGCTTGATCTCTGTGACATAATATGTCAAACTGACATTCCTAGTGTAGGAATTCATTCATTAGGTCTATTCTATTCTTATTAAATGGCAAGCAAAGCCGATGTCGACTATTCTGCCAATGTCTAAAGCGCATTGGAAAAACAAGTGTGCATGAAGAAAAAAGAAAAAATAAAAGATAAAATTAAAAGAAAAACGATAACAGCTGAAGACACAAGTAAAATTCTTCATTTGAGACAGTTGAACACAATGTAGATCTTGTTGGGTTAGTACAGGATTCATTAGGTCGGCATGCCCATAACTTATGACATTGACAGTTACTGTCTGTGCTATTATGAAATTCAGGACTTCACAGGCAGTGATTTTACTGACAGCTGTCGCAGAGATCAAGCTATCTTTTATCGGTCGTCATAAAAATCGGACATTTTCAACAACTGTACAAAATTTTACATTAATGTGTCACAAAACGCTCTGTATTTGGTATTTGGACAGTCGTTATTGTTTGACCGTTCACCGCTTTCTAGAAAACCAAAGCTTTAAACAAAGCTCCTCAAAATATCTATTACATATAACAACACATTTTAAAACTCAACCAAAAACAAAAGTGACCACAGAGAATATCGTTTTATTTTCTCAGGTTCCCAAAGTTATCTGTGGTCCATCTAATCACAGTAGCCGAAGATAATAAAAGCTGCTGCTTCCCCGAAACATTGGTCGTAATTATACCACTGGTGCGGCGAGCCTGCGGCAGTGTCGGTTGTGTTTTCCACTGTCGGATTTTGGATCGTTCCGACACAAAACGCCAAGTGATGCTGTTAGGAAAATTACTGATTTAAGACTGTTAAACTTCAGTCGGTTTTTAAAGCAGATGTATTGTAATGTGTTTTGTAAATTAAACTGCGACAGAAAAAAAATGAAAAATAAAATAGTTATTAATTTTTTATCAATTGAATTCGATTGTTTAAAATTAAAAACAAGTCAGTTTTCGCCTACGCGTTTTTACCTCCATTTTTTGTGATTTTTATTTTATAATTTGTTTAGTTAAATTATAAATCCGTGAAGGATCATTACAAGCCAAGATGGTGCATACTGATCTATAAAAAAAATATTGTGAGTTTACATAAACTCACATGTTTGAAGTGAAAACTTCTTTAGGCACGTTGAGCACTTTTTGGGTGTACAAAAATCATGGAACTCGCGTCATCGTCACCTAACGCTTTCCATGAGCTATATGCATATGTGTACTTTTTGGATGAACTAAAAGCGTGAAACTCACTTCTATCAGCAGTCCCCAAAGACTACCCCGCATGTAGATTACCCCCGTTTTTTTTTTTTTTGTGGGTAATCATCAAATGACTTCTCCCGCTCTGGGTGGAGCGGGAGGGCGTGTCAGACTCTTACTGACTAAATCCCACCCGTGTTCCTTCGGTTGCCTTTACGTTGCCAGTGGCCACGGTATCCCTTTCGGACTTTCCCGTAACCCCGGCAGTAGATTAATTTTCAGAACTATGGATCCGATTCCTAAAATTCTTTCACTAATAGGAAGCTATCGTGTTGCCGAGTGTCATGAGGATTGTCGATGAGGATGTTAGAACAAGGAATTTTACGCAGACGAAGTTGCAGGCATAAGCTATTAGTCTACTATAAAAACCTAAAAACATGTGGACTGAGTAGGTAATTTAACTTAATTTCTTAACTAAGAAATTAACTTAAATTACCTACTCAGTCCACATGTTTCACATAATCAACATACTCACCACCTAATCAACTGATTATGTACCAATTAAATAAAGATTCCAAATTCGAAGGTAGTCAAATAATTTAGGAAACTTTTTTCCTACGGAATAAAATGAAATTGTTTTTTTATGCAAATAGGATATCAGAATGAAATGAAATTGTTTATTATGCAAATAGGATATCAGAATGAAATGAAATTGTTTATTATGAAAATAGGATATCGGAATCACTTTTACACGTCATATTCAAAAATATTTAAAAAGGCTAGATGAGTTCGGCGTGTCCTATCTGACTACTCTGAGAAGAAAGCCCGAATCAAACTCAGAGGTCGCAGTCTCTTTTATAGTTCAGACCTAATTTTGCTCAAGCTATATGAGAACCATGTAGATTAGTGTCTGAAATGGTCTTTTGTGGAAAGAACCACACAGATTTGAGTGGACCTGTCCAGTCAGTGCAAGCATTTGTCAGTAATCGTGGTTTTATCACAAGGCTTAGCAGAGCGAGCAGCTTAATCCCAAGCTTTTTTATCTTCTAGTTAATCAGAAATTTTACAGTCCCCTTTTTTACAAAGTTTTGTTTTAATACAATTTAATCACGTTTACATATTGGTCATTTCATTATTGGTCTGGGTCATTTACTATTAAATGTCACAGCATCATGCTGAGATAGGAGCCTTTGGGCCTCGCACAGGACTTTCTGCTTTATTTTAATTTGTTTTTATTTTTATTTTTAATGAGTGTGTGTTTTAATTGATCTCCTGTGCTTTTCCCAATAAATAATTTTTCTTTCTTTCTTTTCTTTTTCACATTGAAAAATAAGAAAAGAAAAAATAAAGAAATATGTTTATTCTGCACAAACAAAACGCACATTTAAAGAAAAAACACAAAATACACAAATAGAAAAGTAGCCAAAAGCCTCGTATTCAACCGACAAATAAACGCTTGAAAATGTAAGCTAGTGAAAAAATGAGTTATGTAAATGTAGTCAACCTTTCATATCTGACTAAATCCCTGAAAAGAAATAGCGACATAACGACAGAGTGATTCACAGCAATGCAACATTGCTATGGACAACAACCTCACGACCACAACCGCTCTGTGTCGTACTCAATGGAACCAACACCATCTTAAAACTCCTGGAGTTACATGGAAGGAAACACCCACGCCTCTAGCTCAGGTCACGCCAAACATACTATAATGATCACTCTGTTTATACCGTCATTACAGTAGGACCTGTTTACAACTGATACGAGGCTATTTAAACTCGTATACGTTTATTAGTTAGCTGTGATTTTTATTTGGGTAAATCATATATTATGTTTAGACACAGGCCCTTTAATTTGTTTAAATAATTTCATCACCACTGCTCTCAAAACGGTGAAGAAAAACATCGTGAGGAAACCGACATATCCTAGAACCAAAAATTCGAAGACATGTGACATCTACCAACCCGCACTGGGCTCGCGTGGTAGATTACGGCCCGCTCCCTCTCACTGTAAGGAGGGAACATTATAAGCTGATTATAATTATATGATGAGAGGATCTTAGTCACTACTCAGATTCTCATATCATATAATTACAAGCACATAAACCCCACAAGTAAGTAATAACAGCCGCACGCGTCGATCAACTAGGTTAAGCTACGCTTGCCGCGGTTGGTCCGTGGATGGGTGACCATCTTTACATACCGAGACCTGTCCGTGCCTCACAAAACACATAAAGCCGTTGGTCCCGGCTGTCATTTGTAGATCTTTGACAGTCGTTACGGGTCGTCAGAAGCCCGAAAGTCTGACAATCAGTCTTACCAAGGGGTATCGTGTACCGTGCTCCATGTAAAATACTGGTATTCAGCTGCATTCGGTTAGACTGGAAGCCGACCCCAACATATGTAGATGGGAAAAGGCTAGGCATATGATGAGTAGTGTGGTCTGTAGTATCTGCTTACTCCTCATGGAAAGAGGTAAGATGGTTATTTTTTACTTGCACCTCTTTGTTTTTCCAACTCTGTATTGCCAAGATTTTGAACGAAAATGATAGGAAATCTTCGCTATGTATGTCACCAACTATAACGAAATGACGACTAATAGAAAATTACAATTTGCGCCGACCCTTAATAGGTTGGGATTAGGGCATGCTATCCGGATATCCGAATATCTATTAACCGGATATACGTCGAATTAAGATACGTTATACGATACTTATATTAGTTTTTGATTTACATTTTTTACTCAATACTCAATAATCAATTCTTTATTGCATTCCACAATGTAGGTGGTAAACATTTATTTGGTAGGTAACAATCGTGGACCCTGTCGGACACAGCAAAAGATATAATAAATAAATGTGGAGAAGACTTATCATTTAAGTATCTTATTATAATCCAACTTATTCTAAAAACATAGACATAACATTAACATTAGAATTAAAATTGCAAAAGACTTCATTTTTCAAGTTTTAGAGATTTATTACTTAAAATATTCGTCGACACTATAGTAACATTTTTTTAGTAATAACTTTTTAAATTTACATACAAATAAATGGAGTTTTTTTTTCTTTTCTTATTGTTTCTGGTAGCACATTATATGTTTTTACTGACATTACCAGAGGACTTGTAGAATGTATTTTTAAGCGGGATTCGTCTCGTTTAGTGTAAAAGTCTTGGTGTTTCTGAGCAAATTTGCATATTTCAAGTATGTACATACAAGGCAGAGTTAAGATATTTTGTTCTAAAAAAATGGGGTTTGCAGCTATCTGTCTGTTGTATATTTACCAGGATACGGATCAGTTTCTTTTGAACGGTGAATAGTGTTGGGGCATCTGTACTGTATCCCCACATAATGATGCCGTAGCTAAGCCATGCATAAGCATAGGCGTAGTACATAACCAGAGCAGTCTGTAACAGACTGTGACACTGTGTGTGTGTGTGTTTTACAGATGTATAGGTATCCAAAATATTCATATTATGCGGATAGTGTTCTGTAAGTATCTGAAATATCCGGATAGTTAACTGAGGCGGATAACTACATACCCTAGTTGGGTTCAGGGCAGGAGAATGATAACCTGTAGATACATGGCCATCTGTGACTGGCTCGTTGGTCTTTCTAGTAGATAAGGGTCATCTTCTTCGCGTGGGTTCTTCGGTTCGCTCCGTGAGTTAGGTAAAGATTAATTGGGATTTACAATTACTTTCTTGGACATTGGGTTTTACTAATTTCAGTCTCAATCTGTCAAAAATGTCTCTAATTGACATTCGCCGTTTCTGCGACTAGATTCTGAACGGTTTTAATTATGAGAAGTAGAAGACCAATTCTGATGTTCGGTAAGGAAGAAAAAATGTTTTAGAACACTACAAATACTTTTTTTCTTGGCTCATCTTCATCTGCCTTCTGCCAACTATATTGGGGTTGACTTCCAGTCTAACCGGATGCAATTAAATACCAGTATTATACATGGAGTGACTGCCTATCTGACCTCTACAACCCAGTTACTGGGTAACACGATACCTACCCCTTGGTAAGACTGGTTGTCAGACTTTTGGGCTTCAGACGACCCGTAACAACTGTCCAAGATTTTTTTTTTTTCTGGCTTCCTTTATCGATACTGAACCTACACCTAAGATATGGCACGCAATTACTATAACACCCTGTATAAATTGTTGCAAAAATTCAATTTGCGTTCGTATTAAAATTCTAGTAACGAGTAAGTAATGTTCTGGGGCGGCATTTTAATAGTTCTGATGGTGTAGACTGGTCTATGAGGTAAAGCAGTGTTGGTTTGGTGGATACTAAGATGGGTGACCGTGTTTTCTCTGCCATCGTGTCATAAATGTAATTGTAATGTGTACAGGAGCTCCACGACCTGATCCCAGCATCGCCCTCTTATTACCGGACTACCAGACGTACTGAAGGGCACTATGCGCACTTGGTTGATATCCTGTCCAGTCGTACTCAGCGCTTCTCCTCCTGCGCACAACCAAAGTGTGGAACTCTCTGCCAGCGTCCCTTTCCCTTCCACATATAACCCTCCTGTCTTCAAAGCAAGAGTGAACAGGTATCTTCTGGGCGCTTTCGTCCCATCTTAGAGCTCATCCATCGCTTTCCATCAGGCGAGGTCCAGGCCAAGAAGACCAATTCTGCAAAAAAAAAAAAAAAGTTTTTCAAACAGAAAATGTAATTTAAGAAAGAATATAATAGCAATATTAGTTTGTACACTAATGTTAATATTTTTTGTTTCTTCGAGACTAACAAACCACTTAAGAATTTGCATTAAAGTAATGTATTTATTAAAATTAATCACAGAAGACTAACATGACATAATTATGTCAGAGATTAAGGGTACACTAGTCGACGGCTCGAACTCGTTGGTGAGCGTGACTAATATGCATGCTAATTAGTATATTTATTTATTTACTTAGCATTTATTTATCTAGTTTTTATTAATAATTTATTTCGTGAAATAGTCGATGATTTATAACGTATAATTTCATGAACAGACTTTTGGGCGTAAAGATAAAATTCAAAATTTAAAAGTCATTTATTCAAACAAGGCTGAGAATCAGCACTCTTCGAACGTCAAAATTACGTAAGACAGTCCCCCAAAACGCCCACCCTTCACCACTTCCTAGTGCTTTAGCTGGGAAGAAGAAGTGGCGCAACAATCTCCCCAGCTGCACAGCTGTCTGTTCAGTTAGAAAAAAATGATTATATCTAATAGTATGCAAGATTATTTACATTACGCAAAACATAATTTAAATTATACATTAATAGCCATATGACAGCTAACACACACCAATATACCAACCAAAAACATCGAGAACTATACTCAAGCAGAAAAAAAATAACTAAGCGTAAACAATATCTAAAAAAAAAAGCCTCCAGGCATAAAAGGCGTGCCCGCTTACATATAGCTGTAACTAGAAATTATAATTGATAATCTAGGACCATCGAGGTAAAATAAATAATTGTCGAGGTCGCTAGCTAACCACATATTGCAATACAACTCATTAAAAAAAAAACATTGTAATGAGTAGATTATGTCAACAAATTATGGAAAAAACTACTGGATGTATTTACTCAAAATGAAATTATTTGTACTATTGAATAAATTATCTATGCCTGTATGGTTTTTATTTTGCCATTTTTTTTAAATACATAAGTTATTTATGTACGCCCAAAGACGAGTTAAAATTTGTGTTGAAATAGGGAAGTTTCGACGCTCATAACTTCCAAACCGATTTTTTTTTCGAATCCTTTATTTATATATTTTGCTTCCTTACAGGGCTAATAAATAATAATAACAACACAAATTGATATAATTTTTAGTTTTGAACGAGCACCGTAAAACAGACGAGTAATCACTATACTACGTTTTTATGGAAGAATGACCGACTAGCGTACCCTTAAGGAATATACCTAGGTTTATGCAAATTTTAAAGTTTTGTACAGAGTTTTCAGCTGGTAATTTCTTATCTATTTTTACTTTTTTCTTTACAGAGTTAAATTTTGCTAGCAAAACTCCGCAGGTATCGTAATCTAAACATGATAAAACTTTAAAGAAATTTATTTGATTTTTTGTTAGGTTATCAACCGCAGTTAGTGTTAGTCACTTGAAACTAAAATCTGTTCTTTTTTTTTGGTGTAAACTTCACCGACGTTATTTGGTACCTATAAAACAAAAGAAAACAGATTTTCTCAATTCATTCTTCAAGTAACCAGCGATCGTTGACACCCTTACAAAACACACATACAAATTTTTATTTATTTTATTTTATCGTGTTTATACAGGGTGTTTGGCGCATGGACCGACACAATTTTTTC
Source organism: Xanthia togata (assembly GCA_963853775.1). Lineage (NCBI taxonomy): Eukaryota > Metazoa > Arthropoda > Insecta > Lepidoptera > Noctuidae > Xanthia > Xanthia togata. The sequence continues at coordinate 9,105,579 of OY970816.1, forward strand.
AGGAATTTGGGAGGTCATTAGCTAGGTTCTACCCATACACCCTTTGTCCCAAAAGTTTTTTTTATAATTAATTTAGAAGTTGTAAAATTTCATTCATTAAATAAAAAAATTAACTTTGGAAGCCTGTAAGGAATTTTATTGAAACCAGTTGTATAAAACAAATATGTTTTTAGATTTAAAAGACTTTGGAGAATGCAACAAAATTTGTTTTGTGCCACTACACCCACAAACAAAAAAGTTATTTCAAATTAAAGGACACATTTTGGGAATTTTTTTCATTTTAAAAAAATAATCATATGTAACCAACCGTGACATTTGGGACAAAGGGTGTATGGGTAGAACCTAGCTAATGACCTCCCAAATCCCTGAAAAAATTGTGTCGGTCCATGCGCCAAACACCCTGTATATTGATCACACGTTTCGCTAGCTAATTTAATTTGACCCTGTACTTATAGTATTTAGATCTGTTCCAAAAGTATCTGAAAGTTCGTCCATAAATCACGTGACATTCCAAAGGGGGGAGTGGTACAGAAATATCACAAGAGGAGAGGGATAGTGAGATATCACGTGTATTTATTTTTTCGTTGAACATGTGGTCCCGTGGTCCCCGGCGTAAGTGTGAGACGGAACACTGGGGTAGTTTTAGTCAGTAAGTCTGACAGAACCCTCTGCCCTCCCCAGGGCGGATGACATCCATGAGGATTTCCCGAAAAAAAAAAAAGGTTAGGTAGGTAGGTAGGTTAGGTAGGTCTAAAACCAAATTTTTACCCCCCCCGTTCACCACGTATCACCAGGGAGGAGGGGGGATAGAAACTAGCTATAAAGGATCACGTGATTAATGGGTGGCTCCCAAGAAGAAGACATAGCGTAGTGCCTTGTCTATGGATCTTTCTTGCCAATTTTGTAGAACAAATTTGAAAACTAAATAACCCTTTTATTAATCATTCGGTATACAAACTTTATTCAATTTAAAAATACAAACTAAGAAAAATCTGTTGTTGGCTACATAATAGGTATTTATTTAAACTAAAAAAACGTAATATTTAATTTTTATGCATTATCATTTTATGGATAAAATGATCCATTTTTATCAATTTCTATTTATCTTTTTTACTCTGGAAACGTTAACTGTAAATTCAACAGACGTAAAATAATGATAATGTTAGGCACAAGTATAAAAAAATTCGCCCGAATCGCTGTCAACAGGAAAAGTGCCCAAAAGGCTAGCTTTAGATTGCCATGTTCTCAGACAATGCTGATTCTTTGGCCAAAAAATAGGCCAGCCGTCTAGTCACGTAAAGACGACAAACCGCTTGGCGATGTCTCGACAAACTAAGTGGGCTCTTGGACCCCTTAGCCCTAGTGTTTCAACCCCCAACAGCTCGAACATACGATATGTTCGAGCCGTTGGGGGTAATAAGATTGTAGCATTTGCGCCGTGATGCGCAATTATGTTTTCCGCACCTGCAGCAGCCTGTTGGAATGATTAAAGAAATAATATGTTTATTCTGCACAAACAAAACGCATATTTAAAGAAAAAACACAAAATATACACAAATAGCCAAAAGCCTCGTATTCAACCAACAAATAAACGCTTGAAAATGTTGTTCATCGGTTGATGTCAAGGCCACGGACCAAAGACAATATTGCGTAATTACTGTTGCGACATTACGTACTCTGTGGTTGCGACATTAGCAAATGACAACAAAAACAAAATGACGATTGCAGTTAACTACTTTTGTAAAAAATTAGGTAGGTTTATCTTCACTAGACCTAGACATACCTACCAGAACTTCACCTTCTGATTAATTATTTACTCTATGTCCATTCAAAATGGCGGCTACCACACCTTGAGTTTCGGGGTTCTAATTAACGAGTAGCGGTTCACTGTCCCCTGTCACATACAAATTATATGGGGCAGTATTAAAAATGTCCCCACCCTTCGGTCATATTTAATTTAAATTATTGGTCATTTGTAGATATGTTTTTTTGAATAAAAAGAGGGTAGGTAGGTTTGTGTTATTATAGAGTAAAAACGCCGAGTCATCTTCTATACACGGTGTTTCAAATGCCAAACCAACCATGTTTTTAAATAGTTCTTGCCGATATACAGGGTGTAAAGGGACATTGACGCACTAACTGTTACCATAAATAGGGATGATGACTGGGGAAAAAAAAACTATTTAGTTCGTCAGTCAGATATTATAAAAATATTAGACACGTATTTTTTGCTGTATCATAATAATACAAAATTATTTAGATAAAACACGTTAAAGTTGGGGAGTGGGGGCTCGCTACGTCACAATTCAGTATTAAATCTACCGGAGAGTGATGTCATGCCACATTTTAACTCAATGTATTGCCGTAATTTTTTGATTATGTAAAAAAAGAAAAAAAATACGAGTCTAATATTTTTTTATAATCTATCTAACGAAAAAAAGAAATTTTCGACATTCCTATTCAGTAAATTTGCCTTTGCTTGCAGATTCTAGAGTCTGTAGGGCAAAGGCCTCTTCTCATACAGAGAAGGCACGATCACTGATCACCGCGCTTGCTCAAGACGGGTTGCCGATTTCAGACTTATATTAACTATAAGTCCATATTTCCTCACGATGTTTTCCTTCACCGATGTCAGTAATCTCCAAGATAAACTCAAAAAGTAGATAATTATGTAGATATATATCAATTGAAAGAGTCACATTGGTACTTGCCATGATTTGAACCAACAATATCGAGCATGAGAAGCAAGTCGAGGCCTTCCACTGGGCCATCACAACAATCTATATAAATCAGATAACAACCTCATTTTCAGCGCCCTTTACCTCTGCCTACCTCTTAAGAAAATGCAGTTGTGATGTTTTGTTATCTTGTTGTAAATAAATTATACCACATCACATTCATATTAGGTATTTCTTTATCAACTTAATTATTGAAACCTCGTCCAATATCATGAGGGGGCTCGTGGCTAAGTAATAACAGTCACACGGTTCAATCGAAGGTACGCTTGCCGCGGTCGATTCGTGGATGGATGACCATACATTATCGATACCCCTCCGTTCCTAGGAAAGCACGTTAAGCCATTTGTCCCAGCTGGCATTCGTAGATTTTTAGAAGTCTAAATTCACAACCAGTCTTACCAAGGGGTATCATGTTACCCAGTAACTGGGTTGTGGAGGTCATATAGGCAGTCGCTCCATGTGAAATACTGGTATTCAGCATTCATAATTAAATTTTTATTCTTATTTAAACGCAATTAAAATCTAATGATATCCGCACTTCGTCGAATAACCATATTAAGTTATTAATAAAATATAATGTAGGATAGCTATTAACTATATTAATGGGACCTTTTAGTAAATTAATGTTTTTTGATGTCGTTGCGCTCACCCCCGTTTTACATAATTACTATAATTCAATTAAGGGTTATGTAATGTAGGTATGTAATGTTTTATGTACAATATGGAGGGTTGGTTTTGTGTACCTACTTGTAAAATATTACAAGGTTCCTAAATAGTAATGTATTAAAAGTGTAATGTCATGGCATCTGAAATTGTCAATACTAATAACACATAATAATTTAGTATGTTGTCCTGGCTCGTGAGGTTGTCGGCATGTGGGATGTGCAGTCTTTGTGCTGATAGTCGTGACGGCCAATGGCATAGGTAATAGCCAAGAGCCACGACCAACACCTGAGGTCAATTAAGGTCTAGATGATGAATGTCCAGAGAGACATGAAGAAGTTGGGCCTATACGATGATGATGCTTACAAGCGGAATAAATGGCGCTCCATAATTAAGAAAGCCCACCACGTGTCGGAAAAGGCCAGAGCAAGGAAGACGAAGAATCTAAAATATGGTCATTTTAGTTTAATAGGCACTGTAGATTAAAATAAAAAAAAACTTTACTGCAAAGCACAATATCCTAAAAAACACGACAAAAAATAACACAAAAATAAAATAGTAAAACTAAATTCAAATTGAAATTAGAAACATATAATCTTCAAATTAAAATCAAAATGAAATCATCAATTAATCAATGATTCGTCATCATTAATTTAATTTCATAATTCGTAACGGCACGAGTTTTATAAGAATACTTACTCGTAGCTCATGCCAGAGAAAATATTAGGTGGATAGCAAGGTGATGGCGCGGGCGGGCCTTACTGCCTAGGCAGCGGGCGCCCCAGTAGAACATATTAAATAAAATGGGAAAGGACATTGGCCCCTGTAACATATGTGTTTTTACCTAGCGCAGGAGTCAGGGCTTCACTTTGTTTGTAGGTACCCATTTTTTATGCCAATACAGAATTTATTTATTTTTTATAAAATGATAGGATAAGTGCAATACAAACTACATATAAGTACTTAAAGTTGAATTTACTTGTTGTTCTTTTTAGCGCCGCGCATCATTATACCCCTTATCCCAATTTATTTGGGGTCTGATGAGCAGCGTATCTTTCTTAGGTGCTAAAGATAGTGCCATCCAAGATGCGCCCCACTCCGCTCCGCTCCGTACTAAAGTAAAGCTTACAGTTAACAGTTATCGGTGCGGCGCGTCTTCGTGGATGTCCACTATCGTATCAGAATGATCACATAATCCACGCATGACGGCTATTTTAATGCAACCTATATTTTGCCATCATTATTATCAACAAATTACTTCAAGTACTACCAACAACATCAAGCCACAAAAAACACATTTAAGTTCCGCTACTCCCCAACAGATGGCGCCACAAGCCACTTCAAACAAATCCTTCATTTTAAATTGACTTTAAATCATTTTAATTACACTTAAAACGCATATTAATGAGCAAAGTAAGCTCCATTGACGTCTTTCAGTCTGTTTTTGTCGCATGATATCCGAAACACGCGGTAATCGCAGTTTGAATTGAGTAATTATGAAAGATTGGTCTATTAACTGTAGGAGATTGAACTGTTAGTTGGTAGATTAGTTCGTCTTGATTATTTAGTGTTTATTGTGTAATTTCTTTGTTTATTTGTGAATTGTGGTGATATTTAAGTGGTAAGTGGATTAGCTATTAGGCTACTTGAATTGAGTAGGTAACCTAATGCCTATAGGTCGATAAGATTACGATCACTAATTTGGATTTGTTTTGAATTTCTAAGAGGTCAATCTGTAACCAAAAAGCTCATTCTTTGGTTTTTTTTTTCTTTTATAACTATCCACATAAACTCAAAACTATCCTTAGATTGAACATTTTCCACATTGTTTCAATTTGGTTCTCAATAGTCTCAAATTAAAATATAACTTAACTCTGATTTTTCATTTGTTTGACCGTTTCGGCTGCAATCGAACTTTATTTTAAAATAACACGATGAACAATTAATATTACAGAGACAACTCAACAATAGTGAAGGTTCTCCTGCAGATAATAATTCAGTGGTCCTTGGTGAGAGTCACTCGGTAACTAGATTATATAGGTTATTTTTATGTCGACACCAAATGTCATTTTAGTCTAGCAAATTAAAAATCAGAGTAGATAAGGTTGTTTATTCAAAACATTAAAAAAGGTCTATTTATCTATCTGGATATTGACAACTAAAAACGATCCTTTCATTGATCATCTGTGGTTTTCTATTCCCAGCTATCTTATCCTACAAATAAAAAATTGATACGTGAGTTTCACCGAATTAGAAACAAAGGTAGAAAATTAGATTATTAGTTGATACTTTTAAAATTCTTTTATTTACTTTTTATTATATGATTATAATAATATATATTTATTTATTATTATAGTACTTATTTAATAAAAAATATTTGAATTGCGGAATACCATGGCAAATCCTGTCTCAGCAATATTATCATACCTCTATATTATTCTCATACTTAAAAAACCATAATTGTAGTAATCAAGTGCCGACGCTATATCGCGTCGGTATGTAATACTACACCAAGTGTAATTCTAATTTTTAAAGACACCAGTATATATTTTAAAACAATTTATTTCTTCACCTTATCATTTTAGCCATCATCGTTTTCATCACCTCAGTCGAATAATCACTGATGTGCAGTGTGCGAAGGCCGACCTCAAGGATCGCCACAACGACTGATCCTGCGCTTCCCGTATCCAGCAGAATTATTGCGATCGTTGGTTTATCTTGTAGGAGCATCTTCCAGTATACCATGGTCGCTACTCCAGATCTTTTCTGCCTCATCGGCCATTTCGTATCCATTTCCGTACTCTTTTATTGTCAAGTATATATTCATAAGGCTGCGTTATCGTCAATGTTTCTAATCTGAGCAGGTAGCATTGAAGTTAGCTGTTGTAGATCTTCTATCTGCCAGTCTCCTAAGAAGAAAACGTGCTCTAAAGTTTTCAATATCTAATGATCCACCAATGATCTTGAACTTAAAATTAATGTTCTATGCATAAGAACTTTTGTATAGAATCAAGTTTTTCTAACTATTCAGACAGCTGTGCAGCTGGGGAGTTTGTTGCGCCACTTCTTCTTCCCAGCTAAAGCACTAGAAAGTGGTGAAGGGCGGGCGTTTTTGGGGGACTGTCTTATGTAATTTTGACGTTCGAAAAGTGCTGATTTCTCAGCCTAGTTTGAATTTGAATGCATCGTATAAAGACGAAGATTGCATTAAATGATAGTGCAAGTGATCAGTAGCACTTGTCTTGTTGACAAAAAACCTGTTATCTTCAATAAAGGTGGAATTAGATAGAATATGCTTCCGTGACACCGATAAAAAGTATTTATATCACATCTATTCAAAAATAGCTAGTTTATTATTTTTAAAATTGACTAAAATAGCTCTTTTCTCCTTGGGACTAAAAGTGATTTGAATTTGAATTTTACTGACTACTTATTGTTAGCAAAAAATCCAATCACCAAAAAAAACAATCACGAACATTGTATGGCTGTGTGATAGAGTAACCTGCGGGCTAGCCAAATTATTTTCTCTTATAGGGTGATAAAAAGTGTCCACCTCGAGAGCACACTATTTTAAGCTACGAACTCTCAAAGAAACACTATAGAATAGTTGTTTACTCCCTAGGCCATCTACTATTAGTCATCATACAATGTTAGAGCGAAGTGTTATTGGGTTTTCCATAAGAAATTTCTCAGTAGCAGCTCGGAGTCTAGATTTGTACTCGATTGATGGCAATAAGCTTGCACATGGGACTCAAACATAACTGGCAAAATGTGGGTGTACTATAGGTACACCTCTGCCTAACCCTTTGGGAAATACAGGCGTGATGTTAGGTTATGCACAAAGTCAGGTGGTGTAAGAGAGAGCTAAGGCAAGGCACATCAGGAAGAGAAAACACAGTATAGCCCATAGACTGCTCAAATGAATGAAAAAACTGGCCCCTTTCACTTCAAAACAAGTTAACACACCCAGATATTCAAAACAGATTCAAGAAATAAACTAGGAAAATGGTGGGATGAAGAGAATACATGAATTTAAAGCGCCACATGCATAATGCAGCAACATGTATTATGTATGTGTGTCACTTTTTCTCAAGCGCTTGTCTAGCTTGAAAGCGCCGCTGGACCAGCGGGGTAATTGCGTAAAATACTCGCAATTCATTTTGACAATTCAACCATATTCATTGCGTTATTTACGTTGTCGAGCAAACAAATTTTTCAAACATATTATGAAGCGAAAAACCGTGCCCGATAGGATTTTTTTCGGCAAAAATATCTTCCATACAAACTTTCATTCCCCTATTTACCTAGGTATCCCTTTTAAGGGATGAATTTTGAGAGCCTTAATTAGGGATCACCTTCGTTGCAAAAGGAACTCTTGTGCAAAATACCATGTAGGCCCAGCGTTTCCTGTCAGTGAATGAATCAATGAATTTAATATATTTTTTAGTAGAAGATGGAATGCCATTTATTTTGACAATTCACCAATATTCATTCCGTCATCGTTTTTGAGCAGATGAATTTTTCAAACAAATTAAGCAATACATTAGGAATTTCTTTCAAAATCATTGTGATTGAAAGTATGCTACGGAGTTGGGGTGCTGCTTGGTGTCCTAGGTCCTATATTCAATAAAATAACATAATCAGTTTTCCTATTACGGTCAAAAAAACGAAGTAGTGAAAGGTTTTTGAAATCAGTTTATTTAGTGGTTGGGAAATCTGCCGACGGATATTTAAAGAAAAGTGTTTACGTAGCTTTGATTGGTACTTCCAATTGCTTTTGTGTTTTTAGAAAGCAAACTCAAAGCATTTATTTAAATTAAACCATTTACAGACACTTTTGCATTGTCAAGGAGTCGGTCAGTCAGAAATATGAAGCTAGCTGCTCATTCCAAAGCGTAGATTCCTATGGAGAAGAACGGGCAAGAAAGTCCACGGACACTATTAAAAAAAAAAAAACTATTGTTTTTAGGCTATAATATAATTAAAATATTAAAATTGCAGGTTGAAGTTGCGGTTATTAAAATTGCAGGATTTGTTAAATACCAACCTAAACACAGGACCCGCTTAGAGTAGCGAAATGGCTAAAACGCTTATGAAAAGAAGTAATAATAAAGATAATATTGCAAAATATTACAATCATGAGTACTATCCACATTGTAACTTTGAACAGCGCACCTGTAAATATGATAAAGTGTATGACAAAATAATTGACACTTACTTTAACATTTTCCACTGCAATGTGTTTCTTTATAACTTTCGTTAGCGCTCCGGGATCTTAAGTAGAACGCTCCAAGTACTGAATTACTTAATACTTAATGGCAGAATCATCAAACTGTGTAAGCATAGCAGTAACTCTACTGTCTTTACCCCCTGAATATACTTGATTACATAACATTCAGCCTATAACCTTCCTACTGCTGGAACTAAGGCCTCATCTCTGAGAGAGGGATCGGGCCGAGAATCAATCACGCACTCCCAGTGTGGATTGGTACTTGATTAACTCATTCTAAACCCCCTGACCCGCTCCCCAGCTCTTTTGAGCCATATGCCGATAATTTTCAAAACATAACTCATAAAAAACACCATACCTATACTTATAAACGCAGTACAAATCGAATTTTCGAACGTTGGTCAGTGATTTCAAAACTTCGTGAGGTGAACGTGAAAAACTGCGAGAGCACCTTCGGGCAAAAACCTCGGTGCGCGGTGTGTTTGGTGGGACAGAGAGGGCACGATGAGAGAACGAGAGGGAGGAGAAAAACTTGCGACGGCGCAACCACGCTCGCATATCTGGGAAGTGGATGGCAAAGACTATGGCGTAGAGGGGTGGAAATGATGTTTGTGGCAAAAGAGTCCTGGAAAAATTAAACTATAGAACGGATGAAAGATAAATATTTTTTAGAAATACGCAATAGGTATGGGAGATCAGAATATAATTAACCTTTATGGATGTTACTAATTTTGCATATGAGAAGACAAAGTACAGGAAATCATAATGACAAAGGATGGAAGTGAACACTGAAATGATAGAGAATAATAAACGGAAGAATAAGATGTTTAACACTGATCACAAATTAATTTCATACCAGGCAGATGCCGAAAGAAGACAAAGAGAAGTACTACTGGAAATCATAATGACAAAGGAAGGAAGTGAACACTGAAATGTTGGCATATAGAGATTGATGAATGCAAGAAACAGATGTTCTGCACTGACCACAAATAAATCGCATACCAGGCAGACGCCAAAAGAAGACCAGGTTGAGCATTGACTAAGTTCAGCTTTAAATACTTAATTGTAATCTTATATCAATAGGAAATCGAGTCCAAGCAAACTGATGATGCCTTCAGTTTTTAGGCAGCATTTCTTAAAGTGTTTTCATTCTTCGGTTACCTCTGCTTAACCTTGCAGACAGGCATGATGTTATTATAGATATAACTTAAGAAACGTACCTCTGAGTTTTTAGAATCATGTGCGTATCGATAATTATCACTTGCTTCAAAAATGGTGAAGGAAAACATCGTGAGGAAACCGGCAAGCCTTTTTTTTTTTTTGTGTGGGAAATCATCAAATGACGTTTCCCCCTTTCGGATTCATGTACTTATTGTATAGTATTCACTTGCTTAAAAAATGATGAAGAAAAACATCGTGAGGAAACCGGCAAGCCTGAGAGTTATTTCTCGACGGCATGTGAAGCCAAGTCAGAGGCCCATGGGCGGCTTTAAAACTCTGATACCAGGTTAGTCACACGAGAAGAAGAATATAATTTGAATTCATCGCACACAACTTGTAATTTTTATAGATATAATATACCTATTTCACCATCTACATTAAGATATCCAAGCCGCAAGTCGCTTTGCTGTGAGTTGCTTTTGATGTAGCGCGCAAAAACGACCAGGTACCATCTAGTTCATTCAACACCTAGATTTGTTTATAATTAATTGACATTTTTAGCTTTTTGCTCATAGGACACCGCTTTTGTGGTTTCCGTTGGCTTCTTGTGCTATTAGCTGCGCCTTTCAACTGTTAATCTATTCTATAAATGTTTAAGACACTGACAGGAACTGTTTTTAGGGTTCCACGCCCAAAGGGTGAAACGGGACCCTATTACTAAGACTCCGCTGTCCGTCTGTCTGTCACCAGGCTGTATCTCATGAACCGTGATAGTTAGACAGTTGAAATTTTCACAAATTATGTATTTCTGTGGTCGCTATATCAACAAACACTAAAGACAGAATAAAATAAATATTTAAGGGGGCTCCCATACAGCAGACATGATTTTTTTGCCGTTTTTATAGATAATGGTACGTCCGACTCGCACTTGGCCGGTTTTTCTTATGAAATCGGTTGTTGGATTTTCACATATAATATTAGTTCTTCAAACTAGATATATGCTTTTCTTCCAGGTCGGTAAGTACGAGCTCTGTACCCGCAGGATATTCTGTTAAGAGGTGGCTCCTTAAATTGTTTGTTAATTTGCATTAATATTCTGAAACAATCACGCATACAATCAAAATGGAACTTTAGTATATGATTTATTGGATCTTTTTCTTTCCATGTACAAGACACATTTTCGCTAGATTCATATTTTTTTCGAAAATCATGTCTTTAAAGTATTTTTAAATAAAATCAAGATTACTCGGCTTTTATGTCTTAAATAAGTATTCACAGTAAGAAAATATAGTTTATTATCCAGTCACTAGATCATTTTTTCTATAGATCAATTTGTGCTCGAACACGATCAAAGAGCGCAAGCGATATTGAACTTTATTACTGATGTTTTAGCGTTTAGCACATATCGAAGTGGCGGGGTGCATGGGGACGGAGCTTGCGTGGAAATTGTCTTAAGAGTGCCTGGTCTTAAATATCACTGTGAAAACTTGGATTAAGTGAGCTGTTCTTAGATGTAATGACAGCTCACTAAAAAAAACCTGCTGTTATATAGAAAAGTGCAAAATGACCTACGCGGTCAAAATGTATGAAACAGCTGTTTAAAATTAAAATAAACGACGAAAAATTTCAATGTAGGGGATTCAGAATCATGAACTGAATCCGTGGGAGTTTTTGCACCAATCTCTGCCACCCTGTTTTTACAGAGTATCCTGTTTCATAACGTTATCTAGGTCATTCTAGGTCGTAACTGCCTCATTGGTCTAGTGGTCTCAAGCGCTGCTGAGCAGGAGGTCCCGGGTTTGATTCTCAGGACGATTTTATAACAAGTTGCCAAAGTCGGTTACAGAACTTAGTGATGGAAAGTTCAAAACCCACATCAAACGTGTCCTTATCAAAAAAGCATATTATAAGATTAAAGACTACCTACGTTGAAGACAAGGAAGTTTGGCAATAATTCCTTCTGCACATGTGGCTTCCCTGGTACCTCAATAACGGCATTACTATGTAATTATGTCTATTAACTGCTCCCAAATTAAGATGATTATTTGATTTTACCTATTTTTCTTTTTTTTCATTTACGTACTTTTTTGACATAATCTTTTCATTATTTGACATTATATAACTTCACTATACTATATTTTTTATAGATTTGTTACAGCTTTAGTGGCAGTCATGCCATTTAGTTTAAATGGTTTTTAATTGTTTTTTTTTATAAAGATTTTCTTTTATATTTTGTGAATGTGAGAACGTTGTAGGCATAACCGACTTTTAGATCTGTCGATCGTTTTCTATCTTGCTAAGTACCTGGTACTTGTTGATAGGCCTACAGTGTCCTCTCATACCTATAAACACTGTAACTTGAAAAGATTGTAAATACCATTTATTTTTAATTAAAAGAGTAACCGTGGAGTTTCTTGCCGGCTCTTCTCCATAGGAAACGACCAATTGGAACCGTGCAACTAGCTTCTGACGTTTCATAAGTGCCCTTGTAGGTTTATGTGAAATAAAATATTTTGAATTTGAATTTGAGGTCGGGTAAAGTGTTACTGCTGGGCTTTTTCCAACAGGAATTTCTCAGTAGCAGCCCGGAGTTTGGATTTGTGCCCGGTTGATGGCAATAGGCTCGCCCCCTATTACATGGGACTTAAACATAACTGGCGAAATGTAGGTGTACTATGGGTACACCCTGCCCAACCCTAAGGAGAAACAAGCCGTGATGAAATGTTATAGGTCATACTTTCTTGAAATCAATGCCGTTGTAAGTAACTCGACCGTTGAGATGAAGCGGTGTGCATTCTATTTGCCCTATTGGCTCTATTTGGCGCAGCCGTGAGACACCCAATACTATATTAAGTTATTTTTTTCTGTTTTTGTATAAATATTGTGTGCCTTAACCTGAGTCAAATAAATTTATTTTCTTTTTTTCTTCTTTCTATTAAAGTGAAGCCAGCCCAAACCTTTTTGAGCTCAATACTCAATACTTTGGTTGTTGTTACGGTGGAAAGTACAAATTATATGTGATCATTATGCAGCCTGTCGGGCACAGCAAAATAGTAGAATAGAGGAAGCTTGGAGCGTGGAGCTTGTTATGTTGTGAGTGGATTTTAAGGAAATGGAATTTATTTTGGGTTCGCTTACATACTGCCATAATATTTACACTGAATTTTGACACTGACAGCTCTTAAACGCGTTTTAGAAATGCTGATCGCGTTCAGTTTTATTGGTGAAATCAGCTCTAAGTTTTCGTAACTTTGATTTTATTTCCTCTTCCAAAAATAATTCCATCTTAATGCCAATGGCCACGGTCCCACTAACCCGATCTATAACTATCTACCCACATTTCCAGTTAGTTGACTCCCCTTTATGATGACGTCACGACACGTGGCGTTACGCTCGACTTCCACTTTGCTCATTGATTAGAGGCCATTGTGCGTATTGACTGGCCATTATGTACCTTTGTGTTATGACCTGATTATTTTGCAATGATAACGTCAGTTAGTTTTGCACTAATTTTATTGTATTGTTGAGTTATTAAGACGTTTGCTAGAGCTGCAATATGGGTAAAATATCTACCCAAATTAGAAAAGGGATGTACAATACAACTATTTTCTTAATGTCCCTCGCGAAACATGGCATTTCCGAATACGATAGGCAACTGATAACTGACGAAACACGAAGTTTGCGAAGTTGAACTGTAAATATATTTTTCACCACTCCCGCACGAAAGAAGTGTCTTTCCTCTACGAAAACAGTGAGGAAAGTTGGTTTTTCCTCACTGCTTGAACAGTGAGGAAAGTTGGTTTTTCCTCACTGTTTGAACAGTGAGGAAAGTAATGATCCCGTTCAGAAACTAACCTTGCCTGATTTTTTTATGTTAAGTTTTAAAGATATTTTAAAAAAAAAAGAATTATTTTGATTTGCTTTGTGTCTATTTAATTTATTTACCTATGATGACTGAATACTTTCTTGCTGGGAGTGGTGAAAAGTTTTGTATGCAACTTGTGAGCAAGTTCATTTGCTATTCGTTTTGTTGAGTCTTTCGCTTACTCAGGATTGAAATTAATACTCATAGGAAAAACGAACTTTCCTCACATGTTGGATAAATAACTATTTCACCACTCCCGCACGAAAGAAGTGTCTTTCCTCTACGAAAACAGTGAGGAAAGTAATGATCCCGTTCAGAAACTAACCTTGCCTGATTTTTTTATGTTAAGTTTTAAAGATATTTTAAAATATAAAGAATTATTTTGATTTGCTTTGTGTCTATTTAATTTATTTACCTATGATGACTGAATACTTTCTTGCTGGGAGTGGTGAAAAGTTTTGTATGCAACATGTGAGCAAGTTCATTTGCTATTCGTTTTGTTGAGTCTTTCGCTTACTCACATACTTACATCCTTCGTTCGCTCAAGACTCAAAATCAAAACTCATAGGAAAAACGAACTTTCCTCACATGTTAGATAAATAACTATTCCACAGAAAACCGTGAATATTATCATATATTTACACAAGCTGCTGCTCGCGGCTTCACCCGCGTGGACTTTAATAGGGATGTTGAACGGACAAAAAACAACTATTTAGTCAGTCATATAATAAAAACATAATAGACAAGTTTAGTGGAGGCTCGCTACATCACAAGTCAGTATAAAATCTACCGGGGAGTGACGTCATGCCACATTTTAACTCAATATATCGCCGTAACCTTTTGATTACGTAAAAAAAAAATAGGTACGTATCTAATATTTTTTTAATAATCTACCTGAAGGTAAATTTTTAGTCAACATCCTTATTCATTTTCTAAAATAAAAGTAAGTCTAAGTTACTCCTTAAAATATCAGCTGTCTGCTATGCTAGTGAAAGTTCCGTCAAAATCGATCCAGTTGCTTCTGAGATTAGCCGTGACAAACAGACAGTCAGACAAAAATTTAAAAAATATTTTTTGTTGTTGTTGTAAGTACGTACCGTTTATACTTTCATATGCATTTAGTAAAAAGCTGTTAATTTTAAATGACAAACAGACACTTGCATTTTATTAATTTATTTGTATGTATATATATTTGTATGTATTTATAGATTATATAGGCATAGAGGTAGGCCTTTGCCCTGCTGCAGTGGGACAATACAGGCAAGTTAGATTAGGTTGGATATACGTAGTCGCTCCATGTAAAAAACTGGCATTCAGTTGCATCTAGTTAGACTGGAAGAGGACTTTAACATAGCTGAGAAAAGGCTATGGGTCCAGGGGCGACGGATCTGGGGAAATCCGTCGCCCCCTACTCCTTACGACCCGAGATGGTGACGATAGTGATGAAAGGGGGGAGTTTAACACCTCACTCCCTTAACTCCCTTTCTCCTTTAACCTTAACTCGAGGTGGCCCGCAGAGGCGGGCCGGCTCTAGCCGGGGATCGCGGAAGTCGCATTAGATCCCGTGATCCCCGGTGCAAGTGTGAGACGGAACACCGGGGTGGTTTTAGTCAGTAAGAGTCTGACAGACCCCTCCGCCCTCCCCAGGGCGGAGGACATCCACGAGGATTTCCTCCCGTAATAAATAAAAAGCTGGGAAAAGTCTACGCAGATAAGGTTGAAAAATAATTTATTTCTCCATATTTTTATTTCACCCCGGTTATTTTAAAGCACGGGCGGGGGGGAAGGGTGGTCCTTAAGTTATCCACGTTGCGTTACATTACGTTCCCGGGAGTCTCAAGTACAGATATGGAAAATAAAAATTATATAACTAAAACCCAACTACTAAAAAGTAACCTAAAAACCGGCCAAGTGCGAGTCGGACTCGCGCACGAAGGGTTACGTATCATTATCATGTTTGTTGTATGGGAGCCACCCTTAAATAATTATTTTATTCTGTTTTTAGTATTTGTTGTTATAGCGGCAACAGAAATACATCATCTGTGAAATGTTTATTTCAACTGTTTCACTATCACGGTTCATGAGATACATCCCGGTGACAGACGGTCGGACGGACGGACAGCGAAGTCTTAGTAATAGGGCTCCGTTTTTACAACAAAAAAAAAAAGGTATAAACAATAACAAGACATCACAGACAGACAAATTAAAATCCGGAGTCATACGAGTCAGGGCATAAATCGAACAGATTACGTGTGCCACCGGATTTTTCATTTGTCTGTCTGTATTTTTTTTGTTTTAGTTCATGACTATGGTCTCTAGAGGGCGCCATATTCATTAATGTGACGGCACATACCCTATAACCAGCGGATGATCTAGACGCTTCCAACGATACTTTATTTGTGAAATTATGATGAGTAGTTAAGAAATTATGAGGGAACAGATAAACATGCATACATACTATACTGGTCAAATACATAACCCTCCTTTTTGCTTCGCCGTAGTCCGGTAAAAACAGATTTAAGCCATCGGTTGCTTTATGCGAAAGTGGACCACAATCTCTAAGCATTTTTAGGGTTCCGTAGTAAACAAGAAACATTTATAGTTTCGCCTTGTCCGTCTGTCCGTCTGTCCGTGTATCCGCGGCTTAGCTCAGAGACTGTTAGTACTAAAAAGCTGTAATTTGGCATGGGTATACATATCAATCACGCCGACAAAGTGGTAAGATAAAATCAAGAAAATATTATTTTTTAGGTTATCCATCTCCCCTACACGTAAAGTGGGGATGTTTTTTTTTCGTCTATCTCATGGTATGGGGTATCGTTGAAAAGGCCGTTCAAAAATATGTTGGGTGTGTGAAAACCATTTTTCAGTTCAGTGATCCGTTTGCGAAATATTAAGCTTTAAAATGCAAATTTTTGCTTGAGTCCTGTGTCCCTCCCTGCCAGGTAAATGGTTGTACTTGGACTAGTGAAAAAAAAATCACAGTAGTATATTATAACGAAGTTAAAAGGAAAACTATCACAGCTAAGTAGGCTTTACAGGTTAACGAGTGATAGTAGACCAACATAAATTTGTAATTTGAAAAACATGTTCTCCCATACCTACATTCCGCATGAGAGAACATGTTTTTCAACTGCAATGTTAAGTTTGTTCTTGGGATAAATTCATCCCTACTACGGAACCCTTCATTGTGCGTGGTCCGACACGCACTTGGCCGGTGTTACAAGAAGAAGGAGCTTTTACCAAAATACAAAAATAAACTGGCATTATTTCCATTTTCCCACACCAAAAAAACACTTCTCCTTTCAAAATAACATAATCAATTCACACTCCTGAATAACTTGATCCTTTCCCATCCAGCCATATGGAATAAACCCAATAGTCGCCATAATATAACCCTATGCATTGGGGACGATATGAACTGACCCCCAGGGGTGTATGTGCAGTGCGCTAGTATATCGGGGTATTAATTTGTAATGTTGGTATTAGTGGAGAATTGATTTGAAAGTGGTTAGTGAAGATTTGAGGACATTTTCTTTGATCGATTCAGTATTTTACGAAATATTTTAGCAATGTTTTAGGGTAACTAGATACATAATTAGATTTTAAATCCTACTATCCTACTAATAATATCCAAACTAGTCAGTCCTAACTAATATTATAAATGCGAAAGTGAGTTTGTATAAAACGTAAATAAATTTATAAAATATAATATTTAAAGTGGCAACATTTCGTAGCGTCGGTGACTCACGCGCCGCAGACTTAATACAATAAACAAAGAACAAACAACAGAACAGACTTCTGACTTTTTTGACTTTGTACAGGGTTATACAAAGAATACGAAACATCATAATAAATCAATTGTATACTTTTACCAATGCAACTCAACCAATCAACCAATCAATCTGCCTAGTCTTTTAACAAATAGGTTGGGGTCGGCTTCAATCAAATCGGATGTAGCTGAATACCAGTATTTTACATGCAGCGACTGCCTATCTGACCTCCACAGCCCAGTAATTGGGTAATACTGGTAAGAATGGTTGTCAGACCTTCGGGCTTCTGACGAACCGTCAAAGATCCACGAATGGCAGCCGGGACCAACGGCTTAACGTGCTTTCCGAGGCACGGAGGAGCCTCGGTATGTAAAGATGGTCACCCATCCACAGACTAACCCCGGCAAGCGTAGCTTACCCTGATGGACCGACCCGTGCGGCTGTTATTACTTAGCCACGAGCTCCCTTTACCAATCCAACTATTAACATCTATTAACAACATAATGAACACTACAATATTGTTCAGTGATCAGTGCATAATCTCGGGGTGTTAGGGGGTGAGCGCACGCGGCGCGGGCGCAGTCACAATATTGTGCTACACCGTGTGATCTGGCTTTAACCGGGTAATCGCTCTATTCGGTGCGAGGGACATGGTGTATAGTACGTGTGTGCACGGTGGATGCGGCATATTGTGAAGACTTTTTTACATAATACACGTAACATAACATAACATCACCCCAGAGGGTTAAACAGAGGTGTACCTTTATTACACCCACATTTCGCCAGTTATGTTTAAGTCCTATGTAATAATATACGTGTATGCGTTCGACCACTGTTTCGCCTAATAAATAATTGCTGAAGATGTATACGACGATGTGACTACCTCGTTGGTCCAGTGGTCGCAAGCGCTACTGCTGAGCATGAGGTCCAGGGTTCGATTCTCTGGTCGGGTAGAGTATTACGAGGTTTTTCTATCTGTAATTTTTCAATAGCAACCCCCTATTACATAAGGCTTAAACATAACTGGCGAAATGTGGGTGTACTATAGGCACACCTCTGCCATTAATTAACATTCAACAATTTTTAAATACACTCATGGAAAAATTTTGAGGAACGCAAATCTCCTTTTGTAATTAACGTGCGTACTGGTCACAAACATTAGTAAATTCTATTAAAAAAAAAAGAAAGTATTGCAATGTTTTTTTTCGAATTTCATTTGTTTTTATGTAATTATGGGGTAATGAGTTCTTTCTTATTGAGAAAAAAATTGCCAATTTAAGAATTTAAATTTAGGTTTTGTTAACAAAATGGCCTCGACTGCCTTGTTTATTGTGTTAAGTGTGAATTGTTACTGCAAATAAACTGAGAATGCCAGATCTAAACGCTACTCAAGTTACTTGTTACTTTAATTAAAACAGGGAAAAACTTGTTACTTTAATTAAACACCTACAAACTTGTGACCCAAACATTGCGAGTATTAAAATCTGTGCTGCACCGAGTTGTCAAAGGTATCGACAGACCGGACAGTATACGAGACTCGCAGGACAGGGACGTAAACGGAAAACTGTGGCCAGACATGACTGGTTCATTGTTACCAGCGTGCTGAGAAACCAGACCTTAACTCCTTCTGAGGTAAGAACAAAGCTCGAAGAAGTTCGAGGGGTTACAGTAAGCACAAAAACTGTGAGAAGAAGACTGAAATCGGCCAGATCAGTTAGGTTGCAGTACATAATAATTATTTGATAAGGTGAATAAAATGTAACATAATTTCATATTATAATATTTATACAGTACAGTACAGACGCCAGCAGGTCAACCTACCAGAAACTGACAAATGTTCCCTTAATTTAATTTCCCAATCAACTTTGAACCTTATGCTTAAGTAGTAATTTTGAAAATCTATTAAAGAAATTTTACAGATTGCAGTAGGTTGATGTGCTGGCGTCTCTACGTATGTATGAATGTATATAAACGACTAACTGTGTATGGTGTCTGTTTGTGTTAAATCAATATATTGTGGCGGCATCTACATCACCAAAGGCGAACTACGCACAAAAGACCTGCCGTCACACAAATCCTGCATCGCCCAATTAGAGTTTACCGCGCGAACGACATACATATATAAGACTATCCGACATCAATCGTTGGGTCTGGTTGGAGGATCCTCCCTTTTCTATAGAGGATGAGTGAACTTTACACCCTGTTCCTCATACCTCTAAAGTATTAAATGACAACTGTCGTTAAAACAAAATTACCGCACCCGATCCTCGCATCCATCCCTTCTCACATCGATGTCCGTGCTAATTGTAATAGGCTTATTTGCACATATCAGTGCCCGGCGTGGGACAGTCCTTTGTGCACTTATAATGACATCTAATTTGTTTGCACAGGGCTTGCATGTGCAGAAAAAAATGTGCATAATGTTGGGGTTTGGCGGGAAAATGAGATTATTTTGTCTTTAGCTGAATTAAGTCTTCGAGTAAAACAGTTTTATATTGGTAATTGACTAAGGGCGAAATTGATCAATGACATTGGACACGATCAGCACATCTTAACTGTGTTCAAGAGCTGTCAGACACTCTTGAACGCAATTTAGATGTACCATCGAAGAAGTTCATATCTATACACCGTAAGGACTATTTCTGCTTTTTTCGATTTTTTTATTGAATTTTATGAATTTACGACATTTTTTTTTTAAATATATTTTTTAAACTCAAACTCAAACTCAAACTCAAACCATTTATTTCAATTAAACCCTTTACAGGCACTTTTGAATTGTCAAAGAGTCAGTTAGTCAGAAAGTTGAAGCTAGTTGCCCATTCCAAAACGTAGATCTCTATGGAGAAGAACGGGCAAGAAACTCCAAGGACACTCTTTTAAATATAGAAATTACAAAATCCTGGGTACATTACTCTTGTTGATTCTATATGTGAGAACAATGTAAAAAAAAATAAAAAAATATATAAATCAAAAACGATTAAAAACAAGCCCTGGCAGATAAGAGATGACCAGTCTCAACTGACGGCGCCCGTTCACGAACATGACGCGTGGATCAGCACCATCCAGCTCAACCATTTTGTAGGGAACCGAATGATCCAACACACTCGCCACCATCAGCGAGACATTTAAGTGAGCATGACTTCTTTTAAAATTATTATTCTGATTTTGATATAATTTGGATATTTTTGAAGATTTAAATATAGATTATATGCATGACGTTTCCTATATATTTAGTTATAGAGATTCAGACACGATCTAAAAATTGTTCATTAATAAATGAATTTGAATTTGAACCGGGGCGGTAACAGATGTGGTCATCGTGTTCATGGGATTTTGTTTTCAAATTGTTTAGATATGACGTTTCTCGATAGTAGGTACTGATCGCGTTCAGTTTCATTGACCAAATTCACCCTAAAGAAGAATTTGAAACGATTTTTTTTTGTTATATGTACAACATAATATCTTGCGTGTATTCCCCGAAGGGTTACGCTGTACACCCACATTTAGGCAGTTATGTTTAAGTCCTATGTAATAGGGGGCGAACCTATTGCCATCAACTGGGCATAATTCCAAACTCCTGGCTGCTACTGAGAAATTCCTGATGGAAAAACACAATAACAGTTTGCACGACCCGGGAATGGAATCCAGGACCTCAGGCTCAGCAGTAGCGCTTGCGACCACTAAACCAACGAGGCACGCTACTTTACTTCTTTTGTTACTTTTATCAATTAGTAGTCAAAGAGCTAGAGTTATAAAATACTAATAATATAATTTTCTACTATTTAAAGTGTTTTTTTATTCATTCTTCCTCAAAATAAATAGCTGTAAATGTACTTTCAAAATTAAAAATCCTTATTCAGAAAAATTAACTTCTTTCTAGGTTGTTCCAATTTGGTGGTTTCCTATAGAGAAGAGCCGGCAAGAAACTCCACGTTTACTCTTTTACAAATAATTGGCTTTTACCTACAATATTTCTAGGTACCTATTTAAAGTCCATAAAATATGCCTCAAAATAGAGTTTAAATGAAAGATACCTAATACGTAATTTAACTAAATTAGAGACACAATAACAATTTTGAACTAACATATCAATAATTTACTAGTTTAAAACTAATTGCATACAATCGCACCAATCCAATACATTTTACAAACTACCCTCCCGGACAACAATTACGAAATCTAATTGGCTCATTCAAATTTAGAATTCTACCGTCGCGAGCCCTGATTGGCGACGCGTGGCAGGTCTTCTTTAGAAAAGCCGGTAATTTCAAATATTCCCTGTTCTGTCAACCATTTTTAAAAGGCCTATGATAAATATGACTGGTGTTACTTTTCACAGATCTTTGAGCCTGGATGTCGTCTTATTAAGTATTATTAGTAAAGTAATTGACAGTTATTTATAATAAGTGGCTATTTTAACTATTATTTAGTTGGGAGACGTTAATTAGGCCGTTTTGTTCGTGTAATTTGATGTTATTTAGCAGTTTGTCGGTGTCACAGGTACTTAAGTGAAAGCAGTTTCATGTAGGTAAGATTTGATGCAGGTATATTAATTACCTATTGTTAAAAGTTTCACCTGCTGAAAATGGATTTGTAAAAAGCATTTTAAAGGTATTGAGTATAAAGCTTCGTGCAGACTAGCGCGACGCGACAGAGCGACGCGACAGAGCGACGCGACACCGGCTATTGTTATACCCTGAAGTTTTCTTGGAATTTGTTTTGTTCGAGTCGCGTCGCACCGTCGCGTCGCGCTGGTCTGAACGAGGCTTTATAAAGTCTAGATAGAGTGTCGAACTTTGTTAAGTTGGTGTCCGTGACAGCTACGTCTTACACTCGCGCCACGTCATTGTGCTGTCATTGTGTTTTTCAAGTGTGCGTGCATTTAGCGGCTAACAGTTGGACGGTATTTTTTTCGACTAGTTCACAGCATTGACGGTCTCTCTAGACATATTTATATCTTTGATAGACACATATTTAAGTCAGGTTTGAAGTGCACAGCTGGACTTAGGCTAAGCACTATCTATGCTAGGATAATAATTAGGTATGTGAGTTTTCAACCAATAAGGAGGAGCGGAGTTTCACTAAATAATTAAATTTGAACTTGTATTTATTTACAGGTAACAATCACAGTATATCACTATAGGTTCACGGTAATTTGAAGTCCCAACTCTTGCGTTAGGTGGTACCTGTGTTCCAGGAGTCAGGGTCTTCACAATAATTAAGAATAACATTACATTATACTAAAGACATAAGCAAACTTGTCACTTCGCCAGTCAATCTGCCTAGCCTTTTCCCAACTATATTGGGGTCGGCTTCCAGTCTAACCGGATGCAGCTGAATACCAGTATTTTACATGGAGCGACTACCTATTTGACCTCCACAACCCAGTAACTGGGTAATACGATACCCCTTGGTAAGACTGGTTGTCAGACTTTCGGGCTTCTGACGACCCGTAACGACTGTCAAAGATCCACGAATGACATCCGGGACCAACGGCTTAACGTGCTTTCCGAGGCACGGAGGAGTCTCGGTATGTAAAGATGGTCACCCATCCACAGACCAATCCCGGCAAGCGTAGCTTAACCTGACGGATCGACCCGTGCGGCAGTTACTACTTAGCCACGAGCTCCTCCTCACTTCCTTACTTGTCACTTCGCCAGTGTAATCTAATAATAGAAAATAAAAGCCGACACGTATTTCGAAGCAATTTCATCATTATATCTGCCCTGGAAAGGAGGATTTCAAATTATAAAAAATTCTACACTAATTGGGAAAATACTACTTGTAAACGTTAAGGTAGCGTTACACTACAGTGCAGACATTAATGTCAATTTAGTTACATACAGACGCCAGCGCATCAAACTGCCCGAAACTGTCAAAATTTTCCAATCAACTGTGAACTTTGTGCTTTAGTGTTAAAGTTGAAAATCTACTAAAGAAATTTGACAGATTGAGTAGGTTGATGTGCTAGCGTCTAGTTTACAAATGGCTGTACCTATGATTCTACAGCGTAGCCTTTTCCAAACTGTGTATGTTGGGTTGGAAAACAAGAGATTATTTTAATTTTTATAACATAGTATCGATTTCCGAAATTAAAGTTATTTTTCACTTTGGAGTGTTTTTTTTTGCAAAAGTTTTTTTTAATGATGTCATTCGAACACAGTGTTTTCGTAAACAAACTGTAATAGTGTAGGTGCAGCCTAACATTAATAAAGCACGTACAATGAAGCGATGAATTTCCCCTGTCCACCCCTCAGGGCAAGGCTAGGTCGAATTAATAATTCATTAAAAAATCAAGTCTTTTCTAGGAATAAAAAATCATTGCAAGAAATGGTTGTTAGAAGGAATTGTTTCCATTGTTACGATGAATTAAGTACGTGTTGTTTGTGTACCTAACTTCGGTAACTTAAAAGGTAAAATAGGTGTAGAAAAAAACCAGCTAGCTACCGACTACAAAATACTACAATATTTAGCAAAAAAACGCCGAAAAAAACATGTTTCTTGTATTGAACCCTAAAAATATGCAGTGTTAAATATTGTATGGTAGTACGGAACCCTTCGCGTAAGAGTCCGGCTCGCACTTGGTCGGTTTTTTGGTTCAGTTAAATGAAAATACTAAACGAAGTATACTTTTCCTCTTAAATTTAAAAAATCGTAAAGATACATTTGTATTTCATAATGATACCTACTGTTCATTTTCGACAGGAAAGAGATCAATCGTCAAATCTGACTCGGTTGGGCAGCGTTCGGGAAGCTACGCAATATCTTCTCGTTCCACATATCGCAGTGTCTCAAGGCCAGTGCGTTATGACCTATGGCACTGAAACGTGGTCACTCACAATGGGCCTTATCAGAGGCTTAAACTCAAACTCAAAGCATTTATTTCAATTAGACCATTTACAGGCACTTTTGAATTGTCAAAAAGTCGGTCAGTTAGTCAGAAAATTGAAGCTGTGGCTCACTCAAAGGGCAATGGAGAGGGCTATGCTTAGAGTTTCCCTACGTGATCGAATCAGAAATGAAGGCATCCGCAGGAGAACCAAGGTAACCGACATAGCCCGAAGAATTGCCAAACCTAAGTGGCAATGGGCAGGGCACATTGCTCACAGAACAGATGGCCGATGGGGCCGAAAGGTTCTGGATTGGCGACCGCGTACCGGAAGACGTAGCGTTGGAAGGCTTCCCACAAAACCTTGTAAAGGCCGCCGGAATCCGCTGGATGAGGGAGGCACAGAATCGATCGAAGTGGCGGTGCTTGGGGGAGGTAGGTAGGTCCAGCAGTAGACGTCTTTCGGCTGAAATTATGAATGATACTGTAAAATGCGAAGTTATTTTAGCAGTTGCAGAAAAACGCTCATAATTAAATTAAATACCTTTAAAAAAAACATGTTACGTTTCACCAATCCGTACCTGGCATAAAACTTCAACTTGTTGATACGTTAGAAGAAGTCAGATACGATTTAATTTGACCGTAAAAAGTATATTTCATGACGTGTCGTACTAACAATGGACACGGTACTTCTCATTTAAATGTTGCAGACAGTAAGTCCACCAGCTCACATTAGCAATCATTATCTACCCTCCACGTCTCTATATAATAAGTTTAAAAAACCATGTCCGATCCGAAACGGGCACATGGGTAACTGCAATAACATTAGGTACCAAGAACTTGTTTTTATTCTTGTTATTATTATTGAAAATAAAAGTGGTTTTGCTATTTAAAATTCACATTTTTAGGACCAAAATTACCCCACATATATAAAATCAATGTTCTAAAAATAATATTGTACAGTTAAATTGGCAACCAGTTAAATTTTGTCTAGATTCTAAATTGTCCTATGGAGCAGGACCAGCATGTTTCCAAGCATTTTTATCTTGGATAAAATCCTCTAATTTGTAATATGCTTGTTTATAAAGTGTACTTTTTATATGAGTTTTAAATTTTCTTTCATTTAATTCTAATATATCACAAGGTATTCTGTTGTAACATTTAACACAGTACCCCATAAAAGATTCATTTACTTTAGATAGTCTGAAAAATGGTTGATCTATTTTATCTTTATCTCTAGTATTAAAATTATGTCTATTACTTATTTTATTAAAAAGATGTAGATTTTTCCTCACATACATAATATTTTCATAAATGAATTGGCAAGGTACCGTCATAATATTAATCTTTTTAAATAGTTCCCTGAGAGATTCACGACGACGTAGATTACAAATGGCTCTGACAGCTCTCCACTGCTGACTGGTAAAGGGAAACATAGTAAAGTAATCGAGACTTTTATTTTCGGAAATCAAACGCCAACTTGCTTTGAGCAAGCAGGTTTTGATAATCAGGGATGCGCAAACCCTGTGTTATCCTCAGAAATGGCCCTGAAGTGGGACAATTTTTAGAACATTAGCGTCGGCAAATAACGTAATGATTATTGGCTGCACTTGCACCCTAATTCCGTAAGTCACGATCAATCATGATCTGAATAATTTTGAAGTATATTATTTATTTACTAGGTAATACATTGCTTCATATTTTAGAAAAAAAAAAAAAAAATTGTCGCCTACACTCATCTTAGAGTAATCTAACATATGCATCATAATAACCTTTCATGGCGTGAAAGTACTCATGATCATAAACAACTTTCACAATGAGACTAACAGAAAAATCGAAAAAATATCAGCTGTTTCATACAAAAATGCAATATTTACCAGATGAAAATTTATGAAACGGATGTTTTTTTTTTTTGCTATTTCATAGTTGGTCTCATAGTGAAAGTTGTTTATAATCATTAGTACTTTCACACCCTGAAATTCAAAAAAATTCAAAAACAAAATATTTTATTTCACTAAACCTACAAGGGCACTTATGAAACGTCAGAAGCTAGGTGCACGGTTCCAATTGGTCGTTTCCTATGGAGTAGAGCCGGCACGAAACTCCACGGTTACTCTTTTAAAAATAATTGGTGTTTACAATATTTTCAAATAACAGTGTTATTAGGTATGGGAGGACAGTGTAGGTCTTTCAACAAGTACCAGGTACTTAACAAAATAATTATGGTCAACAAATATACACTAAGCTTAGTCTACTAAGCTTACAGCGTTCTCACATTCATAAAATAGAAAATAATCTATATAAAGATGAATCAATTATTAAAAATAAAAACGTATTATAAACGAAATGACGTGATTGCTATTACAGCTGTGACAATTCTGAATAATTATCATGTTCACAAAAGCCACTAATAAAGATTTGAAGTTAAATTGTAGGTATATAATGTCAAATAATAGCGTGATTATGTCAAGGAAGAATGTAAAAAAAAAATTAAAGGTTAATGTTCTGCACAAAAGGTGCTGCTACTGATTCCCAAGTTAAGCTTGAGCTTGTATTATGGGAAACGGTGTTCAGCCGCCGGAAGTACCACATAATAAAATACGAATACAATAGTTTAAATGTCGCTGCAGTAGACCTACAATATTTTTAGGATAGTTTTCGGTAATTCTTATTCTACCTACCTATATAATCTAATTTTTAATTTTATTTCAGTTTAAAGTAGTTAGTAGTGTGTTAGTGTGTGTAGGTACTTTAGTTTTTTTTGAACGGTGGAGTTTCTTGCCCATTCTTCTCCATACGAAAACTACCTTTGGCGGTTAGAATCTTTTTTTTTTTTGTAAATTTTGACGTTTTAAGTGCTTTGTTTTGTGCCTAATTGAAAAAAATATTTTACTTTGACTTTGATTATTTTTTTTTTGTTTTGTTTGTTCAACAACGTAAATAACGCAATAAATGTTGCTGAACTGTCAAAATGAAACAGATTGTGATTGATCGTGTGTTACGCAGTTAGAGCGATTATCTCTAAGAAATTTACTTGAAATTTTTGTTAAATTCATTGTCCGGATTCCCACTGTATCTTCGATGTCTTCATCTTTCTTTTTCGTGTGATTAGTGACTAACCTATTGTCAGACTTTTTATACCGCCCTTTGGCTTTAGACTTGGCTTCACATGCCGTCGAGAAATATCTCATGATGATACTCACGATGTTTTCCTTCACCGTTTTTGAAGCAAAGGATAATTTAATACAATACGCTCATGAATCAGTCAAGTCAGAGGTGCGTGCTTTGGGTTCGTTCTAGCTTCTTTGTAAGAAGTAGATATTTCAGGATTCTTATGAATGGGAAATAAGAAACTCATTAGTTCATCTCTTTGCCAAAAATCAATTTAAACATAGGCCGGAACAATCATTCCCTGACCACACAATTAAAGTATTCTAAGCTAACCAATTTTGATCGAGAAAAAAAATGGCGTCAGCATTTTTTGTTACGGTGTCCAAAAATGACATAAAACTCGCCGAAAGGTCGTCGGGATAAGAACACAGAAAAAAAATACTAAAAATTATACATCTCAGTTGTACCCAGTATATAATTTGGCCCTATAATTCGTCGGGACATAGTTTTTTTTTGTTTGCCGTAATTACGTTTCGGGTCTCTTGTTTGTGAATCTTTCCGGTTTTTTTTACGAGTCACTTTCCGTTTTTTTTTCTTTGTCGGTTTTCGGTGATCATCTTTTGGACGGCACGCAATGGTTGGAGTTTGATGACTTGGTCAAGGTGTAATTTTATTGCACCATTGAGATTGTGTTTTCGTTCATTCACTTTTATTAATGTTACAATGCTGTTACAGCATACATAAAGGTTAATACTATGTATGTTTTATCTTATTTATTTATTTAACAGTTTATGTACACATTAACGTCACCCTCCCCGCTAACGGTTGTATCTCACAAACTGACGTATCTACAGAGACTTTACCTACGTGTTCATAACTTTTCGAAAAAAAGTTTTATGAAGTTTTATGGCTTTAAGGCAAAATATAATAAAAGTTATTCATTCATTAATATAGCCACAGCTAACGCAACGACAGTAACATGATTGTAGCGCCCGACTGAAAAACTGTTGCCCTGGAAAAATATCAATTGCTAGATAGGACAGTTAGCGGGGAGGGTGACATTATAAACAGACAAGAAAAAAGGAACACAGAAATATGTACAAAGGTGATGTTTATTTCTAAAGAAATCTCTTCCTATCTCTTGAAAATTGAAAAAAAAAGAGATCTTAGACAACGTGTGTAAAATAAAATACATAAAACAAAAAACATTTAACTATGCACAAATTTACATTACACTATACAACACAAATACAATTACACTTTCAATTACAACAACATACAACAATTAAAAAAAAAAAAAAACGTGCTGTAACAAATATTAGAACATCACTTATGTTTTTTGTAAAAAAAAAAATGTTATTGAAATAGGCTCATAATCACTCTATAATGTCCCTACTGCTGGACCTGACCTTCACTCTATGAGAGGGAGTGGGCCGTAATCCACCACACAGGCCCAGTGCGGGTTGGTAGATGTCACAAGTCTTCGAATTTTTGGTACTCAGACATGCCGGTTTCCTCACGATGTTTTCCTTCACCGTTTTGAGAGCAGTGGTGATGAAATTAAAGTGCGTGATGGGTTCGAACTAACGACTTACAAGTCGTAACTTGGGGCTTGGGGTAAAATAGGACTTAAACATAACTGGCGAAATGTGGGTGTACTATAGGTACACCTCTGCCTAACCCTTCGGGGAATACAGGTGTGATGTTATGTTATGTTTGTCATAAAACAGTTGGGCCAGGTACTGCGGCAGTTCATATAAGACAAGATTGTTAAAAAATGTGTCATAAATATGAAGAAAAGTCTTAAAGAAATGGTTAGACTAATTATAAACTTCTGAATATTTTTGTAACAGGGTTTTAAGAGGGAACAGGGCCTGCGATTCTCCATACAAATGTATTCCTCTTTTTTCTGCCTGAATAATGCCTCTACTAGAACAATCATTTTTTTTTTCATAAAATCAAGGTCACGTCCCTGTTATTCCCTTTTTTTCAGCAACTTATTGGTAAAGAAAATATGACCCTCTAAATATTACAAAAATGCCCCATTTTTTCCACCGTGATTAGAGGACTACCAGACAAATTCGAAAAGTTTTAACATAAAAGAAAATGGCCGAAAAATAGCCATACTCTTTCTTAAAATTTTAATGTAAAAAATAATTGAATCGGCTCAGTTTTCGAGGAGAAAAAAGAGGAATACGAAACGTCGATCTCGTAATTTTTTGTGTTATATTTAATCGGTCTGAGCTGTATTACTACTTATCACACTCCGCGGGGGTATACTTGAGGTAATACGACGGCAATAGTTTCTTCAACTAACCTATTTTTCAAATTCCTCGTAGGCCCTCTTAACATTTTATTTTTTGTCATTAATCAATTAAAATACATTGAACAACATGATGTCTTCTTAACAGAGCCTTTTCTGCAGTTTTGCCAATTATTAAAAGAAAAACATCTAAACCTGCTTATCATTTATACATCCTTAGCAATACTAAAACGAGGTAATTTCATAACAAAAACCTTTTATTCAGGTTGGCGTTTCATATAACGTAGCATTGAATTGAATAAAAAATTAAATATTCCGGATAAGGCATTAATTATATTGTTCTTGATTGTACTCCTGTAAGAAGTGCACCGCGACTGTCATCGATACGTGAGTACAGTCGGCAACAATGGTGGTTGGTGACCACAAGATATTTGATGTAGGGCATAACCAACAAAATGATGCAGGTCACACAATCAATTTGGATTTAATAACACTTCTGCACCATAATTGCGTAACACACTTTTTATCATAATCTAAATAATTTTGAAGGATATTGATATTTTTATTTGAAAACTTTTTGACAATAATCAATCTGTCTAGCTTTTTCCCAACTTTGTTGGGTCAGCTTCCAGTCTAACCGGATGCAGCTGAATATTAGTATTTTACATGAAGCGACTGCCTATCTGATCTCCGCAACCCAGTATCTGGGTAATACCGATACCTCTTGGTAAGACTGGATGTCAGACTTTCAGGCTTCTGATTACCCGTAACGACTGTCAAAGATCTACGAATGACAGCCGGGACCAGCGGCATAACGTGCTTTCCTAGGCTCGGAGGGGTCTCGATTTGTAATGGATGGTCACTCATCCAGAAACCGACCGTGGCAAGCGTAGCTTAACTTTCCATCGACCAGTGCATTTGTTATTATTTAGCCACGAACCCTTCTTTTTTATTGTTCTCGGTAGTTGACACTCATAAAATTAAAAGAAAAAAAAAACTATAGACTTCCAAAAAAAAACTACTTGGTATGTAAACAACAGTGACATTAACATCATCAAGATACACAAAGTAGATTAAATATGTATTATTAAAGCTAACTAAAAAACTACCCAAGCAAAGTTAATAAAAAAAATATGGGACCACCACGTAAGCTTCTCCTACCAAACAAAAAAATAATTTTCAAAATCGGAAAATATCGACGAACATAAAAAAATAAAAAACGTGGAGACGAACATCCTCTTTCTTTTTTTTGAAGTCAGTTAAATTAAATTAAATTATTTATTTTCAGAGACAACAATGATCCATTTATGTTAGTTAGTTACAAAAAACTTAAAAACTATGTTGTGTGTTATTATAAGTAGGTACTAAGCTCACAGAGGAAACAATATTTATATATAATATATATATGTGAATATATCACATTTCACCGGTTGCTCATCACTTCTGCAAGAAGTGATTCACTATCGGTGAGTCAAATTTGTCCACTAACATCTTCAGAATGCTTTTAAAAATACAAATATATTTTCTTCCCGACTGTCCCCAAGATGTCACTGAACACAAAATGCTACTAGACCGCAATATTCAGTGAACTAGCAACAGATGGACAAAATTATATGCTTTGTAGTTACATAGGGGACCAGACAGGGACAAGCATACCTCTTGTATGTAAGACAATAAGAGGAAGAGAGATGGAGAGATATATAGTATCAAAGTCTGAATTAGGGCGTGTATCTATACGGTCTGGTTGTTTGAGGGTAAGCAGGAGAATAGTAAGGTTTAGAGTCACTTTAATGTTAGGTTGTGCGTAAATATTATTTTAGTCTAGAAATTGTGTAAAATTATGTTTCTTTCAATGTATAATCGAAAATAAGTATTTTTCTTCCATACTTCTTCTAAAAAACTAAATAAAATTATAAATATAGCAAATTGTAGTAAGGTTGAGTGTAAATCTAAAATTATCAATTGGTTGTTAAAGTTAAACTATACGGAAACGGAAAAATTACTTGAGGTAGCCAAGTAGGCAGGCTAGGTAGTACTCACTTGTGTACTTATACTATTTATTTATGATTATATATTCAAAAAATACATAATGCAATAAATGTTAATGCAAAAAACACACACACACACATACACATGCAAACCATCATCAGGTTCGCACTATTTCCACGTTGACAACCAATATTTATGATGTGATGGGGGGCTTGGAGTTCTGAAATACAGGCCTGGGCTTAGTTTAGACTCCAGATCTCCCACAAATTACAAGTTTCTGCCAAACTACCTGTCAACCTATACATATAAAACGATGTAATTTGTGGAGATGAATAAACGTTTTTTATTATTATTATTATTTTATTATTAGTCGTCATCTCGATAGTCACTCCCTTTCTAGCATTATTATGTTTCATACATGAACTGTATGAAACATGGTTTCTTTGGTCGAAATAATGTATTCAAAAATAAATAGCACCTATGAAATCAGCGTTTTGTATGGAGAATTATAAAGAAGTTGCATTTTTCATACTAACATTTTCTTGATTTGTTCAACAACCATGAACACTAATGTTTTAAAACTTTAATGCACTAATGTTTAAAAACTAAGTTAACGTATGCCACTTAGATTAAGCGACAAAAAAAAGTTTTGGCCTAGTTTTAAAACAAATACTTAGTGGTCATTTCTGCTAACAAAAAGAGGAGTCATTTTTAAGGTATTTTTTATGTTTAGAAAACTAAGTAATAAGTTTTTTTACTATTGGTAGTTGTCTATGATGGTCATTATTCGTTAGAATATCAAGCAATTGATGAATATTTTAAATCATAGAAGTGACGAGGTTCTCTATTTGTGAGAGAAAAAAAACGCAAATTTCATAGGTGGGGACCTAATATTTTGTTATTTTGGTGCCCACGAATTTCATATGGAAATCTTTTAGAGCAGCTCTAACATTCTGTACTAAGGAACATAAATATGATCTTCAAAAGTCACAGAAAACTTCAAATTTGTTGAAGATGTAGCCAGCATAATCAGGCTACAATGTTTCCATTGCTACATGTTTAGTATGACCACAGAAGAAACGGATTTTGTAGAAAAAATGACAGTTAAACAAATCACAATCTGTCGTTTTGTCTATTCTTCCGTCGACAAAACCTGGAGGAAGCCCGTTTCTATGGTTGTCATACTACGCTAGCTAGGACACAGCCCTCCTCTCTGTCACAGTGAGTGGGCTGTAATCCACCACGCGGGCCCAGTGCGGGTTGGTGGATGTCACATGGCTTCGAATTTGCGGTTCTAGGAAATGGCCGGTTTTTCACAATGTTTTTCTTCACCGTTTAGAGAGCCGTGGTAGTGAAATAATTTGTACAAAGTAAACCTACGACCTGCAACTCGCAAGAAGCGGTGGGCTTGAAAAAAATAAAAAAAATCCTTTAATTTTCAATCATCTAAGACTAAGAATCAACGAAATATTTATGCATTTAGGTTTATGGGTAGTGCTTCATAAAAACGGGTACCCAGAACATAGGACCTAGTATTCATTTAACTTTATTACCTACCTGTTATAATAGTAGGCATAAAACAAGGTATTTATAATTAACAATTTCCTGTGCATTTATGAATATTGAATAGGTATTTTATTGCAATAATTTAGGAGCCTGGACCTGTACCCTTTTGATAATGGCAATAGGTGTGCCACCTATTATAGGGACTTAAACGTAGGTAACTGGCGAAATGTACGCGTTACTGCACCTCTAACGTTTTGGGGTAATTATTTGTGATGAATATTTGATCACAGCATTGGAAAATATTACCTTAGAGTCTTACAGACCTATGTCCTAAGCAGGAGAATTTTGCAGCCTAAAGGCTCCCGTAGACAGGCGCGACGCGACTCTGGTAGAACAATTCCCGTGAAGTTTTCATAGAAATTGTTCCGCCACAGTCGCCTCGCGTGTATCTGCGGGAGCATTGACACGTACCAATATTAACGTCTTTCAATTACTTATAAGGAAATCTGAGACGATTAGAAATTAACGTGCGGCACATAATATTATTGTTAAGTTTACCTAACCCCGTGTAGGTTGAAGCATCTACATCGTAACTAATTCGACTCGAACTTGGCCGGTTTTTTCATTATGTTGTTAGTTTTTTTCTGCGCGAGTCCAAAAAAAAAAAAATCTTTGTTAGTTAGTAAGACTTTCTTTTGTTTTGACTACACTAATATTATAGATAGTGCAATCCACGACGACGCGCCCCACTCCGCTCCGCTCCGTAATAAAGTACAGCTTACAGTATACAGTAATCGCAGAGTGGGGCGCGTCGTCGCGGATTGCACTATCTGTTTATAGAGAAAAGATTCGTATTTTTGTTGATAATGCTAATGAATAAACTTAAAACTAATGGACCAATAAAATAAAAAAACTTTCATCACTAGAATGCTTTATTATTATCACTGAGTAACATTTTTATAGATATCGCGCGGGCGAAGCCGCTGACGGAAGTTATTCCTTAATATACAGTCAAATTTATCCTGTTCCAACAAACAGATCAAATCAAACGTAACGGGCTGATAGCAACATCGGTTCACACAAGAGCCTTCACCCACGACTCTGCCAGTCTTCCCTTGAACTCCAACAGACGGCGATCAGGTTAAAAACGTATTCATTAACACTATGTGGTTGAAATAATTGAGTATCGCGACAGTTGGTGTAATTAACTGTTAAGGTACCACACAATGTCGTGGGGTGTGGTCGCAGTGTTGGTGGTAGCGATTTACTGTTTATTTCTAGTCTAGTGTTTATGCCGTCGCTTTTTTCGCACGTTTTTTGTTAGAGATTTAATTTTAAGAGGATGTCATGAATGAATGAACGTAAAAAAACTTAGAAATAAATTATCTCTGATCTGTACGTAATCTGCTGATAAAGCGACAACAGCAACAACCAAATCGTTATAAAACTATTTTTAAATAATATTTTAAACATGTCTGAGCGACTTCTTCTCAAAATTTCCGTCCAAAATTAATAGAACTATTTAAAATAGAGTATTAAATAAGAAAGATACATTCTTAGAAAAGCACTGGACATCTCAATGCGCAATCATGAAGGCACTTATGATTAAAACTTCTTTAAGACTATTACTGTAAAAGAATATAATTAGTTCAAAGTACCACCTTATTAAAAGATATGTATATAAATACATTTTTTTAAATATTTTAATGGTACACCGCTGACTACCTGCAGTATTGTCTCTCAGACCTTTAATCAGAATCAGAATCAGAACTTTATTTGCTATGAATATAGGTATAAGATGTTGTACCTACATACATTAATGAGATCGGCTACAGTCTACCTTACGGCGTGCAAATTATTACATTAGTTAAAATATCAATACATACAAAACAATGTCAACAAAACAAAACAGAAATTATAGGGAAGTCAATTAATAATATTATAGTCAGATAAATAAGTCTTACAGTGTCAAATTTCAATTAATTATAACAATTATAATCTGGACAAATTCATATAATTTAGAAAGTCTTTCACAGAGTAATAACATTTGCCTAAAATAAGTGCAGTTACCTTAGATTTAAACATGTTTACAGACAAATCCTTATAACCGTGAGCTATGTTATTATAAATTACAGGTCCCGTTGTCATAATACTTTTCCTTAACAGTGCTGCTTTGTAATGACCCGAATGTAGCAAGTTCTTGTATTGGGATGTCAAGGGCCCATTACGTGGTCTTAATTCATCCAAAGGTTGTCTGTAAAAGATCGCTTTAGCGATAAGACCGCCCATTGTGTCACCCTATGTAAAATTTCTAAATTAATGTCTGTAATTTTTATGGTGTACAATCAAGAGTATTTTATATAATATATGACTAAACAATGAAAAACGTGCGGTGTTTGGGGGAGGCCTATATCCAGCAGTGGACGTTTTTATGCTGAAATTAATGAATTAATGAAACAAACGTGTAGAGTACCTGTTTCCTCTACTCTCAAGAAATCGCTCCGCTCCCCGCTCCTACTACACCCTCGCCTCTGCATAAAACAGTAAAATAAAAGAATATTAAAAACAATGCACGAGTAACGAAGCCGAGACAATGGAAACACAATAGCACCGTCACAATAGGGCTGCGCCACAATAGGGTTGTGCCGAGTGCATTCGAGTGCCGTCGAGTCGAGTACACTAGCGCAATTTGTTGCAACTCCCGAGTCGATCGAGTTGACGAGTGTACTTGTATCGGGATTGTAGTATCGTTCATAAATTACGGGGATGCGAGATTCGGAAAAACGTCGATCTACGAATGACAGTCGGGTTCCGGGTTTAACTGTTCTATCTTGAAAATGCTCAAAAACTCTGTACATTGTGTTTTTGTTTAGGAAATCTGTGAATTGTGCCAAAATTATTGTTAATAAAAATATTATTATTATTAAGTCTCGCATCCCCGGCGAGATTCGGAAAAACGTTAGTCCCAGCTGTCAGTCATAGATCTTTGACAGTTCTATATTTAAAATGCTCAAAACTCTGTACATTGTGTTTTTGTTTTGGATAGATGAGTTGTACCAACATTATTGTTAATAAAAAATATTATTATTATTAAGTATATTAGTCGTTAATGGTAGGCAGGAGCCCGAAATCTGACAACCAGTCTTACCAAGGGGTATCGTGCTACCCAGTAAATGGGTTGTGAAGGTCAGATAAAAAAAAAAACAAGACGAACACCCCAATTGCTTGGCACTGGCACACATTCTATCATAATCCAAAAGATTTTGAAGGAAATTTCTAATCCATTGCTTTATTTGTTTCATAAATTCATCTGCTCGACATCGTAAATGACGGAATGAATATTATTGAATATTGTCAAAATGAATGGAATTGGGATTATGAGTGTGTTACGCAATTACCCCGCATATGAATGATTCTGCTTCTAATTAAATTAGATGATTGATTATTTAAATAAGTATTTAGATGAGAGATTTTGATCATATTTTACTAATTTAATCTTTTTAATGATTTATATTATCATGACATTTTTTAAATAATTAGACTCGGAGTGACATTACCTATATTTTATTTTATTAATATACTTATGCATGTCATTTTTAAAGGCAAACGTGAAGATCTGTTTTATCTCTACTGTTAAATAGTGACGGACCGAAGCTTCGTTTTCGGTTTCATTTTCGGCCATTTTCTGCAAAAAAATCATGATACAGCCATATTTTTGTTTTCGACCATAAACCAGCCGAAGATTTGGCAAAGCCGAAAATCAGAAGTTTCTGAATTGTCGCGCGTTATTCAGCCGATTCGGCTTTCGGCTTGATTCAGAAAATACACGAAATTTTTCTAATGTTATTTTAAAGTCTATATTTGCTCTTTCTCTCCCTAGGTTTAAAAAATAAAAAAACAAGCTGTATTTCAGTGTTGTACAGCGGAAAAAATAATATTTTCTACTGTTTAGAGATTTTATAAGGAACAGGGTGTAAAGTTCATTCATCCTCTATAGAAAAGGGAGGATCCTCCGACCAGGCGGGTGTCGTGTCTGGCGGGCAACTACCCAACGATTGATGTCGGAAAGTTATGTATATATATGTCAATCGCGCGATTGCGCGATGCAGGATTTGTGTGACGTCAGGTCTTTGATGCATAGTTTGCATGTGGCGATATAAATGCCACCACACATTTTTCGGCCGCCGAAGCTTCTTTTTCGTTTTGGCTGAAAATCCGTTGTCGGTCGGACACATCTCTTGCATGCTGACAATTTGTGTTGTTATGTATTGTACTCATGTTTGAGCAAGATTCAAGATTCAAGATTCATTTATTTGTGGAAACATGAGTACACATACATAGCATGCAAGTTATTAAATTACATTATGGTTTGAGATCAGTCATGTTTGGCCTTAATGGCGTACAAATATTTAAATTTCATTAATAAAAGTTATTGTATTAGATTAGATAATAACAAAATAGTAAATGTCATTTTTGAAAACCAATAAATTAAATTTATGGTCATAGTTACGTAACAATTATTAAATGTCAATTAAAATTATCATCATAGGTACCAATAATATGTTGCTTTATTTATGGCAAAGATGTATTGATAATATTGGTTACTACACGGCATTAAATGAATGAATTGAGCAAATAAATGATTATCTTAACATATCTTTATGGTTTTAGTTGTTTGATTTAGTCCCTGTGCCACATTCCTTCCACACTATGTGAATGCTATAAAAGTCGAAATTAATAAAATATATATGATCGTTCCATAATTTATATGAACAAAGTTGTGCTATAAAATGAACCACTCCTGCATCCATATATTAATGTAATTTATGCATGTTATGCATATAAATTGTTGTGATAATAATATTAATGATCCAGTTACAATAATTTATGTTACTATTGGCGCCAGTACAGTCTGTCATTTTGCATTTTCCGATAGAAAAACATGATCATTCGTTTAAGGATAATCTATGATTGTTCTGGAATTTATCAGTAGCGGGCGGAGTCTGCATTTGTGCCCGGTTGACGGCAATAGGCTCGCCCCCTATAACTGGCGAAATGTGGGTGTACTATGGGCACACCTCTGCCTAACCCTTCGGGGAATACAGGCGTGATGTTAAGTTCTATGATATTTTTTACCTTCATTTTATGACCTGTCATTGTTCAATCTGCCTAGCCTTTTCCCAACTATATTGGGGTCGGCTTCCAGTCTAACCGGATGTAGCTGAATACCAGTATTTTACATGGAGCGACTGCCTATCTGACCTCCACAACCCAGTAACAGGGTAATACGATACCCCTTGGTAAGACTGGTTTTCAGATTTTCAAGCTTCTGACGACCCGTAACGACTGTCAAAGGTTCACGAATGACAGCCGGTACCAACGGCTTAATGTGCTTTCCGAGGCACGGAGGAGTCTCGTTATGTAAAGATGGTCACCCATCCACAGACCAACCCCGGCAAGCATAGCTTAACCTGATGGATCGACCTGTGCGGCAGTTATTACTTAGCCACGAGCTCCTCTATGACCTTTCATTGTTATGGAATTTAATTTGAAGACATTGTTATAAGAGTCTCCACGAATGACATTACTCAGTATCTACATCCAGCCAATTTTTCCACTAACAGTACCATATCACGCCTGTAAGTATTCTCCAAAGAGGTACTACCTATACTACGTCCACATTTCGCCAGTTATGTTTAACTCCCATGTAATATGGGGCGAACGTTTTCACTTCGTCATGAGCAGCTCGTATCGAGAGAGAAACTGGCAGAACGATGTGGCCAACAGCATCCTTAACATGATCACTAGTCGGCTGGACTGCAGTTACATCAGTCACTGCAGCGCCATTTGTCATGGGATGGCGCAGCAGTGATTTACTTTTCTTTTATCACTGTGTATTACTAACACTAGTCTATAAGAACATTGTTACTAACAAAATGGACACCACGGTCTGAAATAAATTAAATTGAATTGAATTAGTGACTTTTTTGACACATAGAAAAGTGCCTCCAAAGTTCAAAAGAGATATAAATTCCTACATACATTTACATAACATGTCGGCTGTAACCCCCAATTGTTATGCAGAGGAGTACCGATAGTACCCATGTAATAAGGGGCAAGCGTATTGCCATCAACCGGGCACAAATCTAGCCTTTGGGCCGATAAGTACTGAGAAATCCCTGACGATAAAACCGACCAAGAAATTGAACTTTGCCCGACCAAGAAATTGAACCCAGGATCTCATTCTCAACAGTAGCGTTTGCGAGCACTACACCATAGAGGTTTGACCCAAAAGTTTTAGGTATTGATCTTTTCCATTAGGACATTCACAATGCGTTATTCACTGACTACAGATCAGTAAATAACAATGAGCCCCCCCTACATGAACCTTGTAACATATAACTGATGAAATGTTGGTCTGTGCCTATCAATCAACAGACTAGCGTTTTCCTAACTATATTGGGGTCGGCTTCCAGTCTAACCGGATGTAGCTGAATACCAGTATTTTACATGGAGCGACTGCCTATCTGACCTCCTCAGCCCAGTTACTGGGTAACACGATATCGCTTGGTAAGACGATATCGCTTCGTAGCTTCTAGCTACCAATAAAGGCTGTCAAAGTTCTACAAATGACAGCCGGGATCAACGGCTGAACGTGCTTTCCAAGGCACGGTTCTCGATGCCTATATCTCTTCGGGAAGTCGGCGTGATGTGTTAAAATTTCACATTTCCTACTGATTTATCACCGTTAAAAAGGGTAAAAGTGTAAATATGAAGACACCATCATTCCATTTGAGTTACAATAACGGCATGCTCCACTTTTTAAAAAGCACTTTACGCCACTTTTTAGTCTGCGAGCTTCTTGCAAAGTGACATTTTAATGTCACGACTGTCTAAGGTCACGACACGACGTCGTGACGATCGTCTTTCATCGTCTGCCCAGCCATAACCCAACTATGTTGTTCACTTCTACACTTCACTACTCGTACACTTCTTCTTTAACTATGTTGTGACTGTCTACGAGTAGGTACATCTCTCCTTAACGCGATGTTTTTTCTTAAATTAACACTCGGTTCCTAGGTTCATATCTTACCCTTATCAATTATATTCTACTGTTTATATGATGAGGTGTAATTTTGCTATTTTAATAAACCATTTAAGTATTTACAAATGGCGGACTCAAGCTTTTACTGCAAATTAAGATTACTATTTATTATTCCGTCGGAAACTGGCTAAAATACTCCTCTATTGTAAACTACATTTTCCATAAAAATAACCGTTTAACCACCTCTGTGTTTTAGTGGTTAGACCACCCATCTCAGACCCAGAGGTCCCGAGTTCAAATCCCAATGGGGCCAAAATTTCTGCTGGGTTTGGTTGGTGGTAGGGCTTGTTCTAAGTCCTCCTGGCTAGCTACCGTCATCTTATGTAAGTCTGTCGCCATAACAACAATGTTAACAGCATTGATGTGTTACGGCAGTTACTGGTAAGATAGCCGGTTCTTCTATCGTTGAGGATTCCGAGTGAAGCTCGCTTCTCCTTCGGCCTGATCATCTCTTATAATCAGGTGAGATGTAGGCCAAGAGCTTACCCGTTGTACGTCGTACTTATACGGAAATTATTCCTCATTCAGAAAAACATAAGTAGCTATTTCAAAAATCAACAGTTCAACTCCCTATATGCTATGTATTTGCCTTCACATTTTTGTAAAAGCTGGTGCCGTAACATGTTTGTTGTTTGAGCTTTGTTCATCAAACCATGTAACGACTACCGTACTACATGACACCACTTAAAAGTCGTATAGTCTAAATAATCCAATTGATTTTTCCGGCGAACACTCTGTGAAACGAATGCTTTTAGAAACATTAACACGATTGGAAAAACTGTGGTTTTAGTCAACTTTAGATATTTATTATATTTGTGTAGGAGTCTACGAGAAATTATGGGGCTGGAATCATAAAATATTTAGGGTGTTTTAAGTGAAGTAAAGATATTATTGTACCTTCCCATAATTACGTTCCGTTGGTTTAGCGGTCGCAATTGGACTGCCTAGTGTGGACTACTGGGATTAATTCCCAGGTCGATCAAAGCGTAATTAGGTTTTTCCGTCAGCGATTTCTCAGTACGGTCTGGAGTCTGGATTTGTGCCAGGTTGATGGCAATAGGCTCGCCCCCTATTACATGGAACTTAAACATAACTGGTGAAATGTGGGAACTACTGGCGTCTACTGAGACTTCTCTGTTTAAAACTTAAAACAGGCGTGAATACCTTCCTATGATATTACGTAGGTATTCGTCTATGTTTCAGCCTATAATGTTTTAGGAGTGAGTGGGCCGTAATCCACCACGCCGGCCTATTGCGGGTTGGTAGATGTCACATGTCTTCGAATTATTTGTTCTAGGACATGCCGGTTTCCTCACGATGTTTTCCTTCACCGTTTTTGGAGCAGTGGTGGTGAAATAATTGACAAAAACTAACGCGTCTGAAAGGGATTTGAATCCAGGACGTATATACAAACTAGTAATTCGGGTCTGTTACATACTTACTACAGCTGTTAGCTAAGGATTCTTGATATTGCAGTAATGAGTTAAGGGTACTCTAGTCGATGGTTCGAACTCGTTGGTTGACGTAACTAATATGCAGGCTAAATACTGTAATTGTTTTTTTTTTATTTATTAGTTTTTATTAATTAATTTAGTGAAATAGACGATGATTTTTATCGAAAACGAAATTTCAGGAACAGACGTTTGGGCGTCTATATATTATGAAAAAGCTACTGAATGAACTATTGAATAAATTATCTATTCCTGTACGGTTTCTATTTTGCCATTTTCTTACTACTATAAGTTATTTATGTACGCCCAAAAACGAGTTAAATAAATGTTTATAACTTCCAAATCAATATTTATTTTTACAATTCTGCCTCCATACTCTAGATAATGACAACACAAATTGCTATAATTTTTAGTTTTGAACGTACCTACACC
Source organism: Xanthia togata (assembly GCA_963853775.1). NCBI lineage: Eukaryota > Metazoa > Arthropoda > Insecta > Lepidoptera > Noctuidae > Xanthia > Xanthia togata. Next base: position 9,147,695 of record OY970816.1, read on the forward strand.
GTCAAAAAGACGAGCAATCACCATACCTACTACGTTTGTACGAAAGAATGACCGACTAGCGTACCCTTAAGTAGTATAGGTAATAATTTCGTTTTTATTGCTCCTTCAAGCCTTTGTCGAAATAAAAGTGAATTTAAAAAAAAGTAGGGGTTTTTGATGGCAATTCTAAATAAAAGCTGCTAGAAAGTCATAAAAAAGTTCAATCCTAAATGTCACGACCTACTAAATAAAAAATTTAAATTAATTAAGTAACTGACAGACGACACACTGTCGAAACCTATAGATTTCGGAGCATGTCGTTTTGCACAAGAGTTCCATATACCTACCTATTAAAACAAAAATAATGTAAGGATCATTATATTATAGTGAGCAATAAGGAAGGATTTTTATGAATTCATGGAAGGGGTTGAAAGTTTGTATGGAAGTCGTTAATATTCGGGCACATGGCTCGTATTGCTATGAACTCAAGAATATAGACGACCGAATAAAAAGTCTTAACATTTTTAGGCGTTTAAGCACACTAACCAAGAAAACACATTATTTTTTACAAATAGATGACAACAATTTATATCTAAGTATGTCTGTACAGAAGGAAAAAAAAAAAGTCATTATAATCTACCCCAATACCGGTGTACAGGAGGGGGTTGCGTTGCCATGGCAACCGACGGGGGCGGGGCAATGTTGTAGGTAAGTTGTACATGAACAGGCAGAGAGGCGTACGTGAAATATTTTGAGAGTAGGTATTTTTGTTGGATTTGATGGGTTTGTGAAGTTCAGTTTCATATTACTTACTTATTATTATTTTTAATTAATTAATTAAAGTCACATGTCTATCGATTAAACAAAACGTAAAATATTTTGCAAAGATTTAAAAAAAAAACACCTAAAAAGTATTCCTACACTTGGAACTTCGGATGTCCATCTGCCAAATTCTATGTTTGTTATTAAAAACTGCAGCTTTAAGTATAACGTTCATGAATGAAAAATGCTTTTCCTTTATTTCATTCGAAAAAGCCCGAGTCATTTGAAAACGCCTTTAACTTTGGAATACATTAAAGCATTATCAGTCTGTAAGCTGGAGTTCTTCAGTTGCTTATAATACTTCTAATATTCTATATTTAAATACGTTTTATACATTAAAACTGTCCAGTGTCCTTGCCAACATTTGGTCAGAAGGACACCAACTACTCGTACAAAATGCCATGGGAGCATCAAGAGAAAGTAAAAACTTATCAAAACCGCAAAAATACCGTAAAATTACTGTCATTTTAACCACTGAGTATCGTGTGTGACATGGTAACAAAGTAGGTTACTGTTATAAAGTAAATTGTTATAATAAATGTAATTATAATAACATTATGCGGTCAAAAAAACTAAACACACATTTATTTTTCAGTTACTGGAAAAACTTAAAAAGTTTTGCAAATAAAAGTTTTAATAAAAACTTATTTTTCTCTCGCGTGATTTTTTAAAACCGAACGCACTTAAAATGCCGTTGGTCCCGGCTGTCATTCATAGATCTTTGACAGTCGTTACGGGTAGTGAGTAGTAACCCGAAAATCTGACAACCAAGTCTTACCAAGGGGTATGATGATAACTGGGATGTGGAGGTCAGATAGGCTCAATGAAAATACTGGTATTCAGATGCTTAAGGTTAGACTAGCAAGACAATACAACCACAAGCATTATCTGCCCTTCTGCCCCCATATTTGTATTAATTACTAGTTCCTGGGCGCCCGAGCTCTGCTCTGTTGAAAATGGAGAATGCTCATTTAGAATTAACAGTATAGGATAGTTCAAACAAATTCCATGTACTTACTAATTCCTTGCTGCCATGTCATTATTCTAAGGTAGCCATCTTGTTCCAAACTTTGGGCGATCGAAAATGTATTTTCTCAGATATGAGACCTAGCTAGATCGATTTTTCGCCCCCGTAAACCCCTATATTACAACTTTAATCAAAATTGTAAGCCGTTTTCGAGAACGTGATTACAAAAAATATATACTATATTTATACAAATATTGCTCATTTATAGTATTGCATCCGTGCGAAACCGGGGCGGGTAATAAGTCTATAAAAAGAATTGTCACAATAATTATGATAAAAAACTGAGGTACCTACTTAAGTATTGTTTTTTATTTCGGATCAGCTAATCGATTCAAATCATCAATAATTTTAAGCTCGTACTTTTTACATTAAAGTTCGTGTGTGGTCCTCTTAATAAACTCTATTTTATTACAATCACGTAGTAAAAAAGTAGGAAGTACGTACAAATATCAAGTGTCCTTTTAGAAATAAGTACTTACATCATGTTATAACACTAGAATGAAAGGTGAAACGACAATTAACATATATTTACGTACACGGCATGTAGTTTGCGTGTTATGTACTTACCGTATAAAGTACTAAATAGTTGATATAACATGAGTATGTAGGTATCTACTACGGTATAATTTTAAGCTGATAATTATAAAGAGAAGTGGTGGCCTGCTTTTCTTTGTGTAAATGATTTTATCACCACTGCTCTTAGGACGGTGAAGGAAAACATCGTGAGGAAACCGGCATGTCCTAGAACCGAAAATTCGAAGACATGTGGCATCTACAAAACCGCACTGGGCTCGCGTGGTAGATTACGGCCCACTCCCTCTCAGAAGGGAACATGTTAAAAATGTGAAGAAAAAAAAATGTTTGGTGAGTTTTGATTTTTATTACTGAATCATGCATTTAAATCAATAGAACTGTTAAATTATTTTTAAACATGTGGAATACGCGGAATTAAAAGACAGATTTTCCATTTTCATTTCCCCCATTTCCCGCTCCCGCCGTACACCCAGAGTTGTGTTACAGTGAAATTATGAACGACAGTGTTGCCAAGTAAAATAAAACTTTCCACGTTTTACAGCTTTTTACTACACTTGAATCAAAAATGTTGGGGAATAATATTCTATGTTGTAAATATTTTAGTTTGTTTTCTTTTAAACTCCGTATTTATTATTTTCCTGGATTTACTAAATGGACTAGAGCTTGATCGTAACTAGGAAGGAAGGAAGAAAAAAGTACATAGTGATAATAAAAAAAAAACGTGGACAAGTGCGTGTCGGACCACGCACATCGAGGGGTTCCGTAGTTGGGATGAATTTATCCCAAAAACAAAATTAACATTGTTGTTGAAAAACATGTTTTCCCTTATATCGATATAATTCTCAACTGTAGGGTTGTAACAGCAAAAAAATTATTTTGATAGGGTACACTACAAATTAACTCTATTCGGACGTTTTTTTCTTTGTGAGACTTTGCTTCCTGACAGATTTTATGATTCTAGGTCAGCGAGAAGTACTCTGTAGGTTTTGATTTATTTGCGAGTAATATGTCGCAGAAATGACCGTACTTTTTTAATGCGTTGACTTAGAAGCTTGATTTTTTTAGAGCTCCAAGGGACCATATAGATCTACATATTTGTTATTTTTCAACTAGATATCTCCACCCGTCCCTGAAAAAAAGTGAAGACCACGAAGTGATCCTACATGGGATCCGTTTTTTCCTTTTGACGCACGGAACCCTAAAAACGAGCATTTAAAACTAACAAAGTTAACTAAAAGGTGACCGTGGACGTGGAATTCTATTGATTTACGATTAAAAGATTACAATTTATTTGGACTGGTTCCTGACCAATAGACTGGAGAAGGCACAACATACGGAAAACTGGAAAATAATGTGGAAGACGATTACCCAGCAATAGTACAAGGTAGGACAACAAAAAAAAAGATTTAGGGCTTACTGCGCCCATGACTAAGATGGATGACTGAAGGCTGCATAGTAACCATGCAGCCTTCCGTCTTTACCTACGTATATTCCTGGCGTTTCGAATCCAGTTAGTACTCGTAGGTATTGTATTTTCTGTTGTCTGATCATAGAATTTTTCAAATAGTCATGGTTCGCAAACACGTTGCCGAAACATGGAAGTCGATTTTTCTTTCATAGTTTTTAAGTGCAAACTAAATCCTGATAACTGAGGCGGAGGGTGTATAGGAGCTTCGTTAAGTGACAATCAAAGGGTGAAACGGAACCCTAAGTAGGTACTAAGAGTCTGCGGTCCGTCTGTCTCCAGGCTGTATCTCATAAACCGTGATAGTTAGACAGCTGAAATTTTCACAGATGATTTATTTCTGTTGCCGCTATAACAAAAAATACTAAAAACGGAATAAAATAAGTATTTAAGCTGGCTCCCATACAACAGACATGATTTTTTTGCCGTTTTTATAGATAATGGTACGGAACCCTTCGTGCGCGAGTCTGACTCGAACTTGGCCCGTTTTTTTTACCTTTTCTGACTGGATAATCTTCTCCTTCAGACATCATCATGTGCCTAGCCTTTTCCTAACAATGTTGGGGTCGGCTTTCAATCTAACCGGATGTAATACCAGTATTTTACATGCAATGACTGCCCAGATACCCCTTGGTAAGACTAGTAACGGTCTGTCAAAGATTTGTAATTGACTCGGCTGTCATTTAAAGACCTTTGACCCGTTCTTGGCCCCGGCGGGCTAACGGCTTAACGTGCTTTCCGAAGCACGGAGGGTTCTCGGTATGCAATGGTCACCCATCCAGGAACCGACCTCGGCAAGCGTAGCTCAAGGCGACGATAACCGATTTTTAATGATTTTATTCTAAAATATTCACAGATTTTTTTATTAAGAAAATGCTCTAATTTAACATATATTTTTCCGAATAATTTCTACTCGTTTAGACGTGATCTTCAATAAATAATCATTAAAAGTCGGCTATAGTTGCCTTAAAATTAAATTTAAAACCCGGTAGTAAGTTCGCGTGGGATATTTTCCGACAACAATGCGGGCGAAGTCGTGGGCTGAAAGTATTGTGTGTATAGAACAGTTTCCGTAAGTACCTACTAGTTTCCAGACTTCGTAGGAAATAACAGCAAGTTCAAGATCTCATGTTCTTTTTCAAATAGGTAGATTAGACTGCGATAATTTAACTGAACAAATTGGACTAAATGTCCCCTATAATTTACCCAGATATCCCATTAGATACCCATTTATTCTGCACTAAAGCATCCAACACAAATATAGGAGTAAACTCACCTCTCAATAGGCTCAGTCGAGAGATTAATTCTTATATAAAATCCACTCCACATGTTGACATAATTATGTCATGACTCCCTACTTTAAAACCCCAATAATAAGGTCCCAAAGCACGCATCAATATAAAGATTCGTTATATTAGTATCTACCTAAGTATTTCTTGCAACCTTTGTAACTTTTAACTTATATCATTTTATTTTTCCGTTCACATAGTTTGTTACCTACCGCTTATTTTTTATAAAAAAATATATATTTCGTTTTTACCTTAGGTTATCACTGTATTTGAGAATATTGGTTCACCTGTTATTGGCAACTAAACACATACCTAACTATTAACTACTGTTATTTTATATTTTGTATACAGAAGCTGTTGGTGTACATTTTTAAATAAATTAATAAGTAAATCTAATCTCAGCCGAAGTTCACATGAGCCAGTCATATCGTGTGACATTTCATATCGTAGATCGTGAGTACCGTGACCCTCTTATACTTTGTGCGGTAATTCGGTGCTTATAAGGTCAACGAGAGGGAGAGATTGTGCGGTCACAGTGTCAAGTGTTATATCGATTGGAGGTAGCATGTTTTGTGTATGAAAAATAACCGAGAAATATTATATGATTTAAATTTCTACAATGAAAGAAGAAAAGATCTTCAAAAACTATTATATTTTATCACACTAATAGGTATTCTAAAGGCGAAAGTTTGTGAGTGTGTATGTTTGTCTCTTCTTCACGCTAAAACTACTGAACGGATTTGCATAACATTTAGCACACAGAGAGTTTATAACCTGGATTAAAACATAGAATACTTTTTATCCCGATATTCCCACGGGATCGAAACTTATGCGTGTGAAACCGCGGGCGCAGCTAGTTAATTATAAAAGTCAAGCTGCGCTCCGAGATTTCACCCGCACAACTCTAGATCCCGTGAGAATATCGGGATAAAAATATTCTATGTCCTAACCTAGGACATGGTCTACCCGTGTGCCAAATTTCATCCAAATCCGTTCAAAGTAAAAAAAAAAAAAGTAATTCGCACAAGTAACATCCATATTGGGTTAGCAAGCAGAAATCATATGACTATGTTAGTCTTCTTCTTTTCGTGTGGTTAGTGACTAACCTGGTGTCAGAGTTTTAAAGCCGCCCACGGGCCTCTGACTTGGCTTCACATGCCGTCGAGAAATATCTCTCTGGCACCCACACGATGTTTTCCTTCGCCGTTTTTCAAGCTAGAGATAATTTATACAATACGCACATGAATCCGAAAAGTCAGAGGTGCGTGCCTTGGGTTCGAACTCGAGACTGTGACCTGTGACTTGGAAGTCACACCACTAGGCTATCACTGCTACACTATTACTACACTATCACTATGTTAGTAAAGCCTAATATTATTATTTTGCGACTAGATTATTCTGAAAGATACATCTCTAATAATGCTATGCATTATCGAAGAGTCGTATCTCCCAGCTATGACTTTCAGGATAGCACGCACTCTGCAGAGCAATGAGGCAGACAGTTGGGGCTAGCACGCACTCTGCAGAGCAATGAGGCAGACAGTTGGGGCTAGCACGCACTCTGCAGAGCATTGAGGCAGACTTTTGTCTTATGATGGCATGGAAGCCATCATCAGGTTTTAGCGTGAAAGCGTGACAAACAAACACACTTTCGCATTTATAATATTGATTATAGGATACTAGTCCGCTCGACCTTTGCACAGGTGCAATTTATTTACATGAGCTTTTAATCCTATGTACAAAAATTAGCAAGGAAGTAATATTTATGAAAATAATCATCAATATCAATTACAAAAATTGCCTATAAATATTATAATATTATGATTATTAAATTAATAATATTATGATAATCGTTGAAGACATACAACATACTCGTAGCTTACATTATTACAATTGGATCTTAATGTACACGTCTGTAGATAGTGGAAAGATCTAACGCCTAAGGTACAGGCTCGGCCTAGTTTAGGTGTTAGTGGTCATTCGAATTGTGTTCAAATGCAGAATTGTACCTACTGTTTACCAAAATCATTTTTGTAAAATATTTTTGTGTCAATAAAGCTTTTTTATTATTTTATTTATTATTAGCTTGACAACGTTGTTGTAACACATTTACATAGCTTTTAAGTTTTTTTTTTGTACCTAACTAACTAATAAATCAATTTTAATTTATTTAGATTTTATGGTCAACATTATTGAAAAAATTACGAGAAAATTAAAAAAAGAAATATTAGCCTTGCTGAGTTTTGGACCAAATATACCTATTTGAAATTGCCATCGATACACCTCTTCGTCATATCGGTGATTCCTTTTGTATATTTTTAAATTAGCTTCGACAAGAATTCGACCACTTCCACAGCGTTAGCGTTAGCCTCGCAAAGGTCTTCCATAGAGGTGTTAGTCAAAGTCAAAGTCAAGTCAAATCATTTATTTCAATTAGGCACAAAAAAAGGCCCTTTTTAACGTCAAAATTTACAAAAACTAATAATAACTGATTCTAGTCGCCCATTCCAAAAGGTAGTTTTCGTATGGAGAAGAATGGGCAAGAAACTCCACCGGTACTCTTTTAAAAAAATCATTATAAGTATCTTGTCATACACTAATTATTTATTTATATGTGAAGACAATGCACCTACAATAAGATTACTATACCACGATAGGTAAAAAGAATGAAAAATGAAGGAATGACATAAATTAATTATGTGATAGATGCATGGTGCTCACATACTTACAAACATTGTAAAATTATACGATATTCCTAACATTATAACAAGTAATACTAATAATAAGTCAGTGTGTGAGTTAGTGTTAGTGCACAGAGAGCACGACAAGAGGTGACATATCGTTAGTGATGTGGAACCACCGTCGCATTGTGCCTTATTAAAAAAAAGTGGAGGAATGTACCATTAAAAATATCGTAAAAAGGCGGCAAGATTCGATAAAAATGATGCAATTACGAGAATTATTGAATTTTACAACAACAAATAAGGTATGGAATGAGTTCAATTCTGAAATCTTAACTTAAGCCTCAAAGCCTGACTTTTTCCACGTATCCTCATGTGTAATAAAAACATAAACTATTTTATTACGTTAGAACGTGCTGACAAGAAATGTTAGGTTTTAATTATACAAGTTATATTAAAAAACTCAAATTGGTTAAACATAATATAAATAAGAACAATTAAAATTACGAGGCAACGCCTCCTTACAACCAACCATACTTAGATTATTAATGGATTTAGTGCACAAATTCGAAAACGTAGTGAAAAAACCTAAGGCTTCACTTACGTTTTAAAAATGGTTCACTCTGTTAGCCCTTCAATGCTCGTAATATTTTCATAACAAAAACCCTCGCATAATCGAGTATCATATCTCATCCCTCCATCTCTTTCACACTCACCTCAAAATCTCATGTTAAACAGAGAAGGAACTACCCTATCTGTTACCTCTCGAAACGTCTCTTAATGATATGCAATACGACCCTCTTTAATCACCCCTTCCTTTCCCACTTCAGCGCTAAGCGAAGGACAAAAAGAGATAGAAATACTTAATAGTGTTCCGTTTCGAAATTACATTATGAAGTAGTGGCACGCGACCAAATTGTAAAGACCCCTCAGAGTCGTAGTGTTTATTCAACATCAGGGATTTTTAAAGCAATTCTAAGGGAAGGGAGGTCATTTTAAATTTGACGTGTTCGTAGGATAATTTTTCATGCCTCCTATAGTGACAAATGGCGAGGAAATAAATTTTATTTATAGGTTTTAGTTGACAGCAAGTTGTAAATGAACTTTTAATGGCGTCGGTGTTTGTTTATTGTGTGAATTAGAGGCTTATGTGATTTATATAAACTTGGATTGGGGAAAGTATAGAGTAACGTAATGGGGTTGGTTCGTCGAGTTTTGATAAGTAAGTAAGCTTTTGGGGGTTAATCGCGAAGAATTTGGTGATTTTTGTGGTACCTTAGTTTACTTAAATGTACCTTTTTTGAAGTTTACTTGATTTTTTACTTAAACTTGGTGAAAAAAACTTAGGATTGTAAGCAACAATATTTTTTTTTTAACGTCATTTGGATAGTCTCTTCATCATCATTTCACGTCCACTGCTGGTCATAGGCCTCCCCAAGAGTATGCTTCTCGCATCCAGCGGATTCCTGCGGTCACCAGGTGCATCTTGTGGGAGGCGTTCCAAAGCTATGTCTTCCGGAACGCGGTCACCACACCAGAACTTGTCAGCCCCATCGGCCATCTATTCCTTAAGCAATGGGCACATTGCTTCAGATTTTGAATTAGTAGATAAGTCCTAAAGTATCATTAATTTCCATTTTACCATTCGCTTGACAGAACGACAAGAAAATGCTCGCCTTCTGACAAAGATTATAGACTTCATTTTCACTGAAACCTTTTCTTATTCCGAAGCCATATAAGGTTCCAAAAAGTCAGGAAAGTAGGAAGCGGGGACTGACTAACTAGGGTTCGATGTATGTAACTAATCATCATACATTTATAAAAAAGTAATAGTCTTAGGGATCTCGCGGACTAGACGGCCATGACTCCGGCCATGGTAGGTACCAAGTCTGCAATTTTTATAAATTCGTCATTCCAACACGATAACATTGTCATTTTGCTAAAATTTCGTAATCTGCTAAATTCATAATGGTCGCTCATTGGTTGATCATTGTATTCCACAAACACGATACTCGTAACGAATTAAAAGGAATGACTGCACAATGACGTTCTCATGGTAGGTTACTGATCAAAGGAACTGTCAATTTTTTTGCAGATTACCGCCTAAGTCAGTCATTCATTTTTCATTATGTACGAGATTACCAATAGATGCCATTTTTTTCAATGGAGTGTCAGTGGCTGACCTTTGGAAATTCATAATGGCGCCACTATGTTAGTAGATTACCAAACTTGTCATAATCAACAATTATGAAATCAATGATAGACCATTCTGACACTATTGTAATAGCAGACTTGAGGCCCAGTAGTCGTGGCCTTCCAGTGGTATGGTCTGCGGCTAGTTGGCCGTTGCAACCTAAGTAGTGCGCGATTCGTATACGCGTTTCTATAGTTTACTGGTCGCTACGACCACTGCTCGTGGCCGTCTAGTGTGTATTTAATTTTGTAATTGTCGATTTTTACGTCTACCAAATGCAATTGTAGTCATTGACAATTTTAGTAGATAAACATTGAAACAACGAATCAATTTTCACGACCTAGACCAAATATTTTTTAATATTCGGATAGATCTTGACCTAAAGAGGTGCCATAAAGAAGATGAATAAAAATTCAAAAAACAAAAAATATATAGCCTCGATATTTATCGGGTTAAAGCTAGTATTTTTACAAGTCCTACCTCGTCGACCGACCTCTGCTCGGGTGAAAATAGATAAACATATCGTCATTTTTTCTAAGAGACCTAACTAGATCGATTTTTCGCCCCCGTAAACCTCTATAGGTATTGCAGCTTTCATCACACATCATCATCATCATCATTTCAGCCATGGGACGTCCACTGCTGAACATAGGCCTCCCCCAATGATTTCCAATTTGGCCGATTGGAAGCGACCTGCATCCAGCAGCTTCCTGCGACCTTTATTAGGTCGTCTGTCCACCTTGTGGGTGGACGTCCTACACTGCGCTTGCCGGTACGTGGTCTCCATTCCAGAACCTTTCTGCCCCATCGGCCGTCAGTTCTGCGCGCTATGTGCCCCGCCCACTGCCACTTCAGCTTGCTAATCCGTTGGGCTATGTCAGCGACTTTAGTTCGTTTGCGGATCTCCTCATTTCTGATTCGATCTCGCAAAGAAACACCGAGCATAGCCCTTTCCATAGCGCGCTGAGTGACGTTGAGCTTTCTTATGAGGCCCATGGTGAGAGGCCACGTTTCAGTTCCGTATGTCATCACTGGTAACACACACTGGTTGTAGACTTTCGTCTTTAGGCACTGAGGTATGTTGGACGAGAAGATGTTGTGTAGTTTCTCGAACGCTGCCCAGCCGAGTCGGATTCGACGATTGACCTCCATCTCGAAACTGGACCTACTCAACTGGATCACTTGTCCCAGGTAGACATATTTGTCAACAGTTTCGAGAGTAGAGCACCCAACCGATATTGGGTAGGGCGCAACATGGACTTTCGACATGACACATAACCATCACACATATATATACAAATATTGCTCATTTAATAGCATAGGATACAAATTGATGGCAATTGATCGTTTCGAGGACCCCTTACAGTTGAAGTTATATGAGTACCTAATTGAAGGAAAATAATTGAAAATCCCATACAGCACATAATCCTTATCAAACAATTTTACAGTGGTTGGCATCATGATTCGCGAGTGTCGACCATGTATAAATGGCGGCATATAATTATGTAGGACCACAATACCACCGCGCACGCACGGTAATAAATGCTTTATTAATATTTTATTGTAGGACGGGAGGGGGAATAAAAATATTTGAAATTGGAAGTGGTTTTTTTACGGTAATAAATGCTTTATTAATATTTTATCGTAAGACGGGAGGGGGAATAAAAATATTTGAAATTGGAAGTGGTTTTTTTATATAGGTAACCGTCTGTATTTCAAGAAAAGGTGGTTGGGGTAAGCTTATCAAATACCGACAGCCACAATTCCCCAGTCGTTTGTAAGATAAACAAAATCCTGCTTTATTACTGGTTAAATACGTTTTCAAATTTAATTTTGACTTGCATTTAAATTCAGCATATGGTTCCTGTCACCTGTCAGTTGGAAAATGTCTAGTACTAATGAGGATCAAATTCGTAAAACATACATGTTCGTTAGAATGAAACTGACAGTGTCAACAAGGCAATATCTTCATGGCGGACTGTAACTCTGAAGTCCTGTCAGTCAATCAGAGACTTTAACGTATTTTCTTTCTTTCTTTCTATATCTAAGCAGTTTGAAAACAAAATCCCGTGAACACGATGACCAATCTGTTGCCGCCCCGGTTCTAAAGCGACCGAGCGCTGCAAGCAGAAATACTCCTTATGATGTATAGATATGAAGTTCTTCGATGGTACCTACTTAGAAACTAGGTGAGTTACCGGCCGGCACTTGAAACGATTATTGCAAAAAGTTTCAACATCATCTACCTCTAGCCTTTTCCCAATTATATTGGGGTCGGCTTCCAGTCTAACCGGATGCAGCTGAAACCAGTATTTTACATGAAACGACTGCCTATCTGACCTCCATAACACAGTCACTGGGTAATACGATACCCCTTGGTGAGACTGGTTGACAGAATTTTTGGGTTTCTGACGACCCAGTACGACTGTCAAAGATCCAAGAATGACAGCCGGGACCAACGGCTTAATGTGGCGTGCATGTCTTGCAAAAAGTTTATGTATCCAATATTGATGTTATTAATCACAAGTTTACTGTATAATTATGCTTATATACTACATTAATATTTCAAACTGCCAATAAAAAGATCTATACAACAAACACATTAAAAATACTAGTTTTTTTTTCAAAGCTTTGCTCCTAGCCTATAATTTGTAACGTAGGATAGCCATAGAATATTAATTTTATTTAACCAAAACTAGGCCTACCAAGTTCTTGCGCAGATTTATAACTGTGCGCACCATTTTATATAATGTGGTTCTATGTGAATGATTTTCTTATAAAAGACATGCCCTGAATTCGTTATATGTATACCTAACATTTTTATATACAGCCTCGTTGGTATGTTCGCAAGCGCTACTGCTGAGCATGAGGTCCTGGGTTCGATTCCCAGGTCGGGCGAATTGTTTCCGTCAGGAATTTCTCACTAGCGGCCTGGAGTCTGGATTCGTGCCCGGTTGTGCATCTGGAAATGTGGGTGTAATACTGTCACACCTCTGCTTAACTCTTTGAGGATTACAGACATAATGTTATATTTATATATATATAGGTATCGACAAGTGCCTACAAACTGTTCAACGTTTCGTTTTGAATAAGTATAACCTAAAAATCAAATTCTGATTTTTTCTCAGCCTTTAATGTAGGGAACATTATAGACTGCTGGAACTGAAGCTTCCTCTCTGTGACGTGGGCTGTAATCTACCACGCGGGCCCAGTGCGGGTTGGTAGATGTCTTCGAATTTTTGGTTCTAGGACATGAGGCCGGTGTTCTCACGATGTTTTTCTTTACCGTTTTGAGAGCAGTGGTGATGAAATAATTTACACAAAGTAAAGCGCCAGTCTGTGTTCGAACCTAGGACCTACAATTCGTAAGTCGCGGCCGTTATCACTGGGGCAACAATGCTCCTCAACACACATCTATGTATACGCCCAGTAAAATGTTCAACGGTGAAGATTCTAGCTCCAATCGGTCTCCTGTCCCGACATATATCTACTTAGATAAACTCAAGCTTTTTCTCTCATATAAGCAAGGTGGTAGATACGTCGACATGTATAATTATCACTTGCTTCAAAAACGGTGAAGGAAAATATCGTGAGGAAACCGACATGCCAGAGAGATATTTCTCGACGGCATGTGGATCTAAGTCAGAGGCCCATGGGTGGCTTTAAGACTCTGACATCAGATTAGTCACTAACCACATGAAAAGAAGAGCCTGTTGAAGAATCTGTTTTGTTTTTACATTAAAAAAAAAAAAAAGTTTTGTAATTAATAAAATACAAAATAAAATTCATAACGCCAGATTACCCTCTAAAATCATCTTTACATTCCATAAAATCCCATTTAATTTTAACTAATTTCAGAAACAACATTCAACATGAAAATTTGTTCAGTCATGGATATTGCAGTTTATTATAACTTTTAGTTAAATTAGGAAAACGTGGTTAAGTAACAAGAGCTGCACGGTTCGACTGGTCAGGTTAAGCTACGCTTGCCGCAATTATTCCCTGGATGGGTGACCATCTTCACATACCGAACCCCTCCGAGCGTCGAAAAATACGTTGAGCCGTTGGACCCGGCTGTCATTCGTGCATCTTTGCCAGTCGTTACGGGTCGTCAGAAGCCCGAAAGTCTGACAACCAGTCTTACTAAGGGGTTTCGTATTACCTAGTATCTGGGTTGTGCAGGTCAGATATGCAGTCGCTCTATGTAAAATACGGGTAGGTTCAGCTGCATCCGGTTAGACTGGCAGTCGACTTTAATATAGTAGCGGAATAGGCTATGCAGATTATGATGAGGAAAAGCCGCGAAAATTTCGTGTGCATTTATTTGGATTTTTTTTAATTTCTATAGAATGGAATCGTAAGTCGCATCAATCCACTTACAAAATGAAAAAGCACATTACATTTCACACCAAAATACATAAAATATATTTCGTAAATCCCTTCCACGATCCCACCCCATACGTCTTGCCCCTACCACAGTTCACGCGCGAATGGCCACGCACAATACAATTTGATTTCGCAATGTACGTCTACCCTCTTCTTTCGCGCAATTTCACCCGACAACAATAAGTAAATTGGTCCTTTTGTGGAAAATTCAAGATAATTTTCTAGTTCAAACTACTGGAAATATTGCTTGTTAGTTCCTTTTGTTGCTAAACTAGCTTTTTGTATTCTTTTTGACGTTTTTGGGGGTAAGCAGAGATGTTAATTAACGTTTGATAGTAATGATTGCAGTCACGTGCCTGTCCAGGGTAGCAATGATGAAAGAAGACCTTATAGGGTGAATATTGAGGCACTATTTAAAGTCTTTAAAATATTCCTTGGCAGTATCATCATCATCATTATTTCGGCTGAAAGACGTCCATTGCTGGACATAGGCCTCCCCCAAGAACCGCCACTTCAACTGGATCTGTGCTTCCTGCATCCAGCGGGTTACTGAGGCATTCACAAGGTCCTCGGTCCCCCCAGTGGGAGGCTTTCCAATGCTACGTCTTCCAGTAGGCGGTCGCCACTCCAGAACTTTTCGACCTCATCTTCCATCTGTTCTGTTGGCAGTTTATCGAAGGTAAATGCATGGCCACTGTAGCCTTTGAGCATCTGTTAAATCCTAAAATCGGGGAACATTTTGTTGCCATTTGAGAGAAAATCAAACACAAGGTAACAGGTTCCTTGTATTTCTCCGGACGATCTCCGCAAAAAATGTAGATCACTTAGTAGTTCTTTACAGGTTTTTGCGGAGATCGTCCTAAAGAAAATAATTCCATACTACTGTTGGGCAGTTCCTATATAAAACCAGCGTCAAAGATACTTTCCGTGACAAATGCTGGCTATTTCTGCACACGGAAAAATGAAGAATGTCGTGATGGGCCCAGTGGTTAAGGCCTTGCCTCACATGCACGAGGTTGTGGGTTCAAATCCGAGCAAGTACCATTGTGATTTTTTCAATTCATATGTACTTTCTGAGTTTATCTTGGACATTATTGACATCGGTGAAGGAAAACATCGAGAGGAAACATGGACTTATAGTTAATATAAGTCTGAAATCACCAACCCGTCTTGAGCATGCGTGACGATCAATGCTCGTGCCTTCTCTGTATGAGAAGAGGCCTTTGCCCTGCAGTAGGACAGTAACAGGCTGGTATTGTATTATTATTATTTTATGCACACGGAAACCTGACATAGAACAGTCGGAAAGATTTCAAACCATCCCACCTCACTAAAAATATATATATATATAAAAATATAACATAACAACACGCCTGTATTCCCCGAAGGGTTGGGCAGAGGTGTAGGTACCATCGAAGAAGTTCATATCTATACACCGTAAGGACTATTTCTGCTTGCAGCGCTCGGCGGCTATAAAACCGGGGTGGTAACAGATGTGGTCATCGAGTTCACGGGTTTTTTTTTCTATTTGCTTAGATATGAAGTACTGCGATATTTCGTATGGTACACACGCATTTCGACAGTTAAGCTTCGTTCAGACTAGCGCGACGCGACAGCGCGACGCGACACCGGTTATTGTATACCGTGAATTTTTCTAAGAAATTGTATTGTTCGAGTCGCGTCGCGCCGTCGCGTCGCGCCGGTCTGCACAAGCCTTTATGTTTGAGTTGAATGGTAGGTAATGGGACTGCTACTGAGAGATTTCAGATCGAAAAACTCAATAACACTTCCAACCCGGGAATCGAACCCAGGACCTGATGGTCAGCAGCAGCGCTTGCGACCACTAGACCATCGAGGCAGTTAGCAACATAATAATTCAATAAAAACATTTCTATAACAAATAAAAACCACTCATTCAAATAAATAACTTTCAACAAAAACACCAAATGATTGCTTTACGCAATATTATTCACAATCTTAATCGATTGCCTGCATAACAATAATCATTTCGATTTTGACAGACAGGTATGTACCCACCCCCAAACACAGCACACCCCTATTTACCGACCGAACCCGGAAACAGAAATGACTATATTTTTTTTCAAAACCGCAGTCGCGACAGACGCGAGGCGCCTGCGCAGGCGGCTTCGAAATTTGAATTTGAAATTGGAACGTAATGGCGACCCTAGCGGCCATCATTAAAAATAGATCATAGACACGGATCAAATGTTTTTGTATAATTTTCTATCGTTTAATGCTTGATCTCTTTGTAATTCTATTTTTTGTGGACACTTAATAAGTATTAGACTTTTAATTTTTGTCTGGGAATGCAGCAAGCGCATTGAGGGACCGTGGTACAGATTTCGTATTTTTTTCATTTATCAGCGTTCATCGTCTATTCGAGTCTGATGGGAAAATCGCCTGAAACTTCAGGAAAAAGGTAAATAGCAAACACAACTTTTCATTTCCTTTATTTGTGCTTTGTTTTATTTCCATCATTCTGGGGCCCGCCATTAAGGGTCGGCGGCGCCATGTCTTTTTCTCCCATAGGCTACCGAGATGACGTCTAATATTCTCTATTAGTCGTTACATAAAATGTACTTAATTGTTGTTAAAATTATTTTATTTATTGTTTTAAACTTTACAGAATAGAATTACTGAGACGGAAAATTACTTGGTTGCTAAAAATAATATCTTATTTATCTATTTATTTAACAGTTTATGTACACACATATAAACAGACAAGAAAAAAGGAACAGAAAAATACGTACAAAGGTGATGCTTATTTCTAAAGAAATCTCTTCCAGCATACCTGCGAGTGTAAGAGTAGATGAGAAAATAAAATACAGAAAATTAAAACATTTAACTAATCATTCATTTAACAATAAACATACAATATGAGAATATACTTATATAAGTAAATTCTTCTAAAATAAATATCACTAAAATATATATATATTAATAATTATAATGTAGTACATAATATAATAATAAATACAAAATATGCAACGATGACGAACTGGAAAGATAGTGTTCCTTCACTCTTCTTTTAAAAACTGCAACAGTTTGGCAGTCCCTAATGTTTACCCTACGTTATTTCAGCAAAGGTTTTATCGGGACATGAGGCACCAACTGCCAAAGACACACACACAGATTCACACAGATTTGCCTAGAGACAGCTTTTTTGGTGTATGGTAGGAAGATCGACTGCTAAACTTGGATTGAAGGTGGTAAGAAGGTTTGAATGATAAAAAACTGAATAGCGCAAATATTTGTAGGTATGTAAGGTTTGTAGCTTATGAGTAGTTATACGTACTTGTAGTAGACGTTAACTGGCTATTGTACTTACTATGTAGGCAATGTTATTAACTTCTAAAAATTCAAACAATTATTAGAGAATCCGGGAATCCTTCTATTATCTGGACGCCCTAGAAGGACATATAGAGACCTTGGATTCGATCCTCAGGTCGGCCGAGATGTCATGGAGTTTATCCCACTCACGAACACACACGATCTGACCAAGATATTATGTCGATGTTAAAAGAGACTTTGAGAAACAAACTCAGGGGGAGTTTGTTTCTCCATTTCTTCTCAAGATATATATTATTATGTTTTAACATGACGTTTAAAAGTAATTCCCATATCCTATTTAAAGAATAAACAATTTAATTTTCATTAGCAAAATCTCAGTAGCAGTATTTGCCCTTTGGATAACTTTCCAGTTAGTGGTATTAGGCTTCCTCTCTATTATATCTCTCTTATTACTACTTTGGTACAGTGTTAAATGTTACAACAAAATACCTTGTGATATAAGTAATAGAATTAAATGAAAGAAAATTTAAAAATCATATAAAAAGTACACTTTATAAACAAGCATATTACAAATTAGAGGATTACTTATATCCAAGATAAAAATGCTTGGAAACATGCTGGTCCTGCTCCATAGGACAATTCAGAATCTAGACAAAATCAAACTGGTTGCTAATTTAATTGTATGTTTTTTTTTTTTTTTCTGATTACTTGAACTCACACACTGACTTATTATTATTAGTATTACTTATTATAATGTTAGAAATATAGTATTATTTTACAATGTTTGTAAGTATGTGAGCACCATGCATCTATCACATAATTAATTTATGTCATTCCTTCATTTTTCATTCTTTTTACCTATCGTGGTATAGTAATCTTATTCTAGGTGCATTGTCTTCACATATAATTATATAATTAGTGTATACAAGATATAATGGTTTTTTTTAAAGAGTAACGGTGGAGTTTCTTGCCCATTCTTCTCCATACGAAAACTACCTTTTGGAATGGGCAACTAGAATCAGTTTTTATTATTTTTTGTAAAGTTTGACGTTCAAAAGTGCCTTTTTTGTGCCTAATTGAAATAAATTATTTGACTTTGACTTTATTCGACGTGTGTGTTGGTGTATGTGTATATTTTATCCTTTTTCCAACTCTAGCCGGCTCCCTACACTCACTTAGCCGTCGTAATGATACAGCTATAATCACAGGAAATGTTTTCGGCTCATGAATATGTAACGACTATTTTAGGATGCAACGTAATTCTTAATGCCGGTCGGCGCCCAAAACTAATTATGTTAATTTTATAGTCTAGACGCGGTACGCTTTTCTTGTTACGGGGTAAGCAGTTATAGGTGTGGTAATTAGTGAAAAATAGGCCACCATACTTCATTTACCTAGTGAATAATTATTTCCCTTTCAAATATTCTGCAAGGCATGCACGTATGTGATTAAAAGAGTGATGAATAAATAAATGTTGATGGATTGAGAGGGAGAGGAAGGAAAAATGAAAGAGAAGGGAGTGAATGATACCGTGACGGTTGGCCGGGGTAGGTAAGAAAAAAAGAAAGAATTATATTTATTTGGACACAGTTCGTGAAACACTAATAAAAAAATAAAAAGTGAAAATAATCATATAGCAATATAATAGTGTGTGCCTCACGGCTGCGCCAAATAGGTTCATTTCAGCATTAATGCCAGACAAATGCTGTCTGACGCTGGTTTTCTAATGAACCCCTATGGACAAGTGACGGGGAGTACCAACAGTTTTAACATACCTGATACGTCACTTTTATACCTCTAAATAAATAAAGGTAGGTGGTAACGTGTTACACTAACCCCAAGTAACATGGGACCTGGGCTGGGAGATGATAATGATCCAGTATTTTTACCTACAACCTCTCTCGCAATGTTTGAAGACAAAGGTCTTCAAGCATTTTGTGCACCCTGGCCGTTATGACATACGGTGCCGAAACGTGGACACTGACAGTCGGGCTGGTCCACAAATTCAAGGACACTCTGCACGCTATGAAGTGGGCTATGCTCGGAGTTTGCTGCTGAAGTGGCAGTGTTTGTCGAAAGACCGATGGCCAGTGGAGCAGACGAGTCCTGGAAGGAGACCACGTATCGGCAAGGGTGTGGGACGCCCTCCAGCAAGACGTAGGACCTTCAAAAGTTGGCTGGGACAGACTGGACAGCAGATATCCAGCAGTGAATTGCAGTAGGCTGAGTTGACAACAGCATGAGTTTATTTTGATTTGCAAGAGAAGGAAACCGACTCGCGGTGGCTGTCCTCAGAAAAAAAGAGCCTACTTTACCAACTTTTCGGAAAATTCGGACGCACTGGCCCTCACATGCTTCCCGGGGAAACCAAAGCGGTTTACGCTCACGGTAGGTATGTAAAGCCCCCAGCACACGCTGAGCGCGCGACGCAAAATACAAATCAATCGACAAATCACGCAAAAAGCCGAGCAAAGGGCTCGTCCAACGTGTACTGGGGCTTTAGACGGCAAACAAAACAAAATACAAAGCCTTTTCCAAACGATGTTAGGGTCGGCTTCCAGTCTAACCGGATGGAGCTGAATACCAGTATTTTACATGGGGTGACTATCTATCTGACCTCTACAACCCAATTACTGCCCAATACGATACTCCTTGGTAAGAGTGCTTGTCTGACCTTTGGGCTTCTAAATACCCGTAAGGACTGCACAAAGCACGATATTACAAAGCTTACAAAAGTGGCAATTCTTAAATACGTTATAATCGTTACAGTTTGTAAATAATAATTATAATTTTTATATTTTTTGTATTCTAATATTTAAAAATGTAATTAATAAGTATTAAATGAAATAAAGGAGGAGCTCGTGGCTAAGTAGTAACTGCCGCACGGGTCGATCCGTCAGGTTAAGCTACGCTTGCCGGGGTTGGTCTGTGGATGGGTGACCATCTTTACATACCGAGACTCCTCCGTGCCTCGGAAAGCACGTTAAGCCGTTGGTCCCGGTTGTCATTCGTGGATCTTTGACAGTCGTTACGGGTCGTCAGAAGCCCGAAAGTCTGACAACCAGTCTTACCAAGGGGTATCGTATTACCCAGTTACTGGGTTGTGGAGGTCAGATAGGCAGTCGCTCCATGTAAAATACTGGTATTCAGCTGCATCCGGTTAGACTGGAAGCCGACCCCAATATAGTTGGGAAAAGGCTAGGCAGATTGAAATGAAATAAAGGATAATCATAATAATTGACTTATTTCAAAAAGGTTTGAATGACGCCACGTGAAAACTGAATAGTGCAAATCTGTGAAGGTATGTAAGATTTGTAGGCTAAGAATAGTTATACGTAGGTACTTGTAGTAGACGTTAACTGGCTATTGTAGGTACTTATCATGTAGGCAATGTTATTAACTTCTAAAAATTCAAACAATTATTAGAGAAGAATCCCTCTACTGTCGGGAATCCTGCTATTATCTGGACGCCTTAAAAGGAACACATCTTATTAGTCATGTTTTTCAGAAAAGTCATGTGCGTAGTACCCGCATGTATGACTAGTTGTATGAACGTAAACGAAGCGAAAGGAGTATGGTGGCGTTCTGTAGTTTCTGCCTACCGACTACTTTGGGAAGAAGGCGTAATTTTATGTTTGTGTATTAGAGAATCTTATACTTACGTGAAGTAAGCAATAACTACACTACACTCTTGACTTCTCACTGTCTTGGCTCAAAAATCAAAACACTGCTCAGTAAAATAAACAAATCACAATCACTGATCAAATTCGGTCACTTGTCGAAGAGAGTTCCAAATTCAAAATTCGGTCTTTGATAATGAACGAGGCAAGTAGCAAATTCAAATTAGGTCCTCCATCAGAACCAAGGAGGTTTTCAAACACATTGGCAAACTTTTTACCGTCCATTTTGTTTGACACTTGACATTATTTTATTGAAATAACTTTACTACTTTTCACGGGTCTGTCTGTCCCCATCGCGAGTTAGTAGCGTAATGATACTACACTATACAACATGCGGTTTTCTACCCAATTATAATTGTGTACAATTTGTGTGAGCAAAGCGCAATAATTTGAGGTCAATACCAATTTAGTGTCATGCTTATTATTTATAATGCGATCGTATTAGATCGTGCATATTGTTGGGAGCTTAAAATTATTGGTCTTGTTAATAGATTTTTGATAACGATGTAATGAAAAGTTGAAAAGAGTTGTAATAGCGGTTTTTCAGCTTTATCAGGCGGTTTATTGAATTGTCCAACGAAAATGGGAACTTCTTTTGTGGTTTTCGCAGGCAGCTTGAACTTTTTATAAGTGACTAGCTTTTGCTGCGGTTCTGCCCTCGTGGAGGTCGGAAACGAAATAATACCGTAACGCGCATGCCAGTAAAGCTCACAGTCATCATCATTTTTTTCCGACATCTTTAACAATCATCGTCTTATTTCAGCCAATACTTACAAAAACATTTTTTTTTTTTTTTATCAAATTATAAAACAGAGGTGTTATTTAATTATATCTAAACTCGCCAAACTTTTACGTTTGATGGCGAGAGGCGCTCTCTTAATGAATTATATATTATAAATCTTCATCATAAAATTCGGCATTGGCAATAACCGTATGAAAATCGGTTGAATAGTTTTTGAGTTTATCGCGTTCAAGCAAACATGCGCGGAGGTGTACTATGATTTATAATAGGTTTCAGCACTTGTGTTATTTAATTTATACCTACATTTTTTTTTCCAAAATGTGGGAAAAGTGAGTTGATGCTGGCTGCAAAGTTAATCTCTGCAAGCAGACAAACGTGTAAAATGAAAAGCATTCCATAACTGGTTGACCTATTAAACAGTGTTCTATATTTTATGAAAGCACAAGCGGCTCGCTCTGGCTTCGCACGGTTTTTACGACTTGACGAAACATTTCTTAGGTAAACGTAACTTTAATATTAACGTGTTATACTCATAAACATTTCGGAATAAATTCTCTAAACGATGGTCAAAACCTCATCAAAATCTTTTGCGTGGTTTAAAAGAACATGCCTTCGAATTTTTGGTTCTAGGGCATGTATATTTTATGAAAATCAATACCTAAGTGAAACTAAAAACTATATCACAAACTGTCAGAAAACAGTTTAAAAAAAACATAACGCCTACAAAACATGATTGGCTGTACAATGACGTCAGTGCCTCAAAATGCATTCATGAAAAAACTTAAACTCATTTCATATTCCCGCTTTTTATAACCTAACCTATATTCAAAAACAAATTGTTTCTGCCCAGGACAGATGGGTATCGGCGTGATTATATTTCTAATCCGTCATTATTTCGAACAAGTCTAGTTTTAAGACGAAAAACGTTGAATTAACATAATGATAATGTTGGTTGGTCACAGAGTAGGTGAGAGTAGAGGTTGCAGTTTTGAACTCAGACCAAATAAAAAAGGTAGACGGAACGTACGCCAACAATAGCATTCAAATAAGTGAAGCGTCGTGTACAGAGTTGTGTGCGTGACCTCGTGTCGCAACACTTGCCATGCGTCTGTGTGCTAAGAAAAAAATGTTGCCACTAAAAACTTTTTATCCCAATTCTGATTGAATAATTATGATTATTCATGAAAAATAAATCCTTATAAATAAAACACTTTTTTATTGTTAGGTACCTTTAATAAAAAATAAAAGAGACAAATTTTAAACACCTTTGTGTTGCGTTAGTTTCCGGTAGTACTGTCTTTTTGTATCTCGCAAAATGTGTGGAACACACAACACTAAATTTTGATGGCAACCAATTTTCTTGATTTCTGGTTAACCTAATAACCTCAATCCATTTTTGTTTCCAATTAAGGTCTCTTGGGAATCTAAAATTAAAACAGTTTGTTTTCAGTCGAAGTTGAGAAATAAATGAATCCAAAAATGTCTTTTACATACCGGTCAAGCGCGCTGGCTCCGAATGTGAGCCAATGCGCAAATGCCGTCAAGACCCGCGTGCCCGAAAAGGAGCCACCTCCCGCGCGGCATTAAACTCTATTTCTACTATGAAATAAAAGCTAATCTGGTCTGTGAATAATTTTACTCTATGGCCTGACGGATAGAATAATCGACTAAATCATTCGTACACAAAAATATTTGTGGCACGGGGGGCTCGGTTTTCTAGCGGAGACTGTAATGTTGTAAGTATTTGTTTATAGAAATAATAATAATAATCACGCGCTATTTAATGCTATCGTATCAAATTGTATTCACGTTATAGATACTATAACATATTTAAACCCGAGTTATTTATTTAGGGATACCTATGTTTGATATTCAAAATAGATATATTTTCGTAATAGTTAAAAGCATTTATCCATTACGAAAAGTAATATTAAAATTAATAATCCCAAACATTTCCCGCGTTTCGGGAAATTTGTATGCGGATATACTGGTCACACCGACGACACTATGCGAGGTTTTGTGTTCCAAAAACGCTTTAAGAAATATTTTTGTATTTTTATATCAAATTAAATCTAATGAAACACTTACTTGTGAAATGTAATCCCAGATGTTTTTTTTATTTATTACTGAATTGTTTTTACAAGCTTTTACGACACAGGAAGGCATTTTACAACAATTTGCGATTTCAATGTTATGACGTCTAGTGCGTTCGGTGTCGCGCGTCGCTCTGGAACACGGTCGGCTTCCTATTTCAAATTTGGCTTCCTTTACCCTGCTTCACTCTGAGAGTGCCGCGCTCCGTCTACCTTTTTTATTTGGTCTGAGGTTTTGAAGGGCATGTAGGCAATGATATTAGAAGTAAAAAGACGTAGATAGGTTACCTACCTAACATTCTATCTTCAAAAACGGCACTATGTCACACTATTATATGACACGTGGAAGTAGGATGGCATGTCGTAATTATCGGGAGCGAAAAAGAGACAAAACGAAGAAAATGTGGCTAATTAGCCAACTTTTGACGTGCCCCTTGCGGAACGTTTATAACCTATCTACCTCTTTTTACATTTATTATCATTGCATGTAGGTATTTAATCGAAACTCTAATAGTTCCCATTTTGAGCTCCTTTTCTACTATTGAACATTCTAATATAATGCTACTTATCGTCTCTTTTTGTGAACCTCAAATAATTTTTATTTTAGGGTCCTAAAAATACGAAATGGCCAAATAACTGTGACGAATTGGATGTAGTCCTCGCGTTAAAAATTTAAAGAGGTTCATTAATTTTAAAAAGTTGATGGACACTTTTTAAAATTAATGAACCTCTTTAAATTCTTTAATTAAGAAAGTCAATAAGTTTTTAGAGGATCAGTAAAATATTTCCCATTTTGAAGTTTCGATAAAGAACATGTAGGCTACTCTCATAATATTTACATAATTAATAATAAAGTTTTCACTAAAATATCTATTTACAAAACTCATATCAATTCTGAAAATACGAGATTATTTGTTACGGTCACGAATTATATTTTGATCAACATACAATCTGATTATAAATCACAAATTGCAGGCCCGCCCATCTCGCAGGACGACCAACACCTCGTCTTCCAGTCCTTGGACGCCACTCGGTCACTGCCTTACTCCACCTGTCCTTACTACGCCTTGCTAGGTGTACTGCTCAACTCCGTTTGAGTTGCACAAGTCGTTTTACGATGTCGAAGACCTTCGTACGTCCTATCAACTACATTAGGTATCTCAGGTAGGTCAATCTCATCGTCATTTTCCTGCCCTTAGATATCGCAATTTATTTGTGGTCGGCGCAACATATCTTTTTCTTCCATACATCACTATTAGTTATCATCTTGTAGTCACACTCTTTCTAGCTATATATTATCTTTCACACAGCCCATCCATCGTTCTTTGATGGTTTCTTAAGTATGTTTTTGTTTTTTTTTACATTGTTCTCAGGAATAGAAGCAAGAAGAATAACGTACCCAGGATTTTGTAATATCTATATTTAAAACAGTGTCCTTGGAGTTTTTTGTCTGTTCTTCTCCATAGAGATCTACGTTTTGGAATAGGCAACTAGCTTCAACTTTCTAACTAACTAACCGACTCTTTGACAATTCAAAAGTGCCTGTAAAGGGTTTTAATTGAAATAAATGCTTTGAGTTTGAGTTCTGTTGATCCAAATGGTGAGGTATCTCATACGTCATAATTATCCCCCTTCGTTCATTTACCTTGAATAGCACGTTTAGAAACTGCAACCTAATTGACGCAAACGATCAACCATAATCTGAATCATTTTGAAGGAAATTGCTAATCCATTGCTTCATATGTTCGAAAAAATTGTCTGCTCTAGAACGTAAAAAACGCAATGAATGTTGTTGAACTGTCAAAATGAAACAGATTGAGATTGATCATGTGTTACGCAATTAGGATTCTGATTGTGCTGAAAATCTATCATCATCTGTCTAGTCTTGTCCCAACTATGTTGAAGTCAGCTTCCAATCTAACCATTTGAATACCAGTATTTTACATGGAGCGACTGCCTATCGGACCTACAATACCCAGTTGCTGGATAACACGATACTCCTTGGTGAGACTGGTTTTCAGACTTTAGAAATCTACAAGTGGCAGTCGGGACTAACAGATTAACCAGCTTTCTCTTTGGCCTTCCTCTCCCTCATCATCCATCAATATTTATATTCATCACTCTTTTAGTCACTTTAGGCGTTTCCTCCCTCCTCCTCATCACATGGCCATACCAAGCCAAACGATTTCTTTTCAACTGAGACTTATTTTACCACGTAATAGAGGTGAACCTTAGTACACCCATATTTCTCCAGTTATGTTTAAGTCCCATGTAAAAGGGGGCGAGCATATTGCCATTAACCGGGCACAAATCCATACTACTGAGAACTTCTAGATAGAAAAACCCAATA
Source organism: Xanthia togata (assembly GCA_963853775.1). Classification (NCBI taxonomy): domain Eukaryota; kingdom Metazoa; phylum Arthropoda; class Insecta; order Lepidoptera; family Noctuidae; genus Xanthia; species Xanthia togata. The sequence goes on from OY970816.1 coordinate 9,174,249, forward strand.
ACACTTTACCCGACCTGGGAATCGAACCCAGGACCTCATGCTCAGCAGTAGCGCTTGCGACCACTTGACCGATGAGGCCGTACCATCTACAAATTTTGTTAGTCTATGACACCCAGTCTGTTGTTACTCATGTCAACATGAGAAATACATGCCTACACACCGAATACTTAGTAAGTATAGGTTAGTTTATAAGTGTAAAACTTTTGTCTGTCTGTTCAAAAAATTATGAGTGTCGAATTATTTGAGAAAGACTTCACACAGTAAATGCGAGTTTTTTTTAATGATTTTCATCTAAAACTCAGGTTAGCTGTTGTTTCGATCGACTTCATTTGAAACGTGACTAATTATTGGAATAGGCCTTTTCTCTATTCTTCATTTATATGCATGTTCTATTTTATTGTTAACATAAATACAAGTCCTGTTAAAAAGTCCCAAAACATGTTTTTTTTTAATCTAATTAAATTCAGCTTATGTTACAAAAAACATAAATATTTGTAACTTATTATCTGTGTCTTCACTTGGTACGTAGGTAGGTAACTCATTGTAGGAATTGAAGTCCTATTCATCAAGAAAAATACCCCCCTCCCCCCTTACTGTCCCCCTGTTACTTGGGACTTAAACTTATCTGGCGAAATGTGGGTGTACTAATAGGAACACCTCTGTTAAACCCTTCGGGCAATACAAGCGTAATGTTATGTGTTTTTATCACGAATGATAACTTAAAAAAAATTGCATTGCTCATAAGGAATTTCCGTATCCTCGCGAGCGGAACAGCAGTATTATCTTAGCAAGCAAAAGATACAAACTTAATCATATTCTTTATATGGAGCCATACTAAAAATTATGAATATTAAACTCATGCGCCTCTTAGGATTACAGACCGTATTTAATAATAATAATGTTACTTATTATGTTTTGGTTTTTGGTGGTTAGGGGCGCGCTCCAGTGAGAGCTATGCGTTTGATTTTTTCAATTTAAATACCTCTATGGATTTGTGCCTGGTTGACGGTAATCCGCTCGCCCCGTATTACATGGTCCATAAACATAACTGGCGAAATGTGGGCGTACTATAGGTATACCTCTGCTCAACCCTTCGAGAAACAGGCGTGATGGCAAAAAGTACAAAATATTAGTGATAGCTTGAATTGAAGTAGGTATTGTTTTCTCGGTTGAATGAAATGGTTTATTCTGTAAATAGGATACTGGAATCAATTTTACACGTCACCTTAAAAAAAAAAAAAAAATGAGTTCGGCGTTTCTTAACTGACAACTCCGAGAAGAAAGGCCGAAACAAACTCAGAGGTCACAGTCTCTTTTAAAGTCCAGACATAATCTTGGTCAGGCCATATGAGGACCATGTAGATTAGGGTCTGAAATGGTCTTTTGAGAAAAGAACCACACAGATTTGAGTGGACCTGTCCTGTCAGTGCAAGCATTTGTCAGTAATCGTAGAGCTCAACTCAGAACTGAAGGAGCTCAACTCGACGAACAATACCAAAGAAAGGACACTTGGGTAGGCCGCATAAATTACTCAAACTGCCAGACCATCATTAAAACTAAATGAGAAAGAAAGAAATATTTATAAACATAAGAACGCTATTAGTTTTGTAGCATTTTCTTTTGTATAATATTGCTATTAGACATCAAGGCTATCATGTAAATCTTAATCGTTAATCTTTAAATCTTTTTTTTTCTTTTCTTTTTTTTATAACACCTTATATACCATGTTTTATGCAAATAATATATCTTATCTTATCTAAGGTCAATGAAAAGAACATTAAATTGTAAGCAACATATAGAGTTAGAATAACTGTTGTAATGTTTGAATTATTATCATCTTATCAGGTGCCAGTTAGTGTCTTTCTAGATTGAGTAAATCTAGTTACTGCATATGCATATACAGATTCAGAAAATAATGTTCCCACTACTGGGACGTGGGATAACCCACTGGGACACAGGCCTCCTCTTGGGGAAAGGGAGTGAGTGGGCTGTAATCCACGACGCGGGCCCAGCGCGGTTTGGTGGATGTCACATGTCACGTCAAATACCTACATGTAAATACTTTAAATGCATTTATAGCTCCTACAATATAAATATATTACCGCTTTCGTATACAGCTGTCAGTTGAACCAAACCTAAAATATTTAGGTAACGATAATTTAGTAAATTATTAGTGTTATCGTTTATATGTGGGAAAATAATAAAATATTTTAATTTTACAAAGGAAACATCTTCAAGGAATCATTATAGTTTTTAGTTTTATGATACCTATATTTTTTACGACATTAATTTTCATTCTTCCTTAAGTGGTAGAACGTTATGGTTTTGGAAACTCCCTCAATTTTTTTGATGGTGGTCAGTCAGCTCCTATGAAAAACAGACTTTCAGATAGGTACCACAAAACTCGGAATCACCGCGCCGCAACCGGCAACCGTGCCGGCAGCGTCTAGAGTCTAGAGACGGTAGTGTCTAGAGTCTAGAGACGGTAGTGTCTAGAGTCTAGAGACGGTAGTGTCTAGAGTCAGTAGTGTCTAGAGTCTAGAGACGGAAGTGTCTAGAGTCTAGAGACGGTAGTGTCTAGAGTCTAGATACGGTAGTACCTAGAGTAATAAAAACTAGAGAAAAAAACTAGGTAAGGGCTTGTTCTAAGTCCGCCTGGCTAGCTACAACCATCTTAACTACGTCTGTTGCCATGGCAACAATGTTAACAGCATTGTTGTGTTTCGGCAGTTGGAGGTGAGATGTTTAAAAGAAATACCACACAGCATAAAATATACTAGATACGTAAATAACTGCACGTCATCTGCATAGCCTTGTCCCAACTATGTTGGGGTCGGCTTCCAGTCTAACCGGATGCAGCTAATACCAGTATTTTACATGGAGCGACTGCCTATCTGACCTCCACAACCCAGTTACTGGGTAACACGATACCCCTTGGTAAGACTGTTTGTCAGACTTTCGGATTTCTGATCCCGTAACGACTACGAATGACAGTCGGAACCAACGGCTTAACGTGCTTTCCGAGGTACGGTGGGGTTTCGGCATGTAAAGATGGTCACCCATCCAAGGACCAACCGCAGCAAGCGTAGCTTAACCTGATCGATCGACCCGTGAGGCTGGTATTAGGTACTTGCAAACGCACGACAACTGCACGTCATCCTCTTATTAAGACGTAATAATTACAGTAATTAGAAGATACTAAACAATAATACTGACATTCTTTTACTCGTAGCCATTGAAGACACGCAACTTTCATTTATTATAATAGTTTTATAACATAACAACACGGCTCTATTTCCCGGCGAGGTAGGCAGAGTCATATGGTACCTAGGCCCACATTTCACCAGTTATGTATTAGTCCAATGAAGATAAATATTACATACCTACATATTATTTATATCATATATATTTCTGACTGCTGTTTTATTATTATAAAATTTTGATTATTTTTGTTTTTCAATGCTTTAAATACCTTTAACAAAGCATTTAAGCTGCCCATTCATATTTAAATTTCCGGCATATGAAATATTTATGTCAACTGATAGAGTTATTATTCATCTGGCGGCAGTTTAGGTTTACAAAAATGTGTCCCAAGGTACAAACATTGGTGTCCCGAGGTATAAGCCATGATTGTATCTTGGGACAAATATCCTAAAGTAATTAATTGACATTTTCTCATTGATAAAACATAGTAGATCGGGGTTTACATCATATTATTGTGATGTTATTGGCTACCTAATAGAAATTTCAACATTCAAGGCTATATATCAATTTGAACTTAAATTATGGAGGTTTATAGAAAAGCGTCCCTAAGTAGAACGATCTCCCCTACTCAGACACACCATCAACCACTCGCAGTTGTAGATACCACGTTGACAATCTTTACTATGTGTAATATGAAGGGAGTTCTAAAATACAGGCATAAACTTAGTTTAGAAAATTTTGTCAAAAAAAAATTCCAACCTAAAGGTTACTTACCTAGTATAAGAATGTAATTTGTATGTATCTCCGCTTATACATAATTTTATTTATTTTTTATGTTGCCATCAACCGCATACATATCCAGACTAACGGTTAGTATTAACAAATTCGTGACGGAAATATTTAATAACACTGCCTGACTTGGGATCCTCGGATCAGCATCAGCAATCACGTCTGCACTAGGTCAACCTACCTACCTACTTCATTTCTAATTCTCCTTGGCTTTGGTAGCAGTCTGGTGTCTGGATTTGTCCTCAGTTAATAAATAGCCTCGCCCTGTAATTAAGGATTTTTATCTTTATAAAATAACTGGCAAAATGTGGATTTAGGATTTGAAAAAGAGAGAAAGAGAAAAAGATTTGAGAAATTGTAGATTTACTCCTGGTTACTGATCAGGCACCTACGGACTTCAGCCTACCCCGCCTCTCTCCTCATAAACAAGCATGATAATGTTATAAATAAAAAAAAACACAATCCCAAAAAAAAAAAGATTACCAACCATTAAAATCGATAAAATAACGCCATCTACCGTCGAGTAGCGCAACCGAACACACTAGCGCCGTTCTGGAGCGGCGATTTTGCGAACTAAACGCCGTCATACATCAAAATGGCCTGTAACCATAATTGGTTCAATTTGCTTATTAAAATAGATTTATTTTCTGTTTACACTGTAATAAACTAATGTTTGTTTTACTAGCATAGTTAACTATTACGTTGCACGGTAATTATTTAGTTGTAATACTAAAATGGTGTTTTAGAAGCCAATTAATATTTTGCTCAGCAATAAATCATTTTCTTTTGATGTTAATAGTACTTATTTACTTTCATTAACTGTTATTTAGGTTGTTTAGGTTTATTTGTATAATTTTCGGTTGTAATAAACCTATTTTTGGTTTGATAACAATCGTTTAAGCTCAAGAAAGCATATTTTCTTGTCGGACGCATTAATTAAAGTTAATTTGTAAATTCTTTACTACACTACACAGCTAGGAAGAAGCTATGGTAGCCTGTTTAACTTGCATTGAAGTAATGTTCTAAAACTTAGCCAAAGAACGATATAAAACAAACATTTCTCATTCGCACTACTAAGTTCTTTTCTCGAGTTATAAAGCGCACTAATGGACAGACAGACGGATAGACGTTGCTGTGTTTTATAGTTAAACGAGAAAGGGATTCAAAAAGGTATGTACTAAAACATGACTTAATCTTATATAGGATATTTTTATAGGTAGGTATATTGCAAAGACTGCTGATCATGAGTATAGAACCTAAAGGTTAGTAGAGTTGGCTGAGTTGCAACATGTTGCCATTTACTTATATTATGCCTCAGACCAAAGACATAGCGGTGCGAACAATACAGTGAAACATGCCAAAACTACACCTCGCCCTATCACGCTCACACGCACACATTTACAACCATTTACAGTAAAATTACAATCAAACTACACCTCACTAAGTGCACACATTTTTACGAAACCGGCCTCACGTCGCTGTTGAGAGCGCTATCTTGTTTTTTTTTATTTGGTCTGAGTGTTAGTCTATAAGCTGACCTGAACAAAGCCCAGGTACGTCTCTCGGCTACCCAGAAGAGACACGACTGGCTAAGAATGACGAGGAGATCCGACCCCAATTGAAATGGGTTAACGTTAGGTAGAGAGAGAGAGTGGCTATGAACAGCTGACCCATCAATGATTGTGGTTGACTGTCCGGCGCTACAACCTGGGTATTAAGTGCTACCAAACTTGCTAACCAGCTAATATATGTAGCATAAAATGAGCTATCAAAGTAGAAGTTAGTATCATCTACCACCATCTTATCTAAGTCTGTCATCATAGCAACAATGTGTTGTGTTTCGGCAGTTAGAGATAAGATAGCCAGTTCCTCTGTGGCTGAGGATTCCGGGTGAAGCTCGCTTCCACCTTCGGCATGATCATTATTTATCATCAGGTGAGATACAAGCAAGGAGCCTCCCTGTGGTGGTTAAAAAAAAAGTACTATCAGGTTCACAAGAAAGAATAATGTTACACAGAATGTCACGCAAAACCGCCATATAGACTAGTGTTGCAAAATAACAAATAACATAAAGTGACTTTTACTCCGGGAATGTGGTCGCCTAAATGTCGTGGCACCAACATACAGGGTCGAATTTGAAGGAAATCCTATTAAATTCAAAGATATATTTCCAATTTTTTTTTTTTTCTAACAGGGCAACAATGGTCGCAAAAAAAAATGGGTTTCATCATTATCTCATAATAGGCTCTATCCACAAGATAGTGAAATAAAAATAACTGAACGATAATTTAACCCTACACGGATTTGCTGAAACAGGCATTGGTAAAAATTACAAACAGTAATGTTTATACACTTTATACGTAAAGAAAAGAAAGAAAAAAAATACATTTATTTGACTTTAAAGTACAAAATATTCACACAAAAACAAAAAAAAAAACTTAGAATAGTACTGTGTGCCTCACGGTTGCGCCAAATAGGCCCTACTTATACTACAGCAAATGCAAATGAAAATTAAAAAATTACGGTTAATTACCTACAATAATAACTTTTTTGAAGTATTATATTCACGTTACTTAACTGTGACTCATTATCAGTTTTCAGTCTAAAAGGTAGCGACGCTGTTTTACAAAATTTAAGTATATAAGTTACTGGGTACCTATATATACTTTAGGTTTTTAAATAGGTATCTAAACTATGTATGTCTCGAAATGACTGAAAAGATTGATTATTTGTTGTCAATTCAATTTCTAAAGAAATAAAAGTTGTTGCTGTTCGTAGGACGATCTTTGCAAGTTCTTTGTAAAAGTCATTGTTCTAACACGGCCGTCGGAACTGTTCGGTATCGTCGGTTACTTCGGTAGCTATTGTGTTGTGTAATGATGAGAAAAAGCTGCTTATTCTATACTTTTAAATGAGAAAGAAAGAATAATATTTATTTGGACACAGTTTGTGAAACACTAATAACAAAATAAAAAGTGAAAATAATCTTATAGCACTAGTGTGCCTCACGGCTGCGCCAAAAAGGTTCATTTCAGCATTCATGCCAGACAAATTCTATCTGACGCTGGTTTTCTAATAAACCCCTCATTGAGCAATATATATAGATATATGTGTATATTTGTAATCACGTTCTCAAAAACGGCTCTAACGATTTCAATGAAAGGTGCAATACAGGGGTTTACAGGGGCGAGAAATCAATCTAGCTAAGTTTTATATCTAGGAAAATTCGCTTTCTCTATTTTCACAGCCTCGGGGATGTAGCAGAGTTGTAATAAAACGTTGGTATACCTGAATGACATATTTATCTATTTTCCCCCGAGCAGAACTCGGTCGAACATTTGAAAACACAACTAAATGTGAGATTAATTTAGGAACTGTTTAAAAAAAATGTAATATTAAAGAGCAGCTCGGCTAACATGACCATATCGTAGAAACGGATGAATCGAAAGACAAAATGACAGGTTGTAGAAAAAATATTGTACGTCGCGAAACAAACATGGAGAAAAGAAATGTCATAGAGAGTAGAAAATGAAGATGAAAGGCTTCACGTTGGAAGTATTAGGTACTCTACATCATCTGCACAATCTATGGTTAATGGTTTAAGAAATTTATTTCGCTCAAAAATAATACAATTATTCACTTCTATGAGGAAAAACATAATAATTTAGATATGCGACGGTTTCGCTTGGTATAAACTAAAATTAAATTAGAAAAACGGTAGAAACTTACAATTTAAACATTATTCAGGTGGTGCTTTAATAGTCTTTTAAAAGTTGGAAGTGATTTTGATTCCTTAATTATTTTAGGTATAGAGTTATAGAGTTCCGCCCCCTCATATACTATAGTCTTTCTTCCGTAGTTTGTCCTAGGTGCTCTTAAAATTATATGGCTAGCCTGCCTCGTCATGCGCTTTTGAATTTGCATTCTTTTTGTAAATGTTATGTATTTGTGTATGTATGTCTCTATTAATTATTTTGCGTACAAGTATGCATCAATCTGTTTCCAACAATCTTAGGGTTGGCTTCGAGTCCAACGGGATGCAGCTGATGATACGAATACCAGTATTTTACTGTCTTTTTGACCTCCACACCCCAGTTACTGGGAACACTATACGCCTTAGGAAGTTTTACGTAAGACAAATAAGTAAAAATTTAATACGTGAAAAGTTTTTTGCTTTTGTCTATTTTATTGTATCTACTCGTATTTTCCTATCGCAGGTAAGTATGCTGAGACTTCATAAGAAATGAGCATCACCCTCGTAAGTATATTTCTAAGTATATAAACAGTTAAATAAATAAATAACAATAAGAGCCATTGATTCATACACCATCAATCACAATCTAAAATCATTTTGAAAGAGATAGCTACATATGTTCGAAAAAAAAACTGCTCAACAACGTAAATAACGCAATGAATGTTGTTGAACTGTCAAAATGAAACAAATTTGTCATAATCGTTTGCCGAAAATGTTTACGCAATTAGATAGCTGACCAACGGATTCTCAAATACAGAGGCTATTAATCTAACAAGCGAAACTTATAGCCACTAAACATCAATGTTACCAATAATTAAGTGGTTGTAGTCAGCATGTTGATAACAAAACAATAGTAAAATAACCCGCTTATTTGACGTTAGGTATGTTAATATTAACATAAGTAGGAATCCTGATGGTAGATATCTACGTAAGTTGACCCTGTCCCTGATATAACTTAGAAAACGTTTTATTAAAGATAGTAAGTTTTTTTTTTGATCTATTTCATTTATCATATATTTTTTTATTTTTTTATTTTACGATGGGTTTGCTCTTGACTCTAGTCTAAGTCGGAGGTGACAGAGAAAAAGTCGACGATGGAGTGAGCTGACCCAGAAGAAGCCTGTTCACTCTTACTTTGAATATATTAGGGTTGTATGCGTTCGGAAACAGACGCAGGCAGAGAGTTGCACTCCTTTGCTGTGCGCATTATAAAAGACGTTTGAAAACGCTTAGTGCGAGTTGGTGGAATATCAACTAGGTAGGGATGGTAACCTGCAGTGCGTCTAGATGTCCGATGGTAGACGGGGGCTAAATAGTATATACATCTAACACTACAATATATAAATAGAGGAGCTCGTGGCTAAGTAATAACTGCCGCACGGGTCGATCCGTCAGGTTAAGCTACTCTTGCCGGGGTTGGTCTGTGGATGGGTGACCATCTTTACATACCGAGACTCCTCCGTGCCACGGAAAGCACGTTAAGCCGTTGGTCCCGATTGTCATTCGTGGATCTTTGACAGTCGTTACGGGTCGTCAGAAGCCCGAAAGTCTGACAACCAGTCTTACCAAGGGGTATCGTATCACCCAATTACTGGGTTGTGGAGGTCAGATAGGCAGTCGCTCCATATAAAATACTGGTATTCAGCTGCATCCGGTTAGACTGGAAGCTGACCCCAACGTAGTTGGGAAAAGGCTAGGCAGATGATGACTACAATATATAAATAATGTACAAGTATTCATGGAAAAAATAAAATAAAAGGAAGAGCTCATTGGTCATCAAAAAATTCGTCTGCATCCCTGTCAGTGGGAAAAGTGCCCAAAAGGCTGGCAGCATTGCCACGTTGTATGCTGATTCTTTGACCTAAAAATTGGCCAGCCCTCTAGTCACGTGAAGATTCGACCAACCCCTTGGCGATGTCCCGATGGTAATAAAATAGTTCCTCTTCTCTATTTGATTATGGGCTGATTAATTTATCCTGGGTCTTTTAGAATGTTATATGGAGCTACTTACTGACCCACATCTGTCGTCAAGCAGCGTTGCTGTGCTCTGGTTAGAACCTATGGGAGCCGGTGTTACAGGCACATGAGCTTTCCAGTTTTGTCCCTGGGATGGCTATACACCTGCCACGTCTCTGGTATTGCAGATGTAAAAAAAGAAAAAGAAAGAAAATAACAATTTGGGGGAAAATATGCGTCACATCCACGCAAAACGGCCATCGCTCAGCATAATGCTGGGACCCTATGCGAGACAGAGCCCCAGCGCTGGTTTTCAGCGACATTCGGACCATGATGTCCCTAGGTGACGGTGACCATTTCGGTATGAGGTCAGGTGAGCTGCATAACAAATTCGTATCTCGTGTCACCTATAGCTGTACCTACGAGAACAGCCGGTCTATTCTGTAATAATCTCACGGTGAAAACTTAGGTGAAGTGAACGTGAAGTGAGCTGTCATTCCACCTGCTGCTAGGGACTGACAGCTCACTCCGAGCTCACTTCACCTAAGTTTTTACGGTGAGATGGTTACAGAATAGCACTGCAGTTCATGTCGTGATGATAAGACAAACTCAACCTGGGTAAAAAATAAAAATTATTTAGTCCGTCAGTCAGATAATAAAATAAAAAAAATTTAGACACGTTTTTTTTTGCTTTATCATATTATTAAAAAAATGTTTAGATAAAACGCATTAAAGTTGGGGAGTGGGGGCTCGCTACGTCACAATTCAGTATAAAATCTACCGGAGAGTGACGTCATGCCATATTTTAACTCAATGTATTGCCGTAATCTTCTGGTTACGTAAAAAAAAAAGGTTTTTCCAATATTTTTTAATAATCTATCTGACGGACATTATTTTTTTTTGTCAAAATCCCTTGTTTTTTGTTCAGCGTGCGGCCGATGTAGTAAAGAATTCATACTTTTAGAAGAGCCTTATAAACTTGGATCGATTCCTAAATTGGAAAAAGTGTTATTGGGTTTTTACGAGTATATTAGGAATTTACAGTTGTGGCCCCGAGTCTAGATTTGTGCCAACTTAATTGCTTTTACATGCGGATGACAATAGACCCGTCCTGTAAGTACTTACATGGGATTGAAACATACCTGCGCGACGTGTGGGTGCACTCAACTGCTTTACCTTACGAAGAATACAAGCGTTATGTTATGTTTGCGTGTCCTATAAGCGTAAGACCAGAAAGTTATGTAGTTAACCAACATTGTATAGACCGGAAAAATGTACCAACCAACAGATGAATAAGAAATGGACCCATGTATGTTTGTACTTACGTATTTCTTTACATCGGTCTACCTTCCATATGCAGAGGACGTTTCCTTCCGTCCATTCTTAAAAGTTAATCGGTTAAGCAACTATGTATGCTTGTTGGTAAGTTTTTTATTTCTGTGTGACATACATAAGGGGCATCACGCTTGTGCTTTTGCGGGGTAAATTGAGGTCCAGGTAGAGCATGAACTAAGACTTCTTTAGAGACATAATTATTGTGACCATATTTCTTGGTCAGGAGTTATGCATGTGCTTTATGTATGTTCATAAGCTGTGGGTTTTTAGGATTGTGTCTTTGCTGGGCACTTTGTTGCGACGTCACTCCTTGCCAGTTAAAACAGTAGGGAGTGGTGAAGGCAGTCGTTTTGGGGTACTGTCTTATGTAATTTTGACATTTAAAATTACTGATTCTGGGCCTCATTTGAATAAATTTATTTTGATTTTAAGCACTACCTACTTAGTGATTTGAAAATGCTGTATGCAACGTCCAAGACCTTTTTGATTTGTATCATCATCTGAGTCAGCTCTGACTTGAAACGTGGACTAAATTTTTTATGCGTAAAGTACAAATTAATTTCATAATTTGATACACGTGAAAAGACTGCAGTTCATATGTTAAAAAAGTTCTTTCTCTAAACGTATAGATATTTTTTGTCAGATGCAAAGACCATTCTTACATGTTACAAATGTCCATCTTCTCGAAAGAAACAAGGCTATAGTCCTGCAATAGAACAAAGAAACAATTATGTGCTGCCAGAATAAATTCCCAGAAAACGCCTATTGTATTTAAAAAGGAAAAACTGCCATAAATGTAAGTCGGTACTTATTTGAACTTTCCCCCTTAACCTGCAAATCCATCCCTGTACAAATACCGTGGGAGCTGCCATTTGACACACGCCATTTCGTATGGAGCGAGATAGAAGACATTCTGTCTCTTTTACCATCTATTTCTATTAAGTACATAACATCAATAGGCTATGGGGCATGCAAGAGTTTTGAAAGCATATGTCTGGATTTATAGACATTTTGATACATTTGTCTTGCCTTTTCGGTCGGTTTACTAAACGCGGCTTCTTTTTCTCTTGTATCGGCACGAATATTATGAGAATACTTTATGCCGTCGTGACTGGCTAAGGCTATCTGTCCACTGACGCGGAGCGAGGTAGCGGAGCGGAGCGAGGGAGTAATGCGGACCGGAGTTGCGGACTGTGTCTGTCCATTGATTTGGAGCGAGGTAGTGCGGAGCGGAGTTGCGGACTGTGCAGAGTTAGGCCGAGTTCACGCGACGAGTTTGAGCGGGCCCGTGGCGGCCAGGTTTTTCCGCTTCCCCACTCCGCTTCCCCGCTCCACTTCCCCGCTTCGCCCCCCGCTCCGCTTCCCCACTCCGCTTCCCCACTCCGCTTCTCGGTTTTGGATGATTTTTTAAACTAGTTCGCATATCCCTGTCCATTGAAGCGGAGCGGAGATTTTATCTAATTCCATTGGTTAATATTGGCACAGCTCTGCTTCGCTCCTCTCCGCTCCGCTCCAGTGGACAGTCAGCCTTAAGCTGGGTTACTATAAACAAAAACGAATCGTTTTTCTTACCAATGGTAGCATTTTAATTGCCAAACTGGGCATATAAATAAGCTAATTTTACTTGTGGTAAGTGTGATAGCTACCTCTGTATAGGAGGGTCTACTGTGCAGAATAATGAGGTCTTTGCTTCATTATTGGTAAAGATACAAGAGTCATTGTAACAAATAACGGTCGGTGAATTATTGGAATCGGCCATAAGTCAGCGAGGTGGAGGAAGTGTCCCCCAGTCTCGAAGGTTTTGAGGCCCAAATAACTAAGCTCTAAGTAGATTCCATCTTTGATCCACTCAACCCATTGCAGTCCACTACTGAACGTACAGGCTTTTCCAAAATTACGTCACAGCCCCCAGTTTTCCGACGTCAGTCTGTTTAACTGGGGGTTGCCATATTCTCGTATAAAAGGTCAATAATTCGTTACGGAAACTGAAGTGTCTTGCGATTATTGTATAGAATCATTTTTATTTTCTAACTGAACAGACAGCTGTGCTGTTGGGGAGTTTGTTGCGCCATTTCTTCTTCCCAGCTAAAGCACTAGGAAGTGGTGAAGGGTGGGCGTTTTGGGGGACTGTCTTATGTAATTTTGACGTTCGAAAAGTGCTGATTCACAGCCTAGTTTGAATAAATGACTTTTGAATTTTGAATTTGTACCATGTGCAAATACTATCTACTCTGCACATCAACTTACGAGTATCTGCGAGTTATTATGGTAGGATCTCGTAGGACGTCCCACGCTACGCTTCTAAGTAGCCTAAAGAAAACATGTTACTCTCAGTAGAAGATCCGCAGAAATTCTTTGGAGACAAGTCCATGCTTTAAAAGAATCCACAGAAAAAGTATAGATATCAAAATGTTTCTTTTTCTTCAGACAATAATTGATTACATTACACTGCATAATTAATCATCATTAATTTGCATGTAAGGGCAGAAGTCGGTTTGGAGTGGTATGCTAATGAAGACTGTGGTAATCAACCGTAGGGTTGCAAAAATCTTGCTGTTGTCATAGAAAGTCTTTGAGTACCGTGTTTTTTTAATTTTTTTCGTAAGTGAAAACAAAGTAAGTATAGTATTTTTTTCGTAAGTAGTAGTATAATAAAAATAAACGGAAATAACTTTACCTTTAACTTAAAAAAAACCCACTACATTTTTCCACAGATTACAACTTATGTTTACAAACTGATGGCAAACGTTTACTGTAGTCAGGGCAAAATCAATTAAATGAACAGTGTTACCCAGTAACTGGGCTGTGGAGGTCAGATAAGCAGTCGCTCCACATAAAAGACTGGAAGCCGACCCCAATATATTTGGGAAAATGCTAGGCAGATTCTATCCTAGAAAAAAATATTTCTGCCCTAAGCGCGTTCGCTCACGGAATTCTTTTTGAAGGTCCTATTAATTAATTGTAAGAACTCATGCCGCCTGTAACACAGGTTTATTTTAGATCATACTTTGTAATGCCTACATTATTTCTAAGATTTATACTGTATTTTTTAATTTAAAAAAATATTATTTATTTATTTACTTTACTTTACAATCGGTCCGTTTATTTCGCTAAGCTTTATGATCTAAGTTTCCTTAGGACGCCGGACGTGTGCGTTGATACATTGGATCTCTACTGTTTCATATAAGTTCCTACTAAACATCGAACACCACTAGATTGTATGCTGTCTGCGAATGCTTCTAAGTTGATAACAGCTGCTCTAAGCATATTATAAACGTATAGCATCTTTTTCATAGTACCTAATGTAATTCTGTTTTTCTGGAGATATTATAAGTAATTGCCTTATCTAATTGTTGTGCAGTTTGAGTAGGATCAGCTAGGAATGGACCACGCTCAGTCAAGTCTCACGCTTCATCATCTGCTACTACAGGCTACTATACTGCTGGATACAGGCTTCTGCACACCATTCAGCTCGATTCTCGGCAACTCTCATCCAGCTGATAGTAGCCACCCTGCGAAGATCGTCACTCCACCTAGCGTGAGGGCGTCCTACCTTACGTTTGCCGATTTGCGGTATCCACTCAATAACACTAACACAATGGTTCTACGGCTAACATGGCCGGCTTAGTGCCACTTCAGTTTTATTATTATATTTTTTTGATTACAGGTGTTTTTCAATATAAAATGTCAAGTGCACAAACCATGTTCCGCCGATAGGCATACAAAATCCGAGTTAAAGTTATAGTAAACATATTAAAAAAAAAAAAAAAAAAAAAAAAAAAAATAACATGTCCTAGTAGTTTGAAACAAATTAACAATGTCAAAAAACATAATTATTAGGCAGGTCAAGTTATAAAATTGTCATAATAATGTAAGGAAAATGTCATGAAAAATACACAATGTCAATAGATTTCAAAAACACAGATACCTATTTATAAATTTAATAAAATAAAAATTCTTCAAAATTTGTCATCCATATACTCCTTGATTGAATAATATACTTTGTCATTTAGCATTGCCTTGTTGTTTGGCATTTTCTGTGAGCTTATGTCAACAACTTCGGTTCTGTGCCAGATCACCTCGTTCCAGATTCGATCCCTCAAGTTTTCAAGCATAGCCCGTTCCATAGCTCGCTGAGCGACTTTGAATTTATGGGCCAGGCAGACTCATGCTCCTTAAAATAATAATAATAAAACCAGCCTTCTCTTCTTTCTTATGTCTATGACCACCACGCTTGCCCCTGTGTTTTGGCGATTCTTGACCATTGAGGCCAAGATTCCTCAATCCTATGCCCTTTTACTACCGGACGTACTGCGGGGTACCATCCGCACTTGGTTGATATCCCGCCCAGTCGTACTCAGCGCCTCTCCTCTACATTTATTATGCGCACAGCCAAAGTGTGGAACTCTCTGCCAGCGTCTGTGTTCCCTTACACATATAACCCTTCTGCCTTCAAAGCAAGAGTGAACGCCTCTTCTGGGCACGCTCGTTCCATCATAGACTTCATCTATCGCTTTCCATAAGGCTAGATCGAGGTCAAGAGCAGGCCCAATCTGTAATTTAAAAAAAAGATGCCAACTTTAAAAGTAGGTAATCTACTTTGTCTTTATTGGAATCTACTTAATTAAACTTATTCCTACCTTTTTTCTTTTAAAGGTATCTACCTAAGGTATATATATTAGTATACTATACTTATCTATATTTCAAATGATTACTAAATAGCTTTAATAACATTTCAACACAAAAAGAGGAGCAAAGACAACTGATCGTTATTTTCCTAATCGCAAACATAGATGGCGCTGGCTATCCACATAAATGATTTCTTCCACGCGCAAAGGTAACGTTTGATTCATCCTAAGCTTAGAATAAACTTTTTGTTATAATTAAAACTATATCGGTACGTTTGATGATACAAAATATAGTGTTATATGTACTTAGTTTATTAAGTATGGTTATTATTTTGTTTTAAACTAATTCGATACTTAATTTTTTTGGTTGAGTCAATGGCAATTTTAATTCAAATTCTTATCATACTTACGTATTTTCTAATAGTTGTAAGCTTTATATAAAAAAAAACTAACTGCTGCCTGCGGCTACACCTGCATGAACCCTAGTTATATTCTAAAATAAAAGTAGGTTAAGTAAGCCTAAGTTACTCCTTATAACATCAACTATAGTTCACGCGGTGTAGCATAGTGCGGGTGACAGGTGACAGAAAGAGTAAAATATATTATAATTTACTTGTTTTTACTGATTCTGTATTTTACGACTGATCCGTACCTACATACAGATTGTGTACTATTTACTACAGTTATCACTGAGTCCGTAGATTAGCCGAAACAAACCGACAGAACGACAGTTTTTTGTTTTCATTGTTTTTTTTTTGTTATACCTAAGTACCATTTACATATGTATTTAGTAAAAAGCTGTTATTTTGACATTACAAACAGACACTTCAATTTGATTTATTTGGATGAAAGTACATGAGTATGTATGTATAGATATCACACTTCAATTTTCTAACGTGGTAAGTAGATAGAGTTTTAATTAATTAATTTATGTCAATAAATTAAGTACGTAATCAAGCCGTTCTACCAAGCACGTCATGAGACACTTCACTTGAAGATAACACAGGACCAGCGATAGGTACCTATGCCTCTGATAATGATAATGCAGATTCTGAATGTGGCGGAAATTCTAAGACTGCATCACACTAATATTATAAAGGCGAAAGTTTGTGAGTGTGTATGTTTGTCTCTTCTTCACGCTAAAACTACTGAACGGATTTGGATAAAATTTGGCACACAGATAGTTTATAACCTGGATTAACACATAGGATACTTTTTATCCCGGTAATCCTACGGGATCGAAACTTATGCGGGTGAAACCGCGGGAGGCAGCTAGTTTTCATCATAGCCGATACAAAATTACTGGGGAATATCATTAAACTAAGTTTTGTACTATGACAAAGGATTAACTCAGATACTTACGTTTTACCTTTACTTAACAAAAATATGTGTTTTCCAGAAGCATACGCTAATTCATTTTTTTTTTTTTTTTTGCAATTTGCTGGTCAGGTTGTGTTCATTAAATTATGATTCTATAGTTAAGGCTTTACAGAATAGGGATGTTGACTGGAAAAAAATTACTATTTAGTTCGTCAGTCAGATAATACAAAAATATTAGACAAGTATTTTTTGCTTTATCGTGTTAATAAAAAAATGTTTAAAAAAAACGCATTAAAGTTGGGGAATGGGGGCTCGCTACGTCACAAGACAGTATAAAATCTACCGGAGAGTGACGTCATGCCACATTTTAACTCAATGTATTGCTTTATTCGTTATAATACGTAAAAAACTTGTCTAATATTTTTTTATAATCTACATGAAGGACAAAACAAAATAGTCAACATTTCTATTCATTAATATCAGCAATACAAGACAGAATTGGTTTCAAATGTCATGATTTCATGAAATAGTCATTCATTTGAGTTTGATGATTTTTGGAAACGCCGGGAGGGGACGCCCTAGGAGGACATATACTGACCTTATTGGTGATGTTCTTCAGAAAGGACAGGTGCGTAGTACTCGCAACCGGCGTGCGTGTATGACCAGATGTATGAACGTAAACGAGGCAAAAGGAGTATGTAAGGATCGCAGCAGGTGGCATTCTGTAGTTTCTGCCTACCCCCATGGGAAGAAGACGCGAGTTTATGTATGTATGTATGTATGATGATTTTTGTGATTATAATTCTATAAATACATAGGTACTTGATATGGCCGCGAATCATATTTAGATCAACGTAGGTACAACGCGGGTTTACGTTTGCGCCATAACTTAACCTCTTTAAATAAAGTCTCTAAAGTATTGAGTAAGTAATTCAAATAAATAGGTTAATTCTAGACCAGCGTACACGATCGGTGACCTCGTCTTTGCTTACCTGGGGTGAGATATAGCGGGCCGCGAGATCCATTCAACTAAAAATGTAAAAAAATCTTTTTTGGTACCTATATTAAATACGTACATAGCCGGTGATGAGGTCAGGACAATAAAAGCTAAGGTCAATGTCACTAATTTAAACCTTAATCAACTCCTGCTGACTCCACACAATGATAGCGTGATAATACAAACATCTTCAATCAAAGCGTCTTTTGAATCAATTTCATTTGCACCCCTTTTCCTGTATCTAAGGTCAAATGGAAACCACAATATATTTTAAATTCTATAACTTACAGCACAAAGTCCCATTTCCTTTGTCAATTTCCTCTAAATTGGTGATGAAGAAGGCCGTAAGTGCGCTGGAATTTGTTGAGAGATTTTGAGTTTTGTGTAGGAGAGTTAGGGTTGGTTTTCCAGTGTGTGTTTTGGGTAAAAATTCAAGTGCACTCGATTCGAAAGGAAGGCCCAATTAGAGCCAATTCAGTTGTATTAGACAGTCAAGTTGGTGGGATTTCGGCGGTCATACTACTAAGGTCGTTTCTTCACGACCATGTCGGATTGGGGCATGAACATTTTTAGCAATAGAAGAGTTCTTTGTGCTCGTTCTTATTCTTTGCTCTGTTTTATATGCGCATTTATGTTATGTTGTCCTTGTCTTCTTCGACGTCCCCTCAATGTTGAGGATAGCGACCACATACGACGCGTCTCGCCAGTGTGGACCGCTTAATAAATGCTGCCTCCAACATTACTCTGGATCGCGTCTGACCATCTTACCGGTGCTCTGCCTTGACCGCGTTGTCCTTCCACCCGGGCTAGTAACATAGGCCTTTCCAGCTCATGCACGCTGCTGGCATATTGTAGATAGCCGCTTGGTGTTGAGTGCCTCCAGTATGGATTCATTCGTTCTAATGGCGGTGGGCCTTATGTTGTAGTACTTAAGAGGAAACAGGGCCTGTGAGGAAGAAGCCTCAAGTCTGCCCCGGTGCGATAGGGACAGCTGACCGCTGATTATTACACAAAAAAAATTGACGAGATCGACGTTTCGTATTCCCCTTTTTTCTCCTCGAAAACTGAGCCGATTCAATTATTTTTTATATTAAAATTTAAAAAAAGAGTATCTCTAGGTTTCTATCATTTTCTTTTATGTTAAAAACTTTTCGAATTTGTCTGGATAAGAGGACTCTTATCACGGCCGTAAAAATGGGGCATTTTTGTAACTTTTGTAGGGTCATATTTTCTTTACCAATAAGTTGCTGAAAAAAAGGAAATAACAAGGACGTGTCTACAGACTAAAGGCATTATTCAGGAAGAAAAAAAGGGGAATAAATTTTTATGGAGAATCGCAGGCCCTGTTCCCTCTTAACTATGTATGTGAAGAAGCTCGTCCGGGGAAGTGCCAGATCTATGTCAGTTACCAAGCTGCGTTGCTAAGTACCGGTATAGGAAGAGCATAAGCTCACGTTCGCACTGACGTAAAAATATCGCGGTAGGATTTTCAACTCTCGGTGCTGAGCAGAGCGTTGAAAATCCAGTGCAAGAAAAAAAATCGCCGCGATTTTATTACGTGGGCTAAGTTGTGGTTACAGGTTACCCTGAGTAGGGTTGCCAGATGGCCGGGAATTCCGGTAATGTCCCGGAATTTTGCGTCTTATCCCTTTTGTAGTAATCAGTCTTTCCGAACACCTATTACATTTTTCTCCTTTTGCGAAAGAATATTTAGCCTGCTGAATAGTTTATGGACTAAAAAGCGACACAGATGCCCATGGATTTGATTGGTCTATTAAATTATTATTATTAAATATTTAAAAGTCTGTCAAGTTTTATAAGCTAACTCGTGTTGATTTCCTACCAAAGTTTACATAATCAACAAGCAGGTGCTCAATTTGGTTGTTTTTTTAATATTATTATAAAAAAATCAACCAAATTGAGCACCTGTACCTATTAGAAAAATAAACAATACTATTTATTGAGGAAGGTACCATCGAAGACGTGCAAATCTATACACCGTAAGGACTATTTCTGCTTGCAGCGCTCGGCCGCTATAGAATCGCGGCGGTAACAGATGTGGTCATCGTGTTCACGGGATTTTATTTTCAAACTGTTTAGATATGAAGTTCTTCGATAGTACCTACCTAGGTAATTTTTACATGAAATGAAAATAACTTAAGAGGCTTAATTAAATACTTATTTATTTTCATATAAAAAAGTATTAGTATTCTACGGGCCGACTCCGCTACCCTAGAATTGTCCCGGAAATAATAAGCCATTATCTGACAACCCTACCCCAGAGTCAGTTTCACCATTTTTCATCAGGGGTAGGTACTTAAATAGGAAATGTCAACTCCATTTACCTATGTTTTAATATGACGTGTAAAAGTGATTCCGATATCCTCTTTACAGAATAAACAATTTCATTGCATTTCACATGAGATTTTCTAGCACTGTTTTTGAGATGTCAACGGACCTGTGAATACTCTGGTAATGCAGATGTCCGTAGGTGTGTTCGACCAGCTACCATCATGTCATTGTGACCAGAAGTTGGCAGTTTTGTCATTATTAGCTGACAGTAGGAGGTCACTACCTACCCATTTAAGTACTTTCTTATCTCCTTACCAACCAAAAATAAAAAACATTACTACCCTACTACAAAATAAAATTGTACATAAAAAATAAATCAACCGAGAATCGAACCCACAACCCTCTCAGAAATCGAGCCACGCAGTAAAAAGTAACAGATGCGATAACCAATATAATAATACCTATTATACCTATTGGTTTCAATTCTTTCTTAGAGTACTCTTCAAAATTCAACTGCAATACCAACTAAATCACGCAGTCAAACACCATTTTATGTCGTATAAAATTGGGGCTATTTTCCCTTGGCATAGTTAAATTTTATCATGGTTTTTGTTAGAAGTATTTCGTCAACTCCAGTTGAGTTAAGGGCCCTCAAAGTATTAAAAAGTATTAAATGAATGTATTAAGTACTGTTTTGTGTGTCAGCTCAATTATAGGGGTAGGCAGAAGTCTAAGTGGTATGTGTCTTTAATTGGAAGTTGATGAAGTGATTTTTGTAAATCCTTTAAGTACTGTTATAGAGGTGAAAAAATAGGATGAAGAGGTTTATTGACCCCTGAAAAGGATTATCAATTAATAACACTTATTATTTAGATAAGTAGCTGAAGTAAAGCGTCTTGTGAGAATACTCAACCAGTGATGTAGCGAAACAGCAAAGCTATGAGATTTCTTTGACAGTCTCATCTGCCTATTTTTTTTAAACGACTTCAAAAAGGAGGAGGTCCTCAATTCGATTGTATGTTTTTTTTTGTGTCTGTTACGCGATTACTCCGCCAATTATGAAATGATTTTGATGATTCTTTTTTTTGATTCGTAGGTCATACTTCAGAGGTGGTCCCATATAAATTTTATTAACTTTGCTTGGGTAGTTTTTGAGTTAGCTTCAAAAATACGTATTTTTTCCACTTAGTATAATGTAGATGATGTTATAGTTGCTGTCACTGATATTTAAATATAGCATATTGAAATATCTATATACCTACTAATATTATAAAGAGGAAAGATTTGATTGTTTGTTTGTTTCTTTGTATTGAATAGGTTCCGAAAGTACTGGACCGATTTGAAAAATTCTTTTACCATTAGAAAGCTTAGTTTTCAGGGAGTGAGTTAAGCTACTTTTTATCCCGGGAAAAATAACGGGCCCCGCGGGAAAGACCACGGGAGCGAAGCTGCGGGCAAAGTGCTAGTAGCTAAATATAGCAGGTATTCGAATTTGTGTGTGGAAGATACCACAACTAAAAAGTTAAAAATAAAAACTAAAAAATATCACTAAAAAGTGCAAAATAACTTAAATGTCGGAAGTCGGTGGCAAAAAAAGAAAATACAGAACCAAAGACACCAATTTTTGTAAAGAAAGTTTTTCCAACTATGTTGAGGCACAGATGGGGCACTCTGCAAAATCATTTAAATAAAAAGTGATTTGCTACGACACAATAAAGTGCAATTCAGGTCGTACAGCGCTAATCACCTACAGTTATATTCACCTAGAAGTTGCCTCTCTTTCTATCGCGTGACTCTTAGATCTTCTGACTACGTTAGACTCACAGAATTGGCCCGACAAGACGGGCCCGTCGCGTGCTTGTAGCTTCATACCTATACTGCGGAGTGTCCCTTCTGTATTATTCTGTGGTTAGGGTCGGCTTCCAGTCTAACCGGATCCAACTGAATACCAGTATTTTACATGGAGCGACTGCCTATCTGAGCTCCACAACCCAGTTACTAGACAACACGATACCACTAATATCTCGACTGTCTTTTGTCTGTCTTCTTTTCGTCCTATGGTTAGTGACTAACCTGGTGTCAGAGTTTCACAGCTTGAGTTGCAGGCTTCACATGCTGTCGAGAAATATCTCTCAGGCATGCCGGTTTCCTCACGATGTTTTCCTTCACCGTTTTTGAAGCAAGTGATAATTATAAAATACGCACTTGAATCCGAAAAGTCAGAGGTGCGTGCCTTGGGTTCGAACTCGAGACCTATGACTGGTCAGTCTGACGGTCACACTACTAGGCTATCACTGCTTACCACCACAATAATATTCATATAGAAAAAAATATTTTACAAATTCAATAGAAAAATCCAAAAGTTTTATCACAAAATATAAGGGCGTGTACACTCAACGTAAAGCTGGGCCACACGACGTATTATTTGCAAAATATTTGTTAAGGCTTATTGTACACAGCGGGGTGTGTTGCACTTTTGTGGATGAAGAGCGGTGCACACTAGGTGTTTTTTTCAATTGTCCATTATTGTATTACATTTCGTCTGATTAGCAATTTGCTTATGTTCGTATCGTAGCGTATGTTGCATTTCATAAATTATTGTCTCTGTTTTAGGGATCTGAGTTTTTATGAAAGTGAGACCTTCATCTTAGGGCTTAAGGAGACGATAGACTTTATACTGAAGATCACGTCTAAACGAGTAGTGTTAATGATTTGGAAAAAATATATGTTAAATCAAAGCATTTTTTTAATAACTTAATATAAAAATATGTTAGATTATGTTTATATTACACAGTGAAATTAATTTGTAAATGTATGTCTAACGCGGATAAAAACTAAGAATCACGCAAAATCTATCAAGCGTACTTTTCTGAAACCTTCACCATTTTAAGGATTATTTAATTATTGATCTTTTGGTAAACGTGTTTTATTAAAAATACCTTTTGTTTTGTGAATAATAAATTAATAATGCGTCTAATTTGGGACAGCGCTCCTTCTTGGGCGAGTCCTATTACTGGCTGGACGTACGATGCGTTGCGTGAGCTCAGCACAAATCTGCGTCTGCGTCAAATTCTTTTATATTTTTTACATGCATTTTTTTACGTAGGTACATAGTTCCCCAAGTATCAAGTTATGTTTTATAGTCTACGATTGACTATAGCAGCATGGTTGGTGTGGTAACTTTTAACCAGAACCTACACTCTAAGTCACAAAACAAAAGCCAAATCAAAGCCCTCGTCCTCTCTCTTATATTGCTGTGCCCGACAGGGTCCACAATGATCAGGCCTTTGTAAAACCTATCACCTTATTCTGCTTTTCGAGTCGATGGTAAATACAACATGTATTATGTTAAACGAGTTGGACCCAAAAGTTGGCTGCGCCAATTGCGGTATCAGTAGCAATTTTTAGGTCCACAGAAGTGCAGGTGTGTGGACACTTCGGACACTCCAACATTATGGGACATGGTTTGGTCAGAAGCACCGCATTTGCATTGGGTATAGGTGGGATTTATTCTCCCCCATTTTACTAGATTGTGTTTGCATCGTCCTACTAGGGTCCGCAGTCGATTGATTGCTTTCCATATAGGCCACGTGCAGGTGACGTCCGGGTGGCAGATGCTCCTGGGGCTGAACATAGTTGGGTAGTGGCGGGTGCTGTCTTTCTCATAGATTTCTTCTCTCCTTAGGCGGTTAGTCTTGGTACAGCAGAGGAAGCTCTTCCGGCTCTTAAGTCTACCCAGCGCTGTTGTGTGTTCGTAGAGGAGGTGCCGGAAATAGGCTTCTTGTTTTGCATGCGACACCACCTTTTTTTTTTTTTTTTTTTTTTTGGGTGGGAAATCATCAAATGACTCCTCCCGCTCTGGGGGGAGCGGGAGGGCGTGTCAGACTCTTACTGACTAAAACCCACCCGTGTTCCTTCTCTTGCCTGTGCAATGCCAGGGGGCCACGGTATCCCTTTCGGACTTTCCCGCAACCCCGGCAGGCAATGGTCTCATCGGACCCCTTCACTCGCTGACATCTATTTGAGGCGCGCGTGGAACACAACGCGCCGTCGACCCGGGCTTGGTCCTTACCGGACGGCGAGCTACCCATTGCTCACCGTCCGCAAGCCCGCGCCTACGGTGGTCGGGAATCCGCGATCGATTCCCGACGCCCGGGGCGTCTCCTCCTGCGGCGGCTAGGGGCGTGAGGGCGCGAAATTTGCCTCTCCCTCACGCGCTCCGCCTCCTCCTTCGCGAGCATTACTGCTTCGCAGAAGGAGGTGACGGCCTCCCATGCCCTCTCGCTCCGTACCATGGCCTGGACCAGGGCCGGACGCGAGAGATCCCCGCCACCGATCGCCTCCACGAGGACACGGCGGTGCTCTGCCCAAGCCGGGCATACCTCCACCGTATGCTCCACCGTGTCCTCCGGGCGATCCACGCAGTGATGACACCCGGGCGTTTCGTCCCGCCTTATCCGAAACAGGTACCTCCCGAAACAGCCGTGTCCGGTGAGGACCTGCGTCAGGCGGAAGGTGAGGACGCCGTGGCGCCTCTCCAGCCACTCCTCAAAGAGGGGACTTATCGCCGCAATAGTGGCGTGCCCAGCACTGGGTTGCGACAATCGCACTCTCCATGCTGCCATGAGATCCCGTCGGAGCTCTGTCCGCTGTGCCGACACCACCTAAGTTCACACTGTGGAAAGCAATCAATATATTGAGTATTGAGTAAAAGTCATTTTTACTAGTTAAATACTTAACTTAATGCAACGGCAGAGGTTCGAACTCAAGATCTCTCGACCATTTATAACCACTGGGCTATGACCACTTCAATACTTTTTAAAATCACCCAGTGTGTATAAACCAACACAGGTAGCCGCCATAGCTGATCGGATGAGCAACAAAAGTGCTCACAATAGAAGTGCAGCGAAGCCGCATTGATACTGTGAGCAGAGCATTCAATGTGCTTGTGTACCTGATAAGTATTTACTTATGAAATGGACATGGTGGTAATAGATTTAACATGAAATTATTATATTCACAATTACTGTATTCCCCAAAGGAGTTTACAGAGATGTATGAGGGTGGATTGAGGGATACCGTGGCACCCTGGCATTGCACAGGCAACAGAAGGAACACGGGTGGGTTTCAGTCAGTAAGAGTATTACACGCCCTCCCGCTCCACCCAGAGCGGGAGAAGTCATTTGATGATTTCCCAAACAAAAAAAAGATGAATTGACCTCTTATATTAATTTGACAGACCACCTAGGTAATCCTACATTTCACTAGTTACCAGCAAACAAACAACACGAGAGAACGCAACAAACAACATTTTTTTTTTTGAGTGAGGTTTTATAATTAAGTATTGTATATTTATTTTATTTTGTATGTATATCTCATTGTATGCTGCACCGGTCGACGTCATCACGTCAACGCCGGCTGTCGCTGAAAACCAGCGCTGGGGCTCTGTCTCGCATAGGGTCCCAGCATTATGCTGAGCGATGGCCGTTTTGCGTGGATGTGACGCATATTTTCCCCCAAATTGTTCCTTTTTGTGCTTATTGTGTTCTTTCATTGCGTCATGTTTACCGCAAATAAACATATTTTTTTTATTTTTCCAGAATCCGGGATTTTATTTAAAAAAAAGCTAATGGAGAAAGCCAATAACACTTTGCCCGACACGGGGATTGTATCCAGGACCTTATGATCAGCAGTAGCGTTTGCCATCACTAGACCAAAGCATCCAAGTAATAGTCAATGAGTATTACTAATCCTCTTGTTAGTTTAACCCCTTTATCGAAGCTAGTACCAAAAGGATCCATACCACAAAATAAGCCATATGTTCAATACACTATTTATACACAATAATAAATATTATTTGGTACAGATTATGACGGATTTACAAAAAATAATACAATAATGCTTTCTAATCTATTGTGTAGCAAAGGGTTTAACCCTTTGTGATCACGCCCTTCAGTTTATATTATAGACAGATTTTGACATAATTCCGCATGGTTTGTTACGGAAAATGTAGTTTGGAAATAATGTTTTGTTAGCGTATAATACGAGGAGCCGACCTGACTCTAAAAACTCAAAGCATTTAATACAAGAAATTATTTAGGTACAGGTACTTTTAAATTGTCAAGTTCTTTAAAATAGCTTCTAACGATTGGTGATTCTAAAGGGGACCACAGGATGTAAGTGCAAGTTTTATAATGCCTTAAAGTATATGATCCCCTGCAATAACAAAATCAGAAAAATATATGATAATCTTCAGGATATTATGGTAGTTAGATAATGTGTTAAAAACATAAAACAACTAATTTGACACAATAGAAAAGAAAAAAAATAAATAGATGCCTCTAAAAAAATATTTTAACGATTAAAAACCTTATTAATGTACTTACATGCAATCATTCAGATAGTTTGTCAGAATATTCTACAAGCTATGTAATAGTGTTTTATTTTTGAAGTTGAATCAATAGATGTTTTGTAAATAGACAATTGCTTCATATTTTGCAATAATTACCAAAAATTACCAGCGTTGTGTCATCTAATTCAGTCATCACGCTTTTCATTCTTTTCTGTACAGTCCGACTCCGACAGTGACCGCGCTTTGGCTGTTGTCAGCCTCTTAAATCAAGGTCACAGTTTGTCGAAGTAGGTAGGTACTGCTAAGTTGATGACTGGCTAACCGTTTAACTCATAGCATGGGCTAATAATCTCGTATCTAAGACGAAATGAGAGACGAAGAAAATATTTTTGTAAAGACTAAGTAAAAGTTTTAAAACACCTAGGTCAACAAAAGCGATTTAATCTCTGCTGGAAACTGAAGAAATCCATTCATTCAAAAATTAACCTTCAAACAGAACAAACTGTTCACCTTTGAGAACCCAAAACAACTGATGTATCACTGCCTCAAGATAAACAAAGAAAAAAACAGAAAATAATACAAATACAAAAACGCAATGACACGGAATCGAATCTGGGACCGGAATCACACATCTTCTGTAGATGCGATTCTTTTGTTTTGCACTCAACAAACTAAAGAATTTATTAATATTGAATTTGGACAAAAAGCCGACCTTGGTTTGATATGTTCCTATTGTGACTTGGGATTTCACCAGGACTGATTGTGATCCCTTCGAAAAATTGGTTTTTAACACTATACTTAAATTCTCCTTCATTATTCGAGCTTCGGCACGAAGGGCTTGTGGCTAAGTAATAACAGCGACACGGGTTGATCGATCAGGTTAAGCTAAGCTTGCCGACACCCCTGCATGCCTCGGAAAGCACGTTAAGCCATTGGTCCCGGCTGTCATAAGTGGATCTTTGACAGTCGTTACAGGTTTTCAGAAGCCTGAAAGTCTGACAACCAGTCTTACCAAGTGGTATTGTACTACCCAGTTACTGGATTATGAAGGTTAGATAGGCAGTCGCTCCGTGTAAAATACTGGTATTCAGCTGCATCCGGTTAGGCTGGAAGCCGACCCCAACATACTAGGGAAAAGGCTATGCAGATTTTTTTATTCAAACTTGGGCACATCTAAATTTTTTGTAAACTCAACTTAACCTAATTTTTTTTTCTTGAAGAACGTGCGAAGATAATCAATCACAATCTTTCATTTTGTCTATTCTTCCGTAGACAAAACCCGTTTCTATTGTGGTCATGCTAATCGTGCTCGCAAAGAAGAGAACATATTGTCTTCGATCGTTGTAAACCCGTAGGAAACCCGTTTTCATGCTACGCGTGCAGTTTGTGATTTGTAAATACGGTTTAGTAGATCTAAAAGCCCCGCTTAGCCTTAATAGGTTCCAATTTATTTCTAGATGTACCTGATCATCATAATGTCCCTATACTTGTCCCATGTAACGTGGGGTTGGCGCACCCGTTTTCTTCTTCCACTCTCCCCTGTCAACCATCACGCTATCATTCACTCCCTTCTCTTTCATATCATTCCTTTGGCCTTCCTCTCCCTCTTCATCCATCAACATCTACACCTGATTATTACAATTTTCAAATCTGTCTTTCATCTCACATACACTAATTACTGAAAACTAATAATATTCTGTGGTTTTAGATCGGTAGTCAGAATTTTTGCAAATATCATGATTCCCCCGTAGGTAAACCAACCGGGTCCATCTCATTATTGTGTCGGGTCTTTACCTAACGACATCAGGGTCGGCTTTCATTCTAACCAGATGCAGATTAACACCTGTATTTTACATAGAGCGTCTGTGCCTATCTGATCTCCACAACCTATTTACTGGGTAACACGTTATGTACCCTTACCTCTTGTTAAGGCTGTTTGTCAGACTTACGGCCTCATCTACTACACAATATGTGATGTGTATTTTTATCCTCATCTATTTCATTCACAAACTCCGAAGTGGCACACACCAACCCAGCTTCCTTAGCTTTCCGAAAACCGATTCATTCTGCGCCTGGGCATATAAAAAAGACATTTCTATATATCGCGGGATCATCAAAAACCAATTGAAGCCGCTACCGAGGCGGAAAGGTTTCGTGTTTTTTGTTTTAGCACCGTTTGGGTTCCGTAGAGGTCAGTCACGGTGTACCTATTGGTTATGGTTGAATGAGTTTGCAGACTGAACTCTGGTTTCTGAAGGTCTGGTTTTAGGAAAGGGATCAAGTCTCTTAGTCAGTTCTAGGAAGCAAATGGAGTATGTAAGGATCGTTGCAGATGGCGTTCTGTAGTTTCTGCCTATTGGAAAAAGGCGTGAGTGTATGTATGTTGTAGATTCTTAAATATGTTAAACCCCAGTGTTTCTAAGACTACAGGGATGTTGACTGGGAAAAAAAAACTATTTAGTCCGTCAGTCAAATAATAAAAAAAATACTAGACACGTATTTATTGCTTAACTTATTAATAAAAAATGATTTAGGTAAAACGCATTAAAGTTGGGAAATGGAGGCTCGTTACGTCACAAGTTGGTATAAAATCTACCGGAGACTAACGTCATGCCATTTTTAACTCAATATATTGCCGTTATGAAAAATACGTGTCCAATATGTTTTAATATTCTTTTATTTATGATCAAGTCTCTAATCAGCTCAATTGCTAGAAAATCTCCAATTCCTGTTTTTATAAGCCTGATAATAATTATTTTTGGAAGGATGAATAAGTATGTCATAGATCGCAATCATTTAGCTAACATAATATAATGTGATTGTGATTATATGAAAGTCCTTTTAGAATCAGAAGGCGAGTAGATACTAAAGAAAAAATTTAATTATTCGCGAAGCGATAACTATTTTCTATCACTCTTTTATAGACTGATATCACATAAAGTTTTATGTGTATTAAAAAAACCGCCAATTCACTTGAGGTGGCGGCCATTTTTAGACTTTTTTCGCCTGACGAAGGTACTTTACTACGTCTGAGTGCAGTCAGCTCTGCTACTGTCTGTAAACACTGGCAAATATTTTCATACTTGCCAGCTCTTTTTCTATTCTTTTTATTTTTCTTGCTCTATTTTTATATTTTATTTTGTTACAAACCTGTTTAATATGTACAATTTATTAAACCTGACTTGGTTTTCTGTTCGGCTTTTTCGAGTGACCACTGACAATCAGCGCTGTGCTGAGGGTCCCCATAGCACAGCATTATGCTGAGTGGAATCCTTCTTGTCACAGTCACGACGTACAGCTGTCGACTATTTCTGTTCTGTGCTCGAAATCTTTTATGTAGATCTATTGTGTTGTATTGTTCTGTTACTCGAGTTAATGATATTTTTTTATGCATGTGTTTCTGTGACAAAAAACTTATTTAACTTTCTGTCTGTCTTTATATTTTTGTGTAACTACGACACGAAAATCACTCTCACGATTTATATAATCCTACTGCTGTTCCCATATAGTTCAGCTTATAAGTACCTACGAAGGTACATTTTATACTGAACCTCTGATCTAAAGACAGGGTCACACCTCTCCATTTTCGGGTTGTCGCGATTAGGTCGGTGGCACAATGGGAGACAGCGGGGCGCCAGATTATCTGACACAATGCTAATGTGCTCAGCGGGTGACGTGTGAACAGCGCTTTAGGGTGTGCTGTGAGTTATGAGCGGTAGCGATGATTAAGCTATAAGCGACGAACAGGTAAGTGCTAAAAGCTTTAAAACGATGCCTTATCTTAGACCTAGGTAAGAGTAAAAAACGGACAGTGAGTGATTGTGTTTAAAAAAAAACATCCGTAGATTTACCTCAGCCTTGGAAGTTGGATAAAAGCTTAGGCAATGTGAGGAGACAATAGGTTAGTTTTACATGAGAGTTAAATATTTTTGAAAAAGTGAACTGAAGTGAATTTCATCAATCAATTTTGAAATTAAGTTGATGCCAATACTTAATGCAAAAAAATATTATCTACAATCCCGTAGGTAGATAGGTAACTTTGGAATTAAGATACAGCCATTCCCCAACAACTGGGCTTGTAAACTTATATCTACACTACCCGCTCCCGCCACCACTCATGCCTTACACCTACCAAAAAGGACGTCAGTTGATCTTTTTAGTTTATAATGCAGTGGCACTAATGTTAGTCGCGTCCCACTGCGCCGCGTATTTATAGCATTGTGTGTGATATGAACTTATAATGAAGAGAGAATAAGCTACGATTGAGTTTTAATTCAACGTAGACAACGCCCTCTATAGGATGTTTTCGGAAGCTTCTGTTGTTATAAAAAGGTTTGTTTTTTGCTGACACGTGATGTGTTTTTGTAACGGGATTTAGTTTTTTGTCAAAAGGCCATTAAGGGATTACCTACTCTATGTTAGGAGGAACGGTAGTTTCATCCTCTTGAGTGCTTCGGAATCGTTTTATACACTTTTAATAATCTCGCTGTTCTGGCTCTTAAATACCTGTGCTTAGAGCTTCGTCTGGGTCAAAATCACTTGACGCGAAAAAACAATTATAAATCGGCTATTGTGCTGACCGTCCATAACATACCGAGACCCCTCCGTCCCTTGGAAAGCACGCAAGCAAGCAGTTCGTGACAGCTGTCATTTGTAGATCTTTGACAGTCGTTACGGGTCGTCAGAAGCCCGAAAGTCTGACAACCAGTCTTACCAAGGGGTATCGTGTTACTTAGTAACTTGGTTGTGGAGGTTCGATAGGCAGTCGCTCCATGAAAAATACTGGAAGCCGACCCTAGCATATTTGAGGAAAGAGTAAACAGATTGTAAAAAATAAATTGTTATGTGTCTAAGTACCTATTTATATTGATTGTAACTTAAAATGTATATTTAATTTAAAATCTCTATTCGAGCATAGGTATTTTTCTTTACTTATATCTTATTAAAAATAAGTAGGTACCTATTAGGCAAAATATGTATACCTATTATGTAAAATTAATTTGCTTGACCTAAACAGGCAAAATATATATATTATTATTTAATTTAAGTTTTTGAATGATTCTTTATTTTTTTCTTTTTATTACGGACGCTTTTACGAACGTGCACGTCTTTCTACATTGTTCTCACATGCATCATTTCAAAATGAATGATGTAACCAAAATTTTGTATCAATTTTTTATTTATTTAAAAGAGTGTCCATGGAGTTTCTTGCCGGTTCTTCTCCATAGGTACCTACTACGCTTTGGAATGGGCAACTAACTTCATATTTTTGACTGACCGACCCCTTGACAATTCAAAAGTGCCTGTAAATGGTTTAATTGAAAAATGCTTTGAGTTTGAGTTTGAATTTGAGATGGACTGAATATTAAACCACCAACATTTACAACTGGTAACACCTTTTTTTTCTGCAAATAAATAATTCTTATTCTTATTTTTTAACTAAACTTACACATATTATCACATACTGAGTCATTTGTTCAATCAAACGACTGACAATTAGCACGATTACAATCAACTACCTACAACAGAACAAGTAAATAAATTGTAATTAATTAGGAAGCCATTTTGATAAGGTTTAATTGCTCGTCAATGAAGAGTGACATAAAGTATAAGGATAAATGTATTGGGTACATATAATGTGGTAATGATGTGATTACGATGACAGTTAAGTCCACCGTAAAATGTGATGATATTTTTTCTCTCTTTTTGGGATGTAGTGTTTCTTATGTAACCTCTCAAGGTCTAAGATCCAACCTAGAGATGGCCTTCACCCATCTTTTTAATGGATGTAAAGTATTACAAGGGGCTGTGGTCGATAGAAGAAGGAGGGCCATTTAGTCCGAGTGGCCCACTTAGTTTTTCAAGACATCAAAGACAGACAAGCGACTGGTCACGTGACCCTCTGGTCGTGACCAGTCGCTTGTCTGTCTTTGATGTCGCTTGTCTGTGTTTGTGTTTGTAGCCCTCTGGCTAGCCTATCCTTTTGGGCACTTTTCCCTAAGCCTAGGTACCATAATCCTTTATGATTTTGGTTTACAATAACAGGTGTGGCTTAAGCTCGCTAAGCTGTCTCTCCTCAGTATAATGTTAAAAAATATATCGCGGCTGGGTTGACGTTTTTTAAAAAATTGCACTTATTTGTTTAGAGGAGCTAGTGGCTAAGTAGGTAATAACAGCCGCACAGGTCAATCCATCCGGTTAAGCTACGCTTGCCGGGGTTGGTCCGTGGATGGGTGACCATCTTTACATACCGAGACTCCTCCATGCCTCGGAAAGCAGGTTAAGCCCTTGGTCCCGGCTGTAATTCGTGGATCTCGGTCGGTCGTTACGGGTCGTCAAAAGCCCGAAAGTCTGACAACCAGTCTTACTAAGGAGTAGGTATCGTATTATCCAGTTACTGGGTTGTGAAGGTCAGATAGGCAGTCGCTCCATGTAAAATACTGGTATTCAGCTGCATCCGGTTTGACTGGAAGCCGACCCCAACATAGTTGGGACAAGGCTAGGCAGATTGATTGATCCCTTCAACGAATAATTCGTTTCAGTAACAAATGATTGTCTTAAAAAGCACTATCCATTGATATATCACGTATGGCTATTGGGCGCCAGGAACATTCCAAAACATAGGACGCTAAGTAGGTAGGTTACGACATTAACTCCGAATTGACTAACAATTTGCAAAAGTCGAGTTAGTAGCAAAGGTTCTCCTTGAAAAGCTCTTTCAATTGGTGTATATCTTGCAATGTTTAAAAAAAGTCATTTCTGATTTTTTCATTAATCACAGCCTGGCCAGGAATATTTTAGCCAACTCACTGGCGATATATTATCTCAGATACTAAATTTGATTTAAAATACTTTTCATCCATTCAAAGTCAAAGTCAAATAATTTATTTCAATTAGGCACAAAAAGGCACTTTAGAACGTCAAAATTTACAAAAAAATATAATAAATGATTCTAGTCGCCCCTTCCAAAAGGTAGTTTCCGTATGGAGAAGAATGAGCAAGAAGCTCCACCGTTACTCTTTTAAAATGTTTTCACAATATCTTATAAACCTACATTAATTATATAATTATATGTGAAGACATTAAACAGATAGGCGAAGGTCGTTCTTAGGTCGGATCCTCTACTATGACAAAAATATGGAAATAGTTTATATAAAATATCGTAAGTTATCGAATACTTCGCCCGCCATTTGACTCGTTTGAGAGCCTTCCTGTTACATGACCACAAAGGTACAGACGCCTGCACATCAACCTACCCGAAGCTGTAAAATTTTCCCAATCAACTTTGAACCTTATGTGTAGTAATAAAGTTCAAAATCTATTTAGGAAATTTGACAGATTCTTTTAGGTTGATGTTCATTAAAATTAATCTCCCGAATTCCTTGTAACGTACTGCCTGTGCCCTAATAAATAATACATCTCTAAATAAAACAGTAATTAAGTAAATCTGATGAGCGATTCTCGAGACAAAAGCCACAGTATAAATAAGTAAAAGTATTATGTCTTCATGGTAAACGGCCAAAACGACACGCTTCGAAATCTCAGTGTATATCGTACAGAAGCGGACGGTTTATCTCCCGAGCAGGTCACTGCCGAGGCTAATAGAATAGAATAGAATAGAATCTCTTTATTTCGGACACACAAATATCCATATGGTGTTAGTAACATACAAAAAATAACTTATTGCCTTGTGTTAGTATTACAATCAACCTCCGCACAAACTGCTGAACAATCGGAGAGCCGAAGCTCTCGGCTACAGTTTTCAGGATGTTGTTTTGACTGCCTTTCACTCTCCTTTTATTGCGTATAATTGCATAAAAGCCGTCGTCGGTGCGGGCTTGCGCAAACGTATTCGACGCGCTAATACTGTTACTTTATTATACTGTGCAAAAGCGCACAAACAGACGGACAGACAAAAAGTAATTTGTAAGGAAGCTAAAAAAAAAAAAATATTGGTCAGGCAGGGGCCACAGTCTTTCAATAGTAACCAGTTCACTTAGCCACCCAAACACATAATCCAATATCTTTGTTCCATATCTTGCAATAGTCCTGCACTAACCGGGGGTTGTCCTTGGGTGCACTAGCATAGTGCGTACAGGCATAATCGTAGGTTGGTGCCTCGTTTCTTTAAAAACGTCTAACGGGCCTCTGCGAGTTGGCTTCGGCCCCTCGTACGCCTTCCAAAGGTCAAAATACACTGTATTTTTCAAGAAGATTTATTATTTACTGAGTAACTGCGAGGAATTTGAAAAATAGGTATTTGAAGAAACTATTGCCGTCGCGCTGCGCCCGAAAAACCGAGTTAAACCCCGTAAAGTGCGATAGGGACCACTGCAGCTCAGACCGATTATATCACAAAATTTTTGAAGAAAACGACGTTTGGCATTCTCCTTTTTTCTCCTCGAAAACTAAGCCGATTTAATAATTTTTTACATTCAAATTTTAAGAAAGAGTATGTCTAGGTTCCTATTATTTTCTTTTATGCTAAAAACTTTTCCGAATTAGTCTGGTAGTCCTCTAATCACGGCGGTAAAAATGGGGCATTTTTGTAATTTTTGGAGGGTCATAGTTTCCTTACTTATTAATTGCTGAAAAAAAAGAAATTACAGGGACATACCTATAGAGACCCTGATTATATATTAAAAAAATGACAGCTCTAGAGGCATTATCCGGGAAGAAAAACGCGGAATACGTTTGTATGGAGAATCGCGGGCCCTGTTCCCTCTCTCACACTTTACATTATTCTATCATGTATTTGACCGTACCAAACTTGGATATTGTAAGTAGTTCTACAATAACATTCTGACAAAGGTAATATTACACCCTTCTTCCTAACTATTGTGCCATAGGGGTGTGGTCAGTGGCGCAAAAAATGTTTTATTAACCATTCTGCTGAGGGTTCGAATCCCGGTTGGGATTTGCATTGATTTTGAGTGTATTTGTTCTTTATGGTTTTTTTTTAATAAGTTTATGTCATATTATTAGCTATTATTGTAAGTAGCAAAAGTGATTATACTTACATAGCATAATCAGCCTATGTCCCCACAGCTGGGTCACAGGCCTCCTCTATGTGAGAAGGAGTGGGCCGTAATCCACCCCGCGGGCCCACTGCGGGTTGGTAGATGTCACATGTCTCCGAATTTTTATTTCTAGGACATGCCGGTTTCCTCAAGATGTTTTCCTTCACCGTTTGGAGAGCAGTGGTGGTAAAATA
This sequence comes from Xanthia togata, assembly GCA_963853775.1. Taxonomy (NCBI): domain Eukaryota; kingdom Metazoa; phylum Arthropoda; class Insecta; order Lepidoptera; family Noctuidae; genus Xanthia; species Xanthia togata. The sequence continues at coordinate 9,210,090 of OY970816.1, forward strand.
ATTTACACAAAGTAAAGTGCCTGCCTAAGCTAGGTTTGAACCTAAGACCTACAACGCGTAAGTCGCGGCGGTTTCCACTGAACCACCACTGCTCTCACTGGGCCACCGTTGCTCTCACTAGGCCACCGTTGCTCTCACTGGGCCACCACTGCTCTCACTAGGCCACTACTGCTGTCGCTGGGCCACCACTGCTGTCACTGGGCCATCACTGCTCTCACTGGGCCACCACTGCTCTCACTGGGCCACCGTTGCTCCCACTGGGCCACCATTGCTCTCACTAGGCCACTACTGCTGTCACTGGGCCACCATTGCTCTAACTGGGCCACCCCTGCTCTCACTGGCCCACTACTGCCCTCACTGGGCCACCGTTGCTCTCACTGGGCCACCACTGCTCTCACTGGGCCACTACTGGGTAAGTGGTTGGTCAAAATAACAGCAATAAATCATTTGACCAGAGATTTAACACCAGAATAACGATGTTGAAGAGAACCTCAAAAATGGTTGTGAAAATGTATACTCCTGAATTTTACACATGCAATTATTGTACATAGGTACCTTAACCTTTATAATACTGGTGTCTCATATTGGAGACAGATAACAATAAAATTCTATTGTGTCTGCTAATTGCGCGCGCGACAGATTAACCTTCCTATACCTGCGCCAAATTCTGTGACACCTATACCTACTGCGCACGGTCTCACAGACCGAAAGTTTGGAACCCAATATCAAAACATTGTTTGAAAACAAAAAAATGGTGAAATTATGTTGTCAGAAACTAGGGAATATCGTCAAAAAGATAAACCAAATTTATTGATAATTAATAGAACATTCATTTACTGAGTAACAGTTCAATCTACAATATGTAGTAAGATTTTCGTAAGAGTTTACAAAATATTAGCAAATATCATGTTTTCTTCAAACAAACAAAATCAAATTTTAAAATAGAACCTCGTGAGGATTATTAAACATACAATACATTTAAAGCAAAAGTGTCATCATTAAACACACATCTTCTTCACATCATCCATCATCTTCCTCTTCATCTGTTTTAGTAACACCGTGGATCCTATACGCGTGTCGGTCCCACATACCACCCGTGGTACTCGCACGAACGCACTTTGCATCCTGGCATAAACGTAGCAACGAATCAGGCAGCTACCAGCAGGCCTAACATGACACACGCGACAATTACTCGCTCTCGCGTGAGTAATTTTTGTCTATTTCGGTCACTTTCTCGTTTTCTGACAGTGCTTCCATACAAAATAGTCGACTCCTTCTGTCAAAATTGATGTTTACTCGACAAACCCTAACATGGTACCATAGTTATCTCGATTTTTGACAATTCAACACGAGATAATCTCCGATTTTTCTATCATTTACTCGTATTTACTCGTCGTCGATTTTGACGACGAGAAGAGTAGACAAAATTATGATACAAAAAAAAACTCCAAAATAACATGGCAGTTTCATAATTGTACTTATTTTAGTCATCATTTTATTTTACAATATAATAATAATGAAAATACTTAGTTTTAAACTACTATTTATATTGGATCGACGTGTTTTATATGGAATTTTTCGTTTTTTGTATGGAAAATATGAAAAAATATTACCTACATGTTGAGTGTTAGGGGTTTATGGCTTTTCTAAAGGGGGTCGAAATTTTCATTATTTTTGCGATAGGACGCACCATTTTCGATATAAGCAAAAGGAAAGAAAAAAAGTCAGTATTGTTTTTGCACCGTCGAGGTGTTGGTGTGAATTTTAGTTAATTTTTTTATCGCGATTAAATACTTAGAAAATCAAAATTTTAGGTGAAGAACATCAAATTCTGAACGACAAAATTGCCATTTTCACAAAATTAATAGCTCAGTGTTGTCAAACTAAAATATAGTTAAGTTGTGTCACTTTAGTCTATTTCAGAATGGAAAATCGTCGGTTGACAAGAATACTCTAAATTTAGGTGATTTTTAGTCTAGTTTAGCGGCATTTGTGACAAGAGAATCGGCACCATTGAATGAATGAAACGGAATCTCAAGCCGATGTTGCTATCATAAAAATAATTTGTTTTTAATAACTTGCAACATCGGTTTCTCGTCGCGAGATATAGAAGTGTCAAAGTGCCTTTTTCGAGATATCTCGTCGATGACGGTCATGTTAGGGATTAGAATGACGTCAGAATCGTCGACAAATTTCGACAAAACGAGATAAAGAGCTTTCTCGCGTTGGTCATGTTAGCCCTGCAGATAATACAAAATGCCAGTAACAATAGAGTTAATTGAATTTATACGAGTACATACACTCACTAAACCGTAGTGGCTTTTTTAATATTGCATTACAAACTATGTTTCTACTTCCCCTTTAAAAATAACAATCACTATAAAAGTACAATCAAAAAGTACTTTGTCGACATTTTTTACAAAGTTACAGGACACTCCATAGTGTACACCTTGCTTCCGAAATAAGATCACTTCGAATCTCATTGTTGTTCAAAAAGGGCGTGGTTTTGTATTTTTAAAAGTTGCGAGGACGTCTTTATCATGTGAATTTTACTGTGTTTTGTCGGAGATATAGTAAGTTTATAATGGATACAGGTACCTCTGTGTATGAATCTTGTATTATATCACTTTTGCGAAAGTTCTTCATCAAAATTCATAAACTTTTCTGCTAGGGGTATCTAGGTACCATACCTATATGATAATTATTTCCGAACATTGCGTTTCTTTAAATTTATGCGAACTGTACCAATACTAATAGTATTGTACTGTATTTATCTGTCGCATTAAGATGGTTATATAACGTAATATAGTTATATGAAAGCGGTTTATAATTCGGAATGCCCTCAAAACTCAAACTCAAAGCATTTATTTCAATTAAACCATGTACAGGCACTTTTGAATTGTCAAAGAGTCAGTCAGTTAGTCAGAAAGTTGAAGCTATGTACTTGCCCATTCCAAAAAGTAGATCTCTATGGAGAAGAACGGGCAACAAACTCCAAGGACACTCACTTAAATATAGAAATTACAAAATCCTGGGTACATTACTCTTGTTGATTCTTTATGTGAGAACAATGTAAAAAAAATATAAAAATCTAAAACGATTAAAAATATAAGATTAAAAATAAGCCCTGGTAGATAAGAGATGACCAGTCTCAACTGACGGCGCCCGTTCACGAACATGACGCGTGGATCAGCACCATCCAGCTCAACCATTTTGTACTCCCACCTCCTACCACTCGCCACCATCAGCGATACATTAAGTAAGCATGACATACTCTCAACTACCCTGCTCTTTCAATTTGTTACTGCGACCCTAACTTTGTTACTGCGACCAATTTCGACGTAGCACTCGCCGGTCGCTGCCGCGGCACCGCTCACTTCGCTCGCTCGGCTCGCGCTTACTTGATCACAGTTTTAACCTAACGTAACCTATTTGGTCGCAGTGCCCTAATAGTTACTTACTAGATCGTGCTCGTATCGTAGTTATATCCCTAGTAAGGCAGTCATGAACCACTTTCATGTAACTATATTACGGCTATAACCATCTTACTGCTACATATCAATACCAAGGTATACAACCTTATCATTATTATTTTTATCAAAATTTAGAGTTTTTCTTACAAGTATTCCTTTTGGCTCAAAAGTATTAGGTCAGCGAACTGTTTATAACTCTGAATCATTAATGTTACCTACGTAAAACCACGCTAAAAAACTTCTCGAAAAAATCTCTGCATATGCACGACTTTCAAAACCAACCATTACATGTAACACAACACCATAGAATTACCAGGCACAGTGAAACTACAGCGTCGGCACAACTATGGGGCTATGTGGGGCTACAAAGCTATGACGTAGGGGGCTATATCGGGCTATGGCACGCTTATAACACCCGATACCAAGATTATAAGTATTTAGTCTATTGTTCATTTGACGACAAAATTGGTGAGTAAAAAATAAATTGACGTTTCGTAACGGTATGCCATTTTTTAACGCGTGTCACAGAACTATTGATTAAAAACTTTTTCTCCCATAACGACACTGAGTATTTGAGGTATACAATAGTTAGCAAGATAGTGAACGGGATGACTACCCAGAGATTGCAATGTCTTGTAAGGTTATTTTATTTATCTTAGTAACTTACTTACTTCTCCATAAGAATCTTCTCTTTAGAACGGGCTAGTATAGAATCCTAACTAATATATATCATTATTATCACAGCATAATATTATAAAGGCGAAAGTTTGTGAGTGTGTATGTTTGTCTCTTCTTCACGCTTAAACTACAGAACGGATTTAGATAAAATTTGGCACAGAGATAGTTTATAACCTGGATTAACACATAAGATACTTTTTATCCCGGTTTTTCCACGGGATTGAAACTTATGCGGGTAAAACCGCGGGGCGCAGCTAGTAATACTATAATAATATAAATAAATGCTAAAGTGAGTTTGTTTGTTTGTGACGCTTTCATGCTAAAACTAATGAACGGACAAAAATTCAGTCACTCAAAATTAAAATAGTATTTCTGTGATTCCTTAGGAAGCAGCTATTATCTTTAAATTTCTGACCAGCTTACTGACAAGAGTCAGCTAGTACTTCGAGACGATTCTAAAGTGCCTGTAAATGATTGAATTTGAATAAATAACTTCAGTTTCCAACAAACATTTACAATACCATTCACTGACCATCGCCCGAGACAAAAAAAAAAAACATACAGCAGAATATAAACTCCAAATTCAAACTCAAAAGTTAATTGCCTATTAACAAACAAATACATTATTAACCTTCGTTTAACAATAAGTTAATTTAGCACGCGCCTCACAGTCGGCCTGCTGTGCTCATTATTGTGGAATTACGAACATTTCTGCCCACCCTACTTAGTTACGTGGATTGAATTATTTAATAGGAAAGTAAGGGAGAAAATAAACTTTGTGTTAAAAAGAGATGATTCAATAGTTATAAATTATTATTAATAGATTATAAATTTCAATCCTGAGTAAGTGAAAGACTCAACAAAACGAATAGTAAATGAACTTGCTCACATGTTGCATACAAAACTTTTCACCACTCCCAGCAAGAAAGTATTCAGTCATCATAAGTAAATAAATTAAATAGACACAAAGCAAATCAAAATAATTCTTTATTTTTTAAAATATCTTTAAAACTTAACATAAAAAAATCAGGCAAGGTTAGTTTCTGAACGGGATCATTACTTTCCTCACTGTTCAAACAGTGAGGAAAAACCAACTTTCCTCACTGTTCAAGCAGTGAGGAAAAACCAACTTTCCTCACTGTTTTCGTAGAGGAAAGACACTTCTTTCGTGCGGGAGTGGTGAAATATTTATTTGTTTATTTGATTAGGCGTAATAGAGCCAATAAAATACAAAAAATATGAATTTTAGGTAATGTAAATGGTTGGTGGTAGGGCTTGTTCTATGTCCGTCTGGCTAGCTACCACCATCTTATCTAAGTCTGTCGCCATAACAACAATGTTATCAGCATTGTTGTGTTTCGGCAGTTAGAGGTAAGATAGCCAGTTCCTCTGTGGCTGAGGATTCCAGGTGAAGCTCACTTCTACCTTCGGCCTGATCATAACTTACCTACCATCAGGTGAGATGTAGCTTTCCAGTTGTGGATTGAAAAAATGCATAAAATATCTCAAAATGTTCAATTTATTTTAGCTAAACCTAGTGCCTTGTCTAATAAATCACGTTAAATTGGTGCTAGTTTATTTAATTTGTAAAGCGAAATAGCAAACATCATTTAAATGAGCAAAATTATACAAATTATCTTTATCTAAGTATATATTTGGATAGCAATATCACCAGAAGTTCTTGTCTTATCTGTTATTCTGGGGGTCTACTCTCTAAGTCTGTCAACGAAGATACTGGCCCGTCCGAAAGTAGTTGATCCGTCAAAACAAGTTACAAATTAAGTTTTTCGAACGGGCACATACATAACGGGAGTAGAGACAACAAATTTCAAATCGTGTTGTCATTCATTCTTAGTTCGGGCCCCGAACTAATCATTTGTCCGTTAGTAAAACCGAGTTGGAATTACACGTAACTTCGGCCGAAACTGATTTCGTGCGTAAGGAATAAACCCCTTGCCTTTTAAATGAAATACCCTATTCATTTTCATAGGCATTTGTCTGTTCGGACGTTAGTCACAGAAACTCACTAAAATTTCAACATGAAACACACATACTAATAAAATCCTTTAACAATCTTCAAGAAACAAACGACTCACCATTTCTTTAAAAAAAAGTATTATGTTTCGCTTTCTTCAAAGGAGTTTTTTAATGCCTATATGACTGTGTTTTAAGCTTTCAACTGCTGCCCACCTGATGGCGTAAGTTCGGCGTAAAATACAGAAGTGCAGTCTTTAGGGTATAAAATTTATTGTGGTGTAAATATCAGCACGGCTCGGCAGTAAAAGTAAAGCAGCGACTTTAAAGAGCAGACTTGTTTTAAAAGTTTTACAATAATGACCCTTACGCCCTTTAAAATAATGCAAAAACGATCCGAATGCTAGTGACAGGTAATAGTGAAATTCTAGAAACTTTTTTATGACTGTTGTTCACACAGAACCCGTATTGTAGGGAAACCGAAAACATCTAGTTATGAGACTCGAGAAAGAATTGCTTTTTGTAGTTAGGTATGCTTTGATACTTAAAATTAGGTACGCTTTTCATATTTCTAGCAATTTAAGGCTCGTGCAGACCAGCGCGACGCGACGGCGCGACGCGACTCGAACAATACAATTTCTAAGAAAACTTCACGGTATAACAATAGCCGGTGTCGCGTCGCGTTGCCGCGTCGCGCTAGTCTGCACGAAGCTTTATTCGGCCGCTAAGTCATACATAAGTTATTAGTTTAACATATGTAGGTGTACAATAATAATGGTATATAAAGATAATAAAGAGGTCGCTGTGTTATGCCGGAGGGCGTACAAAAGTTTGTAATTTGGTAATCATTGAATTGAATAAGCCTGAACAATAAAAAAATAAAATTAAAATTAAAAATATAAATATCAATACAGTCAAGTGCATGTCAACACACAGGCTGAAAACAAACACAACAGATACGGATTTTCATAGTAACATTGCCGGCTGCCTGCTGCATGGATTTGATCAGTTCAGCATTTTCGATTTATCTCAAAGAAGGTTGTCAAAATAATACTCGAATTTCCGAGCATGTTTGAGAAAATAATCATTTGTTATGTCTCCCGGCTCTGACCCGGCCGGTCCTTGTTGACGGATTAAACGACAATCCATGTATCGTTTCATTAGCCTTTTCCACTCCATTTTTCTGCTAAATACAAAATTATTATGTTCTTTCTTAGCCCGTATTGTCCCAATGTAGGGCGAAGACCTTCATACTCACCTTTTTGCAATGATGACGAATCGGGAATATAAATATCAAAATAATTTATTTTTTTGTAACCTGATGACGAGACCCGACTTCTTGAATGAAGTAAAGTAAAAGTGACAAGTCGGGCATAACTACTTCTATCTAGGTCATTGAACCAAGAACATGCCCCTCAATACCCTTTTCATTAAAACTACGCACAAATATGTCTCCCAACTACGCTCACGAACACACACAAGTACGAACACAGACGATATTTTCCACATTTTCGCACAAACCGACTCTAAGCATTCTCATCTTGGGACACGTTAAGAACGCTTTGATAATGCCGCTGCCTCAGTATATCTCATGAGGTTTTTTTTTTTAAACAAAAATAACTTCTTTCTTGTTGTCCAACGGCAGAGAGGGACAAATATGTCCTCAGTTTTTACCTTGTTACTAGGGTTGGCAGTAACGAGAAATACCTATTTTTAAATTATGCAGCAATAGGACGGTGTTCCAGCTGCGAATTGAGGCCTTAGGCTTCGACTATGCCCTTAGCATTATTGACACGAATCAACTCTTAGTTCTTTAGCATATTTTGGCTCACTTGGAGGAATTGACCGGAAAACGACAAACTTCTTTTTCTCCAGTTAATTTTAATCATGGTCTGTCAGTTTGAGTAATTTATGCGGCCTACCCTAATGTCTTTGCTTTGGTATTGTTCGTCGAATCGTTGAGTTCTTTAAGTTCTGAGTTGAACTTCACGATTAGCGATAAATACGTGCACTGACTGGACAGGTCCACTCATCAGTGTGGTTCTTTTCTCAAAAGACATTTCAGACACCAATCTAAATGATCTTACTAAGATTATGTCTGGGCTTTAAAAGAGACCTCTGAGTTTGTTTCGGCCTTTCTTCTCAGAGTAGTCAGATAGGAAACGCCGACCTCATTTCGCTTCTAAAATATGATTGATGTGTAAAAGTGTTTGTACAAACCTACTTACAGAAATAAAATCATTTATCATTTATCTTTTACGCATTGCATGTATCTTACATAACAGCTAACGTTTGTTATGAAGATATTGGACTGGCAAGATTGTGATTTCAAAACTGTTGCATTATTGACGTTAACCCACTTCAAATACACAGGAATATGAGTATATATACATATGATACTGTAAGATTGTGAGAACCGTTAGTTTAAAATCTATTGGTATTATTTCCGTTAGATTATATATATATATATATATTTTTTTAAACGTTGCCCCACACTAGGATTTCTCCCGTGGGTGCGTTTACAAACATTTATCTCACATACACAAACAGCCAGACCCGAAACAACTACTTGTAGGTCATACAAATATTTGTTCCGTGCGGGAATCGAACCCGCGACATGCTGCGCAGCAGTCAATCGCTTAACTACTGCGCTAACCGTGCCGTCATATTAAACTGTCGAAAAATTATTAACTGGGTGAAATGGGTTAGTTTAGGTTAGAAATATGACAAAGCGCGCTACTTCCAAGTGGCTTGCAGCTAGGCAGGCTATTTAGTATTAGAACCTTTCGGCCCCATCAACCATCTGTTCTGCGAGCAATGTGCTCTGCCTAATGCCTCTTAAGTTTGGCAATTCTTCGGGCTATATCGGCAATTTGATCAGATAGGGAAAATCTAACCAAATTACAAATTAGATAGGCCTCAAAACTTCTTTATAAAATCAGTTCCGATTCGCGACAGCCCTGCTCGTAAGAATTCCTTCACTGCTATTGTTTTTGACGTACCAGAACTTTGACGCGTGGTTCGCTGGTGCCCGCCATTGGGGTTCCCTGTACCATTGCTGAGTGAGACGGGTTCCGTATGTTTAAATATATGATGCATTGTGACTATAATAGACTATGTGATGGAATAGATACGCTTGCCGAGATCAGTTCGTAAATCATTTACATACATTCTGAGACTTCCGTGCTACGGAAAGCAGGTTAAGCTGTTGGTCCCAGCTGTCATTTGTGGTTCTTCAGAAGCCCGAAAGTCTTACAACCAGTCTTATCATGTGGAGGTCAGATATAGGCAGTTGCTCTATGTGAAATACTGGTGTTCAGCTGCATTCGGTTAGACTGGAAGCCGACCGCAACATATTTGAAAAGGACATGTAGATGATCATTGACTGTGGACCGATGACCTGGTGAAGGTCGTGGAAATCTATAACTGTTTGCGCGAAGCGGTCAATTATGTGTCGAGATTGTAACCCACCGACGTAAGTCTCTATGCCCTAAAAATGCTATGCCTTAAAAGTATTCTATGCCCTAATCTAGGTCATGGTCTACCCATGTGCCAAATTCCATCCAAATCGGGTCAGCCGTCTTAGCGTGAAAGCGTAACAAACAAACTCACTTTCGCATTTGATTTCGTCTGCGGCTTCGATCGCGTGGAGGTCGGAAATTATCCCACGGGAACGTACTACCGAGATATAAAATATTCTTTATGTTAATCCAGGTTATAAACTATCTGTGTAACGAATTTCATCCAAATCCGTTCAGCCGTTATTGCGTGGTTGTGTAACAAACACACTAATATACAAAATTTCAGATTTATAATATTAGTAGGATTTGTTAGGGTTATTGAGTATTGTCTGTTTATAAGATGTGGAGTCGCTGATGTAGGGAAGACGACTGTCTTTTGTTTTAAGTACAAATCCCTAAGTATGTCTGTTTTTTTTTTCGGCAGGTTTTTCTCAATAGCAGCAAGGCAGCGGCGACGTCGCTCCCGTGATTTGAGACTTTTGGCATAACTGACGCAATGTGGGAGGTACATACCTACACGTCTACCTGCACCTTTGAGGAACACAGGCGTTATGTTATGTGAATTGTATTCATCATTATCATATTTTAACCTAGTAGGTAATGTGACAGATTTTTAACGGCACACATCACTGCATCCGGAACACGACAATGTTGCTTTTCCTGTCGCTCGGGGATGTCCCCGATATTGTAATGAAATAATTTCTAGGTGGCCATAATTTAGATTTAGATTACTAAGCACAAAGACCGGTATGAAAATAGAGCTGTAGAGCCATTTGGTATTGTTTGTAATCTCCTGGGGCCCAAGTCCGCTATTTTTATAAATTCGTCATTCCAACATGACCCCATTGTCATTTTGCTAAAAGTTCGTAATCTGCTAAATTCATAATGGTCGATCATTGTATTCCACAAACACAATATTCGTAACGAATTAAAAGCAATGACTGCACAATGACGTTCTCACTGGTCACTGATCAAAGGAATTGTCAAACTTTTTGCAGATTACCGCCTAAGTCAGTCATTCATTTTTCACTACGTACGAGATTACCAATAGATGCCATTTCTTTCAATGGAGTGTCAGTGGCTGACCATTGGAAAGTCTTAATTACGCCATTAAGTTAGTAGATTACCAAACTTGTCAAAATCAACAATTATGAAATCAATGATAGATCATTCTGGCACTATTGTAATAGCAGACTCGAGGCCCTGGAAACTCTTGTCATCTAGTTCGACAAGACAGCGTTCGTTTTGATTATTTTACTCCGGGACACACAGATGAAGCTTTCGTTCTCAGAATGACATTTTTGAAGGCGGAATTCTTATACCTTTAAAAATCTAAGTAAGTAGGTACCTAACTTTTATTTTGCCTCCTACATTCCTTGAACAACTGTGAGCAAGTCAGTATTTACATAATTATTCTCTCTCGTTATGTTTGCTGAACCTACCAGCTGTTAGTTAGATTGCGTAATGTCTGTATCCATTTTCATACTGTGACGTCCTAAGCCGTAAATCTCATTAAGGGCAGAAAGTGTCTACATTCCCCCACACTAGGTAAGCATCATAATTCCAACATCAGCTGCTCTTTTGACAAACATCTTACCAGCTCTCATTCACAATTAAAATCATTTTACGTGTACCAAAAAATGCGAAAAACCGCCTCTTGCATAAGTGTCATATTCACAAGAAAGAAAAAAATACAAAAAGCGTGTTGCCAACCCCGAAAACTATTAGAGAATGCGGACGGAAGCGCCACGCCTACGGAACCCTTTTAAAAAATAATAAAACAGGCCCTTTTGTTGGGGTCTGTATAGGTTTTGATACAAAAGGTATTTTTTTAAAGAGCTGTGTTTTTTTTTTTCGATCGCATCTGGCTATGAAACCTGGTATGAGTAAGGCCTTTTGTTTTGGCGCGAATGCGTAATTTATTTATATGTTTTTCTTCAAAAAGCTTACAGTATAATATCTATAAAGATAAGTAACTAATGCACTTACAATTGCCTTTTACAAGCGTCGACAAATTAAGTACCTAAAATTAAAAAGTAAGTAGGATTTGTATCGCGAAGTTGTAGTCCCGACTTTACGCATCGACCGCGTTCGGCGCTCCGATTGGCCCTTCACTGGCCTTCACTGGTGAAAGGCCAATCGGAGAGCCGAACGCGGTCGATGCGTAAAAGTCGAGGTGGTTAAAAGATAGGTATATAACTAAAAATACCAATTATAGGCCTACTATCCTTTAACCTTATTTGAATACATTCATAATCCAGGGAGCAGTAGTGTTGCGGGAAAGTCCGAAAGGGATACCGTGGCCCCTTGACATTGCACAGGCAACAGAAGGAACACGGGTGGGTTTTAGTCAGTAAGAGTCTGACACGCCCTCCCGCTCCCCCCAGAGCGGGAGAAATCATTTGATGATTTCCCACCAAAAAAAAATAAAAGGGAGCAGTAGTGGCCCCTGTTCGGACCCTGACAGGCGTCATCACCACTGTTCTCAAAACGGTGAAGAAAAACCTCGTGAGGAAACTGGCATGTCCTAGAACCAAAAATTCGAAGACATGTGACATCTATCAACCTGCAATGAGTCCGCGTGGTGGATTACGACGCCCACCCCTTAACACCGAGTGGAGGCCTTTGTCCCAGCAGTGGTAACATTATATGCTGATTATAAAATATTATTATCCAAGTAGATATAATAATTATGTCAGGCGCACCATGGGCGTTCTCTGGTCTCTAGTCAGTCCCCAGACCCAGTATCACTTTGCGCACTTGCAATTTTGATCTTCATTTTGTGAAGCCCGTCACAGACTTAGCTGTATAGTGTGCTATATACAGGGTGGAAGGGACATCGACGCAAAAACTGATACCGTGGATTCAGCACATGATTCTGAAAAAAAAAACAGCTGTTTCATAGAAAAGTTCAACACCTACGCGGTCAAAATGTATGGAACAGCTGATTTTTATTAAAATGACCGACGAAAAATTTCAGCGGAGGGGGATTCCACCCTGTATTATATTATTGCAAGCCGCCATACACGGTAGCTATACCATTATACAGGGTGACTTGTAATTTGACGTATTCCTTCCCGGACGTGAAAGTGTGATCCATTTGCAACAATTAAGCACCCCATAAAGCCAAGGCGAAAATACATGGGATTCGAGAAAATACGATTTTTAAGAAAAAAAAAAGTGTTATTTAGTGTCGAATTCTGGGAAATTTTCAATCATTCTTAAAAGTTGTATTTTCTCGAGTCCCATATATTATCACCTAGGCTTTATGGGGTGCTTAATTGTTGCAAATAGGACACACTCTCACGTCCTGGAAGGATACGTCAAATTACAAGTCACCCTGTATATATTTTTGCCCTCATTTGGTCTGCGGTTTAATATACCGTAATATAATTATGTGTCTTGCTATGTCTATCCACATATTTTGGTGACGTAATATTATAGCTCCGTCTAAGGTCGCTCGAAGATTACTACGTAAAATATATCGTAATATAGACCTAGCTGTGATTTATATTAATATTTATTATAGCAACGTCTGTGATGAGCTTAATTAATGCATAATTTATATTATGTGTCATTATTAAATAATACGTTGGTATAATTAGCTTTAAGTCGTTCTGATTGAATAAATAAAGAAATAACTTGGTTTATGGGTAACGTTTTGGAGAGAAGAAATTTAGGAATAAAATACATTCTGATTTGGTTGGTCCTATGACTGCCCAAATGACGATGAGATTAAGCTCAAAATACAATGTTTAGGTAATTTATTTGAAAACTACAGAGTAGAGAATCTCCGGTGCAATTAAACCATACACAACCAATCTATCTGCAGTCGTGGAATATATTTATCTACAACAATTCATGGAACACATAACATCATCACCTGCGTCTTTTCTATGTCGGGGTCGGCTTCCAGTCTAACCGGACGCAGCTGAATACCAGTATTTTTCATGGAATGACTGCCTATCTGACCTCGACAACCCAGTTATTGGGTAACAGAAATACCCTTTGATAAGACTGGTTGTCAGACTTTAGACTTCTGACTACCCGTAACGACTGCCCAAAGATCTACAAATGACAGCCGGAGATAAGTATATTCCACGGCTGCAGAAGGCCAGGTTTTATTGCACCGGTTTTCTCTACTCTGAAGTTTTCACATGAATTACTCGCAACATTTCTCGTTCGTAGGATTTGTCAAAGGTAATGTGTCGGTATTGGGTAATGTAAGTTCCCCAGATAGGTATGTTATACTATGTGGCATGTATTGTACTTAACTAATTAATAGATAATTTTATATAAGTATGTCTCAAACGTAATCCAAAATGGCCGACGCCAAACTACACAATTCATTGTTCCGTTTCACTCACAGTTTTCAGTTCAAATTTTCCAATTAATAGCAGTCTTTCTAGTGCGTATATTATGTAAGTTGTGTGTACTTGTAAAACAGGATTTTCGAGCAGTTTTATTCAATCCTGTTAATTAGTAATCGTTACTACTAACACACTTACGTTGACGTCTAAATCAAGAGTTATTACAACTGTCCACTGTCACGTCTTACTTCTGCTAATTTTGACGTCGAACTGTCATTTTTTTCGGCGTTCACTGCAGAATTTCGTCCCACTCCTGCGCAGTAATTGCCAACCTTTAAAAACAGGACAACTAGTTTGTTATTAATAATTGGAACTGTCTATTTGTATCTGTTCATAACTACTACACATAGTTTGGAGTTGGGAAAATTTTGTAGAAGGTGCCAGAAAGAGTAAAATATATTATAATTTACTTGTTTTTACTGATTCTGTATTTTACGACTGATTCGTACCTACATACAGATGGTGCACGTAATATAGACTCAGTAATAACTGTAGTAAATTAAATAAATTTACCCTTTCTGTCACCTGTCACCCGTACCAAGATAAACCGCGTGAACTATAGGAACAGATTTAGTCATAGAGTGTATTTTTTTTTGTTGGTCCATTCGTCATAAGTGCGGCTGCTGTGCTTAGTGTAGGATTCGATTCCCGGGTTGGGCAAAGTGTTATTGGGTTTGTTCATTAGAAAACTTCCAGTAGCAGCCTGGATAAGTGTCCGGTTAATTAAGGCAGAAGCCTCACCCACTATTCCAGTACGACACAACATAAATAGATGTAGCATCGGCAAACTTCGTAAAACCGATCACCATCCGAACTGAGTGCGTATTCAAAATCACCAATATTTATTACTGCTTTAGGTGAAAATGATCTTTAGGCAAACGCAATAGCTTGTGAAGTCATATAACCAAATACATTCGAAAAATTTAAATGAATGAAATCAAAATCTATTATCGATTATCTTTTAAAATTAAAGTTCGCGAGCACATTCGCAAGAAGCTGGCAGTATCATCACAACGGTAATATTCTCCCATTATTTGTCTTATTTGTGCTTATATTTATATATAATTAGGTGTATTTATTATATTTATAGTTTTAATATGTATATCTTTATATTTAAATAAATAATTTTTGCCTCAATTCTCGCTATTGCACCTACCACTGTTTGTCTCTGCATCACCCAAAGGTTGACTGGTAGAAAATGCCTGTGGCATTAAGTCCGCCTCCGTACATTTATGTGCTTGAAGTATAAATAAATAATAATAAAATCTAATTTGTGTGGTACTGTACCTATATGAAAATTATAGGTTAAATACACACAACTCTGCTTACCCCCCAGGAAGAGAGGCATGAGTGTACGAGTAGTAGTGGACGTTGACAGGCCTATATAATTTACCATGGTACTTTAAACCAGAATCCTAAGTGTTCCAACAATAAGTATTTCAATCAAATCAGCATCTCAAGAGCTATCACTGCCTCTCAAACTAATTGCCGTATGAAAACGTACTGAAGACGTGAGAGCATTTCTAAGCCATCCATTTTTGTTCCCAAGTCCCCACTCGACACGTTCTGCCAACAAATGCTTTGTGGTACAGCTTGGTTGCAACAAAAACACAAATATGCTTTGTACAACGCCGCTGTGACAAAAACCGACACCACTATGAAACCATCTGCTCGACGTTTCAATAAAGGCACATATAATTGGCTGGCGATCGCCATTTTAATTACACTCGGTGTTTTTCGCCGATATTCTCAAAAAGCCGAGCCTTTTACTGTTTATTTGCGACCGGCGGCGACACGTTGGATGGTTAATGAGGTTGAATTGATTTTTCGAATTAGGATTTTCGGGTTTCCGAGTTTTTTTAGTTCGTTTGAAGTGGATTTGCCAAGTTTTTTTTTAATGATTTTTTTGTGTTTTCAAGCTGGAAATAAACCTTCTTTACTCTTACTGCAGGTGGCATATTATAGTAAAGCTACCATAGATTCACGAGTATTTCACAGGCTGCAGAAAACACCTGTTACTCAATAACATAATTCTCCGAAAACCTGTACTCTTGAATATTCGCAAAAGTAAGTTAATAACGTGAAATAAAATTTTCCTTAAGAATTCTTAGTGCCGTCTGTCATGGGCTTCCAAATGCCATTTTAATTGCATATGTGATGTTTTTGACGTCTCAAACTACCTGCTTCCACAATTTATATCAACCGGTAAATTGATTAAAAATTATCGTTAACATTTTTCAAACACTGTTTAAAAATGTTATTACCATGCTGACTCAATCGTGTTGAAGAACCTACTTGATGGAATTTGGAAAATTGTCGTTTTTGAATTGTATTTTTGGAGTTGAAGTGTGACATTTATGTAAGATGGTTGTGTGTGTTACCTACACAACCATCTTACATAAATGTCACACTTCCTAATTAAAGATACATACATTTCCTGTTTATTTTTTTATATTGCGGCATTAACAGCTGACGCATTTCGTTGCTAAAGTGAAATGAAGAATTACAAAAGCTGGCTGTTCGGTTCAAGGAGCATGATTAGTCCCGAGATTGCAGGTAAAAGGCAGTTATAGGTATCGTTAGAAGCTCGAAAGTCTGAAAACTAGTCTTACCAAGGGGTAAGTATCGTACCTATTACCCTGATACTGGGCTTTAGAGGTCAGATAGGCAGTCGCTCCATGTAAGGTGCTGGTATTCAGCTTCAAAACGTTTTAGCTTACCGTTTACTTTGTACTTACGAACTGCCCCGTTGGTCTCGTGGTTGCAAGCGCGACTGCTGAGCGTGGGGTCCTGGGTTCGATTCCCGGGTCGGGCAAAGTGTTATTGGATTTTTCCATTAGGAATTTCTTAGTACCAGCTCGGACTTTGGAAGTTGGCGGTGTGATGCCCCCGTGCCTCGGAAAGCACGTTAAGCCATTGGTACCGGCTGTCATTCGTGGATCTTTGACAGTCGTTCGGGTCGTCAGAAGCCCGAAAGTCTGACAATCAGTCTTACCAAGGGGTTATCGTATTACCCAGTTACTGGGTTGTGGAGGGCAGATAGGCAGTCGCTCCATGTAAAATACGGTATTTAGATGCATCCGGTTAGACTGAAAGCTGACCCCAACGTAGTTGGGAAAAGGCTAGGTAGATCGATTGAATTATGCAGTAATACTAGTTTTTTAAATCACTTTTTGTATTTTTCTGAGCTTCGCATTTTGCCGTGAACTGAATTTCAAGAACTTATCCTACACTTTAGATAAATAACATAACATCGCGCCTTGTTACCCCGAAGGGTTGGGCAGAGGTGTACCTGTAGTAGGTACACCTACATTTCGCCAGTTATGTTTAAGTGCCATGTAATAGGAGGCGAGCCTATTGCCATCAACCGGGCACAAATCCAGACTCCAGGCTGCTTCTGAGAAATTTCAGATAGAAAAACCCAATAACACTTTGCCCGACCCGGGAGTCGAACCCAGGACCTCATGCTCAGCAGTAGCGCTAGCGACCACTAGACCAACGAGGCAGCTACATATAATCACACTAATATTATAAAGGCGAAAGTTTGTGAGTGTGTAGGTATGTTTGTATCTTCTTCACGCTAAAACTACTGAACGGATTTGGATAAAATTTGGCACACAGATAGGTTATAACCTGGATTAACTTATAGGGTACTTTTTATCCCAATATTCCCACGGGATCGAAATTTATGCGGGTGAAACCGCGAGGTGCAGCTAGTGTAATATAAACCTAACTGTCTCGTTTGGGGCTCACTGGAAAATAATACCTTGTAACCTAGCTGTAGGTATTTTAAAAGCTACTCATGTCGTCTGAAATGTAGAGCAGTGTTAGCCCAGTGGTATTGGCCCCGATTTACGAGTTGCAGGTCGTGGGTTCAACCCCAAGCAGGCTATTTACTTTGTGTAAATTATTTCATCACTACTGCTCACAAAACGGTGAAGGAAAACATCGCGAGGAAACCGGCATGTCCTAGAACCAAACATTCGAAGACATGTGACATCTACCAACCTGCACTCGGCTTGCGTGGTGGATTACAGCCCACTCCTTCCTGAAGAGAAGAGGCCTGTGCCCAGCTTTAAACCTGCTTACTGTATTACCTAGACAATAAACTAATTTCTATTTCTAATCTGGAGTAGACATGTGTGTGTCAAATGGCATTAATCGATTTTCACACGAACTTATAGATAGTAATTTATAGTTAATTCTACTATTGCAAGAAACGTAGCTACGCCAGCAAGCATAACGTGGGATCCACCAGCAGATCCATAGGTGGACCGATGTCTACCTATAAAAAAGCGACTGTGTCAAACTAGAAGGTAGGACGCCCTGATGCTGAGATAGGAGCCTTTTGGCGTCGCACAGGACTTTCTACTTTATTTAAATTTTACTTTGTTTTTATTTTTATTTTTAATGAGTGTGTGTTTAGCTTAATTAAGATCTCCTGTGCTTGTCCCAATAAATACTTTTCTTTTCTTTATTTCTTTCTCGGGCTAGGTGGAGTGACTGAAATCATGACTAGTATGATTGGGACGTGCCTAAATAAAGTAGATGTATGTAATTAGAGACTTGGGGTACCTTCTTGACCGCAAGCTAACATTTTATTCCTCACATGGACAATATTGTCAAAAAAAGCTTCAAAGACACACGGGTTTGTCATGCGGAATGCAAAATGTTTTCGCAAGCCTAAAACGATTTATTTTTTATTTGATTGCCTCGTTCGTACCTTATTGGAGTACTGCGCGGTGGTATGGCGTCCTCATTATGTGCGCGTTCAAAAAAGATTTTTAAACTATCTTGCCTACTTTGCGAGAATAGCTAAAAAAGTTCCAAGCTACGCAAAACGTCTTCAAAATGACCTCACTCGAAAAACGTAGAGATAATAGTGATTTAATCTTTTTGTTCAAAATTCTTCACAGTGAAATTGATTGCCCCCCGTTGTTGAATAAGTTTAATTTTAATCTACCATGTAAATATGCACGTCACCCTATCAACACATTACGTCCCCCATTTCGCAAAACTGTTTCAGGGTCTAACTCCCCAGTCCCAAGACTTTGCAGACTTCTAAATAATTGTGATGAAGGGATTAGTATTTGTTGCGCTTCACTTCGGAAATTCAAGCGCAAGTCCACCAAAATATGTAACTAGTAACTCAATTACACCAACTATTGTAAGTTACTGTCTTGTTATAAAATTGTGTAACAATTATGTGTCATATCTGTACTTATAATACCTATTGTTTTTCAACCAACTACAAAAAGGAGGAGGTTCTCAATTCGGTTGTATGTATTTGTTTTTTGTATGTTTGTTACGCGATTACTCCGCCAATAATTGATTTTGATGTTTTTTTTTGTGTTTGGTAGGGCATACTCGTACTTCAGAAGTGGTCCCATATAAGTTTGGTCAAGATCTGATGAGGGGTTTATGAGTTAGCTTCAATAATACGTATTTTTCCCACCTAGTATGTGTGGACGATGTTCTAATAGTTCCTGTCACTGTAATTTACATAGCAGGTAGTGGTATTAAATTTTTTGTGGGGGGTTTGTATATGTACCACAACAAGAAAGTGAAAAATAAAAACATTTTTACAAAAAATAAAACAGACTTCCAAAAAAAAAAAAACAACAATGTGAAAATAACTGATTTCGGAATCGGTGGAAAAAAAATTAAAATACAAAACCAAAGACACCGACTTCCGAAATCAAAGTTATTTTTCACATTGTAGTATTCTTTTTGGAAGTCGGTTTTATATTTTGTTTTGTTTTGTGTTCTATGATGAAATAATGTTTATATAACATAGTGCACTTGGCTTGTATGTTGGGTTGTGCTTGCAATTGTCTGAACAGTGTAACAATTGTAGAAATAGGAGAGGCAGCAGAGTCCAGCAGTGGACTTCTGTAGGCTGATGATGATAATGACAGACTGGATGCAAAAGGCTGAGAACTAGGCGTTTTAGTTTAACTAGGGAGAGGCATGTCCAGCAGTAAACTGCAACAGTTTGAGTTGATTGATATAAGGGGGAGGCGCTAAGGTAACCCGTGAAATTCAATTTTTCTAACTTTTTTTGCAATTTGCTGGTCACTGTCAGGTTGTTTGTTGATCAAAATATGATTCGTAACTGTAACGGCTATATAGAATTTTAATAATTAGAATCAACAATACAACTCCACAAGTTAGAATAATCCTCAAATGTCATGATTTCATGAAATAGTCATTCAATAGGATTATATGAACTCAGACAATTGTATTGATGATTTTTATGATTATAATTCTATTAATAAACATGTTATATGGCTTCGAATCATTTTTAAATCAACGTACAACCTGATACTGACCTGCAATTTGCAAAAAAACAAAAAAAAAAACAAACAAAAAAAAAACTTTGAAAACAAACTTGAAACTACTCAAACTTTGAATTTCACGGGCTACCCTGACGCTTAACAACAATTTTTTTTGGTGACCCAGAAATGTAATGAAGTGAAATGAAATTTTTATTTCTGTAAGTAAATATTTTGATCAATATTTTATAACCAGATGGCGCCGGCATTTCCTAGCTGACTGATCCCTGGGCTGAGAAGAAATACCTACACAAAATCAGAGGTCATAGTCTCTTTTAAAGTCCAAACATTGATTTGGATTTTTTGTGAGTCTAATGCCGGTCCATTTCTCCTTTTGAAAAAAGAGCCTTTGGAGCTTTGAGTTGAGCTGTCCCAACAGACGGCATGCATGCATCAGTTATCGTGTAGCTCAACCCTGTTTTAGGGAGCTCAACGACCCGTCTCACTCGTCGCTACCAGGGCCTCAAGTCTGCTATTACAATAGTGTCAGAATGGTCTATCATTGATTTCATAATTGTTGATTTTGAAGTTAATCTACTAATATATTGGCGTCATTATGACTTTCCAATGGTCAGCCACCGACATTCTATTGAAAGAAATGACATCTATTGGTAATCTCGTACACAATGACAAATGAATGACTGACTTAGGCGGTACTTAATCTGCTAAATTTTTTACAGTTACAATATCATTGATCTACCATGAGAACGTCATTGTGCAGTCATTGCTTTTAAGTCGTTACGAGTATCGTGTTTGTGACCCTCTCCGATCCAGATGATCCCACCACTCTGCTCCAGGAGAGCAGTAGGGCCACCAGTACAGTGCACAAATACACCCGACACCCGTCGTACCGACCTCGCCGCCGAGGTCCTCCGCGATCGCGATCCTCCCGAGTAATACTCCCCCCCGACCCTTGTCCGATGAAGCGCCAGCCCGCGCCGCAGCTGAGCGCGTAGCTTTAAATTCCCCGCATAATAATAATGATATATCCTTGATCCAGCCTGTCCCATCTTGCTGTCCTCCCCTCAGCGACGCCCTAAGCCGAGGTTCGTACCCCACAGGGGGTGCCCTTAGCGAGCGTTCGCCTAATTTTAATTTAGAATAGTTTTGCTCCTGGCTGGAGGCTTTGAGTGTAGTGCTTAAGGCAGCCACAGGATTGTTCGGTTGAGCAGTAAATACCTTAGTGGTATACCTGCGAGATGCCATAGTTAAAAAAAAAAAAAACGTGTTTGTGATATACAATGATCAACCAATGATCGACCATTATGAATTTAGCAGATTACGAACTTTTAGCAAAATCACAATGGGATCGTGTTGGAATGGCGAATTTATAAAAATAGCAGACTTGGGCCCCAGAATGCATGACATTTGCGTAGGCCTACAAATCACTTAAAACCGCCAGACAGTTTTAAAGCCACATTCAGTAAGCATCTAATAGGAAAGCAACAAGTTACGGGTTTGGAATCACTTCTCATTGTATGCCAAAAAGTTGCACCATTTTGCAATAACCATTTTCCTTTGTTACCTATTTAGTGGGTGAAACAAAAGCTATTTAACATCTGACATATGTCTGTAATTAGGGTGCCATTGTGGTTTACCAAACAACGAAATAAAAACACGAAAATATAATATTTTTCTCTTTTTATTTGACAAAAGAAATTAATTCACTTTTTTTTTCTTATTTCCGCTTTCCTTATAATACATTGTAGTTATAAAGTAATTACGCTACCTATATTTATATGTATAGTTTATTTTTCTATATATTACAAAAAATATTTACAAAGTTTTATTTCATCCCGTAAAGACCCATTCTAGAAATAAAGATATATCATAATGTAGTCTATTCATATGACTTAAATATTAATGATGAAAAAAAAACTAAATTATTTGAATAAACTAAATTTAAAAAAGAAAAACATTGTTTCGAAAAAAATACAGAAATATGAATAGACTATATTATTTACAGGTAATAAAGAAATTGCAGTTGAAATTAAAGATAATAATATATTTATAGCTTAAAACAAAAAACTTTTTGCATTCAGAACACATTATTTTTGCACAAAATGTAATAAATACAATTTTTATAATTCAAATTATTGTTCTACATAAAAAAAAAACTTAAAATTATTTATCACAACAGACTGGTTTTGTGTTCCCGTTTGATTGTTTTTTTTTCGAAGATTTAAATCTAAATAAATAAAAAAATGATTTAAAGCTTAATTTACGAATACAATTTTCAAATAATAATTAGTGACAGTTGACCAATAATTTTTAAATAAGATGTTTGACATAAAAAAACCGAATTATTGCAACCAATTTTCATTTTGTTTTCATTTATAAAATTCGAATTCAATTCTAGTGAGTTATGCCATAAATTAGTAAAATAATTTTATTTAAGCGATCCACTAAAATGTAAAAGCATGTAAAAGCAAAACAAAGAATAGAATTTTGTTGATATTCAAATCCCAATTTCCAATATTCAAATTCTATAAAAATCTTTACATAAAATTCTACTAATTTAAGTGTTCCGGGAAACTAAAGGTAGGCAATAAAAAAGAGCCAACACATTCACATCTGTCTAATGTCAAAGTTGACAAATAACGTGATTCTTCCATTTCAGTGTCACCTGATTATCAGCCAACCAGAAACGAGCATTTTAGGATACACGATACCTGATTGGCTCATATGTGACGGGATAACCAAGACGTTACGTTATTTTTAGGAATACAAGTTTATTGATGGGTCAAAGAATTAATTCTGAAAAAATCGTAATACGAAATTATGTGTTCAAGAAAAATCTCAAGTTTGTGAATAATCTTTCATAGTGTTAATAGATAATATCAAAGAAAGCTAGTTAAAAACAATCGAAATATTATGCAAAGAACGGTGCAGTCATTAATTGTTTGGTCCATCAATATCTGTTTTTATTAACATATTTATTACATATACAGTAACCATTATGAACAATTATTCCCTATTTATAATTAATTATAAAAATTTACAATGATTTTCATTATTACTATTAAATAATTCTGCTTAAAATTAAAAGTTGGTTGTGCCGATGCTTTCGCGCCTTAAATACGACGCCATTTTGTGATGGCTGTCATTAATGTCCGCCATTTTATAGTGAATATACACTTACATTTTATTTAGGTTTGTGTTTGTGCGAGGGCTGTTAAACTGCAGGCCATACCCTGTTGACAAAAGAAAAATAATTAAAATAAATGTTTAGACACAAAAATATACCTACTACTTATACGAGTACTTTCTTTTAAATCAGTTACTCGTAATTCAGAAATATTGTAGTGGGAGTTATGAAAAAGTGAATTGGAAATCTTGATATTTAGATACATTCTTATTTTTTAATTCAATGAATTCTTTTTTCAATCCAATTAATTGGAATATTTTTGCTTCTGAAAAGGTATGCTAGTTTAGTGGATGATTAAGGCTAATATAATAAAAATGAGAGTCTTTAAAGACTTAAAGATAGCATGATGGCGAACTTAATTTGAAAATAATAATGGGATCTAACTTAGATGCGTAGTCTTATTGTAATTAACCAAAGGTAGTATGAAAACTTACTGACTGACCCAGGATAGTCATCGGCCTGGTACCAGAAGCATTGTGGCACGAAGACCAGGTGCCACCTCTTGTTTCCAGTCACCAACCCGCTTGCCAAGCATGGTGATTCATTCCCCATTTTTGTAGAGGCCTATGTCCAGCAGTGGACTGCGATAGGCTGTTGAAGATGATCTCTTGATGAAAAACATGTTTATGGGACTTACGTGGAAAGGCATCTGGTACCAGGATGAGCAGACTAGATATTAACAAGTACATCCAACGCACCTTGGGCAGTGAGACCCGCTACCAACATTGGAGATTGATGGGTATTTTCGTGCAAAAACATGAGTTATTAACTTACGTTTTTGGTCCAGTACACGTTTTCAGCTGGTCATGCATTCCCAGAAGGGTTAGGCTTAGATTATACTGAAGTGTCTCATATTTTTACTACCAATATTTTGTGGTAGTATTGGCATTTTTAGTACGGTGCGTGTCAAAAGTAGATGAAAGCTTAACAAAATGTTGTGTAGTTACATTGCATTGTCATTATTTTCAAGAAAGAATATTAACTGCTAAAGCAGATAAATTTTACCTCGGATTTTTTCACTGATTATTTTAGATTATTTTACTCATGATGTTTCAAATCCTCACTGCGAAAATTTAATACAAAACAAAAAGCTCTTGTTACACTGAATTATCAAAACTTTCATCTACTTTTGACACCGAAAGTACCACTTACAAATTAAAACAAGATCCAATTAAACTTACGTAAGTAACCCAGGGTTGGCGTCGGTTTGGTACCAGGAGTACTGCGGCACGTAGGGCGGGTGAGGCTGTGGGGCGCCCTGGTGGTGCAGCGCATGGGCGGCGTGCGCGCCTTTCATGTCCCACGGCCCGGGCGGCGCGCCCTACGACAAAGAGAGGGATTGGTTAGGTTGTGTGTCCTGTAAAGTAGGCTTGCCTAGACATAGGTAGAGTGCTACAAGGATATTATGGCGCCTGAATGACATAGGCAGTGGGGTGTTGTTGGTAAATATTTGTGACAAAGACACAGAAGTTGTAATTATAAAACAAGATGGCGGCATTCGTTTGGCCACGCGCCAAAATAACCTTGTAGTGTTGTACTATCAAAGAACTTCATATCTAAGCACCGTGAAGACTATTTTCAGCTTGCAGCGCTAGGCCGCTATATAATTTCATCAACCAATAGTATCGCAGCATCAGATTTTTAATGTGTTCCTTGATTTTATAAATTAAAAAAAAAAGACAGTAAACATTAAAATTAAAAAAATCTCATCTTTGTTTGTTTTGTTCCGTTCCTAGTGGTCTAAATGGCGTCAGACATCTGTAATCATTGTAACAGAGCCTACAAAACACGCGAACAACAAAAAACAAAATCGAAAAAAAAATACTATGTAACTTTTTGTTTCAATGGTCGACGCAAATAGGGGCGTTAAACAGATGTGGTCATTGTGTTCATGGGATTTTGTTTTTAAACTGCTTAGATATGAAGTTCCTCGATAGTACAATCATATAGATTGTGATTGGTTCATAAAATGATGTCTTTGAAGTTTTAATCTTTATGCCTACAGAAATGTTAATGATTGCAGTTGATTGAAAAAATGGTCGTAAAGTGTAGTCTTCCGAATTTTAATCTATCTCTTCTGCCTTAGATACCTAAGTGTTTGTGTACATAGCAACAGAATAATTTTGTTGCAGCCTGGAATTACTTTTAGGTTTTCTAAGTACCTATTTAAAATTAAGATTGAAATTACCTTCTTCTGTTTCCGATGATTCAAAAAGAGTCTTTCGAGTTTCCTCAAGGAAATATTTCTTATTTTGATTGAATAAGTACATAAGTTGCTTTTAAACTTGAAAGTAAAAAAAGTTGGGGAACCTAAAACCGATTGATGTTAATTTCTCCATATACTCGTGTATCAATTAATTAATTAACAATATTACACTTCCAAGTGAAGTCGCAGTAAAGGCTAGTCGAAAACTAATCGTCAAAAACGTGAGGCGCGCCCGGCACACCCACGACCATTATCTAATAAGTTTTATATAGTTTTTTTTTTATAATTTTCACACACGCAACCATACAAACTTGTTTTTTGTGAGCTTTCTATGGAAATACGAATGTTTTCGAGAAGATAATTAATTTACATAGCGGATTTTTACGATGATTATTTGGTTGGGAAAGAAAATAGGTAATTAGTGTAGGAAAAGTTTCTTCGATTCCACGAGTCGACTTCGATTCCACAAGCAGTAAGTAGACAGTCACACTTTATTAAATAAATACCTAATTATTCGTAAGAGAATATCGCTGTGTTGGACATAGTTTAAATAATTTTAATAACTACGTGCATATATGACAAACACGACACGGAATCGAACCCTTACCTTCAGCATCCAAGGCATTGGTCGACCCCTCATGCCGTCGGCGCCCGGCGATCCTTCTACGTCATCGGATTGAGGCGCGAAATAACCCTCCTACGATAAGAAAAGGAAGCTCCCCTCAAAAATATGTATATCCTTAGGTAAAATTTACCTAAACTTAACTAGCTTGACAACAAATATTGCTAAAATTGTATTAAATTCAACATACTTTTCCAATTTAATTATTGCATTTATTTTTTTAAATAACATGCCTTTTTATTTTCTAGTTAATAAAAGCTAATTCAATTATTTTCGAAATAAGAATTCATTAATTTGTAAACTGAATTGAATTTAAAATAAGAATTTCCCAATTACTGTATTTATTTTGGTATGTTTTTATTCATAAAAAGAATGATTTATTTTCCATGCCTTGCATGAGATGCATTTCCATTTTCAAAATCTTATGATAAATATTGGAAAACTCATTAGAGGCCTGTCATTTTTACATTATAAGTGCAATAATTGGAAAACTTTTGAAGTGACAGTGTTGCACTTACGTATCCGACCCTCGGATCCCACGACTGCTGGTGTGGAGGTTTTACGTCGCACGAGCTACCGTCCGGCGATCGGCCTGCCGTCGGCTAAACAGAAAGAAAATATGGAAGGTTAAAAAGCAGTTTTTGTAATTTTTGTTTGAGGTAAAATGACTTAGAAATAAATTTGGTAGGTACCTAGTTACTATTCTAGTGTAAGTAAAGTTAATAATAATTATTGACGATAACGTTAAAAAGTTCGAAATAATTGTGTTTTGCGAATTTTCAAATAACATCTAAGTCCTCAGTGGTATTTTTATCGCACATTGAAATCATACTGGAAAAATGTAAAATGTAACTGAAGAAAATGAAAAAGAATGACTCATTGACCGCAGCAGACCATTAAAAAATAACAATCTTGCCTGATACATGAAAATTCACGCCACCAGTTGGCGCCACTTTGACAAAAGGTCTTCCATTTCAACAACGAATATAAAATATACGATGACGTTCATCATTCGTTCATTATTCAATCACGACTAAAGAAAATTTAAGCGCTTTGAAATTTTTGACAGGTGCCCGGACCTGACGTCTTAGTGCTACCACTTGGTGGACATCATTTCAGAAAACCCTCATTCTGTACCATCAAAACTCCAACCGCTTTTCTGAGTGAAAAGTGGTACCTATCCAGTAAAGCCTAAATCAAACAATTATCTCTCTTACATATCCGACCTTGACATCCCAAGCCGGCTGCGGCTGCTGCTTCACATCCCAGGGGGTGCCGGTGGGGGACAGCCCGGGGGAGAGCTCGGACACGGGGGTCGAGCTGGGGGTGGGGGAGTGCGCCTGCGCCGGGCCCCCGCTCTGGTACGCCGATGGGGAGTGTTGGGAGCCGCTGGAACTGCCGCCGCCACCTGTGGGAGAGAAATTAATTAGCAATTTATTAAAAAAAAAGCAGTACCATACTGTAATCCTTGCATTCTGAATACTTATTCTCCTGGGGCCGCTGTTAATTGTTGAAGCACTTTTAATTTATTTTAAATTTTTGAATGGTTCTTTGTTTTTTTCTTTTTATTACGGACGCTTTTACGAACGTGCACGTCTTTCTACATTGTTGTCACATGCATAATTTCAACATGAATGATGAAACCAATATTATGTATAAAATGTTTGGTGTCCGTGGAATTTCTTTCCCGTTCTTCTCCATAGGTACCTACTACGCTTTGGAATGGGCAAATAGCTTCATATTTCTGACTGACCGACTTATTGACAATTCAAAATTGCCTGTAAATGGTTTAATGAAATACAGGCTTTGAGTTTGAGTTTGCACATAATACATTTCGTGTCACTAGCTAAAGTAGGTGAGATTTCAAATCTTCAAAATACGAGGGTTTACTTTTACTGAGAGCATCTTTGTACTATTTTCTTTTATATTGTAGATTACTGATTACCCATTACGATTAGTAAATAAGTGATAGAGATTGTGGGCTTGAATCAAGAACTCTGTTTTCAGACCGTACTTTTCAAAAGAAGACGTATTTGCCCTAAAATGGGACAGTTAGTTACCGATATTTTAAAAATAATTATAAGAGCCAGGGTCACAAATACTTACCATGTAATAGTTGGTTGTTGTTGGGCGGGCTGCTGGGCGGTAGACCGAGGCTGGGCGGCGGGGCGCCCACCTGGGCGGCCTTCATCATCTTCTTGTACTTGCTCCGGCGATTCTGGAACCAGATCTTCACCTGTTGACAGAAAAGGGTGGGTTAGAATGGTTATGTCAAGCTTTAAGAGTACCAACTTATGTCAGAGAAGACAGTGATCATTGTATGAATATCCGATTCAGGACAACATGTCGAATACCTATAGGTATTTATACCCTGATGTAAACGCAGGAATAGACGAACAGTTGTGTCGACAAATCGTTCCCCGATGAAAGGTTCGATTCAATTTTCAAAAGTGAATCGTTTTGTCGGCGAACCGTTCATCAGAGAAACAAATTTCGGAGAACTGTGTCAATATTATTAACTGTGTCTTATAGATTATACTTCGTTTCATAAGACCTATTTGATTGTTCCTGTTAATAAATATGATATTTATTCTGTAAATTGGTATTAACAAACTTTTGCACGTCGAACCAAATTATATAAAACTAAACGAGGTCGGTATAAAATCGTCATATCAACTATGGTACCTATTTAGTATGATGTGGTTAGAAGTTGGTTGTTTTCATCACTGTGCAGAAATCTGACGTCACACAAAATCCTGACTTCACACAAAATCCTGACGTCACACAAATCCTGCATCGCGCAATTAGAGTTTACCGCGAGAACGACATTATATATAAGACTATCCGACATCAATCGTCTGGGAGTTGCCCGCTAGACACCCGTCTGGATCGCCTTTTCTATAGAGGATGAGTGAACTTTACACCCTACTCCTTATACCTCTAAAATCATCAACAGCATTTCAGCCGCATTTAAGACGTCGACTGCTGGACATATGCCTCCCCTTGCCTCACCACGTCGCCTGGTGCTGTGCTTTTTGCGTCTAGTGGATTCCCGCGACCATCCACTAACTTGTTTTGTTTAATCAATCAGAATTAATAGAATCGGATAAAGTAAGAAACCATAGGTATTGTACCCCAACAGTTATATATGTCAAACCACAGATAAATTTTACCATAGATATGGAAAAATACGACTCAACGGGTTGCACTCCAGGAGTGCCGGCAGAAGTGAGAGCTTGAATATTAACGTTGTGCATTTTTGATATTTTGGGATGGTTAGGGAATAATTTTGCACGAATTGCTTTAATTATCAGTATAAAAGTACACAATTTCCCTCCGTCTTACGAATTTTCGATCAGGTCACGTGTCCTGACGCGAGCTTAACATTTTCTTTCCGTCACAAAAACAGAGCACAACGCCGCTAAAGAAGTTTCCACTTCAAAATATTGTAGGTTTAAAAAAATACTAGGTGTGGGGGCAGGAGTAAAAAAAACAGAATCTACATTACAAATTGTATGTCGAAGTTATCGATCTGAATCAATAATTATTCGAAGAAAAAATATCTTACTAACTGTATTTAACAATGTGCCGACAGTCGGTATGTACTCGTAGGTATATGTAAATTATTTAATTGACCATTCCTACGAATGTTAATCTTTGCTATTTCCATATATATGTACAAATACGCATAAATAATGTTGTCATATTTACATAAATAAACATATACCTACTAGAACGTTTGAGTAAAAGAAAATATTATGTGAATTTATGAACAGTTATTATACATATCTAACTAATAGTTATGTATAATAACGCCAATGCATACTATATTTTACTGCAGAATATGTAACTCTCTCTATAAGCAAAAAAACAATGTTTTCCCATGCACCTGTAAACCAACTTATGCGTTAAAACCCAAAAGTTTTATTTGAAAATTATCACCCCTGAAAAGCTTTTTTCCAACTATGTTGGGGTCGGCTTCCAGTCTTACCGGATGCAGCTGAAATCCAGTATTATGCATGGAGTAAACCTAACAAGAAATCTATTTAATCCAAATTATTGGGAGGGAAAAACAGTGTCTTGTATAACACAAAGGGCACGTTAAATCCCAAAAAGCATCAAGAAAAACCATTATCATTTGCCTGCCTTTTCCTTACTGAATTGGGGTTTGCTTCCAGTCTAACCAGTGCAGCTGAATACCAGTATTTTGCATGGAGTGGCTGCCTATCTGACCTCCACAACCCAGTTACTGGGTAATACGATACACCTTGGTATTTCTAGCTGTCAGACTTTCCGGCTTCTGAAGGCGTACCACCACCTCTATAAGCAGTATTATTTTGATATTACTTAAGTGCGAGAATGAAGTGGAGCTATACAGGACGTCTAGCTCCATCTCTTTCCCACGCTCAAGTAAGATTAAAATAATACTGCTGAAAG
The DNA here is from genome assembly GCA_963853775.1 of Xanthia togata. Taxonomy (NCBI): domain Eukaryota; kingdom Metazoa; phylum Arthropoda; class Insecta; order Lepidoptera; family Noctuidae; genus Xanthia; species Xanthia togata. Next base: position 9,240,854 of record OY970816.1, read on the forward strand.
AGGTGGTGGTAGGGCCTCTGAGCACCCGTAACGACAGTCAAAGTTCTACAAATAACAGCCGGGACCAACGTCATAACGTGCTTTCCGAGGCACGGTGCGTAGTCGCACGAGTGGCGGTATTCTAATGGACATCAGTCACCCTGGGCAATCAGCTCCACTACCACCTTGCTGACTGGCTAATATTCCTACCACGCCATGATCAACCCGAAGTAGCGACAGTACATTTACTATTGCCGCGTAATCTTGTTTCTCGTTGACGTTCCGTTCACGGTGCAGTGGACAAACAGTGTAAGAAATCAAAATAATGATGAATCAAAGAAAAAGTTTTTATGTCTACATGTTGATGGCCATCACTTTGTTCCGAATTTGAATTCACGGCAGTTTAAATTCAAAAAGTGCAGGTTGACTCGATTTAAGAGTCCGCCGTGCCGATAAATGAGAAAGATACAATTTGGCAATGTCCTTTCACTACAAATACCTAAACTAACATAGGTATGATACATACATAGGTATAAGCAAGGGTAGCGTGGATAAGGGCGGGGCTATGGGGTTGTCAGCCGTTACTGTACCGTTAAAGTTCGGGATGGGATAAGTCGATAGTTTATATCGATAGTTTTTTTTAACACGCTTGTATCTGAGATTGTTTACTTCTATTTTATTTTACAGTCTATGGAATTAACTGATTCAGTTTTAGTCTATTTGTGTCCTGATTGATTTGATTTTACCTACATGGATTATCATTGGTTTACTCCATTCCTTTACTTAGTATGACTCCATCTATTCTTTAATCACATGCATATATCTTATAATTTTCCTGGTTTTATCAGGATATCTTAAAATATAAAGAGTTACTAATATTCGTTTAAAAATAGTCTATGTCAAGAAAATGTTTAAATATTAATATCAAAAAGAGAAAAAAAAACTGTTATTGCCAACAGTGAGTTATTGCTTTTGCACGGAGCAAACAAGCTTCCAATTTTTGAGAAAAAATGAATTAATGTATAGTATTTTTAGTTTTTTAATAATTTTAATATGGTACGCACACTTTACGGTCGATATAGTTCTATATCTCTTCATAGACATAGTTCTCCCCATTATAATTTATAACTTCCTCAATTTAAAAACAAACAAATCAGAACCAAGGACACAATATAACTCGCATTTTCCTGGAGATAAAGTTATTGGTTACATAAGAGTTATGATTGCGATATGTTATAGTTCATTATAGCTTTAATACAAGTTATAGGCAAGCAACCCGCCAGACCTGAGTGACAACTAACATTATTGATAAACTTCGGGTGTCTGTGATGGCGGGAAGCGGAAGCGTTTTGTTACGTTTCAATTGATGTATAATAAATCGGATATTTCCATGCCTCGGAAAGCATGTTAGGCCATAGATCCCGGCTGCCAGTTTTAGTTGTTTGTCTGTTGTTAAGGGTAGAAGCCCGAAAATCTGAAGACTAGTCTTACCGAGGGATATCATGTTACCCAGTAACTGGGTTGTGGAGGTCAGATAGGCAGTTGCTCCATGTCAAAAACGAGTTTTCAGCTACATTCAGTTAGATTGGCAGCAGACTCCACCTCTCGTAGGTACACTACTAACAAACTAAATATGCAACATAGATACGAGAACATGAATCTAAGCAAGCATTTTTGTGAGATTTTTTCGGTTATTTGCTTCTCAGTAAATAACTATTAGAGATGAGTTATATGAGATTAAGTAAAGATGGTTTGGGTTTGTATTTTCTCTGAATATTACAATAATGTTGTACGATACTGAGAAGTGACGGCAGTTCAGACCTTACCCAACGTCTGAACTGCTTATTCTTTTAAACATTTGCCAAAAAAAGTTACATAGATAATAATGCTAGTGGAAAATAACTAAGAATCGAGTTATAGTTGTGATTTTTATTTCTGTAAAAAAACGGCTCCTTGATAACCAATTTTGTGTTAACACTTTCCGCTTCTCGCTGCCACTGACACCACACCAAGTGATCAACAACTTATATCGCCAATTCGTGTAATCAATGCATAACGTGTATGCCATGCAGCAAAAAACTGACGTATGCATTATTATTTATGTGTCCATTTTATATGAGTTATATTTCACGTGGACGCGCAGTCGCAGTAGAAAGTATTACAACTGAAGTGAGCTCTTATTTACGATGCATAACTTTGCGTTATCTTTTATCTAAGACAGCAAGGAATTGTTAATCAGTTACGTATAAGCCGGTTGTTTAGCAAAAAACTGCTGCGGTTTATAAACTCGCTCAAATCGATAAAAATCTAACCGATAACTGTCTTATTCATCGTATCACTTATGAAGCCAATATAAAATAGAATCAATGCGATAATATAAAACAAATTACTTATCGCCCACTGTGAACTTATACGGAAAAGTGTAGGTGTAGTAGTCTTATTTAATTTATTTTATTATAATCATCCGTGCATCGATATCGATAAATTAAGAGACATCCCATCCCTCACCACCCACCCTTCGATTAGCCGGGTCGCAGTGCACGATATAACTTAACCCCGACGTCGCGCCCAACTTATTGTATTGGTATTCGGCATTCAATTCACTTAACCCGCTTGAACAAGGTTATATTGTATGGAATTATTTATTTTTTCATGTATTGTTGGATGTTGCTATGTATTTTATTTATTTAGGGTTGTACCTATTTAAAATGGAATTGTTTTAAAAGTGTATCCGCGCATTTTTTAATATTATAAACTAAAAAAAAATTAAAAAAACCTTTATAGATCGCAAAAGGCATAACCATTCACTTTTGGTTTTATATAATGACTAGCTTTTGCCCGCGGCTTTCAGCTGGAGGTCAGAAATTATCCCACGGGAACTTACTACCGAGATAAAAAAATATCCTATGTGTTAATCCAATTTTTAAACAAGTTTTGTCTAGCAGATGCTTGCCAAATTTTATCCAAATCCATTCAGCCGTTTTTGCGTGATTGAGAAACAAACATTCAAACAGCATTCATACAAAACCAGCAGCTAAAAGATATAAAAAAAATCTTAATTACTTTTCGAACTCGGAAACCAGCAACGAGCAAAAATGTATGTTCGGTATCAACAAATTTCGAGTCAATATGAGCAAGGTAGAGTTACTTTATACATTACATATTTATTTTATACAATAGCAGGTACTCTGTATCTATCAAATTATCCACATAAACTTGCCAAACTCAAAGCCGGAATATTACAAAATTATTTAAAAAATCATTCAAATAACAGAAAAATGTTGAAATACTCAAGGTTTCCATCGAAAAAACTATCGACAATAGTTCGTATGCATGTACCAAATCATTTCAATCGTCGAACCGTGGAGTATTGTGCTCGTGACAAAAGACTGTTGTATAAATTTTGTCAAATAAATGTTTATTACTGTGGATGGGAAGTTGGGAAACGGAGTTTAATTGTAGAAGATTTTTTTGAACGTTCTTGTGTTATGAAATTTTCGTCATCATTGTTGAGTGGTCTGAGAAGGTTTTTCCAGTCACTGGGCGCCGTTTTCAACACTGTGTTGACAATTTTTTTTTTTAATATTAAATAAATAAGAAGAAGCAAACACTTCAGCAGAAGACATATTCAAATCACATATTTCAGTGCCTAGTCTGCAGCCTAATTGTATTATTCACTGTTATGTAAACATATACCAATAACATCAGGGTTTTTTTATTTATACAATTTTGATTACTTTAAGTAACACCTTTTGTTCGGACATAAAGTTTTATTTGTATTTTATGTTTTTATCTATATAATATTATTAATAAGCATTTGTTTTTGTATGAAAGAATTATCTTTATGACAATAAATAATAATATTACGAACTTACCATAACATAGGATTAAAGTGGAAAAATAGTTAGCTATAAACAAATGGAAAAGAACTATACGTAGTGTATATCAGCTGTTATAAAAATGGCCGGCGGAAACGCATTATTGTGGTTTTCGTAGGCGATAGATGAGCAATCCGCCATTAGGATTCACTATAGTGACGCAAAAAGAGTAAAAAACTTAATAAAAGTACTTCCACACTAATCTTGTAGTAAAAGAAAAAATAAATATATCAGCTTCAGCTGCCTATAATTTCATGCGAGTCGTAAAACGTGAGTACTATAAAAACTCGACGACATTTCAGTGCAGAACATCAAAAGCGAAACACATAAAATTATTTTTATTTGTTGAATGTATAATCGAATAAAATTATTATAACATAATTGAATGCATTAAAACACTATCTCTCGATTACAGCAAAGAACCAATTTAATTTTAATTTAATAAAAACATCGATAGGTATTAGAACTGTCGATATGTCCCACCTCTAGCATCCGTCATCTGTCACGTGAAACTGTCATTGTTATAAAAAAGAAAACATAGCAACATGGCCGCGGCATATGCGACCACAATGCAATATGTAAGTATTTACTTGTACACGCACTGTTATTGTGTTACGAGAAATTTGTGGGGAGCAACACGAATTCGTGGAAAAAAATACGTAAAACATGCGCTGTGTTTCGACATGTGCAATTGACAATATTTCTCTTGACTAAACCGTTTTTTTTTCGGGTCTGATCGTCAAAATAGGCATAAAATCAGCCTTTAAAAATCTCTGAATAGTTACAGGTACGATTCTTCTAGATTAATGCATATACCTACTCGTAAATCTTTCTAGAATTAATTCATTTAACATAAAATCACGCCTGAATTCCGAAGGGTTAGGTAGAGGTGTACTTATAGTACATCTAAATTTCACCACTTATGTATAAGTCGTGTTTAATAACATGAGACATTAAGGCATTTAATGTCAATTTAATCATTGCCTGGAACTCAGGGGCTCGTCAGTGTAAATATAGAAAAATAATGTAAGTAGCTGTACAAATTAAAACACGATTGCCCAGTGCGCATTGGTTTAGTTTCGAATTTGTTCTATTTGACAATATTTTACTTCATGGTCCTTTTTGAGAGATTAAAAAAGAACTTTTGCTTGGGAATCACATTGGGAATAAAGACTTCCAAATCTATACTTAATACCTAATAAAAATGCGAAAGTAACTATGTCTGCCTCTGTTATCTTTTCACGCTTTAACGGATTTCGATGAAATTTGGAACACAGGTATACCTAAATAAGGACATAGAATACATTTTTTCCCAGTAGTAAGTTCCCGTGAAATAATTTTATTTTAGATATCCACGCGGGCGACAGTGCAAGCAAAAGCTAGTACGAAATAAAAATGTCTGCAACTAGTATACCGGGCTACACATCAATCTGAGCTAAGCTGACCTCGCATTGTGCGGAAATCCTATACAATGCGAGATCAGCATAAACTGGAAATGTGTAGCCATGTGTACCTATATAATTTATATTATATACTTTATCATCAACTGACTACTTTATTTGTGTCAACATTTTTAATACCTATCTTAGTCACTTTTATGAATCACACATAAGTAGGTACATAATACAGGTTGCAATTTCCGATGATAATAAATTCTCAGATAACAATCTTAGACGTTGATTATTGCGAGATACTCGTACATACATGGCCGTGGATTGAAGAAAACTTTGGATTGGCTGTGTGAGACTTCTAAAGTCATCTAAAGACAAAAGGGACAAACTATAAGTAGGTATACAGGGTGGCTAGGGACATCGACACGAAAACTGTTACCATGGATTCAGTACGTAATTCTGAACCAGTTGCGTTTAAATTTTTCGTCGGTTATTAAAAAAGGAATCTGCTGTTTCCTATAAAAGTGTACCTATGCTGTCAAAATGAATGGAACAGCAGTTTTTTTTCGATATCCCTGCCACCCTGTATAGCGAAAAAAAACATGGATTTTCCACCTAATCAATTCTACTTGATTTCCTCAGTGTGTCTCTGTCAATAAACAATGTATACCGACCAAAATGCCAATATTATTTCCTTTACCTACTTCATTATGTAGTAGCGCCCCGCGGAATAACCCACATAATTCTCGATCCCAAAGGAATATCGGGATAAAAAGTATTATACAGGGTGTTTGGCGCATGGACCGACACAATTTTTTCAGGGATTTGGGAGGTCATTAGCTAGGTTCTAGCTAAGTTCAAAATAGCTTTTAGTTTTTTTATAATTAATTTAGAAGTTGTAAAATTTCATTCATTAAATACAAAAATTAACTTTGGAAGCTTGTAAGGAATTTTCTTGAAACCAGTTGTATAAAACAAAGATGTTTTTAGATTTAAAGGACTTTGTAGAATGCAACAAAATTTGTTTTGTGCCACTACACCCACAAACAAAAAAGTTATTTCAAATTAAAGGACACATTTTGGGATTTTTTTTCATTTTAAAAAAATAATCATATGTAACCAACCGTGACATTTGGGACAAAGGGTGTATGGGTAGAACCTAGCTAATGACCTCCCAAATCCCTGAAAAAATTGTGTCGGTCCATGCGCCAAACATCCTGTATATGTTAATCCATGTTATAAACTATCTGTGTGCCAAATTTCATTTAAATCCGTTCAGTAGTTTTTGCGTGAAAGAGAAACAAACATCCGTCCATATATCCTCACAAACTTTCGCGTTTATTTTAACATATTAGACTATCTACATTATTATAAATTACATTTTTATACGAGTTGAATGTAAAAAAATATAAAAACATTTAAATATTAGCCCACCGGTATCGGGAACAGGGTCCAAGAACCGTCGCGGCGGGCAGGGCTCCAGAGAGAGGAACTTCCTAACAATAAGAGCTGTTTCCAGAAGTCCATTAGTAATACTAGTCGTTCATGACCCATTGCAGGGCAAAGGCCTTCACATATCCATAACTACTGATGTAATGCCAAAACACAAGCTTCAAACATTCCAGAAGCTATTCTTAATCATTGCTGAAGAGGAAGACACTATTCGTCTTGATTTTGACCGCAATACCAGTGCAGGCAATATTGGTGATAATTTATAGAACCTTTCAATAAACGCTCTTCAGTTTCTTTTCGTTAAAGCTGCAGCAGCATTTAATATTACTCCATTTTCCCGTCGGTACTAAGCTAAAGTTTCATTTAAGTTTTCAAAATATAGCCATTACTATTCGTTTTACCCGCACGTCATACAACGTCCTAGAATCCTCCTACACACTCATAATCAACCTCTACCAACAACATCTCAAGTTGGTTGTGCACCAACACATATCTATGACCGCATTTCACAAACCGATCCTTACGAGTACCTAGAATCACTTCTATTTCTGCCTATACCCAATGCTGCCAACCTTTAAAAAAAGCAGGCCTGTTCCCATAGGTTTCGACAGCGGACGGCGGTATGCACACAGTCGGCAATGCGTACATCGCGCGGCGCTCACAAAGACGTGGTGGACATACGTGGCATAGCTTTGAGAAACCGGTGCCCTCTCGGATACAGCTATTCCAGCACTTCCAGGGACTGGTTTATGTTGTACCGCTTGTGTTGCGGCTTGTTGATGCAGGGTAGGCAGGAAACTAACTAGCTCTTGATCTGTATCACCACTATTTTGCCAATACCACAACTTGCACGCACGTTTTAAAAAAATGTTCTTATTTGACAGCTGTCAAATTGACAACGTCAATTGAATGTAATTTCTCAATATTCAGAAACTGACTTACATCTGTCAAGCTAAGAGACAAATTGATTAGGTAAGAACTAGTTAGATTTTAGTCACTGTTATGTTGATATTTGTCTTGAAGTGATAACACCGCCATGTGAGTGTATTTTGAGCTGCAAAAATTGGTACCTCAAAAATATTAAGGGCTGGCTAGCTAAACTATAACTGAGATACATTTAAGTGAGTTCAGATATAGTATTAGAAAAGTAATAGCAGGTATGTGCTGCGGAAACAAGTGCGCTGGCGTCTCTTTGATCATCGCGACTGAAGGTACATAAAGGAAGCACTTACTTACGGCATTTAAATCGTATCGTTTCTAATTAACGCAGCCATCGGATGTGCTTTAATTCTATAGAATCTTGTTACATATATTTTATCAATACTTAGAAGAAGGTATTATCTCTGGAACTAACAATGGGATAAAAAAAATGTATTTGATAGACCAATTCTTGGTTAAAGGCTATTTAACATCACCCTACAACCGCTAGGAACGGAGCAAAAAAACACGGAAAACCTAGTAATTTTGTTAACCTAGTTATAATAGTAACGTTTTTGAATGATGCAAGCAAAATGCAGCAAAAAGCAAAATGGTGTAAGTGAAGTTACGAATATTGTGGTTTAAAAGTGCTTTGATTTTGTGTAGCAGGCAATAACCGTTTTAGGTAGAATTACATTATTGCATGTCTATAACCTAGATCAGTTTAAATATGGAAATACAGTTCGGCCGTGGAGAGAATATTTGGACAATTTCTAATAACTATAAGGATCAAATTCGCAAAACACTTATTCGTTAGTATGAAAATGATGCAAGAGATGTAAAGAACACATTTTCTCAACGGTTGGACTGTAGCTTACAGAATATTTATTTAGATTTCTAAATAAATAAATGAGGAAGACAGTTAAAACTGCTCTACGATTTCTGTTCGTTACACGACGCGTTTTTTCAACCACGTTTTTTTAATCGACTATACCTACTAATCATTCATAGAATCGATATTATCTGAAACTAAACAACACTATTAACACATTAAAAGACAATTTACAGTTCGATATTTAAATCGGAAAACCATCAATCAAATCACAGTTTAACTTTACGACTACTATCACCAACTGTCAAACCAAAAAAATAAACATTTGACAAATGAAAAACAAAACACGTCATAATTCACGAAACGACACAAACCATCACACATTGTATCAATCACTTTGGACGACTCAATCACTTTACCAATCAGTAAATGAGAAATATAAATAATTAATCGACAATATATAAATGTTAATGTGGTGGCAGTGGTGCATAAAGCGGTCCACGGCTCGAAAAAAAGACAGTAGCCGCTGCGTGTTTCTGTTGGACAGTGAATGATGTGGAGTTGTGTGTCTTTATTTTATTTTTATTTATATTTTTGCAATTGCAGTTTTGCGGCGGTTTTTGCTCTTATTGTTGTCCATAGAGTTTCGTTTATAAGTATGTACCTACTGTCGCTTTGTTGTAGGTGGAAAAACGAATTAAAACTCATATGTTTTTTTTAGTCAGCGGGGTAAAATAAAATTGCTTATTTGTATGCAATCACCTAGGACATGCCGGTTTCCTCACGATGTTTTTCTTCACTGTTTTGAGAGCAGTAGTAGTGATGAAATTATTTCAAAGTAAAGCGCTTGTTTGGGTTCGAAGTTCGGAAATTCGAATTTTTAAGTGCTTTAATGTTTTTTTTTGTATTTTCACCAAAAAAAAATGGGATTCGTGTAGTTGAGCTAAGCATTTATGTAAAGATATATTCATTTATACCCATAAAATTAAAAATAACTTAATAATCCAACAATCGGACTAAAAAGCAATAATATCCAACCACAATTTTATTGCAAAAAGAACTTTACATTTAACTCAATACAACTCGAATTAGTTTAATAAACTCAAACAGGTGCTAACAGTCGACACCCTTATCATAATCCAATAAATTAGTGATGCACAAACGCGTTTTACATATCGATACATTAGTGTTGAGACAAGCACATTAGGCGGTCCATTGGCAATAAAAAAATTATAATATGGGCATTGAATATTTAGCGATAGCAATGTTACTTTTTGCTTCATGTAATTGTTTTCCATTAATTTTATTACTCTAAATGGTTATTTTATATAGTAAAATACATACATACAATTCGTTTCTAGATGTTTTTACCTTTAAAGGTAATAATAATAATAGGAGGCAATAATAGGAGGTATCCGCAAAGTGGTGTAGGTGCTAGTAAAAATCATAATATATGTAGCTGTAATACATTTTTACATAATGCGACATCGAATTTTGCACTTAAATGACTCACTCGCTTATAAATGTTCATTTAGAATTTGGCATTTGAGATAAAGTCGTTTGTATTCATTGAAAGAACAAATTAGTTTTACGCCGACGATATTTCACGACATATTTATTTCAAAACTAAGATGAACTTTTACTATCAATAGTTTTAGTTATACCATGCAAAATATCGTCATAAAAATCATCTGAATTATTTTTACTACTGAAAAACACCCTCAAGCGAAATTCGCAATTCACTGCCGATTTTGAAAAAAAAAACTCAATAAATTATAAAAAATCGCAATTTACTCCACTGATTCCGTAGCATCCTCACAAAATCTTTCGTACCACGTCTCGGTCACATAGGCCTTGTGTTTTACGCCGAGAAAAACACCAACATTCCCCTTAGAAGGAAAAAATACCGCTCATGTAATAAATATGATGACCAGTTTGTTTGTCACTCAATTGTGGAACGGGTTCACGTAGAGTGAAATTATTTTGGCGTGAAATTGAAAGAATTGTTTACTTGATTCAATGAGTATGGTAGGTTATATTAAGAGATAGATAAAGATCTATTTACTTAAAATTGGGTGTCCTTTATTCATTTTAAGTATAATCAACATAATCATAATTTGTTATGAAATGGTAATCAGATGCCATCAATGGCGTTGTCAATTGTCGTCTAGACTGCAGATTAGTTGGAAGATCCATGAGTATCTATTGGTTAATGTAGTTAGGAACTTATTATACTACACAACAGAAAAATGTATGAGATGCTCTCAAACCTGGCAACTTTATTTATTTCCCTCAATAGATACTCAATCAAACAAACCACACGTCTTTGTTTTTCCAACATTACGTGAATCAAAGACAAATGCCATCTAAGGCATCCATTACAATGTGCGTTGACCATTGACTCAGTTTACCATAAATAAGTACTTCATCTTACAGCTCAGTGATACAGCAATTTATTGCTAATCGCATTTATACAATAGGTATCCATGTCGATATGTTTTTTTATCGACACTTGCACGTCACTAGAATTACGTAATAATGAATTTATGAGATTTTTATAGTGTCTTAGACTTGGTGTGCAGTTTTGCTTGCGTGAGAGAATTAAGTCTTTTAATATTGTTGTAAGTGTTTTTTGCTGTTTAACGATTTATGTACGTATTTTTACGAGCATTTTCTCTTATTGGGTGAACAGGAGTGTGGCATAAGAATAGTAAGTAAGTAGTGGTTAACAAGATTTGTTGCTAATTGCTTAAGATTAAAACAGACTCATTAACATTTAACATTCAAATCAATGTTAAGTACCTACCACTAGCTGTTATCATTGTACCTATCAACACCATGTTTCAATATAATAATTACCCATTCTTCCTTTTAGTAAACCGCTGTTGTGCAACCATATTTCATTGACTTACTAACTCATTAGTTTTTTAGTAGTACAACACAACACACCCGCAAAAGTCACTGCATATTTCTTTCATTCTATCCGAATAACATTGGTTAGAATTTAAAAAAATACCTTGCTGAATACGAACGAACCTCGGAAAAAGTCGCGATAAGTTTTTGCGAGCTAGTGAAAGGCCGTATGTTGGGTAGCTGTGAAATGTCTTTATCGCCGCCGCCAACTCGATTTTATAGCAACAGAGAACGGTGTGTTAGTGTCGATGTTTTTTATCGATATATTTTTGGAGTGCGTATGGCTATCACTAATGTTTTTGTCAGTTTATTGTTAGACTATATTTTTATTACAGTTGCGATTAAAAAAAAGGGATTTTCCATCTTAAGGAAATTCATATAAGCGTTATTTTAGAAGAGATAAGGCAGAACTACGACAAATATAATTTTAAATACGTCGGTTTGTAATTGTACAGTACCATTTTAGTAGGTACAGGTTTTTTTGCTTACTGTTTTTAAAACTATCTGCACCCCATGGCTTAACCCGCATAAGTCTCAATCCCATGGCAATATCAGTATAAAAAGTATCTTATAAGCTAACTCTGGTCATGGTTTACCCATGAGCCAAATCAGTTCAGCCGTTTTAGCGTGTAAGCGTAACAAACCTACACAAAATCTAATCTTTTCTGTTCATAATATTAGTTTAGATTATATAATATTCAAGTTCTTTGTCTAGTTGTTTACTGAATATCCAAATTAACCCTTTCTACACCCCAAAAAGCAACTCTTAGTAGACTAAAATAAAAACATCCACAAATTGAAGGACATTACTCAATTTATTTCCAAATTACAGACATATGCCGAATTATTTGATCCCCCGTTGCCATAGCAACGCCCCACACAGCAGGGCTGTCGAAATCGCGGCCAGCACGCCAATTACAATTAGCGATCGTATTATATTTGTACCAGCCCTTGTTATTAACAAATTGGCCTCAGTTTTGTTAATCAGATCTTCATTGTATTTGTTTGTGTCAGATTTAATTTAAGTAATTGTTCGTCTATTGTAAGATGGAGGATCTTTTGATAATTTTTTAAGCATAGATCGAGATGACGCGGAAGAGAACTGGAGTTACCAACTAAGCTTGAAGAGTAGGCAAGCTGAAGTAATATGTCAAATGTCATATCTGTCAAAGGACCGATTGCCGTTGGATCAGATGACTACTTGAGTGAAGACCGAGAATCAACAAGCGTAACGTTAGACTGTACTTCATAGATTTAGGTAACTAAATATTGGTAAACAAAAAACGATGTGACGAGACAACTGTCAATGAACCGACTAAACGTAATACCTGTCACTTCAATTGTCATGCTGCGTCACAGTTGTACTCTTCAATTTAGCAACGTTGTAATTCGTTGACGTTTAGAGTTTGGGCTCTTTACAATAGGCAGATTACAAAATATAATATTATTATTATTAATCTAATAAAAATATTGTGCTCAAGTAGTTGCATCTACGAAGAGAATTTTAAGAATTATTAAAAGAGGAAAGTATTGTAAGAATCCAAAATAAATTTAATTTTGTTTTATCGTATTTTTAAATAAGAAAGTGTCATCTATAAAAACCCATTTTACAATTTGTTTACCTTTATTTAACTACCTAAACCTATGAAGTATAGCTATTGACAAGAACTTAAACGCGGTAGGAATAGACTGGATGGTGTTAATGAGGGTTTTCATGAAAATTCACGCCACCGGTTGGCGCCACTTTGTCAAGTGGTCTTCCATTTTGACAATGAATACACGAATAAAGAAATTATAAGCGCTTTGACAATTTTGGCAGGACCTGGTCTCAGCGCTGCCACCTGGCGAACGTCATTTAAGAAAATTCTCTTTGTGACACTTTAAGTCGGTAGTCAAATGTTGAGGCCGATTTGCATCACAAATCACAAAAGACATTTAGCGCTAAACATATTGAAAATCATTCTGTCTTTGTCATCTTCAAATGATTGAAGGAAATAGAACGATATTTTAATTTGTAGTGGAAGTGGACTTAAGTATAGATTTGACTATTGCAGTCAAGCCCACTCATTGATCTTTATTTAATTTATCACCAATTCCTCCATATATCTCCCTTACTGGTCACCATTAATTCTCCATAATATCCTTTATTAATGACCTACCAATAAGCTTCCCTTTAACCCTCCAAAGCTCTCGTTACACAATAACGAAGTGAACCGGAGAGTGGCTGTTATTTGAAACTCAATCATGTTACTGTTTTCATTAATTTGGTTCAACTACTGCATGTGCTGTTGGGTTTAAACTTGAATTTTCATTCATTGGAAAAGGTATTTTGTATATTATCACCAATGACTGGTGATGCTGATTCTGTAAATATTGATTACCTACCACATATAAAAAGGTAAGAGGTTTCATTTGTTATAGATAGTGCAATCCACGACGACTCGCCCCACTCCGCTCCGCTCCGTACTAAAGTACAGCTTACAGTACAGTAATCGCGGAGTGGGGTGCGTCGTCGTGGATTGCACTATCTGCAACTACCTAATTAAAAAGAAACAATACACTTTTACGACGATAATGACGAGAAGGAAGAATTATAATGAGGTTGACTTTAGACGATTTAACCTAAAGGTGACCACGAAAAATTTATAAAATATAATGTACAAAAAGATGGTGATAATTATATACATCTGTTAGTCAAAAAACCTACAAAATCAGCTTCTAAGAAAATAAGAATGAAAAACAACGAGAATGAAAAACTAAAAGCAATAACAGAATAGAGAGTTGAAAATAGAATACAATTCACAACAAAACTCTTAAGCAACAGTCCTCAAAATTCACATCAATCATACGAAAATGTACAGCTTGAATTTTCTCAGAAACCAGACCAACTCCCACTTATTAGGTACCTACCAACCGTTCACTCTACCCACCAACATAAAAACACACCCACGAAAGCAACCCACAAACGAAACCAGTTTTTATTTCAACGAAATAAGATGCATTGTTAGAAAAAATCACAGAAAAAGTAACTTTGTTTTACCCAAGATTTTTTTCTATTTTTTCTTCGTATTGTCTCAAAGAAACACGCAAAGCAACAATTGCTTGGTTTTTCTTCAAGACGGAAGTTGCCATATAATTATTTTCAAATTAGACGCAATTGTAGATTTCGGATGTCTCTGCCTAGGCCGTGAGAAAGATGGTGACATTTTTTTTGTTACGTCAAGTAAAGTCAAAATATGTGATTTGATTTTAAGTGTACACCCGAATTTGGCGTGTGAATGTAGAAACAATAAGGATGGTTTTTGTGATACAATAGTTCAAATCATGAGGAGGGATGACTGTGAACAGGTCGTGTGTCTTCTGATGTTGAATTTTTGAGATGAAGCCCGGTTTGTAAGAAAAACATATTTAACTTAGCTGAAGGAGAAAATGTTAAAGAAAGATTTTAAGAAAAAGAAAAAGAAGGTTGTTGTTGAAATGTATATTAAATCGTCACAAAAAAAAAAAAACACGAGTAGAACAATAAATCATAATAAATTTAACGAGCACAAAACAGAAATAGTAGGCAGCTGCACGTCATGACTGTGACCGGAAGGCTTTCACTCAGCATAATGCTGGGCTATGGAGATACAGCACAGCGCTGATATTTAGTGATCACGCAAAAAAAATCGATTGCAGGGGCAATAAGGAAGGGATTCTCAATTCAAAAGAGGTAATAGAAATCTTTACTTTTCTAACTGAAGAAGATAAAGACCCAACAGAAATTGACAGCAACATAAGTACCTATTATAAATCACACTTAGATAGCACTAAAGGAGTTTTAGTCATTTGAGTTATTAACAGGGCTGGTTGTATTAGAGAGCTACAATTTTCAAATCAGTGCAGATGTTTAGATAAATTAACTCCAATATAGTTGACTTGCCTTTTAATTTGATTTTAACTATAATTACTTCCTTGTCATTCAAACAGGTTGATAAATGCACCATTTAATTTTGTTTTTACAACCCTAAACAACTGACCGATGGCATCAAGTCTGTTCTTCAATATTATTATGTTAAAACTGAGGTAAGTATCTGTCTTCTACATATAAATCTCTATTTTAATCTAGATGTAATTTCTGTTTAGCTTCATATTTAACTTATAAATAACACGCGATCGAATAAATATATTTTCTTTGCGCATACTGTATCATATTTTTATTAACTTTTTACGCTTCTATTATCTTTAGATGTGGTGATATTTTAACTTTAAGACGTATATTTAGTCTTAAAAATATTAAATGCTTTATGTTTATTTCACATACCGATAATCGATCTAAGCCTTCCTCTTCGTTTAGTTTCCATTGTAGTCGCTTTAAAGCTTCGTCATCATTATCATTGACAGCCTTGTCTCACCTGTCTATAACGTTCCTCCCTTTTGTGCCATGTTTGCCTAGTCTGTGCTAATCTCCTCCAGCTTTTAACCTTACTTACATAAGTCCTAAGTGTGGATAAATCTTAATCACAATTATTTATTTGCAATAAGTATTGGTACAGTATTGGTGTCATAGTCAGTAATAAGTTCCACATATAAAGTCAGACGTTTCAATGTATTTGATGCTAGAGTATAATATTTATGTCCATGGCATGCTTTAGATGTTTCTATTACTAATTCATTTTACATAAATTCACTATCAATATTATCGATACATTAACTAAAAATAGATTATTAACATTATTTATAAATTTGTTTGTTTGATTTTAACTTTATACAAAATAAATTATTAGGTAACTCTTTAAAGTTCTTTGGTATTTTGTTATAGATAAAGGCCACACATAAGATAACAGTTCTTTTTATACAGACAAGTCCTTGGAGACCACCTCCAACCTCTACCTGGATCTCTTACTTTTCGAGGGCGACGGTCTTGAGAATTTTCAAACGGGTCAAAGTGCCGTCGGACACGTTAGCACATTCAATAATTTTTTTGGTATTACTCTAAATGAGGCAGTGATTTCTGTTTAACTTGATGAGTGTATAGAAGCATCCAACCGTGCCACGGTAGAAATAAGACTGAAATATTTGATATTACAAAAGGTTGTCCTCTACAAGATCACATGATGAAATGTTTCTGATGACATCGTTAACACGTGCCGGGAGCCTTCCTGGAGGGTTCACTTAGTCGCATATGGGATGCCGGGAACCCTCGCGGACGGCTCATTTTAAATGTAGGTTTTTCTTAGCGAATACAGTATTATAAACCGTGAAAATAAAATCTGATGTATATTTTAACAAGATTAATTAGTATACCTATGCGTTTTTTTTTTGTTCACGGTTACAATAATTCAAAAAAAAAATAAAAGGTTGGGAACTACGTATAGCGACAAGACCCCGTGAAACCACTATTGTAATTCGTTTTACAGTGTTTTATAACACGGTTTTAAACCTAATTCCGTTGACCGTCCGCGATGGTTAACTTTAGCGCAAACGTAATGCCGGTAACCCTCCCGTAGGGTTCACTTTCAATATGTATGGCGGCATGGCGTATGAGTTCTATGAAAATTGGGTGGAGTCGAAAGTATTAAGTCACATGATCAATTGAAAAAATATATAAACCGTAGAATTGTAAGAAACATAAGATAACATGACAGATTACAGGAATATTTCTACTCGTGATGTCATAAATGAAGCAAAATAAATGCGTATAGGAAGAGATGAGAGAGAAATGTCTATTCCTCGTAAAGATAGAAATGTTCAGCAAAAATGTTGAGAACAAGAAACTTATACATATTATATAAATTCATTGTAAAGTAAGCCGAGGTTTGTACCTCATAGGCTTACCCTTAGCGAGCAGTTGCTTAGTTTTAATTCGTTTTAGTTTTGTACCCTGGCTGGAGGCTTTAAGTGAGTAAGTAAGGCAGCCACAGGAAAGTCCGGTGAAGTAGCCACGACCTCAGAGGTAATTTACGAGATGCTATACAAAAAAACATTCACTTGGAGGTAATGAAAACAATTGCAAACACGAATTGAGCAAGAGTGATGGACAATGCTTGTAAAATCCTGAATAGGACAAAGAAGACCTTTGCTTTATTCATAGTGAGACCAGTTATAGACCATTATGGTTTCAATGCATAAATAAAATCTTGTATCTTCTGTATATAAAGGGTGGAAGGGACATCGACGGGAAACTGTTACCATGGATTCAGTACATGAATCTGACATCCCCGAGTTGAAATTCTTCGTCAGTTATTTAAAAAAAAACCTGCTGTTCCATACATTGTGTCTGCGTAGGTATGCACTTGTAGCGGTTACACCGCCACATACTAACTACGAATCAAAGACATGACGTCACACAAATCCTGCATCGCGCAATTAGAGTTTACCGCGCGAACGACATAGATAAGACTATCCGAAATCAACAGTCGGGCAGTCGGCCCGCCAGACACAAGCCCGTCACCCGTCTGGTTGGAGGATCCTCCCTTTTCTATGGTGGATGAGTGAACTTTGCACCCTGTTCCTCATACCTCTAAACACTTTTCTATGAAATAGCTGTTTTTTTTTAATTACCGATGGTTCATCCAATCGGTAACAGTTTTCGCATCGATGATGCCACTATGTATAAAAATCTATTGCCGTGCGTTATCTTAAATCGTTAACTTTAGTAAGTTGTTGCGTGCATGCCGGAGATGGTTCATAACAAAAAAAATGAAAACGGCATTGCAATGCAAAAAGGCATTAGCTAGTAATGAATAGTAATACAAAGCAGTGATAACATCTGTGCACTAATCCTTGAGAAGTCTAGTTGTACTACAATCTGCATAGATGGTTGAGTAACCGTTAGAATCAGGGATGCCATGATATTTTTTTTATTAACAAGTCTATCAGAAATGATTGAATGAATTTATGGCAGTAAGATGTTAAAGAAATAAAACTTCTTGGTTTGATGAAAATAATATAGGTACTTTAAGAAAGAAAATTGCGTTTATTGACACAGCAACAAATAAAAACAGAAACACTTTACCAAATAAATAAATTTAAGAGAGAGAAGTATAATATCATAAAGATTGAAGTAATCTGTGATGGTGTCAAAGAAACTGATGTTATTCCTTATGATTCTAATAATACAAATGATTATTATGTACCAAATGAAGAATTGCAAGCGCATGAAACTTTCAATGAAGAGATTACGGACTGTATTTTTCATCTCTTAGATTTTTTAATTCACATATAATATGAACCTTACTCAGTAGAATGCAGTTTATTTTATAGATACAATCTAAGATGGAAACGAGATGTAGATTCTAGATAAAAACCGGCCAAGTGCATGTCGGACTACGCACAATGAAGGGTTCCATAGGTAGAATAAATTTATCCCAAGAACAAAGTTTACATTGTAGTTGAAAAACATGTTCTCACATACATTCCAACTGTAAATGTAAGTTTGTAGGTACAATGTTGAGAGATTTACCATGTTATTTTAAGACCATAAACTTCTTATAGGTTTTCTTGTAATCTTTGAGTAAAAAACCATTCTCTGCATTTTTTTCGAAATTTAAGGTTCAGAAGCTTCGGAGATATCTAAGGGTCAATTTTCATCTGTTTTCTTATATATCTTTAAAAATTTTATTTTAAAATTATTAAAAGAAATACTTGAGACCCTCGCAACAAACCCTTTCATTTGATATATCACAAGGTACAGTTTGCAAAACTTTTTTTATTTGCCCCCAAAAGTGACCTCTGTATACAAAATTCATGTACCTATTTACGTTACAAGTCCGTGTTTAGGTCACAGGAATACTTAAATTTACCAAATTTCAATTTAATCGGTTCATTAGATTCGGACAGACGGACAGACATACAGATGAGTGATCCTATAAGGGTTCCGTTTTTTCCTTTTGAAGTACGGAACCCTAAAAAGAAACCTTTAATTGTGTTGTGAAGGATAATTTATAAGAGACGTTGAAGGGGCTTGTGTCTATATATGTAATAATAACCGCATGAGTCGATCGAATGTTGAGCTACACTTGTCGACGTCGGTCCGTGGATGGGTGACCATCCATTTCACATTCGTTAATTTGTAGATCTTTAATAGTCATTACGGGTAATCAGAAGTCCAAAAGACTGACAACCAGTCTTACCAAAGGGTATCGTGTGATGTGTGATAATGCAGTCGCTACATGTAAAATACTGGTGTTCAGCTGCATCTGGTTAGATTGGAAGCTGACCCCAACATAGTTGGGAAAAGAGAGACATTGTACTTTCAGCCATTTTGCAAAGATAACAAATCGAACCGGCAC
Organism: Xanthia togata; assembly: GCA_963853775.1. NCBI lineage: Eukaryota > Metazoa > Arthropoda > Insecta > Lepidoptera > Noctuidae > Xanthia > Xanthia togata. Next base: position 9,260,490 of record OY970816.1, read on the forward strand.
CAGCCCTATCTACAAAGCTTGTATTAAATTTTCCTATAAATAATTTCAATTGACAGGTTTGGCTATATAACGGTCTAGATTCTAGAGTCTAGATCTAAATCAGCGGTTATGCTTCAGTTAGCCAAGTCACCGGTAGGGGGCGTCGTTGACTGAGCCAAATGGATGGGTGTCCAGAGAAAGTGGGAACTTTCCATGTTACGATGGAAAATTGTTGCTACAAAGTAAATTGTATGGAATTTTATGGATTTTGTGTTGGGTTAGTTGACAGCTGCATCCTTGTTAATAATATTATAATTTTTGTTTGACAATCCGTTCGACAAACATGGATATTTTTGTTCTAAGTGAAGTCTACTGGCTTTTCTTGTAAAATGTGTCAAGATCACTTTAGTTTAGCCATAAATATAATGAGCCCATTAATGTTCTCACGGCTAGGACACAGGTCTTCAGGGAGTGGGCCGTAATCCACCACGCTGGCCCAGAGCGGGTTGGTAGATGTCACATGTCTTCGAATTTTTGTTTCTAGGACATGCCGGTTTCCTCACGATGTTTTCTTTCACCGTTTTGAGAGGTTTTTTTTTCTATCTTAGTGTCTCTTTTGCTCGTTCATCACATCGTTGTGGGTTCAAATCAGGGCAAGTACAATTGTGACTTTTTCAATTAATATGTAAGTACTTTCTGAGTTTCGGGTCGTCAGAAGCCCGAAAGTCTGACAACCAGTCTACCAAGGGGTATAATGTTCGATGTTCGTGTTCACCATGTTTTGTTTGTTCGTGGGTACACGCCTTTACAATCACAAGAACTGACATGAGATTCGAACCTCATAAATTCATAATCGATTGTTTTTTGCATAATTCTGAGAAAGTGATTTCTCCAGGAGCAAAAGTCAGCTAGAAACCGTATAAAATATGAAATTAATCAATATTTAAACAATTTAATAATTTATTAGTTACTACTGATGACCGCTAGATGGCACTGCAATTAAGGGTTAATTAGGAAAATTCACGAGGCTTCTGATTTATTTATGTATGTGAAGGGTTAAACAATATGTGAAGTCAATTGTATTGGCAGAAATACAACTACTGGAAATTAAACATAGATTTATTGAATCTAGCAAAGTTATTTAAAAAAAAAAACATAAATATTAATACTCATTTTCAACTCAACAAAAATACCAACACGTATTTTAAAAACAGAATCACAGACATCAATTTCAAACACACGCACACAAGGCCATGAAAAATGATTGTGATTGTACCTCTTCGCTCATTATGAACGCCTGGTACCTATGATTGATGTTCGTAGATTGTCCGACGGAAAACCATGAGTAATGTTAAGAAAATGTATTGTATACTTGTGTTTTATTTACCTATTTTATATACCTAACTAAACACATAGTTATACATGCAACCCAGAATTGTTATCGGAAAATTCAGAAGCCCGAGGGTCTGACAACTAGCTTTACAACTCCACCAGGCAGGGCAGCACTACTCCTACCTGCTATAACTTCATGCCAGAGTCTGTGTTTCCTAGCTGTTCCTTTTATGTCCCATAACTCTAAGGTATAACTGAAAATAATACAAAAAGTCCTAGAACGAGTGTTCCAAAAATGTGTACATCGCTTCGAAGATAACTTATCACTAGATTCTCGATGTGTGTATCTAAGTTTCTTTGATAAATACAAGTAAATCATTTTTATTCAAACCAATCATTCTGCGACGTTGTCATATTTTTTTACTTAAATGTTTTTATATTACCTACATAAATAATAGATATTAATAATAGATAAATATATATTAATATTATCCGTTCATAATCCTGGTCTAAAGAATGCCCTATATCCAGCAGAAAGATGATATATTTAGTACTCGTAGTATTTGTCCGCATAGGTCATCATCAACATCCCCACGATTGATTAAGTGAATTTGCAGTATCCTTTCCAGAACTGATATCATCATAGCCAACTAGATGTTCTTAGGTCTAACACAAATTGCTCTGATTAAGACTAGAAGGTAGATAAATCGTGATTATAGGAAAATTCCGACAGTTTTCAAACTTTCGAAGTTGGAAAGAATCGGGTTCCAAAAGTAAAAAGGCAGTCGTTTCATATAAAAATATATATTACGTAAAAAAAAGGTATTTTGAATTTTGAATTAATCACACTGGCCAGGAATAATTAGCCAAACCACTCGCGATATATTTTCTAACATAAAAAAAAATATTTATAATACTTTTCATCCATTATACAGCTATAGGTCGTTCAGATTGACAGTTACAAGGTTCATAAAAGTATTATACTTAATTTATTTTGATCGCTGCTGGAAAGAACCACGTAGTTTATTTCTACACATTTCCTTGCCAAAACGGATCCTAATTGCAAATTGTTGAAAAAAAAAAGATCCTAATGTTAGTAAAATCTTAATGAATAAAATTGTTGACTTGTCTCTTTTATTTGAAAAGAATGCTCGAAGTGTCGCTTGTTATTATTATATTATCTATTTAAATGGATGTTTTTTTTTTCCTTTTACATGTCTGTAAAATAACTGTAATTCCTAGTAGTACGGAGATGTTTTATGTCGCAAAACCAGGCTCTTTTGGTTGTCTATATTCTAAAAACAAGGCTCTATTCCACCATCTATGGAGCTTCATCGTGTTAAAAAAAATCGAAGATCTTTCCAAAAAATAACAAGAGAGATACAGGTTGTAAGTTTATATTCAAAAACAGAACACAATAAGTATATAATAAAAAATGGTATTCCAAAATTCCAAATACAAAAATCGATTTCCATCTGCCATTTCGTCACGCCATAACCTAAAAACTGTCAGTCCTTTACAAAATATACCTTATTGCCTTCGTTTTAAGGTTTGAATTTATTTGTAGTGCCATAATTGTCACTGAAAAGTACCGGGTAGAAGTTGCGGTATTTTTGCCTCACGTACCGCGGTCTCGAGTTGAGATCTGTCATTATTGTGATAACACTGTCTGTCTACGTGAGGAGAACTGTCCGTTGGCGTAGTGATGCGATCAGGTCGACAGTGGTTATCGATGATTCGGAATTAAATATTGGTTAGGAATGTAGGACAGGAAAATAAGATAAAGATAACTGTTCATTTTTGGAGGCAAGAAGTTTTTTTTTTAGCATTTTCCTTTAGGAAGTTGTTTATTAACAAGATGCAAATAACCTTAGAAGGTATGTAATATTTACAATTTAGTAACAGTCTCTTTAAATAAACACAAGTGATAATAATAATGTCATGGGTTTGAATGAATCGTGATTTACTGAAATTCTCACCATTTCCTCCAAATTACGACTAGCTGCAAAACAATAGTATTTTACATGAACCGCGCTTTTTCGACTAAGCTCCCAAAAATATATTAAGTACTCTCTACATTACTACGACTTCAAAATGTACAAGGCAAGCATGGCTTACCACGATATGACCACAAGCAAAGCACAAGACCAGTATCCCAAAACCAAACTGTCAAACACAAACGTCCACCAACCATGACAACTGTCACAAATGACATGACAGCCGTTATCTTTCAAGTGCCCTCCATTTTACTTTACCCTATAAATTAAAAAGCCGTGACGTTTCGACTTGATGTGCCCAACACTATATTCATACTTACAGCTATCCGAGTTGTTTACAAACATATAATTACTTGGTAGGTCGATGCATATCTTAGCTATATTTGTGTGTGTTTTGACAGCTGTGTGGGTGTGTGCATGATAGGTGGGGTCTGTGTGTGTGTGTAAACTAGTTTTCTTGGTATATGAGTGATTGTAAGTCCCAACGACCACACAGTCGACTGATCAAATTAATTAATTTATTGTTTTGATTTCATTATGTGGGTCGTAAATATGTTTTTGGCTGGTGCTGAGATAAATAGTTGTCATTCCAGCTTAAGTTTTACATGACTTGTAAGTAAGTTACAAGTCGTACGATTGTTACTTGATATACTTATGTAATATTTATTTAATATGTCAATAGAAATGATAAAATATGATATAGTGTGCATTTTTTAACCAAAACCTATTTATTTAGGTAGACATAAAATCTCATAAAGAATATGGTAACTTTTGGTCTCTGAAACAAATTTTTACTTTTACTCAAAATCGCCTTTGGGTTCGTAAATACTGATAATCATTTTCCGTGTGTTTATTACCTATAAGCTACTGAAATATCTCCTTGACAACCTGATTTCGAGGCATCCTAGCAGACCTACAGACTATTTATCTAGATATCTAAATCGAGCATCTGTCATTCTTTCGTATATCATAAGTATGCACGTCCTATAGACATACTAAAATAAAATATTTATTTATAAAACAACAGACAATTTATTGTAACTATTAATATTTAGTTAAACACGAGTTATTATTATAATCTGTTTCGTTTTTTTTATCAGAAACAATACAAAATTAGTAGAATTACACACATCGCGTGACGGTTTTTTAAACTCATTGCAATATAATATAAAAAAATGTTGTGTCATTTTAAAAACTTTTGCAACGTTCGCCAAATTATGTGTGGACTGTTTTTTTTATTCAAGGTTGAAATTGGAACACCAAATAGTTTTGAAACTATGATGCAACCTCTAAGGCCGCTTAGAATATAGAATACAATTTAAATTTAAGTAGATGGCAGCACACACAGTTCACACAACATTAGGACAACCAATCAGAGCAATTTAAGTTGACAGTAGCAATAATGGCAAATCCTATTGACCAATGGAATTGCATTTGTACAAATGTGAGTGGTCACAGGTGGTTTTAATTTATGTTTCTAATATCTTTATGAAAACTCCTTAACTCGAAATGTAATTCTAGGCAAAAAAAATGATTGTACTGATTAACCAATATTTAATATGCATTTTTTTAATGTTTTTAATATAATGTTTCATGCTAAATTTTATTTTTTCTAAGTAGGTACTCAAAAATTCTTGGAACGCAGTGGAATCATTGTATGAACATTAAAATTATGAGGACAATGGGTTTTGGAGCACAGTGGAACTACCCATCAGAAATAAGTCATGTCATTACAGCATTTTATTTAACGCTTGATTTATAGCTCCCGCAGACAGGCGCGTGGCAACAGTACGACGCGATTCTGGTAGAACAATTTCCATGAAGTTTTGATAGAAATTGTTTGTGCTAAGATGGCGTCGCGCCTGTCTGCAAGAGCCTTTACACAATGTCATTTAATTGCCAATATCATGCCATTACTTAAAGAAACAGTGTTTACACGATGCAATTCATTTGTTGCATCTATTTTGTATGCCACAGGCATGAAACTTGAATCGTGTAAATGTGGGCTTCAAGTGCAAGAAAAAAACATCCTTGCATCGTAACCTAGTCGATTTTTACGATACTAACCCACCCCAAGAGAAAGGGGAAGCTTAAAACCTTATAAAAGCTTATTTTAACAGTAGCAGAGAACCAACGGTTTAATTTACTACACGCCCCGCTGATTATGCAAAATTTTGCACTAAATACATTATAAAACTTGACACCCGAACACAATTAGGCATTTACCAACTAAAAGCTGATATCAATCTTATACACCGTAATAATAGCAATTATAATGCTTAAACGCCAGTTTTAAAAGTGTAATAATTAATTATTTTTATCTATTTAGTACTGTTTTTGGTTAATTTTTAACTGGCTCGTTGTTAGCATGATTTATTTAATTATAAATGGTTTCATTCAGTTTATTTATTTGGAGTTGACAGTGTTTTGCAGTTACACGTGCAAATGTGTTTTTTTTTAAATTAATTTTGTTCATCATCTTTAATAGATTTTATATAAAATACAATTGTTTTATCTCACATAGTACTCGTATGTACTGATTTTTGATCTGAGAGATACTGGAGAATTAACTGTTTTTTTTTTTTTTTAATTATATGACAGTTTGACATGGCAATATTTCTACCTCAAATAAAATCCTGTCTTAAGAAAAATCAGCCCATGAGCAAATTAAAATTAAACCAACAGGTAACGGTGTATTGATATTTTTAGTTTACTTAAGTTTGATAAAACTCATAAGTTATCAAACTTAGAACTTAGAGCTAGATTTTAAGTTAGGTCTACTCTCTGATATGTAATGGCCTTTGCAGCACCATGCAACATGAGGCTCCAAGGGCTAGCGCAAATCTTGGGGTTCATTCGATTTTTCGAGGTTAAACCACGCTGGCATCGGTGCATTTCATTCATTCATTAATTCATTCATATGAATGATAATTCATAACTTAAAATCTAGCTCTTCATTAATTGTAACAGTATTTAATTTGATTGCCTTGTTTTATTTTTAATCCTACTTAAGTTTTAATATGACAATAATAAGATGAATATAAATGAATGTTAATATTCCATTACTTATAAAATTAAAATTTTACTTGTTTTATTGTGTTTTTATTTTGTACAGTTTTGGCAATGATGGTGGTATTGGTTTGCGATTTATGCGAGTGTAATTTGATGCTTTTCAAACTTTTAACAATTTCGCAACTGCTTTTTAATCGTTGAAATTAAAATTGGGCTAAAAAGATTGGCGCGACAATAATAATTATTTGAAATTCGAAAATGGCCAACTTTTTGTTTCGTGAAATCGTGACGTAGTTCCATTCGTGATTTTTATTTCGAAATTCGAAGACCATTTAAAAAAATTGGAAGCTGTTTAGCATTTAATTTTTTTGTTTTGGCATACTAAAAATACCCATTATTGAAGTCACACCACATTAATTAATCAATTCAGACATAGGCCTCTCCCAGGGTGCACCACATCACCCTGTCCTCCACCATCCGCATCCAATCAGTCCCAGCCACCATTTTAAGGTCGTAGTTCCATTTAGCTGCTAAACTTAATGTTAACTAATCTAAGCATTTCAGCAGACTTGAGATTAATAGGCGTTAAATTAACCAAGGTATCAGTAGGAGAGCAAATTGCACGATCAATATGGCTTCTCAAACTTTTTTACACGAATCTGTCATATTAGCGTGTCGATGGCTAAGGCAGAAACAGCCCAGAATTACGCTACGAGTGTGGCACCTTTAGCAGTCCGTCCACCGTCTATCAGCTCCTGCATCGTGCAGGCAACAGGACACGCTGGACCATAATTATTAGGTGCCCCATTGTCTGTGGTGCTGCCACATTGGCACTCCAGGGCGGAGTCATCTGTGAATCTCCACCTGAGCAGTCTTCCTTTTTTGAAGCTATTATAGCCACTTTTGAATTGAGTTCAAAACGGGAAGTCTAAATGGATCATGTCATTAAACTACGGCTAACTGTAGCAGAATTATCGCGCTAGAAATTCCACTAGGTATGTTATTCAGTTTCAGTCTTGCCAAGGGGTATTGTGTTATCGAGTAACTGGGTTGTGAAGGTCAGATAGGCAGTCACTCCATGTAAAATACTGGTATTCAGCTGCATCTGGTCAAACTGGAAGCCGACTCTAACAAAGGAAAAGGCACGGCAGATCACGTTATTCCATTCAGTTTTTGTCTTGTCCCTAGTCATAAATCCTCGCCGGTAAGATTTTCTTTGATAAGAATTTCTGCTTACACCATGGCTAGACGACGCAGATGGCGTTAACTCAAAAAATATTGCAAAATAATGTTTATTTAATATGTTTTAGTACGTTAGTGCCTCGTATTGACCTCCGAATGTTCCCCGGCCGTGCGTTCCGCGGGCTGCCCCCGTAATTGATGTGCATAAACACGACGCGTATACAGGCTGCTGCTTTTGTAGTTTATGACTTAATCAGGTTTTAGTTTAGTTTATGATTGATAGAGTGATTAGGGCAGATATCCTGCTACATACGTTTAATTTGGTTTAATGATTTGAGGGTTACTGGAGAAGTGTAGATGTGGATTGCGAAAAACCGAGAATTTTAACGCAAATAGTCACATACTTGAAAAATATTAACATCAGTCCATCAAAGATTGGGTGGTTATACATTGGCAGACTATTGTATATGGCCAAGGTAAAAGTCGTTGAAAAGTACTTAAATGAAAAAAAAGGTGGCGGTGGCAGATTTTGAAACCGAGTAGTGGACCGAGATCGTCTCAGGTTGTTAAATGAATGAGAAAGTAGCAAAGTATGTGTCTATACACATACTTTGCCACTTAATGACGCTTACTGTATAAGCTAGTAGGAAACAAATAAGAATAACTTAAAAATATAGCCTAAAATCCATAACCAAATAAAAGCCCACAAATAAATCAAACAAACGTCCTATAAACAAAATAAATTTAGAAAGCACACGGGCAAACGTAATTAATCAATCATCAACGGCTTGCGAACATCCTATATTTGAACGCACACACACAACGCACATACATCGGACACACACAAGCACACCCACAGACTCGAGCGCAGCGAAGCGTAAATAAATTTTGTACGGACAAAACTGTTATTTTAAAATAATAATTGATGTGCATTCACATTGTCCATAGCAATTGTCAATGGTCGAGGTTTTTTTTTTCTTTTGTGCCGCTCCGTGTCATTAAATATTTTTACCTAGAACTAAAATATAGGGATATGAATTAATTTTTCCGCTCCGCTGTCAAGGCTTGGTTTTGTAATTATGCGGATTTCTGTGGCTTTGGTTATAATAGAATTGTTGGGTATGGACGTATCTTGTTAGACTAGGACCTTGGGTGTTCTACGTACTTTTACAAAATACGTTATGTCTGGAAGCGGCTTTACTCAGTGGGTAAAGCTACGGTTTCCTAGAAGGGCAGTGGCCGTCATGGAAATCTGTAATTTTCACCAGTATTTGACACTGAGGTGTCAAAAATCGCTTTGTATTTGGACAGCCGCTACCCGTTATTTTGTGACCGTTCTCCGGTTTCTTAGGAATCCAGTTATGATCCAGCCTGTCCCATCTTGTTTTACTCCCCCCAGCGACGCCCTAAGCCGAGGTCCGTAACTCCGTGGCTGGGGGCTTTAAGTTAGTAGCTTAAGGCAGCCACAGGATAGCTCGGTTAGAAAAAATTAAAATAAGTATCCAAAGCTTAGCATTGTGATCAATGGTCGTTCCTTTTTTGAATGAGTGCCTTGGCCCTGCAGTAAAACATTAACAGGCTGGTTTTAGGAAACTCAGTCTTAAATACTTCTTTATTAGTAAACCATTCGATTTTTTTATTTCTAACAGGTTTCATCACCTTTGTTATACGGATTTATTACTACAATTTGCTGTCCCTGCTCTTTACATAAATTCCTTTAGTCACGGTCTACTGATGAAGAAAACTTTTTTTATTCATTGCGATTAATAATTAGTATGAGCTTATCAGCTATCACCAACAAGGAGTTTTAAACATTTTTTATGATAATAAGTAGTGATATGTACTTAAGATATTAATTCAATTCATGCTATGTGATGTGAAGGATAAAATCAGAAATTAAGTTATTCGGAAAAGAACTGGAGTTACCAGTTAGCTTATAAAGTAAGCAAGCTGTACTGGCAGTGGCCATGTTTGTCAAAAACCAATGGCCGGTGGAGCAGACGAGTCCTGGAGTGGAGATCGCGTGCCGACAAGCGTAGCGTTGGACACTCCCCAGCTAGATGGACCGACGACCTTAAAAAGGTGGCTGGGGCACACTAGGTGTGGAAGGAGGAGGTCAAGGTGTTGTAGCGCAGCCTGGGTGAGACCTATGTCCAGCAGTGGACTGCGATAGGGTGCGTTGATTCGTTAATTGATGTGACTTCAATATCGGGTATTTTTAGCATGCCTACACAAAAATTTTAAATGCTATGGCGGTTCCAATTTTTTAAAATTGTCTTCAAATGTCAAAATATAAATCACGAATGGAATGACGTCACGATTTCACGAACAATTTTTTTTGCCATGTTCGAAATTCAAATAATTCTCGCGCCAATCTTTTTAGCCTAATTTTAATTTCAACGATTAAAAAGCAGATGCGAAATTCTTAAAAGTTTGACGGTAACAAATTGTTGCCTGACAAAAAAAAAAAAGTCAAATAAAATATACACTGTATTTTTACAACTATTTAACCTTTGTGGTTTAATTCCAATTTATAAGGTTCCTTAACCAGTTTAATCGAGTACGGTGAACAAAAAAACATTGCTTTTTGAAACTCGTAGTAGACACGGCACCATTATTCTTTGAGTCCGTTCAAATCTATTTTGTTGTTGTTATATCTACTGACACATTGCATAATGTGGACATGTCAAACAAAATTAAAACTGCGACCATTCTTTATTTTAGTAAAACGAGTTATAATTTCGAAAAACTCCGTCATGGATTATGCAATTTTCTGCCAGCGTGTTAATATATGTCAATCAATGTCAATCTGCCTAGCCTTTTCCCAACTATATTGGGGTCGGCTTCCAGTCTAACCGGATGCAGCTGAATACCAATATTTTACATGGAGCGACTGCCTATCTGACCTCCACAACCCAGTAACTGGGTAATACGATACCCCTTGGTAAGACTGGTTGTCAGATTTTCGGGCTTCTGACGACCCGTAACAACTGTCAAAGATCCATGAATGACAGCCGGGACCAACGGCTTTACGTGCTTTCCGAGGCACGGAGGAGGCTCGGTATGTAAAGATGGTCACCCATCCACAGACCAACCCCGGCAAGCGTAGCTTAACCTAATGGATCGACCCGTGCGGCAGTTATTACTTAGCCACGAGCTCCTTTGTGCTCCTTTTTGCTTTTTTGTATAAGTAATATTGCATAATATTATGAACAATAATATTTGTATATGCCTCCTTAAGCCTTGTTGCCATTCGAAATAAAAAAATATAATACCGAGAAATTTTTATGCTCTATTTTATAATATTTTATTTTAATTTATTTATTTCCATAACCGTAAACAATAAAACTAGAATCTTAACTGTCATAAACATCAAAAAAAAAAACAGCAAATATATTTTTTTATATTTAAAAAAGAACTACGCAACAATTGGTCAAGCGGTACTTCCGTGGCAACAAAACTGGGGCTATGGGGCTACCGTTGATGGGGTGGTCATTAAAATCCCATAAATAAAGTGAAGAGTCCCCGGTTCGAGTCTCGATCGACATATGTTGCGGCATCAACAGGCTGCTCTTGTAAAAATAAATACGCGACAAAGAGCTTCGAAACTTTAGAACTGGTAACTGATAGATACAATATTTTTTCAAGAGATTTTGTACATAAATTAACGATCCTGCATAAAAAATTGGAAACTAGAATTCAATCGATTGTGTTTATTGTAATATTTTTACACTATCTGACACGACAGACGTAGTCCTGTCAAAATGTCAATCTATAAAAAAACCACATTCAGTTTTCCCCAAGCTATCCAAATTTTGCGGGCAACTTTACCAAATGAATAACCATAAAAACCTATTATTCGGACTACTACGAACATTTAAGAATAAAAAATAGCCAATAAGCCGTTCTCAAGTGATGTGCTTACCAACGAACAGCATTTCATATAAATGACATATTTATTACATTTTCTTTTTATCTATAAATAAAAAGAAACTGTCATAATACCACAAAAGATTGAAGTTAATCCAGTCAATAGAAAACTCTCATAAACTGAAATAATAACAATGATTAACAATCTATTTCTTTTTACTACAAACCTACATAATATTAATATTATCAATAAACGTTGCGTTTTAAAAGCTCATTCATATCAAAAGGATTATTAATAAAAACATTATATTTGCTCATTATACTTATTCATAATTAATTTTATGTATTTAAAAAGACGTTATTCTTCTAAATATTCTGTATAAGACATTGTATTTGATAAAAATGCTAAAATCTTATATTAATTACAGTTTTGATTGTAATTAGGCTGTATTTTATGCATATTAAGACATTAATGGTGGCATTATGTTTGTTTAAAAGAATTAAAGATTTAACATGAATAAAATATCATTGTAAGATGATATAACGTAAAAAGAAATGTTGAATTTATACACAATTTTATTTCTAACTAATTCATTTTCAAATTGTGCTTTGAAAGGACCAACAATAATTGTCAAAAGAGGACCGTTTTTTTTAATGAAACTAAGCTTAAATTGGTCCTTCTGTCCGAATGCAAGCCATTTATAAAGAGAAATCATACCTTGCTTTCTTAAATGAAACATATTGCTAACTAAAAGAACACTGTTAGCTTGTTCAACCCTATTCAATCAATTCATCTGCCTAGCCTTGTCCCAACTATGAATGTTGGGATCGTCTTCCAGTCTAACCGGATGCAGTTGAATACCAGTATTTTACTTGGAGCGACTGCCTATCTGACCTCCGCAACACGATACCCCTTGGTAAGACTGGTTGCCAGAGTTTTGGGTAAAATATCTGCGAATGACAGCCGACGTTCAACCCTAGCCTCAAAGAAAAATAAAACAATGACAATAAAAGCGTCAATTTTTTTAGCGCCATATTAATCAAGAAGACATTCGAAATTCGAATCTATTTCCATTTAAACTCGCAAAAAAGTGCCAGTATCTTGTACAAGTTTCGTTCTAGTTTATAAAATGACAAGTGTGAATAAATGGGCTCATTGTAACATAGCTGAATCTACATAATTATTGCTCTATGAATTGTTCATGGTACAATAAAAAATTAAACTGGATACATTATGCTTTGGCTTTCGTGTGGCGGCAGTTGGCACATATTTTTGTTTAAAAAATCTATACTGACATTCGTGGTAGGTATGTAAAAATGTAGTGTGACGATTTCTTTGTGAATACTGAGGAGTTTTGGTGCTTGCTGTGAAACGGCAGTTGCTTTTTTCTACTTATGAAAGATACATGAGTAAGCCCACGTTTGCACGGACGTAAAAATACCACGGCGGGTTTTTATCGCGCACTAGATTTTCAACTCTCGGTGTTGAGCCGAGCGTTGAGAATCCAACGCGTTGGGACGCACTCCCGTCCCAGAGCGTTGAAAAAATACACTGTTGGATTTTCAACTCTCGACGCTAAGAAGAGCGTTGAAAATCCAGTGCACGAAAAAAAAAACGCCACGTTTTTATTACGTCATATATAATTTTACTTTTAAATTATTTAAAGAAAAACTAGCTGTTCAATATAGATTTAACTAGCTATCAAAATAAGGATATCTTCACTTAAACATAAATGCATTATTTTTGCTATAGGTTCATATTTTTGATGGCATTACATAGGACTTCAACATAACTGGCGAAATGTGAGTGTACTATAGATACACCTCTGCCTAACACATCGGGGAAACAAGGCGTGATGTTATGTTTTATAGATTCAAATTCCACTATTTTTATTTTTGTAAGTCAAGTTTTATGAGCAATATTGTAATATTAAATTTGAGATTATTATTGAAATATTATATGCGAATCAGATCGTCTTCAGTACAACATATTAATGGAAAACTTTGTTTAGGGGGGCCTGGTGACCTGACATAAAGGTTTTTTGTAAAAAAACTTAGTTATGGCACCAGTTTTCCACAAATTAATTATAAAATTGTGTCTGTAGACTATTTAATTACTTTCTCTGTAATTTGTGGTAAGAAAAATAAATTATTACTATTACTATATTGTTCAAACTCTCTTTTTAACACCAAACACGAGCAACATATTTCTTTTTTAACAGAAATACAAAAAAAAAATGATAAAAATCGTAACGACTGCCAAAACGTCACGTCTATTCTCTTCCGAGCTCATCCGAACCTGTTAATTGTGTATGTTATTAGTTCGCAAGGTGTGAACCGACTTACAACTCCCCTGGCAGAATACAACACTTGTCCTCCGCCGTATTTGTGTAAAAAAAAGCGACCAAAAGCGATTCGGACTCGCACACGTTGGTTCCGTACCACCGTACAATATTTAACAAATTTTTTTTGTAAAAAAAAAGTACTTACAAAAAAAGTAGTACCCCCTGTGTTTGGTTCTCCTTTTGTTTTTAACTTTATTTAATTTTTTGTTATAGGTTCCATAGTAGCATACACTACGAAAGTTTAAAGTGTCTCTATTACAGGGGACCAAGTCTGCTATTTTTATAAATTCGTCAGTCCAACACGATCCCATTGTCATTTTGCTAAAAGTTCGTAATCTGCTAAATTCATAATGGTCGATAATTGTATTCCACAAACACGATACTCGTAACTCGTAATTTAAAAGAAATGACTGCACAATGACGTTCTCATGGTAGGTCACTGATCAAAGGAACTGTAAAAATTTTAGCAGATTACCTCCTAAGTCAGTCATTAATTTTTCATTATGTACGAGATTACCAATAGATGCCATTTCTTTCAATGGAGTGTCAGCGGCTGACCATTCTAAAGTCATAATGACGCCAATATGTTAGTAGTTTACCAAACTTGTCAAAATCAACAATTATGAAAACAATGATAGACCCTTCTGACACTATTGTAATAGCAGACTTGAGACCTGTTCAAAAGATTCGTCCCTGTGACAGACGGACGGATGAAGAGTGGAACCTCAATAATAGGGTCCCTTTGGTACCCTTTGGGTACGGAACCATAAAAAAGAAACAAAAGTTTAATTTGAAAACGCAAAAAGTCTCGTTCCTTTATCGGTAGATTCCCTTTCTCGTTCCGACGACATGCGTATGCGCCCATAAAAATTACTTGGTGCAATACTTGAGTAAAATCTACATAATAAATCTACATATCAAATTCGGTTGTTTATTTGTTTTTTGTGATTGTCACGGTCTAGTAAGATATTTATAAGGCTTTTTTGTTCGGAATAACGGAAACGTTTATAAAATCAACCTGTATTGTTTTCCTGGGACTTTTAACATAACCGGCCATCACACCTGCATTCCCTCCCTGAGTGAGCCTATTGCTATCAACCGGGAACAAATCCAGACTCTGGGCTACTACTGAGAAATTGCAGATGGAAAACCCAATAACCAGGAATCCAACGTAGGATTCCTCAGCAGTAGCGCTTGCGGTCACTAGACCAATGAGGCAGTTATTCTTGGCAGTTTTAATAAGTGAAAAAAATATTGCATCAGATAAACAGATAAAATACACCTGTAGGTACATTGATAACATCATGTGCTCAGTCCTGAGGTCCACGATAACAAGTAGGTGAGTTGAGAAATGAAATGTCACGTCCTAGCGACCGACACGTCCATTCATCTCGAGGCCTTAAGCAGAACTGACCTATAAAAGGTCGATCAATGACGCAAGCAACAAAATCTAGACTGACTAGTACTGGTTGTAATGTTTATGCTTGGTTAATATTAATAACGCTCATGGCTGAGTAATAACAGCCGCACGGGTCGGACGATCAGGGGCCCAAGTCTGCTATTTTTATAAACTCGTCATTCCAACACGATCCCATTGTCATTTTGCTAAAAGTTCGTAATCTGCTAAATTCATAATGGTCGATCATTGGTTGATCATTTGTATTCCACAAACACGATACTCGTAACGAATTAGAAGAAATGACTGCACAATGACGTTCTCATGGTAGGTCACTGATCAAAGGAACTGTCAAAATTTTAACAGATTACCGCATAAGTCAGTCATTAATTTTTCATTATGTACGAGATTACCAATAGATGTCATTTCTTTCAATGGAGTGTCAGTGGCTGACCATTGGAAAGTCATAATGACGCCAATATGTTAGTAGATTACCAAACTTGTCAAAATCAACAATTATGAAATCAATGATAGACCATTCTGACACTATTGTAATAGCAGACTTGAGGCCCTGGTTAAGCTACACTTGCCGCGATCGGTCCGAGAATAGGTGACCATCTTTACATACTCGTACCAAAACCCCTCCGTGCTTTTGAAAGCACGTTAAGCCGTTGGTCCCGGCTGTCATTCGTGGATCTTTGACAGTCGTTACAGGTAGTCTAGCCAGAAAATCTGACAACCAGTCTTACCAACGGGTATCGTGGTACCCACTGGGTTGTGGAGGTCAGATAAGCAGTCGCTCCATGTAAATACTGGTATTCATGCAGCTTGTACCGGAGAGACTAGAAGATTAGTTGAGAAAAGCATTATTATCAGCTTTACTGTATAAAACTACTTTGTAGACCTCTGCAATACAATGCTGTAGTTTTGTTTAAGTATGTATGTTTATCTGGCTTTTAACATTGTACTTAGACTCCTATGGATAGTGATTGCAGCCCTCATAGGGATTCATAAAATGTCTAATAAGTAGAAATATTGGCACATGATTGCCCTCATAAGCGGAAAATTAGTCCTAAGAAAATGTCGCCTCCATTATTACCATTTAGCGAGGGTTCTGATGTCAAATGCTAGTGTCTGGCCTAATAATTGCTATAACATGACATGATATCTAACTAGGAAACCTGGGTTCGATCCCCATGTCCGTCAAAGTTGGGGTATATTTCGCGTCAAACTTTATGGCGCCTCTGAACTTCTCTACTTGCTGCGCAGTACTGCACCCCTCACCCCCGCAGATACGTGAATTTGTTACTGCGCAGCGACTCGCCTCATGTTCATTGACGCCATAAAGTTTGAATCGGGCTGTAGAAGCTCAGATTGTGGATTTGTGCCAAATTAGAGCAAAAAGCTCGTCCTCTCCTAAATTACTTCAACATTTCTGACGACCTCTTCGAGTAATAAAGCGTGTTGTTAAGTCACGTTATATTCCAAGAGAAAGACCAGCCTTCTCATTTCATCAACCCACAACGCATTTAATTGTTCCTCTGCATTTTCCCAGCGTGACGTTTCCAAGATGGCGTAGTCACGGGCGACAAGTACAATAATGGACGCTATCTCGAGATCGACCTTACGAACATCCGTAGTTTGAAATTGTTTTATTATTTTTTAATAGCTTGCTTCGGTGGCGAGGTGTTTTAGTCACGTGTGTTGATTTCCCATCTTTTTTAATCAACGTTGAGAATATTTATTTTGATTCGGTTGCGGATTCTCAATTCAAATGCTACTACAGACTGATTTTGTATCTGACAATTTAAAATAAGAACCTTCGATTTTGAGAAAGCCTTGCACCATATCCCACCGATACCCAGTGCAAATGCGGTGCTTCTGACCAAACCATGTCCCATATGTTGGAGTGTACAAAGTGTCCAAACCTGCACACCTGAGGACCTAAAAAATGCCACTGATGCCGCGATTGGGGTGTTCATGGGCCCAACACATTTAACATAACAATGTACATATTTACCATCGACTCGAAAAGAAGATGAAACCTTTTTACATACAAGGTCTTACTGTTACTACAATACAAGGTGTATTGTTGTTTTTAATTTAACATCTTCAAGTGTAGCTATGAATTAGGGATCTAGGCATCTATAATCTAAACTTGGCAACTAAAAACGAGGTATGGGGAGACCAATATCCTAATAGCTCTAGAAGTGCAATGATCAGATCAGATCTTCGGCTGTCCCAGAACAGTCTTAGTAGCAGTGAGAATGCAATAAGCATTGACAGATCCTAAGTGGGTCTCATCCAGTTTCTGAACTGGCTAGATCTTTGTCAACATATCAGAGAATTTCATTTTATAAATTCTAGGAATATGAAACGTTGTAAAGTGGAATCTGCTTGCTTAAGTCTACATATTTTTTTACTTATGACAAGTATGGAACATCACGTAACAATGAAAATGCTAATCATTGCCAGTGCAAAAAAATCCTACAAACTATTCTGTGAACGCGCAAATATCTGCATGCAACAAAATACCTTCGTGTTTCCATCATAAAGTCCAACAATTGCCTTAGTAATTTACCTGAAACAAGAAACAGAGAAATATATATTACACACATCATAGATAAAATATAAAATTTTGGCGCCGAAACAAACGCTAGCCACCATAAATTCTAGTCCAATAAAAAAGCAATTTAAAATACATTCAAATTTGAAAAGAGAACAGGCCGACCCGAACTAGTGAGGTCCGCATGTTAGTTAAAAATCGACTATTTTTGTTTTAGTTAAGGGGAAATGTGGGTTCTAGTTATTTTGGTCGGTTCCCGTGGTTACGCACGCAACCATGACGTCATCCTCCGGTAACCACGCTAGCTGCACAACGTTATAACTTCACTATCGTGAGATTATCGGTAGTACTGTTAGTTCGCTTTTGCACATAAATTGTTTTTTTATTGACAGTTTTAAAACTGATAGATATCCGATGGTATATTTTTTTTAAAGTTATGGTGGCTTGTTTAAATACTTTGGAATGTGAGATGGTAATTAGGTTTTTGGTAAACACACTTATTTCTCACTAAGAAAACTAGCCAGTCATCTTACAAAACATAATAAAATAAATTATTTTTATCATTTCAATCTCAAATCTTTATTTATCCAGTGATATCCAAATTAAGTAAGTATTACCCGCCTACTTATAAAGTACCTAAGTAAGAATCTTTTTGCCTTATTTTTTGTGCAACAACATATGAACACGAATTTTTGACTACAAAAAAGATAAAAATACATACAGTTAACTAAGACCAGTGCAGCACGCGAACATTCAAAAACTAACGTCTTGACGTTTCCGGTTACTAAAAACTCCTACTGACATATTGCCAACTTAATTTAGACACTTCAAAACTTACTGCACATCCCTATTTGTAAGACCATACAGTTTAAAATCGACTACAAATGTCAAGTTTTAAACGAACAATGTTGCCAGTTATATAATTTCGTCATAAATGCGTCTTTTGATTCGGGTTCTGTTATTTTACCGGCAAAAAAATATAAAAGTATAAAATAAAAATGTTTCTTTTGTCTGTCTGTAACAGTTGGCTTGAGGTTGCGTTGTTCTCAGAAACCACAAGACATTACGCGGTAGTTAATGAGGAAAATTGGGATAATATCGTATGGTAATAATTATGAAGACTATAACGGAAGGATTTAGAAAGGAGGCACGAAGCTCTAGCTTCAGGATAAGAAGCGAAAACATAACATAACATCACGCTTAGTTTCCCTGAAGGGTCAGGCAGAGGTGTACATATAAGTAGTACACTCACATTTCGCCAGTTATGTTTAAGTCCCATGTAATAGGGGCAAGAATATTGCCATCAACTGGGCACAAATCCAGACTCTGGGCTGCTACTGAGAAATTCTATAAATAGAAAAACCCAATAACACTTTGCACGACTTGGTACTCGAATCCAGGACCTCATGCTAAGTAGTAGCGTTTGTGACCACTAGAAGAAGCGAAATCTTTTATTTATGTTTTTACTCCAGTCGAGGTTACAATATTGCATTTATTCAGCACTACCCAGGTACTGTCTATGAAGAAGAGAAGTAACAAACTACAATAGTTTTCACAAGCGTGGTAATTATGCAGCATTCCCGTTATCTATAAAACTGGGAAGGGATGTAAATGGGAAGTAATGTACACTTTCAGTATTTTCTTCAAACACAAAGTCTTGTCTTAATAAGCTTGAGTAATCACAATCTTTAAAGCATACAATATTAATCAACAAAACACTTCCTAATTAAACCAAAGACAAGATGATTAAACATAAAAAAATCAACGATTAGTAACACCAATTACTTGGCAACACTAGGCAGAACGCGAAACAGTACTTTCGCCTATAGAAAAAAAAACAAAAGACTGACCCCACGATATTCAAATTTGGAATTATGAATGGTTTCGCCTGAGTTCGTCCGGTTATTAGGGATCTTAAGTGATGAAAACCTTGTTAGGAGATTTTTTTGCCTTTATGTTTATTTCTTTGTTTATTTTTTTTAAGAAATAATCTTAGCTTAGGAAAGGTTGGTGTAAATGTTTAGGGCCAAAGTGCGTCTTGCTAAGAGCCAATTTTTTTTTGCAATTGCTTTAAAATTTCACATCTGACAGAATAGGCAGAATAATAATTCGATGAAATCGGTTTTGCTTGCCATGATCTAAACAGTAGAATAGCTTATAGGTACTCAAACTAGAAGCATTTATTGCTTAAGTGCCTATATCGTGTTTTCAATGGCTTCAATGGCTTTTGTTGACAAAGTTAGACTTTGATTTATGAAAAAAAATATCTGTTTCTTCATTATTATCAGCATATTTATGTTGTAATAATATAGTCACATAACTATTGTACATAATAATAAAAACTTTTTTTACGAAACCTTACTATTTCTTTTCCCAACCCTACAGAACCCGCTACACAAAGCTAACTGTCATTCATTCCTTCCATTCGTTCCTCAATTTTTTCAAATAGACGAATGATTGATAGACGATGATGTCTTTTTTGTTAGTTACGTCATTAGTTCTTAATTAGTTGTGAACTTGTTCATTTGTTGGCCATGTTTGTACGTGGATGTAGGAAAGATGGAAGTGGCTATATGCTTTTTTTTTAGTTTTCTTTGTTTAATTTTTGTGTTTTTGTTATTTATCGTAATAAAAAAAGGTGTTTGATTTTGTGTGTTTTGCTGTAGTAAGTAAGGTAAGTGAACTCGCTTACCTCTTATCGTATTCCAGTAAAATATTAATTCGGTTATAGATTCTCAATAAGATTTAAGAGATTATAAGTCAAACATGTTAATATAGAACCAGATATTGTGCACTGCTTACAGGTTTTAAAATGTAGCTCAAGTTTTTTTTTTCTTAAGTTTAGTAAGATTGTGTATATGTACTATAAAACTCTTACAACGAATTGTTTTTTCTCTGGCGAAAAGGTTTGATGGTCAGCAAGATTGCTAGCCAGGCTAGGGTATATTATATTCAAGACTACAGAAGACAAACTACGCTTTACTACTCCAGCTCACAAAATAAAATAAGTAAGTACATTCACAATTTTATTAATGAAGTTATTACAATGTCCTCACTGAAGGTTCAAGTTTATTCAATAAGGTTCGATAAAAAAAAGTTCACAGATTGCATCAGCGGCGACCTTTTCTCCCAATCCAATTATACCAACTACATAACTGGTTGATAAATTTGATAACACAGTAAGTACATTAATTTTATTAATTTCTTCCATTTATTACAAGAATATATGCACAAATAATTAATCAAGCGCCAACAGCCGAAGGTGGAGATGTCGATGGCGAGTCGGATTTCGAATTCCGGGAGGTCATGATTTCAAATCCCGTCCTATGCACTACTGTTAAGTGAACTCACTCTTGAAATTAATATTTATTTAGCTTAGTCACAGGAATTAGCATTAATACAAGTAATATCCAATCGACATTGTTATTAATCTTTACAAAATGATACAACTGCCTCGTTGGTCTAGTGGTCGCAAATGTTACTGCTGAGCATGAGGTCAAGGGTTCGATTCCAGGGTCGGGAAAAGTGTTATTGAGTTTTTCCATTTGAAATTTTTCAGTAGCAGCCCGAGGTCTGGATTTGAGCCCGGTTGATGGCAATAGGCTCGCTCCCTTATCATGGAACTTAAACATAACTGGCAAAATGAGGGTGTTTCGGGACACCTTTGGGGAATACAAGCGTTTTAAGTTAATGTGGCGATAGTGGCGCTTACAACCTCGAAATTAGCTTTACTTGACAAATAACCACGGAAGATATCCCGTGATATCTGGTCAATGGAAATATTATTAAAAAGTTACTTAAATCTCATTGCACTTACCATAAAAAAACTACAGAATCTATAATATACATTTTTACTGTAAGCCTGCATCATCCCACTTCTGGGCAGTGGCCTCTCGCCCATGAGAGTTCTTAAAAGGACCTTCAAAAAGCTATAACTCTTTCGATTATTATTTATTCTACAGATTCCTAAGAGGCTTTAATTTAATCAGACTACGATTCGGCCCTTCCAAGGTAGAGACCGTCACCTTTTTAACATTTTTATTGCAACCTCACTTCCCTGTTTATTTCCTTACTTCTTTCCTCGAAACACCTTAAGATTAAGTTAACATTAACTTTTACTTTCGTGGTTAAAAGGAAGAGTGACTGGTCCTGCGCAAGTCTTTATGGTTTCTTTTAAACATGAAGTACTATCTTCTGCCCGCGACATCGTTCGCGTGGAAATCGTAAGATACACATACTAAAATAACAGACACATTTTTATAAAACTCCAGAACCACCGCGTCGCAACGCATCGCCCACCTGCATTTACTTCGTTTTCGTTTAGCGTTCTTTCGAACTTTTTTTCTTTTTGCTCAGTCGTGATGTTCAAGAGCCTCAAGAATTGGGCTATAAAATGTAAAATATTTTTTTCAAATACAACTGTTAAGTTTCAAAGATTATCGCGTTGAAACAAAGAAAAAAAAAAACTTCAGTTTTATTAAATTAGTTTAAAGATTATCAGACGGCAGCGAGAGTATTAAACCTTAAACTGAATGAATTTATTTCAATTAAATCATTTACACTTTTGAATTGTCAAAGACTCGGTCAGTCAGAAAGATGAACTCTTTCATAAGGAGCTCTTTTTCTGTTATCTTTACCTTTTGTGACGATAATGATATCATCAGTCAGGTGATCGTAGTATATCATTGACATATAAGATGAAGGATACTGTTCATTCATCTAGTTTTTTTTTTTGTAAGTAGGTAACTAACCTAATGGAAACAGAAATGATGACTTGTTTTCATGTGGTTTTCGTAAAAATATGAGGCAAATTATAAATCAAGGAAATCAACAACTCGCAAGCCACTTTTTCCCACAATAACGAAACACTAATTACCTACCTATTTAATCGTATGCACACTCATCAACTCATCAATGCCGTATCCAGTGATTTAAACGTACTACCTCCATGTACACATTCTAGCAGGTGGCTAGTAAGAATTATGATTTATGGCAACACCAAAACAAATCGACCTCTTAATTGGATCGATACTTATAATCTAGTATTGCACAACACTAGGCCACTAATTGTAACTTTTATTACTAAGAAAATTGATTAAGTCATTTATAAAATAGTTCGCCTTTGACGGCTTATGTTAATTAACTTTAATGTGAAAATCGGCTTGTTTTAAGAAGAAATAATGTTGCCAGCTGCTGTATGAAGAGTTTAATGTGGGAAACGGTAGAATGTAATTAGGTAAGTTCGGCGGTAAGTTTTTAAAAACTTACCGCCGAAGAAAAAAATATCAAAATCCTTTATAGTGTGTATCAGAAATGTGTGGTGGTTATATTAATGGTTGTGGTACAAATTACCAAACTTGACAATTTTGTCCATGGGACGAACATCGTAATCGCGAAAAAAATATTATCTGTCATAATTGTCATGTCATACATTTGGGTCGAGTAGGTATGGAAGTTTTGTAAAGGACAGTTGATTATTTAAGATATCACCACACATTTCTGATACACGGTGTGTCTCTTTCACAAAAATGAATGAATACAGGCGTCTTGTTTTTAATTCTCATCGCAAGTCAAAATTTGTTCGAATTACAAAATTACGCCAACACAACTTGACCATCAACTCCGATACCAAAGACACTAATTTAACTTTTTAATTTTCTTTTTTTTCAATACCTTTGCCTCGTGAACAATTATAAGGTTATAAGCACTGGCATTTAAGAAACTGACATTCATTTTATAGGCCCAATAAAAATAATGAAAGCCCTATTTATATCCCTTTCATATTTTTGTTATGATTTTTTTACTTTATGTTTAGTTATCACGAAACGTGAAAGTAGTGTGGGGCTTACATTTAATAAAATGGACATTTCTTTCCAATTAGGGATGGGCAGATAGATCGACAAAACCAAAGCGATCGCAGGAATTAGCAAAATCGTTTTCGTCTTTACTCTAAGGATTCTAACGTGTCAAGCACTCAAGCATAATGTCAGATTGTCTAATTTGACATAAGTCTGACGTAAGTCTGTACAAAAGAGACAGGAAACAGAGAACTGTATAATTTAGGAGTCAACTCTGACTTTAAAAAAGTTCCTCAAATTTCTATTTACTATTTACTAGCTGCACTCCGCGGTTTCACCCGCAAAAGTCTCGATCCCGAGGGAATATCGGGATAAAAATTATCCTATAGTCCTAACTCAGGTCATGGTCCACCTATGTGCCCCATTTCATCCAAATCCGTTCAGCCGTTTTGAAAGTGTAACTAACAAATAAACACACTATCGGATTTATAATATTAGTTAGGATATTAGATTATAATACCCATTTTTTTTTCTGATTTCTCGTTTCTTTTATTTTTTCTGTTCAAAATTGTCAACTTCGTATCGAAAATGAGCAACTTCAGTAACTATGTGTCGTCATCAATCCTTCACGATTCCTAGCACATTCTATGACTATCTTCCCCACAAACATACGCAACAACATAGCTACCTACCAACAAAAATATAGTACAAAGCAACAACTAGTAGATAACCTACGTCTTGAGCAAGCATCCGGTAAACCAATAGAGCTAATATACCAACCATCTTTGTGTGACCTCTGGCCTCCTCCATCCATCTTCCTTTCACACCCTCATGAAGAAGGGGGGGAGGTCAAGTTGAACTGGCTGATTTTAACAGGCGAACGTCACTTGAGCGAATTATACGATAATCGGGACTTCCTACTTACGGTCAACGGACAGTCACCGTGATTTGTTCCAGTTTCGAATTTGAACTTTTGATTTTTGGAACGTGTGTTTGGATTTTTGAATGTGGAAGCGAAGTGTTTGGAAGGGTTGGTAGAAATGTCAGAATTGACAGGTTTAGTGATGTGATAGTTTTTGTTTTTGTCGATCGATTAATTGCCAAGTTTTAATTCGATCAGGAATCGTTTCCGTGTGTGAAGTAAAACAGTCTTGACATATCCCGCTAAGATTTCGGCTGTGTCTTATTATGACGTATATTTAATTTCAGATAAGTAGGTACTTGATAATTCCATCAAAAAACTTTTTTCTCACTTCGCAAACTGAAAAAGTCCAACTCCTCAAGTAAGCAGTAAACAAAAAAGTAGTAGTAAATTTCTACAGAGTCAGGCCTCACGCAGACTTGATTAAAAAGCAATAACGTCATTACAGGCTATATAAAAAACCCATTACAAGCAGTAAGTATGAACTACGCTTAGGTATAACTTGTTTCTATTTATAGAAAAGTGAATCCACTGGGCCAGCGTGGTGGATTTCGGCCCACTCCCTCACTCACAGAGAAGAGGCCTGTGCTATGTCCCAGCTGTGGGAATATTATAGATTGATTATGATGATGATGAATCTTCCACCTAGTTGAGACTTATCACTGGCTGGTTAGAGAAATTGTCTTGTGAAATGTTTGTATTCGAAGTTCAAAAAAGCAATTTTGAATTTTGTAGGTCGGCCATGTTCTTTTTAGGGTAGAGGTGTAGGTATGCGTATTCAAGTTGTAGACTGAGACATTTGTTGTCCCGGACAACAATATGTTGCGCAAAAAATTTTTTCGCGGTGTCTGCTCTAGTTTACATTGAACCTCAATGATAGGCCGCCTCCGTGTAGGTCTAAAAGATTTGGTAGTTTGACTGTGTAAAAAGCAAAACTTATCAAATTCAATATGTATTTAATAATACTTCTAGAGTTAAAATTTTAATTCCTTCTAAGATTTTTGTCTTATTTGGAGTCAACGTTAGTTGATGATGATCTTCCAACACGTAGTTACTTATAACATACTCTCATTTCTGTTAATACTACTCTGTAACACCCACAGGAAGTGACAGGTTGGCATTTCCCAGGCCTAATGACAGCTAGTTCAAAAAAAGAATATTAAAAAATAACGAACGCATTCGATAAAATAGGGTGAAGGACACACTAGACGTCACAGGTAATTATGAAATTAAAATTGCCATACATAAACTAGACCTTTGCCATCAATTGCTTATAAGACATAGTACATATCTTTATTACATAATAAAATAACTGCCTTATTAGCCATCATAGAAAAACTGCCAACTGTATACGAACCAGCTTAGAATGACCTCCCGCGTTGAAGGAAAAGTGAGTTAGAATGAGGGGTCAGGATATATCGGATATTTTACACGCGTCTTTTGCTTATATTATTGATGTACGTTGGGCATGTCTCCATTGATGGACGATTTATGAGTTTGTTTCTTTTTTCGCAAAAAATGACGTTTTTCGACGAAGTGAGAATTTATGTGTGGTTTCGCGCCTTCTGCTGTGGTGACAGCATTTCTCTTTATGTTTTTGTGACGAGCAGCGGCTTTGACTTTTCTTGCTGCGATTTTTTGGAATGTTACACACATAAAACATGCTCTTTTTATCATAATCAGTGATTTCATTAGAAAATAGTCCTTTTAATGTATATATCAATAAAAATTAAAGTTGAATTGACCTCTTGTCTAATTCTGACGTTAGGTGTCAAAGTAACTTCAGTTGAGTCACGATCCCGATAGATATACGTATAATATTTTTAGTAAAATATTGCTGCCAAGTAGAGTTGTTACATTACCGATTATTATTTGCATAGCTAAGTATTTTAATTCAAAGCGATTGCGTGTGTACTATAATACAGTGACTTGCTAGTTAAATCTAATCCCATAGGTAACGCTCAAGTATCCAATAACACGATAGGTTAAAGATCAAAATAATTAACTCCTTATCTAATACTAATACCGTGTCGTAAGGTGAAGCGAACAGTTGTCGGCACACAGCGAGCCACGTGCATCAATGCGGGTTTCCTAGTACTCGATATATTTTTTCCTACTAAAACAAGTTCTGCACATTTTTATATGCTTGCATAAAAAATATATAGGTAGGGAGCGGAGTTTCTATTGTTTCTATTAAGAATGCAAAGGTTTGATGAAGTAGCAAGTTTTTGTTAGTCTTAGAAACTACGTTAGATGTCTTGTTAGTGAACTGTCGTAAATTATTAACAAACAGACAGGAAATGAGGAAAATATGAATGAATGGCTTAAAGTTGTGTTTAAGTGCTTAGTTTTTCTTGCAACTGTTCGAATGGTGTAGCCAGCGTTTGTTTTCTATGAGTCAATTGCGTGTTTGATTCTTGTATTGAGTCATTTTGTATTGCAGATAATGGTCTAGTTAAGATGTTTATGTATGTAGTTTATATCACAAAAAAGTGCAACGAGTTAAAACACACACAGACAGTTTTTTTTTGATAAAATTTACCTATATCCAGCAAAATTTCTGCACAACACAGACATGGCCTTTAAGTCCTTTTGTTTCTCACAAGCCACTTCCTACTACAAACGATGATTAATCTACGAAACTTTTTGTGTTACAACATAAATCGTAATCGATTTTAAACTGTATTTGTATGAAGTAACGTTTTCACTTTTTTGCGATTACAGCCTTGATTATTTACAAACACATAGTCAAGGTTAGGTTTTAATAAAATTTTGACGTTAATGCAACGTTCGGAGCTCAAATAAAATAAAATAAATTACATAATTTTAAATTTTAATTTTATTAAAACGTGCTCATATTCGAAATTTATATCAATTTTAAATTTCGAAGTTTAGTACGGTTTATTTGAAGTTTCCAAAAATAGCTTCTGTTTATGTTTGGTTATAATAATCTTAATTGGGTTGTAAGAATGAATTAGTAATATTACGTTTGTTTTACTGCTATTTCCATTAATATGGAAGTACAAGTTATTTCTATTACTCAAAAGGTTTTTACATAAGAGAAAAAAATCTTTGATTAAAATAATATGCTACCATAACCGGCTGATATTATTTTCTTATATCACACTATTTTTAAATGCATTAACTTAATAAAAACAATTAACAGTGAAAAACTTGAACACACCAGTCTCAATCAAATGTCTCAATCAAAAAGTTGCAAAAACAGAATATTTTTGCTTAACAAATCTGGTTAAAACAACAATCATAGTGAAGTGTAGTACCTAGCTCAAATACATAGATCTAACGTAACGTGTTTTTCAATACCTAGATTTCATAATATTCATATTATACGTCAAGCGCTACTGCTGAGCAGGAGGTTCTGGTTTCGATTCCCGGGTTGGGCAAAGTGTTATTGGGTTTTCCCATCTGAAATCTCTAAATAGCAGCCCGGAGTCTGGATTTGTGCTCGGTTGATGGCAATAAGCTCGCCCCCTATTACATGGGACTTAAACATAACTGGCGAAATGTGGGTGTACTATAGGCATAACTCTGCCTAACCCTTCGGGGAATACAGGCGTGATGTTATGTTACGGTTTGTACGTCAAATACTCAATTAGAGCATTTTTCAAGTTTTTTTATTTTTTTATTTGATTCTTAAATAGCCCTTGTTTTCAAATACACGGATACCTAGGTACCTACACTTTGACGTTGATAACATTTCTAATTGTTGAACTGTCAAAATTAAAGCTATTGCTACTGTATATTATCGCTCACGGCTCAGCTGACATCATTTTTTTACGCCATTTTGATTTTATCTGAGGAATAAGCCCGATTCCTTCAAAATTGGTGAAATAACTTTGTTATTCTCAGGATAATTAGCTGGTGAAATGAAAACATGGTTAGCTGAGAGTAATTAATACATCTATCCTTTGTATAAAACTTGTTCTAATTTTGTGACATCGGATCTAAGTGTGTTAAATCCAAACTTTTTCTACAGCTTGATATTCCTGTAGTCTAAGTCTATATCTACTCGTCGCTGGCGACATAATAACGGTAACTATATTGCTATAAGTTTATTCTAGAGGTACAAAACTTGAAATAGACCTCCGTACCTCGTATACAAGCATATTGTATGCAAAGGTTCACATCTACGCTACGTCAGGTATGAATGAAGGAGGCGGCCCGCGTGCCCTCAATACGACGGGTACAGTCGTGAATACCAAGCTTTTGGTTTTAGTTTATACTGATTTTATTTTGGTCCAAGCTTGTTTGACATCTCCCTTGACAACCAGCGCCGTCATCACGATAATTTTGAGCTAGCTTATGACAGACATTTAGCAGGGAGCTGCTACAGGCATAATCATATGATGAATGTCAAACTAAAAGCGCATATGTATGGTCTTTTATTGGTCTGTGTGTGTGGTTTCTATTAAAATGGTACCTAAATATAAGGCCTACGTCAATAATATGTCCTTTAATGACAATGATATATTATACTATTGTTTAGTTGTTTGTCACTATTTTAGAATGTTTTAGCCTGTAAGTGAATGTTTATTTTTGTGCTAAAACTTCGTAGGTATAACATTAATCTTGCTCCGAATGTATATTCACTTTAATTATTAGCAGGATGTTTAAAATCAGACTATTTATAAAAATGAAGCGGTAGGTACGATAATATCAATAAAATTCTAACTTTTATCTGGTTATAACTTGCTAACTAACCACAAACCATATTTTCCTTCACGTGGATATCTAAAATGCAATAAAACAGATAAGATATAATAAATATTTTTCCTGATCATTTTTCCTCAATAAATAACATCTTTATGAGCTATAAAAAGAATCTAGAGGAAAAAAAACAAGTTTTTTTCGATGTAAAATGCAACTTTAAAAGAAACTCCGGAACCACAATTAAATCAAGAAAATCGTTAACATTCAAAGAAAGTAAAACCAATTAAGTAAATAACAAAAATATCGAAAACAATGTTTACATTAAATGTACTTAACAAAAATTCTTACCAAACAGGCCTTCGACAAGTTGTACCTTTTACCTTTAACCGTTCCGTATTTACAGACTTTTTATCAATGTCAATTATAAAGTCAGTGCCGACAACAGGTCGTTTTACCCTACATTTACAAAAATGAACCACTTTCTCTTTGTGCCGCGATAATAAAATGTATGCAAAAATGTTTTGTTTATTTTTTCTTGGAATGGAAGGTATAAGGAAGTATTTTGGTTTATTAAATAGTTCGTTACTATGACGCGTGGCGTGAACTGGCGTGATGATTATATAATTCAAAATACCTACTAATAAACTTTCTGTAAAATTCACTCCTAATCAAAATACCGATCACTTAACCGGCGAATAAATAATTTCATTCAAAGTCATTTTTTTAGACAAGCCTGATATTGAGCATTTTGAAATCATCACCGCTTCACTTTCAAACCGTCATTGCTTGAATGGAAATCATTATATTGTGTTTCTCAATAAAAAAAATAAAATTCAAAACCAGCCATCGTTCTTTTCACATCAACCACTGTCAGATTCTCAATAAAAACTGGTATTTTTGAGCTCAAAACGGCAAGAAGTTTATAAGTACTGTAAGTTGTGAGTAGTAAAAGTAGATTTATTGGTTACTAGCTTTCGCCCGCGGCTCCGTCCGCGTGGAGGTCAGAAAATATCCCACACGAACGTACTACCGAGATAAAAACTACCCTATGTGTTAATCCAGGTTATAAACTATCTGTGTGCCAAATTTCATCCAAATCCGTCCCGCCGTTTTTGCGTGATTGAGTAACAAACATCAAAACATACAAACTTTCACAATTTATATTATTATTGCTAGTTTTTGCTCGCGATTTCGTTTGTCAAATTTCTTGTTTTAATGTAAAATAGTTAGTGAAAGAATTTTCGCAATTGGATCAATAGTCCGAAGATTACTCCCTACTTACAAACTCTCAAATTTCAGCTCTTTATAATATTATTACTAGCTTCCCCAAGCGGCTTCACCCGCGTGTTTATAAATTTTATCTTTTGTTATTTAGTGATAATATAGCATTCCTTTAGTGAAAGAATTTTTAGTATCGGTCCAGTAGTTTTTGAGTTTATTCATTACAAACAAAAAATCAAATCACTTAAGACACTTATTTATATAAACGTTACAAAGTTTTATTGACCTTAATCTGTGCCTATACTGTAATGTATGATGGGATGTGTGCTTTATAAGGCTGATTGAAAGTTTCTTCAATAAAATATTGATACCTATGTTTGTACTTAATGTTCAATTTTATGACAAAGAGGTGAAATAGGTCCATCTCTGTCAGCAATACATACTGTAAAATTTCTTTAAACATAATTATATATGTGTAATATTGTCTTGCCTGGGTTTTTTTCCCAAACTTTTCTTATAAACGTCGCTCACAATGGGCCTTATTAGAAGGCTAAAAGTCAAAGTTGGATTTTCCCTACGTGATCGAATCAGAAATGAAGAGATTCGCAGAAAACCCATAGTAACCGACTTAGCCCGAAGATTTGCCAAACTTAAGTGGCAGTGGGCACAGAACAGATGGCCCATGGGGCCGAAAGGTTCTAGAGTGGCGCCGCATACCAGAAGACGTAGCGTTGGAAGGGCTCCCGCAAGATGGACCGATAACGTTGTGAAGGCCGCAGGAATCTGCTGGAAGCACAGAACCGGTCGAAGTGGTGGAGCTTGGGCCTATGTCCAACAGTGGACGTCTGTTGGCTGAAATGATGATGATGAATGACGTTTAAACCGTTTATTTAAAAATGGAATGTAGAGAACATACAGTTCAAATCTGACGAATTAGGTTGCTTATAATACCATAATCAAATCTCAAAAACCGTTCCATTTTTAATTCTAAACCGTCATCTTTCAAGCCAGTACTAAACCAAAAACTAATTAACGAGCTATATTAATCGAAAATGAAGCGATTAATAAAATTTCGCCGAGTAACTTTAGTAAAAAATCTGTAGTTGCACGGTTCGCGCACACGTGGTTGCGCGTACGCAAGCAAAAAGTACGCGATCAAACTGATATAAAGAAAAAATGAGCGAGCGAATACTGTTATTCAATGTGTATGTTTAATGGTCAAACTGTACGTCTTGTCTTAAATTCATCAAGAATTTAATATGGCTTTTAATTAGTGGTCTATTTCTTAACTTGAATTTGATCAGACTTTTTTTGTGGTTCTCCAACATGGTAACTTTCGTTTTCGCACGGAAAAATAATATGATGGATTAATGGAAAAAGGTTTCATATACGTGGACATATAGCATTATTAAGTCTTTGCAATTCGCAGTCAATGTAAGGTTATATGTAGATCAAAATAAGATTCTTTGAATTTTGCGGGCTACCCTGACGCTTTTGCCTTAAACCCAGTTGTCAATTTAGAAAAGAAGTACCTACCCAATATAGGAAACACTGTAATGTAATGTAGAAATACCTCATTATTTACAAGTTTAATTAGGAGTACCTGGCGACCTGCTACTGCTCTGGTGAAAAATATAGAATGCTCATTTAATAGTAATAGGAAAGTTCATACTAATTCCATGCTTCCATGATAGTAGGTACTTACTAATTCCATGCTGTCATGTCATTATTTTAGGGTAGCCATCTTGTTCTAAAGTTTGGCTGACGGATCTCTGCTCGGGTGAAAATATGTAGAAAATGAACTTTCCCAGATATGAAACCTAGCTAGATCGGTTTTTCGCCCCCTAGATTTTACCTTCAAATAGGCTCGCCCCCTATTACATGGGACTTAGACATAACTGACGAAACGTGGGTGTAATAGTACACCTCTGCCCAACTCTTCCAGAAATATAGGCGTGATGTTTGAATAATGTGTTAAAGAACTGCAAGACTTCTTAAAAAAATTGCCAAGAAAATGACTATTAGTCTGAAAAATAAATCTTGACCAGCAAAGTCGCATGAAAACATTATGCACTTAATATTAAATGCACAGAAATATCAACGGGTGTTGCAAAGGTCGACAGATTGTTGCAACATAGTACTACTTTCACGTTTTATACCTCAAGGGGTAGACAGAGCAGAGAACATGCCTTTTACCTTATATGGGCATTTCTTATTAAAGTTTTCTAGTAACTCGTTTTATGTAAATACAGGTAGCTCAGAAATTGAGGACTATGTTATCAGCCTGTATTTGTCTTTCTACAGTAGGGGTTCGTGGCTAAATAATAACAGCTGCACGGGTCGATCGAAGGTTAAGCTAGGCTTGCCGCGGTCGGTTCGTGGATGGGTGCCCCTTCTTTACTGGCGAGACCCTTGCGTGCCACATGAGGTCGTTGGTCCCGGCTGCCTTTCGTAGATCTTTGACAGTCGTTACAGGTAGTTAGAAGCCCAAGTCTGACAACGAGTATTACCAAGGAGTTACACAGTAACTGGGTTGTGGAGGTCAGATAGGCAGTCGCTCCATGTAAAATACCGGTATTCAGCTGCATCCCGTTAGACTGGAAGCTGACTCTAACATTGTTGGAAAAAGGGTAGGCTTTTGATTTAAGAAGAAGGTCAAAATCTAGTCGCAATGATCTAAGAATCGAAATGAGAGTTCTGTATGAGTTCGAAACTAGTCGGGCAACCCTGAAACAACGAACAGAAACTGAAAAACATCACCATTCAATCATTATATTCATTTGGTACAGACGCCAACAGGTCAACCTACCCGAAAGTGTCAAATTTTCCCAATCAACTTTGAACCTTAACCTATAGTGGTAAAGTTGAAAATAGATTGTAGTAGGTTGATGTGCTGGCTCTGTACCTTTACGTGTCTCAGGTGATCAGGTGAGAAGATAGGTAGGTACAGACGCCAGCACGTCAACCTACCCAAAACTGTCAAATATTCCCAATAAACTTTGAACCTTATGCCTCAGTATTAAAGTTGAAAATCTATTAAAGAAATTTGACTGATTGTAGTAGGTAGATGTGCTGGCGTCTGTACCATAGAATACAAAATAGTATAAGCCGCATTATAAATATTAAAAAAACCTTTTTTACAATAATGTCAACAGACCTGATAAGAAATCTATCAATTTCCTTTAATAGACCTCAAAAAACTATACAGCTGCAACATTCTCATAAAAGTTATAGGTACTATTAATAAAAATATTTGTGCATAACCTGCGCTCGCGCTCATTCGGGGGCGGTCTCCTTATTATTTATTAATTTTCGCATCCCATAAGGTGGTACTTACAGACACATTCACACCCATACCGGGGTTATGTTACACCGTAGTAGGCGAGCGAGCGAATGTGGATGTCGGAATGTTGAATGTAGAATACTTGTTGTTCGATATGTTATGGATAAGTTATGCTTTTGTTCTTGGTGTAATGTGATGGTTTAATTATGTTATTTAAGTCATATGTTTGTTCTACCACAGTTAGAGCGTTGGTAGAGAGACAGACTTCTAATTTTTCAAACACATTGCTGGGTAGTATGTCAGTATCGGTGTTTAAGAGGGGCTGAGAATCTCAGTGAAGTATAAATGGACAAATCTTTATCCAGCAGCGGTGGAAAGCTATAGGCTTATGGCGATGAACAAAATTCTTATTTTTAGAATATGCTCAAAATTTTAAAAGATGTAGCTAATGAGAGAGAAAAAGAGTTTTTTTTTCTATTGAAGCCTGCCTTTGATTGTCTGCCTAATTCACTGTAACTGTCTGTCTGTGTGTTTTCTGGCTGTTCGAAGCTTGTCAGGTCACGAATTGAGTTCCATAACACTACACTACAGCACTCTGTGTACGTTTAAACGTTACAGTTCAGTGTGAGAAGCAGTCGTAGATTACAACGACTGGGTGTGGTCACAATATTTATTAAAATCTCTTCATTGCAGAGAAAAAAATATAATCTTATCGCGACGGGGAGAAATGCTTGTTTTATTAACTATTTCGTTTAAATAAAGCCTTTGGAATGCAATTTATTAACAAATTATTATTTAATGATACCTCCCAGAACTTAAATTGAGAAACTAGTGAAGTATGGTGACGGAAAATACACATAACATCACGCCTGTATTCCCCGTGGGGTTAGGCAGAGGTGTACCTAATAGTACACCCAATTTTTAAGTCCCATGTAATAGGGGGCGAGCCTATTGCCATCAACCGGGCACAAATCCAAACTCCGAACTGCTACTGAGAAATTTTTGATGGAAAACCCAATTAAACTTGAAGGAAAATATACGATTTTTTTCTTTATTTATTAGTAAGTACCTAATAAAGGTCGCAAGAAGCCGCTGGATGCAGGTCGCTTCTAACCGGCCAATTTGGAAATCATTGGGGGAGGCCTATGTTCAGCAGTGGACGTCCTATGGCTGAAATGATGATTATGATGATGATTAGTATCTAAAAAGTGAGCAAGTGTGGTGATCAATGCACTCATACAGAGAAGGCACGGTCTTTGCCCTGTGGGACAGCTATAAGCCGGTGTTAGGAATACTGGATCGTGTGAAAGATGATGGGATCGGATGAAATGGGGTGATTACCGAGATGACAAGTAATAGAGAAGTGTGGAAGAAAGGGACATGTTGCATCGACAAATTTGGAGAAGGGTAGGAGAATCATGATGTTTATTAAGCGATTATAAACCATCCCTGGGTTTATAAAAGGTGACAACATGACAACAACAAGCATAGACAATCCAGCAAGCCCCGTATTGAGTATTTCTAGTTCCCTTATAAACAGTTGATTTCTACATGTATGTTCAGCAGAAGACGGGCTAATATAATGCCAGTTCATCATCATAAATCCACTATAATTTCCAGACACCTATGCACAATGCTAACCACCTAGACACCTTGGTTTTCGTAACTCAATTCCTTGTAATTTAGGTCATATTAACCAGCCTTAAATTCTTGAATACATTAATGTTTAGATAAATTATAAACAGTAATTAATTCATGTGGAAAATCCAGTTAGATTTCACTAACTAATATCGTGAATTAATAAATGGAGATATGCAAGGGTGACTGCGTTTTATGATCCTGATCAACAAACACACAATCACACATTGACAAAACACACACACACATTGACATGGAAATTGTATCAAATCTTGGGTACCAAATTTACCATGGGATCGCATCAGCTATTCTCTTAGTGAAGCCGTAGGGTCCCGACTGTCATTCGTAAGTCTTTGACAGTCGTTACGCGTAGTTCAAATCTCAAAACTCTGTCAACCAGTCTTACCAAGAGGTATCATACCCAGTACCTCAGTTGTAGGGGTCAGATAGGCAGTCGCTTCATGTAAAATGTTGGTATTCAGCTGCATCTGATTAGACTGGAGCCTACCCCAACATAGATGGAAAAAAATCTAGGCAAATGATGAGTATAAAACATAAGGTACTAGGTATACAGAAATGTTAGAAATAAAATTAGGGGATTTTGTTTACAAACTGCTTAAATATGAAGTTGCCACGAGCATGATCCCCTAGTCGGAAAAACTGTTTTTGGATATTTGCATTAGGAATTTCTCGGTAGAAGCCCAGTCTGGATTTTGGCCCGGTTGATGGCAATCAAGGCTCGCTCAACAAGTAACTTAACATAACAGACAGGCAAAATGTGGGTGTAATATATAAACCTTATAAAATTAACGATACTATCAAACTTTTTGTCTTAAGTATTTATGTATCTAAACCTTTTGCACTAAGATATGACGAATATTTTCCTCTGTCAATAAAGTAAGTACATAAATTAATTAAAATACTGGTATAAACAAGAAAATAGAATTCTGCGACAGCCATATTGGTTTTTCGACGTTGACAACTGGGTGACGTTACGAGGTCTTGATTAATGCAAATTCAAAAGATTTAATTCTAAATGTAGAGCATTTTAGTATGCAATCAAACATAAACGGACAATAATATGCGTACAAAAACATCACCCCCCTTTTAAATCGCCACGGTCGGTCAAAAAAGGACAATGAATTTTCTCAACAAAAGGATATTTCTACATATCGTGTACCAGGACTTCATAAAAGAAAAGAAGTTACTAACAAATACTTGGAAATCAAGAAAACGGCGAGCGACCGAACCTCGAACTCTCGACACAGAGTTACTGTGTCAAAACACTGAGTCCTTACTCTTTTATGAATCGAACACCGAAAACGTCTCTGTGTCGTAGTTGGAAAGCGGATTATAAGTAAACGTTGATTGCCTTGAAGTAGCGCCGGCAGTTTCTGTCTCGCTCTGTCGTGTGTTATCGTACATTGCCGTCTCTTTCGCCAAGTTACGCAAAAGGCATTTTTTAAGAATGCTGGAACGTGTATTGATGGTAGGTTTTCTAATCGCGAATTCATAATCAGATGATTTTAGTTACATTGTGGCTATCAATCTTGGTAAAGTTCGGGGGTAGGCAGAAGAGAAGGCTTGGTTTACTTATTATTGTTATCAGCATACGTTTTCATCCAGCCTTGCATTGCTTTAAATTAAAGGAACAGTGGCTCATTGGCTATTCTTTTACTATTATGAGCATGTTCCTAAAGGTAGGTTTGATGTCAGGTGGTAAGAAAGTAGGTACCAGAAAAACATAAAGACAAGACAGTATCCCTCAACTGTAACGCAAAAGTTTTTAATTTTCCTAGATGAAAAGTACCCTATGTCATTTTCCAACTACCAAGCAGTCTCTTCGCAAAATTTCATCAAATTCAGTTCAGCAATTTAGCCATAAAAGTCACTCAAACTGACATACCTGCAGAATCATTCACATTCTTGAAATCACTAAGGTTTTATTTAAAAAAATCTGTTCACTGCCTGGTTGGTCTAGTGGTCGCAAGCGCTACTGCTGAGCATGAAGTCCTGGTGGGTTCGATTCCCAGATCGTGCAGTGTTATTGCGTTTTTCCATCAAGAATTTCTCAGTAGCAGCCCGTAGTCTGGATTCGTGGCCGGTCGATGACAATAGACTCGCCCCCTTTTACATGGGACTTAAAAAAAATAACTGGCGAAATGTGGGTGTAATAGGTACACCTCTGCCTAACCCTTCGGGGTCTACCAGCGTAATGGCTTATAAAAAAGTAAAGTTCCCAATAAAGATCGTAACAAAACAAACAGTACATACATATGTAGGTATATAGGCACCTATGTATAATTGTATATGCAATACATAATGCAGGTGTAAGCCGCAGGAATATCCAGAGGAAATGACGTAATCAATACATACCTACCTACAAGTATTTATGTAACTAAGGTCTATTCAAATCCTTGTTTCCAATTGATGTTATTTCCGCTTAAACAAACATCAACTTTATGAAAGTGTAAATAAAGTTGATTTTAGACTGACTAGTACTGTTAAAAAAGTCATAAAAAATATGAAGTTGTAGCGCAAACTGAACCTTATGTGTAGACGTTACGGTTGTTTTTCCTAAAACTCGTGTTTGTTTACATGTTTGGCAAATAAGCGTATATAAATATACTTTATATAGGTTAAGTAGAGTAAACAACTAGGTATATAATTTTCTATAAATATTAAAATTATATTAATATACTGCGTAAATTGTAGTCTGGGTACGTGAAGGGGTCATTGCTAAACAATCGCACGGGTTGATCGAAGGTAAGCTACGCTTGCCGAGGTCGGTCCGTGGATGGGTGACCATCCATTACGTATCGAGACCCCTTCGTGCCTCGGAAAGCACATTAAACCGTTGGTCCCGGCTGTCATTAGTTGATTAATTACAGTCGTTACGGGTGGTCAGAAGAACGAGAGTCTGACAACCAGTCTTACCAAGGGGTGTCGTATTAACCAGTTATTGGATTGTGGAGGTCAGATAGGCAGTTGCTCCTTGTAAAATACTGGTATTCAGCTGCATTTGGTTAGACTGGAAGCTGACCCCAACAGATTTGGGAAAAGGCTATGATGGGATGTGAAGCCTATAAGAAAATAAAATGGCGCACACTAAAGATTGACAGCTGGACCAGCAGAAGACTTAAAAAAGGAGGAGGTTCTCAATTCGACTGTATGTTGTTGTTTTTTTTTTGTATGTTTTTAAAGCCAATTAAGAATTGATTTTGGTGATTCTTTTTTTGTTTGATAGGTCATACTTTAAAGGTGGTCCCATATTAATGTTATTAACTTTGCTTAGGTAGTATCTGAGTTAGCTTCCATAATACGTCCCCACTAAAGGCTCGTGCAGACTAGCGCGACGCGACGGCGCGACGCGACTCAAACAATACAATTTCTAAGAAAACTTCACGGTATAACAATAGCCGGTGTCGCGTCGCGCTGTCGCGTCGCCCTAGTCTGCACGAGCTTTTAGATGTGGATGATATGATGATAAGTTCCTGTCACTGTTATTTACATAGAAGGTAGGAAAGGAATTTTACATATTTAGGTATCACAACTAAACAGCGGAAAAATAAAAACATTTTACAAAAAAAAAACTGCTTCCAAAAAAAAAAGTAAAAAGAGTAGGTACTTAAAAAGTAGTTATTTTTCACTTTGTAGTGTTTTTTTGGAAGTCAGTTGTTTTTTTTTTTGTAATAAGATATTTCCATAGGCAAAAATGCCAAATTCTATAGAAACTCATCCCCCCTATTTAACCCCATAGTGGAAAGAATTTTCATAAATCCTTCCTTAGCACCAATTTTCTTTATACAAGGAACTCTGCAGTTTGTTCGTCTTTTTAAGGTTCCAGTTATTCTAATATTAGATACATAACATTATGTATATATTTATAATATGCAGTAAGTAAACTTGCATATTATAAGATGCATATAATTACAGGAAACTCCACACTTTGACAGTTTAGTATAAATACACACACACACAAACTAACAGACATGATAAGTCACTGTAGCGACTTGTAGGGACAGCAAAAAATTTTGAATGATTTTTTTTTGCTGTTTTTTTTGTGATATCAAAGATGAAAAGCTGGGTTAAAGTTTTTTATTCCGAAGATCAGAAATAACCTTGGTTCTGATGACATAATATTTTGTATAACCAACCAACGATATAGGGGATCAACACCTAGGGACCATATCACAGGTTAATAGAGAAACTTTAAAAAATATAGGGGAACCAAAATGGCTTATAAAATTAAAGTTATGTGATAATGAGGCTTTTTCAAAATAACGACATGAACTATTAATCTTACATAATCTTGATCTCATTCATCTCATTTCTTAATCTTCTTCTATCATAATTCATAGTTGTTCTTACACGACCTTATCTTACTTATTGATCACCAAATCTAAACTCAATAGCTTTGAAAGCCAAAAGCAGTGAGCAAGCGCGGTGATCAATGCTCGTTACCTCTTGGCCACGAGCTACACACTCAAACGATAAACCTCTTGGGCGGAGAAAACAAATGAAAGAAGTTGTTTAAAACATGCCACAAGTCACCACGACGCGACAACAGCTGACGCGAGTGTCGCTTCGCCCGAGGCCGTGGAGACGGACAAGGCCTCGCGTGGGACAATTACACCCCGCCACCTTTTTTTGCAAACCCTACAATATTTTCCTGATTTAATGAATGCATCTAGAGCCAGCCATCACTGAGATGCAGGCTGACTCAGCCTCGTGATAAACCAATAAAATATTACACGCAGTTCCACCTAGTTAACTATAATAATGTATTTGTCGTTATTTTTATTATATCTTTTATTTTATATCATATTTTTTAAACTACTATTGGATGTGACACGCTGTCAATTTTTGAAATTGCTCATTATCTCGCCACACTTTTGGCTATAATGTTGGTCATTGACACAGAGTACTTTTTTATATACGGAACATAACAGAACACAGAACGACAGAACACTGCAGAACACTGTTCATTGACAGAACACTGCTGACTTTTCCATTGATATAAATATTTGATGTCATAATTTGGTTAAAGTCCGAATGAAACAGCTGCATTGAAGTACACTGACTGATGGTGATGTCATTTAGGTAAGTTTTATAGCCATAAAAAGGTAGTGCGTAAAAATTAGGTATTACGGGACTGCCCGTTTTCCGTTTTGTAATTTAAAGATCCTTTTCCAGTTTTGAACACTTCGGTTTTCGACAAGATCGACGTACCATTAAGGCTTATTTTCGTTGGTCGATATAGGGATCCGTAGGGTCCGTACGTTTTCATTAGTCGATGGGGCCCGCATTTGGGGTGCTGGAGATTTCTGTAAAGCATGCCTTTGAGGGAAACGTTTTCATTAGTCGATCGGGAAGGATTGTGGTATACGAATAACCTGCACCACACGTAGGTTATTGGCATTGGGTGAGAGTCTCCGCACGCTTTTTACCGACCGATGAATCTATGACTTTCATTCGTTACTACCCCGCCTGCGAGAAGTCCCTGCATGCTGTTTATCGACTAATGAAAATGAGCCATTACTCATAAGCCTTCTACAAAGCTATATAAAGTACGTCCTTCCGTTAAAGGATTCCTATCATACCATTCAACAGGTGAGAATCAAACAAAGGATCGCCAGTTCTGCATGAGATCACAATCCTTTCATACAGGAGACATCCAAAACACCGCCTATCAAATCTTGGTCGCTGGTACTTTTGATCATGAATCTCAAATATAGAACACTTGAAACTTCTATAAAACCTTAATTCCTGGTACATTTTCTACGAATCTTTATCAAAGAGATGCCTCTTAACAAAATATTAATTAAATCTAAGAACATTTTGAAGACTCAATATATCACCTCCTGCTACATATTAAACCCTGGTACAGTCATGGTTCCTTAACAAAGAAGTCTCCACAACACCTCCTTACTATAATCTTGGTCCCTGGTACTTTTGATCATGAATCTCAAATATAGCAGACTTGAAATTTCTATAAAACCTTAATTCCTGGTACATTTATCTGCGAATCTTTATCAAAAAGATGCCTCTTAACAAAATATTAATTAAATCTAAGAACATTTTGAAGACTCAATATATCACCTCCTGCTACATATTAAACCCTGGTACAGTCATGGTTCCTTAACAAAGAAGTCTCCACAACACCTCCTTACTATAATCTTGGTCCCTGGTACTTTTGATCATGAATCTCAAATATAGCAGACTTGAAATTTCTATAAAACCTTAATTCCTGGTACATTTATCTGCGAATCTTTATCAAAAAGATGCCTCTTAACAAAATATTAATTAAATCTAGAACATTTTGAAGACTCAATATATCACCTCCTGCTACACCTTTAACCCTGGTACAGTGATTCCTTAACAAAGAAGTCTTCACAACACCTCCTATCTAAAATCTTCGACCCTGGTACATTTGGCACAATGTTTTGACTGGCACCCGTCAGTGCGGAACGGTTTTTGTGCCATCCAACATCCGTCTGTCCCAATGATATGACTTACTGACTTTGAGGCACAAGGCGTGTTGTTCTTAAGATAATTATGTCGTAAGATATTTTTTATTTTAAAAGGGTCTGTCTCCATATGAAATCACTGTTTATTGACTTTGTGAATGACGATAATAATTAAGACCGCTCAGCGACCTGGTGAAAAGAAACCGGGGCAAACATCCCCACTAGAAATCTTGCTAGCTGGGACTTTAACTATTCTCGAATAGCCAACACTAGTGTAAAAAAATAATGCTTTGGCAGAAATTTACTGGATAACTTCTACTATCCTACTATAATCCAGTAAATGTGAAACTTTGTATGTTTGATAATTATTCAATCACGCAAAAAAAGGCTGAATGGATGTGGCAGACAGATAGTTTAATAACCAGGATTAACACGTAGGATACTTTGTATCCCGGTAAAAAACTACTGCTTTATATATATAGGTAAAACTAGCTTCTGCATGTTTATTTCTCCCTGGACCCAATTATTCTGAAGACCACGTAACGAAGTCGCTCGTACGAAATAAAAGTGAGGCTATAGAATTGGCAAAAATCTTGAAGCTAGTTTTCAACCAAACTATTGAAATGGCACTGCTTAGATATCAAATATGGAGTAAATATATAGTAAAATGATTATAATATCATTGTTACTATTAGTAAGTTATCTAAGCTAATAACCTCTCTAGACACATACTTCAGTTGACTTACCTACATACTAAAGTTCATATAGCCTTCAACTTCCTACTTATTAGATACTAAAGTAAGTTAAGTGTTTTGACATTAGATTTAACTTAGAATAAGTGTTTTAACGTTAGGTTTAACTTAGAAAGCTTAGGTACTTACGTTTCACTTAAGGGATTATAAACTTTAAGGTTATATAGGACGTAATATTTTTATGTTAAGTCGGCTTTTAATAAAGACTTGTTTTTGTCATCAAAATAATTATTATATGCCATTTAATTACTTTATTAACTTATTCATAACTAATTAATTTACGTCAGTAAAAATGATCTTTAAATATTAATATCGTGTATACCTTTAAAAGTACGATAACAAAAATGAAAATGCACTCGGTTTACGCAATTTAGCTCTTAAAGTGTTTGTAATATGTTCTAATAAATGTATCTTCATAATTTTGTCAGATATCGGAAAAGACTCATGTTAGGGATTTGGTCTGACTGTAAAATAAGACATTTTTAAATTTTCATTTTATAATATTTCGCTCTGTTCAGGGAAAATGATAAATCTTGGTACGAGTATGTTAGATGAGATCCTTTATATTATTTTATTGACAGTATT
This sequence comes from Xanthia togata, assembly GCA_963853775.1. Taxonomy (NCBI): domain Eukaryota; kingdom Metazoa; phylum Arthropoda; class Insecta; order Lepidoptera; family Noctuidae; genus Xanthia; species Xanthia togata. Next base: position 9,303,509 of record OY970816.1, read on the forward strand.
GATGAAACCTATATGAAATATTTATATCAATAACAATAATGACATTTTACTAATGTAACAATCTATTATTTTATTATCCTATTCACTATTGACTACAAAAAACTCATAGATCAAACCTCATATTATAGAGATTTCTAAATCAACCTTGAATAGGCTAGAAGTAACAGGCCTGTGACCAAGTACTTACAACCGATTGCTCAAAGCGATCATGAACGCGCTGAAGGACACAGCTTACCTCCGCCGCTTAGTCCTCGCTCATCTTTCAGTGGAGCATAACACCCAAGTGATGTAATCGTAAAAATGTTAATTTTTATACAGGGTGTTTGGCAGAACGTTGAACATACGAAAATGGTGGATAGATTGGGTCATCTGCTACTTACTCAGCCCTAATTTAATAGGCCCTGGACCCCAGGATATTAAAAAAAAATTTTTTTTGCTTTCTTCTAGTTTCACCACTTTCTTAACTTTAGAGTGTATTTTTTATCACAAATGGATAAAACAGGTTTTTTTTTATCGTTAATGTTGGTAGATTCTTATAAAACTATTGCTTTATTCAGATGTTAGCTAGAAAAAAAGTTATAAGTCCTCAAACTTACAGAAATATGTAAAAAAATACTTGAAACTAAATTTCAACTTGCATTAAAAAAAAAAAAAAATGGGTTGAGTAAGTAGCAGATGACCCCACCTATCCACCATTTTCGTATGTTCAACGTTCTGCCAAACCCCCTGTATATCTCCTTTTAATTTTGACACACTAATGTAATTAGAGCAGAAATGGTATAGCGGTAAATGACATTTTATGTTATGCGTATGGAAAGAAGTTTTTTTTAATTTGAGTGACGTCTGACGTCAATATTGTAGATCGTCGTAAAATCAATAATAGCAGGTAACATATTAGTTAGAATGCTCACTCGATCAATTCTACTAATAAGTAAAGACTCGTAATCTACTAAACACTTAACTAGAAACATGTAAACAAATTCATTACTTAACAGATAGAATCATCACAAACATTAAAATTAAATGTTATAATTTATACATTTTTTTTATTCACTTTGCATTTGTACTGCATTCCTTTGAGTCGCGATAGTAAGGTACATGACAAAAACATGCTCGTTTGATAATGGATGCGATGTGGGTAGTACAGTACTAAACATATGTAGTGAGTATTGGCATAGATTACATAATAATGTAAACAAATGTCATCATAGTACTTTTAAACGATTATTCAACGTGTATATTGAATAATTTGTCTGGTTTTGCACCAGTTGCAATAATTGACTTTTGGATCGAAGTTTCTTCTCACGTTATATTCTGCACACGGCTAATGAGAGCCAGACCGAAAAAAGTGTAACATTTTGACCATGACGACAGTTTTGTTGGGGGATCAAAATGTTACACTTTTTTCGCTTTAGTTTTGACCATTATAACAAATTTTGTTACGATGGTAACAAATATCTAAAAAGTATAACATTTTGACCCCCACGATATGTTTGTTACGTAACAAAAGTGCCCTAAGGGTTAAAATGTTACACTTTTTTCGGTCTGGCTCTCATTCGCCAAGTGTGCAAAACCGAAAGGAAGGTCATTCCACCCGTGTGTCCCACGACATCTCTCAGCTGTTGTTTTATCACTCATTCTTGCTTCATTTTTATAGGTACCACTGTTATACGTAATGATGAACGAAAATATCGTGAAAAATTGGTTTGGAAAATAGCAAACAATCACTTAAATGAAACAAAATGAAATAGATACTATTATTCCTATTTTTTTTAATATGACGTGTAAGAATAAAAAATAAATTTAAATAAAGTATGCTCTTGACATTTCCTAACTGGCTGCCCCTGAGAAGAAAAGGAGAAACTCACGGGTCAAAGTCTTTTTTATAGTCTAGACATAATCTTGCTCAGGCCGTATGAGGACCATGTAGATTAGTGTCTGAAATGGTCTTTAGAAGAAAGAACCCCACAGATTTAAATGGCCCTGTCCAGTCAGTGCAAGCATTTGTGTAATCGTGGAGTTCAACTCAGAACATAACTCCCTTTAAGTTCTGAGTTGAGCTCAACTCATTGAGTAAGCGTGGTGATCAATGCTCGTGCCTTCTCTGTATGAGAAGATGCTGTTATTAATTTTAAAAGATCATGGAGTTATACCTACTTACCGGAATATTATTTCTATCTAGATAGTTTAGAATGCTGCAATCCAAGACAATGCCTTTTCCCAACTATATTGGGGTTAGCTTCCAGTCTAACCGGACTCCGGAGACAAAAAAAAAAAAAAACTGTAGGTATTACATGGAGTGACAGCCTATCTGACGTCGGTAAAAACCCAGTTACTGGGTAACATGATACCTCATGATATGTGTCAACATACAGTAGCTCTTTTACTTGTTGAATTCACAAAACAAGCAACCACGAGTAAAATGCTTGTCCATACCGATAAGGGCATAATAAAATGGAGTTAATTCCATTAAACTGCCACTACAACTTAATTCCGACTCTATTTACATATGATTAAAGCATAAATTTAATTACCGAATCGATCACAGAGATCCAAAGATAATAAATATTCTGTGGCTTTTTGCGTGTACAGTAAGCGTAACAAGTTTTCCAATAAAAATGTTAATAAAGAACAGCTTTTTGTTTGCGAAACTTGTTGGTGGGTTGTGCTAAGGGAAATTTATTTATTGCCCACATTCTTAATTGCAAGGTGAGATTATACTTGTTAGTTTTTAATGTACAATTAATTTGATGTCGATCTTAAACAAAAAGTCAAGCAGGTGCTTTCTTAGTGGGTTACTATCACGCCTGTAAACCACGAAGGGTTGGGCAGAGGTGTACCTATACCCACATATTTCCAGTTATGTTTAAGTTCCATGTAAAAGGGGCAGACTCCGTGCTGCTCTTGACAAATTCCAGATGGAAAAACTTAATAACACTTAGCCCGACACAGGAATCGAACCCAGTACCTCATGCTCAGGAGTTGAGCTTGCGAGCACTAGATCAATGAGGCAGTCAAATATGTTTTTTTTAAAGTAATAAATGTGTTTGCTTACTGTCAATAATTGTGTGATTGTATAATCGAAATAACAAAAGCCAATCATCTGACTCTCTCTGACTTCACACAATATTTGAGAGAAAAAAATTAAAACTAAATTGATTATCAACTTTGACAGTCGTATGACACGTCCAATTGACGTAGTGTGTCAATCTTTTAAACAATTCATTTCCCGTTATATGCCATGGATTTTAACCTACAGCATGTTACTTAAAAACCAGACCTGTTAACCAACGGACCACAAAGATGTTTTTAATATCAAAAAGATAAAATTAAGAAAATTCTAAAACACAGAAGTACTGAGGCTCCTGCTTATCCCTCGTCAGTTTTAAAAGCGTGAAAGCATCAAGTATAAAGTGATTTCCCTTGGCACCGGCGACGCAGGCGCAACGAGTTTTTATCAGTCTTTCCTACCGCTGCCTACTAAACCAAACGGCGAAACGAACGCGGTGACCATGAGGCCGAGAAGTACGGGACATTGATTGATGTTGAAATTAGTGTAGAAATTATAAAAAGTACGATTGGAATAAGAGTTTTGAAAAGAGCAAGGTTCCGAAAAATTATATTATTTACCGACATTAATTTAGAGACTATTTTTAAAAGAGCTTGAACTCCCGTCTAGTCTTACGTGTCTGTGTTTTTAATACATTTAGTTTAGATTGTAATTAAGATTATTTCTAGCATAATGTTTAATGTATGTGTGATGTGGCTGTACTATTTTTAATTATAAGAATCTCTGATTATACAATATGTAAAAAAAAAAATCGCTGTTCCGAAAGGGGCAAATAAGTACTGCAATAACATTACCAAAAAGTTTATTTTATTTTTAAATGTTATTGAAAATAAAAAAGTTATTGCTATTTAAAATTCACATTTTTAGTACACACGGCACTACGACACGGGGTACGACAATCTTATACAATGCGAGATCAGCATAAACTGGAAATGCATAGCTTGATGTGTAGCGGTATGTACCAAAATTACCTCAAATCCATGAACAATTAGCAAATTTTCAACAGGGGTCATAAGTTATTAGTTTTAGATACCCGCTAAATGACGCGCAAAATGTAATAACCCGGTAAAATCCCCATTGAAAAAATAAGTGGGGATTTTTTTTTCTTTTTTCGTGAAAATTTCCATAAATATACTCTCTATACGATACCTAACAACACCCCCACGGATCGGACAGGTTTTTTTTACATCTTGCATAAACCTAAACCTCACCTATTGCCGTATAAGTCTAAATCTAGATAATAATATTATAGTGACAATCCAGACAATTGATTTTTATGGTTGCTAAACTCGTCTACACTACTATTAAAAAGAGAAAACATTTGTATTTTTGTATGTAATGAAAAAACTACTTAACCGATTCTGAAAATTATTTCACCAGTAGAATGCTATATTATCACTGAGTAAAATAAGATATAATTTATAAAGATATCATGCAGACGACGCCTCACTCCCAGCAGTGCTATTCTGTAAGCATCTCACCGTGAAAACTTAGGTGAAGTGAGCTCGGAGTGAGCTGTCAGTCCCTAGCAGCAGGTGGAATCACAGCTCACTTCACGTTCACTTCACCTAAGTTTTCACCGTGAGATTATTACAGAATAGACCGGCTGTAATCAAAACAGTGGACAAGTGTTATTTTTTCTGAGCCTTCGAAAGTCACCGTAAGCCGTTATCAAGTTTTTCGAAGACACATAAATGGTAACAGTTCGTCAAGGGCGAAGCTTAAATGGGTGTATCATATTAATAACAATCCATTTTTCCTCACAAAAGCGGATACAAAATTCACATCTGACGGAAAAAAAAAATGTCTCGCCATCATCTGACTTCGTAGCCATCCTACGCCTTTTGTCCGTACATTACCATACAATGGGAGACACCTCACACGTCCTTGGTTCCTTATCTGCTTATCATACTACCTTCCTATTTGTAATTATGAATAGAACACTGTTTTTATGAACCTCATCACCTAAGGTCAGCGAATTAATCACGAAAAGAATTATGTTTAGTGTTAATGAATTCGGTAACACGCTCTTTGAGAGGTCAAAGTTTATAATCAACTGTGTGTATGCATTGCTTAGTGATTATTTAGATTAACAATAGAAGACTTTTGAAGAAAAAAAAACGTATTTTATACCGAGTGATACGCATGGAAGGGTTCAAAATGTGTACTTTGTGAACCAACCTGTATATGAAAAATATTGTTGGTAAACATAGAGAGATTACGTAGATTACATGAATCGTGAGTATCGTGATATATTTTGCCAATAAGTCACTGCTCTTATAATAGAACCTTCAAAACGCGCGTGCGTGCAACGTCAGGGTTCTGAGTATGATAACTGACAGAGGTGACTGTCATATACAGCCTGTTCCTTTTGATATCCCGTAACTCTAGGGTATTAATGAGACTATTTCAAAGCATCAACTGGCATTTATGATGTTTTTTGCATTTTTTTAAGGAGAATGTTAATAACCCTAAGAGTCTTTGCTCGAAATAAAGATTTTTAATTTGATTTTATTTTCTAATTCCACCATCAAGAAACAGGTAGATGTTTTTTTTTTTAAATATACGTAAATAGGTTAGTAAGTTACTTAAACACAAGACAAGGGTGAGAAATGGGGGAAAGTCTAAAAACACATAAGGAAATACAACAGAAAACTTTCCATAACTAATAAGAAAACTAAATAGGTTTCTCTAATTTACAGAAAATATAATAGTTACTTACTGTCTGTCTGTAATTAAAAACTTCTCGAAACATCCAAAGTCGTAATTAAGAAAGTAATTAAAACTATGCAAAGTTTCTTGATTTTACGAAGTTTGTTATTGAAACGGTAATTCTGTCAAAGTGAGTTATTGTTTATTTGTATAATAGTACATAATGAATACTACTGTTTAAAATAGGCTTGTTATTTTAGTTATTAATTAATGTTAATAAAAACGTGTGTATTTCTGGTAAATATTTAATTTACTGGCTATGAAAACTAAAGAATTTTAATTTTTTGGGAAGAAAATTTGTACCTTCCTAACCCAGTATTTTTTTATTTTTTTCTGTTACCTACTCGTCATAAAATAAGTAGGTACAGTTTCAAAGTACAGCTGATTAGCAGTACCTCAAGGATGTAAGACCAGCTATTTTAATAGGTCAAACTTCAATACTAGGACTTTTTGGTGGAACCTGCTATCTAATTACGCAACACATTTGCGTAAACGATTACGACAAATTTGTTTCATTTTGACAGTTCAACAACATTCATTGCGTTATTTACGTTGCTGAGCGGATTTTTTTTCTAACTTGTAAAGTAATGGATAAGCAATTTGTTTCAAAACTATTCAAATACCGATTGATCGTGTATTACGTAATTAGGGTTGATACTGCATTGTTAATATTTATTTATCAAAGTCAAAGTCAAATAATTTATTTCGAGTAAAAGGCACTTTAGAAAGTCAAAATTTAGAAGAAAATAGAATTATTTCTAGTTGCCCAAAGAAGTATGGGCAAGAAAGAAAAAACATAGGTAACATTTTTTTTTTTCTCAGGATAATTCTCTTGATCTTTGTACCAGCAATTCATTGTCAACTCTACCTGCTTACCACCTTACAGCAACAGCGTAAACATAACAGAATGTATGGTACTTAATGCAAAATAAATGTTGGAAATGACTCATGAGAACGGGTCAGACGGGATGTATGGAAGATACGTTCCTCTTGCGACCATATAGTTTTATAGTCTTTATAACGGTAATAATAACAGCGGCAGGCCGATCGAAGGTTAAGCTGCGCTTACCGCGGTCGGTTCGAGGATGGGTGACCATCCATTACATCACGAGACCCTTCCGTGCCTCAGAAATCACGTTAACCCGTAACGTTTGACAGTAATGGAAGCCAAAAAGTCCGACAGCCAGTCAGACCAAGGGGTGTTCTGTTCCTGGGTTGTGAAGGTCAGATAGGCAGTCGCTCCATGTGTAAAACTGGAAGTCGACCCCAGCATAGTTGGGAAAACTCACAGCTTGACAGATTTATTGCTTAATTAAGTAATAAAATGGCTTCCAATACTACATTTAAGTATTTCCAGCCGTGAGTAATCATCATCATTTCAGCCGAAAATCGTCCACTGCTGGACGTTGTCCACCCCCAAGCACCGCCACTGCTGTACTGATTCTGTGCTTCCCGCATCCAGCGGATTCCTGCGGCCTTCACCAGGTCATCGGTCCATCTTATGGGAGGCCTTTCAACGCTACGTCTTCCGGTACGCGGTCGCCACTCCAGAGCCTTGAGCCAGTAGCTCCAACTGTGAGTAGTGATACTTAAATGTAGGATTTGGATACATCCAGCTCACTGGGTAGCCAGCCCCTTTACCTTATCGCCAGCATCTTTGCTACGACCATGAGCTTTACTGATACAGTTCGTGTCGAGAGAAGAAGGACGGGTTACTAAGCCAGTTGTGATGATTACCAACAACTCTTCTAGCAGTATTACTTTAATATTACTTCAGTGTAGGAAAGAGATAAAGCTCTACAGGACGTATAGCTCCATCTCTTTCCCCCACTGAAGTAAGATTAAAATAACACTGGTAGAAGATTAGATTTGAGATATGGTCATGTTTTTTAAAGGCAACTTACAGGAGGTCTTGGATGTAGATTTAAAGAAATTTGCCTTAGAGATCAGGGAGTGCTAGAGATGAGATCGTCATGATCAGTCATAAGAACCAGGCTTTGCTCTGTGGGTACTATCAAAGAACTTCATAATATCTAACCAGTTTGAAAACAAAATCCCGTGAACACGATGACCACATCTGTTACCGCCCCGGCGGCCGAGCGCTGCAAGCAGAAATAGTCCTTACGGTGTATAGATATGAACTTCTTCGATGGTACCTGTTAGTTAGAGCCAATAAGAGAATTAGGACTAGTGGTCGCACCGACAATTTAACCTATAGAAACCGATACGAATTGGGAACTTGGTCGCAACGGCCAACCGGCCGTAGCCCATACCACGACTGGCCGGGATCGTGGCCGTCTAGTGCGGTCATTTTCAGACCACATACGCACTCACACACATCTTACACTTACTCACTACACACACACACACACACTCGGACCCTACATTTATTCACCTCACCACAGTTAAGAGCGCCTATCCAAAAAGTTGGCAACGTCGCAAATAGCTGTCAAACATTTCGCTGTTTTGATTAATTTGGCAATATTACTGTATGGAAATATGAAATGTGGCTAACTAGTGAACTAGAATTTTAATAATGAATTGCAATTATAATTCTGAATTTGATGTTGTAACCGTTTTAGGTGTAAAAAAACCATTTGATTAGTTTCCAAATATTTTTTTTACATCTAAAACTAAATAATTGGTGTTACGATACTAATAAAATGATTCCATTTCATAATCAATATTATAGTTAGTTAGTTAGCCACATTTCATATTTCTATACAGTAATATTGCCAAATTAATTAAAGCAGGTAAATATTTGACAGCTATTTGCGACGTTGCCAACTTTTTGGGTAAGCACTCATAAACGTTTTTCATTTTGTGTTTTTTTTTGGTCATAAAATTATATCCTGTTTTCTTTTACACCATTTGCTTATTGTTGTAACGTCCCGTTTTATTATACTGTGGCTTTGTCTTGTTTGTTACGGAGAATCACTGACTCCTAAGACACAGGTACATACACCTAGTTTAGGAGTCAGGGAATTAAAATATGACCTAGTTATATGCTCTTAGTTTTTGGTTCTTGTACTGTGATGGCTTTTGGTGAAATAAAGAATTCATTCCCATGAAGTAGTAGACTAACGAACTGGTAAAAAAACGTCGTGTAAATCAGAATATGAAAAACCATGCTGCTAAAGTTATTGTACTACATCAAAATGACGTCCAGGAAAACTATGGCACTGCACCAAAAAAAAAACCCTAAACTCGTAATTTCCTGATTACGAATATCTACGACGCATAGTTTTTTTTTAACCCACAGCGATAGAGTTATGATAGTAAAAATTTCTGTGAAACACGAAGGATTGGTCATAAAATCAATTATTCTGACCCGCAAGCGTGAAAACGTTTTAATTACTCCCAGAACTTGTTTTTTATGTATTTTTTTCTATTTTTTCTATATTTGAGGTCACTCCTGATCAGTGCCGGTATTTTTCCGTTATATTTTTTTTTCGATTTTTGAAAGTTCGACCAATCAACGGAGTTTTTTTTAAGGTTCGAATCCTATGATTGTTGAAAAATGTGTTCTTTTTTAGTATATTTGGTTTTTGTTAATTTGTTATTTTAGCAATAAATTTTGCATGCCTCATATTTTAGCGAAATGTGGTTCTATGAGGTTTATAGTGTAGACTGGTTTTGCCCATCCCTTTATTGCACAACATTAAAAGCAATAGGTACTAAAGTAAGGCCATTTTAATAGGTAAAATTTGACAATTCATCAAAATTCAACAACGTAACCTTGTAACGGCGGGCATAAAATATTTTTTTTTTTTGTTTTGTTAGAACTGCACAATTGCTTAACTTTTTTCAATTACGATTACATATTTATTGTAATAATGACCGATACGAGTAATTTTACGATTTGCTTTCACTAAACTGACAGACGTCAAATGTTACCTATTAAAATGGCCTTACTTAAATACGTTTTTTTTGTGATAAAAGTTTCTTCGTGACTTTAATTGCTATGCTCAAAAACAAAACTTTTGTTTAAGAAATATTGCCGTATCTGTACCCGACAGGTGCTTTAATTACTTTGTGTTAATTATTACACCACTACTGCTCTCAAAACGGTGAAGGAAAACATCGTGAGGAAACCGGCATGTCCTAGAACCGAAAATTCGAAGACGTGACATCTACCATCCCGCACTGGGCCCGCGTGGTGGATTACAGCCCACTTATCAAGAGGAGGCCTGTGTCCCAACAGTTCACATTATATTCTGATTATGCTACTGTTAAATATTTTTTTTGTAATAATTGCTTCATAAAAACCCTACAATTCAAATAAAATCTTAAACAGCATCAAATCACTTGGCTCCAATATGAACACACAGATCAAGTAGCGATAGACAACTAATATCCCGGAGATAATAACCGCTATAACTTGTACGCGACAGTTTTGGGCTATATACCTATTACCTAGACTGGATCTGACGTTATCTGTCACTACATGCCTACCTATTATATAGCCTTTAATTTTCCCACTGCTGGAACCTGCAGAGCCACCACTGCTCTCATCACCACTACTTACTTAATAGCACGCAAAGGTACCTATGTACAGTTCGATTCAAATTTAATGGCGGCTCGGAAGTGCGCTACTCACTGCGCAGTACCCCGCCCCTCACCCCCGCTGACCCATGAATTCGTTACTGCGCAGCGACTCGCCTCATGTTCCGAGCCGCCATGAAGTTTGAATCAGGGTGTACCGTATTGTTGAGTAGATTGACACTCGTCGTCTTTTAATTTCAAACAACCATGTGATTTGAATTGGTAGGCAAGTTGCTAAATCATCCGTTTCCTAGACTGTACTAATGTAGGCTCTGTTAAAGACAACCCCGCTGTCAACCTTGCTGACTGCCATCATTCTCCTGCACTTATCCCAATTAATTTGGAATCATTGCAACATTTGCACCCCCTTTTCTACTCTGAAATACTCGTATACGAGTTATCAGTAAAAAAAATATACATTTTAAACTACAAGACACAGTCAATCGACAAAGTAGGATGTGACGTAATGTCGGTCGATAGTAATTACTAGATCACAAGCAGCCGGCCGCTGATGCAATGGACATATAAAAATATCTTACTGTTTGTACGTTACCTCTTAACGTATCTACGACCCTGGTACTTTTCATTTGGGTATCGAACAAAAGAGACTTTAAACTTTTATTTAACCTTCATAGTTATTATCTAGCATGATTTCGAATCTAATAAGGCTTTAATTTACCTCCTATCATATCTTCGACCCTGGTACTTTTGATCAGACTACCGAACTAAAGAGACTAGACTAGAAAGCATTATCAGCCATATAGTGGGATCTCTCTGAGAGAGGAAATGGGCTGTAATCTACCACGCGGGCCCAGTGCGGGTTAGTAGATGTCACATGTCTGAAATTTTGGTTCTAGGACATGCCGGTTTCCTCGCGATGCTTTCCTTCACCGATTTGAGAGCAGTGGTGATGAAATTATTTACACAATGTAAACCGCTCGTCAGGGTTCGAACTCTCTCCTTACAACTCTTAAGACGGGACCGCCACTAGCCCAACATTGCTCTCTCTCTCACTCTAGATAAATTTACAAGATTTCAGATCCAATAAGGCTTCAATTACATCTTCTATCCTGGTACATTTATGTTATTAGGGATCAAACACGGATTTTTCCCACCTGTACGCAAAATACGCGCTTGACGTGGAGTTGCGGAAACCAGCCCGTATTACCTATTACCTATTAGGGGTCAAACAATCAAACGGACCATCTGATGCCATTCTAGAGACAAAACTGATAATATGTCTCTTGTGCTTGTAATTACAACGGCTCCCAAACCTGGTGCCCATTTCCTTCAGGAACACAGCAACGGCTAATTGGCGACAAAATAAGTATGGTGATTGGTGATAATCCTTTCTTGGTAACGCTCCTTTACAGAGAGTACAAAAACTATGTTAGGATCTGCCTCCAGTCTAAACCAGATGCAGCTAAATTCCAGTATTTTACATGGAGCGACTGCCTATCTGACCTCCACAACCCAGTTACTGGGTAGCACGATACCCCTTGGTTGTCACATTTTCGGGCTTCTAACAGTAGTCAAAAACAAACCCAAACTTTGGCAGTTATGGGTATGTTACCATTGCCAAAGTTCTACGAATGACCGCCCGGGAGCCGGGACCAACGGCTTCACTGTGAGAACGGCTCATATCAAGTTATTCAGAAATTCAAGAAAATATTACTATACCTACTTCATAAAAGATAGCTTGATCTCTGCGACAGCTGTCAGTAAAATCAGCGCCTATGAAGTCCTGAATTTCATAATAGTACAGACAGTAACTGTCAATGTCATACGTTATGGGCATGCCGACTTATTGTAATTTCAACCCTAGGAATGTCAGTTTGACATATTTCGCAGAGATCAAGCTATCTTTTATGTAGTATAGACGGCGCAGTAAGGTGTTATCTAAATCATGAAATGAATAAAACATCAAACTAGCTAATTTATAAACATAAACACTGCAGAAAAGACAGCCATTTTAATGTCTCGAGAAATTATGAAAGCAGGTTTCAATTTATTAATAGGTACTGGTTTTTAAGGATGCTGAGGTAAATAAATTATAAATTAGTATTAGAACTCCTTGTGAAAGGCCAGGGAAAGTCGCCGTTTAGTTGGACATTTTATTTTTCCGTGACCCAAGGGCTGGCTTTTACCTTGACCAGAGGCTTTTACATTGCCATACAACGTGGCAATGCGGCCATTCTCTTGGGTACATTACCAGTCGACAGCGATGCGGAGGAATTGTACGACGCAATATTTTAGTTTTTATTTATAGCTTTAGTTAGGAGATGTTATATTTTTAATTTTGGAAGTAACGTAGTATTTTCCATCTTATTTATTTCTATCAATAAACCTAAGGAAGTAAGTAAGGATAATGATTTATCGTGAGTAAACTCAGGTTCCCTAGCTAGTTTAGTATGGTATAGGTAGTTGGCGCCACCTGCCGGTAACTCGTTAACGTTTTAGTACCCAACTAACTGGATCTTGTACTGGCAGTAACTGATGTGTTTACGGTAGAGAAAATATTAAAATAAAGTTAAAGTTGTAACTTAGGGGTGTTGAGATGTTTTCGTATTATACGAAAACATCTCAACACCTATCTACCTAAATGAACAATGACCTAAATCAGAAAACGTTGTTTTTTCCTGTTATTTCATGAGAAAACCATTCCAAAACTCATTATAGTAAGGAATATCAGCTGAGTTCCGTGGACAATTTTAATTGAACTTCACACTTGAAACCTCTTAAATTTTTTATGAAGAACCGAATCACCTCTGTCCTCGACATTACAACATGTTTGAACAAGAAGTGCTGGGCTCCTGGCAGTTGGAAGGTTTTGTTTTATTTCAATACTTCCACGTCATACGTAATCATAATAAAATCTCTTAGTTTTGCTTTAAATATAATTTATAGTCTTACTTCCGGAATTTTGTATTTCTTAAGGGGCCAACGCATACCAAATTGAGACTAAATAACCTGAAACACGTGCCTCTTTCTGCTTAGACCCGCTCTCGATGTCGCTTATGGAAGTTTTTTTTATTTTCAACTTTATTTCAAGTGCAGCAAGTTCGATAATTGTTTGGCAGTGACGAATGCGCTGCGCTGCGCCTAGCTAGATGTGCACCGGCCCTAAAATGGCCTCCACGATTGACGATGCTCGGATGCAATCGTGGACAGTGGCGGCTGGCCACTTTTCAACCTTATTAAGATTGAAAAGGGCATAAGTGGAGTCAGCCCCAGTTCCAACTGACTTCCTGGATAACATAACATCACGCCTGTATTTCTGGAAAGGTTAGGCAGAGGTGTACCTATATGACACCCACACTGCGCCAGTTATGTTCAAGTCCCATGTAATAGGGGGCGAGCCTATTGCCATCAACCGCGCACAAATCCAGACTCCGGGCTGCTACTGAGAAATTGCAGACGGTAAAACCCAATGACACTTTGCCCGAGTCTGCAATCGAACCCAGGACCATGCTCAGCAGTAGTGCTTGCGACCACTAGACCAACCACTAGACGCAGGTTAAGTACTATATTTTTTTTCTTAAATCGTTCAGAATTTGAAAAAAAATACAGTTCCAATTTTAAATTTTTCTATCGTTAAGGTTTGATACACACGATCAATTCCACAAATTAGATTAAACATAATCATGCCACTACTACCAATTTACAGGAAATAAACTTCAAGTAAAAACGAAAGTAGTAAGCGGCGGCTCAAGATACACGTTTTACTGATAGCGAACATGCACAGCCACTGATAAAAATAACTGATAAGTAGTTAGATTTCTTGGTGTTTCACGGTTATGCACATAATGGAGGCAAATACAAGAATTTAAGATTGCAGTGGGAAAAGATTTTTTTGAGGCCGGCCGGTTAACGAGTGGCTTGACAGTCAGTACCATCTTTGCTGCCTGGATTCCCATCATGGCATGAGCTGTTCTTGTTTATCTAAAATTCTAGTGTTTATGGAGATCCGTGCCATGCAATGGAAGTACAGAACAGCATTGCTTTTGATGGAGTTTTCTTCAAAAATAAATGAATTTCGTCAAGTAAAGACTGAATTTTATATTGTTATGCACTTTTTTAAGAGCATAACTAAAATCTAACTGAAGTAAATACCTGGTCTAAACAGAAACTATTCATTCTATCATAGGCGAAGTGGAATAACTTATATAGCCGAAGAAAACTATAAGTCGGCCATCTTCTAGCCTAATTAAATGACAGATCTAACCAAATAAAAAATAAAAAAACAAAAGATCAACCGTATCAACTCAATCCTCATTTGTCAACTAAAATATAGGCCAGTAAAACTTTAAAAAAAGAACTAAACAATTAAATTAATTGGAAAATCGTTTACCAATTGATGACAATTGATACCAATGGATCCAATGGTGTTTTAATTGCTTTAAATAAAGATACGATGTGTAACGATCATTGGGAACTGCCATTTTGAAAACAGATGCCATGGTCATTCAGGATTGTGCTCGTGGCTACATAATAGAAGCGGGACTGGTCAGTCGAAGGTTAAGCTACGCTTACCGCGGTTGTTTCGTAGATGAATGATCATCCATTACATATTGAGACCCCTCCGTGCCTCGGAAAGCACGTTAAACCTTTGGTCCCGGCTGTCATCTTTGACAGTCGCTACGGGTCGTCAAAAGTCCGATAGTGTGACAACCGGGCTTACCAAGAAATATCGTATTATCCAGTAACTGGGTTGTGGAGGTTAGTCGGCCATGTAAAATACTGGTATTCAGCTGCATCCGATTACTGGAAGCCGACCGCAATAAAGTTGGTAAAAGGCTAGGCAGGATGATGATGGACATTCTGGATAATGTGTCACTGTCATTGTCAGGTTTAACGGTCATAGGTAAAAGGGTGCATACGCATCTTGGTTACTTAGATCCTTTTTGGTGGCAGAAGTGGGTATCTGAAGATATAATAGGCGGGAAGAATTATATAGACATAATCTCCGCATTTGGTGAACGGATTGGTGATCTCATACATAACATCACGCCTGTATTCCCCAAAGGGTTAGTCTAGAGGTGTATCTTATAGTACACCAACATTTCGCCAGTTATGTTTAAGTCCCATGTAATGGGGGCGAGGCTACTGCTATCAATCGGGCACAAATCCAGACTCCGGGCTGTTACTGAGAAATTCAAGATAGAAAAACCCAATAACACTTTGCCCGACATCACGGGAATAAAACCCAGGACGTCATTCTCATGCTCATGACTAACGGTAAGTCTTGGATTGGTGTTGAAGTTGTTATTAGAGTAAGGAGAACCTTGCTCTTTTTTATTAGAATGATGCTTCGTAGAACGGTATTGCTCATTTCTTTAATTAAACTAAAAGGTAGTGTTCACGAATTTTAAAATAGTCTTACAAAAAATATTCATGACCGTTTGCACATTAAAACAATACCAATCAAATACTTCTCCACTACATATTTATTACCACAGACAACAAAAGAAACACTATCTTTCGGCCACAGACAAAAGGTTCCATAGACAACTTCAATAAAAAAAAAACAGAAGCCTTGCCACTTTAACGGAAGCACGTTCTTTTTTCGAACAATTGTTCTGAAACCGCATAGTCATGACATTTGACGAGCCGCTATTGGTCGTCGGGTCGACTTTGACAGCCAATCAGAGGAGGTACACGAAATGCGTAAGTCATCGTTCTTATCGTTTGAGATAGTGACTCGGCGAGTTCTAAGACACGTTATGTATTTTTGTAAATAGAATTCTTTGGAAGTGCTGGCCGAAAGGAATAAGGTTATGTGGTGAGGTTGCGGAAAAATAAAATGAAAGATTTGACATTGACGTTCTAAATTCAAATCTGCAAACTCTTATGACATGGGATTTCCCACCATGAACTCCGCATGGCTTTTTTGCTGTTTCCCTGGAAGCACATATTATAGAGACCCTATTAGTGATGTAACTACTCGCAACCGGCGTAAGTGTATGACCAGGGGGCCAATTCTCGATTTTAGAGATGGTGTCGAACTCGACAAAAAATTCTAATGACGTCATTTTTTCGACAAATTTTAAAAGTTGCTATTCTGGGGATGTCGAATTCGACATTTGTCGAAGGCTAACGTTAGAGTTCATGTCGAGTGCTTCTGAGCAGTAGAGATGTCATGTCGATTGTAGAGATACGTCATTTCTGAGTGAATTCGTTGAGTTTTGGATAGTACACTGTGTTTTCTTTTCTTTAATTTTTAAATAAAATACGGCTTGGCATCTCATACCTACTGGAAATTCGATTTATACTCTTTGATTTGTGCATTGTGTTTTCTTGAAACGACGACCTTCGCGCAAATAACAGACTCTGTAATTTGTGTACCCACGATTGGACTTGAAACCACTGAAAGATGGACGAGTTTATTAGCATTTTTATCTCGGAGTTGTTGGAAAGTGGCGAGCAACTGGCCAATACACGGCGACACTTATCCCACCGTCGATATTTACGACTTGAGCGAAACAGAAGTCATTAAAAACTTCAGATTAGATAAAGATTTAATAAGGGTTCTAATAGATCTATTGGCTCCTGTAATTCAGGATACCACGAAAATAGACCTGAAAACGAAGGTAAATAATCGTCTGCTTCATAATTTCATTTGTCATGTATAACTGTTCACTAAACTAACCTTACCCACCAAAAATACTAATTGCACACCCTAAAATACCTAAATTAATTATACAGTCAACTGTCAATTTGTCAAACTGATTATTTTTACACTAAACGTTTCGTTTTATACTTAAATAATTAGGTTTAGTCAGCGTTTTAAAACAAAATCATTCATTAACTCATAGCTACCTGAAACGGAACGTGCGATTCTTCATAATGGTAACATTATCTTCACTCGACTCGACATTTTCGTGACATTTATTTCTATTTTGACTGAGAATACGGAATTCTGCTCAATTTGACATTTTTTGGTAGAGATAGAGATATTTTTAATAGACATAGAGATAGACTTACGATCTCGAACTCGAGATAAATGGCGAAAATCGAGAATTGGCCCCCAGTACCCTAATTACGTAATGCAAAATCAATCCGAATCTGAATCGTTTTGAAACAGATTGCTAATCCATTGCTCCGTAAGTTCGAAAAAAAAAAACTGCAGAGCAACGTAAATAACGCAATGAATGTTGTTGAACTGTCAAAATGAAACAGATTTGTCTTTATCGTTTACGAAAATATGTTGCATAATTAGAAAGCTGATGTATGAACATAGGTTAACGAAGCAAAAGGAGCGTGTAGGTCAGGATCGCAGCAGATGGCATTCTGTAATTTCTGCCTACCCCCCTTGGGAAGAGTTTATGTATGTTTCATATTGTTCTTTGCACAGAATCTTAGTAAGTTATTCTCCGACTGTTTCTATAGTAAAAAATATCATAACAATTATACAAACAAAAGGTACTTAATTGTTTTCCTATATTTTAATAACTAAAATTAAAATAATTATGACACCTTAATTGTTTGTTTAAACATAATAAGTTAATAACACAAACTGAACTTTTCTGATTGGCAGATCCGTTATGTTATGTTGAAATGTCATACCAATTATTTAACACCTTCTATTAAAAAAATCCTACTTCTAACTCTAGAAAAACTTACTCATCATGTAATAGGAAAACTAGTTTTTATGAAGAACTACAACACTTGGTAATTAAATGATTGGCTTTTCATAATAAAAAGAAAATAAGTACTGTTTAAATGAGATGCTAAGTCCCGCTACCAACTTTGCTAATAGGATAATCATTTTTCTTTTCTTTGAATATGTGCCGATCATACATTTTCTTTCTTTAACACTAAACAGGTATTTTTAACACCAAAAAAAAAAATGCAAAAGAAAACACTTTTCTTGTAGGAAACCTTTAATTTGTTTAACTTTATTTAATTTTTATTATTTGTATGTAAACCTATTACGGTTTATGAGATACAACCCGATGACAGACGGACGGACGAACAGCGGAGGCTTAGTAATAGGGCTCCATTTGGCACTCTTTGGGTATATAACCCAAAAAAGTGGGAATTCAAATGAATAGGTAAATCATAGTTGATGTTATAGTAGTGGAAATGCCTAATGCCATATTTGCGTCTTAGGACGAGACTTTTATTTTGTTTTTAAATCAAAACCTTTACCAAATACAATAAGAAACTAATATTCCAAATTCAAATCACGCCACGCTCAATTTTGAATTTGGAAAACCCACCTCCATGATACACAGCAAAAACATGAAACTTCAATAGAAACTTATATACCTAAATAATTACGTTCAAAAAAGGAATACAAGAAGAAATACTGCAATGAAACATAACACAGTTTGTGAATTCGTCACACCACACCGTAGTATCAAATTAACTCTACACATCCATCATCATTTTGTTTGACGCGCTGTGATCAAATGGGATTTTTTACGTCAAGCCGGTCTGTCAGTACAACTGCGCTGTATGTGCAACGCCTTATTTTCTTTAATTTCCGTGTTGCTTATGGTTTTTCTGGTATGTGAGAAATCTAATAATGTTCTCACAGTGACAGAAGGCTCTAAGAAATAGTTTAACGGGCCGGCGGAGCATGCGTAGTTCATACAAACGTAATACCAAAATAATTTGTAAATCAAACAAATTCTTAAGGTAGTGTGTATTTATTCCGATAGGATTACAGAATATCTAGGCTTCCAAATATATATTTTTAATGGACACTGATTTAAATTCGAGTTATGAGAAAAATAAGTTTTCTATAGAAATTTTAAATTCCTCATATCTCGTCTTTATATCAGTGTCCATTCAAAATATATATTTGGAAGCCCTAGATATTATGTAATCCAATCGGAATAAATACACACTACCTTAAGAATATGTTTGATTTACAAATTATTTTGGTATTACGTTTGTATGAACAACGCATGCTCCGCAGGCCCCTTAGGAGTAGATTTTTTCATTTTAAGTTGCGAAGTGTAAAAACAAAAGTTTCATCGCTTGTGTAAGACTTTTGCTCACTAGCGAAATAAACAAACTTAAACCCCAAACATAAAAAAATAAAACATCAACAATTTATACTTTACAATAATTATTATGTTCATAACGATTATAATCATAAAATGTCCTCTTCATAAAAGCTAATATTATCAAAAACAGTTTTTAAGTCACAACAACAAAATTTCAAAATAAGAATACAAAAATGTCATTGACAAGTTAAACGCGCGAATACATTCTTTTTTCAAATCTGTCAACAAACGTTTTTTTAAATGCACAGATCAAAACACTAGTGCAGCGCCATCCACGTTGAAACCGAAACTGTCGATTAGTACGTTTAATAAAATTAAACGAAAGAACCGTACAAAATTCTGTTCAGACATGAGAATCGATGCTACGCTCATTATAGAATATTGTACGCATCTGACTTTATTGGGTAAAACATTGTATTGAGTAATTTTTAATCAAGCTGTCCCACATCGTATAGTTTTGTAATAGTTTGTGGTATAGACCTTTATTTATTTCTTTACTTCGTTTTTTTTGGTGGCTGGTTAAGTCCTCGCCTCTAATACACGAGGTTGTTGTGGGTTCAAATCCGAGACAGTACCAATATGACTTTCAATTTTGTACTTTCTGAGTTTCTCTTGGACATTACTGACATCGGTGAAGGAAAACATCGAGAGGAAACCTGAACTATAGTTAATATAAGTCTGAAATCACCAACCCGTCTTGAGCAAGTGTGGTGATCAGTGCTCGTGCCTTCTCTTTACGAGAAGAGGCCTTTGTCTTGCAGCAGGACAGTAATATTCTGGTATTATTATTATTTTTTAGGCTAGAGAATCTGTTGATTTCTTTGTAATTTATTTTATTTCGACTTCAAGATATTATAATATACGAGACAATAAAAATGCAGTTATGTAACTTGAAGTTATTGTTGCCAAGTTACCCTTTAAAGCCCCATACGTTACTTAAACATAAAAATTGCATCTTCAACTCAGCTCCGATCAATCATATTATTTTTTTCTTTATTTTTTTCATTTGTAACAAGGCAACACAATGTAATCGATAAAAAAGTCTGACCTTATAAGCTTAATCCCATTGCATAACAGCAATTAAAAACTTCGTTTCTTGTTAACGTAAGGGTTCTGAGTACTTTTAAAAACTTATGTAACATTTGAGATGTATTTTTCTGCTTTTGGATTTAAGTTAAAACACTTACTCTTATTAACCGGCTTCAAAAACGGAGGAGGTTATATGTTGGTCTGTATGTATTTTATTTAAATACTTATACTTATCTATACTAATATTATAAAGAGGAAAGATTTGATTGTTTGTTTGATTGTATTGAATAGGCTCCGAAACTACTGGACCGATTTGAAAAATTCTTTTGCCATTAGAAAACTTAGTTTTCAGGGAGTAACATAGGCTAATTTCTATCCCGGGAAAAATAACGATTCCCGCGGGAAAGACCACGGGAGCGAAGCCGTGGGCAAACTGCTAGTTAAATATAAATAATAAAGTTTGTAAGTTTTTGATGTAAGATAATCTATGGAAGTACTAATCCGATTTCGAAAATTCTTTCACTAGCAGAAATTTACTCTATTGCCGAGTGCTATAGGGTATGTTTTATAGTATAGTTGAGTACAATGCGGGGAAAATCGGGGGCAGAAGGTAGTAGGTATGTCATAAAAATGATGAGTCTATGATGATTAAAATACAATGAATTCAATCCATGTATGGAAAAAAAAATGTGTTGATTTATCATGTGAGTTGTGAGGTGAGCTTGCCATCACAGGGCAATAGCTTCAGGTACCCACTATTTATTTTTTCAGATCAAAAATATTAGCTAAAGGAATTGTTAAAAAAAAAATATGAAAATGACAAAACTATATGCTGAAAACGCGCACTTTAATTTATAATTTGTTATAGAAGGAACCCAACACGGCAGCTAATAAGAAAAATGCTTAGCTTATGAAACAATAGAAGACTATAGAACATCGCCAGCACCTAAAGACAAATGTTATGATTTATTGCCATTGACAAAAACTCTAAACACAAACTTACATTTGCAGTCTCGTACAACTCTATTTCAAAAGAGATTGGGTCAAAAATCGCTTGAGCAGTAAAAGTAAAAACTTAATTATGTTCTAAGTAATGCGTTTTTGTTATGAGGGGAATAGTACGGAGTTCAATTCCTACTTTTTTGTTTTAATGTTGAATCGAATCGAATAGGCTGTAGGGTTGGGATGATAATATGTATCGGCTTATCGACTATAGTGTATAGTACAATTGTAGATGTGACATGAAATGTGCAGTGATATTATTTTAATAATTTATTTACAAAATATAAATACCTATTTTAATATGTCTACAATTATGTAAATTTATATTCATCTTTGAATACATATTCAAAATAGAGAACCGGTTTGTTGTAGAAAAAATTAAACAATAATTGTTTGTGTTTTAAAATATGTGCAAATTAATGTCAAATTTCTGTCGTATGAATAATGTGTTTGTTTGGATTTTTATAATTATGGTAAAAATTAAAATATTGTAAACAGCCTAAATATCAACATCATTTGAAATACGTTTACGTCGACAAAATCGACAGTCTAAATTGTCGATTAGCGCACAGCCCTATATTGACGCGGGGCTCATCAAAGTGCGGCTCGCAGACAATAACTGAGAAATATTAAATTATAATAAAATTAAGTTGGCTCTTACTTTTTATACCGTTAAAGTTAACCTAAGAATGCGTAGAGTGTACAAGTGTCTCATAATAAATGTTTAAATATAATTTAAAATATTTAAAACTATTATGAAACGGAGGCGTAATTAACTCTGATGTTAGTTAGTAAATTAAAGCAATATTTAGTAAGTTTTATTATAAATACATAAATATAATATTACATATTGCTATTACCTGCTGTACAAAACGCTTGCTATCATGCATGACCATCGCCATTATTATGTCGTATCAACGAATACAACAAATTTTTGAAGTCTGTTTATGTCAGTACAATACGATGATATAATGTACATAATATTTATACTTAATGTTATAGGTAGGTAAATTATTTACGCATAATTGTTGCCGGATATAATTTTTATGTTATTTAATAATATTTATTAATATAATTGGTCGTGTAGTTGCAATATAGTGTGTGTTGCAGTATAGACTCGGCGTGGCCAAAGGAAAGGGCCTAATTGGTTGCTTGGAATCACATGTAACGGTGGCCAATATACTTGACAACAGTCAATTCGATCTATGCATTCAACCTGTAACTTTGCAAGCTTATAGTTAGCATGACTTTGAATACAGGGTGTATCCGAAAGGTGTGGTAAATTTTTCGGTGTGGTAGAGCTAGAGATCAAACTGAACAGCTTTCTCCATGGGATCAATATCGAAATCGCGAAAAAATTATCAATTATTCCATACAAAAAATCAATACCTACTCGACCAAAATGTGTAGGGCGGGTAATTAGGGATTCTTTAAATTTGATAGATTTTAATGTTTTTTTTTTTCAAATTTAGGTAATAGGGATGATGAATAAAAACTTTTTTTTGTCCGTCTTGTAGTTTATAAAAAAAATACATACACGTATTTTTACTTTTTTTACGTTATCAAACGATTACGGCGATACATTGAGTTAAAATGTGCCATGGCCTCACGAGTATGTAGATTTTGTACTTACTTGTGACATATCAACCCCCACTCCCCAACTTTGATGCGTTTTATCTGAGTAATTTTTTATTAATAAGATAAAGCAAAAAATACGAGTCTAACATTTTTTTTTATTATATAACTGACGACTAAATAGTTTTTTTTTGACCCAGGCATCATCCCTATATCTAAATCGTTTATTTCAGGTTCATACAAACATAATTTCATAATCAAATATAGAAATATACACACACAAAATCACGCTAAAACTATAACCGTGTCTACACATTGCGCAGTCTACATCGCACCATGTTCCGACCACGATTATTCATTTCGTACGGTGACACATGACGAATCAATTTCCGAACGAAACCAATCGGAATATGGTTTCCGAACGCATGCATTTGTCTATGGTGCATGTTTTTTTTTAATGATAGGCGCGCTTTGATTGTCGTAAGAGCAAGGTTCGATGGTGGTAATGAGTTTTATTGGGAAGATGTAATGTAAAAGGGATGGGAAGCGCTGAATTTGTCCCATTGCAGGGCAAAGGCCTCTTCTCATACAGAGAAGGCACGAGCACTGATCACCACGCTTGCTCAAGACGGGTTGGTGATTTCAGACTTATATTAACTATAAGACCAGGTTTCCTCACGATGTTATCCCTTCACCGATGTCAGTAATATCCAAAATAAACTAAGAAGGTACAAAATTGAAAGTACAGACGCCAGCACATCGACCTACCCGAAACTGTCAAATTTTCCCAATCAACTTTGAACCATATTATTTAGTAATAAAGTTGAAAATCTCTTAAAGAAATTTGACAGATTGTAGTAGGTTGATGTGCTGGCGTCTGTACATTATTTTGACTTGCCTTCCTTGATGGAAAGGTAAGCTGGAGATATTTCTCGACGCCATGTGAAGCCAAGTCAAAGGGGGATGGATTTCGCCAGTTATGTTTAAGACCAATGTAATGGGGGGCGAGCCTATTGCCATCAACCGGGCACAAATCCAGACTCCGGGCTGCTACTGAGAAATTCCAGATGGAAAAACCCAATAACAACACTTTGCTGGACCGGGAATTGAACTCAGGTCCTTATCCTCCGCAGTAGCGCTTGCGACCAGTAGCCCAACGAGGAAGTTACACAGAATTAGAAGCTTAATCTACTACATCAGTCTGTTTACATAAAAATAAAAGTATTATAGTGTTTTTGTTGCAAATTAAAAGCTCTCCAGAGAAACAATGGTACAGATAGTGCAATCCACGACGACGCGCCCCACTCCGCGATGACTGTACTGTAAGCTGTACTTTAGTACGGAGCGGAGCGGAGTGGGGCGCGTCGTCGTCGTGGATTGCACTATTTATAAGTAGATACAAGAAATGCTGCTAGCTAGAGTTAGTTGTATGCAAATCGTTCAAAGTATGTATTTAACAAAGAAGTCAACCTATTTTTCTTTCGTTCTTTCTAAGTCGTTCATGAAGATGAAAAAAATATTCTGTTCCATATAAGGCAGTTTTTTTTACTTACCCAGGTAGGTATGTACCTACTTGTTTTTTTCATAGGTTAGTACTTAGTAAAAAAATTACGACTTCAATTCCTTTTACTAATTCATCGCAAAAAAAATGATATTGTCGATCGAAAGTAGAAAAAAATACCAAGCACTTTTGTTTCGTAAAAAAAAACCATAGACTATTCACAATGAAATTACTACTTAGAAGCAGCAGTGCGTTATCTGTGACAGATATTTAAAAAAAAACTCCTTGTCTTTTAATTATACGTTACTGACATAAGGTGGACATGTTGCTTGATGATTTTATATTTTATTCTAACAGAAGTAAGGTCTATTTTTAGATGAACACTGATTTAAAGATAAAAAATATAGTGAATGTACACACTGGTAGATAATTACTAGGTGTGTGACATAATTACTATGCCAGCGATGTGTGGGGATTTTTTTGGTTTTAATATTTTTTAGTAAAAATAAAAATGTTTTTGTTTAAGTAATAGTTAATTGTTGCAACCGACTGTTAAAATGTGTGTTTAGATATTCGGTGATAGGAAATTGAAGTATCTTTAGAGAGAAATGGAACAAGACTTCCGGGACAAAAATACTTAAGTGTCATGTTCTTTAGTTGGTTTAATACAACCTGCCATAATATGACGTCCATACAGCTAGATTTTCTTTTAATTTCATGTTGTTTGAGAAATACTTTGAGTGCAAACGTAGGTCTATTCAATTTTCCGTGCTAAATCATCGATAACACCTAAAAAACGTAATCAAACCAAAGGTCATAGCAGTATGACACGATTTTTTTAATGTTATTGCACGTAAAAAAAAGAACTTGAGAGATTACTGACTCTATTTACCAAATAATAGGACGAGACTCTTCAAATACGAAAACACACACAAAATCTTCAATTGTTTTCGTTCTGTTTTCAAAATACTGATATCAAAACCACCTACCTGAGTCTGTGTGAGGCCCAAACTGGCAGCGAGTTCTGCCCTCTCAGGGAGGGCGAGGTACTGCGTCCGTTGAAACCTCCTATTTAGCTGCTGGAGTTGAAGACTGGAGTATATCGTGCGAGGTTTCCTCATCTTCTTCCCCTTGCCGTTCACGCGAAGGCCCGGGTCATCTGAGAGGCCGCATTTTTCTGTGGAAGGAAGAATGTATAATTAGTTTTTGTTCATTAGGAGGTTCGACTTCGATCTCACTTAGTGGAAACTGATGATAGAACAAGTGCACCCAGAAGAAATGTCTGTTCATTCTTACGTTGAACGTTCATGGGCTATAAATGTTGAAGAAAGAATACAAGATGTAGAAACTTAAAAAGTATAACCAACAAATGCGATTAAACAAATAATTGCAAAAGAGCACTTATCTACTACAATTCTTGCAAATAAATTTTATTTCATTCATTTAATTTTCTAGGCTGTTACTCAGTACCTGCGTTTAATTTTAGTTTTTATCGATATAAAATGCCGACGGCTTTGGTGCATCACTAATTTACGTTACACACTTATGAACAAATATTTTACGCCATTTTATCACACTCGATACCTAACTATCGGCAATAATGCAATAGAAAAAGTATTTTTAACTCCACGTACGCACTTCTACGGGTCTGGTAAGGCTGATGATGGGCTGGGAGGGAGAAAAACGCGTTCTAGGCAGAGCACCGGCCAGATAGTCACATGCGATCAAGAAGAGTGTTGGAGGCAGCTTGTACCGAGCGGTCCACGCTGCAGAAAACCACATAACTTGGAGAAGCGTCGTATGCGGTCGCGAACCACGAAGGAGAAGAAGACGTACTTGTCAATCAACCTCAGTATTTTTACTCTCAGCGAAATTACTCCGTCAGTAATTTGGAACTTGAGAAAGCAGGTGATACCTTAATTCATTCATATTTAATTCCCCGGTCATTTTAACGTATTGATGTAATAAAAATCAATCAAGGCTTCAGCAATCAAGCCAAACTGATGGCGCCGAAATGGATTTAATTAATTCTGTACGTTTGGTACACGTTTATGAACGTAGTCTTGTATTTTCACGCTTGTTAGAGGTTGAGAGGTCTCCGGTATAAATAGAATTGGTAATATTATTATGAAATATCTTTGGAATAGTTGCTTGTAGCAGTCTGTGGTTTCTGATCCCCCTGAGAGATTTTCCTCCATAGTTGGAGCATCCACAAAACACAATGTGAGGGAATTAAAAACGACATTGACCAAGAATATTATAGAACACGGACTGAGCTTTTCTTTTTTCTGTCTAAAATAGGCTCACTTTTATCCTATCAAAAAAAGAAGCTCACTATCCTGTCAAAAATAGGCTACAGACAATTTTCTTCAAAATTCGAACTCCAAAAAATTCAAAATGGCCTTCCGAATTCAAACACCGCACCGCAGCCCTCTATAAATCACAACATATTTCTCTGCAATAAATCTACAATATAAATATTCAACGCACAAGACAGGCTGTGAAACACGGCCATCCATTTTGTAAAATATATGAAAGGCACTCCGCTACTTGATAATAGCTATAGTCAGTAAGTTGTAATTACTGGGTTCGTATCGCTACATCGGATCGCCTCAAGACCGACACCCAGCTTTTTGGTAAGCGTGCTGTTGTAGTGGTGCGAATGTGAATCGAGTTGGTTGGCAGTTAGTCGATTTGTGTTTTGACGATAGATTCTTATAATATTGCGTGATAATTATGTGGATGTTTTTTGGCATACCTAATTGAAGATTTTCGTAAAATAATGAGCAATGTTAAAGATTTTTTTAACTACACCCACAGATATGACAGCGTTCCGAAATGGCTATCTTTGCTGCGATATTTAACAAAATGAGCCCCAAACAACAATTATCAGCACAACTGTTTCTCCAGATTTTATTTTGAAAAAAAGATTTTTCTAATAGAATTGAATAAAACCATCACTATCGCAACACTAACGATACTACACGATTCTCAGCACTGCATATTAATATCGAACGCACTATAACTTTTTTATTCGGTATACGAACGCGCGCCGTGGAAAATTTTTGAATTTGGAATTGTCCGCGGCTCTTTTGGTGCGCTTTTTAAAAATCGAACGCGAGGCCGTTTTTTTTTTTTGTTTAGATGCGCCTGTGATTAATTGGCGTAATGGAATTTTTGTATACATCCTTGAAAATGAATGAATATTTTAGCTTTTATAGTTAGAGGGAATGACAGATAACCAAACCTAAAACCTATTACTTCCTAATACTAAGTAGTTCAACACTAACTACAGAAAAAAAAAATTTAACAACAAATTGTTCCATTGCATTTAAAAAATAAATAAAAAACCTTTCAAGTAACGAACACAAATCTTTCAAATTCAGAATTCAGTTACAAATTCAAAGGCTTGCTGGCCAGTGTCGCGATCGCAGATAGATATGCAAAACTGTTTGCGCAGCCGATCCTCGTAAATCAACAGCGTGATATTAATACTTCCACTTGTATGCACTAGTAGTATGAAATGAAAATGGATATATTTTTGAGGATCTATTCCTTCATAATATTTGGAGGCATCCAGTTCCTATTTGAAAAACGAATCGTTGTCCCCTCCTTTTGTAAGTATAGTACCTATCTAATTACCTACTACTAAAGCAACGCCTATTTGTATAGGTAGTACTGAAGGAAACTAACTATAACTGACATCACGCTTGATATTTCCCGGAGAGGTAGGCAGAGAGGTGCTGGTAGGAACATCCACATTTTACCAGTTATGTTTAATTCCCATTTAATAGGAGCTGAGCCAATTGTCATCAACAGGGCGTAGGTATGTAAATCCAGACTGGACGTTGCTACTGAGAAATTATTGTTGAAATAACCAAATAACACTGATTGCTTTAGGAAACGAATGCTTGTGACCGACATGGGGGTAATGCCCCGTACAACCCTAGATGCACTAAGAATAGACGAAAGTCCTTTCCAGAGGATATCAAGTTTTTACTGTTTACGCAAGAGAGTTCGCGGACAAAAGCTAGCAACTTATAAATTAAATGATTTATGAACACTCCACAATTTCACGTTACATTCATCAAAAAACTCACAACAAGCGCTTCCCATGGCTCCATACAAAATGTATGTCTGTGTATGTGTATGTCGGCGTCCGTCATACATACAGACGAAACAATGCGATGCCCCGGGCCGCGACACACCCTCAAGCAGTAGTGATGTGCTGATGTCGTGTCGATAAGTAGTGATGTGAAAAAGAGTTGTGTATTTTTTTGTGATTGTCATTGTGCTTTTTTTTACTGAGAGTGCAGATGCCTGCTGCCAAGTTTGTCTAACCCCCCACACCCTAGATTATTTTAATTTAATGAAAGTTGGAATGCTTGGTACTCTGTCCTCACCGGGATTCTTTAGGTAGTTCGCTCATTCAGAACAAATTTAAATATTTTTATTTGTTAATATTCGTATTAATTATCAATCGTACTGTAAATATCATCTGCTTTCATGATCAGTAATAATTACAATAAAAAAAATTGTCACCCACAAATTGAATCTTAATAATATTAAAATTAAAACAGAGCCACACACATACCATACCAACAGTACTCCGCCCATGGCCCGCCTACCGAAAAACTGAACGTAAAATGTACCAGCTAAAAAACAATAAAACCCTTTGCCAGATAAGAAAGAAAAAAGAAAAATAGAAAAAAATATATGTATGGACAGACGGGCGGGTGATAGCGGTTCAAACGTTTGGTTAATTTTCTGTTGAAGTGTACTTTATTTAGGAAAAATATTTTTGAAATCCCTTAAGTAGTTTTTTAGGAACAAACAATGTAAAAAAAAAATATGTGAAAATTGACTATTGCGATCTTTATGGACAGTCACATCTAAAAGATGTTTACTATTGTAGTTTAAAATATCGCACCATTAAGTTCGAAAGTATTTTCTTCAGTAGGTATCAATACTAGGGTATTTTTGCAGTTTTCCAAATCACCTTTTTTCTGAACATAGAAAAGTCACTCGTCTGTCCCGCCTACAACAAGAAAACAAAATCGCGTCGTTCGTTTTTGAGTAAAAAAGAAAAAGAAACTTCACTCTTTCCCGTTGGTACGTTACCGCGCTTTTTATTTAAAGAATATGCTATGGGAATCAAATTATTAACTTTTAATTACTTTCATCGTACTCTATTAGCTTATTAAATAAAATAATTAAACAAGTTTTTCGATAAACATGTTTTGGTGTTGCATTTTGGGTTTTTATTTTCTTTTTTAATGATTTTTTTTATTATTTCTAAGTTAATCTTATTTAAGTGACAAATCACTTAGAAAAAGTCAGTTTTATTACTTTACGTTTTTAGTTATTAGGACTCCGACAACTACAGATGGTCAAAACGTTTTAAGAACAAGCAAAAGCCAAAGCTAGAATCGAAAATGTTTTTTCATTGTTTTTTTACTTGTTCCAATGTTAGAGTAAGGGGTGTGTCTAACTTTTAGCCTAAGGTTCTCTTTCCTAAGTAATCTTATTTAGATCTAAACAGTTTCGGGATGGTTACCAACCAAAGTGTTGTCTGTTCATAAATTATTAATTTAGAGTCGATAAAAATGAAGATTTTTATTTGCCATAAATTTTCAGTAAAGCTTGAGCAAGATTTGATTGGAAAAAATATGGCAGAAATATGAAAATACAGTCTTTTGCACAGAACTCGGATGTTCGACTTTGTTTTTGTAACTAAATACATTATCAGTATTTTATAAAAATGCATGTGTTTCGCTTGCGTGTATATGTATGAATTTATGAATGAAAATACTGCAATGTCTTATCATAATACATAAAAGAGTACTTGTTATTCATAAATCCGTTTTAACACTTTAAAATATTAATATTTCTTACAACTAGCAAGTTGTGCCGCAAAATCCATATTTTATTGAAGTGTGAACAAGACAAGGTTTTATTATTACTTAACTGGTTAATTAGCGGATACTTAATGTACGTATTACTTTAGTAAGTACTCATTATTTTTATACTTACGACTCGGGCTTATTTGTGAACTTTAAATAATTTTACGTTAAAACACGTTTTACTGTAGTAACCATTAAATATACGATATTTTGTTTTTACCACGTTAAATTGTGATTACTACTGCAGCAAAATAACTACTTGACTCTTTACTCTCTATTAATATTTTAAGATAAATTAACAAAACTTTGTCTCTGTAAAAAATAAGCTTAATAAAAATGTGTAAGTTTGGATGAAATTTGGCACACAGGTAGACCATGAACTCGGTTAGGACTTAGGATACTTTTTACCGACCAATAAAACACATAACCTCAAACCACCTCACCACGCAACTGTACCCCACGTGCTGCGCTTCAGGCTAAAAATAAAGAATTATTTAGAAAAACTTGATAAAAATGATGTTTAAGGCAATAATTAAAAGCTAGTCAGTCTGTAATTATGTTTATATGTCTCGCGGCGATAAGCAGTTGGTTGATCGAAAGGTTCCGGGGTAACATCACGGTTCATACCCTAGGGGATGGGCTGAGGTACTTTTGGGGACACACCCTTTGGTTTTAACGGAACCCAACATTTACTAATGTTTACAATAAAGTCTCTTTTTTTTAAATTTATTAAGAAAATGAAAATGCGAATGGAATTGCTAAAGGAAAATTAGGGAAAGTTTTAGTAAAAAATGGGATTCAGCAAAACTATATGAATAGAATTTTATTTTTTCTAATAAGAGTAACCATTTATTCAAGACTCATATTTATTTCTCCATAAAATTCTGAAAGACGCGTCAATTTGATCATTATTAATAACATTAAATGTCATAGTAAAGCAATAAAAATGCTTGCAAACATATTAAATGTATTAAATATTATATTGTTAGATTCAATTATGAATCTAAAATAGAGCATTTTACTCAGCCAACGCTGATGGGTGTGCCATCGCTTTTTAACTTGAATTTACTTTGAAGTTTTTTTTTTTTTTTTTTTTGACAAAATTTTAATTCTATATTTTCAGCGAATTCATACTTTTTTATGATTCAAAAAGTTCAACCACGTAGTTTAGTCTGCATTTTTGTAAACAAAAAGACAATTGTCTAGAGCATTTACGTGAACATAGTTCCAGAATCACTACTATAAACGCGTTAATTTGTTTGTTTTTCTACTAATAACTCGGCAATAAATTAACAAACTGCCACTAAATCGACATTAAACGTTACTCATGTGACGGATTAGCACAATTATCTCATAAATTAATTTTGTCGTAAAAACGAGCCGCGCGAGCTTAGTAACAGTTCATAAAATATAATTAATGAACGAAATAGAGCACGTTTCGTGGCGTACCAGTGGGTGTGACCGAGCGAACGTTACGTTAAGCGCTTTTTAACATGACTGTACCCTTTTTCTTTTTTGGATTTCGAATTTCGAATATTTTTTGAGGTTTTTAAATGTGAGTGTGTTTTGGGTTTAGTTATCTTGAGGTCGAAATTAAAATTGAATTTTATGTGATTATTTCATAAAATTTAAACTATTTAAGCAGACAGATAACTAAGCAGGTATTGACTCATCACGTGACGCTTATTTTTTGGCCAAAGAATCAGCATCGCCATACAACGTATCAATGCTGCCAGCATTTTGGGTACTTTTCCTGTTGACAGCCATGCGGCCGAATTTTTTGATGCACTATGTTTGTTTCCCTTGCTCTTTTATATGTATACTTATCCATAGTAGGTACTTAATTATAGTTTTACTAAAAATGCTTTCAACACAGCTGAGCAAAAATATCCAAATCCTAGACTGTGCATGATATTTTCTGTAGCTTTTTCCCAAAATTGGGCAAAATTATTACGTAAGTATATATATATTTTAAATTACAGTATGTTCTGCCACATAAAAATTCCAGTTAGCTACGTAACTAACTCATTAATTAAATTTTAAACAGACCAAGCATAGCTATGACTATAAAAAAAACACGATTTAAATCTGATTATTATCTTTTAAACATAGTCAAGCACCATTTAATTTGACAACGATTAATTTTAAAACGTACAAATTGTTTTGTCAAAACGAATTGTAACCAAAATGCTACAATTAGTCGATTTTTTTAATGTTTATTTTGTTGATTTAGTACCTGCATATACTATGCTGGAGGAGCTCGTGGCTAAGTAATAACTGCCGCACGGGTCGATCCATCAGGTTAAGCTACGCTTGCCGAGGTTGGTCTGTGGATGGGTGACCATCTTTACATACCGAGACTCCTCCGTGCCTCGGAAAGCACGTTAAGCCGTTGGTCCCGGCTGTCATTCGTGGATCTTTGACAGTCGTTACGGGTCGTCAGAAGCCCGAAAATCTGACAACCAGTCTTACCAAGGGGTATCGTATTACCCAGTTACTGGGTTGAGGAGGTCAGATAGGCATTCGCTCCATTTAAAATACTGGTATTCAGCTGCATCCGGTTAGACTGGAAGCCGACCCCAATATAGTTGGGAAAAGGCTAGGCAGATGATGAGTACCTGCATATACATAAACTCACGCCTCCTTTTCATGGGGGTAGGCAGAACCTACAGAACGTCACCTGTTACGATCCTTACTTATTCCTTTGGCCTCGTTCATAAATCTGATCAATGATTTAGTACTTACTATGGTATTGCGCATTCTTGTGGTCAAAGCCAAGGTATAAGTACCATGGAAGAAGTTCATACCTATACACCGTAAGGACTATTTCTGCTTGCAGCGCTCGGCCGGTATAGAACCGGGGCAGTAACAGATTTGGACATCGTGTTCACGGGATTTTGTTTTCAAACTGCTTGAATATGAAGTTCTTCGATAGAACGTACCTAAGGTGGAAGTAAGTTCACGAATGAACGGACGTGAAAAAATCGCGGCGAGATTTTATTGCGCACTGGATTTTCAACTCTCGATGTCGAGGCGAGCGTTGAAAAACCCAACGATTAACAAACACACTGTTGGATTTTCAACTCTCGGCGCAGAGCGTTGAAACATCAGTGCACGAAAAAATATCACCGGGATTTTATTACGTCCGTGTGAAGTGGGCTTACAGTATATCGCGACTGCTGAACCTGGGGTCATTAAGGCAGTGTCATTAGGATTTTTCATCAAAAAGACCGGAGTTAGTATTTGTGCCCAGCTGATAGCAATAGACATGCAAGTGGAACTTTAACTAGGATAAATATCAAAGGGGAGTCATCAGGCATCAGTTTGCTCACATTTAACCGTCAATATAGTCTTCGCCAGTTTAGTCTTTGGTCAGTAACTTCTGTTCCTATTATATCTAACCAACCGTTATCATTGAAGAAATTACCTCCTCGACTTTCGCAGTGTGTATTACAAGTGACATACACATTTGCGTGACAATTATGAAGGTGACAAAACGTGTCGTAAGCGTGTAACCTTTGAGTAAAGAACTCAAAGTAAAGGGGCGAAGTCATGCGCGGTCCTCTAATGTTATACTTGTAGACTTTATGAGCATATGTAGCCCGTTAAAATAGCCTTTAAGAGGGAACAGGGCCTGCGAGGGGTTTGAAAAATAGGTATTTGAAGAAACTATTGCCGTCGTCTTACCTCAAGTCTGCCTCCGTTGAGTGCGATACGGACAGCTGCTGCTCAGACCAATTATATCACAAAAAAATGACACAATCGACGTTTCGTATTATTTTTCCCCCTTTTTCTCCTCGAAAACTGAGTTGATTCAATTATTTTTTACATTAAAATTTTAAGAAAGAGTATGTCTAGGTTCCTGTCATTTTCTTTTATGTTAAAAACTTTTCGAATTTGTCTGGTAGTCCTCTAAACATGGCGGTAAAAATGGACCATATTTGTAATTTTTATAGTCATATTTTCTTTACCAATAAGTTGCTGAAAAAAAGCAAATAACAGGGACGTGTCTAAATCAGACATTGATTTTATGAAAAAAGAAAAAAGGGTAATACATTTGTATGGAGAATCGCAGGCCCTGTTCCCTCTTAAGAGTTGTGATACCTACTTAAATATACGAGCACCTTGAAGAGTCAGTTCTGATGCCACCTACCTGGCTGGTTAGTATTTTCACCACGGCACGAGCCATTGTGGAAACGGTCGCGAATTACAAGTTGTAGGTGGTAGGTTCGAACCCAGACAGGCATAGGATAGCAGGACAGGATAGTATTTTATAATACCCTAATGTCAACTACTCATAATTTTTACAAAACATTGCTTTTCCCGAGCAGGAGCAGGGACGTCAATCGTTGAGGAGATCTCCTGGTACTTCACCATCAGCTCCACTTCTCCATATGCATTGTGACGAGCATAAATTGCTTGGCAACCATATTAAAGTAATCAAATCGCAACCCGTGAAATACTTATTATTGAGTAGTTCCGGTGGCCATCTGTGGTCTTCATCATCAGTTCTACTTTATCAAATGGTGCTTTCCGAGAGCAACTGCACGAATTACTATTAAAAGTACCCAAATATAGGTGTGCCTATAATATTTGAAGAGTTCCCTCGATTTCTCCAGGATCCCATCAACAAATCCTGAACTAATGACAATGGGACGATCTCGGAAGTATACCCTTTCAAACAAAAAATAATTTTACAAATCCGTCTATATAGTATGTCGGGAGTTATGCCCGAAAATACATTTTAAAAACATACCTATACTCGTGTACACCCGAATTGATAACCTACCCCATTTAGAAGTCGGATTAAAACGCAACCTCTTTTGCTATGCAACCAAAGTTCAGGAACCTTCAATACCACAATAATAATTATGAAACCCATTAATAAGACACCCAGCCTTTCACCTATCATCAACACTTTATTAGTTGTCTACTAGATAAGACTACAGTTATCACCTTCGTTAGCATATTAAAGAACTAATTACTTCAATACTTAGCTACCGTATTTTTTAATTTGTGCGTGAGTCGAGTTTACAGGTGTGCAGTTTTATTTAGTCAATTTATTTATACGGTCTAAATGACCTGAAAAAATGACTTCCATCAATTCTGACTAGCCTTTACCCGACCATGTAGGGTCGGCTTCCAGCCTAACCAGATGCTGCTGACCAGTATTTTATATGGAGCGACTGCTTATCTGACCTCCACAACACAAACGCCTGGATAACAGGATACCCCTTGGTAGGACTGGTTGTCAGACTTTTAGACGACCTGTACTGACTGTCAATGATCTACGAATGACAGCCGATACCAATGGATTAACATGCTTTCCAAGGCATTGAGGGTTCTCGATCTGTAATGGATGGTCACCCATCCACGAAGCGACCGCTGCAAGCGTAGCTTAACCTTCGTCCAGGGCGGCTGTTATTAGTTAGCCAGGAACCCCTTCAAGAAAATGACCTTCATAGAGTACCTACCAAACGAAGTCAACACTTGCTTACTACCAGCGATGCAGTGGTTCAACTAATGTTGATCGGATTATTATTGAAAATAAAAAATCTTTAGTACCAAAATTACCCCAACACCATTAAATATTTGAAAATTTTCAACAGAAGTCAAAAGTTGATGATTTTTAGACACCCGCTAGACGACGGCCGCCCACGTCGCATTTACTAATAACCAGGTAAAATTCCGCATTGAAAAAAATTAGGCGAAATATTTTTTTAAATTTTTCCTTTCAATTTTCACATTCCTAATAGACTCTCAGTACGATACTTAACAACGCCTTCACGGATCGGACAGGATTTTTTGTTGTTTGGTGTTGTATGACTGTAACCCCCGAATACTGAAACGTCACTCAAAATTTAAGTAGCACTTATATTTAACAGATACTCAAAAGTGACGTTTGACAATACGAAATCTAAAGTTTAGGAGCTGCTCAAATGTTAAGCAGCCCTTAAATTTTGAGTGAAGTTTCAGTATTCGGGGGTAAGATAAATTGATAGTGATATTCCCTCATCTGACTTCACCTAAAACTTTAGACCCCTTTACATAAAATAAGTAGGTCCAAATAGGTACTATCGAAGGACTTCATATCTAAGCAGTTTCAAAACAAAATCCAATGAACACGATGACCAAATCTGTTACCGGCCCGGTTCTATAGCGGCCGAGCGCAGCAAGCAGTAATACTTAGTCCTTACGATGTATTGATATGAAGTTTTTCAACGTCAGACATGGCTTGACTGGAAGCAACAGTCTATTAAAAAATGTTGGTCACATTATAACCTAAAATTGCAGAAAAACCTCACTAAGCAGCACGACAACTATAGACATGAAATGAAATGAAATTGTTTATTCTGTAAATAGGATATTGGAATCCCATTTACACGTCATCTTAAAAAAAAAAAATTAGCTAGATGAGTTCCGCGTTTCCTATCTGACTACTCTGAGAAGAAAGGCCGAAACAAACTCAGAGGTCACAGTCTCTTTTAAAGTCCAGACATAATCTTGGTCAGGCCATATGAGGACCATGTAGATTAGTCTGAAATGGTATTTTGAGAAAAGAACCACACAGATTTTAGTGGATCTGTCCTGTCGGTGCAAGCATTTGTCAGTAATAGTGGAGCTCAACTCAGAACTTACATGTGGTCACGCTACGCGTACTGGATACCAACATATTTTTTTTCATTCAAACCCCAATTCCTATTTTGAAACCTAGGTATCGAGTCTAAAACTAAACAACAAACTATTAACCACTGGACCACTAGTGTCTTTTTCCTACGGAAATGACATTAATTATAGAATTAGTATCATCAAACAAACATACTATTTAATATGATCAGTATGATCACCCCTCGTTGAACTCCGAAAGATTTATAGCCATGTACACTGACAGAGGAGATTAGACCTTGCGTCTATATGATAGAGTTGAATTTTGAATGTGTGAACTCAGTGTGGTATGTGGCCATTTTGTTTTCGAGTCGCTAGTTTGAATTTGTGGTATGTGGTATAAGCAGAGATGTCAGTTACAGATAGGGAGGGAGAACTTTCAACAGTAAGATCAACAATATAGGGAGGATTGTCTGAAAAATGCTGGCTCGGTTGGCTAAGATCATAGGGTCCTGGGTTCGATTCCCATTTCGGCTAAAGTGTTATTGGGTTTTTCCATCAGAAATTTCTCTGCGACTTAATCATACCTAACTGGCAAAATGTGGGTGCACTATTAATAAAGCTCTGCATATTTTCGAAGAACTTCATATCTAAGCAGTTTGAAAACCAAATCCCGTGAACACGATGACCACATCTATTACCGCCCCGGTTCTATAGCGGCCGAGAGCTGCAAGCTGAAATAGTCCTGACGGTGTATTTTGATATGAACTTCTTCGATGGTACCTCTGCGGCAAATAGAAGCGTGACCTTATGTTATGTATAATGGTATCTAAAATGACGTGATGGCTCAGTGGTTAAAGCCTCGCCTCTCATGCACGAGGTTCCGAGTTCGAATCCAAGCAAGTAACCAATGTGAGTTTTTTATCTTGGACATTACTGACATCGGAAAAGGGACGCATCATTACGTAATACACGATCAATCGGAATTTGAATTGTTTTGAAACAAATTGCTAATCCATTGCTTCATAAGTTCGAAAAAGGTATCTGCTCAACAACGTAAATAACGCAATGAATGTTGTTGAACTGTCAAAATGAAACAAATTTGTCGTAATCGTTTACGAAAATGTGTGGCGTAATTAAATAGCTGGACTTGTATGTAGTCTTGAGCAAGCGTGGTGATCAGTACTCGTGCCTTCTCTGTATGAGAAGAGGCCTTTGCCCTGCAGCGGGACAGTAATAGGGCTGGACTTATCATGGTGTCTAGTTGTATATCAAAGGGTCTAATACGACTGGTCATAGACTATAGGGTCGAGATGAAAATTTATTGCCCGCTACAGTTCAATTTGTCACAATTGGTTAATTATACGCTTGTGTTTTTGTTGTTATAGTAATTTTTAATTGCAGGTTAGTTTTACATAGATATTGATTACAACATTATTTCAATAGATTAAAGGGAGACTGCCTCGTTGGTCTAGTAGTCGCAAGTGCTACTGCTGACCATGAGGTCCTGGGTTCGATTCCCATGTCGGGGAAATTGTCATTGGGTTTTTCTTTCTAGAATTTCTCAGTAGCAGCCCGGAGTGTGAATTTGTGCCCGGTTAATGGCAATAGGCTCGCCCCCTATTACATGGGACTTAAACATAACTGGCGCAATGTGGGTACTATAGATACACCTCTGCCCAACTCTTCGGGGAAACAAGGCGAGATGATAAGTTATTAATGGGAGTTTTTTTTAAATAAGATAAAGGAATATGGGTTGTTCTACGCCTTTTAAGCAATGATTATAAAAATGGCTTGCTACATGTAGGAAAAGACAAGTGAGAAAATAATTAAAATTCTGTTTCCTAGAACAGAGCGGTGCCGCCACATAACGGCCGCAGTGACGACTGTCATGATAAAGATGTTTGACTTTAGAACCGGTGTTTGACTTTTATGTGATAAAAAAACGCCCACCAGGGGGCCAACCACCACCTCTGTAAGCAGTATTATTTTGATATTACTTCACAGCGAGAAAGAAGTGGAGCTATACAGGACGTCTAGCTCCATCTCTTTCCCACGCTCAAGTAAGATTAAAATAATACTGCTGAAAGAGTTGGTGGTAGGGCCCCGGGAAAACACACAAACTTACCTACCTACTTTTATAAATAACGTTAATGTGACGTCATTTGCCGGTAAATTGCAGAAGCTATGCGCTATGTGCTATGGCGGCCATCGCTCTTCTAGGAAACCGTAACCCCACTTGGAACCTTACTCAAGTCGTCTTCTTCTTTTCGTGTGGTCAGTGACTAACCTGGTGTCAGAGTTTTAAAGCCGCCCATGGGCCTCTGACTTGGCTTCACATGCCGTCGAGAAATATCTCTCAGGTAGCCGGTTTCCTCACGATGTTTTCCTTCACCGTTTTTGAAGCAAGTGATAACTATACAATACGCACATGAATCTGAAAAGTCGTGCGTGCCTTGGGTTCGAACTTGAGTCCTATGATTTGGCAGTCCATCGGTCTATTACTCTGTTTTAAAAGTAAATCATTGCGGATTTACAACTGGACACCGTTCGAATTTCGACGTTATTTAGAAAATAAGAATTGAAAAAGAAACTTCTTTTGAGTAGTGTCGTGGACGATAGGCCTAAGAATATAGTCTACAATGTAGCTAAGTATAGACACAAATCTATATTTTTTGCAGGTAGTTAACAGGTATTTCCGTCGTTTCGAGGCCATACTAAAAACCTAACCTAACCAAAACCTTGAATCGAGGAAGGGTTTAGAAATCTCCTAGCGCATTTGGGAAACGACTAAATGTATGTGAAATTCGACCTTGCGCAGGGTTGTCACTAATGTGAAGAATGAAGAAAATTGTCTTTATTGAAAGGGAGCCTCGCCTTGGTCGCAAGCACTACTGCAGAGCATGAGGTCTTGGGTTCGATTCCCAGGCCGAGCAAATTGTTTTTGGGTTTTTCCATCTGGAATTTCACAGTAGACGCCCGGAGTCTGGATTTGTGACCGGTTGATGGCAATAGGCTCGCCCATTACATGGAACTTAAACATAATTGACGAAATGAGGGTGTACTATAGGCACAACTCTGCTTAACTCTTCGGGAAATACAGTATGTTAAGAATTGAGAACGAAGTTAATGTGTTAAGAACTTAATTGAGATAGATAACTGAAAACCTTTTAGGGTATCATTGAAATCAATATTTTGACCAACTTTTACTATAGAACTAAATTTTAAAATGGCCAGTCTGCAAGGTTGGTAGCTCTGCTGACCAGCCAGGGTTAGCCGGACGCAAGTCACGCGGTCTATATTAATCTCTTTTACCATATTTTTTATTAGTCAGAGTATGTCCACCAATCTTACCAAGGGGTATCGAGGTACCCAGTTACTGGGTTGTGGAGGTCAGATAGGCAGTCGCTCCATGTAAAATACTGGTATTCAGCTGCATTCGGTTAGACTGGAAGTCCATCCCAAATTAGTTGGGAAAAAACTAGACAGATTTAGAGGCTCTTTTGAAATGTCATAAAAATAGAATTTGCTTTAACACAACACAAAAAAAACTTACCTACTTTTTATTATTAAATTGTTCGTGTATATCTCGATAAATACCTAAACAACAGACATTCAACATTTCTGTTAAGCAAACTCTGACATCAAACCGACACAATTAAAAATAATGACAGCACAATTAAGAAGTAACACAGTAACACAAATATAAGTTAATTTCAATACAGAAAGTTTTATGTAAAACCTCAAGCGGCATAAGTATTCACTTAATGGTAATTAATATATTTCCGAGCTATTTGGGGTAGAAACCAGCGTACCATGTGCTCCAAATGCTCATGGTCTGTTCAATGAAATCTCCGAACGTCTGGTGGACACTTCCCGTGACCCAAGAGCTGGATTTTACCTTGGCCAGAGGCTATGCATTCCCATACAACGTGGCAATGCGGCCAGTCTCTTGGGTACATTACCAGTCGACAGCGATACGCAAGAATTTTTCGACGCTGTATTATGTTTAGTTAAGTTTGCTGATAGATTTAGTTAAGTTAGAATAATTTTATTATTCATTTTAATTGGTAATAAATTTATTATGTGAGTTCGTAAAGTGCCATCCTTGTATGGTATTAAAGTAGCAAGGAAGACGCATGTCGGAACGCATCAATTTAATCATAGTTTCCTTTGCACGAAATTTTTGATGCCTAAAAAAGTTATCACGTTTTTTTTGCGTTGTCT
Organism: Xanthia togata; assembly: GCA_963853775.1. Taxonomy (NCBI): domain Eukaryota; kingdom Metazoa; phylum Arthropoda; class Insecta; order Lepidoptera; family Noctuidae; genus Xanthia; species Xanthia togata. The sequence continues at coordinate 9,344,696 of OY970816.1, forward strand.
GTGGTTCGCGTGCTGTTTTTTTCACGGATGGCATTCTCGAAAGCGAAACTGATACTTATTTTTTTTTAATTTTCTGTCTTTTAATTAATGTAGCGTTTCGAACGATATTATTAAGGATTTGCGTCTTATTAAAAATGTAAATTCGAGTCGACTATTTCGTTATGGTTAATTTGCAATTTCCGCATCTATAGTTTTGATATTAGGTGTTTTGTTTAACCTTTAAAAAATAGGTAATCTTCTATGGATATAAATCAGTTCCGTGATTGACAGATAACGTTTTCAAAGATATGGTTCTATTTATATATTTCAGCTATATTAAAGTTATAGAGAACTGTATAAACCATTAAAAATGGGAGAAATTTTAGGAAGATTTTTGGGTTTAGGTGGCAGTAAGTAGGGGTTTTCCGAAATTCGACCCCTATAGACCAGTTAGCACCCATCTAGATGGACCGACGTCAAGAGGGAACAGGGCCTGCGATTCTCCATACAAATGTATTCCCCTTTTTTTTTCCTGAATAATGCCTCTAGAGAAATATTTTTTTTTTTCAAAAATCAAGGTCTGCTGAAGACATGTCCCTGTTATTTCCTTTTTTCAGCAACTTATTGGTAATGAAAATATGACCCTCTAAAAATTACAAAAATGCCCCATTTTCACCGCCAGACAAATTCGAAAAGTTTTTAACATAAAAGAAAGAGATAGGAAACTAGACATACTCTTTCTTAAAATTTAGTTTAAAAAAAATTGAATATATTGGATAGTCGAAGTTCTTAGATTTTATATATGTCGTTCGCGCGGTAAACTCTAATTGCGCGATGCAGTATTTGTGTGACGTGTCTTTGATGCGTAGTTCGTATGTGGCGGTGTACCCGCTACAGTTATCATACAGGTTAATTTCCTTATATAGAATGTATGTGTATCATGATATACCATTGGCAGTTGGAACTTATTTAGATAAAGGTTAGCGCTATCACACAATGAGGTGAGTAGTTCTAAGTCATAGAACTGACTTATTACGAAGTTTAAAGGCAATTTGTTGGTAAAATTATTATGTTGTCAGTAACGATAATGTACATTGTGTAGGTAGAGGTACGCTTTTGATCCTAGCTGCAGAAATGTAAATGGAATATATTTCAGTATCTCCATTATTATATTTTTTGGATTATATTTTCTCCTGGAATGATAATTTATGATTCACTGATTGAATTGCTTCATGTTGTTCAGAAGAAGATTCTTCTGTTATCACCAATATTTTTAAGACATTTCTTATCAAATAACCTATAAGAATATTTCTTGTCGACTTTTGGTTGTTGAACCCATCTAGTTATGTATTGAAATATATATTGTTAAACCAGTGAGTTCAGTTTAGCTTCAATATTTATACATTTATATTAGATACAAAATTCTTGATTTTTCTCAAATTATGTCGATCTCTTTACCTCTATTCTTTATCAACTTGGCATAAGTTTCTTAGTAGAAGGTGACAGAGGTCTGCAAGCCAAGATGTGGTAAGCTACAACTACGTAAATAATCTAACTGAAGACTTACTACCTAACCTAACCTTAACCTTACTATTGATTCATTTCTTTATTTTTTTGTGAATTATTTATTTAATTTTCAATATTATAAATTACTATATTTTTTAATATAAAGAAAATAATAATAATTTAAATTTTATATTACAATATGTGTGCCTCATAACAACAGTTCTCACCTCCCATATGTAATCTTAAGATGGATTCGCAGTAGCCCGCGAAATTCAAATATTCTTATTTTTTTTGCAATTTGGGGGTCAGACTCATATTGTATCTTGATCAAAATATGATTCGCGACTATAATAGATATGTATTTACAGAATTATAATCATTGGAATCATTAATACATCTCTCTAAGTTAGATTTGTTCCATAAAAACAAATTTCTTATGGTACAAATCCAAAATAGAGAGACTTACCTATTAATGATTCTGATCTTAAACCTATAACTTCTTCCATTAAGCTTGACGTTTTCCCTCTATTAAAATATGAAAACTTAACCTTTTACTACTAAAAATAACTGCAAAACGAATAATTAAACCCTGATTTAAATACTTAACCGACGGGTTTACGGGTACAGTGCGGTAGCTATAAACAGTGATTATATTAACATGATTGTACATTTATGTGATATAAACTTATAACATGATGATAATATTTAGGTACTAAAATTGGGTTGTTCATAGGAATTTGACTCGTATCTACCTTTCTAGTACGCCTATTATGCAGAAGTGTATTTATCTAGTGAATATCAGTAGCACTATTCTTATTATTCTCTTTATTCACTCAGTAAGTGACCGCACACAATTCGAAAACGAACTCATATTTTTTAAGTGAAAACTTCTTTAGACGCGTTGAGCGATTTTTGGTAGGGGTAAACTTATTAATTCACGTAGTGCTTTGGTGTAGAATGTAGATGGCGCTAATGCCAGTTTTAAGTTTTCACTTCTGTCGGCAGTTTTTTTTTTTCGAATGAGAATTCGTTTGTTTTTAAAGTAATTAAATAATTGCGGGTTTACAACAAGACACCGTTTGAATTTCGAAGTGATGTTTGACGGTCGTAGAAGCCCAAAAGTCTGAAAACTAGTCTTATAATATCAACGGTTATCGTGTTACCCAGTAACTGGGTGGTGGAGGTCAGATAATCAGTCACTCAGTATTCAGCTGCATCCGGTTAGACTGGAAGCCGACCTCAACATAATTGGAAAAAGGCTAGGTAGTTTGTTTAGAAAAAATGCCGACTGGTTTTATTTCAGCCATTTTAGGGGCGTTTTGAAATGCTTACAGATTATTTTGTAACTGTTTATTTTTAGCGTGAATGTTGAAAGCGTCAATTATAAGCGTTTAATTAGTTATTTAACTAATAATTATTCTTATACGCACGCAAGCGAATTTATTGAAATAAAATACGTGGTGTGATCAAAGCAGCTTTAGTCTTACAAAACTATTAGCTATGGTCAGTTAGGTCATTGGTAGAACATAGCAAGTGTAAAATTCCCGTCGTTTCTTGAAAGCCTATTAACTTGAATGTGTTGTCAAATCTATGACAAGTAAATTGATATGCTGAAGTTATTCATATAAACTAGGTTCAAAGCAACAATATGACTTTTTCAATTCATACGTACTTTCTGAGTTTATCTTGGACATTATTGACATCCGTGAAGGAAAACATCGTGAGGAAACCTGGACTTATAGTTAATATAAGTCTGAAATCACCAACCCGTCTTGAGCAAGCGTGGTGATCAGTGCTCGTGCCTTCTGTGTAGGAGAAGAGGGCTTTGGCCTGCGTGGGCGTGAGTGGGACAGTAATAGACTGGTATTATTAATCACAGCAGTTAAGGGTTACACTAGTTGACGGCTCGAACTCTTTGTTGGGCGTGACTAATATGCATGCTATATTTTGTAATTATATATTTATTTATCTAGTTTTTATTCATTTACATATTTATTTAGTGAAATAGGCGATGCTTTATAGCAAAAACGAGCGCGTAAAACTTCATGAACAGACCTTTGGGCGTATAGATATCATGAAAAAACTACTGTCATGTATCTATTGACTGAAAAAAAAATTTTTGGATTATTTAATAAATTATCTATCCCTTTTCGGTTTTTATTTTGCCATTTTCATACTTTATTTACGCCCAAAAACGAGTTCAAATTAGTGTTGAAATATGGAACTTTCGACGCTCATATTACTAAACCAATATTTTTTTCCAATTCTGCTTCCATAAAATTTTTATTTTTGAACGTACACCGTCAAACAGACGAGTAATCACCATTCTACGTTTGAATATGAGATTTTTCTTCTTCTTCCATAAATCTCTGTTTACCAAAGTTTACACAACAAAGGAACCGGGTTTTCACTAAACTACTGAACGAATTTTCATGATTTCTCGCGAAAATCCTTGTTACGGGTAGATATAATACCGGTCTACTTAGCGATAATGAAATATAATACTTTTCATTTTACAGCCAGACTCCAATAAAATAAAATAAAATTAGTATTTCTAGGAATAGGTAACAATTTGCATAATACGGCTTCATATTTAATTCACTCAGGTAGGTCCTAATCATTTGCAAGAACGTTTTAACATTTCAACGCCAATTACAGAAGAAAAGAAAGTTATTTTAAACTGATACACGAATGATTCTAAATTCAAACTCTACTCTACAATTGGTCGGGCCAATGCGACACATAAAAGTTTCATGCGAGACCGTTAGGTGGCGTTCAGAAAAATTGAGTAGGTAACGAACTAGGGTTGTGCAAAATAATTACTGAGAATTTTTCAGACTGTTGTCATTTGACTTGTCAATAGTTGGTTTGTCTGCCTGCCTAGCCTTACCCGATGCTGCTGGATTCCAGTATTTTACATAGAGCGACTGCTTATATGACTTCCGCAACCCAGTTACGTGGTTACACGATACCCCTTGGTAAGACTGGTGGTCAGACTTTTGGGCTTTTGACTACCCGTAACGACTGTCAAAGATCACGAATGACAGTCGGGACCAACGGCTTACCGTGCTTTCTGAGGCACGGAGGGATCTCAATGTAATGGATGGATACCCATCCACGAAAAAACCGCGGCAACCGTAGCCTAACTCCGGTCGACTGGAATTGATAGCATTAAATAATTTGTAATTGCAATTTGACCTGGTCAAGGCCGTAGGAAGCGTTTGCCCACCGCTGGACATTTTATTAATTTTATGAGGATAGTGATATTTTCTCTTACCAAAGTAGTGGTTTAGATGTGAAAAAGAGACATTTCCATGTTGATCTGGGAAGGAAAAATACAGTGAAAAATGTAAAGAAAAACAGTGATAATTTCAATTGTAATCTACAAACAATTATGCTTCTAGTAAAAATAATATCTACGAAAAAATAACTATCTATTTTTTTATCTCAGATCAAGATGAATATTCTCTACAACTAACAAAACAACACCAATTTTCTTTTCAATGGTATTTTTGCTACAGTACCTACTTAAAAAGAAAAATATTTTTTTTCGTAACAAAAGTGACAACCCTAATTATACTTGAACTGTACTATAGGGGACTCCATTAAATATTAACTCGGCGGTTCCGTACTACAATTACTAGTGTTTTGACGTACAGTATTCCATGCCACTTTAGATGTCACGATTTTTAAAGGAAATTCATGAAAATATGTGATTTGATTGATGTTTTCATTTTGAGTAAAAGGCGGACAGCGTCCACCTTTTTTATAGTTGACTAACTAATTTATATAGAAACCGGGTTCTGTAAGGTATTTGTTTAGTTACACAGTAAGCAACAAAAATACGCAGAACATTAAGTTATCTTAGTCAACATAGGATTTTTTTACAATTTTAGAGTTTATCTCTGACATCGGTGAAGGAAAAACATCGTGAGGAAGCCTGGACTATAAGTCTGAAATCACCAACTCGTCTTGAGAAATCGTGGTGATCAGTGCTCGTTCCTTCTGTGTATGAGAAGAGGCCTTTGTGGCAGTGGGACAGTAAAAAACTGGTGTTATCATTTTATTCTTACCATTTTCAGTATCCGTAACGTTGAATCGTGATCGTATCGTGTCACATAAAGACAACCAAAAGTTCACCGAAGTCTCAATAAAATATTCAAGAAAAGAGACATTTTCTTTTTTTTTACCAACTAAAGAGTTTTTCGTAAAACTTCATGATAGTTAGCGCCTTAAAATGACGGTTCAAGCCATAATGTGACGATCAGAACACTTGGGTGACGATAATTTTGGGGTAAACTCGTAAAAATGGGGTATTTCATAAGACAACTGTAATGTTAGACAAATTAGGGTAATTTATAAGTTCAAAATGGCTTCTTTTGTGTCGAAGGTGTTAACGTACGATTGAATTGAATTTGTGATGTTGTAATAGTAGGTTTTATGTTTTGGGGGAATTTGAAAACTCTTTTTCTTTGATATTTTGACTTCTTTTCAAATTTTCCCTTATTTTTTTTTTATAAAGGTCTGTTTGTTTGACGGTAAAGGAGTATTGTTAAACAATACATTTTTGCTGTACAGAAAACTGCCTTAAAAATATGTTTTAAATTACAGCAAAAATCAGTCGAATCAAAGGACCAATTTTCTGATTCTAAACATTTTTTTTTTTAACTTAAATGCATTTTGTGTAGACTTCAATCGTGATGCCAACACAACACATTTTTTTTTTTTAGGTTCGTAGATATTTATACAAAACGGCTCATAAATATATCAAAATCGAACTTACCATCTTTAGGTGGACTGGCACATTGCGGCGCATAGGACCCTAAGTGATAACCATACGTGTTTTGGTGCATCGGGGGAAAAGGATACCCTAACGACCTAGGACTGGGGAAACCTGACGCCTCATGAGGATTCTGCTGCCCCCCTGGACTCCCAAAATGATGGGGGTGTTGATACCCCCCTTTGAAAGGCCCATACCCATGTTGCTGTAACTCTATGAAAGCTGATTTTGAGGAAACATTTGTGGGTGTTGAATTAGCGGAGTCGTGTGGGGTCTGTGAACCCCCAAGATGGTGGTGTTGGTGGTCTATCGAGTCTTGGGTGGTGAGGGCCGGCTGTGGGGTGGACGGGCCCCCCCCGTCCGAAGACTGGGGAGGCCCAAACGGATCTGTGAAACTCAGGGTGGATGGTTTGCTGTTGGGGGATTGAATTCGAGTAATTTTGAGGGATTTTATTGTCTTCTTGTGTAGGGGCCCGCTGGGTTAGCCTGGAACAAAGAAAATATTGGTTAGGTTACGTATTCCGTCAGAGTTTCATTTTTGGAGTAATATTTATAAATTGGAACGTGGCTTGTATTTCTTTTACCTCTAGGATAGTATTCATTCTGTTTTAATCTTACATAGGTTATTAAATAGGGTGGAATTTATAATTTATCAAAATCTTACATTTTTTTTCTGCAATAATGAATTTAATTATAGAATTACATTACAAACATTAATTTGAGCTGGGGCTTATAAGCTAATGTCACAATATTATACAGAAAACTAAGGAAAACACAAAAAGAAATTAGATAAAGTAATAAAACAGCCATGATGGAAACACAATCAACACAAAATATTCAACTCTTACGCATATTTCGAAGCGAGCCAATCAGGCGTAACGGTTTATCGAATGAATTTTAGGGATCCGTAAGTAAACGTTAGATTTCTATCAATTATAATGTTCAATAGAGTTGATTAAATTGCTATAAGATAAATGCAATCTAGTTGTCAATTTGAAAAGACTCATAACAAAGAATTTTCCTAGAGTTTGGGATGGAAGCCTAAAACAGGGCCCTATTCCTCCTAGGGTCCGCGAATACATTACAGTGGCTGGTTCGTCCATAGCTAAGGGTTAGTCTTCTACCTTAGCATTGACAGTTTCACCATTAAGTTAGGTTTAAAACAGGTGTATGGAAAATATAATTATACAATAATAGTAAAGTTGTCTAAACTTTTATAGAAAGGAATATAATATTATTTTGTTTATTTGTATAGGATGTCAGTATTTATTATATGATGGAGACATAGCTAACATTAGCAAGTTTTTTTTTTTTTTTTTTTTACCAGAAATCTCCATGTTTAACTATAAAAGTCTCATTGATTTACCTCTGATACGGGGCCTTTCAAAACCCAAAACTATGAAACCTCAGAAAAATAATAAAATATAAAAATCCCACCCACTCCCACGGGGTCAGTAAAGGTCAAAAGTTGTGGGTTTTCTTTAAAACAATTTGGTCGACACGCTCAATTGAATCAATAAGTGGACGTACATTGTCCGCCATGTAGGGGAGACAAACGTTATTCGTTTTACTTTATAACTTAGTATTTTATTTGTTTAAACATCTGGGAATTAAAAACCAGGTCTTGAAAATATGTTAAAAGAGATAGATGACTATTCCCTCATGTCAAGTTGAACAGTTTTTGGACTGACAGTACAGCGTACCCCAGAAGATAAAACATTAAAGCCAAAATTTGGTCCTTTGGGTGTGTTGGTGCCTCGGAACGCACGTTAAGCCGTTGGTCCCGGCTGTCATTGGATCTTTGACAGTCGTTACGGGTCAGTCGCCCGAAAGTCTGACAACCAGTCTTACCAAGGGGTATCGTATTACCCAGTTACTGGGTTGTGGAGGTCAGATAGGCAGTCACTCCATGTGAAATACTGGTAAACGTTGTAGGCATAACCGACTTTTAGATCTATCGATCGTTTTCTATCTTGCTAAGTACCTGGTACTTGTTGATAGGCCTACAGTGTCCTCTCATACCTATAAACACTGTAACTTGAAAAGATTGTAAATACCATTTACTTTTAAAAGAGTAACCGTGGAGTTTCTTGCCGGCTCTTCTCCATAGGAAACGACCAATTGGAACCGTGCACCTAGCTTCTGACGTTTCATAAGTGCCCTTGTAGGTTTATGTGAAATAAAATATTTTGAATTGAATTGAATTCAGCTGCATCCGGTAAGACTGGAAGCTGACCCCAACATAGTTGGAAAAAGGCTAGGCAGATTGATTAGCTGTATTGGTTAAAAGCTACTTTTGTGTGCAAAATCTTGTTAGATTTGAATCTTCATCATCAATTTCATCATTCTGCTGACAGAAATTCACTGTTGTCAAGTTTGATTCCCAAAATATTCAGCAGGGTGCATATTAAAGTCATGAATTCATGATCTATTTTTTTAGCCCCTCTGTGGCGCTATAAACCTATTTGCCCTCAAGTCCAATCCAGTTACCTTCTTTAAATATCAATCTGCCTAGCCTTTTTCCAAATATGTTTTACATTGAGCGACTGTCTATCTGACATCCACAACCCAGTTACATGGTAACACAGTAGGCCTGGTAAGACTGGTTACCTTCTTCAAATAACCATCAAATCTTAAACTGTCATCTATTTCAATACAGTTTCAACCATCCAACACCAAATTAACACATCCAAGACCCAAATATGAAGCGCCATTTACAATTTAACGTGTGGTCCATTCCCATTATACCTATTTCATTATTGATGTCTCAAAAAAACTAAATGAGGACCGATACTCTCCTACGAGATTTCTCACAAACATAACTGGAAACAGCGCCTTGTATAAAACAAATGGTACGATGAATTAAGATGAGAAAAAAAACCCTTTTCGGCAAGATCTTTGTGTTAATTACTGGTAGGGTTGGTACAAGGAGGATTCTGGTTTTGATTTAACCGTTAGGTTATAATATATTTTTAGGAATTAGGTATAGTATCGAGGTTTTGAAATTAGGCTTTGTAGAGAGTATAGTGAGTTTTACTCGACTCGACGTGTTCGATCTGCCTAGGCGTATCCAAAAGGGGTGTTGACAAAAACCTTTTCTTTTGTCCGTCAGGTAGTTTTTTTTTTTTTTATTTTTTTTTTCAGCAAGTGCTTAGTTTCTCGTGTTTTTGTGCACCTGGAATGACAGTTTTGCTTGCATCGTCACCAAAATTTACAATGTCTACTGATGTGTGTAACCTATATTTATTTTGCTGTCATAAATATATTATAATCTAAATTCAATTTCTCCTTCAGCGCCAACCCTACACCACCATTCGTTTTTCCTTTCACTCTCCCCACATTTCCTATATCTCCATCTCTCTCCATTTCCGAGTGTTCCGCCGGCGCCGCCAAAGGTCGGGTCAAATCGTTTCGTTTTTTTGTCTGTTTGTTAGTCGTGTTGATTGCTCATGTTAGTAATAATAATGTTTAGCCATAACTAATTGGTGTAGAGTTTTATTGAAAAATATTTATCACACTGTATTGGAGGATTCAATTTGTTAAGGAATTGGTGATAAATGTGAAATAAGAGCTATCAAAGGTGAAAATGATGAGGTTGGAGAAGTCTAAGATGAAATGCCGCATAAGTCACAAATACAATGTGAATCTGAAGAAAGCTTTCGTGACTGGGTAGGGGATTTTGATAATTAAGAACCTGCTGATGTAGGATGAGGGTTAAAGAGAGAGTTTTTAGAAATTGTAAGATCAACTAGTGATGTAGTGTGAGGCAGATGTGACTCTGATGCCATAAAGAAAAAAAACACATGCAACACTTTAAAACGCCTTCATTTTGGTAATTAACAGAACTATAAAGCAATAACTTGAAGAAATTATAAGAAATTTATATCATCATAACCCACAACTTAAAAAATTCTATCTTCATTATCATACAGACAAATGACGTCCACAGTTGGCCATCCTATACATATATCGTTATATTAAATGATTACAGTAACGTCAAAATAGACGTTCCTTTTTGAAAATAAAACCCCTTCTATCAATCTATCCCTGTCTAATTCTGAGTTTAGATATATCTAGACCATTATTTTCTTACTAACTAGTCGGTGCACGTAAACTCGCTGATCCGAGACGCAAAGGTTCATGGGAACTCATGGAAAAACCCCATAAATAATGGGTGCCCCATAAAATGGTATTAAGTATTCATTAGACTATGTCCCATGGTCCAATGGGTTTTGTCGTTTGATGTACGAAATTTTTGTAGCAAGTATTATGTTGCGATTGTTTTAAAAATTGCTTCATTGATTATGATTGGGAATGTGTATAATAATGATTTGATTATCTTGTAGGGCTTTGTTGAAGGTTTTGTCTTCATTGATATAGTCACTCTTCTTTTTATTTAAGTAAAGGTCAAATGTTCTGAATTATTTTGTTTTAAAATGAGAGATGTTACTACATTTTTCTTGGTCAAAATCTTGTGAAGAAATTATGTGGTTGGACTACCTCTCCAAATATTTAAATAGAACCACATAGTGACCAAAACATAGATTGAGATTCGCCAGATAAAAGTGTTTAATAATTATTAGTTAGCACGCTTTGAGTAAACCATAGAATTAAGTCTCTAGCATTTAAGACTAGGCATGCAAAATCAATAAAATTATAATCAATTAAAATTCTTCAATCATCACAATTAATTAAGACTAACAGATTTATCTAATCATGTTTAAGCTTAAGATCAAGAGTAGCAGAAACTGCAATGATTTACGAATATTTTTTAATCATCTTTGATGGTATCTGTCTAATTACCCTATTGTTATTTATTCATAGGATTCATTATTATTCATTAATACGTTGTCAGCGGTAACATACGATTTTGCGATAACCTTAGGATTATGAGACCTTTCATTGGGTTCATAATCATTATTATCAGCCCTTTACTACTTAGTTATATTTTCTTTTGAGCGGTGGTGGCTCAGTCTTGTTGGTCATGACTTCGAACACAAGCAAGTGTTAGTTTAATTTATTTCATCACCACTGCTCTCAAAACGGTGAAGGAAACATCGTGAGGAAACCGGAATGTCCTAGAACCAAAAATTCGAAGACATGTGACATCTACCAATCCGCAGTGAGCCAGCGTGATGGATTACGACCAACCTACTCCCTCTCACAGAGATAAGGCCATTGTCCCAGCAATTGGAACATTATTGGCTGTTTATTCTACATTTTCTTTTTTATCTTTCTTTCTTGATTCTAATGTTTCGTATCCAAGACCTCATATGTCTTTACAGATTACCAACGACCTGTCAATACTTTCTTAATTAACAAACTATATATTTGTGAGAGGTCCTATATTTCATGGATGTTGCAGTTCTTTTATATTTGTGTTTTGATTTCGTTTTCGTATTCCCTCCTATTTTTATGTTATCCTACAATATTTTTGGCATTTGAATGCAAAAAGCAGCAGCTTCTATGTGGTTTTAGACTTTATCAAGAATTCTGTTTAGTATCCTTCCAAGACTGCTGTATTTTTCTATGGAGAACGGTATCGTTTTGTAGTAAGCACTTACAGGTTGGCATGACAACAATTTACAAGTATTATGAATATTCATGCTTAAAATACCAGTGATCTAGGATGGGAATAAAAAAACGACACAGAATGTCCCAGCTGTTTAAATTCTAGTGTATCTTATAAAAGTAAAATAAGGGAAACTGGTTGCCATGGTTCTGGGAAGCAGGAGGTTGCTGTTTGTCATTACTATCCTTGTTGCTGTATGGTCTTTTGATACGTAAGCTTTATGTTCATAATCATTAACATTTTCCTGCTGTTATATTAAAAAATCTCTGCCACCACCAGGGATCTATTTAATAAAACCGACAAGTGAGAGGCAATCCAACAATAATACATTATCATCATTCGTACATTTTCGGCTTTATTAAACAGCACTTGTCGTAAACTAAGATTCAGAATAAATTGAAATTGGACTTATTGATTTTGGATTCAAATGTGTGAAAAAAATCGAACGAGACGTTTTTTTAAGAATGACATAAATGAATGACATACCAAAAGGACCATCTTTAATCATTTTTAACACAATTCAAATTATCTGAATTCTTAAGACTCACATTCTTTTCGATAAGGCCATAATCTATCAATAATTGTGGAAGACAGAACAAAAACTCATAGAGCATGGAATACGTACTATAAAATTATCAATCATGTGAGACGGAATGATTGCATAGCAAATGCTTTATTCCCTTTGTAACAATGTCGTGAAATGAATCGGAGGGTAGGCAAAAAATTGGCGCCATGTCTGACCTAGACTAATTAATTATATGAGGATGGGCAGAACTAGAGGGTTGAATGCTATTTGTTCATTATTAGCTTTTTCTTGACTTTTCTTTGTAAAGCTAGTAATTCCTCTACGCGTTCGTTTTATTTTATTGTATGATTGCGTGGTATTATGAAATTAGATGTTAATTAGTTTTCATGTTTGAAGTAGGTATATCTACTAATAGCCAGGTGGGTGGGCGACCTACAGAAGATCGTGGACAGACCGGGGCAGCATGGTACAGCAGCAGGCCTCTACTCATCAGTGGGTTGAACAAGGATACCAATAATGATGATCATAATGGTATGATCATCATCATTGGTAGCCAAAAAATATTATTATTTATTGGTACACACACATCATATTTTTCGTATTGTAATTATGCGATTACACTAAAATCTCAAATGGCTGCCTCATTGGTAGTGGTCGCATGCGCTACTGCTAAGCATAAGGCCCTGGTTTCGATTCGCGGGTCGAACAAGGGGTTATTGGGTTTTACCATCTAGAATTTCCCAATAGCAGTCTGGATTTGCGCCCGATTGATGACAATAGGCTCGCCCGATAAATATTCTTCTGCCTAACCTTTCGGGGAATACTGACGTGATGTCATATTATTTTATGATCTCATGTATTAGAAAGATCAGTCAATGTGTCAATATAAATTCCCATGATGCCTTCGATCCACGAACAACGCTCGATTGGTCCTCCAGTGCTTGCGTAAGACAAACTCCACCCTTACTCGAAGTGTGGCATGTATACAAATGTATCTATTCGAATATTCCTTTGTTTCCTCCTAGTGACTAAGTAAGTTAGTATTCTTCATAGATATGATTAATACGCCAGTTCACAGAAAATACCTCCAGTTTTTCAATCGGTAATTTCTTCTTTTGTTTTATTGAAGTGCTTTAATGATAGGAGAGAGCGATCAATGGTGAATTGATGGTCTTGTGCTAAACTAATAAGAGTGCAGGGGATAAGAAAGGGCTAGGAAAAGTATTAGTCGTAGGCTTACTACTAATAACGGTTAGTATAGTAATTATAATTATTGCGATTTCAATCATCGTTTCGCGTGTTGAAAATGACTTATCCTGAACTAAGCTATAAATGCTTATTCTTACATAGTCTCCTTAGTGATTATTTTCATCAAATAGTTATCTGGTTATTCATCAAATTGACACACTACGTCAATTTGCCGTGTTAGAGTCCACGCCGTCACTCAAGTCCGATAGAAGCGGCGCTAGTGTCTATAACATTGCATAAAATTGCATTTAATACAATGTCCACAATTTTCCACCGGACTTCAGTGGTGGCGCGTACTCTACAGCCATTTCTGACAACTGACATTTTTCTCAAAAAATTACAATTGTGATTTGAATATAACCTACATTGGTAAGTAGATAGTCAATTTGGTAAATAATTTATTTACCTAACTGTATGTCAAGGGATTGTCATAAAGTTAGGGAAAATAATTATTTATAACGTAGGTACCTATTTCTTCTCAGTGAACAATAAGGTAATTTTATTTTTAATTCAAGTTAAGAAGTTCGTTCTAAAAGTTGGTAACATCGCAAATAGCTGTCAAATATTAACCTGTTGTTTAGCAATATTACAGTATATAGTGACCTAAAATATTAATAATGAATTGTAATTATTACACTGAGTTTAATAATATTATAATTTTATTTTAGGTAAATATTCGGTGTTAAAATATTAATGTACTTATGCATTTCATAATCAATATTTTAATTCAGTAGTTATATTGACAAATTAATCAAAACAGCGAAATATTTGACAGCTATTTGCGATGTTGCCCACTTTCAGAAGGCACAGTGTTGCCCACGTCTTATCCGTTCCACGAACTTAAAACCTCTAGCTCACCAGTCAAAACCGTGTTGCCCACGTCTTATCCGTTCCTCGAACTTAAAACCTCTAGCTCACACATGACCGAAACTAGGACACAAGCGCCCCCCCCTTTAACCGTCACGCTAAACACCAATCACCATAAAAAATACAAGAAAAATATAAAAAATCTCCGGTCGTGTAACGGTGTCTTGAGACCATGTCGAATCTTATATTTTTGATCGTATAACGTAAAACTACGAAGCTGCGCACGCGATCGTCTTCGTAAGATTGTATTGTGATTATTTATTGAGAACATGCGATGCTGCAATCTTTTCTGTTTGTTTGTTGGATTGTAGAAAGTCGTGTTGAAGAAGATAATGACAAAATATTAGCACATAGTAGCAGAATTAAAAATGTTGTAGCAGGGTAGTCAGAAGCCCGAAATTCTGACAACCAGTCTTACCAAGGGGTTGTGGAGGTCAGATAGTCGCTCCATGTAAAATACTGGTATTAAGCATTCGGTTAGGCAAAAAGGCAGAAAAGACAGTCAGATGACGGTAGCAGAAATGCAAATGTTTGTTTTAAACTGAAATCAATAGATTATGAAGCAGATTCGAAAGTGAAATCAAGCCATGAGATGCCAAACTGCAAAGAAGAAGTTGATTGCATAACCTATTTCTCCATTTGTAATTACCGATTTATAGCTATTGATAGCCTACCAATACTCTAGAACCCTTAGGAAAACTTGCTCATTAATATATTTACTTGGAAATATTGCCATTGTTACTCAATGTAGCTCTTTATAAACTTATAAAGAAGACGAAAATGAAGTTGAAGACAGCAACTAACTAGTTGCCGAATTTTATATAGTTTATTTATTTTACATTTTTTTATTTATCAATTGAGATTGATGTTATTATTTTATTAACTGAGCTTCATTAAGACCACACAAAATAACTATTTTCGTTAGGACTACTTTTAATCATACATTAAAATAATCTAATACGTGAGTTTTAGCTAAAATCTCATCACTACTAATCTCAACATCACAATCAAATCCTTTCCATAACATCACAAATAATATGTAAATGAGATACGATATTTTAGCACTATGACGTAAACGGTCGACCATTACTGGGCACAGCAATTAGCTCAAGGCAAAGCACTCAAAGTCGAATCAAACACGAGAGTACGTTTTTGTTGCAAAGATTTTTCCTATAAAACTTTAGAATCTTTAGATTAACCTATCACGAACGGATGCTGATCAAAAAAGTGTCAGAAATGTATTCGTTGAAGCTCTTTGAGGTGGAAAAAATGAATAATAAAAGACAATTGACGATAGTAATTGTTTGATCAGTAATAATGTATTAATTATAAGAGTCTTTGCACGTTATGCTGATGTACTAAATAATGCTAAGACATTTACATACAAGGGGAAGTTTGAAAAGTGGAAAAGAAATCATTTATCTTATCATGTGATGAGGAAAGAGGGAACGTATGTGACTAAAAGAGTAATGAATATACATTTTATTGGATGGAGAGGAAGACCATAGAAAATATGGATGGATTGTGCGTGGAATGATATGAAATAGAAGGGAGTGAATGACAGCGTGACGATTGACAGAGGAAAATGAAAGAAGAAAACGTGTTGCGTCAACCACAAGTAACATGGGACAAGCCAGCAAGATGATGATGATTATGAAGATAGTAAATAAGGGCATGCAAGTTTTAAAAGAGATATCGTAAGTATCTCATAGGTAGGTCTCGTTTAAACATTGATTGTTACTAATTTTAAATAAAATAGACATCTATAAAACAGGAAGAACATTAGGTAGTAGTATACTACACTATATACTCGATGAATGGACTGTGTGGAAGATGATGATGGCTAGAATACAATTGACTGCCTAGATGACGACTAAACAAGGAAGAAAAAGACATGGTGCACCGACCCAAATAAATTGGGATGAAAATGATGGGAGAGTGATGAAGATGATGCACCGAAGAAAAATGGACTGGACTTCTATTCAGAAGTTGATATTACAAAATTCTAACCACAATTTTCCCCAATAAATGATGATTAGCTTACACTAAATAGTTACTAACCCTAGTTAGTTTTAGCAAACTTTGAACTGACCATATTTATGTACCAATGTCTAGCTTTAAGCTATTCAACAACAACATCATCAATAATATAGCAACAACATCCACAACAACATGAGTAGCATTAGTACGAGTGGGACTCTTAATATAAATTACAGTTTTATGTCCAAGCCATACTGAATCTAGCTCATTCCGCATGAAAACTAGATCCGAGCCAAATTGTGTCACAGTTTTATCAACCTCATAAAACTAAGATAGATAGAATATAAGAAAGGATGCCAGCTCAACTAGTTTCCACGCCTATCAAGTTAGTCTCTGAGACATCCCGGATGAGTAAATGTCAACGGACATAAATCTACTGATAATTTAAACATAGGCAACCATGTCGGATCATTTCAATATGTTTTACTATGCATAGATCTGCATAGTGATTGTAACACAATTGATTGATGAATAGATAAAGAAGTTGAGTTATTTAGCTCAAGAATGTGGTACCTGCCAGTACTTGCTGATAAAAATGCAATAAATAAGAAAGTAGGAGACAAGTAAAGAAGATCTTTGAAGTAAAAATGATAAGGAAAAGAGACATTTAAAAGGAATAAACTCCCCTCAAAAAGCAACCCTCAAAACATATTTCATAATCCCAATATCACACTATAATAAATTACATAATACCCTAACCACAACGATAAATAATATAACGTTAATTTGCGCGGTAAATCAGTAAACACAGTCGCGTGTCACAGCCGCCATTTTGGTCTTAACCTCATTGACAGCTAGGCGTAATGGCGGCCACGATAGAAAGGGCGCGAAGAATAGTCATTGTTGTTTAATAATCTTTAGACGTCATGCAACGATAAAAAATGGACTGATTAACATTTCATGACAGTTTTTGTGAAAGAAAGGCATGAAGGCGAACAGAATACTTGGATTTCTTAAGGAAAAACTGCCAAGTGTGCCACCTTGTTTTTTCTTGAAGATTTTCTCGTAATTTTGGAAGCGAATCATGTTTTTGCTGGTGACTTAATACGTATTGAATTAGAATCAAGATTAGCAGAGACGTCAATCAAGCTATCTATAGTCATATATATGTCTAACTTTATGAATTATGGTGTTTATTAAATTAAGTAAAACCGCAGACAAGAGTTTTAATTGCATAATCTCTTTGTTGTTGAATAATGTGGTTCATTATAAGATCATCGATCGTAAAATAATGCAAACAATAAAACCATAATTGTAACAATAAATTAAAATGTCAGGATAACAAGGATAAAACAATAGAATTGAAATCACTGATACCTACATAACTCGATTAAGTAATAAAAAGTATCATGATACAGTGTTAATTAAATTGATATATTTATTACTCACTGCAATGTCAAAATCTCAGAAAATATACCTTTATTTATATTTAATATAAATGGAGGATGAAATATCGATAAGAACCTTAGTTAAAATCAAAGAAGTACCTACTGCAAACTGCCGATGAAAATATATTTAAAACGACCATAATAATAAGTAGGTACCGTAGACCGGGGTTACTTTGATCAATATTAACCGTTGAAGGTTCATATCTTTTAAATTTGTGGGTGTAAAAAAATACTAAAAAAATCTAGTGATCGGTTTTTTTATTACTCTCGATTCCTGTAATAATAAGTGAAAAAAATTGGCTTGATTTTGAGAAAAAAAAAAAAAACTGCCTGATCAGTTATACGTGGGATGGGGTTACTTTGATACCCCTTATTTTATTGCGTAATTATAAAGTAATTATTGCGTAATTGCAAAGTAATTACGCAATTAAATAAACCCAATTACAATGCCAATACAGTTTAAATATAATTACCCAATTATAATGCCAATACAATTTAAAAAATAAAAATCTATCAACGAGAAAAATAAATATTGTCGCATGGGGTAACTTTGATCTAACAATTGATTTGATTGTTTGAATGACAATATATTTACCTTTTTCAATTAAAATGAATGGTGGATTCCCAGCGTGTCCTCAGGAAAGGATTAAACAGTTGTTCATTGTTCATAACTCAGAAAAAAGAACTACCTAATTGCGTTTCGTTTTACGTAATTCACGATTTTATATGAAATGAAAGTTTCTATCAAAGTTACCCCGCGAATCAAAGTAACCCCGGTTTACCGGTACATGAATGTAGTTAATCCTCAAGAACACGTCAATAATATCAACACAGTCCTCTTGTGTTAATTCTATGTATTTTGAAATTATAATTTCTATTAATTTAGGTTTCTCTTCGTATCTCGGGAACACTATCCAAAACTCCTTTCAATACTTTAACTTTGTCTAACTTGTGTGTTCATTATTTACAAGCCTCTCAATTACTTCTAGTGCCATTTCTACTTCTTTACCCATTTCATAACCTACAGCTCTGCACTCCCTTGCAATAAAATTATCCATTCCCACAATAAAAGCTGTAAAACAAGAAATTAACATTGTCGTATTACTACTTGTAGCCCGTCACTCCATCCCGACTTATTACTAATAAAAATTCCTAGTACAGGGCTGAGACAAGCACTTAATAGTGTCAACTGTCCGTTGATGTTAGAATTTACCCTATTTTAATGCCAGCTGGTGTAAAACTAGGTTCAGATATTCATAAGATGTTGTTTTCTCTTCGTAGAGACAGTGCTTACAGCGTAAATGTCAAAAATATGTCGAGGACTCCTATATTGCCTGTCATACGGACAAAGTGAATACGTAAAATTGTTGATGGAGCATTATCAGTCTCACTAAGGGGTATTGTGTTACCCAGTAACTGGGTTGTGGAAGTCATCATCATCTTTCTGCCCTTGTCCCATGTTACGTGGGGTCAGCGCAAAACGTTTTCTTCTTCCATCTGGTGTTAACAGACACGCTATTCTTCACTCCCTTCTCTTTTAAATCATTCCTCACACAATCCAACCATCTTTTATTTGGCCTTCCTCTCCCTCTCCATTCATCACTATTTCACTCACTTCGTCACTTCCGTTTCCTCCCTCCTCATTGTTCCTCTTCATGTCCATACCAAGCCAAACGATTTCCTTTTTTTGCTGTAATTTCTTCTTTTTTTTTTTGTTCAATAATTATTGTTAACATTTTTGAACAAGCCTATATATGTATAATATAATAGACAACTAAAACACAAATTTCTGGAATCCGATTATGTAAGGGCCGTTTCGCCTCACTAACAAGTTCAGTACTGACATTTGTAGCAACTGCAGGTGTCACTAACATTATAAACTAAGACACTGTAGTAATCCCTACTTTTTAAAGTCAATTGTTTTTAACAAAAAAACTAGTTCAAATGTTAATCTTGTGGTCTAGTAATGTTATGCCTTAAGCTAGTAGATAAACGTTTTACCTACTGCAGACATGAACATCATAGATTAACACAATGTAATATTTTAGATGTTAATGTTATCACCAACGTAGAAACAGAAGGTACGAAAGACAAAATGACAGATGCTCTACAATCTGTCATTTTTTCTCTCGTACTGACGTACGGCACGATGTTCAAAATGAAGAAATGTCACTTTTTATAGAAAAAGATTTGTCTATTCTTCGTAGGGTAGAGACAAAAGTGATCATGCTATACGTGCAGGCTTGGAAAGACTCTCAGCCCTTTCAAATATTGACACAAGATCGCGTCAAAGTTGTGAAAGCAACTTTGATGCGATCTTGTGTGAGTATTTGAAAAGGCTGAGAGTCTTTCTGCTGTCAAATCATATAATAGCTGTTGTTTTATCTGAGGGACTAGCAACAAATTATATAAATATACATAGATAATGGTAAGAACAGAACAAATTAGCTTTCGGAAACAGGAGGCGTGCTAGTAGCAGAACACCAAATATATTTAAAAAAAGGACAGATGGACTCAAACCATATAACAACAATTTTCTTAAAGATACCTAGGCGAAGATTGAAATCAGTGTTCAGCCCTTAACATTTCACCAGACCACCTAAGCAGGCTATCGCTCCCATCGGGTCTCAACAAAAGAAACGTCAGATAGACATCAACGTTTTCCAAGTAACCACCGCTAGGTGGCGTGCGTAGAACGTACTTAGATTTCGTGAGATAACAAATGCCTATCCAAGACAGTCATTTCTTTCTATTCATTCTGATTGCTTTTGTTGGAAGGGAAGTCACATTAAAACGGGTAGTTGATTTAGTCTAAGTTAATGAAGTAGTTAGTGGTAGAATGGATTTAAATTATATTAACATAGATGAAAATTGGAACTGAATAGGTTGAAATGGCGTGTGTGCTCAAACTCAAAGATTTATTTTAATAAACCTATATTCAGGCATGTTTCAATTAACAAGAAGTCGATTTGTTGAAAATTGAAGCTCAATATAGGTAAAGCGCAGATTCCTTTGCAGAAAGACGGGCAAGAAACAATATGTGCGTTTATACGAGCTGCGCCCCGCGGTTTCACCCGCATAAGTGTCGATCCCGTAGGAATATCGGGATAGAAAGGTATACTATGTCCTTCTCCAGGTCTTGGTCTACCTATGTGCCAAATTTCATCCAAATCCATTCAGCCGTTATAGCGTGAAAGCGTAACAAACAAACTCACTTTTTCTTATTTAATATTACTTTGGATATGTTTGGGTTGCTTGATGAAGAGAATGTTAAGAGGGAACAGGGGCTGCGAGGAATTTGAAAAATAGGTATTTGAAGAAACTATTTCCGTCGCGCTGCGCCCGAAAAACCGAGTTAAACCCCGTAAAGTGCGATAGGGACAACTGCAGCTCAGACCGATTATATCACAAAATTTTTGACGAAGACGACGTTTGGCATTCTCCTTTTTTCTACTCGAAAACTAAGCCGATTTAATAATTTTTTACATTAAAATTTTAAGAAAGAGTATTTCTAGGTTCCTATTATTTTCTTTTATGATAAAAACTTTTCCGAATTAGTCTGTTAGTCCTCTAATCACGGCGGTAAAAATTGGGCATTTTTGTAATTTTTGGAGGGTCATAGTTTCCTTACTTATTAATTGTTGAAAAAAAGGAAATGACAGGGACATACATATAAAGCCCCTGATTTTATAAAAAAAAATGACAGCTCTAGAGGCATTATTCAGGAAGAAAAACGGGAAATACGTTTGTATGGAGAATCGCGGGCCCTGTTCCCTCTTAAATAAGCCAATATATATTCTACATATTATGTAGAATTTAAGAGATAGAGATATTACTTATTAGTGTTCATCAAAGATGATATAATTTGATTCTCTTTTATAAATTAAAGTCAATTCATATCTGCCATTGAAATTGGTCACAGTAAGAAATATTTGAAACTATTTTCTACATTAAATGCGTCATATTTAGAGGTCAATACCAAAAATGTCAAACAGTTTTGTAGTAGTTTGGATAATTGAGGTTTTGAATTTTTCAGATTAATCTATCGAATTTGAATTTCATCGTCAATCTTCTTGGTTGTCTATCACCTCGGATTTAAAATATACTTTTATATATTTGCATCAGCTCATCCAATTGTTAAGATGGATGGACTTTAAAGAGTTGGTCAAAAGCGGAGAACTGGGTGTCGTAACGGAACTTGCGAAAGGTCTATGTCCGGTAGCACTTCTTTACTGAAACAAGCCTTATCTTCATCATCATTAGCTAGCCGAAAAACGTCCACTGTTGGACATAAATGTCCTCCCCAAACATCATCACAATGACCTGTCTCCATTTCCTCTATCTAGCCGATCCCACGACCTTCACCAAGACGTCGGTCCAACTCCTGCGGGGAATACATAGCAGCTTATGCCACATGTCTGTGACTGTCTCACTGGTCCAGGGGTCGCAAGCGCTACTGCTAAGAATGAGGTACTGGGTTGATTCCCAGGTCGGGCAGTGTTATTGGGTTTTTCCATAAGGAACATCTCAGTAGCAGCTCGGTATCTGGATGTGTACCCTATTACATGGGATTTAAACATAACTGCCAAAATGTGGGTGTACTATAAGTACACCTCTGCCTAAACCTGTGGATAAACAAGGCGTGATGTTTTGTTATGCTATGTCTGAACATTTTCAAAATCTACGTTCAAGTTCTAGCTAGCTTAGTATAAGAAAACGGGTGCGAACTTATAAATAAATATAACACCATAACCAACGAGTTATTTAGAAAAACAACCCGACATAAGAGAGCAGTTAACATTTGCTCCGACGACATTAATAAATCATTTGTCAAATGCGCCATTTTGTCTTATTAACCTTAAAAGGAAAGCGTGGTAATTACGGAGGGTTGGTGTGCTCTGGCGCAGCTAGGGATGGGATAGTAGGTAATCGAGTTAATTTAGTCGATTACGTGAGGAAGTGAATTTTGATCGAGTTGTTTGACTTTATTCGATGCAGGATTAGAGCTGATTATTTTCACTGCACAATTGGTTTATTTATAAGCTTATATAGACAGGTCTTCTTCTTTTCGTGTGGTTCGGGACTAACCTGGTGTCAGAGTTTTAAAGCCGCCCATGGGCCTCTGACTTGGCTTCACATGCCGTCGAGATATCTCTCTCAGGCATGCCCGTTTCCTCACGATGTTTTCCTTCACCGTTTTTGATGCAGTGATAATTATACAATACGCACATGAATCCTAAAAGTCAGAGGTGCGTGCCTTGGTCTAGATCTAGATAGGTAAATATATGGAACTAGTTAAAAATAAAATATTGAAACAGTAATTGTCTGTATTGCAGATACAAATATTTTTAGCGTAATATAAAATAACATCTCGCCTATATTCCCCAAAAGGTTAGGCAGAGGCGCACAAATATAGTACCTACATCCACATGTTTTACGTAAAATTTCATAATAATCAAATGTTGAATGAATACAACATCGATCCTTGTACTCGACTAACAATCGAATAACCGAAACAAAGCACATCACTACACGTCGATTGAAACATCTCTATCAGAATCTAATAATAAAAGAGAGCTACCGTGGTGTGTCAATTAAATTCTTTAATTTAATTCGATTCGTTAGGCAGGTCATTAATTTTACAATAATGGCAATTTTTTGTTGTGCGTCTTGCCGAATTGACAGGGTGGAGATGGATAGACGTTCATTTGTTACAATGGCCGACTTTGAAAGACCGATTTTGAAGTTTGCGTGCTTCTCATATTACGCCATCGATTTAATGAGTAGTACCGTACTTATTTGATTCGACTGTCTCGTTGGTGTAGTGGTCGTAAGCGCTGCTGGGTTCCGGTTGCGATTCTTGGTCTGATTTTGTGTTATTGGGATTTTCAATCAGATATTTTAAATTAGCAGTCAAATATATAGCAAAAGGGTCTCCCCGATTTACTGAAGGTATTTTGGTCCTTCCAGTCGAATAACTTTTAATTTTGGTCCTTCGAGTCGGATGACTGGCAAAATGTAAGAGAACTTGGTACCGTCACGTCACCTATGATAGTCAGAATACGAAAGTTTGAATGACAAGACCATTTGATACATATCAGTTGAACTGGTTTCAAAAAGCACGTTATTCCGTCGTTATTAATTCTTTTGCAAATAGACAGTAATTGCATGTTGTCAAATAGTACCCTAAAAATGTCCAACAGACGCCACATATTATTTTATAGAGAATAACATAATGTCACGCCTATATTCTAGGCCGAGGTATAGAGCCTAATTCGTCAGTCACGTAAAAAAACGGACGGAAGGGTCGTCCGTTTTTGTCATAAATTAAATAAATAAAAATAAGCCTTTATTACTGTTAGTTTTTAACAAAATTGACAAAAATATTTTAAAAGTTTCAAATAGAGGTAAGAGGGTTAATTTACTTAAGCTAAACCCTATCCTCGGCATTCGGTTGGTTTCCCCTTTTAACAGTTTGTCTTTCGACAAAGGCCTCCTCTAAGGCCTCCTTCTTTGGTTGTACTATCGAATAACTTCATATCTAAGCAGTTTGAAAACCAAATCCCGTGAACACGATGACCACATCTGTTACCGCCCCGGTTCTATAGCGGCAAGCAGAAATAGTCCTTACGGTGTATAGATATGAACTTCTTCGATGGTACGTAACCATTCTAGGCCTGCTACTTTCTTAAAGTCATCTTCCCATAGCTTTGTCTGTCATAAATAAATTGGTGATAAATCTCACGACCTGCTACTGAAAATGTTCGTATAGAAAAACTCAATAACATCCCGGGAGCTAATCCCACGGAACCTAAGCTCACCGAAGGCCAACCAACGATCATGTATCCAAAAGGTGTGGTCATATTTAAGTGTGTGATACAGAACATCAAACAGACCAAATTTCTCCATGGAACCAACATCGTAATTGCGAAAAAATTATCAGTCGTCCCACACTTCACACATTTGGGTCGGGTAAGTATTGAAGTTTTGAATGGGCCAGTTGATATTTTTTTTTATATATAGATACATGCTATATAATAAAAATGTCGAGAAAAAAAACCAGGCAAGCCCTCGATGGCACACTTATGTCGTTTGAAAAGCCATTGTGTCAACATGACATGTCAATAGTCAAAATAGACGTCAAGTGAGGTTGATTAGTTGCGATAAGACGTCAAATATTCGAATAAACTATTGATTTAGTAGCTACGATGGTTTATCAATGGGAATCAAATTGGTATTGATGTTTTGGGTGTCATTTGTTTTTTATATGACTCATTTTACGGGTTCCGATTTTTTTGTCAATGTGTGCAGATTCTTTTTAAATTTTTCTTTTATGCCACCCAATAATTGGGATGCGGGGGTTGGAATTCTAGTATTCAACTGCATCTGGTTAGACTTTAGGCTGGGCAAAAGTTGGCAAAAGATAGATGATGATGACGCTCAAAGATTCTTTTTTGTAGAACTTATCTTCATTCAAGCAATAACTTTGGCCTGCTGTGGGTATTATAAGAGGTAAATAAAGGATGACGTTATGATAATGGACAGTAGTATCTTCCTACATAAACTCACGCCTTATTTCCAAGGGGGTAGGCAGAAACTACAGAACGCCACCTGCTGCAATCCTTATATAATCAAGTATGTAAGAATCGTAGTAGTATAGTATTTTAGTATCTTCCTCTTTGCTATTATGTTACAAACTGTTGTTTTTTCTGCACTGTGCGTGTGCATGTGCATATACAACCTATATTACTCCCTAGCGGTGCACCTGATGGTAGGTAAGTGGTTACAGCCGCCTATAGTACCAGAAGTATCGCAGGTGCATTGCCATCTTTTAAACAAACCTGACATATCTTCAAAGTTTGATGATTAATATGACAATGAGTAGTAGTATCGCATTTTTTATATCTTTTTAATTCTTAAACATTAAAAGGCTAACAAAATGATGAAATAACACAAGAATTACAAAATATAATACATTTTTAAGCAACACACCTGTTTTTAGAACTAAAAACCACTTTTCAGGTGTCGAAAGCAATACAAAAGGTAATAATAACAATTTGAATGAACTGAAAACGTATATTAACGGCAATAATCAATGCTTGGAAGGTAAAACAGCTATTATAGACGTCGACAAAGGGGTTAGGAAGGAGTACATTATTGATTGGATTGTAAACGTGAAGAGTTCAAAATAGAATTTGATATGAACTGGTTGGAAACGTTTGTTTAACGTTTTATTCATATAGAAAGTGTTAGAGAATACTTATGTTACGACTATTACAAAATATACCTATTGATTTTGCTCAAAGTGATGTTCAGGCGGCCTACCTGATTGTAAATGTCACCACCTCTTGCAGACGTCTATAATACCAGAGGTAACCGTAGGTGCGCTTTCTATCCAAGGGACAAAGTTGCAATACTACCTATCTCATGTAACTGTACATCAGTAACGTTCAGCAATGTGGTAGCAGATCTGACTGCTGAGGATGCGTCGGACGTAAATATAACTATTGCCGCTAGTGGAGCCTTACACCAACCATTAAAATGGGTATGGTGACTTAACGAAATCTTGAAGAATCTCAGATTTACAGAACTCCACCTTACAAGCGATGGATATGAATATTACTATCGAAGAGTTGAACTTAAGGTCAAAACGTATTCATATACCTACGAGAATTTTTAATTAAAACAAGCCTCGCTCATAGAAATAAAACCGGTGTTTTCAACAATAATTGCTGCTATAAAAACTATATGTGATTACTCGTGAAATCGGCTGTATTTTAATATTTTATTGATTGAAGGACCCGACATAATGAATTGAGAATTTGGAGGAAATGGAATAACTAAAGCCGAAAAGAGCAATGTGAAGGATTTAAGGATGACGAAATAATTTTGTACATGCTAAGAAACTACTATAAACTGAGACGAACGAAAAACAAAACGAGATCAAGACGCAAACGCAATAGGTTGGCTTAAAACAGCTATAGTGTATTTGGTTACTGACGGTCAAAAACTTCCAGGGTTTGTAGGCGAAATAGACTCAACTGCCAACTATGACTTGCTTCAGCAAAAAACTAGTGAACGTTGGGTTTGGTACCAAGTATGTAATTCTATAGTGCGACTAGGCACTCAAGATTTTAAGTAAAATTATTTTTAAGACGTTCTATCTCTCTTGGATTATTGTGGAAATAAAGTAACTAAGTCTAGTTACATTAATGATTAACAGTAAACATAAATACACTTAGTTTTAGCTTGTTAATCGTAGGTAACGAAATGGCAAAAGGCTCATTTCTCACTCAGGATCGATCGCTGAACTCATAAAATATTATCCACCTTTCTAAATAGGCTCATTGGAATCACTCACAACCTACGAGTCCAATCCCGAGCCAGTGATAAAATGGTATTAGGTTTAAAAGCCTTAAAAGTTAAAGGTCGTCCTACGCATTTAATCAATGTCATAAACCGATTTTGAGATTAACATCTAGCTGTTTGTGTGTTTGAATTGAGCTCGGAAACTGCTGTGTTTCTTTGGTTAAGTTTCTGTTTTGAAAAGTCTTTTTGGCCAAGCTTTGATTTATTATTTGTTGTGCGTTGTGCAACTCAATGCAAAATATCATGACATTGCATAGTGTTATTTGTTTTATGTATTAACTATGAATATTCACTAACTGATAATTTCCAATGTATTTCGTATAGAATTTCGTATATATGCTGCAATAATCAGCTTGGAAAATTAGTACGGATTGAACGAATTTTATGTGGTAGTGACTGGGAAACAAATTCACCGCTTCATTACTAAGTTTTTGATTCTACATTTCTAGAAAACAGCTATCTAGAATTTAGTACAAAATTTCCACAATGATTCCAATAATGTTTAAGGGAGGTTTTTGCTTTAACATCGCGCGTGTGCTTAAACTAGTTTTTATACAAATACCAACCACAAGGAAAATATAGCAAAATAAATCTTGAACAGCCGTAGTTAATCTCAAAGTAATTACAATGATCATACCGCGATGATTGATAAACAACCTTGCCTGTTGCCGTTTCATATAGTGTGAGATTATTATATTAGTTTCAAGATAGATAATGCAAAATTAATTATTTACAGTTGACATTTGCAGGTTGATGTGAATTAACCTGTTAATGTCATTAATTTAAATCAAGTGGATAAACTTCGAGTTGAGATTGATGGTAAAGAGTTTAATGAAACCGCTCTTGTGTTGATGATGTGGAGAATGTTGATAGAACTGAACCATGTTATGAAATTAAACGATGTAAGTTACTTTTATTTGAAATACCACTAAAACACTACAATTGGTATTCTTAAACAAAGCACGAGAGTGAAACTAAGAATAGATCGAATTAAAACTTAAAATGTTACTTCGCGAGGACCTAGATGATCTTTTGCCATTTCGCTTAACTGACATTGACAACTTCTAAGAAGCAATGCCGAAAGAAAGTCCAATGTTTTTTGTAGATCTTCTTTTTTTAAAGTCTTTTATTAATAGAATTATGATAAAAAAAGGTGTTGGAAATGTATACGATCCGTTACTGATACCTGGAGTGATGCTCTACGGGAGGTTAAAGAAGCGCTGACAAGATGTTTTGAAAGGCGATATGTAAGCTAACAGTCTGACAGATGCACTGTAAATTTTTGTGCATTTAAAAAGTAAATCATCTACATAAAAAATGCAGTGTTTAGGCAGAGTTCTCAGCAGTATTGTAAATGAAAGGAATACATTGAAAATCAAATGGCACAATATTTTTAAGCCATATAACTGAATAACATTAAATATCATTAAATGTGTTAGCAACAAAGTTAAAGTTGAAGCTGATTGAACGCCATACTAAGATCCAAATTAGGATGATTGAATACGCACAAGATGGAGCTAATAGGGTCTTATATTTGGGTAAATCGAACAAATGTTTGGCTTTGGACTAGGCAGCGAGTGCCAAAACTGAACCAAGTAGGTAGTGAGTAAGTCCGGATGGCGCTAAATGGGAGTTCCTTTTATGACGAAAGCGATCGCCGACGCGGGATTCCTCGAAGAGAAAAAAAGATGAAATCAGATTTGGGCAAGAACAATGTAGTTCATGAATCATCCTTAAATGTTTTTGACCTCCGACTTTCCTATAGTGGAAAGTTTTTGGTCCTTCCAGCCAACTTTTGGGAATTGCGGAATAATTTTCGTTTAAAGGTGGCTATTACCATAGGAAAAAAGTATCTCAGTTGTAGAGTATTTTAGCCCCAATAATGATTTATGATGATTTTGGACAACCACCACGTTTTTGAACCTTTTTATATAGGTATGGCCATTGACTTGCGATGATGGGCTTTCAGAAAAAACAAAATTCTGTCCTTCGAGCCATGAATTCAATTTCCGAATCGGGATGAATATTTTTACTTTCGCTGTAAAGACGTGACAACAATAATGAATGAAGATCTGTGCAATGACGCTGTATCTTCGGGATCTGATTCAGCTCACCAGAAATTCAAATCGAAATTAGGAGGAGTTTTAGAGAACAACATCGGTTTCTACACCACCATTCTCCAAAACTATGGAAAGGTTAAAATTGAATTACCTACATATAGGTATCCACCTAATGTTGTTACTCTTTTGATTTATATTGAATTTCTGATATTGTAGTTGTTTCATAGTTAATGTTAAAGTGCTTGCTACTTATTTAGTCTCAGAAAAGCGCAGGAACATACTTGCCTAAGAATTTGATGATTAGGTACCTACCTAACACAAATCTATTTTGTAGGTTTATTTGTCATATTACTTTTTGATTGTGTATTTTTTGTTCCGACTTTAGGGAGATTTTGCAACGGCTTAATGGTTTTGGACCTTGGCTGGAATTTGGTGTAATTGTTCACTTTCAAAGATTTTTGTCAATCAAAACGTTTCCAAAATGAGGAGCTAGGGGTGTCAGAAACTTAAGCAGTAAGATAAAGGAAGGTTTTGACTTGAAATTGTGGTTTTTCAAATCATCCTAGTACATTTGGAACCCCTAGCGGATCTAGGAAAACGCCCTCACGTTTTTTCTCAACCCCTGTTATTGTACAGTTTGATAGTATAAAAATCGCTCATTTTATTTTTAATTTTTAATACGATTACTTAATGGAATATGAGATAATTCCAATAAGCGTCTTATTAGGCCTAAATTAAATTGCAATAAATGGTTCGTTTTTGCAAAAAATATGAAAATTTTGCTTATTTTAAAATCTTTTACTAATCATGAGCTGGATTTGGATCTGCCATTACGGTCCCCAAATTTGTTTCGGCAGTGTACTCAACTTTTTCTTTTCTAACTAACTTTGTGGCATTACGAATGACTTTTCCGGAGAGTTTTAATCCTGAAAATTTCAGCGGGTATAATAATGAAGAGGTACTTACGGTTTTTGTAGAAATCACGCGATATTACACAGCATCACTTTTTCACAATAAATTTCTTTCACCACAAAATTGTCACACAAAATTTATTTAGTCGTTCTTTTATTTATTGTACACTTGTCTATTTCGAACACTGGTCCTTCACTATACTCTTCAAAACTTTAGGAAATCGTTGATTGGTCGAATTCAAATTTCAAATCGAAACGTTTTGTTATTTGAAAGAATTTGTATCGGATTGGGTACAGCACTAGAGAGGTGAGGCGTAGCAATCAAATTTATGATTGCCAGTCATTAGAAAGAACAGGACAGAATGATAATTGCCTATCAATTAACGATCCATGCATTACGATTCAGCAATTATGGAGCACGTGGCATCATTTTCCAATTTTACTTCGTCGATAGTCGATTTCGTTTTTCGCCGCGCTTATATTACGTCACCGATGTCATTTTTAATCACAACACTGGTTCCTGAATCGAGTCTAAACGAGTCATAATATTCGTAGAGTTAAACTATAGAAAATCACAGGCGATCACCTCACACTAAACACAAATGATAACAGTCATCAAGTTTCGAAAAAACCGAATCGTCACTGGCTTCGAAAAAAAAACACGCTCGGCGACGCACACAAGCACAAAATTCTGTCCAATTAAAGATAATGTTTGTGGATATTTTAATAGCGTACCCCTCCGAAGAAACCCGACACAACCAACTCCTGTTGGATTTAAGCACTTAATGATCGGTTGGGGGAAATTGTGCGAGAAACGAACGGCCCAGCGTAGCTCCGTCTCGTTCTAATTAGTTCTTTGGATCGCCACATGTATAGGGATTGTGGCGCTACTGTAGCAGCGTAGGCGTGGCTTATTCCGAGGCGGTATTTGTCAAAGGAGGAGCCGTTTCGCCATTGGTTGGTGGTTGTGAAGCAATTTTTTTCGTTCGTACGTGCAGAGAACGCGGGTTGGCAATGTAAGATCGATCGTCGGCGCCAGGTTACTATTATATGTTTTTTATGGGTATTTTTTGGCGGTGTTCAGTGCTTTGGTAACCTGTTATAGAAGCCACGCCCAGTCGGCTTCGCGGGCACGGACAGACAGAGACACACCGGCTATCAATCGGGGTTCAAGCCGTAGGGTTTTTTAAGTGCGGTTATATTTTTTTTTTGTAATTTTTCGTGAGTGTTTGGACTCTGTGCTGTGACTGTTTGTATGTCATTGTGTTTTGTATCTCGTATGTAATGCGTCGGTTGGTTTTTCGTTTTTTTTTTAGAAGGCATTGCTGATGTGTTGTTATTTGGATTCAATTGTCTCTTTATGTTTTCGGAGATTGGATTTAGTATTGTTTTTCAAGAGGGTGACTTATGTAATACTTATTGCAAATTATAACGTAGGTATTATGGTTTCTGTTTAAGTCAGAGGCGAACGTATGTGCATCTATTTGATTGTACCTATAATTCAGTTTTTGTAGGTAATACTTTATAGTTTTTTGTAGAAATTTTGTTTAAAATTCTATGTGAAGGAAAATAGAAAACTAATCATTTTCAGTGTGTACTTGAAACAATTTTGTAATTGACTGTACCTACTTCCATACTGACGTTATTTTTGTAGGTTAAAAATGTGTTTTCTCTAGATTAAGTTAGCTAGTAAGACACCTACCTAGTCACAAGTAGGTATAGGCTTTTATATTAGGTAAAGCCAAAACCAGCGTTATGAAACTTTTAAAGGTTATTCATAGTGTTTATCTTATTTGCTAATAATATTTATAGCATCTGCCTGTGGCTTTGGATGTCGCAAAGTCGTAAAGCCATGTCATTTACCAGGATAAAAAGTATCCTATAAGTTAATCCAGGCTATAAGTTATCTGTGTGCCAAATTTCGTCTAAATCCGTTAAGTATTTTTTGCCTGAGTAACAAAAGTTAAAACATACAAACTTTCACATTTAGGTATAATATTACTAGCTGACCCGGCAAACGTTGTTTTGCAACTTTTTTTTATTTTTTTTTTTTGACAACCCTTATCACTAAGGGGTATGAAAAATAGATGTTAGCCGATTCTCAGACCTACTCAATATGCTAACAAAATTTTCTCACAAAATTTCATGAGAATCGGTCAAGCCGTTTCGGAGGAGTAGGTACGGGAACGAACATTGTGACACGAGAATTTTATATACCTATAAGATATTCAATAGCGAAAACAACACAGAAATAAGAAAAAACAGTGATGAGAGTAGGTCTGTATCTTGAAAGCTATAAAACAATATAGGTAGTAGTACATAATTCTAATCAAAT
This sequence comes from Xanthia togata, assembly GCA_963853775.1. NCBI lineage: Eukaryota > Metazoa > Arthropoda > Insecta > Lepidoptera > Noctuidae > Xanthia > Xanthia togata. The sequence goes on from OY970816.1 coordinate 9,377,277, forward strand.
GGTAATAAAATTGTTTAATTAGGTACCTAATTATATGGACACGAAATGGTGGAACAAGTTTAAAACAGGTTTGCATAATTCTTATTATGCCAGAAATAATATTTAATTTTACTACCTACTTAGGTAGGTAGGTACTACAGAATCTGTGCTTTTATTTAGAGCTAATTTGACTGAATTGAAACACGGAATTTACGTAGATACCTATAGTTTTCCAGAATACAAAGATTGGAAAATATAATTCATAATTTTTATTAAAAAAATTACCTCAGCTTTTTAAACAAAGCTGCCAATGAGTGCCTAAAAATAGGGTCATAGATCCCCTTCGACGATGTCAAATTGTACCAAAAAAGCTATGAGGAAAACTGACTTTTCTACTCGGACTCCGTGCCTCGAAAAGCATGTTTGGGTTGTGGAGGTCAGATAGACAGTCACTCCATGTAAAACACTGGTATTTAGCTGCATCCGGTTAGACTGGAAGGCGAAGCAGATGATGATGAATTTTCTACTCGGGTCATTACCCCTAGGTAATATCTAGGTAGGTACTACCTACCCATATATCCACTCATTCGGAATAATCTGTTAGGTATTAAACGTGGTTATTTTGTTTCTAAGTTCCGATTTTTAAATCAGTACCATAATAGCCATCTTTCCTTAATTTTATTTGACTGAATATTTTGTAGTTAGGTACCTACCTACAACATCAATAAAAAAAAAAGATCAAAGATCGATGATCTTTTGATCCTGGTAAATGAAAATAAGTAGTAAATAAAGCAGTAATAGGAAAAAATTACAAGGTATAGATAATATGTTTTTTAATGATTTTAAATTAATAATTAAAGTGGTATTTTTGGTCCTAAGTTCCGATTTGAAAGTGAAATAGTTACTAATCTAAAAAAACGGTGAAGGAAAACATCGTGAGGAAACCGGCATGCCTGAGAGATATTTCTCGACGGCATATGAAGCCAAGTCAGAGGCCCGTCCGTGGGTGGCATTAAAACTCTGACACCAGGTTAGTTACTAACCACACGAAAAAAGAGATCTGACCGACTTTTTTTAGGTACTGAAAAATTTAAACTTAGGTACCTACCTTAGGTATCCCATTTGTAGAAACCCTATAGGTCAGTCCTTTGCCTAACATTTCCCGGAAACAAAGCATGGTGTGTGTTATGAATTTATGTTATAGGTCAGTCAGCGAAAAAAACTCGATTAGGTACCTATAACACTTTTATATTTTTAATCTTAATTGTTGCGTCAATTTTTTAATTAAAATCAGAACAGACGTGAAATTAAAAGAACAATAACTATTAGGCAGGAGTACCTACCTAAGATGATATGCTGCAATACAACGTATCGAATAGTTTTGTGTTATCTGTGTTATAGTTAATCGAATTTAGTGTCTGACCTAACCTACCTAATATCGAATTGATACTTATTAATTGACAATTTATTGGCTTCAACTGAACAGTGACAACATGGCTAACATAAAAAAAACATCTTCACCAAACACTTCAAAGACCATAGTTAAGTAATATTGTTTAATTTAATCGGTACAACACTAATAAATAAATTACACAGCTCAATAATCTACACAACAGTTAATTACTGCCCTATCGAGCTATAAAATAGCCCATATAGTGATGTCAACTTGTCACAATATTGTGTCGTGTCAATGTCAGTTTGACGTAATAAGAACATGGGACATCACTATTGGTTAAATAGATTGCTCAATATGTTTCCGTGGTTCTGAGAAACGTTTAAAAATTACTTCATAACGTTGAAATGTTACAGGCACAGCAGTATCTGTATTAAATAAGTAGGTAGCTACTAATGTCTTGAAACGGTTTCATATTTTCGAGTAGATGTCTAAAAATAGTAAAAAAAAAACAGTTTAGTATTTGAAATAATGTACATATTACAAACCTGTAGGTATCATAGGCGGCATGAGTTCTTATAGTTATCTACTATTAGGACAACTGATTTCTTAACTATATTTAACATAAGTTCTAAGAATAGTGAAATAATGTTGTAATTGCATAGTTTTTGTTCATAGTAGGTACCTATTTGGTATGTACCAACTCAGAATAAATTCTCAATAAGTTATTTGGTAGATAAGTACCTACTTAGGTAATTTAATAAAAATTCTGTTAGTTGTTTACTTAACTTATAGAAATCGGTTGAAATTTTCGTTGATTTATCATTTTTATCAGTCGCTCCATGTAAAATACTGGTATTGAGCTGCATCCGGAGTTGTTTACTTAACTTATAGAAATCGGTTGAAATTTTCGTTGATTTATCATTTTTATCAGTCGCTCCATGTAAAATACTGGTATTCAGCTGCATCCGGATAGAGTTTTTGTTCATAGTAGGTACCTATTTGGTATGTACCAACTCAGAATAAATTCTCAATAAGTTATTTGGTAGATAAGTACCTACTTAGGTAATTTAATAAAAATTCTGTTAGTTGTTTACTTAACTTATAGAAATCGGTTGAAATTTTCGTTGATTTATCATTTTTATCAGTCGCTCCATGTAAAATACTGGTATTCAGCTGCATCCGGATAGACTGGAAGCCGACCGCAATATAGTTGGGAAAAGGCTAGGCAGATTGATTATCATTTTTATATGAAACAGCAGACTTTTTCAATATTTTAAAATTAATCCCTTATTACCTTAAAGTTTTTTAATCAAGAGTAGGCATTAAGTACTTTAACATCCAATCGATTGTCAATAAATTCAAAGTCACTTAAGAACCGAATGACCATGTTTCTTAGCTACTTACTCGTACCTATAATGTTTTCTATTGTAAATGTGACTGACAGATGTTTCCTGTTAACTTATAAACACAATTACCTAAGACATTAATTACATATCTATGCCACAAGCCTTTTAAGGTACGGAAATAGACCCTTTGCGTTAAGAATGTATGAATTATTTATAAGTTGTTGTTAGCTCTGTTCTAACCCGCGGTGTGGTCATCTTGAATGATGTTTTGAGGTACCATTCCGTAGCCGTAGGAGGGAACTGCAGGCGAAGTGTCGCCGCGACACGAATGGTTCCTATGAATTTCTATGATAGTTTCCGCAGCTAGCGACACGTCGCCTGCGGTCGACTACAGAATTGTACCTTTAGTGTATTATAATCTATTCGGTAACAAATTATCAAAATTAGGATAATGTTCTCTACCTATCATAAAACTTAGGTACCTACTCAATCAAAACATTTCTGATAATCCTGAACTTCGGATTCATGTTCGTATTGTATGATTATCACTTGCTTCAAAAACGGTGAAGGAAAACAGCATGGAGGAAAACAATGCCTGAGAGATATTTCTCGACGGCATGTGAAGCCAAGTCAGAGGCCCATGGGCGGCTTTAAAACTCTGACACCAGGTTAGTCACTAACCACTCGAAATGAAGAAGCTAAGTAGGGAGGATATTCAGGATTTTCACAGGTAAGAGACTCGTGGGAAAATGCGTTTTCTTTATCACCCCTACCTATATTTTCTCTAAGCTTTATGGAAATCATTTCAGATTTACATGGTTTGACTTTCTTACATTTAAGTAAGTACATAAATTTCCTTATAATCATAACGTAATATATCTAAGTATAGGTACATATGTACCACCTTCATTGTTAAAGGTATTTTTTTATCATCAAATCAAGCAGCTTCAGTGGCTTGCAAGCTTGTTCCTCTCCACATTTTATCTATTTTTATCAAACGACATTATTTGGAAACTAAAAAAAAAACTTACCTACTTTCTAACCTTAAATAATAAGTTAAATTAAAAATTAAAAACATTATCAATTAAATAAATTAAATCGGTCTAGCCTTTCCTGACTATGTTAGGGTTGACTTCCAATCTAACCGGATGCAGCTGAATACCAGTTTTTTACCTACATAGAGCGGCTGCCTGTCTGACCTCCACAACACATACTAACGTGTTACTCATTCCCTGGGCTAACGTGTTACTCATTCCCTGAGTAACACGTTAGCCCTTGGTAAGACTGGTTGTCAGACTTTCGGGCTTCTGACGACCCGTAACGACTGTCAAAGATCCACGAATGACAGCCGGGACCAACGACTTGACGTGCTTTCTGAAACACGGAGGGGCCCCGGTATGTATTGGATGGTCACCCATCCACGAACAGACCGCGGCAAGCGTAGCTAAACCCGTGTAGCTGTTATTATTTAGCCACGATCTCCTCCATTCTTTCTTACCAGCAGCTGCTTTTCTAATCTTACTTCTCTAGGTAGGTACCTTCTGTCTTCATTGACGTATTACCAAGTTCTTTATTGAAGCTTTTATAAACAAATGGAGCGATGGAAAGCAAAGCGTTGCTTGGTATAAATTATTTATGAAGTAATCGTTGGCTCTCTATAAAATTTTTAGGGTTCAGTACCTAAAGGGGGTCCGTCCGTCTGTCACAGGGTTGTTTCTTTTGAACCGTAATAGATACACACATGAAATTTTCACAGAGTATGTAATATTATGACCAGAAGAGAGAGTTAGAGAAGTTAAGAGAGTCGTGAAGGAACATTACTTGTTGTGGTGATAATGTTCTTGTAGCTATAATAATCTATAGTCGTCATTTATTTACGTTGCTTAAATAAATATTCATATTTTATATGTAGAGAAACTCCTCAAAGGTTACATACCTAATCACGAAAAGAACATAAAAACATAAAATGTTAGTGTGTTAGAAAAAGAATAGGGATGATGACTAAGAAAATTTTTTTTGTCTGTAATGTAGATTATGAAAAAATAACGTACACGTATTTTTTTCTTTTTTTATAATGTGCCATGACGTTAGGTACTTGTATGTAGATTTTATACATACTTGTGACGTATCAACACCCACTCCCCCCCCCCAACTTTAATGCGTTGTATCTGAGTCATTTTTTATTAATAGTATGATAAAGCAAAAAATACGTGTCTAATATTTTTTTATTATCTAACTGACGGACTAAATAGAATATGTTTTTTTTTGACCCAGGCATCATCCCTATTGTAACTAAATGCCTATGGCTGTCCTTATCCACAGATTTTGGCTGCTAATTCGTAGAAGGTACAGCATTATTCATTTATGTATCTATTTTATAGCGCTGTATACATACATAATATTTTGCACCGACCCCATTTTTATGTCCACGCAATCACTGTCCATTCCTAAGTTGCCTGGAAGAGATCGCAGAAGCGATAAGGCCACCCATTGTATGTTTTGTAGTGTTAAATTTATTTTATGCTATTTATTATTCTGGTTTACAATAAAGTATATATAAATAAATAAAATAATTCAAGGGGGTCCCCAAACTAGAAATGTGTTACTTAATAATTGAAAAAAAAATCGGTATGTAGTGTTAAATTTTGTACGGTGGAAGGTAATACGGAACCCTTCGTGTGCGAGTCCTACTCACACCTTGGCGGTTTTTTTCTACCCCTGAAAGGTGTGTATAATGGAAATAATTAGAGGACTATATCCTGCATCCGTTTCTTATAACAAAATGACTAATCATTTTGTTATAAGAAACGGACAATAAAGTTTTATTTAATTTGTTATAAGAAATAAACAATTTTAGAATGTTTGGTAAAGGAGACAAGAACATTACCCACTCATAACCTGACTGGCGAAATTTGGGTGTACTAAACCTACATTTCTGCCTAACTCTTCAGGGAATACAGGCGTGATGTTATGTTATGGTAGTTACCTAAATACGAGGCCTAAATAATAAAGAGCTTATTTAAAATATAGTGTGGTATAGATCCAGTTAGCGTCAGAAGTCACTGATCATTAAATTTTTCATCTTCTTCTTTTCGTGTGGTTAGTAAACCAACCTGGTGTCAGAGTTTTAAAGCCGCCCACGGGCCTCTCACTTGGCTTCACATGCTGTGGAGAAATATCTCTCGGGCATGCCGGTTTCCTCACGATGTCTTCCTTCACCGTTTATTGAGCAAGTGATAATTATATAATACGCACATGCATCCGAAAAGTCAGAGGTGCGTGCCTTGGGTTCGAACTCGAGACCTGTCAGAAAAAATTCAAAATTTTTCATGTATTTCACTTATTCTGTTGGCGAGTCGCACGGTTCGATCGATTAGGTTAAGCAACGGATGGGTGATCTTTACATACTGAAACGAGACGGGATGCACGTAAGCCGTTGGTCCCGGCTGTGATTCGTGAATTTTGACAGAGATTACGGGAAGTCAGAAACCCGAAAGTTGTCAACCACTTACCAAGGGGTATCGTATTACCCAGTTACTGGGTTGTAAAGGTCAAATCAAATCAAATCATTTATTTTTGCATACATGGGTAATTGGTACATAGATGTTTTCTTAAAAAAGTAGTCCTCCATATTCTACCGTCTCATGGGCATGCAAATAATATTGAGATCCAAAATTAAACAGATTCTATTGATACTGAATGAATATAAATGTCAAATCATTAGAATTACAAAAAAAATACAAAAAAACAGACTATTAACAGTACATTTTTACAGTAATGTCAAAAAAAAAATAAAGTATGTCAAAGTGTCAATAAGAATAAAAATTGTCAGAACAGGAATACAAGGTCATAGGCAGCTGCTGCATTCTTCATTCATTCACGGGTATTCAGCTGCATCGGGTTAGACTGGAAGCTGACCCCAACATAGTTGGAGAAAGGCTGGGCAGGTGATAACTTAGTTTGTGTAGGGGCTCTTACATTTTAACCATTTGCAAAAATCTCGTGACATCATCTAGTTTTAGTTATTTTGATCAACGGGTCGACTTCGGTAAATATGAGATTTGAGAGAAGAATTAATTATAATTACCTATAGTTAGTAGCTTATGCATATTATCAGCCTATAATGTCCCCACCGCTGGGACACACCCCTCCTCTCTGTGACAGTGAGTGGACCGTAATCCGCCCGTACCTAATCACTATCGAATTTTTGGTTCTAGGACATGCCGGTTTGCTCACGATGTTTTCCTTTACCGTTTTGAGAGCAGTGTCTGTCAGGGTTTGAAACCTTCGACCTACAACTCGTCGTTACCACTGGGCTACCTCTGCTCATTTTTATTATTATATTAATTAGTAGGTAAGCAATCAACGGGGTACCTAATTGCGTAACACTCTTACAATGGTAATGATTTTAATATTGACAGGTTTTTGGACTGTCATTCATGCGTTTTAATGAAGCAATGGATTAGCGATTTCCTTCACAATCCGAGTGTTACTCACATAGAATGTTGGCTATTTTGGGACTGTCTAAAATAATGTTTTCCTTTGCAGAAATCTAGTTCAAAATACAAAATGGCGGATAGCAAAATTAAAAATATTATAAAACAAAACCAGCTCAATTTCAAATTAAGAAACCCGTATTACAGAACTGTTATGGCTGCCTTATTTGTCTTTATTGCCGTGGCTGTTGGCACCTAAACGTAGTATTAATAGGCAATTTGCTCAATTATGTCGCGTTTTAAATTTTTAAAATGGCGCCTGTTATGTCAAGACGAAATTTTAAAGCGTGCGTTGAGTTACCTGTTTCGTTCATGTTTGTATTTTGAGTTTGTGCTTTTCGTTTTTGATATTTCTATTAAATTATAGACACTAGACTAAAGTGGTGGGTTAAGCTAAGCTTGCCGCGATTGGTTCGTGGATGGGTGACCATCCAATACATATTGAGACCCTTCCGTGCCTCGTCAAGCCGTTGATCCCAGATGTCATTCGTAGATCTTTGACAGTCGTTACAGGTAGTCAGAACCCCAAAAGACTGATAACCAGTCGTACCAAGGGGTATCGTGTTACCCAGTAACTGGGTTGTGGAGGTCAGATAGGCAGCCACTCCATGTAAAATATTGGTATTCAGCTGTAGCCGGTTAGACTGGAAGCTGACCCCAAAATGTTTGGGAAAAGGCTAGGCATCAGGTTGATTGCACTAGAACGTGTTGTAGGACTCGGTACCTACTTTCCCAAACACAAAGGTTTAAGAAAATCGAAAAAACATTGGAAAATTTTAAAAAGCTGAAAGCAATCATTTTGCTCTATGTCAGAACAACATTAAAAACTTAATATTGAATTAATTAACCCTACGTTACTAACTGTTAATCATGTCAACATTACATAGTAAAAAATCCTTTTAGTACCTAAATAATAAAACGCTACCCGAAATCATTAAACTATAAGATACAAAACTTTGAAGCCATAACATAATAATCTGTAATAGCGCTTCAAGCCGCTTTATTGCACAATAAAGCAGTTCGAAATTCAAATTTCGTTTCCTAGAATCTGTAATAGGAACGTGGAACAGGGCGCATTATAATTTTTACTGTTTATTTATTTTTCCGTGGAAAGGGTGGTTTTATTTTGAAAAAAGAAGTTTTTATTGTGATTTGATTACTTTGAGCTTTTGCAGTAATTTTATCTAATGGGTGTTGGTTTTGTATCATTTAAATCGTTTAATATTGGTAAATTCAGCAGGTAGAAACCATTTTTACAGTTTTACTCTAGGATTTTATATTTTATTTTTTTCCGTAACCTACATATATGCATTACGTAAGCTACTGCAGTGGTCACTGCGTACTTATTTACAAAAATAAGTTTGGTCGTTTTGAAGTTACCAAACTTATTGAAAAATTATTTAACGTACCTACTTATTTATAACAGTTATATACAAAGGTTTAGGCAATCTATTCATAGTTTCTATAACATTATTTAAACAGATTGCTAAGCCCATTGCAATTTATAGTTCATGTGACATACTTTTTTCCGTTTGGTAACTGAATATTTTAGATTCGGTTACTATACGCTAATGTTATTTCACCTTATCTAGGGTAAATGTGACAACCACGAAAAATGCCTACTAGGTCCTTCAGTAGGTAATAGATTTACTATAGGTACCTACTTCATTTGGGGCGGTTATAGATACAGATAGTGCAATCCACGACGACGCGCCTCACTCCGCGATTACTGTACTGTAAGCTGTACTTTAGTACGGAGCGGAGCGGAGTGGGGCGCGTCGTCGTGGATTGCACTATCTATAGGTACTGGGCATAACAACAAAATCATAATCAGTCAATAATATTCCCACTGCTCACACAGGCACAGGCCTTCTCTCTTCGAGAGGAGTGGGCTGTAATCTAGACCAGTACTGGTTGGTAGATGTCACATGTATTCGAATTTTTGTTTCTAGGGCATACCGGTTTCCTCGCGATGTTTTCCTTCACCGTTTTGAAGGCAGCGGTGATGAAATAATTTACACAAAGTAATTCGCCTGTCAGGGTTCGAACCATCGTGCACCTCGCAAGTCGGGGCCGTTTCCTCTAGGCCAGCACTGTTAGGATAGGTAGGCACTAACAGTCATTCAAATCACTGATCATATACACTAATAATATTATGAAGACAAAATAGTTGTATATTTGTTTGTAATGAACAAACTCAAAAACTACTGGATCGAATTTAATAATTCTTTAAAATTAAATGCTGTAATATCTTTTTCATTTTACTGGTTTTGCAATTGAAACTGAGTTTTCATAGAGAACCATAAGTTTCGATTGCTATTGTACATCTTTTTTCATCTACGCAAACGCCAGGCGAAGTTGACGGTACAATATTTACATTGTTACCTACTCCTGTTTCTACAAATAAATGTCTTAAATTTCCTCAAAACCAAGCCGACCAATAAAAGAATAAAAGTAACAAAAACCTCCAATAACAAATCGATACATTTATTTAACCTATTTTTATAGTCTCACTCTTAATTAGTTAAAAACTCAAAGCAAACGTTCTAATAGTGTCTATCACCACAAAAGGTAAACCATAAACTATAGACTTGCAACAAACGCTTCACGCCTCATAAAATTAAAACTTAACAGAAAAGGCTGGCAACAAACGATAAATGTCACAGAGCATAAATAATAGAAGAAGAATATCGTCGTAAAATATAATAAGACTCCATTAAACTACTGTGCGTAGGAGTTTTGAAATTAATGATCATTTTAGAATAAATAATAGGACAGTTAGCGATATTAAATTTGAGTTTTATTTTTCAGTACTGCTTTGCGTTGATTTAGGAATTGCCGAAGCTAATTAAAAATCTTTTGCTTTGAGCATTTTTAAGTAAGTACCTAGGTAGGTACAAAAAAATCTGCCTAGCCTTTTCCCAAATATGTTAGGGTCGGCTTCCAGTTTTACTTGACTGTCTATCTGACATCCACAACCCAGTTACTGGGGAAAAAGATACCTGTTTTTATCAGAAAAATCTATAACGCTGGACGCTTATTTATTTACTAGATTAAATGACTATGTCCATATAATTTGTTTTGTTCATCTATTGTCTGCGTAACCGCTTTTGCTTTAGGATCAGCTTGTATAGCTTGTTTTTAGATGGCGGACTACTGCCATTCTTTGAGGAGTAGGTAGTACATGGGGTGTGGTTTTCCAACTCCTATTCATTAATAGCGCTCTAAATTGATGTAGTCTGATTACTTAATCAGAATACAAGTTGAGTATTACTGAGCTGGGTTGTGGAGGTCAGATAGACAGTCGCTCCATGTAAAATACTGGGTCAGCTGCATCTGGTTAGACGGAAAGCTGACCCCAACTAGCTAGACAGATGATGATTACTTAAAATTTAGTTAGTTAGCATTATTTGCTTAAGTCCCATTCTAACTTTACTAAAAATTGCTCTATATACCCATTGTCAACTATTTAGTTTAAGGACCGTTCTACAATCACACATTGTTACAATCTACGTCCAACGGTACCTCTGAACCATGCAAATTTCTTTTATTACATTCTAAAGCACCAAGGGATACCTTTACAAAGAAAGTACAAGCATTAAGCATAGAAAGAATACTTAGCGCCATGCGCCAACGAAGACTCCCGAGCACTCACGGAAATAGCCGAACTCCGTCGGTCTCTTTGTAAAATCTATTTAGGCTAGTCCATCATTTTTTATTAGCAAAATGACAATCAAAATGAGTCGGCTCTTTGCCATTTTTTTTCTCAATAATGTTACCCTATTCAGCTTTTGTTACGGGGAGGTCTTATAGAACCTTTGCAATTTTTTTTGGCTCCCAACACAGGTGAAGTGTTCAAAAGGGGTTGCCAATTTATTTCATGTTATTTATATTTTTCTTTGTAAGCTGTGTTAATATTGTGATTATATGGTATTGTCCTCATAAGTATTTTATAGTATTGTAATGAAGATAAGATTTTAAGAAATAACGTAGAAAGCAAAATGTTTTTCGTTGTAATTTCTTTATGTCATCCTTTTCCGAAATGTTGTTTAATTTACCAATTATATTAAATTAATTAATTTAATAAACTGTTGTTTTATTTTAATATCCTTAAATTTAGCCATCAATACAATCCTTAAACCCGATATTAGAAAGCAAGGCAAAAAAACACCGATTTCCTGGGTTCGATCCCCAGGTCGGGCAAGGTGTTATTGGGCTTTTTTTATCTGGAATTTCTCAGTTGGAGCCTGGAGTCTAGATCATGTATTTGTGCCATGTTAATTGACAATAGGCTTTTAGTAGGGAACAGGGGAACAGGGTGTAAAGTTCACTCATCCACCATAGAAAAGGGAGGATCCTCCGACTAGACGGGTGTCGTGTCTGGCGGGCAACTGCCCAGGTGTTGAGTTGATGTCGGATAGTCTTTTATTGTCGTTCACGCGGTAAACTCTAATTGCGCGATGCAGGATTTGTGTGACGTCATGTCTTTGATGCGTAGTTCGTTTGTGGCGGTGTAACCGCTACATGACTATACTATAAATCTCTGTTTAAGGCCTTTTCAGATATAAGCGGTATCGCTGTAGCGCTTGGTATACTGGTGAAATAAATGATGACAAAACGACTAACCAGAAGCAGAACCAGTATCGTTACTTAGCATGACTGCGATATCGCATAAATCTAAATAGGCCTTAACTCTTCTGGAAACAAAGGTAAACCAGTCAAGGTATGAACTTATGAAGGTCTCTTAAAATTGCCGCCATCCATATCCAGATGCTTCTACAGCAGCGAGTCTACCCCAGCAGTCTTTTCAAGACTGCGTTCCTGTATTTGGACTTTACACAATGGAGCAGAATCCCTTTGAATGGCAATGGCATCCCTTTTTAGAGTATCGTACCGATCGATGATTTGATATTATACTGCTACTAACAGCGACCCGCTCAAGTCTCGAACAAGTGAGAATATTGGGATAAAAAGTATCATATGTGTGAATCCAGGTTTTAGACTATCTGTGCGCCAAATTTCATCCAAATCCGTTTAGTAGTTTTTGCGTGAAAGAGAGACAAACATCTATCTATCCATCCACCCTCACAAACTTACGCATTTATAATATTAGTAGGATGATAGGATAGTTCTAAATTGTTGTGAACTTGTGATCTTGTAAAACACATTGTGATATGCAATAAAGGATTGAATTGTACCCAAAAAATAGCCCTACTTACTAATAAGCCTTCGCCGTTTGTCTATATCTTTGGAGTCATAAGAGCGTACCAGTTGTTAAAGAATACTTGTAACTTGGGGGAATCGTCATATAACAAACCGCAACATTCCGTATCCGACCTACCTACGGATACCTTTAGATTTGCAACACTGACATCATGCCCTGCTGTGTGAACATAGGACATGATGTTAAATATTCCATGGTTTGCAGAATCACACCACATTTCCATTCCAGGTTGAAATTTTCTATAAACCTCCACTTCGTTAGTTAGTTAGTTTTGGCTATAATTGCGTTTTTTTCTTAGCCTATGAAAGTGTCCCACTGTCAGGGAAAGGCTTCCCTGGCAGTGGGACAATTTCCCCTTTTTCCTTCAGAACGTCCCTGTCTTGTGCGATCTCTGGCCATGTTGGCCCTGCAAACGTTATCAGATCGTTACATCACCCTCAGGCGTCTAGGACGACCTTTGCCCATCTCCGGGATCTTTTCTATGTACGGACTGTAAAGATCTGCCACAGAACCGATAGGTATGTACAAGTATAATCAATGAATGCTTTATTAAATACTTCTAGGTTTGTCAATGCAAATAATGGCCGGGAAGGAGACTTAGAAGATGGGACAAATGGGTTGGGTAGGGAAGCACTTTATCCCGTCTCGCTACAGCCGAAGTCGTGCTTGTAACCCTTCGCCAGAGGGAAGAACACGATTTACAATACTGTTTTGGCTTTCCAGGCTTTGTGGCACAAGGCACTATCCGTGGTACGCGTGGATGGACACTTACGCTCGGTTCCTTTAAAAAAAAAACGAGTCGTTTCACTTACCAATGATAGTCTTTTTATTGCCAAACAGATGTAAGCTAATTTTACTTGTGACAGCTACTTCCATAATATGGTCTTTGCTTTATTATTGGTAAAGATACAAGAGTCTTCATTTAAACCAATAATGGTCCATAAATTATAGAAATCGGCCATTAGTGTCAACGCAGACAGAGTAGCAAAATACACGAGCATGCACGAGCTTGCTTTTATTTGCAATAGGTAAGTGTTGGGTGAAAATATACCCATGGAGCATGTGCAAACATACATAGTTGGAGAAATAATCTCCAGCTGGTTATTCTGACCTAAATTTTAATTGTGACTTAGGTTTTATTATCATATTAATTTTAGGGAACTAAGTAATTCTTATTAATATCACAATCAGCCTTATGTTATTTTCTATTTAATTATATTTTATTTAACAGTTCTACTACGTAAAATAAAACTAATAAATTATTATACAAACTACAATATAGCGTCGAAAAATTCATCCGCATCGCTGTCGACTGGTAGTGTACCCACTGGCCGCATTGCCACGTTGTATGGCAATGCTTAGCCTCTGGCCAAGGTAATTAAACCAGCCCTTGGGTCATGGGAAGTGTCAACCAGAGTTTTCAGTGAATAGACCATGAGCACTCAGACCCCACGGCCCTAGGGTTCCCCAAACGGCTCGAATATAGTTACCTATAAGGTTATTATACTTTCGCCGCTTGAGGATTTCTGCAGCCGCAGCGGCAGCGCCAGCACAGCACGCTGAGCCAGGAAGATGGGATGGCGCAAGAGTATCGACACACGTTGCGTCCCACACTAAAGGCCTACCCACCTTCCATGGAAATAAAGACATGCCGTGATGATGATTTAGGTAATTTTCAAATAGTCAATTAAAAATTACTCCAGAATTTTGCTACTGTCTACACTAATATTAGAACTGTTACGTAAAAATCATGGTGAATCCCACAGTCTAATAGAATCAGTTAAACAATTTACCTAACCCATTATGCATACATGCAACAATTTGAACGATCATCACAATCAGATGCGACCGTTTAGGTCACATGCGTGCGCGCAATTGGTACAATCAACCACACACTTTAACTACGAAAACAGCCATTACTGCTACGGTTTAAGGCGCTCTCAATGTCAAACTGTGACCATAGAGGCGCTGTTGACTGTAGGTTATAATACCATGGTTCTCTAACGTGGATATAAATAGATAATGGAGGGAAATGTGCTGTCAAGTTTACAGTAATCTGAGGGTACCTTACGCTTGTTTTTATTTGTCAGGCAAAGGAATATTTTTGAACAGCTTATGTTTGTAGGTACTACTTTTAAGATGAATTCATTTATGGCCTCCTCCAATTGATATTTTTAATCTTGTTAAAGGAGTTTCAAATATTAAAATTCAAACAATTTAATCTTTCAAATTCTAATTTTGTCTTTGCCCACGCGAGCCTCGAAGACATTCATAGACTTCTCATACAGACAAGGCATTCAAATACAATTTTGGGAACATTTATGTGGAAGCTTTAAACAGTTTGGTTTCCCTACGATCACTAAGTTCGAAATTCAAAAATCAATTCGAATTTCGTATTCTTTTCATCGAATGCCACTGCTCTTGATTTTTTAAATGAACTCTATGCCATTTTCTTTATAAACGGAAACCATTTTTTTTAGGTAAATACGAGTCAAATACGAGGTTTGAAAGAAGAAAATAATAACTTGTCTTTGAAAGCTTGTCATACAAAATTGAGTTGTTCAAGAAAATGCTTTAGCAACACTACTTGTCAGTTTTCTATAGTGATCATTATAACTTGCTTGTATTTTTTGCGATAGAGTGTTCACTTAATGGTAGTATTATGTAAAGGAAGTGTATAGAGTGCCGCTAGCGACACTTTAAATCCCTGTCGGATAAAGTGCCGCAATTTGCGGCATATTAGTAGCGCTGCCTCGGCCCGGCTAAAGTGCAGTAAGCATTGCATTGTCACGGTCACTAGTTATTTTGTTTGATTGTTTGTTTGCTCTGCTTGTTATTTTGTTTTGTTTTGAGCATTGAATTGTCATTGTCACTGTTATTTTGTTTTTGAGGAAAGACTAATGTTAATTTCCTTCATCTATATCCGGCTACACTTAAGTGTAGCCATAACCCCTTGGCTTAGCAAATGAAAATGGCTGAAAGGTAGGTTAGGTTATGTTAGAACTTTGACCACACAACGGCCAGGGTCCGTTTAGGCACAAGAAAATGTAATGTTTTGCGAATGTGGTGTTTTACAGCGAACTAACCTCAACTATCAAACAAAATAAAAAGTGACAGTGATAGTGACAATGACAATGCAATTCTTACGGCACTTTAGCCAAGCCGAGGCAGAGCCACTATTATGCCGCTAACGGCACTTTATCCGAGAAGTGTATAGAGCTGCCTTATGTAAAACCTATAATTTGTCATTTCAATACAACTTTACGTAATACGCAATTTATGAAAAAAAATATTATAGTGTATTCAAATCGAATTCATGTTTTTTCCACTAAAATAAATACCAATTTTATTTGAATTTGAATTAAGGTAGGTAGGTACTTTGTTTTTAGAATGACTAGGAATATGAATATTGAATAAATCGTAAAAAAAATTGAAGTTGTGTCGCAAACTGAGGTAGGTACCTATAAAGATATTTTTACAAAAACATGTTTATTTACATTTTTGGAAACTAAATTGCGAACGTAGAATAGATGTTCATCAAGGGCTTATGTAGTACCTTACTAAGTCTAGGATTAGATGGTTGAAAATATAAAGTAAATCCGTAAACAAACAAAATGCCCTAAGAACGGTCTGTTCAACAATATTCAGCTGATACGTCCTCTGCTGGTCATAGCCTCCCCCAAACATCACCACATCGACCATTCCTGTCATTCCTGCATCCAGTGGATTCCCGCGACCTCTATGACATCTCTTTTTGAGCATAAAAAGCATGTATAAAATTAATATTTATTTTATGACCTAATTAATATAGGTAGGTAATTAAGTTAACCAATTTGACAAAAGTCTATCAAAGACAAGTGGGTGGCCTTATACCAGCGGAAATACACAATTTAATATCGATGATAATTTACAAAACATCAACCAGGCTAAACTGGCGCTAACATGCCATTTTACAGATTATACAAACGTAAAAAAAAAAACAAAGAGACCGCCGAGCAAAGGAACCGCGCGGTCAGCCGAAAAAAAAAAACTAAATTAACACAAAATTTTCAATAATTAAAACTCACCTTGTTAGTGGGACTTCGATGTTTTTATAACTTTACCATTTAATGCTTACAGTTAATCAAAAACCTTTTAATTTTATGTCCGTTTTAACACAACGGAATAGAATCGAAAATACTTTAGCAATGTTCATCTCTGTGGAAACGTTATTTTAGCGTTTAATTCGAAATGTGCCGAAGTAAATTGCGTTTCAAATTTTATTGTTTATTTGATTGTCCCTTTGGCAGTATGGAGATATACCTTTGCTACCAGCTACCAGTTTTTTTAAAGTAAAGTTCTTTAACTGTATTTTAAATCGCTGTTTCCATTAAGAACTGGAAATAAAGTTTAATGATTTTTTGTATTAATTAATAAAAAAATATATGAATTGTTATTAAAAATAGTAATAATCTAAAGGCTTGTTTTATGACTGAATTAATTAAGTTTATTTTACGGTTGTCGTAAGATGAGGCTCCCGGGTGTCATTCGTAGATCGTTGACAGTCTTTATGGGTATTCAGATGCCCAAAAGTCTGACAACCAGACGTATCGTGTACCTAGCAACTGGTTGTGGGTGGAGATCAGATACCAAGGTAGTTACTCCATGTACAATACTGGTATTTAGCTGCATCCGGTTAGACTGGAGGCCGACCCCAACATAGTTGGAAAAAGGCTAGACTATTTGATTGTAAGACGATACTTTTCAGTTTTATCAGAATAGATGTCTTCAGATGAATGGGATAAAAAATAACGTCCTTTTTCCATGTAGTTCAGTCATTTTAATGCATAGGATTATACTTTAAATTAGCTTTTAATTTAGGTAGGGACCTACTTCAGCTAATATAAATTCAAAACTGCTAAATTAGGTACGAAAGAGAATATAGAAAATTTCCGTTTTTCTATTGTACCTACAATAGAAAAACGGAAATTTATACGTAATTACCAACCTATTTATGGTAGGTTTATGAAAACTTACTTTAAATGTAAGTAGGTAAGTAGTCTGCATCGTGCATGAAATTTCTTCAGAAGCTTTTGTAAAATTCATGACTCCTATTTTAAATTTTATGTGACAATGGCATGAAGTAGCCAAGTTCACATTGACATTTTATATTTCCGATTTAAAAAAAAAACATAACAAATTCAAAATTTTAAACAGAGAACAGAATGCATTTTGAATCTTAAAAAAAAAACTTGGCAAAATGAAGTAGCTGACTCCGACGTGTCATCGAAAAGTGCATTCTCATTTACTAATGTATTTCGATAAAAAATCCGAATATTGTCGCGTCATCATACCGAAATAGTGGCTGGCTGTGATGTCTTTGTTAATTTTATGTCAAAATATTGGTAATAGTGAGGATATTTTTGATTTATTACCTACTTGTCTTACTGTTTATTCAAAGGCTTAACTTGTGGGAATGATTGATGGTGGTAAATGGAAATAGTAAAGATGTTAAAAGATGTTACTTTTAAAGCAAACGGGGGAAAGGGAGCTACGGGGGTTATAAGATTACTCAATGAAAGCTTTGACCACAATACTTAAATACTTCCAAGTCAAACGGTTTTATGAAATAAAACTTTTTATAGGTAAGTACTTATCTTCTAAGGCTTTTTAAATTCTGTCCTTGCTTTATTAAACTTAATAGAAAAAGGTTTTTATAACATTGGTCTTTACAGGTAGGTACTTTAGAAACACAATAGCATAATAGCTTCTGGAATTACCTAACTGCATGGTCCTTTGAAAACTAAATATTCTTAACTTTGTCTGAAATATGAAATTCTGTCCTTGAATACGCTAGTACTATTTGTACTTACAATTAATTTTGAGAGATAGTTCAGAAAGACATAAGTAAGTTCGTAGGTCGCTAAGTAGGTACCTACCTACTCTGGGAGAGGTCATGCGTAATTTGCCAATTTTCACTGTAATAACCCAAAAATATCATTAGATAAGAAAGAAAAGATCCGCTACATATACGAAAACTGGTCAATAATTAGTTTGTTCCTTTCAACTTCTACAAAAATGAATAAAAATAAATAAAAACGAAACTTACAAAAACTCTAACATACCGTGCATCTGTCAAACTTGCAAATTTTTTCACCCCCATTGTCAAAGGACCTACTTTCAAAAAGAAATGGCACATTTACCTGACAACCGACAAAGAATGTCGGACGTGCAAAATCAATCTATTTAAATTGTACCGTATTCTTATTATTTTATGATTTAGTGGACATATCCTATTTCTCTTGCGCGAAATTAGACTGAAGACAATGGAACGCAAGTAGGTGGGGTAATGTCACGCCTATTTCGAGTGTTAAGGAGTACCTAATATTGCGTTTGTTGGTCTCCCAAGTAGAATCGTAGTTTGATACTGTTAAAAACGCTTTTTAAGTGGTAAAACAAATACATTCTTTTTACTTATTTGAATAATATACGGACTATCTTCTCATCTTATATAACCAGTGTCTCAAGACAAACGTTTTTGACCAGTGCGTGTTTCCAGTGATGACCTATGGTACTGAATCGTGGTCTTAATGGGCCTTATCAGAAGGTCGAAAGTCACCCAAAGGGCAATGGAGAGGGCTATGCTTAGTGATCTACGTGATCGAATCAGAAATGAAGAGATCCGTAGGAGAACCAAGGTAACCGACATAGCCCGAAGAATTGCCAAACTTAAGTGGCAAAGGGCAGGGCACATTGCTCGCAGAACAGATGGCCGATGGGGCCGAAAGGTTCTGGAGAGGTAACCGCGTACCGGAAGACGTAGCGTTGGAAGGGCTCCCGCAAGGTGGACCGATGACCTGGTGAAGGCGGCAGGAATCCGCTCGATGCGAGAAATACAGAACTGTCAAAGTAGCGGTGCTTGGGAGAGGCCTCTGTCCAGCAGTGGATGACTATCGGCTAAAATGATGATGAAGTGAGTAGAAAAGGGCTCTCGCTATAGAGAAAGCTAGCTTTTGACCTGACTTCGCGCATAATAAGTATTCAAAACCCCTTTCAGCTTTCATTTGAATTGCCACAATTATAGGGACGAGTACAACCTAAAAAAACATATCTTCTGCCTGCAGTCAGTCTCTCAACAATAAATCAAAGGTAAATGAAACATAGAATTTATCTAAATCAGTCAATCCGAACTTTGAAGGCTCGTCTCTGGCAACACGCACTGTTCAAAAACTTTCGTCTTGAGACACTGTGTTATATGAGACGAGAAGAAAGTACCTACATACTATTCACATAAGTACAAAGAATTCCCGAATTCTAAGAAAATCCGCACTGATGATTTTAACAATTTGAGCTGGTTCTCTTATTATGTCCTAGACTTTCACAGGATTCGATGCTCGTCTCTATATTCCCTATCATCATCAAACTCAAAGCATTTATTTCAATTAAACCATTTACAGGCACTTTTGAATTGTCAAGGGGTCGGTCAGTCAAAAATATGAAGCTAGTTGCCCATTCCAAAGCGTAGTAGGTACCTATGGAGAAGAACGGGCAAGAAACTCCACGGACGCTCTTTTAAATCAAAAATTTGATACAAAATATTGGTTACATCATTCATTTTGAAATTATAGGTACATGTGAGAACAATGTAGAAAGGCGTGCACGTTCGTAAAAGCGTCCGTAATAAAAAGAAAAAATAAAGAATCATTCAATAACTTAAAATAAATTTAAATAAGCCATGGCAGCTAAGAGATGACCAGTCCCAACTGACGGTGCCCGTTCACGAACATGAAGTATGGATCAGCACCATTCAGCTCAAACATTTTGAAGGGAGCTAAATGATCCAACACACGCGCCACCATCAGCGAGACATTTGAGTGAGCATGATCATCATTTCAGCCGAATGACGTCCATTGGCCTCCCCCAAGCACCGCCACTTTGACCGCTTTCTGTGCTTCTCGCATCCAACGGATTCCTGCGGCCTTCACCAGGTCATCGGTCCACCTTCTGGGAGGCATAGTTCCTATGGACTCAAGTAATACAGTTCCCAAAATACTACGATCAGTTAAAGCAATCATTAGTAAAAGAACATCAATATTTTCGTCCGCAGCTTCCTTTGATCTGAAACGGTATGCTTATTTTTTCCCAAATCCCGTCAAATCAAGTGTAAACTTCCTTATTGTGAGATACAAATCGGATTTTATGCATCGACGGTTCCTCTATTTAGTATAGGGTTGAATGATCGTGTACATTAGGGTTTATTTAAAAAAAAATACAAAGGGAACAATGTTCGAGATGGCTACTGTGTTTAATATCTTTATAAGTTTATACTGTTGTAATGTTTTGTAAAATAATGGAGGATTGTCGGATTTTGGTGTGGTTAAGGTTGTGGCTGGCATTCGTAGATCTTTGGCAGTCGTTACCTGTAGTCAGAAACCCAAAGTCAAAGTCAGATAATTTATTTCAATTAGGCACAAAAAAGGCACTTTTGATCAAAATTTACAACAAAAAAATTTGATTCTAGTCGCCCCTTCCAAAAGGTAGTTTTCTTATGGAGAAGAATGGGAAACTCCACCGTTACTCTTTTAAAATGTTGTCACTATCATTAATTATATAATTATATGTGAAGACAATGCACCTAGATTATGATTACACGATACTTAGGTAAAAATATTAAAAATTAAGGAATGACAGATAAATTAATTATGTGATAGATGCATGGTGCTCACATATTTACAAACATTGTAAAATTATACGATATTCCTAACATTTTAACAAGTAATACTAATAAGTCAGTGTGTGAGTTCAAGAAATTACAGAATGTACAATCAATATTATAAAAAATAAAGTATACAATTAAATTGAAAAGTCTGATAACCAGTCTTACTAAGGGGTATCTTGTTACCCAGTAACTGGGTTGTGAGAAGTGATACAGGCAGTAGCTATAGCTACTACCTTCTTCTTTCTACCTATAGGTAGAATAGGTATTCAGCTGCATCCAGTTAGACTGGAAGCCGACCCCAACATAGTTGGGAAAAACGCTCGGCAGATTTTTAATTGATTTGGTTCCTCTTTTTTTTAGTATAGGGTTGAATTACCATTTATACAAGGGTTTCTTAAAAAAATCACAAAGGAAACGATGTTCGAAATGGATACTGTGTTTAATATTTTTATACTGATGTAATGCTTTTGGAGAAGAATGGAAGAATATCGGATTTTGATGTGGTTATGGTTCCAAGTTGCTCGCAGCTAAGGCAGGCTATTTAGTACTAGCGCAAGGTGCTTTACATCACAAGCAAGTTTGATACCAGCAGTGCTATTCTGTAACCATCTCACCGTGAAAACTTCGGTGAAGTGAGCGTGGAGTGAGCTGTCAATTGTGTCAATTCCAAGCAAAACCAAACTCACTTCACCTAAGTTTTCACGGTGAGATTTTTACAGAATCAACCGGCAGCAGTGCTATTCTGTAACCATCTCACCGTGAAAACTTAGGTGAAGTGAGTTGTCATTCCAACAGGGTGAGATGACACTGACAGCTCACTCCACGCTCACTTCACTTGTTTTCACGGTGAAGTGGTTACGGGAATCGACATGCTGTTCAAAATTTGTCGGTTTCCCATGGATAGGTTATAAATGATCGAAAAACAATGCGTTAAATTTTAAATGGTTTGTTGCAGTTCAAAATTTTTCGGCAGTTTGTAATCTAACGGAAATAATACCGATAGATTATAAAGTAACGAAGTTCATAATTATTATCATCATCATCATCATTATTTCAGCTGAAAGACGTTCACTGCTGGACATAGGCCTCCCCCAAGCACCGCCACTTCGACCTATTCTGTGCCTCCCGCATCCAGCGGATTCCTGCGGTCTTCACAAGGTCATCGGTCCACCTTGTGGGAGACCTTCAGGTCGCCACTCCGAAACCATTCTGCCCCATCGGCCATCTGTTCTGCGAGCAATGTGCCCTGCCCATTGTCACTTAAGTTTGGCAATTCTTTATTTACTATACGTTGACATTTATACAAACTTACCTACATTATCCATTCTCGTTACTACAGACATCCATCTCAACATTCTCATCTCCACTGCATGTTATCCTAACACAGAATACATACCAAAACAAAAAAATCCTCAATATATAAGCCTAGCAACGATTTTAATACATAATATAATAGTTTTGGTTCGCGTGTCGCCCGGCCGGCGGGTAGGCACATAATTGTATGTAATCTCAATGTATCGGGGATAATGTGATCTGCGTCTGCGCGGGTATAATGACAGGCCGGCGTAGCACGCATGCGCTGAACACACTACGCCATTTTGGAGCTGTTTCTTTGAATGGGGAACGAATTATTTTATTCGGAAAAGGAAAAAGGCGTTTGCCTTGCAATGAAATGAAATTGTTTATTCTGTAAATAGGTTATCGGAATCACTTTTACAACACATTTTTTTTTAATAAGCTACAAGGGTCAACATTTCCTGTCTACATTTCAGAAGAAATAGCGAAACGAACTCAAAGGGTTAAAGTCTCTTTTAAAGTCCAGACATAATCTTGGTCAGGCCATATGAGGACCATGTATATTGGTGTCTGACCCCAGTAGCACACCTCCGCTGCGAAACCTTAGCAGCGGAGTTAAATTCAATAGACTCGCGTCATTTTCCGCTACTCTCATCCGATTCGAGTAGCGGAACATGACGCGAATCTATTGAATTGAACTACTGCGGTTTCGCTGCTAAGGTTTCGCAGCGGAGGTGTGCTACTGGGGTTAAATAGTATTTTGAGGAAAGAACCTGTCCGGTCAGTGCAAGCATTTGTCAGTAATCGTGTAGCTCAACTCAATATATACTTAAGGAGCTTAACGACTCGTCGAACAATTTATACAGCGCACTATTTTATGTTCGTTGATCCATCATTTTAAAGTGTGTCATAGCCATTATTGTCATCACAATGTCTTGTTTTCTTCCTTTTTTTTGTTTGTTTGTTTATTGGGACCTCGCAGCTATTTCCTAATAGCTAATTAATTATTATTTAATAGTGCTTTTTTATGTTGTGCTGTATTTTGTGTGCACTAAATAAACGATTTATCTATCAATATAATATTCATCAATGTCAATTATCACAAGGCCACACGGTAGACCGATGTCCTGGTGGAGGGCTTGGACCATCAACCAGCATTGGACGTTTTTTACCCGACTTCCACAGAAGTAGGGTAATGTTTTTGGCTGAATGATGTTGATGATGATTCCACTCTTTATGATCCCTCTGAAGACCCTCTGAAATTTAAAGTAAGACATAAGAAAATTGAAGATTTAAAGATAAATGAGCGTGAAAAATTAGAAAAGTGTAATGTCAAACTAACTTATAGGGTACTTATAATTAAAAACAAACTATTTTTTTTTGTCTGTCTGTTTGTTTCGGCTAATCTCCGAAACGACTAGACCGATTTTGACGGGACTTTCACTGACAGATAGCTGATGTTATAAGGAGTAGCTTAGGCTACTTTTATTTTGGTGAAATAATTAGGGTCCATGTGGGCGAAGCTGCTTGCAGCAGCTAGATGTAATTACATAAACATAAAAATGATAAATAAAATGTATAAAACTGTAAAAAAAAAACTATGTTGAGCTTTTCTACAGCCTTATCTATTGAAAGAACACCACAGTTTCAATAAATCTACTGATTGAACAAGAAACAAAAGCCGAAAAAAAATTAACCGAAAAAAACACTAAAAGTGCAAAATAACTTTAATTTCGGAAGTCGGTCTCTTTGGTTCTATATTTCCGTATTTTGCCACCGACTTCCGAAATTAATGTTATTTTGCACTTCTTAGTGTTTTTTTTTTTTTTTTAAGTTTGTTCAATTATTTTGGAAAAAGTTTTTATTTTTCACATTTTGGTTGTGGTATCTACCCCACACAAATTCAAATGCCACTACCTTCTATGTAAATAACAGTGACAGGAACTTATCATATCATCCAAATAACCTAAGTGGGAAAAGTACGTATTATTGAAGCGAACTCAAAAAATACCCAAGCAAAGTTAATAAAATTTATATGGGACCACCTCTGAAGTATGACCTACCAAACAAAAAAACAATCATCAAAATCATTTAGTAATTGGTGGAGTAAACGCGTATCAAAAATTAAAAAAAACAGTCGAATTGAGAACCTCCTCCTTTTTGAAGTCGATTAATAAAAGCCAGCAAATCTTCGCCCCGTATGTACCGACGCTCGTCAAAGACGTAAAAACAATCGCGTTTCCTCGCAGACGTGATTGAAGTTGTCTATTTGTGTACCGTCAGCAAAACACGCTGGGAAACCGTCACGGAACGTGGAATTTTTTTTCAAGGGATATACCAGCTTATGCTATGCCATATGTTGGAGCAGGGGTGGTAGCGGCAAATCCGTTGCCCCCTACTCCTTAGGACCCGAGATGGTGGCGCGTAGCGTTCCACGCGCGCCTCTCTATGATGTAAGGGGGGAGAGTAACACCTCACTCTCCCCAAACTCGAGGTTCACGGAAGTCACATTAGATCCCGTGATCTCCGGCGCAAGTGTGAGACGGAACACCGGGGTGGTTTTAGTCAGTAAGTCTGACAGACCCTGAGGGAAAAACTCATGGATGTCCCCCGAAAAAAAAAAAAAAAAATGGTGGTAGCGACCGCGTCTTACGTTCGGACACTTTGTGTAAATTATTTCATCACCACAGGCTCTCAAAACGGTGAAGAAAAACATCGTGAGGAAACCGGCCGAAAAAAAACGAAAAAGTTAAAGACATGTCACATCAATTATTGTCCTTGTTTGATTTTCTTTCGAATTACTGCTTCGTTGGTCTAGTGGTCGCAAGCGTTACTGATGAACATGAGGTCCTGGGTTCGATTCCCAGGTCGGGCAGTGTCACTGGGTTCTTCTTTCTGAAATTTCTCAGTAGCAGCCCGGTGTCTGGATTTGTGTCCGGTTGATGACAATAGGCTCGCCCGTATTACATGAGACTTAAACATAACTGGCGAAATGTGGGTGTACAGACGTCAGCAGGTCAACCTACCCGAAACTGTCAAATTTTCCCAATCAACTTTGAACTTTATGCTTTAGTAATAAAGTTGAAAATCTATTAAAGAAATTTGACAGATTGTAGTAGGTTGATGTGCTGGCGTCTGTACTACAGGTACACCTCTGCCCAAGCCTTCGGGGAAACAAGGCGTGATGTTAAAACTATGTTAGTAATGACGAGATCAATTAGTACTATATTTATTTAATATAATACTCGAAATAAATAACCGAAAATAAATTACAATATAATTTAATTAAATACAGTAAAATTAATTAAATAAAATTGAAATAAATAATTGAACCAAAATTAAAATTAAATTGAAAAAAATAAAAAAAATAATTGAAAATTAATTAAAATACAAAAAATCATCAGGCAACATGCAGCCTGATGAGCCTTCCCACAGCTGGCGATACTGGTCTGTCTGCAATCATCCGTAGGACTTCGTTGCCACTGCCTCGAATTCGACGAATTGGCTTTTTAGAGATAATTCCGTAATTTTCTTTTTTTTACCTGTACCTGTGTGTACCTAGTCGGTAACTTCGAAGTGTTTCTTTTAAAAACTTCCTTTAGCGTGGCAATGCGGGCAAATCGGTAACTGGTTGTCAGCATACTGTGGCAAAGATGAATTTCTTGTTACCCGACTACGGTGAAGAAAAAAGGAGGGTTATGATTTCGACCTGTATGTATGTATACATGCATCTGTTACCTCATAACTTCTAAAACTACATATCAAAATTTGACAAATGAGTATCTAGGTATCGCTGGAGAAAGAAAAATAGGTTCATTTGTCACATAAACACGTGCATACAAAAAGACAACAATATAAACATAACAGAGATAGTCGGCAGCTGCACATCATGACTGTGACCAGAAGGCTTCCACTCAGCTTATTGCTGTGCTATGGGGGACCCACAGCACAGCGCTGATTTTCAGTGATCACCCGAAAAACACGAACGGAAATCAAGTCTGTAAATAAATATTAATTAATCCAGTTAGTGGAGCGTTATGAGGAGCTCGTGGATTAGTAATAACTGCCGCACGGGTCGATCCATCGGGTTAAGCTACGCTTGCCGGGGTTGGTCTGTGGATGGGTGACCATCTTTACATACCGAGACTCCTCCTTGCCTCGGAAAGCACGTTAAGCCATTGGTCCCGGCTGTCATTCGTGGTCGTTACGGGTCGTCAAAAGCTCGAAAGTCTGACAACCAGTCTTACCAAGGGGTATCGTATTACCCACTTACTGGGTTGTGGAGGTCAGATAGGCAGTCGATCCATGTAAAATACTGGTCATCCGGTTAGATTGGAAGCCGACCCCAATATAATCCGTATTCGCATGCCATTATAAATTGGTACGGTGAAGCCGTGGTCGCATGCCATTATAAATTGGTAAGGTAAAGCCGTGGTTGCATGCCATTATGAATTAGTAAGGTGAAGCCGTGGTCGCATGCCATTATAAATTGGTAAGTAAAAGCCGTGGTCGCATGCCATTACAAATTGGTAAGATAAAACCATGGTCGCATGCCATTATAAATTGGTAGGGTAAAGCCGTGGTTGCATGCCATTATGAATTAGTAAGGTGAAGTCGTGGTCGTATGCCATTATAAATTGGTAAGATAAAGCCGTGGTCGCATGCCATTATAAATTGGTAAGATAAAACCATGGTCGCATGCCATTATAAATTGGTAGGGTAAAGCCGTGGTTGCATGCCATTATAAATTGGTAAGGTGAAGCCGTGGTCGCATGCCATTATAAATTGGTAAGATAAAGCCGTGGTCGCATGCCATCATAAATTGGTAAGATAAAGCCATGGTCGCATGCCATTATAAAATGGTAAGATAAAACCATGGTCGCATGCCATTATAAATTGGTAAGGTGAAGCCGTGGTCGCATGCCATTATAAATTGGTAAGATAAAGCCATGGTCGCATGCCATTATAATTTTGTAGATATACCTACAGGCGACCACAGCTTTAACGTCACCATTTTTGTACCTACATATGTCTTGATTTCTGTCTGAAATATTTTCTTGCTTGTTTAATGACTTTTAGATGTCGATACCAATTTAATTTGACCCTGTACATATGTAACTACCTATGTCATGAAGTTATGCTATAAACTTGAAAACAAAATCTTCAAAGCTTGTTTACTCTTGCTATCGGTACTTAGGGTCCATGGCGCCGTTCCTTTCAAGGGAGAAGTTTCTACATCTCCCTTACACATCCACCGTCTCTTTCTGACACAATGACACCGACTCTCACTTTTTAGATCTTGGAATGGAAATTGAGGCTCTTTGTAAAAGTTTTTGGAAACCATGAAAGTGAAAAGCGAGTAAGTTTTCTTTACATTTTATTTCATTAGGGTTCTGGATTTGATTCCCAGGTTAGGCCAAGTGTGATGTCATGTGTTAAAAATTTCATATTATTATTTATTTTTATACTGTATATTAGATTCTTACGAGTAGCGACCTTTTTCAGCAAACATATTTTCCAAATTAATTAATTACATTTTCTTAGCACTTTACACGTTCAGTGCCGGGAGTCCTCCTGAAAGGCTCATTTTAAGTGTACCTAGGTTTTTCTTTAGCATTATAAACCGTGAAAATAGAATCTGATGGATATTCTAACAAGATTTATTAGTATGTGTTGGTTTCAAAATCCAAGTTTTTCTATTTTTTTTTTCACGATTTTTATATTTGCTAAAAATTTAAAAGGTTGGAAACTACGTAGGTATAGTAATAACACAATTTTACTTCGTTTTACAGTGTTTTATAACACGGTTTAAAACCTAATGCCGTTGACCGTCCGCGATGGTTAATATGTATCGTGGCATGGCGTATGAGTTCTATGAAAACTGGATAGAGTCGATAGTGATAAGCTAATAGATCGTAATCATATTTAATAATAATTTTATACAGAGAAAAAATATGATTTGATGTATGTTTGTTTGTAGGATAAACTTAAAAAATACATTACTCAAACGCAAAGCATTTATTTCAATTTAACCATTTACAGGCACTTTTCAAGTGTCAAGAATTCGGTCAGTCAGAAATATGAAGCTAGTTGCCCATTCCAAAGCTTAGTAGGTACATATGGAGAAGAACGGGCAAGAAACTCCACGGACACTCTTTTACATCAGAATATTGTTACAAAATATTTTTATATTACATCATTCATGTTGAAATTATACACGTGAGAACAATGTAGAAAGACGTGCACGTTAAAAGCGTCCGTAATAAAAATATAAAAACAAAAATAATTCAAAAATTAAAATAAGCCATGGCAGCTAAAGATATGACCAGTCCCCATTGACGGCGCCCGTTCACGAACATGACGCATGGATCAGCAGTAGCTAGTAGATCATAACATGGTCATTTCCGTGAGCATGTGCAGTGGTGGCCCAAGGTAACGGGCCCGACTTACGAGTTGTAGGCCACGGGTTCAAACCCAGACAGGCGCATTACTTTGTGTAAACAATTTCATCACCACTGCTCTCAGGCGAAGGAAAACTTCGTGAGGAAACCGGCATGTCCTAGAACCGAAAATTCGAAGACATGTGACATCTACCAACCCGCACTGGGCACGCGTGGTGGATTGCAGCCCACTCACTGTGTCCCAGCAGTGCGGACATTATCAGCTGATTATGCTTGTTGTAATTTCCCATTATGAACGGTTGGCAATGTGCCCAGGCGGCATCCACCATCCATCTCATAAGCTCTCTAAATGCACTCAATACAAACTTGATGAACTGACTCCTACTATAAAAGTCGGTAGGAAATCAAATTAGACTCGAATCAGAGGAAATAATACAAAATAATTGTATTACTACCCAAATACCGCTCCAGTTCCGAGTAACGCTTTATGACTCAGAGCGCCGGGGTTCGATTCCCGGAAGAGGCAGTTAATCGGTCTACACCTCAAGGCAGATAGCGGTAAAAAAAATACTAAGTTTATTTTAGAGTTATATCGCTTTGTGGTTTGGTATTGCACGGGTTTATGCAAGACAAGAAATTATAGACCATCTCAGAAGTATAGTGGCGGATTTGCCCTAAGGCCCAGTAGGCCCGGGCCTACTGGGCCTACTGGGCAAATCCGCCATAGCCGGGCGGCCAGATATTACGTGACAAAAAAAACACTGATGATAACAAGAAATAACTCAAAGTACCTATACAGGGTGTTAAAGTAATTGCGTGCCATAGCTTAGGGGTAGGTTCAGTATCGATAAAGGAAGCCAGGAAAAATTAAAAAAAAACGACAAAAAAATTAACTTAAAAAAACGATTGCAAGTTCAACTTAATTTAGTACCTACCTCCTACAATATAATATCAATCGTTTAGAATGAAAATTATTTTATTTGTTTAAATGCTAAAATTACTTACCTACTATCGAACGCGTTGTCATTTTGTCGCTACAGTTACGCTAAAATAGGAAGAAGAAATACTTGGAATTGTAATTTACATACCGTCGTCGTAGCGTTAGTTCGATTCGCGTTCGATAGTAGGGAAGTAATTAAAGCATTTAAACAAATAAAATAATTTTCATTCTAAACGAATGCTATTTTAAGTTAGTAGGTGCTAATATAGGTTGTTTTTTTTTCTGGCTTCCTTTATCGATACTGAAACTACACCTAAGCTATGGCACGCAATTACTTTAACACCCTGTATATTCTAAATGTTGGCCATACTGCATCGTATATCAGTAATAACTTAAAACCATTTAAAAATATGTCCAAATAACTAATTGAAACGCGTTTCGTGGCGACAACCCGACTCATAGTTAACTAAATTTCAGAAGCAATTTCGATAAAAGTGTGCAATAAAGTAAATTCATTATGTAGTCTACCTATATTATATGATGGGTGCTGAGAAAGGGGTGGCTGATACTTACTACATGGTTTGGGGCCTGGGGTGGGTAAGACTGCAAATCCACCACTGTTCAGGCCTACAACTTCTTATCTTGCCTTGTTTGCGATTTTTAAACACTAACTACTAGGGTTAACCTTATTAACCTAAGCTTCCTATAAGTGAACCAACAAGGCGTTGTTTTATTGCAATAAGGGTTTGCTCTTGACATCAATCTCGCCTGATGGAAAGCAAAGGATGAGGACTATGATTGGACGAGCGTGCCCAGAAGATGCCCCTTTCACTCTTGCTTTGAAGGAGACCAGTTATACGTGGAAGGGAACACAGACGCTGGCAGAGAGTTCCACACTTTGGCTGTGCGTATAATAAATGTGGAGGAGAGGCGCTGAGTACAACTAGTCGTTATATAGACCAAGTGCAGATGGTAGCTTTGCTGTACGTCTGGTAGTCCGGTAGTAAAAGGGAGATTGTGGGATCAAGTCTTGGAGCTCCAGCGCACACTCTCCGAAGGCGTTGTACAAGGCACAAATTTTATTTATTTATTTATATAATAAATACTTTATTGTACACCACAAAAACACATAACAAAACAAAATTAACACTACAAAATATACAATGGGCGGCCTTATCGCTTTCCGCGATCTCTTCCAGGCAACCTTGAAATAAAAAATAAAATAAAAAAATATTTATATAACCATTTATGTACACACTTATATAAACAGACAAGATGAAAAGTTCAGAAAAAATACGTACAAAGGTGATGCTTATTCTAAAGAAATCTCCTCTAGCATACCTGCGATAGGACAGAGGGAACTCCCTGCTGGTGTAGGTATGAATTTCTAGGCATTATTTTCAAATTCAAATGCAAAATATTTTATTTCAAATAAACCTACAGGGGCACTTATGAAACCTCAGAAGCTAGGAGCACGGTTCCAATTAATTGGTCGTTTCCTATGGAGAAGAGCCGGCAAGAAACTCCACGGTTACTCTTTTAAAAATACATTTTACTATATTTTCAAATAACAGTGTTATTAGGTATGGGAGGACAATGTAGGTCTTTCAACAAGTACCAGGTACCTACTTAACAAAATAATGATGGTCAACAAATCTAGGAACTGTCCACTAAGCCTACAGCGTTCTCACATTCACAAAATAGAAAATAATCTATATACTTATAGAGAAATAAATTTATACATTTTAATATCCCTAATGACTATCAGTGTTCAACCGTCCATTTCTTACTGACCAGGTACAATAATATTTTTACGAGCTATCCTCTACAGCTCGTGCTAAAACGAAAATATAGAAGAACCAACATCCGAACTTCATTATTCATTTCATTTACTCCCAAAAATCCCAACTAACTCTAATGCAGTAAGCGGCGCTAACAAATTACATTAGTGTCCATTTGATGTGCGCCCGCGCAGACTGCGATGACTGGCGGTTTATGCGCAGGCGCCGGATACTGACGGACAGAATTAAGTGGTCACAGAATAATAAATATGGATTAGTATTACTTCGAAAATAATATCAAAAGCTTTGCAAAAAAAAATCTGTAATTGGCTCGCCTCGTTCTGGAATCGTTCTCACGTTGCTGACGGAGCTGCAGATTGCAGATGGAGTTTCTTGCCCATTAGTCTTCATACGACCCTACATTTTGGAAGAGGTACCATCGAAGAAGTTCATATCTATACACCGTAAGGAGTATTTCTGCCTGCAGCGCTCGGCCGCTATAGAACGGGGGTAACAGATGTGGTCATCGTGTTCACGGGATTTTGTTTTCAAACTGCTTAGATATGAACTTCTTTGATCGATAGTAACTAAAGTCAATTATATTTTCTTGTAAATTTTGACATTCAAAAGTGCCTTTTATGTTAAATTGAAATAAATGATTTGACTTTGGGAATTACGGTTTGTTCTATTTTCAGCTAAGCAAATTAGAAATATTTAAAACTATAAATTTATTTCTAAAATAACAGAAAAGCCACAATATAATACCCATTCTATTTGTCTGGATTATGCCCGCGGTTGATGGCAATAGACTCGCCCCCTATTATAATTATGGGACTTAAACGTAACTGGCGAGATGGGGTGTACCTTGTTACCATCTTTAGGCACACCTCTGCACAACGATTCGGGGAACAAGGGGTGATGTTATGGTACCTTAATAACGGGAAACGGCCCAAAAAATACCTTGTCATTCTTCACTTCGGTCAATAATTCTACTCGCAAGTGTAACGCTGACGAAGCAACTAATATCACTTTGAACTGATATTCATTCAACTGTTTCTTGCCAATCGAACATCTCCTTTATTACTTCGGTGATAAAGCTCAAAATAATTTCTAAATACAATTAAAAGTATTCCACTCATTCTTCTTTAATTAGTGATTGAGTCCACATCTTCATCCCAGCTACCTGATAGGTGTTTTCTTTTTTTAAGGATTTTCATAATGGAAATTAGTGCATGATGAGCTGATGACAGCATTGCGGCTTGTATGAGAATTTGAGATGGGCGACTTTATTTGGCCGAAGGTGTAAAGGCCTTGGGGATTTCAATTGACCTTCATGTATTTACAGAAATTTAAAATATTATTTTAGAGAGATTAAAAATGTTAAGGCTCCCGCAGTGAGGCGTGACGCGACTATATTAGAACAATTTCTATGAAAACTTCATGGTTTTTTTTCTACCAAAGAATCACATTTCACCGTTGCGCTGCGGCTGTCTGCGGGAGCCTTTAGATAGATTATTTAAAAACCTTTTTTATGTGCCGGGATCCAAAACAAACCTCGGACACTTCGCCGTTTTGCCAAGGCTCTGAAGGCTGTTTAACGAAGTATCGAAGCGTAATGAATTGGATATTACATGCAAAATGTCAAAGTTTAAAAAATATTTAAAAGTCTTAATATCCAAGCCTTAATTAATTTTTGTCTGTGGTATTTTATGGTTATTATTATGTTATATATTTTAATGTTTTTATTATTAATTTGTTTTGTATTTCATTTTGTTTAATTCTGTGATTTCGTGTTGTATTCGTGTTTTTATTTTTATTATTATCATTATGTTCGGTTTGTCAAACTTAATGTATCTACCTAGATTACTTATAAGAGAATGATGTGGTCTCCTATAATTGGAAGCGCACACTGTATTTGTCCCTATTCTTAGAATGTAAGCTTGCATGAAATTGTGTAGCTTCTTTTGGAGATCCAATAAATAAATAAAAAAATAAATTTATTCTGAAAGAAAACGTCTTAAAGTGCTTTTTAACCGTTGGTGGTTCACCTGATGGTGTGTGGGCATCGCTCTGCCGCCTAAGTACAACTAGAATACCAGAGACACCCCATACGTTGCCAACGATTTCAAGTAAGACTACAAACAACCAACGAAATCGAGTTCGAACCCAAGGCACGCACTTCTCTCTTTTCGGATTCATGTACGTATTGTTTAGTTGTCACTAAACGTTAGATATTTCTCGACGGCATGTGAAGCCGAGTCAGAGGCCCATGGGCGGCTTTAAAACTCTGACACCAGGTTAGTCACTAAACACTCGAAAAAGAAGAAAGAAGATTTCAAGTTACGTCATTTATCGTTTGTCATTGGCATCCTTGTTCCCCCCGCTGCTGAATTATTCCTTCTCCCTCTTGGTGCTAGCGTTCCTGGTCTGTGCGAATCTCATCCAGTAGGTACCCTAATTACGTAATGCAAAATCAAACCGAATCTGAATCGTTTTGAAACAGATTACTAATCCATTACTCCGTAAGTTTGAAAAAAAAAACTGCAGAGCAACGTAAATAACGCAATGAATGTTGTTGAACTGTCAAAATGAAACAGAGTTGTCTTTATCGTTTCTTACGAAAATATGATGCGTAATTAGAAAGCAGGTCGTACCCGCAGTGTTTTGTAGAAGAAGTGTTGCCAGACCAATTACTAGATGGGTGTATCCATCTAGTAATTGGACTGGCAACTCTTCTTCTTACATCTTCATGTAATTACAGAACCCTTTCCCATCTTTAATTCCGAAATTCGTTCGAAAGTGTTAACGGGCCGGCGGAGCATGCGTAGTTCATACAAACGTAATACCAAAATAATTTGTAAATCAAACATATTCTTGATTTAAATTCGAGTTATGAGAAAAATAAGTTTTCTATAGAAATTTTAAATTCCTCATATCTCGTCTTTATATGAGTGTCCATTCAAAATATATATTTGGAACCATAGATATTCTGTAATCCAATCGGAATAAATACACACTACCTTAAGAATATGTTTGATTTACAAATTATTTTGGTATTACGTTTGTATGAACAACGCATGCTCCGCAGGCCCCTTAAAATTCAGGTCGGAATGAAAAGAAAGAATAAAAATTCGTTTATTGGCATTACAATAATAAAAACAACTTAAAACTAAAAAAAAACAAAAAACAATGCGTATAATGCCAAAAGGGCCTCAGCTCAGCTTAATGTCAGATGACAACACAAGGTACCACCTGACGCTGATTTGCAGCTGCAGGCCACGAGTGTCATACGCTAGAATAATAAACACATGGAAGAGCAAGTGCCCGTTTTGAATAAATTAAAATTGATAAAAAAAAACTTAAAAAACAAATAAAATGTTGTGTGTTGAGGTAATTCCGACCTGAATTTCAACACTGTATTGAAGGGAAATAATATACATATTTCGGATTAGATCAGTGACCAGACATTTGGGCTAGAGACTAATTACCAAGAAGATAATAATAACTCTTAATCACACAGAATCATCGCCTTATTCTAAATACACGATACCTACATACAAAAAAATACAATTTTCTTCACACAACGTTCAAAAACAATAAGATAATCAATCAAACAAAGATGGCGGCTATTAAAAGTACCAAGCATGATTTATTGTATGCTTACAAAGCCAAAGGCTGCTTGATAACAAATGTCTGTGCTTCTTACATTTATCTTTACAAAATGAACTCTGATGATCGGTCAAGGGCGACCGATTTGGGTAGTTTAATCAATCATTCAGTACTTTAAAAATAAGAAAAGTCCATAAAATTATAGGCAAAATTACCAGAAACAAGACGAAGGTAACTGATGCGTTAAAACATGCACTAAAAATGAAGTGGCTATGGGCTGGTCATGTTGCCCGCCTAACAGGCAATAGATGGTCCATAAAAAACACAAAATGGAAAGGACTAGAACGAATGAGGAAATTTGGTAGACCATACAAACGATGGATCGCCGATATCACCCGAATAGGTAGCAGGCAAAGGATGGATGGAAATAGAAAAAATCCGCCTCTGTGGTGTAGTGGTTACACCACCTGTCTGCCTCAGGCCCAGAGGTCCCGGGTTCGATTCCCAGTGACGGCATAATTTTCTGCTCGGCTTGTTTGGTGGTAGGGCTTGTTCTAAGCCCACCTGGCTAGCTACCACCATCTTATCAAAGTCTGCCGCCAGAACAACAATGTTAACCACCACAACCCAGTTAGGTAATGGGTAACACAAATGGGTTGGCTGGGTTGTGGAGTTCTGCAGTCGCTTCATGTAAAATACTGTTATTCTACTGCATACAGTTAGACTGGAAGTTGACCCCAACGTAGTTGGGAAAAGGCTACGAAGATGATGATGTTATCGCATTCGAAGCGTTTTTTAGCCGTGACAGGTTATGTATAAAAGCATAATACAATACAGGAAAACTGACTATAAATAGTTAGTAGTTACTACCGCGTAGGCCTTGCGTGGAAGCACGACGCTGCTTCCACGCAAGGCCTACGCGGTAGTAACTCCGCCGCGTAAACTAGCCGCGTAGGCCGTTCGTAGAAATAGCGTCGCAGCCGCGTAGCTCGAGCGTAGAAGCATCGCTGTAGCCGCGTCGTAGCCGCGAATACGCCAAGCGTAGAAGCCGTGTTGTAAGCGCGAAGGCCTTGCGTAGAAGCAGCGTCGTAGCCGCGTAGGCCGTGCGAAGAAGCAGCCGCGTAGGCCGTTCGTAGAAGCAGCGTCGTAGCCGCATCGTAGCCGCGTTGTAGACGCACTGTAGCCGCGTTTTAGTCGTGTCATAGCCGAATATTGTAACCGCGCGTACGCAGATCCAGCATAAAGCTGCGTAGGCCGTGAAAGTTATTTAAGACTATGCATGTATTTACTTACTTACCCAATTGACCAGATTCATAGAAAGAATCTAATTTAACCGTATTATAATCAAGTACAAACACATTACTAAGGTACTACAAAAGTACAACATTCATTACAATACCGATACAGCATAGAGATGATTTATTTAATATTAAGTCGCTTTCACACGCAATAAAACATAAAGAAATGAGCTTGGAACGGAAGAGGCTAAGATTAATTACTTTTTAATTCGCCATTTAGGTTGCGTCATTCTTTGCGCGGGAACGCGTAGTGAGCGCGTCTTTTTTTTTTTTTTTTTTTATGTGAACTTTGATGACCAAAGGTCGTGGTCAGACTGCCAATGCCATAGATCAAATATTAGCTTCGTCTTTTTTATGTGAATGCCTATAATAAGGGCCAGATTCTACCTGATTTTGACCACCGCTTGTACAATCATGTTAGTAGGCTGATGTTGTGTTTCTCTTTGTACAATTAACTTATTATTTATTTATTTTTAGGACTTTGCTACCTTACTTAAGCGTTACATACGTACCTATACGAGTAGAACCTATTATATATAGAACCGTATTCTTACATGTTAACGTTACACAGATAATTGGTAAATGAGTCTTTCAATAGGCATGATGACAAAAAAAAAAAAAACTGTCGTGTAGATTATGAATAAATAACGTACACAATATTTTTCTTTTTTTATGTTATCAAAAGACTACGTCACGTAGGTATGTATATTTTATACTTACATGTGACGAGAGACCCCCACTCCCCAACTTTAATGCGTTTTATCTAAGTCATTTTTTATTAATATATTAAAGCAAAAAATACTATCCTAATTTTTTTTATTATCTGACTGACCGACTACATGGTTTTATTTTTTTTACCCAGGTACCTATCATCCCTATTGCGTTTTTTTTTTCAATTGCTGTCTGTGAATCTTTTCCTAAGAACAATGGAAGACGCGTAAGCAATGAAGGGAAATAGGTGCACGTTGTAACGATATCGTGTGCGGAAATTTAAGTGCGATAATTTCATATATTTCCATACATTTTACTTCCCGGTAATCGTGATGCCGTGGTCAATATCGCCACGTCAGAAATTATAAAAGCGCACAACGGATGGTGTCGAAGGTACATTTGGCTAAAAAGAGGGTGAATGCTTTAATTTTGACACGATTTCTGATTTCACCGGAAAAGGAATCCACATCACCGTCATGGTACAAAACCTCTGTGAGGGTCAACACATGGCTCGTAAGATTCGATGAGTCATGTTGATGTTTCTTTAGCATTTACAGTACCTATTATTTAAGAGCGCTTATCCTAAAAGTTGGCAACGTCGCAAATAGCTGTCAAATATTTACCTGTTTTGATTAAATTGGCAATATTACTGTATGGAATTAAGAAATGTCGTTAACTAGTGAACTAAAATATTGATTATATGTAAAATGCAATAATTAATATCGTAACACCGAGTATTCAGTTTTAGATGTAAAAAAAGTATTTGGAAACTTATCAAATGCCTTTTTTACACCTAAAACGGTTAAAACATCAAATTCAGTGTTATAATTGCAATTCATTATTAATATTCTAGTTTGCTAGTTAGCCACATTTCGTATTTCCATACAGTAATATTGCCACATCAAATCAAAACAGGTAAATATTTGACATCTATTTGCGACGTTGCCAACTTTCAGAATAAGCGCTCTTAATTTCTATGTGTTAGTACGAGTATAAGCTTTCCGAATGCCTAGACGCTAACCTAATTTGTTTTATGAGGATTATTTGAATGAAAGCTACATCCATTCACAATCATTCTACCTACCTTTTTTTTAACTATGTTGGGGTCGGCTTCAAGTCTAACCGGATGCAGCTGAATACCTACATTTTACATGGATTGACTACCTATCTGACCTCCACAACCCAGTTACTGTGTAACACGATACCCCTTGGTAAGACTATGGGTGTAACGACTGTCAAAGATCTGAGAGACTGTCACGCAGAGGTCTCGATGTGTAATGGATGGTCACCCATCCACAATCCGACCGCGGCATGCTTAGCTTAACCTTCGATTGACCCGTGCTGTTGTTATTATTTAGTGACTCCATTCACATCGTAAGATATATTAATGTTTGTACTTATGTTTCTATTTTTTGCTTTTATTTTTTTTGTTTTTAATGTTTTGTTGCTGTTGATATTTTGATGTGTTAGTGTTTGAAGTGGCTAAACAAAATGAAATGAAATTAAATGGTTTATTCTGTAAATATGATATTGGAATCATTTTACACGTCATCATAAAACAAAAAAAAAATAGCTTGAAGAGTTCAACGTTTCCTATCTGACTACTCTGAGAAGAAAGGCCGAAACAAACTCAGAGGTCTCAGTCTCTTTTAAAGTCCAGACATAATCTTGGTCAGGCCATAGGACCATGTAGATTAGTCTGAAATGGTATTTTGAGGAAAGAACCACACAGATTTGAGTGGACCTGTCCTGTCAGTGCAAGCATTTGTCAGTAATCGTGGAGCTCAACTCTGAACTTAAGGAGGTCAACTCTACGAACAATACCAATAAAGGACATTTGCTTATGTAACAAATTAATTAAATACCTTAACAAAACAATACATTAATTACATCTAACACGTGTAAACCTATCTACTTAATATAAATAATACTTGACTTATGTAACATTCTTCTACCTAAACGATTAAATAAAATACTCACTCAAATACTTTGCATAGTTACTTGAGCATTATTTACACAATCATTTAGTTATAAATATGTACCAATGATGTAACGAATATTAAGTAACAATATAATGATTTAAAAGAGTGTCCGTCGAGTTTCTTGCCTGTTCTTCTCCATAGGAACTTACGCTTTGGAATAGGCAATTAGCTTCATATTTATGACCGACTGACCCCTTGACAATTCAAAATGAGGTCAAGAGCTGGCCCGTATCACAACAAAATAATAAAAAACGTAGGTACTCCGGGCTGCTATTGAAAAAGATCACATGCCTGACACTTTGGCTTGTAGGAGTTAGTCCAGGTATTTTTTTCTTAAAAGATTAATAAATGATCAGGATCACACTCAATAAAATCTTATAATAAAAATGATGTTCTTATCGACACATTGTTATCATTATCACACAAACATCGATACAACAAGACTCGATCAAATAAAACGAATTTATTTTTTTATCTGTGCTCCATTGTCCATTGTTTGGCGCGAACGCAATCTTTCTTAACACCAATTATGGCGGCAATTAGTAGCAGGAAGTGTTCGATTTTGCTCTTCATTCGGATGACGGTAAAAGTGTTTTGCTAGCTACGGTAATCCAATGATTTGTCTGTTTTAATTACTTCGAAAAAATGGGCAAAGGAATGTCGCTCTTGAAATGAAATTAAAGGAAAATTCTGTTGTTTTTCTTGATATTTTGTAGGTTAGGTGGCTTTGTAGGTTTAAAGCTGTTTTGTCTAAGGGAAATGAATTAGGTACGGTCAGCGACAGCTAACACTGCTTCTTTACATAATACCATCATTATCGTTCTCTTGTCCATAATCCAATTGATTTGGAGGCGACGTAACATGGCTTTTTCTTCCAAGGTTTTTCTTCTATAAGTATTAGCCGTGATCTCAGTAGTCACCCTTTCTAGCCACCCCTTTCTTTTTGTTTTTGTGTCATCAAAATTTCAGCATTTCTTAACAGCTAAAAGTTGTCTATATTTTTGTTTATTTCACTTCAGCACAAGTTTAAGTTTAAGATTACAAGTTTAATCGACTTTTGTCACTGACTAGACCAACCCAACAACATTTTAGTTCCAAACGAAGAATTTATTTAGATCCCGTTTTTACTGGCCTTGATTCTATCATTTGCAACACGTTTTAAACAACACTGCAAATCATGATCCGCAAACTACAAAAACTATCACCAAAGACCAAACTATCAAAAATTAGTTCGGCCACTTAATTAAATTATTGGAACTACACTTTTACCGCACCAACGCCTGTGCCGCGGGGCGTCTCGAAAAAAAGAAAATAAAAAAGCATAGAGACCAAAGCGGAAAGGTTTGGCGCCACTGACACTTTGGCTCTTCGCTCTGACACGCCCCCGGCGCCGACTGAGAGGTTCTTAGATCTATAGAGGTCTTATAGCATGTTGGGATAGATCAAATATGTAGGAAAGCTATAGATATGTTTTATTTTTCCAATGATATTATACGTAAAAAGAGGTAGATAGGTTATAAACGTTCCGCAAGTGGCACGTCAAAAGTTGGCTAATTAGCCACATTTTCTTCGTTTTGTCTCTTTTTCGCTCCCGATAATTACGACATGACATCCTACTTCCACGTGTCATATAATAGTGTGACATAGTGCCGTTTTTAAAGATAGAATGTTAGGTAGGTAACCTATCTACGTCTTTTTACTTCTAATATCATTGTATTTTTCATAGAATTAGGTTGATAAAAATCTGTTACCCTCGAAGTATGCATTGAAGTGTGATCTTCTGTAGGTAACACAACGAATACATAGGTAACACAGCTAAGACTGATTGGCAACACACAGCCATGAACGTAAAAACAGTGAAATTAAAAATAATTTAATTCTTAGAGGCTCAAATAATCAAATTTATCATTAGTATTTCACCGCTGAACATGGGCCTGCCCCAGGATTGCCACATTGACCAGTCCTCCATCGTCTGGCGTCACTTATTCTCGCTACCTTCACCAGATCGTTGGTCCACCGAGTGGAGGACCCATCAAAAGTCGATATTTAGAAGAGAAGAACGCTGTAGAGAGACACTTCAAAAAATCATACTTACAAAGTATTTTTCAACACCTGCTACCCTGTGCTGGTCTAAAAAATTGTTAAAATATACAAACTAAACCATTGGAACCACCTGGGTTACCCTATGTATGATAATAGGTACATAAGTAGGTACAAACAAAATGATTTCACAAGTTCCAAGATAACTTCTTCAAAATAAAAAACAATATTTTTAAACTTTTCAGTAATCCAGACTTCAAAAACGCTAAACCGACCCACAATTAACCTCTGGACTACGTAAAACAGCCAAATGCCTGTAATTATAAGCTGTTTTTATATTGAAAACAAAGATAAAAAATCCTTAAAAGCACGCGCCGCTTGCCGCCGCCGGGTCGAACTAATAGGATGAGATGGCGCCACTGTTGCCAGTTAAAAATATTGTTAATTTTGTTTATGGGTCATACTTCAATTTGCGAGTGTGAAATAAAACCTTATTACAGAGAGGGCTACTGGTTTCAATACGAGCTGTTGGCTTAATGCACCGGGTAACTGTTACTGCAAAATTTTCTTAAATGGACTTACATTAAATTTATTTAAGTCTGAAAAGAGTGCCATGAAGTATGTTTAGACTGTATTTAAAATGGCGTCTATATACCTTGTTAGTCTATAGGTCCCAAGCGCTTCTGATGAGCGCAAGGCGTTTCGATTCCTAAGCAACCCGGAGCCTGGATTTGTGCCCAGTTGAAGCCAATAGGCATACATGGGACGTAAACATAACTGGCGCAATGTGGGTGTCGTCTATCTATAGACGACGACGATGAGATCGCCGACGTCGTCTGTCTGTATGGTGTTCTTACAAAATCGCTAATAGATTTTTCGCGTCAAAGCACGCATGAAGCAAGAGAGGAATCGTGTCATAGATACTGTTTCTACGATGTCAACTGCCAAGTTGACCTAGTGGTCGCGTGCATGACATCTGAGTGATCCTGGGTTCGACTCCCAGGTCGGGCAAATTATCGTTCCGAGTGACATGTCGGCTGGGTCCAGCAGAAGGATTAAAAGTGGAAGGTGTTAAGACTGTCCACGGAAATTTTAATCCCTACACTATGGTGTGCCGAGCAGTTTCACCCGCCGTAAAAAAAAAATTTTTGCTCGGCTCCGAGGGGTTGTAGACCAATGTTCCTCAAGATGTGGGCTATCAAATGCAAAAAGATTTTTTCAAATCCGACGGCAGTTTCAGAGATTAGCGCGTTCAAACAAAAAAACAAACTTCAGCTTTTTATAAATTATTTATGTAAGTACAGACGCCAGCACATCAACCTACTACAATCTTTCAAATTTATTATAGATTTTCAACTTTACCACTAAAGTTTATGGTTCAATGTTGATTGGGAAAATTTGACAACTTCGGGTATGTTGACCTGATGGCGTCTGTACCTAACTACTTAAATACTTGATTTGCCAATCTCTCCCTATCCCCTGTAGACGGCAATAAGGTGACAATGGGTCTGCGTCTGCGTAACCTAAGTCAATGTCAAGACTGGTACTCAATTAGTAGATAAGTAGTCAAGGCAATATGGTTTCCGAACCAATCGCCCAAAAAATACCCAGTTTCCGATTAAACAAAAGTATTTTTTCCCAACTTTCTTTAATTTCTCTTGACCTACGTCTATTTGATAGCACTTTGTGTTACCGACGTCACAGGTAAGGGTCTGAATGATTTTTTTTCTAAAAGCCCTTCCCGCCGAAAAGGCGCACGCGATCGCTCGGGCGCCATGTTCTTTTATTTTTTTTAACCACAGTTGCGTTCGGATACAGCCTCAGGCGAAAAACAGTCACTCAAAAGTCACGCGTACACAAATAAAAAAGGTTTTTTGAATGATACAGTTTTTTCGGTAAATTAGAGATTTGGAAGAGAATAGTTTTTTAAGAAATTGCGTGCCCGACTTTTTGGTAATGATACGTCTGCGCGTTGATTTTTGACTTTGCTCCAAATACGCGGTTTAAGTTTTTTTTTTTTTTGGTTTGGTTTAGGGTTTACCTTCGTGGGTTTGACTTCGATCAAGTTTGGTAGTGCCTATTAGCTATTATTATGTGCTTGTCTTTGTGGTAAAGGTAAAAAAAAGAAGATAGGTAGGTACTTCGTGGGTACGTTTTATTATACAGGATTTTGGATTTTTGAGATGAGGCAGTAAGGGCTACCTTTACCATTGTAGCTACAGGAAAACGGTCTTAAGAGACTATCCTTAACTTTTTGAGATATTTTGATCTGCATTCACAGATTTAAAAAAAAAGTACCTACAGTCAGCAACAAAATGGGCAGTTTTCACAAAAACTTTTTTTAATGACAAACGCTCCTGTTTCTTAAAAGAATCAAAAAGCTCTATCGGAGCAATTGAGCAAAAAACTGAGAAAAGTCAGAAATCGAAAAAACGCGAAAAAGTTTTTTTCGATTTCTAACTTTTCTAGTAGATATGTACCTACTCAAACCTAGTAAACCTGGGCCAATAGAGTTTTTTGATCCTTATAAGAAACAGGATGACCAACTAATTCAATTAACTATATGGAATATTAACCGTAAGAGACAATTTTTTAAGAAATTAGGGGTAACAATGGACAATTTTTTAATATTATCAATGCCTCGTTGGTCTAGTTCGTCGCAAGTGCTACTGCTGAGCATGAGGTACTGGGTTCGAATCTCGTGTCGAGCAAATGTGTTGGGTTTTGTCCTCTGGAATATCTCAATACCTAGCAACCCGAAGTCTGGATTTGTGCCCGGTTGGTGGCAATAGGCTCGCCCCCTATTACATGGGACTTATACATAACTGGCGAAATGTGTAGGTGCCTACCATAGATGTTACTATAGGTGCACTTCTGTCTAACTACTGGAATACAGGCGTGATTTATGTAATGTAGGTATGTAATT
This sequence comes from Xanthia togata, assembly GCA_963853775.1. NCBI lineage: Eukaryota > Metazoa > Arthropoda > Insecta > Lepidoptera > Noctuidae > Xanthia > Xanthia togata. Next base: position 9,421,400 of record OY970816.1, read on the forward strand.
AAAGTAGTGGTCGAACCAAAGGTTTGTTTTCGTTTTCAGCCATTTTCAGCCAAAAAATCATGACTGGCCCTATTTTCGTTCATAAACCAGCCGAAGCTTCGACCCAGCCGAAAATTAGAAGTTCGTGAGTTTTCGCGCCTTATTACTTTATAAAGCTCGGCAATATCAGATGACATTCGACTATTTTCGGGGTGAATCGGGTACCCTCGTGATTTCTTTTAAAGCCCTAATTGCTTTTTCTCTGCGTAAGTGTAAAAAAACAAACAACATTTTAGTGTAGTTACCTATCTACAGTGGAAATATTAATATCTAAATCATTTTCATTAGCCGAAGCTTTATTTTTCATTTTCGGCTGAAAATCCCTTTTAGAGTCTACATAAATCTGGTTTTTTGTGTAAATCAATACCATAACTTTTTTTACAACTATCATAATTTTGGTTTTAGCAAGCCCTTATCGAAAACTCATCAAAAGATTTCTTTTTTGTCACTTGAATAAACGCCTACCGTATTTGTAATAGCACCAAGTCTTAAAATTGTGAATACTGACCTTCCCTTCACTGACAATCAGGCGCTTTGGATCACTGTAGTTTCTTAATACGTAATGTGATTTTGGTTCAGATTACCTGCATCTGCATGTTTTAATTAAGTAGTAGTTACTTCTTTTTCTTCAAAAGTTCGAGTTTTTTTATGAATAAAAAATATTTTCTAAAATAATATTAGGACGCCCTCAATGGCAGTGGACAGACGTGTGTGGGAAAGGGAAAAGTAGGTCTTTGCCTAGCAGTGCGACATAATTTCAGCCGAAAGACGCCCACTGCTGGACATAGGCCTCCCTCAAATCAAGCACCGCCAATTCGACCGGTTCTATGCTTCTCATATCCAGCGGATTCCTTCGGCGTTCACCAGGTCAGTGGGACATTTTAAGTAGGCTCTGTGTTATCCTAACTTTTATCTATTTATCAAAGTGGAAGAAAAAGAAGTATTAAAACATGCAGGTGTTATATACATAATTATATTATATACTTCATAATAATACACACATCAACACGGTCTAGGGATATTATTTTTAAAAAAGCGAATTACTATCAATGTGTTAATTATTTATATGACATGTATATATTTAAAAGATACGTTATTTAATATTCTACCATTTTTTAATAATGGTTAAGGTACTTAGATTAAAATTTCAGGATTTTATGGAAAAAAATGAAGCATAGACGGAAACCGTATATGAATTAACTTTTAATTTGTGAGTAAAAACTGAAAAAAATAGAAAAATCATTTAATTTGTGTTTATAAACTTGAATTTAGTAGTCTGAGAAAGCGCCCATGATGTTCATAACACATCGGCAACGATTCGGCATGCTCAGAACAAGGTTGTCAATGTCTTGCTGCGGAATATTGTCCCATGTCCTTCTGAGGTGCGCAAAAAGTTGATCTTCTGTAGCCAGATTTTCAGGAACTTCCTTCAGAGCTCTTCTTTGCAGCATATCCCACGCATGCTCAATGGGATTTAGATCTGGCGATTGAGCAGGCCAGTCTAAGGCCCTAACATTATGTGTATGTAACCAAGCTGCTACCGTTCTCGCCGTGTGTGCCCGGGCATTGTCGTGCATGAGCAGGAAATCTTGCCCCATTTGTGTTCTGTGGGGCAAGATTACGGGCCCCAGCACCTGTTGGACGTATCGTTCTGCCGTCATATTGCCCCGCACCCAAACGAGATCCGTCCGTCCTCCAAGACGAATTCCTGCCCAAACCATAATTGTTCCTCCTTGGTATGGGTGAACTTCCTGAGGGTTCTGGAGACGGCTCCATCGTCCAGGAACTCGCCAAACACGCGTCCTTCGTGAATCTGGATGGAAGCCGAACCTGGATTCATCCGTGAACAGCACATTGGACCATTGCTCACGGCCCCAGTCCACGTGGTTCCGAACCCATTCTAATCGTCGTCCACGATTGCCTCTCCGTAAAGGTGGGACCCGGAGTGGTCTACGAGAGCGTAGATTGCTTTCATGCAGTCGCCTTCTTACAGTTTGGTCACTCACAAGCACTTGGTGTTCCACTCGCAGCCTTTGGACCAATTGAGTCGCCGTTGCATTTGGTTGAGCTCGCGCAGTAATTTGCAAAAATCGGTCTTGTCTGGGGGTAGTGATGCGACTTGGCCCCCGGTGCCTCTCCGCTACTTCACCTGTGGCACGATAGCGTGTCCACAATCTTGAAATTACATTTTGATGGGTCCCTATGGCCTCAGCAACATTACGCTGAACAGATCCAGCTTCCAGCATTCCCACAGCTCGTAACATCTCCGCCCTCGTCAAATGTCGGCGTTGCATGGCTACAATACCTCAATTTTAACTTTATCTTTCGTTTAAAAATGAAAAAAAACTGTAACTAAACTTAATTCGTATTGTTTTCTAAATTTCGCACAAATGAAAATTCCCTCTCCTATACATCAAGACATTTTTATGCCACCGAAACAAAAGAATTTTCAAAAATTTTAATTTGGAATTAGTCTGAGATAAATTACAAACAAATCGGTGTATAAAAGATTCCAATGCGGCCAGTACTTTTCGAGTTATTTAATTGAGTATGAAATATCCCTAGACCGTGTTGATGTGTGTATAAATGTGTAAGTGAGTATATTTGTTAGGTACGCTTTCATGCTAAAATAGCTGGACGGATTTGAATGAAAGGCACATGGTTAGACCATGACCTGGAGATGGACATAGGCTACTTTGCATCCTGGATCGCAGACGCAGTCGCGGGCAACAGCTAGTATGAATATAAACAGCCGTACTTACTAATAATATAATAAAACACACACTTACCTACTAACCTAACCTAACCTTACTTACGAATAATTACTAATAATACGTAATTTACATATTATCACACTACAAGACAAGTGCCTGAGCTAATGAAAACAGTCTTGGGAGCATCACCTTTCTACGAATTTCTCCCTTCACAAATAGAATCTCGATGAAATATTGGGTTTCAAATTGAGCATCGATAAACAGTTGCCAGTGACTAAAATCTTTTTTTTCTAAAATGCTTTTGACATAACACTTTGATTTGACGTTGCCAAATTTTGACACTAACTTTTATCAAAACATTGTACAAAATTCGTTTGTTGCTGCCGGTGTTTTAATTTTTTAAATTAAAATGGTCTCTCGTAATATCATCAAATTGGGAGCCCTAGAGGCTCCGAAGACAGCTTTCCTGCTTTGTGACATCCAGGAAATATTTCGGCCCCACATCAAGTTCTTTGGCGAGGTGGTCAAAGTCGCAAATAAAATGGTAAGTTATAAAATTGATTGTTGCGTAATAACTTGTTTGCTATCTATACACAATCTATTCTTGTAATCCATCGGAGGTTTTGATTAGATATTGGTAGGAATTCTGATATTTTTATTTGTAAGTAAAGAAATTGATAAGTACAAATGAAAGAAAAATGTCGGCATGTTGATACCGGTCTATTGTTTACTGTTGAATTAGTTTCACTTTCAGTTCAGTAGCAGGAGGTTCAGGTTCTCATTCTTAAATTTGTATAACATACTATTTTTTTTTGTATTCATTTTCAGTAAGGGAATTTATTTCAGTAAGGGAAGATTTATGCCTACGAGTATGACAGTCTTAGATTACTAGAACATAAAAATCCATTGTCCGCTTAGGGTTTCTCAACATGCAACAACGGAATAGGCTCCAATTACAATCATCCTATCATAGCAGATATTTTTAAGCCACCAAGATGCTGCAAATCAGTTTCATCTTATCAGCTGAGTGATGCAGTAAGAAGTATATTAACTTGGCAGAATAAAACCAGCATTGACCCCCAAGATACAGACTAACGGTCTAGTTTGGGGCTCACTGAAAACTGACTAATTTTAACTAGCCATATATACTTAATTAAACTAGACATAATTATTTTGGTCGGTGGGTCTATAAGACATTTGAATTTGTGTTTAACCTGTGTGAATCAACTCAGCGTATTGCAGTCCACTAACTGAACACAGTTCTGTCCCAGGCTATGCCACAATACTCTGCCCCCGCCTTCCGCATGCAGTCTGTCCCAGCCATCTTTTTAAGGTTGTCGGTCCATCTAGCTGGGGCACTACCCTTGCCGATAAGCCGTCTTCACTCCAGGACTTGTTTGCTCCACCGGCCATTGGTCTTTCGACAAACAAGGCCAGCCCAGTGCCTTTACAGCCTGCTTACTCTGCAAGCTATGTTGGTAACTTCGGTTCTTTTCCAGATAACTACATTCTGATTTTAAAAAAATACATTGTTCTCACTGGGTACATTACATTACATAACAAAAGTAATGTACCCAGGATTTTGTAATTTCTATATTTAAAAGAGTCTCCTTGGAGTTTCTTGCCCGTTCTTCTCCATAGAGATTACATTTTGGAATGGGCAACTTCAACTTTCTAACTGACCAACTCTTTGACAGTTCAAAAGTGCCTGTAAATAGTTTAATTGAAATAAATGCTTTGAGTTTGAGTTTATCCTTCAAAAAAACTCTGAGCATAGCCCGCTCCATAGCAACCTGTATGTATTACCTAGATTCTAGATAATAAACAATTTCCGTATTACTTATCTTATATAGAAACTTAAAACAGCATAAAAAGAAATATAATATTTATCTAAATAATAACAATCCAATTAAAAATTTCAGATGGTGGCAGCAAAGCACTTCAAAATACCTGTGTACGTCTCTGAGCAATACCCAAAGGGTCTCGGTCACACTTGCAAGGATATCAACACTACAGATGCTGCGTTAGTTTATGAGAAGACCAAGTTCTCAATGTATACTCCAGAACTAGAGAAACGACTGGAGAAAGACGTGCCTGAGCTTCAATCTGTTGTACTGTTTGGCATTGAGGTAAAGATTTTAAAATAATTCGGCTCGAAGGACCATTGTGTTCTTGGGGTTACGGTTGGTTTTTATTTAGCAGGAATTTGGTAATTAAAAATGCATGCTATCCTCAATACTATTTAATTGCGACTAACTGTGGTAATAACCCACAAAGCTTTTGAAGGAGCCGTCCTCTTCGAAAATACTATTAGCCACATGTATTTATGCAGCCAAGCAGCATAAAAAAGGCATGTGGGAGATTTCAGCTTTATCTGTGGGATAGCAATGTGTCTGTGATGCCTCTTGTAATGTAAACTTCCATAGGTAGCAGTATCCACCTTCTATCAGATGGCCCTGAGGCACCTGTCCCACCGCCGGTGACTGCGAAATAGTTCTAGTGTCGATGATCTAGTACTCTCTTTGATAGCAGCTCTTGTCGGGCGGTGTGAACAGACAGCGATCACCTGTTAATAGTATCTCTTTGAATTATATGGGACCTACAATCGTTTGTACGTTTGCGTTGGCGGTGGGACAGGTGCCTTATCAGAATACCAGCGCTAAGACATTTATTTTTTTAAATGTCGTAGTATCATGCTGAGATAAGAGCCTTTTGGCCCCGTACAGGACTTTGTACTTTTTTTTTTTATTGTATTTTTTTAAAATGTTTTTTGAGTGTGTTTTATTTTTATTTGGAATCTCCTGTGCGAGTCTCAATAAATACTTTTTCTTTCTTTCTTTTTTCATAGACTTTTGTGTCATCCAATAACATGAAAAAAACAATTATTGTGTGTATCAAATTGGACCTGCAGTAATTCTGTAATTTTGAAATTTTCAGACCCATGTATGTATAGAACAAACAGTGATAGACCTGCTGAGCAAAGGCATAGTGGTACATGTCCTGGCTGATGGAGTATCCTCCAGGTCGCTCATGGACAGGGGACTAGCATTGCAGGTTGGTACTTCATTATTTTATTTACGGTACTACTAACTGAAGCTCTGACCAAACTGAGCCGATTCCCGCCTGGGATGCGGGATGAAATTCGTTTGGACTGAATGTGTCAACTATCTTGCATAGGTGTTCAAACTTGCGCGAAGAAAATATTCGTATAGATTCAAACAATCGACGCAAGCAGTCGCGTCCCGCATCCCGCGCGGGATTCGCCTCTGTGTGGCTAAGGTTTAAAGGTGCAAAAAGATTGCGGTCGATCAACGTCAAGCACATTCTATAATCTGTTCGAAAACTTTTTGATGAAAGTGTAAACAAACCCTGTTCGGTTAAATTCTTACGCAATCACACACTACAGGTTTCAACTTTGTATCTCACCAATTTTCCCTGCGCAAACTGGCGGACGGGACGGCAAAGGATAACAAATGAATTTAATTTAATACTTCATCATCATCATTTCAGCCATAGGACGTCCACTGCTGAACATAGGCCTCCCCCAATGATTTTCCAAATTGGCCGGTTGGAAGCGACCTGCATCCAGCGGCTTCCTGCGACCTTTATTAGGTCGTCTTAATTCTCCAAGCTCGATCACCAAGCATTGAAATATATACCTTATTTCGATTGGATAAGTATTAAATTCAATTCATAAATTTAAATCCCTTTGCTGTCCCGTCCGCCAGTCTGTGCAGGCCCAAATTGTAGCTAATAAAATAATAAATATATATAATAAACAAAAATTACAGAAAAGTTGAAAGGGAATCGACTGTCTTGGTATGGGCATGTGATGAGGAGGGAACAATCGCATGTGACTAAAAGAGTGATGAATATAAATGTTGAGGGTCGGAGAGGGAGAGGAAGACCAAATAAACGATGGATGGATTGTGTGAGGAGTGATATGAAGGAAAAAGGTGTAAATGATTGCGTGACGGTTGACAGGGGAGAATGGAAGAAGAAAACGTGTTGTGCCGACCCCAAGTAACATGGGATAAGGGCAGGAAGCGGATGATGAAACGAAAATTGAGGTTAAAGAAAAAAAACGAGCGAGCCTTGCAGTAGTCTAATATGATGTGTAACTTCTGACATCTCACCTTGGTAATAAGCAACATGAAAGGGGCGGGGCCTCGACAACGAACTCCAGCACCGCGCGCGCTCATTGGTCAAATCAAATAGCGCGGCTTCCTGTGACAGACTTCCGTCCCTTTTCACGAATTCACTCCCACAGATTTGATTATTTAGTTTTTTTTTAGATTTTGGTTTGATTGCAAGAGGAAAGATGTTACACATCAAAATTAATCAATTGTCAAATAAAAAATATCTTGGTGATTTAAAATTAGAATTTCGGGTTTAAGTATTCAAATAATCATATCAAAGCACTCATTTCATTTTGTAATAAATGCGTTACAAATTAACCTCCACGGGTACGTTTACTGACCCATTTCAACAGATTCTTTTCGAACAGAGTATAGGCGCTTTGTGCTAAAGTAACCTAGAACTAAGTAGGTATGTTTGACGTCAAATTTCCCACCCTCATGGCAAAAGAACGTGAGTTTATGAAGGCAGAAAGAACGCTACATGGTGGACATGGTTGCTTAGTCACATGTTCTATATACATTTGGGCTATTTATAACAGCCAGGCGACTTTCCAAGTTTCTTTCATTACATTACATTTACAGCTTTTACAATTTTGTAATTTTTTGACAAATATGTCGCATTGTCAGTTATATTAAAGAGGGCCCTGGTCATACGCCCTCCTGGCCAGATTACTTGCATGTTAAGCTGAAAAGAAGCTGTAAATGTAGATCTTTGACAGTCGTTACGGGTAGACGGAAAGTCTAACAACCAGTCAGTCTTACCAAGCGGTATCGTGTTATCCAGTAACTGGGATGTGGAGGTCAGATAGCTGCCTATCTGACCTTCACATCCCAGTTACTGAGTCTGCGCGCTCCATGTAAAATACTAGTATTCAGTTGCATCCGGTTATACTGGAACCTGACCCCAACGTAGTAGAGAAAAGGCTAGCTAAAACTAAAAGTATCTTTACTAATTCTAGCGGATGGGTGTTTTGTCCTGTTTTGTAACCACTTCGGAGAATGTTCTCTTCAAGTTAATTAAGGTTATGAAGCATCCTCAGTTCAAACACATTTCCAAACTGAATAAAGAACCAACTGTAGATACATTAGGGTTTACACATAAAATTACAGATGAATAATTGCCATTTAGTAGATAAAAATTGAACACCCTTTTTTTTTTTTTTTTTTTTTTTGGGTGGGAAATCATCAAATGACGTCTCCCGCTCTGGGTGGAGCGGGAGGGCGTGTCAGACTCTTACTGACTAAAACCCACCCGTGTTCCTTCTGTTGCCTGTGCAATGCCAGGGGGCCACGGTATCCCTTTCGGACTAATCCCGCAACCCCGGCAGGCAATGGTCTCATCGGACCCCTTCACTTGCTGACATCTCTTTGAGGCGCGCGTGGAACACAACGCGCCGTCGACCCGGGCCTGGTCCTTACCGGACGGCGAGCTACCCATTGCTCACCGTCCGCAAGCCCGCGCCTACGGTGGCCGGGAATCGGCAATCGATTCCCGACGCCCAGGGCGTCTCCTCCTGCGGCGGCTAGGGGCGTGAGGGCGCGAAATTTGCCTCTCCCTCACGCGTTCCGCCTCCTCCTTTGCGAGCATTACTGCTTCGCAGAAGGAGGTGACGGCCTCCCATGCCCTCTCGCTCCGTACCATGGCCTGGACCAGGGCCGGACGCGAGAGATCCCCGCCACCGATCGCCTCCACGAGGACACGGCGGTGCTCTGCCCAAGCCGGGCATACCTCCACCGTATGCTCCACCGTGTCCTCCGGGCGATCCACGCAGTGATGACACCCGGGCGTTTCCTCCCGCCTTATCCGAAACAGGTACCTCCCGAAACAGCCATGTCCGGTGAGGACCTGCGTCAGGCGGAAGGTGAGGACGCCGTGGCGCCTCTCCAGCCACTCCTCAAAGAGGGGACTTATCGCCGCAATAGTGGCGTGCCCAGCACTGGGTTGCGACAATCGTACTCTCCATGCCGCCATGAGATCCCGTCGGAGCTCTGCCCGCTGTGCCGCGATTTCTCGCGGCATCGGAGTCAAGCCCCGGCGTTTCGCCTCCCCGCGCCACTCCCAAATATGCGCGAGGACTTTTGCCTCCAGATCCCATGGCGGCAATCCGGCAAGGAGGCTCGCCGCCTCACCGGAGACCGTGCGGTATCCCCGGACCAGCCGAGTGGCCATGACCCTCTGGGACGCGTTCAACCGGCGGGCAGGCCGCCGCCTCAACGAACGCGCCCACACCGGTGCCCCGTACAGGGCCATGGACCGCACGATCCCCGCGTATAGCCTCCGGCAGGAGGCGTTTGGACCCCCTAGATTGGGCAGGAGCCGCTTCAAGGCAGCCCCGGCCCGGTCCAGTCTGGGAGCCAAACGTCGGAAATGCTCCACGAAGTTCCACCGACTGTCGAGGACGAGTCCCAGGTACTTCATCCAACAATTGAACACCCTGAATTCTCAAATGATAACTAACACCTAGTTAAAATTCTTTATATTGAATTTATTAAATCTACATTTTTAAGTGGTCGTACATTTCCTAAAAATCACAAGTTATTTTGGATTTTTCAAATCCACAAATTATTAAATTTACTGCTTGTGCTGGTGGCGCCATCTATGCACCTCGTTTCACTTACAATATTATATTCCGTTGAGTTGCATTTGAGAATTCGGCCGAAATAGTGATAGAATACTGTTATATTTTATGGTTCTTTTGAATTAATGTGTGATACTTTGATGAAGTTCTAATTTTTTTATTCTGTTTTTCTATGCGACTTATTCGGAGTTTTTTTTTACAACACAGTTTTATATTGTAGGTATTAAATGAGAAATTGTACAGAAGCAAAAAGATTTTTATTTGAGATTGTCCAAAAATAGTAATACAGTCCATTCACAGTTATTTTACCTCTGACAGCAGCAACCCAACAGCAACCTTATTGTATCGAGAATAAAGATCACTGATTTTGACAGTGATGCAAAATCAGAGGTGAAATAACTGAAAGGACGGTAGCTCTCATATTATATTTTGATGACATATCGTAATAGGCTACAAACATAGGTACAACATAGGCACGTCAGCCTACTACAATCTGTCAAATTTCTTTAATATATTTTCAACTGTATCCCTAAAGCATAAGGTACAAAGTTGATGAAATATTTGACAGTTTCGGGTAGGTTGATGTGCTGGGGTTTGGCGTGTTGCGACGCAGCCCGGCACAGTCGATTTCGTAATTTATAGACGTATCAATTAAATGTTCTTAAATTGTTCTTGCAGTACCAATTAATAGATTAAATGTACCACAAATATATCTTGTTATAAAAGCACTTGTTAGTTGTTTGTGGCCGGGCAGTACCGTATACGTTGCAGCCCGGCCACGTGTATATTTTCTGGTAGGAGGCTCAATGGTCTAAAATATAAACCAAATAAATTTTCCTTTTGCGTTCTTTATTTTTTTCAATGAAATATACCAAGAAAAACGTTTACATAAACAAAAAATGATTTCAAATAAGAATTTGCACTAAGCTAAAATAACTGACTGTTCATATCGCCGACGAGTACTCGTTTGCCGCAGCGACAAGAGCTATCAAAGAGAGAACTCACTCAGCGACGCTCGCTTGGCGGGCAAAACACTCGGTACCTACATACGCATACCAGCGAGTAATCGGTCTTTACCGTCGGGCACTCGCTGCTCGTTACTCGCCAACTCGTTTTTAGCTTCTAACTCGACTCGCTCGTTAATCGCCGGTAGTGGGAGGTGTGCCCCAGGTGGGCCAGGTGATGGCAAAACTAAAATATCTTTACTAATTCCAGCGCATGGCTGCACTAGGCTGTTTCGTAACCACAGCGGAGAATGTTCTCTTCAAGCTAATGAAGGATAAGAAGCATCCTCAGTTCAAACACGTTTCCACATTGATTAAGGAACCAACTGTAGATACATTATGGTTTACTAACACAACGTCCAAATTATAAGTTAGGTTAAGATATTTAACCCCCAAGTTCTCAATACAGATGGGACACTCCGCAAAATCATTTAAATAAAAAGCGACTCGTGCTACGACACAATAAAGTGCAATTCAGGTCGCAGAGCGCTAATCACCTACAGTTATATTGACCTAGAAGTTGCCTCTCTTTCTATCGCGTGACTCTTAGGTCTTCTGACTACGTTAGACTCACTGAATTGGCCCAGCAAGACGGGCCCGCTGCGTACTTGTAGCTTCATATCTATACTGCGGAGTGCCCCATCTGTATTATTCTGTGGTTAGAGGTAAGATAGCCAGTTCCTCTGTGGTGGGGGATTCCGGGTGATGCTCGCTTCCACCTTCGGCCTGATCATCACTTACCATCAGGTGAGATGCAGGCCCAGAGCATCCCCGTAATATTACATTTCACTTTTTAAGTGACAGGAACGACTAGAGACTAAACCTTGTGCCTTAACCTATTGACTGCTTGGTTTTATATCAATTGCCATGCCCCAGCGCCCACCTCATAAATCGAAAAATAAATACCTAAGACGAATATGGTTGCGCAATGAATTATAAAATGTTTTTTTCGTATAAATACGACTAAGGTGGCACGAAAACAACTGTCGTATTAATCCGACTTTGGGCGGCCAATAGATTAAATCGAGTTTTTGTTTGAGAATTCCGCTGGTTTGTTAAATTTAGGGTACACAGCGACAACCAATCAAAAATAAAATAATAAAATTAATAGTAAAAAAAAAAAAAAAAAAAATGTGTTGTCATAGCGTTCTTGTTATTAATATTAACACCTGTACTTTTTTTGTTTACCTGTTCTACAAATAAAAATAAAAAAATGATTTTATTTTGATATTAATACGTGCACGCCATGAAATGATGAGTCTTTATTTTTTATACTTTTTTTTCCGAAAAATCCTTAGGTAGGTACTTATATAAAAATGTAAGTCTTATCCAGCGAAAAAAAATTGAATTTATGACAGATTTTACATTCAAAAACTGTCAGACGTTTATTTAATTCCACGGATAATAATATGACTATTTTTATGGTGACTGTTTGCTTATTTTTTTTTTTAATTTTATATGCATTCTATGTTTCTGTTTTTTTATATTTTTAAATGTTGTGCCTACTTAAAATTTGACATTCCGTGTTTTTTATTTAAGAATAATTTTAATGTCAAAACTGTAAAAAGTCTATCAGCTCTGTTATTCATGTAACATAAAGCAAAATTATAGTAATTTAATTACCTATTGTACAAAATATGCGCTTTTATAATTTCTAACGTGATGATATTACTGTGGACGTTCACCTACACGTCACGGCTTACGTCACGATAACAAGTAAAATGTATGAAAATATAATATGAAGACGCTTTTAAATTTCCATCCACGATAACGTTCGTTATAACGTGGCACGTATTTCCATACATTTTATGGACGAAATGATAAAAGCCCAAAATAGATATTCAAATAAATTTGGGGACATAGACAGTTTTTTTTTTACTAAACGATTGTATTATTATAACTTTTTTCAAAATAAAGCTTTTTCTCACAAACCTTGTTTTATTTTCAGCGTCTCCAAACCATCGGTGTCCATGTGGGCACTTCGGAGAATGTCCTATTCAAGCTACTGCGCGACAAGGACCATCCGGCATTTAAACAAATTTCTAAACTTAATACCACGCCTACTGCTGACGAATTTGGGCTAAGTCAGAAAAGTGACTAGTCTTAAAAATCTGTAATACGGGCAGGATTTATAGAACACATTTTGACTAAGTAAGAAAGCGTTGCATACGAAGATGAACCTTATTTTTATTACTTATAATGTTCATATTTGGATGAGCAAATGTGAGCAACGACCGCATACGAATATGAACGATAAACACATGCGAATAATGTTTATATTCGTATGCTCGTGAAGTCAAAGTGCTATCTGTGAATCTTGCTCGAAGGCTAATGGGCTCGGGACATGAAACCAGTTTGCGAATTAATTCAGTGACGATGGAGACTCCTCTGCAGCCGCTACTAGAGGCGATGGTGTCACAAATGATGTATAGAAACTGAAAATTGTGCACTTAACATACTTTCGACGCCACGAATTTTATTACTTACCCACTAATAAAATTCATGGCGTTCTCTCTAGTTCTTTTATAGTTATTTTACCTCTGATTTTGCATCACTGTCAAATCCAGTGGCGTGCACTCCATACATGCAAATAAGCTCTGCATACCCTGTGGCCCCATACATACATGTCCCTGTAAATGATAAATAACTATAACTAAAAAACATTAACTTATTCGCCATCTCACCGCAAAGCATGTCGTCTTCCGTGTTTATTACGCGCCATCTATTACTTTTTTTTGGAACTAACTTGTTGGAGCGGCGAATACACGCCGCCGCAGGCACCCTCCCGTGAGCAAAAGCAGTACTACGTGTTGCTTATTCTTCATACAACGCTTCTCGTGCAGTCCAAAGCAAGTGTGACTGTGCGTGAAAATGTGTGCGCTTCTTTGTGTTTTGGAAGAATAGCTTCCATTGCAATCCGTCCAAATTGAGAAGCCATAAAAGCACCGCTTAATTATTGATTGCTGAGGGTCGACTTTATTTAATCGGATTAACCAAATTTATTCGTTCGTATTAGTTCGTGTTTCGATTGTTTTTCTTGGCGCAAAAGATTTGCTGTCTAAAAGTTTATTGTAAAAATGGAAAATTTTACCCGTGTGAGACCTGTGCTGGCGGCAGATTTTAATTAATTGAAACACACTTATGTTTCAATAAATTAAAATCCGTCGATTTTTCGACGTTATCTTATGAGTAAAAAGTTAAATTGATTGCAAAGGGAGGTGTGTACCCGGGTCGGATTTAATTTAAAAATAGGTGACGCTACTTGTTATTTTCATAAAAAGTTTTATGATAATTACCTACTGGCAAACATATTTACACATTGTTTACCTTGCTTTGTTTACAAATCAAGATAAAGGGAATGTTTGGACCGATATTCCGATTTAACATCATGCGAAGGAAATGGCGCCATGCGGCAAGAGTCGGGTAGAGTGGGTAGTCGGTGGGCCACCGACCGAAACAAGCTGAAACTGATACGTTTTATTTAAACTTTAGAGCCCTATTAGATTATTGTAGAAATAGGATCAGAGATGTACGAGTATTTTTTTAAACAATTGAATTTTAAACTTATAGTGATAAAGGATTTAAAAAAAACAACGTTAATGTTGTAGGTAAATGCAAAATAATAAGATGTAGAAACTAGAAGCCCAAAGTAAGTACTAAAAATATAAGTTTATTTTAAATAAAATTTTCTCACCATTACAATATGAATGTAGTTCAGCAAAATATAAATTCATACCTTAGGATTTAAGATTGGGGAAAATAAAATGTAAATAATGTTGGAATAAAATAGATTGGAGGTTTTTGCAAATCGCGAGCGCTCGGAAATTGGTTCTTACCGACATTGAAATAAGGCATAATTGATTCCATGTTCTACAAGGTGGAGACGCAATAAATTAAACAGCGTCGACGTTCCCAGTCTGCATATGCAAAGTCAATTAAATATATCCAATAGTTGAGTCACTAGCACTACAGTTAGTCAAAGAGTGGCAAAACCCATGGTTGGCCCATCACTACTATATACCATAGCGGAAACATAACTAACCTCTTTGAAAACAAAATCCCGTGCACACAATGACCTAATCTATTATCGCTTTGGTTCTAGAGCGGCCGAGCGCTGCAAGCAATAATAGTTCTGACGGTGGTTAGGTTAGGTGGTTAGGCTTTCCGCGATAGTACGTAGTTTTTTTTGAAAAGGGAATATTGCTTTTTCCATTTCTGTTAGGATTTATGTGATATTTTTAAAATATTCCTATCCTTTAGTATTGCCAGTTTTTTCATTTATCGTCTGAATTGTCAGAATATAGAATCAATTATGCGGAAAAATTTAAAATCTTATGAAGAAAGGTAAGGACAATTTACGTTTTCTTTATTTAGATAATGCATATAGATGCAGGTCCGATTTTGATTACATGAAAAATATACACTTGACTTTTTTACTCTTACAAGTTTTGCAACAGCCGCACATTATTCGAAATATTTATTTTTTAAGACTGAGGACACTAAACGCCCGTAGGCTAAATAACAATAAAACTTCTATGGTGTCTCGTTTTTTTCCGTATTATGTCACGTGCGCTCGTGAAATGTAAAGCCCGCTGTACACATGGGCCAATATGCTGGGCCTGCATGTTGGGCCAAAAAATCGGATCCCCAACGTGCCGTTGGGGATCCGATTTTTTACACATTGGCGCTGCACTGAACACTGTTTGCGGAGCGCGCTAAGTTGATATGTGCACGCAAAACCGACACTATTTGGTTGGCCGGCCAGCGCTGTTCGCCAACTACCAGCACATGCCAAGTAGATCTACATTGGCTCGAACCTTAGCCTAATGTGTACAGCAGCGTTAAGAACTATAAAAGTAACTTATAAAGAATATTATATTTGATTAAAAATGCAATTAGTTTCATTTCAACAGCGACCATTTCAGTTGCTCCTTCGCCGATTGTAACACCTGAAAATAAGAAAAACTAACATAGGTATAGAATATTATTACATTACAATAATAATTATGTGTGTCGTGATGCACGAGGTTGTGGGTGCGATTCCAGGCAAGTACCAATGTGAATTTTTCAATTCATGTAGTACTTTCTAAGGTAACTTGGACATAAATAACATAGGTGAAAGAAAACATCGTGAGGCAACCGGGACTTGTAATTCATATAAGTCTGAAAAATCCGCCATGAGCTAGCGTGGTGTTCGTGCCTTCTCTGTATGAGAAGAGGCCTTGGCCCTGCAGTGGGGGAGTCATCATCATCATCATCATTTCAGCCATAGGACGTCCACTGCTGAACATAGGCCTCCCCCAATGATTTCCAAATTGGCTTGAAATTAAGTCTACATGTCGCTTTTATTAGAAACTCCTTTTATAAATATACTGCCTTGAAAACTGAAGAAATGTGGACGTAATTCTTTCGTATTGTTTAAAAACAAATTTCCAAGATTGATGTACAGCCAGGGAATTAAATAGTTAAACAAAATGAAGCTGTACGTCAATTTGCTATAATAGCCATTTCATACAACCACCAAAGACTAACAGCTGTAGTGCTATTCAGTAAAAATCTCACCCTAAATTTTTTTATGTGTGTGAGTGAGCTTCAAATACATCAACCAGCAGCCAGCTGGACACTTATTATTAAATGTCACAGCATCATGCTGAGATAGGAGCTTTTTGGCCTCGCATAGGACTGCTATATTTTAATTTAACTTTGTTTTCATTTTTATATTTTTAATGAGTGTGTATTTAGCTTAATTGAGATTTCCTGTGCTTGTCCCAATAAATACTTTTTCTTTCTTATAAGCTGTCATTTCCTGATGCTAGGGATCTTTGACGAATAAGCAACCTGCCCCCCCCCCCCTACTTCGTTTCTTCGGTCATAAAAATCACTGCGCATGTGATGAATAAAAAAAAAATTAGGGATTTTGAATGTTACATTCTACCAAACTGTGTAGTGTTAAGAACTCGAAAGGGTTATTCCGTTTATCTATCCTAAGATGGATACTCTGACTGAAACGTATGTCCGAGAATTCACCCCAGGCCTAGTTGGATAAACGGAGTTCATAGGCTTAGGGTGGATTCTCGGACAAACTTTTCCGACCCGACTCAAACAGCTTTGAATTATGAATAATTCTCGAATATACTTGGCATAAGGGCCCTTTTCCTGTCAGGCGGATTTGCAACGGCATGCGTTGCTCGACCGCACGCGTGAACTCAGCGCGTGTGATGCCCTCGCAACCTCCCGTGCGTGTGCCATGCGGGACAGGAAAAGTATGTACTATCGAAGAAATTCATATCTAAGCAGTTTGAAAACAAAATCCCGTGAACACGATGACCACATCTGTTACCGCCCGGTTCTATAGCGGCCGACCGCTGCATGCAGAAATAGTCCTTACGGTGTATAGATATGAACTTCTTCGATGGTACATAACGTTGGGTTGTGGCGGCGTGCTTACGGGGCAGATAAATTAGCAAGAAAAATATGTACATTTTAATGCGTTCTTAATTTTGTCATTTGCCAAGATATACAGGATGTTCATTTTATATCAATGCCCATGGTTCCCCCCAGCGTTTTTCCCTAGGACCAATAGTTTACGTTTAAAACTAACCCCTACTGGATAGAAAAAAAAAACATCCTGTAATCTGAAATACTTACTGGATACAGAATTGCTACTTGCAGAAAGATGAAATCTTGCATGGATAAATTCCATAATAGTAGGTATCTACTTATTGGTTTTAGCATAACTATACAACTTTTTTTACAATTTATGCGTATTTATTTAATATGCATTTAAATGAAAAACCTAAAAATACTAACTTTAAAAAAAAGACAAGCTAAACTGTTTTTTCTTCTGTTTTAAATGACAGACATAACAAAAAGAAATAAGCATCAAAGATAAAGCGATACAGCCAATGAAAAGGGGGTTACCAATGAGAAAAATAAATGAAAAAATAAAAATGTTAGTAAATAAAATTTTAATAAGCACTAAATAACTACAATTACAATTAAATGTAGAGATACGTAATGTCAAACTATTTGCCACCGGTTCGCTTACATATTCATTATGTTCTGTAGAATCTGAAATTTTTAATAAATAAAATCATTGTCAGCTTATTATTTTATAAAAATTGTTATATTGTGGTAAAAAAATCCAATTAATATTTTACTTCAGAAACCCCATTAAATCCCAGTGTTTTACTAAAATATAAAGATAATATAATAATGATTGCGTTAATAATAAAAAAATATTAAATAAAAATGATAAACAAAGACAAAGTGCAAACAAACAATACAAATATAGTGATATTTCAAAATATTTATTTAACAATAAATCATAAAACAAAATTAATATTTAAAATATTAATAACTTTATACTTGAACTAAAATAATGTTAAAAACGTTTAAAAAATAACTAACAAAAAAAAACTTCTACCGACCAGAAATTAATGGCATATTGTGCTGCATCTTACTTAAATAATGATATTATTTTGGTCAAATATTAATAATAATCATATCGTAATAAGAACATAATAATATTGTTTCGTTTAAAAAAATAAAGTCTAATACTTAAATACATTTATTGATAAACTATTTCTATTGAGTTCTACTTACATAGTATCAACAAAAAAAAAAACAATTATCTTTTCGTAAAATGGAATAAAAAAATGCCATGACATTAAATGATAAATATTCGCGATCTCAAGCGACGTTATTGCCAAATTGAATAATAATTTGCCTAGCCTTTTCTCTGTGTTGGGGCCGGCTTCCAGTTTAAGTGAATGGAGCCACAACCCAGTTACTGGGTAACAGGACACGCCTTGGCACGAATGGTTGTTAAGACTTTTGGGCTTCTGACTACCCCGAACGACTGTCAAAGAACTACGAATGTGCTATCCGAGGCGCGGAGGGGCCTCGATATGTAATGGATGGTCACCCATCCACGGAAGCAAGCGAGCTTATCCTTCGATCAAACCGTGCCGCTTTTATTATTAACCAGGAGCCCCAACAAAATAAAATAATGTGTAACCTAAATGTGCATATTATCAAATTCGTGAGAAATGTAAAAATAAAACAGTACTTACTTTGTTTTTAATAGAAGGATCTAAAATTAGACAATTAAATAAAGATATAGAAATACTATCACCAACACAAAACAAAAGGAGTTAGGCCAGGCGGAACCAAGGCGCGGATGCATTATGTTATGTTCTGTCAAGGGCAAAAAAAAAAACTCTCATAAAATTCCTTCTTAGTTTGTCAGTTACTCCCCCCCCCCCGTCTTCTAGCAGATTTTATTACACTGGACCATACCTGGGAACCTTCTGGTTACGGAGATATTGAAGGACAAATTTCTTTTTTTTGTCCAATTCGCAAATGTTTTATAATTAAAATTAAATACCTCCCCCCCCCCCCCCCCTCACAACTTCTGTACCGTGGCATGCACCCGTAAGCACAATATTTTCGCGCCCGTAACCAGCGAATTTTCACACCAATGTTACTTAATTTGATGTACAGGATTTACATGTAGATAACCGCTATGTGGTGGGTCTTATAACATCCTGTATGTTGTTGACTGTACGTGTCTTTTGCACGAGGTTCGTGACGTACACATCGCAATTGCGCGAAGTCCATTGAGATCGCGAATAATCATCGAACTAAAGAAACTATCGAAGTATCGAGACGTACAAATAAAAAGGGTGGTACAACACTATTTACGAAGTTGATAGATACAGAAAACTTGACGAAAAAACTGCTTTGTCCCACTAGGATACTACAGTGGTTGAAAATTTCGCATTTGTACAGTTTTTACTTGTGCATTGCACCAAAAAAAAGTTAATATTCTTAACATGAAAATGCTACGTAATAGGGATGTTGACAAACATTTTTTTTTTGTTTGTCAGATAGATTGTAAAAAAATATTGGACACGTATTTTTTCTTTATGTATTCTTTACGTAATCAAAAGATTACGGCGATACTTTGAGTAGGCAATACGTTAAAATGTGGCATGACGTCGCTCCCCGGTAGATTTTATACTGACTTTTAACGTAGCGAGCCCCCACTACCCAACTTTAATGCGTTTTATCTAAACCATTTTTTATTATTATAATAAAGCAAAATACTAAACAGTTTTTGTTTTTTCCAACATCCCTATTACAGCAACTGATTTTCAGCAGCCATCAAAAGGATGTTGAAAATGTTCGAGCCGACTTATCTGCCATTTAAAAACTGTGTTATAATTTTTTTTTTTTTTCATCATTTTTGTATTACTTATCAATTTTATCAATTTTACCTACATTTATTTAATAATTATTAAAAAAAATACAATTTTATCAGTTTTAATTTTTATTTGTCAATTATTATTATCTTATTATGCTCTGAATGAAAATAAAAATCGCATCAATCTCCGTTTCGTAGTTTAGAAGAACAACGCAGTCGCTCGATTTTGCCTAAGGTACTTTCTATTTATAGATGATAGATTTATTATTTTTAAATGTAGAAAATACACAGATATTGAGTATTTAGTTTAGCTGCACATTAATCACAACACAACGCACACACACATGTATGTCACATTTTATTTGATTTTGTATGGGTTTATTTTATTTTATATTACCTTTAAAATTTATTTATTATAGCGGGCAGACACTTTCCTATATTTATAATTCTAGCATATGGCACTCGTGGGTTGCAGCTGAAAATCAGCGTCAGGTGGTACACTTTGTGTTGTCATCTGACATTATGCTGAGCTGAGGCCCTTTTGGCATTATAATAATTTGTTTTCTGTTTTATAGTTTTAAGGAGTTTTTTTTTTTTTTTTTTTTTGTAATGCCAATAACCGCATTTTTCTTTCTTTCTCTCTTTCAGCGTACCATCGAAGAAGTTCATATCTATACACCGTAAGGACTATTTCTGCTTGCTGCGCTCGGCCGCTATACAACCGGGGCGGTAACAGATGTGGTCATCGTGTTCACGGGATTTTGTTTTCAAACTGCTAGATACTCATACTAACTAGATATGAAGTTCTTTGATAGTACACGCTCGTCTTAAGTTCCTCATTTACAAACAAACATGTTTATGTAAGCTTGTTTGAAGTATTAAACAATTAAATTAAAATGTAGGGAAATATATTGGTATTAATGGGGATATTATACTAGACATTATGCGCGATGGAAACACGATTTGAAACAGTTGTTTCGATAGAATTAATGGGCAAAGTTACCTCTTAACGACTAATTTTTTTCTCTATTTTACTACTTTATTAATATAAATAAGTAATTTTATATTAAGATTAATTTACTAAAATATAGTTCATTGATGACGGGAGCTTTTATGCGCGATAGTTTTTTTATTTAAGAGCAATATGATGAAAAAAAACAACGAAAAGCATTGAAAAAGTACCAAAGTGTGGTTATTTTCTTTACTCTTTACACGTAAAGAAAAAGACAGAGACAAAGGCTAATGGTCGGTACGCTCTTTAGAAAGGTTCTTTAACATAACTGGCGAAATGTGGGTGTAACTACTACTTTGCCCACCCCAAGTAAGGTTGTCTAGAAACCGAAATCAATGTAATTTCAATAACTAACTTAGGGAGAATTCCACCAGTGAAATCGTACGCGGTTTAAACGTGCTGATCGCGTTTAGTTTCATTGGTGGAACTCGGCCTTAAATTACGTCTTTTCTGTATCTCTCAACTGTCAACCGATACCCAGTGCGCTACAGAAGTGACAAACACAAACTAGGGTCTACCAAAACATCTTATTGACTTGTTCCATTACCTGTGCTACTGTTTGCTCGCCTAGAGGGACGTCTTCCGTGCGTAGGGCAGCCCGGCCGACTATGGAGGTTGGGTCGGAGTCTAGGATTACTCTGGAAAGGAGAAAACTGGGTTATAGTGTGTGAAGAATCGAGAGAACGGCATGAAATCTAGACTAACATAATAGAGCTGAAGAGTCTGTCTAGCCCAATTCTTGAGGAAGGATATAGGCTATTTAAATTACACCACGGCACTCACGAGCCAAGCAAAAATAAAAAAAGTCAGCGAAATCTAAATAATAGCGCGGGCAGGCGATGCGATGCGACGCAGTGGGTCCGGGGAACAAAAAAGTTCACGCGGTTCACGCTCAATAATGATAAAAACTAAAGTTTTTAAACATTGTACAGACGCCAACAGGTCAACCTTCCCGAAACTGTCAAATTTTCTCAATCAACTTTGAACCTTATACTTTAGTTTTAAAGTTGAAAATCTATTAAAGAAATTTGACAGATTGTAGTAGGTTGACGTGCTGGCGTCTGTACAGCACTTGCTACAGTCACCTCAGTTCCTTTCAAAGTTATTTTACCTCTGACAGCAACTCAACAGCAAGCTGATTGGTGCAGTCACTGTGATTTTGACAGTGATTCAAAATCAGGTAAGGTAACTGTGAAAGGACTAAGTGACCATAGAAAGTGCCGAACAATCTTTTAAAACTTTAGCTTTTTTGACACTTTTGTGAACACGATGACCACATCTGTTACCGCCCGGTTCTATAGCGGCTGAGCGCTGCAAGCAGAAATAGTCCTTACGGTGTATAGATATGAACTTCTTCGATAGTACATAACAATCAGTCTATAAAGTTCCCACTGCATACAGGCCTGCTTTCAGTGCCGGACTGGGCCGTAATCCACCACGCAGGACCAGTGTGGGATGTCAATCATATTTTGTAATTTTTGGTTCTAACCACTCATGCCAGTTTCATCAAAGGTCTTTCACAAAGAGCTCGAAAAAAAATCCTCACGATGTTTTCCTTCACCGTTTATTGACCAAGTGATAATTATATAATACGCACATGAATCCGAAAAGTCAGAGGTGCGTGCCTTGGGTTCGAACTCGAGACCTATGACTTGGCAGTCCAACGGTCACACCACTAGGTTAGCACTGCTATATTTACTTGGGTGTCTCTCGTTGTTTGTGTCACTTATATTGCTACTGCTGGGGAGTATGTTGCGCCACTTCTTATTTCCAGCTACAGCACTAGGAGGTGGTGAAGGGCGGGCGTTTTTGGACGACTATCTTATGTAATTTTGACGTTCAAAAACTGCTGATTCTCAGCCTAATTTGAATAAATTACTTTGGATTTCATTTTATTATTATTATTTTATTTAGTTAGACACACTAGCAGCTAATTAGCTGATGCGTGTGTATCAAATAGATTGGAGATGTTTAACCTGTCCAGTCGATTCTTGAAGCTGTTCAGTGAGGGAGCTGTCACATTCTCCGGGAGACTATTCCATGCTGTTACAACTCGGTTTGATAAGAATTGCTTCAAAGGCTTTTCTTTAATAATTAATTTTCCCATAACTTTAGGGAATGCCGACGCAAATGTTTGTGTGCATGACGCACATTCAGAGTGTAAAGGCCTTGAAGGCTGGGCGCTTCATAGTGATCTGTTAGTATTTTGTACGATGGTTTTGATTTTAGTCTTCATCAACCCACATTTTCATGAGAAATTCTAACAATTAGGGTATTTAAAAAATCTTTTTCACAAAAAATAAAAATAAAACTTCAAAAAAAAAAACACTACAAAGTGAAAAATAACTTTGATTTTGGAAGTCAGTGTCTTGGGTTTTTTATTTTCGTTTTTTTTGCCACCGACTTCCGAAATCAAAGTTATTTTTCACTTTGTAGTGTTTTTTTTTGGAAGTCGGTTTTATTTTTTGTGAAAAAGTTTTTATTTTTCGCTTTTTAGTTGTGGTACCTACACAAAACCCCCACAAAAAAATGAATACCAAGTAAATTACAGCGATAGGAACTATTAGAATATCATCCACATATACTAGGTGGGAAAAATATGTATATGTATTGGCAATGAATGAGCTGGTAAGATCACAAACTAACAAATGTGAGCACTGTCAACCACCATCTATTGAACCAACACCGGAGCATTCATTGACAATATGTAATCACACCATACCGCAGTCTAGTGCCAGTTTGCCATCATCAATTACTAACTGTTTGCCTATACAAAGTGTAAATAAAGAAATTGTATTGTTTTGTGATGAAATTGGAAAGGATCTAGGCCACTTGTTGACAAATAAATATCCAGGACACTCAATAATGAACTACTGTATGCCTGGTTGTTCGTTACTTGACATTATGAAAAAAGTTATAACATGTAATTTTAACCAGAATACTATATTATTAATATTTATTGGTAATAGGGGTAATGTGAACAAAGGAGAATTACTCCAATATTATAGATCATTGTGCAACCTGAGTCTAAGACAAATTGTGATGTTCACATTCCCATACAGCCAAAGTTTGCCACAGGAAGAAAACTATTTTAGATCTGAAATGAATATGACATTACATAATCTAACATGTAATAATAATTCATTCCATTTAATTGACACTAACAATTATGTTGGTAACCATTTATATTTGACAAAAGATAGTTTTTATGTGGATAAGTACTATCTTTCAAAGTATTGTAAAAGACAGATAGCTGTGTCGCTATCATATTATTTTTCTATTACAGCCAAGAATTTGGCTAAACAACTTGCTTCTGTTGAGCAATGCATGTTAAATAATTCAGACAATAATTTGGTATCCAAAATTCACATTGCTAATAATTTAAATTAGAAATTATAACAATAGAGGCAACCTCTAGCAATAGTGTACAGAATTGCAAAGTAAAATCAAATAAAAGTTTAAAATCTGTTAATAGTATGAACCTGGTGCATCAAAATATTCAAGGATTTATGAACAAAGATTTAGAAGTAGAATTATTTATGAATTTTAACAGTATTGATATTCTTTGTATAACAGAACATTGGCTTAAAAGCCACCAGTTCTTGTTCAATTTTAATAATCACCAGGTTGGTAGTTCATTCAGCAGAGTTAATGCTATACATGGTGGCTCATTAATTTTAGTAAGTAACCAGCTTAAATTTAAAGACCGTAAAGATATTGTGAGCCTATCTGTTGAGCGGACAGTTGAAATAGCTTGTATAGAATTGGAGCAGTTTATTGTATTAAGTGTGTACAGACCTCCTTCAGGATTGTATGACTGCTTTGAAAAGGTAATGGATGAAGTGTTACACAAGATTTGTAACTCGAATAAGTCCATTATCACTTGTGGTGATTTTAATGTTAATTTATTAGAAAACTCAGGTTCTTGTAGTAAAATAATAAGTCTGTTTCAGTCCTACAATCTTGTAAACCTATTTTTGGAGCCCACAAGAATAACCCCTACTAGTGCCACATGCCTAGATAATATTTATACAAATGTTATACCAAGCCACAAAGAAATCATAAATTTACTAGATTCTGATCATTGCGGGCAGAGGATTTCTATCCCAATCCAATACAACAAAGTGGCTAAAAAGGATATCACTGTTAACCCAAAAACTTCAAGTCGCTTGGAAACTTTTAAGGTTAAACTCATAAATAAATTACCAGTTTTGTCTATTCATGCTGATCCTAATCATCTATATGATAATTTTTTTAATATATACTGTAAGCAATTTAATTCCACGTTTATTCCCAAGACTATCTCGGTTAATAGTAACGCATCTTTCAGTGATTGGGCTACCACTGGTATTCATAAAAGTAGAAAACGGCTGTATGAGCTGTACAATGAAAGAACTTGTGTAAACACGGCAAAATTTAATTTATATGTTAGGAATTATTCAAAATTATTTAAAAAAGTTTGTTATATGGCCAAGTCGCGTTATTTGAGTTCGAAGATTAAAAACAGTAGTAATGTAATTAAGACGACTTGGAATATTATTAATAGTGAAACGGGAAGGTCTGATAACCGAAATACTGACTACAGCCTCTCTATTAATGACAACATAGTGAAATCAGACTCACAAGTCGCCACGGCTTTTGAAAATTTCTTTTCAGATATTCCCGTTTCAACTACTAAATCCCTCAACTCATCACCTTCTGTTGCTGAGTCTTTGCTAAAGGAAAATGTTAATGTTTGCGATTCGGAATTTCTTTTTGAACATATTACCTGTAGAGACATAATTAAAACCTTTCACACTATAAATGTAAAAAAGACTGCAGATCTGTGGGGTAATTCTGTAGAAGTAGCCAAGTCTATTATTGACATTGTAGCACCTACTTTAGCTCTTATCTTTAATAATTGTATCGACTGTGGGAAGTTTCCTGATCTTATGAAAAATAGTAAAATAATACCTTTGTTTAAATCAGGTAGTACATCAGACCCCACAAATTATAGACCTATTTCAGTACTACCTACCTTTAGTAAAATTTTTGAGAAATTAGTTTTAGAGCAATTGCAAAGGTTTTTTAATAGACATAAATTATTACATAACAAGCAGTTCGGTTTTACAAGGGGTCGTTCAACTACTGATGCCGGTGTTGAACTTTTGGGACATATTTATAATGCATGGGAAGATAAATGCGATGCCTTGGGCATCTTTTGTGATTTGTCCAAGGCATTTGATTGCGTTGTTCATGAAACGCTAATCAGGAAGCTCCGCCACTATGGGATCCGAAACAGTGCTCTGGATCTTCTAACTTCATACTTGAGTAATAGGATTCAGAGCGTTGACGTTAATGGAAAAAGATCTCCCGGATCTATAGTAACAATGGGAGTCCCACAGGGCTCAATTCTTGGTCCTTTCTTGTTTCTTATTTATATTAATGACTTGCCTTACCTCGTAAAGGATAACCATGATATAGTGTTGTTTGCGGATGACACTTCACTTTTGTTTAAACTTAAACGTCAGCAGCTGGTTACTGACGATATAAATAGCGCGATCGCGAAAGTAGTTCACTGGTTCAATGTTAACAATTTACTTCTCAATGAAAAAAAAACCAAATGCATTAAATTTACACTGCCTCACGTTAGGCAGGTGAAAACTAATGTGTTGATAAAGGGCGAAGAATTGAATCCTGAAGATAGCACAGTATTCTTGGGCTTAACTTTGGACGCTAAGCTTCAGTGGGGCCCACATATAGATAAATTGTCAAAAAAGCTAAGCTCCGCAGCGTATGCAGTTAGAAAAATTCGTAATTTAACAGACATAGAGACAGCCCGTTTAGTGTACTTTAGCTATTTTCATAGTGTAATGTCGTATGGTATTCTATTGTGGGGAAATGCCGCCGACATTCAGACTATCTTTGTTTTGCAGAAAAGAGCTGTTCGATCAATTTATAAATTAAGTCCGAGACACTCTCTCAGAGAGAAATTTAAGGAGATTAATGTAATGACTGTGCCTTCTCAGTATATTTTTGAAAATCTTTTATATGTCCATAAAAATTTAAACTTGTTTAAAAAATACAGTGATATCCATAACATAAATACTAGGAACAAACACAAATTTGTTGTACCTACAACAAGGCTCAAGAAAATAGGTGGCTCGTTCAGATGTCAATGTATACGCTTTTATAATAAACTTCCAAGCCGCGTACAAGACCTAAGCCTTAATAAATTCAAATCATTCATTAAACGTAAGTTGTGCCAGAAAGCGTTTTATACCGTTAAAGATTTCATTGAGGACAAAAAGGCTTGGGATTGAGCTGCTCCAATTTATTATATATATTTTTTTTTTTTTTCATTTTGAATTTTGTTTGTTTTTCTGCTAACTTTAAATTATATACAAAATGACATGAATATTTACTTTGTGAAGTATAATATTATTATTATGATGTGAGGACTATGTGGGTCATATATTTAGCTATATTTTACTTTTTGTTATGTTAATCTGGCAGTTTGAGTACTTTATGCGGCCTACCCAAATATCCTTTCTTTGGTATTGTTCGTCGATTCGTTGAGCTCTTTTTAAGTTCTGAGTTGAGCTACACGATTACTGACAAATGCGTGCACTGACTGGCCAGGTCCACTCAAATCTGTATGGTTCTTTCCTCAAAAGACCATTTCAGACACATCTACATGGTCCTCAAATTGAAATGCTCTGACCAAGATTATTTCCGGGTTATTATATACACATTGACATTAATTAATGTTATATATTCATTGACATGAATATTTACTTTAAAGTATTATATTATTTTAATTATTGTGAATGTGAAGACTATGCAGATATTCCCTTTTGTTTTGTTTTAATTTTTTTGTTGTCAATTAGTTTTTATCATGGTCTGGCAGTTTGAGTAATTTATGTGGCCTACCCAAACGTCCTTTCTTTGGTATTGTTCGTCGAATCGTTGAGCTCCTTAAATTCTGAGTTGAGCTGCACGATAACTGACAAATGCGTGCACTGACTGGACAGGTCTTCTCAATCTGAATGGTTATTTCCTCAAAAGACCATTTCAGACATCAATCTACATCGTCTTCACATGATCTGACCAAGATTATGTCTGGACTTTAAAAGAGACTGTGACCTCTGAGTTTGTTTCGGCCTTTCTTCTCAGAGTAGTCAGATAGGAAACGCCGACCTCATCTAGTTTTTAAAATATGATTGACGTGTAAAAGTGTTTGTACAAACCTACTTGCAGAAATAAATCATTTATCATTTATCATTATTGAAGCTAACTCAAAAACCTCTCATCAGATCTTGACAAAATTTATATGGGACCACTTCTAAAGTAAACCAAACAAAAAAAGAATCATCAAAATCAATTTATAATTGGCGGAGTAATCGCGTAACAAACATACAAAAAAAAAAAACATACAACCGAATTGAGAACCTCCTCCTTTTTGAAGTCGGTTGAAAATAAATAGTTATGAAGAGCAGCAATCTTACCCGCCATCACAGATCTCGTCGAAGGCCAGCATGACAGAGTCCAAGTTGTCCAACAGCACTCGCCTTTCGACGTTCCTCCGTAGCAGTATGCTCACTGACTCGTACAGCGCGTTCAGTACAGATTGGAGGATTAACTGTAATGATAGTAAATATTAGTTAGTAAATTGTCTTTTTGGTTTATCCAGTCAGTATTATAATGCACCTGTCCCACCGCCGCCGCGCCGGCGAATAAGGAGCTAGCAACTAAAATGAGTTGGCGAGCAGGACCGCGAAGAATGATTACTCGCTGGTATGCGTAGTACCAAGGGTGAGTCTCTCAGCGAGTGTTCTGCCCGCCAAGCGAGCGTCGCTGAGCTACTACTCTCTTTGATAGGTCTTGTCGCTGCGACAAACGAGTACTCGTCGGCGATGTGAACAGTCAGCGATCAGCTATTATTTACACCTCTCTTTTACTTACACAGGACTTTGGTATAATAATATACTTCTCTAAGTATAGCGTCTACGTCATTACATCTGTGTTACCAGTAGTGTGTAATAATAACTCGCCAACCTGTTTATTACCTGTGCGAATCCGATAAAACAATGAGGTTTCCAAGTAACCATTACGTTGGAATATGTTAAAATTGAATTGTTTTGTTTGATTAGAAAAAAACTAAACGATAATTTAAATGCAATGAATGGTGACTGAAAATCTTTCCTTAATTCGTGTTTTGTTGCAATAAAGTGGAAACTGGATAGTGACGTAAGCATGTGTCACTCCCGGAATGCCAGACCTTGTTTTTTTAGACCATGCACGGGACCTACAATCTTTTGTATGCTTCTTGAGCTAGAAAATCCTTCATAGCTAGTAGACGATTGATGTAGGGAAGTTGAATATGCTAGCCGCGCTCTGCTTGCGCGATGCAGGATTTTGGCATGACGTCAGTGTGATGCTTAGTTCGCATGTGGTGTTGTAGATCGGCTATCCACATTTAGATAATTTGAAACAGTACATATTTTGTCCCTTTTGTTTTGTTTAATCAAGGTCACCTCAGGTTTCACCTCTCTGACCATTATATTACTACAAATTTTCGGGTATTCTGTGATCAGCAGGGGTCTAATAAAAAATAATTAGGTAAGTATATACCTCATTTTCATGTGAACTGCCCATGACGTAGAAGAAGAGGTCCACGTTGCTCTTGTATACGCACGTCAGACCTTCCAGCATTATGATCTCTGCGTTGGCTCTGAAATCAGTATTTTAACAAGATTAAAAATTATTTATACATCTTATTTTGGACAGTAATGAGTAAACTGAGAACAAATCTAGTACTAAAATGTATTTTTTTTCAAGGTGAAGTGCTACTAACATTGACTTAGTGGGCGCCAACGGTACACTAGTGTCACTTCTTTAAAAAATTATTATCTCGTGACTGAGAAGGAATGATGTGCCTCGGAAAGCACGTTAAGCCGTTGATGCCGGCTGTCATTCGTGTCTTTGACAGTCTTTACAGGGTCGTCAGAAGCCCGAAAGTCTGACAACCAGTCTTACCAAGGGGTATCGTATTACCCAGTTACTGGGTTGTGGAGGTCAGATAAGCAGTTGCTCCATGTAAAATACTGGTATTCAGCTGCATGCAGTTAGACTGGAAGCCGACCCCAATATAGTTGGGAAAAGGGTAGGCAGATTGATTGACTGAGAAGGAATTATGAATAACGGCTAGTAGGGACCCTCGGTAAGTGTGTCTAGAATTCTCTAATACCTATTATAAAGTTTCATATTGAGACACAAAGCAACAAAATTCGATCTAAAGAAAAGCGGCTACATTCCCCTAGATCGTATTTTGTTGCTTCCCTAATCACATAACATAACATCACGCCTGTATTCCCCAAAAAGTATTGAAATGCTAATGGTTTACATTTTGTCAGTTGTTTAAGTACCAGGAGGAGGGGATGCCCTAGCTAGGACACAATATTGTGACCTTATTGGTGATGTTCTTTAGAAAGGTCAGGTGAGTAGTTCTCGCATTTGGCATGCGTGTATGACCAGATGTATGAATGTACTCAAAGCAAAGAGTATGTAAGGATCGTAGCAAAGTCTGTAGTTTCTGCCTACCCCCATGGGAAGAAGTGCGAGTTTATGTATGTGTATGTTACCATGGTATTGGCATTCATCGGTTTCAGCTGTTCTATGTTCAAGCCAAATAAATTGCGAGGTCATTTTGATGGTTCTCTCTTTGGGACCGAGCCCCTCAGAGCTTAGGACGGTGACCCATTTTGTTGATGTCTTGTCCTGCCTTGGTGTCAATTATGACATTCTTTACCTGTGTGTTTTATTAAACAAGTTTTTCTCAAAAGCCTTCTGTTCCTTGGTGGTCGGCAGGATATCTTTGTCATAGTACTTAGCAAGGATACGGTTGCCATCATTGTCCAGGATACACATGCCTTTCACGATGTACAGGGTGGGTTCCTGAAATTGAAGAGTAATCAGATGGTGAGATTCTTTCATTAATTATAAAAATGTGAACTAAAAATATTTGCATTTTCAAATGCAAATATTTTTAGTTGAATAGAATACAATAAAAGCTCTTGAATTTTTCCTTGAAAGGCTTTAATTGAGAGTAACTCTCGGTTTCTGATTGAAAATTTGAAGTTGAGAGCTTCTCAAACTCTACTTTTGCATTACTGAAGGATCACCTTAACTAAAGTAGGGCTACATCAAAGTAATCATCCTGCAATGTAGCCCCCTACATTCAGCTCTGGTTCTTTAATTCAGTGGCTTTGTGATTATAATCATCATCATTAATTTTCAGCTGAATGACGTCCACTGCTGGTCCTAGGCCTCCCCCAAGCACTACGACCGGTTCTGTGCTTCTCGCCTCTAGCGGATTCCTGCAGCCGTAAGCAGGACCAGCTCGTGGGAGGCCTTGCAAAGCTACGTCTTCCGGTACGCGTTCGCAACTCTATAATCTTTCGGCCCGACGCTTTGCCATTAGTATTTAACTGTAATAATTTGCAATTGCCGGAGTCGGCAAAAATGATCAAGACCGACAAAAGGCGTCACCGTTCACGTAGCTGGAAACGGTAGGAATGTGATTACAATCGTACAAATTTCGAAAGGTTTTTAATTTATAAGTGTATGTGTAACAACATTGTCATGTTACCAAAGGAGTATAAAACCCGATATACTACCAAATGCGAAGGGAGCAGCCTTTGAGAGCTGCACCGTTTTACAAATAGTATCAAATTGAAGGTTATTTCGTACGTATGAAAGGATAACCACATGTAACTTACAAAAAGTGATCCTTCCATTGTTGTGTGAACCATTTTCAGGATAATTTGAAAGTTTTCTTAATTTATTTCTAATCAAAACATGCAACTTCGAAGTAGTTGACGTGTTTCTGTTTGACAATTAAATTTTATTGACGGCAGAGCTAGTGTTGCCAAGATCAAATTATCGAATATCCACGTCGAAATTATCGTTTTGACGACAAAATTATTGTACAGACGAGCGACGTCAACACGTCAACCTACCCAAAACTGTCAAATTTTCCCAATCAACTTTGAACCTTACTTAGTTATATTACAAAATACATATTGTAGTAGGTTGATAAATGTTGGCGTCTTGAGTCTTGAGACCATCGATTTACATCTCTGCACTAATCCTATGGCCTCATGATTTTATGTATAGAAGTCAGAATTATTGGTACAGACCAATTAACTTTGAACCTTACAATTAAGCGATAAAGTTGAAAATCTATAGATTGACAGATTGTAGTAGGTTGATGTGTTGGCGTCTGTACTTTGTTTATTGCCTTATTAATTATCACACTAATATTTTTCGTTCGAGATTTTGATTTTTGATTTATAAAAAAATATGGCTGCTAATTTACCGGTCGTTGTTTAAATTAGCATAGTCATATTTTTTTCAAAGATCGGAAAGAAGCACTAGAAAAATATTGTTCCATTAATCCTTGTTCCAGCGCCATCTATGATTTTTTGTTTGTATTTTTATATGGTAACAATTTGGTTTTAATAAATGCTTAATTTGAATAACAGATGCCGCTCTACTACGGTCGCCGCAAATCACTGATAGGTGTCGCTAGTGATTCATTCTTCAGTTTTATTGGGGTACACTGAAATATTATTTCCAAGCCATTTAAAGTAACTGTAGATTGGTGATGATCTTCAGAAAGGTCATGTGTGTAGTGTAAACGAAGCAAAAACAGTACCTACCTACTCGTATGTATGAAGGACCGTAGCAGGTGGCGTTCTATAACTTCTGCTCACCGCTTGATGTTTGAGAAGACGCCTTTGCCCTGTATTGTATGGGGTAGCATACTCAGCCTATAATGGTCCCACTGCTGGGACACAGGTCGCCTCTCTGTGATAGGGAATAGGCTATAATTGGAGCCCGACCAAATATGTTTTGTTATTTCGGCCGAAAACGAAAACGAAATTCCGCCTGAATTGCATTTTCGGCCGAAAATAGATTACGAAAAAAAAAAAAATTTAGGTTCTTCTTTAATAAAAGTAAAAGAAATGCATTTATTTAACCGTAACTTAAATCACACGGAACTTAGTACCTAGATAGGTCCTACACACGGTAAACTGATCTCGCACTGTACGGAAATTAGGATTACCGTACAATGCGAGATCAGCGTATAAGCTGGAAATGTATCTATACATTTCCAGCTTATACTCACGGAGAAAAGTACTCACGGCTATAATAATAGCCGTGAGTACTTTTCTCAGACATAATTATTCATGTGAGAAAAAGCAATTTTTCAGCGTTTTCTCAGTTTTTACGCTTTTAATTGTTGTGACTATTGGATTGGATATTCTCTGAATAAATGAATTGCAAGTACCTAGGTATTGATATTACCACCACCACCACCACCACCACCACCACCACCACCACCACCACCTAATACCACTTACCTAATATTTTTCGCCGAAAATTGTATAAAATGCCTAAAGTACCAGACGAAAATTGCCGAAAACATAAAACGAAATTCAATCGGACACTAGCCGTCCACCACGCGGCCCCATTGCAACCTGGTGGATGGTAGGCATGGAACAGTTACAGGGTATTAAGAGTGGTATTATATAAACTTATTTTTAGCAGAGAACTTAACTTAATAATTAACTCGGTAGTAAGGTAATTAACGTCCTCATATTATCTCCTCATTTTTGTTTCATAGACCACTTTGATGAAACTTTTTACTACCACAGAGAATCCCAGAATAGAGTTCTAATTACAATATTTTCGCGGCACATTTTGACACATGGCGGGAACTGGGAAGATGCTCGCCAAGAATAGACTAGATAGTCTTTGATGTCACCGAATCAAATTACCAAAGTTTGAACTTCCCTTGTATACGTTAGAAGTTGTAACATTATTTTGTATTATTTTTAAATGTTTTACCTACCGCTATGTCATGGGGTTTTGGTAATAAGAAGCTTTGCTATCTGAGCTTTATTTCTTGCCATGAATTTTGTGAGAGCCAGAGATATTTTTAATCATTCTCAGATATTTTTTCTAGGGTCGCAATTGCCACTTATGAGCTTGGGGTCCATGGTGCGATGACCGGAAAAGGCAGTAGTTCACTTTACCACGGGATTGAACGCGGTAATCCATCGCTCAACAGCCGCGCTTGAAACCACAGAACTAACGAGACATTCTTTAGTCAGCCTTGCCGAAATTCCCGCTCGATTCAACCTCCATAAAATAGTTTATGCATTTACGTGCCTCATAGCCATAACCTCGCCAAAATGGCGGCAAACACGATAAACCACATTAACCAAACCACATTACCCACTATGTTTCTTAATTGACTATTACCGATACTTACCTTCTCATTTCAACCCTTTAATTACCTTTAAAATGGGACTAAAACTGCCTCGAAATATAATCTGTGACTGTTACGACCCCTGTAAACGATTTAAAGGTATAAAATAAGAAAAATATAGTCGCCATTTTTATTTGATCCCTCATTTCACCGACACGTAAAGTGTTCCCAGTTCAAATTATGTCCTGTGGTCGAATGAAAACCACCATTTTAAAATGAGTTCTCATTTTTCTAAAATTGGTTGTGTTGGGGGTCCAACTGATTTTGGTTGGTAGGCTGGTGTATTTTGGGAAGGATATTCATAAATATAATAAGAGGCCAGGCTCTGGCTAAATCATTTTAACGCCAAAACTGAGGGCGAGTGATGCATTGGTGTGATTTAGATGTTACGATATGGATACGATTCGACTTTGATAATATTAGTACTAAGCTGTATTATGATTCAAACTTCTTGGGTTTGAAATGGGCTTTATGTACAATCGAAGAAGTTCGTATCCAAGCAGTTTGAAAACAAAATCCCATGAACACGATGACCACATCTGTTACCACCCCGGTTCTATAGCGGCCGAGCGCTGCAATCAGAAATAGTCCTTACGGTGTATAGATATGAACTTCTTCGATGGTACATAATTATTATGCTACTGCAAGACACTTATTTTTTAATGTCACAGCATCATGCTGAGAGACTTTTGTCCTCATACAGGACTTTCTTAAAAAGTTTATTTCTTTCTTTTATTTTAAATTTTTTAACCTTTTGGTTTTTATGTTTCATTGACAGCGCCTCACGGTTTCACCCGCATAACTCGATCCCGTGGAAATATCGGGATAAAAATGTGTCCTATGTATTAATCCAGGTTATAAAACTATCTATGTGCTAAATTTAATTCAAATCCGATAAGTAGTTTTTGCGTGAAAGAGTAACAAACATCCATACATCCATCCCCATCATGGTCTAAAAAAACAAGGTCTGACATTCCGGGAGTGACATATGCTTACGTCACTATCCAGTTAGTTGCCACTTTATTGCATCAAAACACGAAAATAGGAAATATTTTCAGTCACCATTTTGTTAAAAAATATATACAAAGCATTTCAAACGAAACAATTCAATTTAAACATCTACCAACGTAACTGTTAATTAAAACCTCATTGTTTTATCGGATTCGCACAGGTAATAAACAGGCTGGGGAGTTATTATTACACACTACTGGTAACACAGATGTGATGACGTAGACTTGTGTCTCCCACGGGATCAGTGTGTCTCGGAATGCTATACCTGGCGCAGTATTATTATTATAACATGATCCTCATAAACTTCCGCGTCGTAACGTAAAGTTTATTATCTCCCAGTACAGGTCCCAATAAATACTATTTTCACTTCTCATGCTCTGAAAGTGCTTATTTGTGCAGGATAGAGGCTGCACAAAATCGATTTTTGTGCACTAGTGCATTAACGTATCTACTCATAAAGGTTATTAAGGCAAAGAAAATGAGCCATACAGCCAAACACATTATGAAGTTCATAGATAGAATTTGTTATTTTATAATATTTACTTTAATTTATTTGCCTTAGGTGTTTTTTAAGACATGAAAGATATTAAAATTTAAATTCAAGTAGATACGGTAGGTTATTTAATTAATTTAAGAAAATTATTATTACTAAATTAATTTAATAGTAGGCTGTATAGGTCTGCAGCCCAAGCCGGGAAAAACAATTTCCTTCAGTATTCAAAACTGTACTAATTTTACTTTGAATTTTAATTAAAGAAATGTTATGTTATAATATTGTTTTATTTCCTCGCAATGGAAGTGAAAAGCAGAGTTTATAACTCGTCCACAAAACCATTGTATCCTCGACATTACTATTAGCCCTCGCCTTCGTCTCGGGCTGCTAAAAGTCTTGGATAAAAATGGTTCGTTTTGTGCACTTGTTGTAAAATCTACTATTCTTTCTATCTTTTTTTATTACTTTCTTGATAAAATCGTGCGCTTTAAAAGATGTTACCCGTCAAACGTTCATGTCAACTGACAGACGGGTCTCATAGCCGCCTCTAAATAAAACATGCTCGAGTTTAGGACGAAAGCCGAGTATTTAATGATGGCTTCATTACTGAATGAATGAAATGCACCGATCCCAGCGTGGTTTAACCAGACGCGATAAATCGAATGAACCCCAAGATTTGCACTAGCCTCTGGAACCTCATGTTTCATGGTGCTACAGAGGCCATTGCATATCAGGGGGTAGACCGGGTGGCGCGGTAATGGTAGGGAAGACGTGCCCTCAGGATAGGAAAGGATTACTTGAGAATTATTATTAGAGTAATTAATTCAGTGCTTCAGGTTTTCAGTAAGGAATTATACAAGTTTTCTGATTGTGAAAGATTCCCCTCCGTGCCTCGGAAAACACGTTAAGCCCTTGGTTCTAAGTTTAATTCCTTATAAGAAGTCTGACAGGGGGTATCGTGTTACCCCAGTAACTGAATTGTGGAGGTCAGATAGTCATTCGCTCGGGTTAGACTGGAAGCTAACCGGTTTTTTTATTCCAGATTTTTAAATATTTGGTTATGACTAATTAATTTTAATTTGTTTTTTTTTGTTCTTCTTTTATATTTAGTGAATGTGAGAACGTTGTAGGCATAACCGACTTGTAGATCTGTCGATCATTTTCTATCTTGCTAAGTACCTGGTACTTGTTGATAGGCCTTTAGTGTCCTCTCATACCTATAAACACTGTAACTTGAAAAGATTGTAAATACCATTTACAAAGAGTAGGTAACCGTGGAGTTTCTTGCCGGCTCTTCTCCATAGGAAACGACCAATTGGAACCGTGCACCTAGCTTCTGACGTTTCATAAGTGCCCTTGTAGGTTTATGTGAAATAAAATATTTTGAATTTGAATTTGATTGTAACAGCTAAAAGGCTGTTTCTATTAAATTCACTACCTCATTGGTCTAATCTAGTAGTAGACTGCTCAACCTGTGTTGGGTTCGATTCCCAAGATGGTAAAAGTAACAAAATTCTCTGTACTTAAATTCTCATTTCATTATTTTTTCTTATTTGAGTTAACTTACATTTAAAAAAATAAAACTTTATTTTATTATCAGTCTGAAATCTACATTAGATACCGCCCGGATATTGGCAATAGGGTCTCTTCCTGTGGACACCTATTAATTAATAAAATAAAATGAAAATAAAAAGGCCTTTTACTTCTAGCAAAAGTTAACTACATTAATGTCTATTTCCTATTTTAGTAAGGTATGTACTTACATGTTAGATATATTTGAACTTAGGGTTAGATGTACCTACAGATAGTGTATTCCACGACGACGCGCCCCACTCCGCGATTACTGTACTGTAAGCTTTACTTTAGTACGGAGCGGAGCGGAGTGGGGCGCGGCGTCGTGGATTGCACTATCTATATTACTATTACTGTGTTAGGTACATTAATTTAAAAAGAAAACAGAATTTAATTCATTCTGAATGAAAGAAAGAACGAAAAATGCGTTTATTGGCATTACAAAAAATACACCTGAAAGCTATAAAAACAGAAAACAAATTATTATAATACCAAAAGGGCCTCAGCTCAGCGTAATGTCAGATGACAACATAAAGTGTACCACCTGATGCTGAGGGGTTCTGTACCTTCTCCAAAGAAAGCTAGTCATCTCTATTTTGGGCTGCTTGCATCTAGCCTGGGCCAGCCTGTTGTCTCGAGTACATTCTCGTCTTCTCATCTCTTGTACGGTCTTTCTCTGTAGCGTTTCCCTCTTGGGCCTTACCACATTGTCGCTCTTATGGTCCATCGCTGGTCGGTCAATCGCGCTACATGCCCGGCCATTTCTATTTTAGTTTCTGGGCATAGCTAAGAGACTTACCAGCGAAATATGCCAGTATAGTTCGATTATAACTTATTGGCGGCTCCGAAGTTAGCTGCTCGCTGCGCAGTACCGCACCCCTCACCCCCGCTGACCCATGAATTCGTTACTGCGCAGCGACTCGCCTCATGTTCCGAGCCGCCATTAAGTTTGAATCGGGCTTTAGGTACACTTCTGTTTATCCCTTCGTCGGATACAAGCCTGATGTTGTAATAATGGATGTTCGTCCATACCGTTCACACAATGGTTATGGAATGCAAACAATTAAAACTCGAACAATGTGAGTTATTAATTGTATTTCTATACACTCTTTAATGGGACTAGCTGTCTGTCGGCTCTTGTATAAACTATGTCGCAATGATAGTTGTGCGTCTGTCACACCGACGTGTAATGTTGAACCTTGTTAAAGTAACTTAGGCGTTTAGATTCAAAGTCAAAGTCAAATAATTTATTTCATTTAGGCACAAAAAAGGCACTTATGAACGTCAACATTTACAAAAAAAAGATATAATAATTGATTCTTTAATAGGTAGGTACTATCGCGGAGTGTGGACACGCATATCTGAACACGCTTGCAGCGCTGCAAACCTGTAAAAAAGGGGCGATAAACAGATATGGTCATCGTGTGCACGGGATTTTGTTTTCAAAGTGGTTAGATATGCGTGACCGCGATGGTACACTATTACACAGTGCATTTACATACATGATTTGGAGATCATCTTTTAAGCAAGAATTGCTTGTGTTATGTAGATAAGAAAACTATACAGTTGAATACCACGATCGAAGAACAATGCTTTAGTCATTAAAAGCTTTGACCACAGTCACAGTATAATAAAGTAACAGTATCAGTACGCAATATGGTCTTTGGTCCCTGGCCTGGAATGAACAACATTGTCAAACTTTTTAAAATTATTTTTTAAATACGATTTAGATTAATTGGTTGAATACGAGGCTTTTGGCTACATATAAATGATTGTGTGTATTTTATGTCTTTTTTTTAATTAACCACTCAGCCGTCTAACGGTAGTACGAGTATACTATCCCAAAAAAATGTGCGTGTTGTTTGTGCAGAATATTTTTTTTTTCTTTCTTTCTTCTTACTATCAACTTCATCACACACATTGAAGATAATAGTTATTGTGTAGTAAGGGGTACTAATACCTAATTATGCACAGTAGCATACATTTACATAGAGTTCTTACAACACTGTACACTATGATTCCCTATTGTTTCAGAAACTTTTATAGAGGATTTATAGCATGGGTGTAGATAATATATATTATAGCGCTTAAAAATCCTTTATTTACACGAGGTGTAGCATGGTGCGGGTGACAGAAAGAGTAAAAAATATTATAATTTACTTGTTTTGACTGATTCTGTATTTTACGATTGATCCGTACCTACATACAGATTGTGCACATAATACGGACTCAGTAATAACTGTAGTAAATTAAATAAATTTACCCTTTCTGTCACCTGTCACCCGTACCATGCTACACCGCGTGAACTATAAGGTAAAATATACACTCGAGAGCAATGAATCCGGGTCACTTAAAGAATCCTAAAAATCTCGGAAACTAAAAATGCTAGGTTAATGCAATAAATTGTATTTAATAGACAATGTAATACTCCTTAAATGAAGGTATTAAAACTTCTTAGTTATTGTAAAGTTATATCATAAAAAAATCAAATTTGAAAAAGGGCCACTTTCGAAGATGGAACTACGAAATTACAGCATTTGGTTTTGCTTTTGTTTGTAATCTGTCATTTATGTGGGTACATAAACCATGTTGATAGTGCTCTATATTCATTATTCAAGCTGAAATTATGTCGCTTACGCCTGAAGAATGCACCAGAATACTTACAATGCTGGAAACCGGCCGGAGTCAGCGCGATACAGCCAGGACTGTCGGTGTGTCGCTGTCAACAGTACAAAGAGTTCTCCGACGTTACGAAGAAACTGGTTCTAACCTACGCAGACCAGGAACGGGCAGAACCAGGTGTACCACAGCACGAGAAGACCGATACTTGGTGAACACCATGCTTCGAAATCGCTTTCTTACAGGAACTGAACTCACAAATCAGTTTCGACGCCTCGGAGGAAGTAACCCAAGTGCATGGACAGTAAGACGTCGGCTTGCTGAATCTAACTTAAAACCCCTTAGACCTGCAAACGGCCCTAAACTGGAGCGTGGGCATCGTATTTCAAGACTAAGATATGCCCAGAGCCACGTAAATTGGAGTATTGAAGATTGGTCAAAAGTTATGTTCTCCGACGAATCAAAATTTATGCTCTACAAGCACGATGGAAGACACAGAGTGTATCGAAGACCAGGGGAAAGATTCAAGCAAGCATGCATCGAAGAAAAAGTAGCCTACGGTGGTGGGTCTGTACTTGTGTGGGCCGGAATTTCTTCTGAAAGTCGCACAGAGCTGGTGATCATAGAAAACGGCTCTTTAACTAGCGAAAGATATGTGGAAGAAATCCTCAATGATCACGTTGGTCCATTTATGGTCAATTTAGGTGAGGATGCTATATTTATGCATGACAATGCCCGACCTCATACAGGTAGGATTGTGAATGACTACCTTCAAGAGATGAACATTACTCGTATGGAGTGGCCAGCGCGCAGCCCGGATATCAACCCGATCGAGCATGCTTGGGACGAGCTAGGCAGATGCGTAAAACAACGAAACCCTCCCCCAATCACGCTTCGTGAGCTCAAAATTGCTCTCACAGAGGAATGGGAGAATATTCCCCAAAATCGTATAAGGAACTTGGTGTACAGCATGCCAAACCGCGTAAACGCAGTAATGGAAGCACGAGGAGGCAATACGAAGTATTAAAATTCAAGAAAATCGTAATAAAGTTCAAAAATTTCATGTTTCCTATTTTTGTTTTAAGGAGAGATCAGCAGTTTTTTTCTTTATGTAATTTTGTGTTAATAAAATGTATGGTGACTCATATTTTTTTTACTTTCATTTAAGGAGTATTACATTGTCTATTAAATACAATTTATTGCATTAACCTATCATTTTTAGTTTCCGAGATTTTTAACATTCTTTAAGTGACCCGGATTCATTGCTCTCGAGTGTATATATTATCTTCACTGTGTGTGATGGTATATTAAACTGTACGGCGAGCGATATGTCGAAGAAAATATTTATTTTATATTATCTGTACGGTTTACGTACATAGCGTCAGGCTGCAAACGCAGCAACCTACTTTTCTCTTTAGTATTTAAAACAATGTTTAATATAATTTTAACGTAGTTGACAAGTTACGTACTTACATCGAACATCGCGGATTAGCATCCAACCTACACTTTGTTGTGATCGGTATTTATACTCTAATAAACTTTTAGAGTTACCAAGTCTGTGTGTGTTTGCGTCAACTCACCTAACTCCAAGAACTGGCTTACTTGCCACTTCTTACTTAAACTACGAGTGTAAGGTGCCGACTACTACGGGATCTTACATTTAATGGTCCTTCGAGCATTTCACTGTTTGGGGTATCTCTGGAAACGACAGCGAATCGGCTTGGCTGGCCTTCCACAAGCGGATCTCACCAGTCAAGTTGAGAAGGCGCGCATATTCGTAGAAGGAGAGCTCTGAGCAAGCAGCGAAGAGGGGATACTATAGAACTTCTTCGTGAATCAAGCGTATAAATAACTACTACAATCTACTACACACTACTACTACAACTACAGCTTCTGGACTACGACGTGAACTGCGTGTAATCCGACGCCTACAAACTAGAAGACACCAAACTACGTGTTCTTCAATACCTACTTTGCTACTACATCTTACTATTGCTACTACTTTCGATTAACTAATCGATTACATCAAGATGAGCGACATCACTATACAAAACGAAGTCTTCGAGTCAATCAAACGTCTCTGTTCTAACTACCAGAAGGACAGCGCGTCTCGAAAAGGAAAGGAGTACTTGACACAAAGGTTAGTGTCATTGGAAAATCTCTGGCAAGACTTCAACACTAGACACAATGTATTACTTGAACGAGAGGACAAAGGAACACCATATTTTACTGCGAACATTTATGAAAAGACAAAACATATGTACGATACCACCAGGACTGATATACTGCAGCGGATGTTGGCCTGTGAAGGAAAACAGGCTGAAGTTGTAATCCCTCATCCTACGGGAGTAGATACCAAGACTAAGGAACTACTTGACCGACAAGAATGTCACATTAAAGCACTTGAACGAGCTATGTCCAAGATAGAAATAGACTCCATTACTGAAAAATGGGAGTTAGAGGATCACCTAAGCGTCCTAAAAACCAAGTGGGACACTGTAGAGAAATGTCACTGGGAGCTTGAAGCTATTCTGAAAGGGTCAAACGAAGTATACAACGACTTGTTTGCCAACAAAGAACGTCAATACGATGTTATGAAAAGATCTCTCAACTCGAAACTATGGACAAGCGCAAACTACCAAAACTTTGCACCTAGGATTCAACTACCGGAATTCACTGGAAACTACAGTCAGTGGATAACGTTCAAAGATATGTTTTTGGAGACAATTCACAACAATGCAAACGCTTCGAAAGCGCAGAAGATGCAGCACTTAAAATCTAAGCTTAGAGGAGAACCCGAACGATTAGTTCAACATTTGGTCGGCGCTGAAAACTATGAAACATGTTGGGAAATTCTTAGTCAGCGATACGACAACAAAAGACTCCAATTTACAAACTTGATGAATACTTTGATGCAGTTACCATCCATCCAGCAGGCTAACGCGGCTGTCTTGAAGAAAATGCATGACGTAATTAACGAATGCATGAATGGCCTACATAACATCGGCCTAAATACATCAAGCTGGGATCCAATAATCGTGTATTTGA
This sequence comes from Xanthia togata, assembly GCA_963853775.1. Classification (NCBI taxonomy): domain Eukaryota; kingdom Metazoa; phylum Arthropoda; class Insecta; order Lepidoptera; family Noctuidae; genus Xanthia; species Xanthia togata. Next base: position 9,464,156 of record OY970816.1, read on the forward strand.
TGGCACAGAAGTTGGACTCAATATCTTACACTGAGTACACCAGAGAAGTAGAGCATCCAAAGGAAGTCCCGGAGCTGGGTGAATTTTTAGGGTTCTTGGAGACGAAATTCATGGCGTTAGAAGCAGCAAAGGGTTACCAAAAAGATGCATCAAACCAACATAAACAAACATTCAGCAACAGAACGAAATTCAACTCCAATAAACCATCATATGAACAGCATAGAAAAGAAAAATCAAGAATATACCATACGTCATTCGGTAAATGTCTTCTGTGCGACGGTTTTCACGTGATCATGCAGTGTCCAAAGTTCATTGAAATGGACACACGGCACAGAAATGACACAGTAAGGAAGTTACAAATATGTAAAAACTGTTTGTATAAGCATGGCGACACAGAATGCATGTCAAACAAAACTTGCAAAGAGTGCAATAAACCACATCACACGATGCTACACTACTCAGCGCAAAAACCGTCATCAAGTTATAATATGAACAATATGGGTCAACGATCTCAACAACGGGAATACCAACCTTCAACATCAACTAATCAACATAGTTCGAACCATGTATCAAACAACGACATTATGGAAATTTTACTTACCACTGTGGAACTTCAAGTAAAAACTTTAACAGGAGACTTTATAACGTTGCGAGCTTTACTTGACCAAGGATCACAAGTAAACCTCATCACGGAGAACGCAGCTCAACGACTTAAACTACCTAGAAAAAGGATGAACGCTACGATCTCCGGCGTGGGTACCATTTCGGGAGATTGTAAAGGACGACTAGAACTGGAGTGTAAATCACGATGCACTGACTTTGCATTTTCAGTGAGCACTCTAATAATGAAAAGGATCACGAACCACTTACCGAACAAAACATTTAATAAAGGAAACTGGCCTCAGCTACAAGGTCTGAAACTAGCGGATCCTGATTTTAACTTATCAAGGAGCGTGGATTTGCTGCTGGGAGCGGATATCTATTCGCAAGTTATACTAGAGGGGGTCCTAAAGGGAGATGCTCAAACACCGACAGCTCAGAAAACCCGTTTCGGATGGATTCTATGCGGCAAGCTAGAAACCGCCACGCTTAACTGCCATGTCGCTATGGTCGACCTGAACGACTTAAAGAGATTTTGGGAGACTGAAGACATCATACAAAACACTGAAGACACATCTAAAGACGACTGGTGCGAAAATTACTACAAAATGACAACTAAAAGAGATCGCGACGGAAAATACATTGTGAAAATGCCACTGATTCCTGGTTATGCAGAAAAATTGGGAAACTCAAAGCCGATTGCAATCTCTCAATTCCTACAACTGGAAAGGAAATTCAACAGAAAACCTAAACTTGCATCAATGTACAAAGATTTCATTCGCGAATACATCGACTTAGGTCATATGAAGCTTTCGAACACCACATCCTCCAAAGATCCAAACTTCTTACCGCATCATGGAGTACTGAGAGAACAATCTACGACAACAAAATTAAGAGCAGTTTTCAATGCTTCACAGAAGACCTTGGGTGGATGTAGCCTCAATGACGTAATGGAAAAAGGTCCTAATCTGCAAAAGAACATCCAAGCATTGATATTACAATGGCGTGGCTATAAATATGTCTACACAGCAGACATAGAAAAAATGTACCGTTCCATATGGTGTCATCCCGATCAACAACATCTACAGAAGATCATATGGAGAAATCAACCAAAAGCCCATCTACAAGAATATCAACTACAAACATTAACATATGGGACAAAAAGTGCCCCATGGCTAGCAATGCGAACACTCAAACAGCTTGCTTTCGATGACGGCCACAAATACCCAAAAGCCGCTGAAATACTGCTAAATCAGTTTTACGTCGACGACCTAATCAGCGGCCACAACTCGACAACACAAGCAAAAGAAATTCAAACATCGATCATAAAACTACTGAAGGGAGGCGGAATGAATTTGCGAAAATGGTCAAGCAATGATCCAGAGCTTTTACAACACTTAGACGAAGATCAAATATCGAAAAGTACTTTTGATTTTAAAGGCGACGAATCAATGAAAACGTTAGGGTTGAGTTGGAATCCAAAAGATGACGTTTTCATATTCAACTGGTCTATAGACGACTACAACAACGAACCACTAACTAAAAGGAAACTGCTGTCACAAATATCAACTATACGACCCCTTGGGTTGGCTGGCGCCTATAACTGTGTCAGCTAAACTACTATTCCAAAGGGTGTGGCTAACTAAAACAAACTGGGATGCTGAACTACCTACTGAGTTACAAGACGAATGGCGGCACCAAAACAAAGAACTACATCAAATTAAAAACATTAAAATACACAGATGGATTGGCAGTACACAGAAAACTATCCAACTACATGGATTCTGCGACGCAAGCGAAAAAGCATACGCTTGCGTCATATACAGCCGAGTAATCGACGAAAAAGGCGACCCAAGGATCACATTACTAGTGTCAAAGACTAGGGTGGTGCCGATTACTCATAAAACTACATTGCCCAGACTTGAGCTATGCGGAGCACTATTACTCTCCCAACTCATGGAAAAAGTCAAGAAATCACTAACGAAGCATGAGATATCAGCTTACGGTTGGTGTGACTCCAAGGTGGTCCTAGCTTGGATTCAGGGAGACCTCTCAAGATGGGAAAGATACGTATCTAACAGAGTAGAAAAAATAAAAGACATAATTCCACCTTCACAATGGTGTTATGTACGATCGGAACTTAATCCAGCTGACTGCGCTTCGAGAGGCTTGCTACCGAGCAAGGTAGTCAATTTCAACTTATGGTGGAACGGACCAATGTATCTGAAAAACTTCACAGAATCAGAAACACCTCATAACGTGAATTGCCACTTTACTACAAGCGAAGCATGCAAAGTCGAACCCAGTGACGTCACTTCGAAAACCTACAACAATGAAAACATTATTTACAAGTTACTGAAGACCCACAGTTCGCTGACAACAGTAACAAGAGTTACTGCTCGAATTGTGCGATATTTTGCAACACTAAAGCAAAAATCACGACCAAGCGCTACATACCTAACAACAACTGACCTACAACACTCAGCAGAATATATAATAAAATATGTTCAGCAAAGCGAATTTGCGCAAGAACACAAACAGCTGACACAAAATAAAACTGTGTCACCTAAAAGCAGCATTTATAAACTCAAGCCTTATCTGGATGACAAGGGAATAATTCGAGTAGGCGGAAGACTACAGCACTCTGATCTTCCTGCAAATATGAAGAATCCTGCAGTTGTACCCTACAACAGCCGCTTCACTGAACTACTGATCGACCAAGCACACTTGATGACGCTTCATGGAGGAGCCCGCCTGACCCTTACTTACATAAGGCAACGATACTGGATCGTGTCTGGAAATCGGGCGGTAAAGGGAAGAATACGACGCTGTGTGAAATGTCATCGTTACCACTCTACTGACAACGCTCAACTAATGGCCGATCTTCCGAAACAAAGAGTAACACCAAGTCGTCCATTCACTCACACTGGTGTTGACTTTACAGGTCACGTAGACGTAAAATTGAACAAAGGAAGAGGAGTGAAGACCTCAAAAGCTTATATCGCAGTTTTCGTTTGTATGGCCACGAAAGCTGTACATATCGAATTAGTCTCAGAACTAAGCACAGAAGCATTCATTGCAGCCCTTCAAAGAATGTGCGCGAGGCGTGGAACACCCGCGCATATGTACTCAGACAACGGCACGAACTTCGTTGGAGCATCCAAAGTGCTGAGAGAGGATTTTAGTAACTTCAAAAAGCTACTCTCTCCTGAGTTTTATGACGAGATTGGGAAATTGGAAATTCAATGGCACTTCAATGCCCCTGCTTGGCCTAGTGCGGGGGGGATATTTGAAGCAGCTGTTAAATCATTAAAGCATCACTTACGGAGAGTCCTCGGGGATCAAAAACTAACCTGGGAAGAATTTACTACATTATTAGCGAAAATAGAAGCCTGTCTGAACTCGCGGCCTATATGTCCGCTAACAGAAGATCCGGAGGAATTCTACAGCACTCTTACTCCTGGTCACTTTCTAACTGGCAGTGCCACGTTGTCATTACCTCAACCGGAGCCTGACGACAGAAAGATGGATCTGAGAAAACGTTGGCAACTAACGGAGCACATGCTGGATCAATTCTGGAAGGCATGGTCCAATGATTATCTAAATACATTACAGTCTAGAAGCAAGTGGAACAAAACTATACAAAACCTCAAACCAAACGATGTCGTACTAATCAAAGAAACAAACTTACCTCCTGGTAAATGGGCCATGGGACGAGTAATGGAAACCCATCCCGGTAAGGATGGTTTAGTACGAGTGGCTACCCTTAAAACAAAAACTGGAGTGATAAAACGACCCACTGTCAAACTAACTGTACTACCACAGCAAGAAAACCTGCAAACTACTGAAGAAACAACAAACAACAAAAGAGAAGAAGATACAGAGATAACAGAAAACCAAAGAAGAAAAAGGAGCACGGGAACCAACAAGCACAGCTTCCTGACCTTAGCTCTTATAACTGCGATAGGACTGATAGGAACCGCACAATCGTCACCAGTAACAAATAATTATAAGGTGACCTCAATAACCAACAATCAACCTATATATTTCGATGAAGCCGGAAAACTGCAACTAATACATGATGAATGGACACTACTGATCTATTACAACCTAACCTCATACTGGCAAGCAGCAAATAATATGAATAACTACATAAACCAAATTGATAAACTCTGTCAAAGAATCGCGCACGAGTTTACACCATGCGAAGCAGTTGTCAACCACTTACGTCATGAAATGCATCACCTTGAGAATTATAACACTATGTTACTTTCTCAGCATTCACGACAAAAACGAGGCTACTTCGATGGAATCGGAAAATTAGCCAGAACACTTTTCGGAGTTTTGGATGAAGACTTTGCACAAAAGTACGAGAAGGATATCCAAACCTTGCAAATCAACGATAATTATCTATTACAGTTGATGAAGAATCAAACTTTAATCATAGAAGCTGAAAACAACGTAATAAAAAACAATACGGAATTCATGGACAAACAATTTCGCGCAATACAAACCTACATAAATCAGACTTGCAACATCATCACAAAAATTGAAAACAGAGCGCAAATATTATACACAGCAAATGACGTGAACTCTGCCGCTTTATCATCAACTTTAATTTTGAGCGATTTACATAGAATTCAAGAAATGCTAATGAATGCTCTCGCCAACATTGACCGAGGTCATTTGGATACACACTTGTTTCCTGCATCTCAACTAATAGAACAGCTGAACATCATCTCTGGAAAACTACCACAGGGACTAGCCTTACCGATAAAGGACATACAAAAGGATTTTCGTGACATCTACGAACTAATTCATGTCAAGGCTCGAATTACAAACAACTTTCTACTTTTCGAATTGCATATTCCACTTTTGAGCGACGAGGACTACAAAATATACCGGGTAATACCTATACCATTCCAGAAACAAGGACAGTTGAAAATCGCTCAGCCTTACTCTAACTACATAGCCATAAACTTCGTGAAAAATTCATACATCACTATGGAAGAGCAAGACATGCGCCAATGTACACCTTACGGAGAAGACGAGTACACATGCATTTCACGACAGCCGGTATTTAGCTTACAAGACAAGGACGCACCGTGCGAGGCCAAGGTATTCAGCCAACAAACGTCATTATCCTGTGTCATCAAAGACGTAACTTGCAAAGAAACATGGATCCAATTACATAAACCAAACTGGTGGTTGTTTACATTGTGCGACACACAGCTGATGCGCGTCATATGTAGCGATCAAGTTACGCCAGCGGTCATCAACGGAACTGGGGTAATCGCCTTGAAACCAAAATGCATACTACAAAAGAAAGATGCGACCATATTCACCTACAACTACTTAGGAAGCAAGTTTTACACGGAAGCGGATATTGAAGTACCTACACTTAACACCACTATCAACAATTTATTTGATCTAAGTTGGAAAAACGCACAGCTGAATATGACGGAACTGGATACATCTGCAATAAGTATCAGAAACATAGATAAGCAAATAATTCAGCAGAAAGAACAGGAAAGACTACCACAGTGGACAGAGATATCGAGTCACGACATATATCTCTACTCTGTGACTTCTTTGCTGTTGGGAGGAGCTGCATCGTTTGCTGTCTACATTTGGATTAGGAGACTATGGCAAAAGACTAAAAAGCCACCTACAAGACAACCTACAGGAATCGACAACAAGGTCGAAATCGAGTTGCAAGAAATACGTCATTCAACACCGCCGGCGCCGCCGGAGCCTTTATACAGCGACGCGAGGCCGAAACAACTATTTCACTTTGAGGAGCAGTAAAACTGATCCTGCTTTTATGTGTACATGTTTAATTTTTTATTACTTAGTTACTCATTTACCTAATGTTTACTCTTATACTGTTTATACTTTTTATTACTTACGTTCTGGGATTTTTACTTTTAAACTGTTTTATGTACTGGATGCTCATCCCGCCTTTTGCCCTCGGGAGCATGTACGGTTTACGTACATAGCGTCAGGCTGCAAACGCAGCAACCTACTTTTCTCTTTAGTATTTAAAACAATGTTTAATATAATTTTAACGTAGTTGACAAGTTACGTACTTACATCGAACATCGCGGATTAGCATCCAACCTACACTTTGTTGTGATCGGTATTTATACTCTAATAAACTTTTAGAGTTACCAAGTCTGTGTGTGTTTGCGTCAACTCACCTAACTCCAAGAACTGGCTTACTTGCCACTTCTTACTTAAACTACGAGTGTAAGGTGCCGACTACTACGGGATCTTACATTATCTTTGAAGTGTGTTTAACCTTTACGTCTCGGCAGTAACCATGAAATAATACAAACCTTCCGCGTCAATGCGTAACTGCCGCACTCTCTATAAAATTAAAATTCAAAATTCAGAAGTCATTTATTCAAACTAGGCTGAGAATCAGCACTTTTCGAACGTCAAAATTACATAAGACAGTTCCCCAAAACGCCCACCCTTCACCACTTCCTAGCGCTTTGCTGGGAAGAAGAAGTGGCGCAACAAACTCCCCAGCAGCACAGCTGTCTCTTCAGTTAGAAAAACTGGTTCTATACAATAATTTATAAGATAATTTACAGTACGCAAAACACAATATAAATTATAAATTAATAGCCATATTTTATTTTATTTTTTATTTTACTTTATTGGGACATAAAACAGTTACACATTACAGTAAACGAGTGACAGAATAAATTAAAAAACTAGGTAAACGTGTAACCCACACCAATGTCCGCGAAATAATGGTATTCTTGGAAATTAGACCAGAAGTGACTTTTTTTAAAAGAATTTTAGAAATACCTACAGGAAATGATTGAAATAAGCAAATCAGACTAACGAGAATTTAATAACAAGAATCGAATAACAAATTAACTAAACGAAAAAAAATACACAGACACAATAATTAGAAATGTAACCGACAGAGTGACGTTCTAACGATGTTGTTCCCACGACGATCCAAGTGAAAAAAGGGCCGGTGCTAGTGCCGCACCGCCTTATATAGGTCTTCCCCCTCTTCATATCTTCCTATCTTCTACACGGTCTTTCCTGACTGGAGACCGTCCTCGGACTCCTTTAACTTCTAGCTTCGAAGATTTGTCTCCAACGTTGGCATGGAAGGTCCCGATTCTTCACTGCTTGCAGGTGCAGTGCTGATCGGCATCTCCAGCTGCTTCTGCGTGCCAGAGGTGCAAGGTTCTGGTTCCTCATCAACTGGCTCAGCCTCGTCAATGGACTGTTCCGACTCCTCGTTTTCTGCAAAAGAAACAAACAGACCACACGAGAATCAATTTTGTAAAATAACAAACCATCCATTGTAAGCTGTTGATAAGATAGCTCTTTTCAACACCACACATTTTAACATCATAATAACTTTGGGCTAGCCTAGCAAAGCCTACGCACATTAGGTGTGAAACATACAAATATCTAAACCACCCGGGGCGAGACTTGTCGGAAGATCGCCACCTCACGACTCGTTAGAGACCTACGTGAGGCATAACTTTGCGTGTGTGAATCGGTTCACATACAAGCATGTTTCAAACCATTCCCAGACATATCATAGAAATGCTTATCAGCAAGCATGTATTCCCACTAAACACGATAGTCAGGCACCAACTCATAGTCAAACTCTACGTGTACCACAGCTCCAGGATAACATGTCTGAGAACACCACTCCAAGACCATAGGTCCGATAAAGCTACTCCAAGACCACACGGGTCCGATACGGCTACTCCAAGACCGTAGGTCCGATAAGGCTACTCCAAGACAGTATCCCTTTGTGAGCTGTTCCCAAGGTATGTTCCATATACTAGGTAGCGTGTCCGATGTGCTCCAAGACAGAGGCCCATCCAATAATATGAAACCATACCTCACTTGAAGTGTATCCGTCAAATTGAGATAGCATGTCCGATGCGCTCCAAGACAGGCCTATTTCAAATTGCAAGACTAGACTTCCCTTCAACATCGTTCAGTATTACCAATCCCAACAAAAAATCACTCATTAAGTTAATAGAAACCTCTTAATTTACAAACAATGACATCAAATAAGTCATATTCAGTGAATTGTATCACTTACATAAAAATAATCAAAACTCATTACGCTAACTCATTACACAAAAACGTAACACTCACCGCTAAAGAAAGCAGAACACACGTCGGGAGTCCATTCCCCTTGCCACGGGATCATGTATTCCGCAGCTGCTTGTGTAGACTTGCCATACGAGCCAGCCAAGAGGTGCAACTCATAGCGACCGTGTGGGAGTACCTTCGCCACGCGATAAGGCCCTCGCATGCACGAATCCAGCTTCCCAGTAGATTGGGCCTGTTTTCTCACAAAAACAAAAGAGTTCAGTTCAAAAACACGAGGTCGCTTTCGCCCTTGATTAACATAGGCGTCCTGATGTGCTTGATTTAAACGGAGACGTTCAGATGCTCTTTGACGACTCATTTCGCGAAGAGCTTCCCGATTAGGGTTGGAACCTTCCAAGGCCACATCGCGAACCAAGCTACGAATAAGTGGCGTCGCAGCATCAATACCTATCAATAGGTTCAAGGCTGAATACTGAGTTGTTCTGTGTTTTGTGATATTGAGAATCAACTGCAGTTTCCACATAACACTCGGCCACTTTTCTTGTCGATGGTTGCACTCAATACGAACCATGTTCAGCACAGTGCGACAATATCGTTCTACCTGCCCGTTAGAGTGATGCATTTCAGGGGTTATAAGGTGAGTGTCGCAACCCATATCTTTGACCCAATCTAAGAATTCGGTACTCTGAAACATGCGACCTCTATCGGCTACTATTAGTTTAGGAGTTCCGAAGAGGGAGATCATATTGGTGAAATGGCGATTTAGTTCGCCAGCGTCTTGTCGGTACATAGGATATAACAAACAAAATTTAGAAAACGCATCTATAACTATAAGAACATGGCGATAACCATCGGCTTCGGGAAGAGGACCTAAGGAATCTAAATGGATAGTTTCGAAAGGTAAATCTGGTTTTTCCCAAGAGTGGATGGGCTGTAGAGGGGCTCGGGGGACTTTCTTATGGGAAAGACACACTAAACAGTGTGTTACATACTTTTGTACAAACGCCCTCAGCCCTGGAAACCAGAAGTGTTTCGTGATAAGATCAACGGTCTTATCGACACCGGGATGATCATGTTCATCATGGAAAATTCGTAACAGGCTAAGTCTGTGACCTTTTGGGATATAGCAAAGGAATTTGGGATTTTCACCAGTAGGTGAGAACTTTACATAAAGAATGTCGTTTTTGAAAATATAACGGCTGGAGTCTAATTGGCCATCCGCCAATTTTTGAATAAGAGACCGGGTCTCCTCATCGGAAGCCTGAGCAATCCGCGCCCAATTCAGAGGTTTCTGAACAGTGCACACATTGACTGGATTCCGACTAAGATAATCGGCATGGGACAGAAGGCTTCCTTTCCTGTAGTCTAGGCTGAAGTCAAAATCTTGGAGGTATACCCACCACCGAGCCACTCTTGGCAACAAATCTTTCTTACGTTGTGTAAGCTTCAATGCGTTACAGTCGGTGACCACAGTGAATCGTACACCCACAAGATAATGCCTGAAATACTGAAGAGCTTTTACCACCGCAAGAGTTTCAAGCTCATATGAGTGGTATCTGCTCTCAGCTCCCTGAGTAAGCCTACTGAAGTAGGACACCACTCGCTTACGATTACCTTCATGCACTTGCATCAAGATTGCTCCATACCCAATAGAACTTGCGTCTGTGTGAACTTCTATGGGTAATGAAGGGTCATAAATTGCAAGTACTGGCTCGCTCGTTAGACATTCCACAATGTACTTACGAGCCGCCCGTTGTTCAACTCCCCAATTAAAATGTGCTCCCTTTTTAGTGAGTGCCGCAATACACGCAGTTTTCTGGGCAAACCCAGCGATATACCGCCTGAAATAGCTAGCTAAGCCCATGAATTGTCTAACCTGCTTTACATTTTGCGGTTCGGCTGAGTCAATCAAAGCCCTCACTTTTTCATGACTCGGCTTAACCTGACCTTCGGAAATTGATCTACCCAAATATTCGATATCTGTGGCCAAGAACGAGCACTTTTTCAAATTGATGGAAAACCCAGCTTTAGTCAAAGTGTCAAGAACCCTTTGTAGTAGAACAAGGCCTTGATCAATACTTCGGCTCATGATTAGAATGTCATCTATGTAGACGAGGATATCACCAGATTCAATTAGTTTGCGAAGTGTTTTTGTGATTATACGTTGATAAACTACTGGAGCATTCGCCAAGCCGTAAGGCATCTTCAAATATTGATAATGCCCCTCTGGCGTGACAAAACCCGTAAGCGGAACTGAGTCCTGGTCTAATTGAATTTGATGAAATCCAGTTGCCATGTCAAGGGAACTGAAATATTTATTATGCCCTAAACGGTCTATATAGTCATCTATACGTGGTAACGGAAAACGATCTTTAATAGTTATCTCGTTTAATTTACGAAAGTCCACACACATCCTATCTGTGCCGTCTTTCTTTTTAACTAAAAGAATCGGGCTTGCGTAATCAGACTCCGACTCTTCTATAATTCCTTTATCCAACAAGTCCTTAATAATATCACGGACACGAAGAGTCTCAGCGTGAGAAAGTTGGTACGGCCGATAGTAAATAGGAGTGTTGGTATTAAGTTTAATGGACATACAACCTGTATTTACAGTTGATGTTGCAGTACCGGAAATAAAATACTGAGAGAAATTATTCATTATTTCTAGCAACTTATCCAAGTGACCGTCAACTAGGGGTGTATTGATTGGAATTGAAGTCTCAGATTGTATGTTCATTACCCTATGCAAGTTATCAACGCTTCTTGTAAGTGACTGACAATCTTTAGTGCGAACGTACCTAACACCGTCCCTATTAAGAACATCCGTTCCTACTATGACCGGCGTGTTCATATATTCGGCGGACACAACAAACAAATCTACCTCGAGGGTTAAACCGTCAAGTTCAATAGGTAACGTCACGTAACTTGTACTCTCTACCTCTTGGGTACCTAACCCCTTCAAAACACGAAGCGCTGGCTTACGTGAACAATTGAAATGCTTAAGCAGCGAAGACGAAATTAAAGATATAGTGGACCCACTATCAATCAAAACATCGACCGCTACGTCCTGTATAATTGCTACAACAACATCACTATTTTTGGTGTTTACAAACTCGTTGCAGAAGTTAACACTACTTTTGTTTGCAGCTTCCGATCTTTGCTTAGCGAAGCAATTTTCGGCCTTATGACCCGGTTTCTTACAAAAGCTACAAGTTTCGGATCTAGTCGGTACAAAACCAGACGTAGGGTTAGTCGTAGGATTATTAGACGAAACGCTTGGCGGTTGATCAGTTCTCGGTTTCCTAGAACACATTGCCTGTCTATGTCCTGATTCGCCGCAAGAAAAACATTTAACATCATTTAGATTACGCTTCCGAGAAAGATCTGTAGTTTGTTTATCTCTTAGAGAACGAAACGCGGAACTTTTCGACGTACTAGTGTTGTTTGGCTTAACGTAGATTGAAAAGTATTCGACCAAGTGATTAGGTAACAGCTTGGCGTTCGTCGCTGACGCTTTTATGTTGGGATCGGTGATACCGCGTACTATTATCGCCGAAATTAGCTCGTCACTAAGTCCCCGCACTACTCGTAAACGGAGCAATGACCGACGCACGTAATCCGCATACGTAGAATAGTTATCGGAATTTTTGGTCATTACGTCATATAAAATATTCGCGACGTCCGGTACTCTAGGGCACAACGGTTTAAATTCCTTTTTGAAGTTGCTCCACGATCGGTCATTAGTTACCCATTCGTTAAGCCATGATCGAGCGTCACCTTTCAAACAATTACCAATACGCGACAAGCATTCGAAATCACTCCAATTGTTTAAAACTTTAGCGCGATCGACCTCCGCACACCAATCATCAATATTATGTAGGGTAGGATCAAAATTTGAAATATAAAAATTCTGAGATCGGCCCGCAGTATTAATTGACCGAATAGCATCCACGATACGATCGGTTACCGTAGCTTGTGTTGAATTCGAATGATCATTCACGTTCCTAATCAGATGGTCCGACACCTGTACCGACGCCTGCTCAGATAATCGTAACGGCGGAGTTCTAGAACGAGAACGTGAATAACGACGGTAGTTATATCCGCGAGCCGGTGACGTAATATGTCGAGACGCAGTCTCTCCAGGCGAAGGTGAAACGAGACGGCGGCGACGCTCCGGTGGTGACGAATGACGCAAGCTACGCGATTTTATTCGACCTGGCGATCGTACCTTATTATGTTCTAGCGACGGTGTTCGCTGGCGCCGCGATGCCCGTCGGCTACGTACACTATCAGACACTAAAGTTTTATCACGATCACACGAACGCACTGGCAAGGGTGAAGCCCTCGTTTTGTCTTCAAGCGCTTTAAGGCGAGACATCATCGCTTGTATCTCGAGCCGTAACGTGTCGTTTTCATTAGGGGATCGCTCGCGGTACCCACTATTTTGCCGCGCCCGACTTTTGCGACGCGAGTCGCGACGGTCGTGAAGAGGACTATAGTCGCGACGCGAGCTACGAGTATTATCGCGGCTGCTGCAGAGACTGCGACTACGATCGCGTTTGCGGTCTGCCATCCTAACGTCCTAACCCAAGACACTGAAAACAACAGACCAACAGACTAACACACGATCAAACGTATACCAGTAATAACACTCAACACAAGTAACCACACACAAGTAAAAAAAATGCAGCGACAGACCACAACGGAAAAAATAAATTGACACAAAAAATAAAAATGGGGGTATTTGTGATTAAAACCAAGCGAAAAGTGGGCAATAGAAATGGGAAGAATCCCACTTCTGATCTTGGAAATTAGACCAGAAGTGACTTTTTTTAAAAGAATTTTAGAAATACCTACAGGAAATGATTGAAATAAGCAAATCAGACTAACGAGAATTTAATAACAAGAATCGAATAACAAATTAACTAAACGAAAAAAAATACACAGACACAATAATTAGAAATGTAACCGACAGAGTGACGTTCTAACGATGTTGTTCCCACGACGATCCAAGTGAAAAAAGGGCCGGTGCTAGTGCCGCACCGCCTTATATAGGTCTTCCCCCTCTTCATATCTTCCTATCTTCTACAGTATATTATAGTTACTTTAATACGTGCGTCGATTTTACAGAAAATTAAAAAGTACTCGTACTGTCTCGTAGGTATTTTAGAATAAATACCTATAGGTTTATGATGGCTATTTCAAAGATGCAATAGCCATCCTTTTAAACTAAAAGTGTGTAAGCGCGAAAATATCTAAGTCGATGAAGTGGGTGTTATACGTATCTACAATGCGTCGGAGAGGCGCCCGTGCACCAGCGTGAGTTCTGCACCTTGCGGTGTGAAACAGCCGAGGCACGCGCGCCTCTCGACGCATCACAGTTCTTGGTACAACGTAACATAAGTTATTGGTGATATCTGGACAATCAAACCTGTTATTACAAAGACCATGAAGCATCATGACCATCAATAGGCTGCATCTTGACTCCAAGCTTTGAAGTTTATAACGTATCAATAATTGATTGTATGGTAATTTAGACTTAGTGCATCTGTAGTGCATACTACGTAAATATTTTTTTTGAACCATTTCCATTCTTTTTATATAAACATCAAAAATGGGACTCCAAATCGGTACTGCGAATTCCAATTGAGAACGGACCAAAGCTTTGTAAAGTAGTAAAAAAGTAGACGGTCTTATAAAGTCGTTTGAAGAACGCATGACCAAACCAAACATACGATACGCCTTATTAACGATGTTGTCGATATGAAGATTGAAGTGCAATTTTGAGTCCATTACAACCATTATGACAGCTAGCACACGCCAATATACCAACCAAAATCATCGAGAACTATACTCAAGCAGAAATAAAAATAACTAAACGTAAACAATATCTAATACTACCTATCTATCTATACTGTGGCGTAATGAGATTTCGAAGCGCGTCGTGTCAGTCGTTTTCTTTGAAGACATAATACTATTACTTATTTATACTGTGACCATACCTTCGTACCACTTTAAAGTTGAATACATGGGATCGAAGAACAATACTTCAGTCATTAATAGTTTTAATGAGTGTAATAGTAATTGTTTTTATTGTTTGTAGTATTCCTGAAACCTCTAGAAATAGTGACAGAAATCTATTTACGCGACTGTGGCGAAGCCAAAAAAGGAGGGTTATGTGTTTGACCTGTATGTATGTCAGTCCCTATGTTCCTTCGTAACTACTAAACGGCTGAACCGATTTTGATGAATGATATTATGACGTTAGATTCGTCTTTATTGCGCGAGTGTCACTGGGTAGGTATATTAAATTAACTAGCTGTGCTCCACAGTTTCACTCGCATAGGTCTCGATCTCGTAGGAATATCGGGAAAAAAAGTATTCTATGTTCTAACCCAGGTCATGGTCTACCTATGTGCTAAATTTCATCCAAATCCATTCAGCCGTTTTAGCGTGAAAAAAAAACAAACTCACTTTCGTATTTATAATATTAGTTAGGAAGTTAGGATATAATTATTAGCACAACTGTCAATGTTGGATAATTATAGTTTAAAGAACAATTCAATAATTATAAGAATTCAAGTTAATAAATGATTTGATTCGATTAAAGCTATGGACTCGCCCCCTATAACATTATCCACGACTCCACATGGAACTTTGGCGAAATGTAGTTTACAACGTGTTTACATCTCTGCCTACCCATTATTAGCCTAATATTTTCCCAACTATGTTGGGGTCGGCTTCCAGTCTTACCGGATGCAGCTGGATACCAGTATTTTACATGGAGCGACTGCCTATCTGACTTCCACAATCCAGTTACTGGATAACACTTTAGGGGCATGAGGAACTGGGTGTAAAGTTCACTCATCCACCATAGAAAAGAGAGGATCCTCCGACCAGACGGGTGTTGTGTCTGGCGGGCCGACTGCCCGACTGTTGATGTCGGATAGTCTTATATATATGTCGTTCGCGCGGTAAACTCTAATTGCGCGATGCAGGATTTGTGTGACGTCATGTCTTTGATGCGTAGTTCGTATGTGGCGGTGACTGGTTGTCAGACTTTCGTTCTTCTGACGACCCGTAACAAAGATCTGCAAATAACAGCCAGAACCAACGGTTTTTCGTGCTTTCCGAGGCCCGGCCCTGGGTCTTGGTATGTAAAGATGGTCACCCATCTATGGAACAACCGCGGCAAGCGTAGCTTAACCTGATCGATCGACCCGCACGGTTGAGCCGCAAGCCCCTCCTCGTTACATCTCTGCCTGCCCTTGTGGGGAAATCACGCCGTGATGTCTAACGTCATTATTCCAATTCATTCACACTAAACCTCACACTTATTCTCATTCCCTCATCAACTAACGAGTGAACACGAATGGCGTGACGAATCGATTCTGAACAACAATAGTTGCTACAATGGCCAACTAATTGTTGATATATCGGGCAATTTCACAGATAAACGGTGTTAGCTGTTTTTCTAAGGACAACGCTTGATTGGGGGATAGGTGAGGACAAAGGTGGTTTGAGATAGGAATTAATGGACCGCCTTAAGAGCGTTTATCCTAAAAGTTGGCAACGTTGATAAATTAAATGAATAATTAAAAATGAATACCAAAAATAATAAATTAAATTAAAGTGGAAGTGAGTAGTAGAAAAACATTTATTTTATTTAATAGTTTATGTACACATTTAAACTTATTTCTAAAGAAATAAGCAGAGCAGAGTTTTTTGTTTTACTTTTTTCAAATAATAATATAATATTAGCCCTCTACCTCTATCCTATCTTGCTGTGCCCGACAGAGTCCACAATGATCTAAAATGATCTATATTTTATAATGTACCTACCACCTATGTTAATCTATATTTTGATTAATTTGGCAATATTACTGTACGGAAATATGAAATGTGGCTAACTAATGAATTAAAATATATTGATGCTGAAATGCAATAAATAAAATCGTAAAAACAAATACTTCGTTTTAGATGTAATAAAAGTATTTGGAAACTTTCCAAATGCCTTTTTCAAACCTAAAACGGTTACAACATCAAATTCAATGTTATGATTGCAATTCTTAATTATTACTCTAGTTCGCTCGTTAGCGAAATTTCTTATTTCCATATAGTAATATTGCCAAATTTATCAAAACAGCGAAATATTTGACACCTATTTGCGACGTTGCCCACTTTCAGAATAAACGATCTCTTAGAGAGACAGCATAGAATAGAACAAGATGAGTGCTGACACAACGCTGGTAATTTATTGCAAAATAAAGAAGTAATTATTTATTTTTACAAAATAATAATAAACACTATTATGATATGTTGCTTGTAGAATAATCTGACAAAAAAACAGAATAATTGCATGTATTATTACCACATGTGTATTAATATGGTTTTTACTTGATAAAATATATTTTTTTACGTATCTCTGTGATTTTTTTCTCTCGTATCAAATTAGTTGTATTATGTTTTCACTATCTAAATAGCATTTATCCTGGAAAATATCATATTCATAGGTATTTTACCTACTTTCATCCCGGTAGCACACCTCCGCCGCGAAACCATACTCGTACTAGCGAAACCGCAGTATCTAGTTAAATTCAATAGACTCGCGTCATTTTCCGCTACTCGCAACCGATTCGAGTAGCGGAACATGAAGCGCGTCAATTGAATTGAACTACGGGGGCTTCGCTGCTATGGTTTCGCGGTGGATGTATGCTACCGGCGTTAGGTGTCATAAAACTTGCTCTTAGCTCCTGTAGTCTCCTTCACATATCATGAAATAGGGACTAGTGGCTGAATAATAACAGCCGCACGGGTTGAATGAAGGCTAGCTTAGCCTTCATTCAACCCGTGCGGCTAGTGTATTGTAATTCTTTTGAGAAAATATATATCTTTAACCGTATTTATTTCTGTAAATTGGTTCAAAAAACACTTTTACACGTCAACATTAAATTATGTTTAAAACTAGATGAGTACGGTGTTTCCTAACCGACTACTCTGAGAAGAAAGACCGAAACAAACTCAGAATTAAATCCTAACACTTTTCTTCTCGCCAGTACAAAGGGCTAAGCGTGATACAGTCACGCAAATACAATGATACTAAACTTTGATTAACTACACTAAATCGTTAATCTCTCGTTAACTTAAATGACTGTTAAAACTATAATTTGTACACCTACTAATTAAAAGCGAAACAATGGGGGTGGTTTATTCTTGCTTTAGAAGTACCTACTTACAAAAATAGTATGGTTTGAGAAGAGGCAAGTATTTATTGTAAAGCTTCGTGCAGACTAGCGCGATGCGACAGCGCGACGCGACACCGGCTATTGTTACACCGTGAAGTTTTCTTAGAAATTGTATTATTCTAGTCGCGTCGCGTTGGTCTGCACGAGCCTTAATACAACTGACCCGACGAGCGTTGCCTTGTCCAAATTCCAATTCCTATAGAAAAATCACTTTCAGTTTTTCCCGAATTTTAAAATTTTCTGAACAACCTTTCCAATTTATTTCCCCAAAAAACCTTCGGACTATTACGACAAAACAAATCACAAAGCAGAAATTCGCTCAATCGGTCGAGCTCGACTTCATTTTTATTTATAACGATTTATGTAACGTTTATAATTATATCGAAATAATCTATTAAGATAGATAAATATTATGATAGCATAAACAAAAAAAAAAAAAACTAAATGTATGTCTGTAATTTTTATGGTGTATTCTATCTGTCTATCCAAACTAAGTGCATACATGTTAACGAAACCGGCCTCACGTCACTCCTTCAAAATCTAAATCAATCTCCCTAGCCTAAAGCTTCGTGCAGACTAGCGCGACGCGACAGCGCGACGCGACAGCGCGACGCGACACCGGCTATTGTTAAACCGTGAAGTTTTCTTAGGAATTGTATTGTTCGAGTCGCGTCGCGCGTCGCGTCGCGCTGGTCTGCACGAGCCTTTATCCCAACCATATTAGTATTTTCTGCGGAACGACTGCCTATCTGACCTCTACAACCCAGTTACTGGGTAACACGACACCCCTTGGTAAGACTGATCAGAAATTTGGGCTTTTGACTACCCGTAACGACTGTCAAAGATCTAAGAATGGCAGCCGGGACCAATGGCATAACGTGCTTTTCAAGGCTTGGAGGGGTCTCAATATGTAAAGGATGGTCACCCATCCATGAACCGACTGCGGTGACTTAACCATCGATCGACTCCTGCGCCTGTTATTATTTAGCCATGATCTTCATTTTAAATAAAATCTCAAATTGACTGGCAACGCTCATTCATTCATTTAACATGCAACGAATCATTTTTTAAAGTTCTGTGAAACCACAGATACTATACGACGCAATCAAAATCTACCTGATTCCAAAAAAACAGGCGTGAACAATTAATAATGCCCCGATCCGGATATCGAACCTGGTACAATTACGAATCGAACACTTGGTTCAGTTCATCAAGAACAATTAATATAAAATAATTGTTCTACGGTAACTAATGTTTAATGGTCTTGTTAACTAGCTGGTAACGGTATTTTGTTTGTTTCAGTTTTGGATCGATAAAAAAAAATCGGTATTTAGCAGGCGTGAGATTTTATTTGTATTTAATGATTTATCCTCGAGAATCAATAACAGATCTGCAATGCTAACCCGGACCCTAAGTGCGTAATATACGATCAATCGGAATTTGAATCGTTTTGAAAGAAATAGCTAAACCATTGCTTCTAAGTTCGAACAAAAATTCTGCCAGACAACGTAAATAACGCAATGAATGTGGTTGAACTGTCAAAATGAAACAAATTTCTATTAAATTGTCATTATATTAATGGGTCGTATAATTTATAATATTCAGTTTTAACGTTTTTTTAATACAATCAATCTACCCATATAATTTTACTATTTGATATTACGTCATCAAATTTACGTCATCATCAGATTTCTGAAATGACAATAAATGCAAAAAATTACTGGGGAATGTACCATTATTAATCTGTCGACCCTTTTCCTAACTACGTTGGGGTTGGCTCCAGTCTAACCGGATGCAGCTGAATACCAGTATTTACATGGAGCGACTGCCTATCTGACCTCCACAACCCAGTTACTGGGTAACGCGATATCCCTTGGGAAGACTGGTGGTCACACTTTCGGGCTTCCGACTACCCGTAACGACTGTTAAAGATCTACGAATACACACATAAGGTTCAGTTTGCGTTTCAACTTCATATTTTTGATGACTTTTTTAACAGTATTAGTCAGTCTAAAATCAACTTTATTTACACTGGAATAAAGTTATGCCGATAAATTTAATTTAATGTTTTGTGTTGTAAATTATTTTACATAATATTGTAAAGAATCATGCTGGGGAGTTTGTTGCGCCACTTCTTCTTCCCAGCTAAAGCACTAGGAAGTGGTGAAGGGCGGGCGTTTTGGGGGACCGTCTTATGTAATTTTGACGTTCGAGAAGTGCTGATTCTCCGCCGATTTTTAAACAAACGGCAAAGCATAGGTACTCCCAGACTAAGCCCAGGTTCGCCAACGCAACAATTTTTTTCGCCTCGATTTGATCAAATCTCGGTGTTGAACCGAGCATTGAGAGTCCAACAGAGTGCATCCCAGTGCGTCAAAAAAAAAATACTTTGTTGGATTTTCAACTCTCGGCCATTGGCAGTGCGTTGAAAATCCGGGGCGCGATACAAAATCTCCCGTACGAGTGCTAAGTAACAGTGTTTGGCGTCAGAATGGCGCGCGACAGGTCTGTAGTCTGAACTCCTTGCACTATTGACTTGAACCCACAAGCATAGTATTATATCTATCGCTATTTATCTAAGAAAGTTTACAGAATATCGTGCACCCAATACGAGCTACCATTTTAGTATTATTATCAGCAGGAGTTTCTTGCCCGTTCTTCTCCATAGGTAGCTACTACGCTTTGGAATGGGCAACTATAGCTTCATCTTTCTGACTGATCGACCCCTTGACAATTCAAAAGTGCCTGTTTTTTTATGTAGTATATTTAGGCAGTTGCAGACATTTATTTCATTTATCATCTTGAATATAATAAAGCTTCGTTCAGACTAGCGCGACGCTACAGCGCGACGCGACACCGGCTATTGTTATACCGTGAAGTTTTCTTAGAAATTGTATTGTTCGAGTCGCGTCGCGCCGTCGCGTTGCGCTGGTCTGCACGAGCCTTAATCATCTAACACTAAAATATATAAATTATGTATAAGACAAAGAGGCAAAAAAAAGGTAGATCTCATTGGGCATCAACAAATTCGTCCGCATCGCTGTAATTGGGAAAAGTGCAATTGGTTTGTTTGAAATTAATGCTTTGAGTTTGAGTTTGCGCCGTGTCTCAGGTCTAACAGAATTGAACATAAATAATTCATCAATTCATTTCAATCCCTGAGCGACTCAAACGCGGAACTTTAGTTTACATAACACATAATAACATCACGCCTGTATTCCCCGAAGGGTTAGACAGAGGTGTGCCTATAGTACACCCACATTTAGCCAGTTATGTGTAACTCCCATGTAATGGGGGACAAGCCTATTGCCATCAACCGAGTCAAAAATCCAGACTCAATTACACTTTTTCCAACCAGGGAATCGAACCCAGGTCCTCATGTTCAGTAGCAGCGCCTACGACCGACGAGGCAACATTTTTATTTGTATGCAGCAAAAGTCGCGGGGTACAGCTAATCCTAACTTCCTAACTAATAATATGAATGCACAAGTCAGTTTGTTTGTTACGCTTTCACGCTAAAACGGCTGAACGGATTTGGATGAAATTTGGCACATGGATAGACAATAATCTAGAGAAGGATAAAGGCTACTTTTCATCCTGGATCGCAGACGGAGTCGCGGGCAACAGCTAGTATACTATACTTCCATAATTTAAAGATAACGTACTCTCATAGCAACATAATACTCATAAAATATTTAAACAAGAACACGACCAAAACAAAACAGTCACAGATTTATGAGATGGTACACTCAGACATACCTACATACATAAATACAAGTTGTCTGTACGTGTAACTGCACATTACTCGGGAACTAGTCGACGATATTTCATTATACATCATTTGGGGACCGAGTGTACTGTACAGGATGTGGTCGTATTTGTTATAGTTTTTATTTTTCTTTTACGAGCCACGTACGCATATATAATTTTCTATTTTTATTTAGTAAGTATGTATATAAAAGAAAGGGATAAACATTGTACATTACATAAAAATCAATAATATTGAAGGGTCTGTTTGGACTGTCAAAATAACAACTTTTTACTAAATGTATTATGAAAGTTTATACTTACTTACAATGATATTAGAAGTAAAAAGACGTAGATAGGTTACATAACTAACATTCTATCTTCAAAAACGGCACTATGTCACACTATTATATGACACGTGGAAGAAGGAGGGCATGTCGTAATTATCGGGAGCGAAAAAGAGACAAAACGAAGAAAATGTGGCTAATTAGCCAACTTTTGACGTGCCACTTACGGAACGTTTATAACCTATCTACCTCTTTTTACATATAATATCATTGCTTACTTATAACAAAAACATCATATTTTTTTTAAATTTTGGTCGTCTGTCTGTTTGTTCCGGCTAATCTCCGAAATGGCTGGACTGATTTTGATAGGACTTTCACTTGCAGATAGCTGATGTTATAAGGAGTAACGTATGCTGCTTTTTTTTTTGAAAAACAATCCACGCAGGCGGAGCCGTGGGCAGCAGCTTCATATATAAAATAATTAAGATAAGACAGGCTTAAACGCAAAAGTCGCAAAAGCGACGTTTATAAGTGCCTACACGATAAAAAAACTGAAAGAATGTTAACTGTATACTGTATTTTAAACTAAACCTTATGGCCGCTGCACATTCCTGTCCGATTTCTCTCGCTAGGTCTCGCGAAAAAGTCTCGGCGAGGGGTTTCAGCGCGAGCCATTGTTGGCCATGTACAATGTACACTCTCGCCTAGTTCAGTTGAAGTTGTAAACCCGCAAGCAACACTGTAGACACGAGAGTGTACAGCGACGCACTCGCAACTGCTGCGAAATCCTTCGCGAATCCTACCGAAACTCTTTGACTTTGACACAAAAGCCGACACGGGACGGAGAGCGAGCGAGGAACACCGCGACACACCGACGCGGGCCGAGCGCTCTCATCTAAATTCTCGCACTCGGCCTGTTTTGGTGTTCCTCTGCGAGAGTGTACAGCCGCCATTAAAGCTCTGCTTTAAATGTCAACACAAAAAGTTTCATAACTGAAAGATGATTACAACAACCCTTTTGGCATCTCCATAATTATTTTAATTTAGTCAAATTGGAGATTATGTTTCAATCACGACCATAAGACAGTGTTGATAATTTCCAACGTCACGATATTATCTTGAACGTCCACGTCCACGACTATAAATTGTATGGAAATACACGTGCACGTTATAACGTTATTGTGGATAAAAAAAAAACCGTCTTCATGTTGGAAACATGACGCTTTGTTTTTTTTTTATTACAATGCTCTTTCTGATGACAGCCTTTCGCCTGGACACACGTTGCCGTGCCCGACTTGGAGAACTTTAAACAGACACTCAGGGGGCCTATTACGAACTTTAAAAAAACCAGGCAAGTTCCAGGCAATTCATTTCACTGGCTGGTTAAATTTTGTAATTCTGACCGACTTATTTATTTATTAAAACTATATTGTACTTGTAGCGGTTACACCGCCACATACGAACTACGCATCAAAGACATGACGTCACACAATTCCTGCATCGCGCAATTAGAGTTTACCGCGCGAACGACATAGATAAGACTATCCGAAATCAACAGTCGGGCAGTCGGCCCGCCAGACACAACACCCGTCTGGTTGGAGGATCCTCCCTTTTCTATGGTGGATGAGTGAACTTTACACCCTGTTCCTCATGCCCCTAAATTGGTGACCCCGAGTATGAACGTCAACGCAGCCTTCGTGCAACTACTTCAGCGTGACGTCATCATCATCACTCCCGCAAGCTTTCGTGAGGCGAGTCACACAGACAGCCAGCACCCTCGGCTTCAACGGGTATCCTGACCACCAGCATGCAGCGACCGCGCATTCCTGGGCATCACCCTCAGCCTCATCACCCCGACTCACTGGGGAATCACAGCAATCATCTCAATCAGCGCAATCACCGCTATCACCTCAATCTCCTCAATCACCGCAATCACCTCAATCACCTCAATCACCACAATCGCCGCAATCACCTCAGACAGTTCCGACTCACCGCGAACTGTGCGGCACCCGGTTCCGACTCACGGGAACCTTAGCTGGCACTGTGAAGCATCGCAAGATACAAGACTCAGCCCACTATCGACCTCCGGTCTCCGGAGGGGAGTGATGTAGCGGTTACACCGCCACATACGAACTACGCATCAAAGACATGACGTCACACAATTCCTGCATCGCGCAATTAGAGTTTACCGCGCGAACGACATAGATAAGACTATCCGAAATCAACAGTCGGGCAGTCGGCCCGCCAGACACAACACCCGTCTGGTTGGAGGATCCTCCCTTTTC
This sequence comes from Xanthia togata, assembly GCA_963853775.1. Classification (NCBI taxonomy): domain Eukaryota; kingdom Metazoa; phylum Arthropoda; class Insecta; order Lepidoptera; family Noctuidae; genus Xanthia; species Xanthia togata. The sequence continues at coordinate 9,488,426 of OY970816.1, forward strand.
TATGGTGGATGAGTGAACTTTACACCCTGTTCCTCATGCCCCTAAATACTCAACAAAATACATAACAAAAACGCTGGCCTATAATAGCTGGCTTGTAATTCTTTGCCGTAACATTCAGAAACACTAAACTGACTGACTGACCACTAACTGGCTTGTTTGACGAGTTCATAATACGAAATTGCAAGGCAGTTCTCTTTATGCCGTAAACTGCCTGGAAATAAGAGTTCGTAATAGGGACCCTGATCTGCAGCAGCAAACACAATCGCAACAGGTGGCGTTTCTCGGATGGTTTCGGTCCTCAATGTGGGGTCTCCCCGCAGACCATGGCCCACCTTTCTTTTTGCACCGCATGCCCTGTCACCTGTACATGTAAGGACCTTATGTCTGAAAGAAAGAAATAAAGAAAAATATTTTATTTGGGACACGCACTTAAAAATAATACAAAATATATATATATATATATATATATATATATATATATATATATATATATATATATATATATATATATATATTGGAACCTATTTGGCGTCCAATATGACGTTTTGTGCATATAATGTGACGTCCACCTGCTTATGGCGTCTGGTATACGGACGCCCAAAGGGAAACTGACCACAACGTACTCTATAGGTTCTACTGGTTATAGATATATAAACTTTTTGTTCCAAAATTGGACGTCATTTTTTTTGCGATCTACCTGTATTGTATATTTTGTTAGTTCAGTGACTTACCGTTCCAAAAAAAAGAGGCGCTCCTGTAGTAAGCAATAATTCCATAATTAGCCGTAATTGACGTCCCCGCGTTTAGTCCAAAATGCGACGTTGCCACTTTTCCGTGTGTTTGGGATCGTGATTCTTTTTTTGTTTACATTCATGTTTCATATTTTTAATTTCGCTGCATATTGACAATGCGCGAGCACGTTTAGTCTGTGACTAAAAAGACGTCCGTGATTGTGATTATTGAAAATGAATAAAAATACCGACGTAGTGAAAGGATTCTCCAGTTATTGCCTGGATTTAAAGGTAAGATTGCCATATTATTATTATTATTTTCCGCGCCGCGGGGGGGCGGAGGGGCTCGCGGCGCGGCCCGTGCCCGTGCGCTGATGAACGGTTACTAGGAGACCATCTATACATTACATACCTATCCTTTGAACTTAAGGGTATGTTTTAATTTAGTCATTGGGACAACACTTGTAGAAAATACTTACTTGATGAGATGACCCAGTGAACTCGAGTTAACTTTTTAGCCGCCTCAGAATTTAAATTCCTAAATAGAAGATCCCTCTGACATTCGTCTCGCTTAGGTAGATCATGCAATACTGCAATATCGTTATCGCATTTTCGCGAGAATGAGAATTTCGCGATTAGTAAAATGAGCTGCGCGATGGGAAATCCCCGATACCGACGACAGCTCAGAAATGCGTCAGCTATGAAAACGCTGCGCCCGCCGCACGTTGAGTTGGGTTCTCAGGATTTAAGTAAAAGGTGTAAAATAGAGTAGAAGTGAAAAGTACCTGTTTATAAAAACTAGCTTTTTTACTTATTTTTTTAATATTGCTCTGCTGTTATATTAGATAATTTATTTTTCTTACAGAAAATGAAAAAATATCTTCTTAAAAGCGTGATATAAAAAAGACTGATAAGTGTTTTTTTTTTATATTACTAAGGAATTTCATTCTTTTTTTTAAATTCTCACATACACACAAACTTTCACACTTATAATATTAATATGATTAGTATGATAGCCTCAGTTTAGGCAGGACGGAAAACGAAAATAAGACAGTATTACCATTGCTTAAAGTAGCAAATCAAGCAAAAATAATTAAGCCATGTCTTGCGCATAATTTCTGTATTCGGGAATACCTACTCATGCTATTATTAATTATTCTATTTTAGACAAATGCAATATGCTCTTATTTTCTAAGAACCTACTTTTTAACTGAACTAAGCTTTTAATTGCTTACAGAAACCCAGAAACTATCGTGCAAGAAGAGATCAGGAGAAATCAAATGACGAAGTGGGACTGATGCTGAATTGTCAAAACACACTTTAGATAAGTTGCATCCAGATAACAGCCCTGAAAATGTATCTGATTCTGCTTGTGAGTAGACAAAAGTAATTATTTCTCATTTATAATTCTGCTTTTATTTCAACTTTCAACTTTTCTTCTTCATAAGTTATTCGATTTGCGTGATGGCGAACAGTCATTATCAAAGTCTACTAAGTTTCTGATTGGACTCAAACTTATTGAAAATAACTTGAAGTCCCGGTTATTCCATGTATTCCGCTTAGTGGCAGCGACTGATCAGAACTACATTTCTGACGGGGATTCTCTTAACTGCACAGTTGTACATGTACCTACAGCTATTTTTTCTTTCTGGTCCAGCTCCACAAGGGCGCATAAACTAATTGCATTCAAATAGCATTCAAAAATATTGTTGGAATTGCTGAAGATTGCAAAAACTATCTTTGAATTGTATAACTTCAATCTCTTTTTTTTTATTGTATAATTGCATAGCACATGTGTGAGCACTGTGACCATGTACCTACCTTCTATAAAGCTACCATTTACTGGGTACGTCTTTCATTGACTTGATATGCCCTGGCGGCTAAGAGTATGTCATGCTCACTCAAATGTCTCGCTGGTGGTGGCGTGTGTGTTGGATCGTTGAGTTCCCTTCAAAATGGTTGAGCTAAACGGTGCTGATCCATGCGTCATGTTCGTGAACGGGCGCCATCAGTAGGGACTGGTCATCTCTTATCTGCCACGGCTTATTTTAATTTTTGAATTGTTTTATTTTTGATTTTTTATTACGGACGCTTTTTACGTACACGTCTTTCTACATTGTTCTCACATGTATAATTTCAACATGAATGATGTAAACAATATTTTGTAAGAATATAATTTTTTTTAAAAGAGTGTCCGTGGAGTTTCTTGCCCGTTCTTCTCCATAGGAACCTACGCTTTGGAATGGGCAACTAGCTTCATATTTCTGACTGACTGACTCCTTGACAATTCAAAAGTGCCTGTTTAGGGGTATGAGGAACAGGGTGTAAAGTTCACTCATCCACCATAGAAAAGGGAGGATCCTCCAACCAGACGGGTGTTGTGTCTGGCGGGCCGACTGCCCGACTGTTGATTTCGGATAGTCTTATCTATGTCGTTCGCGCGGTAAACTCTAATTGCGCGATGCAGGATTTGTGTGACGTCATGTCTTTGATGCGTAGTTCGTATGTGGCAGTGTAACCACTACATCACTCCCCTCCGGAGACCGGAGGTCGATAGTGGGCTGAGTCTTGTATCTTGCGATGCTTCACAGTACCAGTGGAGGTTCCAGTGAGTCGGAACCGGGTGTCGCATAGTTCGCGGTGAGTCGGAACTGTCTGCGGTGATTCCCCCCAGTGAGTCGGGGTGGCGCTGCGTCACGATCCAGTGAGTCGGATGTGGTATAGCGCCGGGTTGTGGCTGACTGCTAGCGTCGACCAGGAGAGGGTAGAATGGGCTCTGCTTGTGAGACCGGCCGAAGGTGCAGGTGCTGTGCCAAGGTTGCTGGTGAGGCTGAGGGTGATGACCAGGAATGCGCGTTCGCTGCATGCTGGTGGTCAGGATACCCGTTGAAGCCGTGGGTGCTGGCTGGCTGTGTGACTCGCCTCACGAAAGCTTGCGGGAGTGATGATGATGATGACGTCACGCTGAAGTATTTGCACGAAGGCTGCGTTGACGTTCATACTCGGGGTCACCAATTTAGGGGTATGAGGAACAGGGTGTAAAGTTCACTCATCCACCATAGAAAAGGGAGGATCCTCCAACCAGACGGGTGTTGTGTCTGGCGGGCCGACTGCCCGACTGTTGATTTCGGATAGTCTTATCTATGTCGTTCGCGCGGTAAACTCTAATTGCGCGATGCAGGATTTGTGTGACGTCATGTCTTTGATGCGTAGTTCGTATGTGGCAGTGTAACCACTACACCTGTAAATGGTTTAATTGAAATAAATGCTTCGAGTTTGAGTTTCAACTTATTTTATATCTCTCTTTTATTTCAGTTATTTTGAATGCGTGCAACAAAATACCCTAAATACAGATTTTTTAACATTGTGGCACCAATTGTCGGATATTGCAGGATAAAAATAAATAAAATAAGCATATATTGTGTTATCTGATACTTTCAGATTGAAAGATATTTAACGTCATTAATAAGAAAATATACGGATATATTCATCAGGTTGAAGAAGGTATTCACACGGCATTATAATTGGCGTCCGTTTAATATTATATTTAAAAAAAAACATTGTTGTGTAATTGTTTTATGATAGTTAGAGAAAATTAAATCTGTTATGTGCCTATTATATTTTATAATATTGTGTTGGTTGTTTATTTAATAAGACATGTTTTTGTGTACATCGCAATTTTGTTAATAGTATTTATATGAATCATTCATGCCGCACGGCATTTGACATCTCTCTTAAAGCATTAATGTTGCACAATAATTGGCGTCCGTTAAAAAATAGTAACGTTGTAACCGTCGAGATGCATAACAGTTTTCTTTATTTCCAAAGTTACGTGGTTTTAAACTGATTTGCACTGACTTTTTTTTTAAACATCCAGTGATCAGTGAGTGATAAAGCTACTTGTTATTAAGAAACAAATGTGCAAGTCGCGAGCTACGCCACAATAAAAATAACGTAAGACTTTGCTGCAGTGCACTAACACAGTTCTTATTTGCTAATTATAAAAGTGAAAAACTTTCAAGTCTAGATTACAATATTAGGTATAGAACTTGTTTTATTGTTTTTAGTTTTTAAAATGGATAATATGGCAGATATTGACATGTTTTTGGAGAGGAAGTTATTTTATTACATCTTGAAGAATAATCTTAAGTGGCCATGGCAAGAGGTACATTTTACTTTGAGATTTAATTGTATTAATTGTCAAAAAGTTCTACTTGATTATTACGATCGACCCCAACATATTGTTGCTGACATGAATGCGCCTAAAAATCAATTATTTTTGCTTAGATTAGATAGATTTTGGTGCTCCGATTGTGATTATGCGGTGTACGAACATTATCCCAAAGATGAATGTAATTATTGTTATGCACATTATGATTGAAAATAACCTAGTAATTGAAGTGTTTAAGGCTATTACCTCATAAATGTTATTGCTTCTCTATTAGGATAGTTATTTGCTTGCGTATTTATTATTTAAAAATATGGCGTCCGATTAATATTATTGAGGCATTAAATATTAAGTATTTGTATTTTTCTTCATTTAAGTTTGATTTTACTGTTGTAACCTACCCATGTTACAAGCGGTTCGGACTGGTGTACAAGTCTTCAAAATATACGTCGTATTTGTTATTTCACATTGTTAAGTATTTCACTTCCTATTAAATGTAGAATAAAACTATATGGATGTCAGTTTTTCACAGCATTCATGCTGCTTATTAGATAACTGACGTCCGTTATATTATGTAAGGAAACTATCAATTTGTTAATATTTTGTGCAGAAAATGCATTTTAAGTTGTATTTTATTTTTTAATTACCTATGTGATAAACAGATCGGACATGTTTACCTTCCTATACAATTATGCAAAATATACCTACGTTTTGTTTGCACTTTCAGATTGTAAGACATTTGGCGTCCTTCAAAATGTAAAAAAAAAAATATAAGTACGGATATCATCTGAAAGTATTCTCACTGCACTATAATTGGGCGTCCGTTTATTATAATGAGACAATATATATTTTTTGTTATTTGTGTAGTTAGTGCATTTAAGTTTGATTTTATTGTTGTTACTGACCCATATAAGCGATTTGGATTGGTGTACACGTTTTCAAAATATACTTTGTGTTTGGAACTTTTACTTTGTAAGGCATAAAACGTGCAAAAAATATATTATGCGGATGTTAGATTTTCAAAGCATTCATACTGCATGATAGATAACTGACGTCCGTTATGAAAAATTATGTAAGGCAACTTTTATTTTATCTGTTCTATTTTGTGCAGTTACTGCAATAGATTTTCTATAAAATCTAACATTGAAATTGTTTCATAAATTGTAATGTTGTGTATTGTCTGTTTATTTTGTAATAGTTTAAGACATTATTGAAACCGTTATGTCCACACTATGTTTTATAATTATGTTGTCCTAGCCATGAGCCAAAATAAACTCTTAATTTTCATACAACCATAAAACGAGTTTTTCTTTCTTCTTATTTGTACTGGATACCTATTAGTGTTTATTAATCATTCAAACCGCCCAACATTTAGCGTCCAATTGAAATAAAAAATTGCACGACAGTTAGCACCTGTTAAAATATTATTATGTGCAATGAATTTAGACGAATTAGAACCTCATAAAATGAATGTCCGAATTTGGTTTATAAAGGTTTTGCGCTAAAAACGACCGTAACAATATATGGACGTTAAATATCTTGCAGTGTCAATGTTGTACAACAATATGACTTCCATATAAATGCTAGGTAGGTATTGTCACATTAGGCATATCGTTCAGTACTCCCAGTTCATACATTTGTTACCGTCGCGACAGTAAACAATTGTATGAAATGACAGGCCTGAACGATATTACTGCCGGATATTATATTAATGTTTAAACTTTCTTTGCCATGCTCTAACTTAACATTAGTAGGTAGGTAAGTATGTAAAGGATGCAGTGCCAAATTAGACCCTATCTACCGCTTTTTGAGAACACCACTTTCCTGCCGTTAAACTTAATTATTTTTAGGGTAACTATCATAAATAAGCTTTTTCCTACAACACAAAGTCGGAAGACTGCGTATTTTAAAATTTTGAGGAATGTAATTTTTAAGACAGTATTGGTTTTACATAGTAAGAGTGGCAACGTCGCATAAATGAAAGGAAGTTAAATAGCAATGATAATAAACAAAACTTGTCAATATTCAAGGGAAGTTCAATTCTTCATAAAAAAGAAGGGAACTCACAATGATACCCTACTGCCTGTCAATATACGTATATTTGTATATTAATATAGAGTGTTTAATTAAAAAAAAAAGTACTTATCCTTATTTGCCCCTATGCTACTAGCCAATATTTGCTGAAACAATGAATCTAAAGCAAGCAGAAGCAGTGGACGTCATAATGATGGAAACTAAAAGGATGCCAATTTGGTACCCGGATGTAAATATATATATATATATATATATTTTGTATTATTTTTAAGTAAAAAAAAGTAAAAATAATACAAAATATATATATATATATATATATATATTTTGTATTATTTTTAAGTGCGTGTCCCAAATAAAATATTTTTCTTTATTTCTTTCTTTCAGACATAAGGTCCTTACATGTACAGGTGACAGGGCATGCGGTGCAAAAAGAAAGGTGGGCCATGGTCTGCGGGGAGACCCCACATTGAGGACCGAAACCATCCGAGAAACGCCACCTGTTGCGATTGTGTTTCATATATATATATATATATATATATATATATATATATATATATATATATATATATAATTGTTCACGCTAACAAGAACACAATACTTAGTTAGTTCTAAGTTTAAAGATATTTACATAATTATGTATGAATCAACATTTTCTTTAATCAGGTACTAACACGATATAATTTAATAACACTTAAAGATACTTTTAAAGCACCCTGTACACCAGGTTACTATAGAAAACCATTAATAACCATCGGGTGCGATCCATCAAAAGTATCTTGGTTCACGCGGCTGACCCGGCGACAACCATACCGTACAAGTGACGTCATTTCACGTATTGTTTTAGTGTTATTATAATAACATAAGGCTTTAAGTCATACTTAGGAATTCTAAAAGGTCAACCTGTTTGTAGAGCTGTAACTTTTTGAAGTGTAAACTTCTTTAAGCGTACTTTGTACTCTTTCTGAACAGTGAACGAAATTGAACCGTCAAGACGCTGAATCGGGAATACTCGGCTCCAGTCGGCCGGTGACGTTGAATCGCGTATATTCAGAACTGAATCGCGTATATTCGGCTCCAGTCGTAAGCACAGACTATTGTAATAGGTCAGGCGTAAGTTATCACTTCTATCGTGTGGTCATAGGATAAAAACACACACCCACTTTTTTTTGACAGATTTCTGTACTTGTTGGATTTTTGAGACGGCAGTAAGGGGAGGTACCTTAACCGTTGTAACTACGGGAAAACGGTCTTATGAGACTGTCTGACTGTGTGAAACATGTTGATCTGTAGACACAAATTTTGATAAAAAATTACAGTCAGCAAGAAAATGGGCAGTTTTCACAAAAACTCTTTTTTGATGCCAATTGACCCTGTTTCATAAAAACATCAAAAAGTCTATTGGACTAACTGAGGTTTAAGTTCTAGAAAAGTCAGAAATCACAAAAATCTTTTTATATAAAATATAATAAATTAAATAAATTTAATATAAAAAACATTTAAAAATATAAAAAATAGTGTTCCGCCGGTGTCGGGAGCAGGGTCCAAGCTACCGGTGGCTAGGGCTGCAGAGACAGGAACCTCCTTACAATACGAGCCGTATCGAGAAGTACTGCCTCCTGAATCAGGCCCTATTGATCCAACCGCCTAACGAGAGCCTCGAGAGATGTTGGTCGAGGCTTTCGGCCATCAGGCCATTGGCTGTTACGACAATCGGCACAATGATAGCCGAGCACACATTCCATATGTCGACAACCTCGTGTGCTAAGTCGAGATATTTTATTTGTTTCTCTTTCTCAGCTTTCACGAGGTTCTCGTCATGTGTAATGGTAACATCAACTATCATTGCGCGGCGCGCTAATCGGTCTATCACCACTATATCAGGCTTATTGGCAACAATAGTCCTGTCAGTAATGATAGACCGATCCCAGTACAACGTGACATGGTCATTTTCGAGAACTGGGTCGGGCACATGTAGTACGGTACCTCAGAATCCACAAGTTTATATTTCAAAGCAAGTTGCTGGTGAATAATCCTGGCCACTTGGTTATGCCTGTGCAAGTAATCACCGTTAGCCAGACGAGAACAACCAGAGATAATATGTCTGATGGACTCACCCGGACGGTGGCATGCCCGACACACGTCAACCGTCCCGTCCCGTCCCTCATAATATGTCTCCGGTAGTTATTCGTCAAGATAACTTCGTCCATAATTGCACAGACGAAACCTTCAGTTTCCCCGAAAAGGTCACCAAAACGTAGCCAGGATACGGACGCTAGGAAATCTACACCAGGCTCGTGAAGAGCCCGGTAGAAGAGCCCGTGAAGTTCCTTGCCTTGCCATACTTCCTTGCGGTCATCTGTAGTAAGTACCACAGGTTTGCGCCAGTTTTCTTTAGCCATGGAGAGCGGGGTGAGCCCCTTGTCCACTGCGACCACATCACGGTGCATACCCACTTCGGTTTCAAAAAAATATTCCCTGAGGCTGCACACCTCGCGGTTATGGAGGGTCTTAGCATTTAAAAAGCCGCGACCGCCGCATTTCCGCGGGATGTATAGTCTCATCACCGATGAACGTGTTACCTAATATTATTATTATATTGTTTTAATATCGAAACACCGAATATTTAGTTTTAGATATAAAAAAAGTATTCGAAAATTTCCGAATGCCTTTTTTACACCTAAAACAGTTACAACATCAAATTCAGTGTTATAATTGCAATTCTATATTCATATTCTAGTTCACTACTTAGCCGTATGTATTTCTTATTTTCATACAGTAATATTGCTAAATTAATCAACACAGCGACATATTTGACAGGTATTTGCGACGTTGCCCACTACAAACTCTCTTTTATGCACTCTTAAATAAACATTTTCGCGTTCCTATTCTCTCTGAAAAAAAAGAGCAATAATTACCATACGAATCATAATATGAGGTAAAAGAAACAAAAGCCGTGCCGGGGAAAATAATGCCACTACAGATACTCGTATAGTGCAATCTACGACGACGCGCCAAACTCCGCGATTACAGTACTGTAAGCTGTACTTTAGTACGGAGCGGAGCGGAGTGGGGCGCGTCGTCGTGGATTTCACTATCTATACCACCTTGCTATGTGGCTAATATCTTACCCTGCATAAGCTGCAAATCGTATTCTATATCATAATATATCGTGCCGAAAGAAGAAGTAAAGAGTTAGCCCACGTAGGCACGCACGGACGTAAAAATATCGCGCCGGGATTTTATCGCGCACTGGATTTTCAACTCTCGGTGTTGAGCCGAGCGTTGAGAATCCAACGCGTTGAGACGCACTCTCGTCCCATGAAAAAACACTGTTGGATTTTCAATTCTCGGCGCTAATGAGAGCGTTGAAAATCAAGTGCGCGAAAAAAAATCGCCGCGATTTTATTACGTCCGTGGTATCGTGGGCTTACCATGGAGTTTCTGGACCGTTTTTCTCCTTAAAAAACTAAACTTTGGAACGGCAATGTAGCTTCAACTTTCTGACTCACTGACCAACTCTTTGGCAATTTATAAATACTTAAATGAATATGAGTTTATTTTTATTTTATTATTCTATTTTAATTAGGGATTTTTATAACTGCAATGCGTATGACAGTCCCATCATACTCTAAATGAATAATAACAAAATACACACTGCTATGGATTACATTTGGGACATAAATCTGAACAGAGCGTACTCAAGTCGCTAGGGTAAGCCAGAAGGTTACTGGAACGCTGCGGGCTCTGTACCGATTGAACAATTTATTACCATCGAGTACGAAGACATGATTGTGCAGTCCCTAATCTTCCCTATCATCGATTATGGTGATGTGTGCTACTATGACCTGAATGCAGATCTCCTCGATAAACTTGACCGTCTTCTCAATAACTGCATTCGATTCGTTTTCAATCTGCGTAAATATGATCATGTCTTAGCGCATCGATCGCTTCTAAGGTGGTTGCCCATACGCCAGCGCAGAGAGCAAAGGGCGCTGACCACCTTGTTTTCATTCCTTGACTCTCCCTCTTCCCCTAGTTATTTGGCCCCCCACTTTCAGTACATTTGCGCCAACCACAATAGAAATCTACGTTCATCTCACAATCGTCTTCTTCAAAGTCCCACTCACCGCACAGACTTCATTCACTCTTCTTTCTTCATTCAGTCTATCTCTCTGTGGAATGCGCTCCCCCAGGAAATCAGAATGGCGACCAACCGGTTATCTTTTAAAATTAAAGTTCGCGAGCATATTCGCAAGAAGCTGGCAGTATCATCACAACGATAATGTTTTCCCATTGTTTGTCTTATTTGTGCTTATATTTATATATAATTAGGTGTATTTATTATATTTATAGTTTTTAATAGGTACCTATATATATTTATATATAAATAGATATTTCTTTCCTCAATTCTCGCTATTGCACCTACCACCGTTTGTCTCTGCATCACCCAAAGGTTGACTGGTAGAAAATCCCTGTGGCATTAAGTCCGCCTCTGTACATTTTATGTGCTTGAAGTATTAATCAATAAATAAATAAACAGACTCTTCACATCATCACCATTTGGTTGAGACCGAATTCTATGATATGTGCCTAAATCAAGTCAGTTCAACCTAAAAAATATGAGATTTATTGACATAACTACATGGGTGCTTATGAAACGTCAGAAGCTAGGTGCACGGTTCCAATAATTGGTCGTTTCCTATGGAGTAGAGTCGGCAAGAAAAACCACGGTTCCTTTTTTAAAAATAAATGGCTTTTACAAAGTTTTCAAATTACAGTGTGGACAGTGTAGGCCCGTCAATAACTACCAGGTACTTAACAACATATAAAATGGCCAGCAAATCGAAACATCTATGAGTATAGTTTTAACGAAGCAAGCCATTTCCTTTCTCCTAACCTCACGTGAAATTAATATCAAGAGAGAAAATAATACCTACCTACACTCAAGCAATTCAGAAATTAATCTCCAAATGAATGTCTTCACTCATTCGATAATAGGTACCCCACAAAAGAACGTAGTACACAAAGGAGAAGTGTTAAAAGATGGACGGCATTATGCGGTTGAATGAGACGACTGATTGCATGTTTTGATCGCTTACACCTCGTGAGGATGGCGTTATGCAAGAATGCAAGATGGTTCATTTATTACGGAAAATATTTTTGTGATTTTATTTTTGAATTTTTGGAGTTTACTTCTTAAGAATCGATTTTCATATAAGGCGATCGATTTACATATTAAAAAAAATGTTAGCGCTTGTATAAATTTTTCTCTTAAAATTCCTGAGAATCATAGAATTCCTCCATGAGGAAATTTTATACAAGCATTAAGGTTTTAAGAGGTGCTTTTATTTACCCACTCTGCCTATTGCATATTCAAAGAAGAAGAAAGAAGAAAGAAGAAGTATTAAGGAGTAAACTCCAATCGTGCGTCGGAGCTGACTGCTAAATTACAGGTTTTTTGAAAGTTTGAGATTGTTGTTAGAATGCGGATGGTCTTAAAAATACACAATGAATGAAAACAAGAAGAACTTCATATCTAAGCAGTTTCAAAACAAAATCCCGTGAACACGAAGACCACATCTGTTACCGCCCCAGTTCTATAGCGGCCGAGCGCTGCAAGCAGAAATAGTCCTTACGATGATGTATACATAGATATGAAGTTCTTCGATGGTACTCATTAAACGGCTCAACCTCGCGCGTCGCGACGTTGGGCTTTTCGCTAGAAGCAATTTCTTCCAAAAAACCATTGTATGGAAAGACGTCAAGTTTATTGCAGTTTTATTGAAAAAAAAAGTATTGTGAGCGTTATTACTGCTTTATATAAGTAACTGTGTCGCAGCTATTAGCGCCCACCCCAGGAGCGAAAGACAACTGAGTTCCATAACAACAATTTTGGTTATACTATAGGTAGAAACTAGGCATAAACATATAATAACAACAAAACTAGAACTAGACATTTATTAATAATACAAATAACTGCGACAAAGTTACTAAACTAACGCAGTTGTTGTGCAATATGTTTTTGTTCCATTAAAATATTTGTATTGCAGTTTGTAGTCTTAAAGAAATAAAGAAAGAAAAAAGTTTATTTGGACTTTTTAGGCTGTCGCTGTAAAAACTTTTTACCTATCGCAGTCCACTACTAGACATAGCAAGCCTCACCCGGGCTGCGCCACAACATGAATTTAAAGAACAACAATAATTTATACATAATAGTAATATTAATAGTCCTCCAGGTCGAATTTTGGTCATGGCGACAAATCTCACCAGCCTTCGGGGTGGGAGATATTATAGTGCACAAGTGTGTGCGCAGACACCGGTGCACTTCCTCTTCCCTCACTCTTGTAGTTCGAAGTGACGGCAATCTGAAACAATCGGAGAAAGATCAGGCGCAGGACCGACGGCTTAACGTGCTTTCCGAGGCACGGGGGTATCACACCGCCAACTTCCAAAATCCGGGTTACTAAGAAATACCTAATGGAAAAACCCAATAACACATTGCCCGATCCTTCCAGGACCCCACGCTCAGCAGTCGCGCTTGCAACCACGAGAAAAACGGTGTAGCCCGTAATTTATACATAACTAATACACGAGGGTTATTTCAATTGAATTCATCCTCGTGCTTTACAAATAATCCGGGTATTAAAGCCTTAATTGCACCGGGTACTGAAGCCTTAATTGCACCGGGTACTGAAGCAATAATTGCACCGGGTACTGAAGCCTTAATTGCACCGGGTACTGAAGCCTTAATTGCACCGGGTACTGAAACCTTAATTGCAACTGAGACCAACAGTGACAAAAATAAACGAAAACAGAGTTAAAACTAAATTTGATCACTCTCACATAGTACTATCCACTCAAAAGGTACAGCCAACAAAACAAGGTGTGGATGACGTAATTTCCGCTGCAGTTAACCTTTTGTGCCTACCCTCAGTTTTAGTAACGGCGGGCGTCGGAATTTCTTTGAATCTATTGAACACTTATTGTCTGACCGTACTCCATGATATATGAAACTCTCTAAACTTTAGTGCCATAGGAATCTTTAATGAAGATAGAGGTCGCATACTTTTTGAACACTATATGAAAAGAAAACCGTTCAATTGAAGATTCCAATTATGAATTAAAAAATATACCTTCATGTGTACCGTAATAACTTTAAAATGGTTACTAATTAATTGAATTATTGAATAATGAACAGAAATATGGATTAAAGTCGATTTATCAATTTAGCCGACGGAAACAGGTAAAGTTACTTTGAAATTATTAGTATTCATCTATACATTATAAATAAAATTTAAGTCTTGTCTGTTTTTAATGTTAAAATAACAGCTTTTTGCTAAATGCATAATATGAAAGTAATTATGACATATAAAAAAAAACATTCTTTTGATATTTTGTATTTGTCTATTTGGTCCGGCTAATGTCCGAAACGACTGGACCGATTTTGACGGGTTTCTCTGGCAGATTGCTGATGTTATAAGGACTAACTTAGGTTACTTTTATTTTAAAAAAATAATTAGGGTCACTTTTCGTGGTCGCTTTTCGTGTTTGTCTGTATGTCCGCGTTGTTCTTCTAAACCACGCAACAGATTTTGATGAGGTTTTCACCATCGTTTAGACAATTTATTCCGGCAAGTGTATATACGTTAATATTGAAGTTACGTTTACCTAAGAAATCTCGATGTTTTATCAAGTCGTAAAAAAAAGTGCCATATCTAGTATCTTATTAATACCTCTGTGGTCTAATGAATCGTTTCATTTCTATAATGGACACACGCTTTTGCTGACCGTACTTGGGATAAAATAGTTGTATTGAATATAATTAGTAATGGTTCCTTTCTTTATCAGATTTCAAAAGCTTTCTTCCTACAAATTGTTTAATAAAATTTTACCCGACTCGCGAATAAAAAAGGGTTATGAGTTTAAGTGTGTCTTTTAATTTTAGATTGTAAACGTTACCTAAGTATGGTCCATGTATTATCATTGTTTATTGAATTTGAAGAAATACCACGTTTTATCTCCCGTTTACGATTCAAGGATAAAGCCACAAGAATTATTGGTGACTAGTTTAAATGCATATAGTCAATACTATTATAAGTAAACAAACTATATTTAACAAAAAAAAAACGAATTCAAAAAGTGAAAAATTATTTTATTTTGGAATTGTCTGGTTTTGAATTTTCGTTTTATGCCACCGAATAATTTTCTATAATTGATATAGAAATAATTATAGAAAAAATTAATCCAGGTCATGGTCTACCCGTGTGCTAAATTTCATGTAAATCCGGTCAGCCGTTTTTGCATGATTGAGTAACAAACATCCAAACATACAAACTTTCTAATTATAATTTATAATATTAATTATACCCTAACTAATAATATTATAAATGCGAACGAGAATTCGATTGTTAAGCTTTCACGGGTAGACCATGTCCTGAAATAGGACACAGGATACTTTATATCTCGGTAGTACATTCCGGATTATCGGATTATTTCTCGGATTATTTCCGACATGCACGCAGGCGCAGCCGCTGGCCGAAGCTATTAGGGGTTAAAGTATGAAATTGCCGATTTGTACCGAAATATTGAAATTAGTTTTTTTTTTTAATTTAACATATTATTTATTTAATAAAAATAATTACCATTATTATCTATACATTGCTGCCATCTAATAGGAAGGTCATTTATACCTTTGCGATAGAACTCTCGTGATCTAGATTCGACAAACTGTGTGAAAGCATTTTGTACTGCCTCCTGAGAAAAAAACTTTTTATCACGTAGAAAATTGTCCAAATCACGAAAAAAAAACGATAGTCCGTTGGAGCAAGGTCTGGCGAATACGGAAGGTGACGAATGGTTTTTAATTGCAGTTCCTGTAGATTTAAAACGGTTTCTCGTGCTGTATGAGGTTTCGCGTTATCATGGAGCAATGATGGTGAAGATCGATTCATGAGTCGGGGCTGTTTCACTGCTAGTTTTGCTATCATTGTTTGGAGTTCAGCACAGTAGACATCTGTCGTTATTGCTTGACCGGATCGTGACCTGGGGTCACCCATTGCATTTTTCGCTTACGGTTATCGTAAAGAATCCACTTTTCATCACATGTCACAATTCGATCCAATATTCCGTCATTTCAGTATCGATTCAACAAGGCAACACAAGTCTCAACACGCGTTTTTTTCTGCAGATCAGTCAAATCATGAGGCAGCCATTTCTCATATTTTTTTATTTTATTGATTTGACGCAAATGAGTCAATATTGTTGGTAAGGTAACGTTAAAGCATGCCGCTAATTCCTGGGTAGTTTGGCTCGCATCGGCTTCCACCATCTCTTTCAATTCATTGTTATTCACCTGTGTGGGCGGCCTTCCACGTGGTTCGTTCTTCAAATCAAAGATTCCATCACGAATGCGTTTAAGCCAAAATCGCACGGTGCGTTCATTAGCAGTCCCCTCTCCAAACGCCACATTGATATTGCGAACTGTTTTTTTATTTTTTTATTTTACTATGGGTTTGCTCTTGACTCTATTCTAGGTCAGAGGTGACAGAGACAAAGTCGACGGTGGAGTGAGCTTACCCAGAAGAAGCCTGTTCACTCTTACTTTGAATAGATTCTGGTTGTATGCGTTCGGAAACACAGACGCAGGCAGAGAGTTCCACTCCTTTGCTGTGCGCATTATAAAAGATGTTTGAAAACGCTTAGTGCGAGTTGGTGGAATATCAACTAGGTAGGGATGGTTACCTGCAGTGCGTCTAGATGTCCGATGGTAGAAGGGGACCGGTGGAATGAGGTCGTGGAGTTCATGGGCACACTCGCCGAAGTACAATCTGTAGAAGACCGACAAGCAGGCAACTTTGCGGCGATGAGCCAAGCTGTGAAGCTTGGTATCCACCTGTTCAACGTCGCCAATAAGCCTCTTTTCTCTGAGTTCCACCGAATCAAGCGCAGAAAGTTGGTACTTAGCTGAGCCGCCCCAAAGGTGGCTGCAATACTCCATACAGGATCGGACTTGTGCTTTGTAAAGGGTTAAAAGCTGTCCAAGCGTAAAGTATCGCTTAACTCTATTTAGGACGCCCAGTTTCTTGGCCGCAGTTTGAGCTTTGTACTCGATGGTGGAGCCGAAGTTGAGCCCAGATGTCAACTCCATGCCTAGGAGCTCGAGCTGATCAGTTACAGGAACAGATGTACCCCGAAAAGTAGGAGTTTGGTCAAAACGACTCCTTTTTGCGGTAAAAAGACACGCTTGTGTTTCTACCGCGTTAGTTTCGCGTCGGAACTCGTATTATCCATCTTTCTTATCTAAGCTGGATAAAAAAAACAACTGTAAGTCGATAATCAGAGTTGCACATTTTTTTAAAGAAGAACTTCATAGGTACCATGTGAAAAAAGTTTCACTCAAAAATCTCAAACCATGAAGGTTCTATGTCAATTCGAAGTACCTATTACAATAAAACGGCATTCATACTTTACCCCTATTATTATATTAGTTATGATAGTGAGAGTATCACTCATTCTCCTGCACTTATCAAAATTTATTTGTGGTCGACGCAACATATCTTTTTCTTCCACACTTCTCTATTAGGTAGGAGCTTAATCTTCGGAACTACTGATCCAATTTAAAAAAATATTGTTGACTAAAAGAACTTACAGTATTGGATGTATTTTATGTAATTTTATGTCATTTTAACGCGAACGAAGTCACGGACAGAAGCTAAGTTTAAAATAATTATGAATCACTTTCAATTCTCAAAAAAGATTTATTAATCACAAAATAATACAGGTCGGTAATTTCTAAAAATACCTCTGTTTCTTAATAAACCATCGATAGCATAATAAATGAAAGAAAAATAGCGCTGGCACATCAAACGCGGGCTTTTGGCAAAGTTTGACGTGCGCCGGTAGGGACGGCGGCCATCTTTGCTCGCCACCGGAAGCACCCATTTCGAGGCATCAGTGTTTAGCCATAGAGCTAGGAGTGGATAGAAAGGGTTATATGAATAACTAATGTATTGTTAATTGAAATATATATACCTAATTATACGTATCATCGTAGAAGGACTATTTCTGCTTGCAGCGCTCGGCGGCTGTAGAACCGGGGCGGTAACAGATGTGGTCATCGTGTTCACGGGATTTTGTTTTCAAACTGCTTAGATATGAAGTTCTTCGATAGTAAATTGCTAGTTAAGAACCTTACACGTGAGAATACCTACTTATTTATTTGTTTTCATTAAAATGATCTAGGATTAATAATTTAAAACAGTGTCTTTGCAGTGTCAGTGTGTTTGCGTCAAGGTCTAGTGGTCACAGGCAGGACTGCCGAACATGGTTTCGTGTTAGTTGTGTGTGTAAAGTGCCGTGATGGGTTTTCTTAGTTAGCCATGTGGATACTGAATTTAGCATGTCTAATGGCAACAAGTGCACTTTTTTCTCACATGGAACGACAGCCTTAAACAGGACATGACGCACTTCGATAAGAAAATCAACATTTGGATGGACACGGCTGAAGACCGATACAAGATCAAGAAGTCGGCCAGCGAGATATACAAGAAACCTGAAACGGACAACAAGTACTTTGATGAAGACACAGAAAACAGTAAAGTGTAACACAGAACAACAGTAAGATAGAAAAGGGACTAGAAAGCTGCTGTAACTCCACCAAAGGATTCACAGGCGATGATTGACTGAGCCAACTGGCGGCGACGTCATAAAAAGATGCCCATCCATTGATAAATATCACCCGTCTCTCCACTAGTCCATTGCCTACTCAAGGATGCATATCCGGTACGTCTCGTAAATCCTTTCCTATCCTGAGGGTGCGTCTTCTTTACCATTACCGCGCCACCCGGTCTACCCCCTGATATGCAATAGCCTCTTTAGTCCCATGAAACATGAGGCTCCAGGGGTTAGTGCAAATCTTGGGGTTCATTCGATTTATAGAGTCTGGTTAAACCACGCTGGGATCGATGCATTTCATACATTCATCCTAATAGCACTCCTCCTTATTACATGGAAATTAGGTATACAAGCTATAGTTGCATACTTTTGAGCAAGTAATTATCCTGCCTAACCCTTCTGAGCATAAAGGTGTAAAGTTAAGGGAGTGCATCTTTTTCGACAATGAATCCACTCTGACTCTCAGTGTGAATGCGGTGCCCTCGACTAGACCATGGCCCACTTGCTGGAGTGTCCAGTGTCCCTACACCTGCACTTTAGAGGACATAAACAAGCCGCTGATGAACGTGGAAATTTATAGGCCCAAGTAATTTAGACTTTTTTTTTTTGTTATCTTGGCTGCTCTTGGCCTGCATCTCACCTGATGGTAAGTGATGGTCAGGTCAAAGGTTGAAGTGACCTTCACCTGGAATTCTCAGCCACAGAGAAACTTGCTATCTTACCTCTAACTGCCAAACACAACAATGCAGTTAACATTGTTGTTATGGGGACAGGCTTAGATAAGATGGTAGTAGCTAGCCAGGCGGACTTAGAACAAGCCCTACAAGCAACCAAACCGAGCCGAAATTGTTGCTCCCACTGTGAATGGAACCCAGGTCCTTTCGGTCTGAGACAGGTCGTCTAACCACTAGACTACTAGACCAAAGAGGCGGTGAAAACGTACCATCGACAAGAAAAAAGAAGAAGTCTTACACCTCACTATAAATGCCAAGTCTATACCCGCCTCAACTCTACAACAGCACTAGTGTAGTCCATCGGAAGCGGGCGTGGTCCGACAATATTGCGCGATCTGTCAGTTTGCTCGATTTTGACCAGACTGAAACACGACGCGCGCGCCGACCGTTTGATGTACGACAACATAGCTAATTGATTACATTTTGTGATGTTTTTAGCGATGCAGATTAAGCTAGGGTTTTTTTTCAATTCATCGACTTCGAACATATTGATCACCATACTTTCATAGCAGCCTCATGGCTAAATGATAACAGCTGCACTGATCAATAAAAGGTTAAGCTACCCTTGCCGAGGTCGGTCTGTGGACGGGTGATCATCCATAACACATCGAGATCCCTCCGTGCCTCCGAAAGCACGTTAAGCCATTGGTCCCGGTTGTCATTCCTGGATCTTTGACAGTCGTTACAGGTAGTAGGAAGCTTAAAAGTCTGAAAACCCAAGCGATATCAGGTTGTGGAGGTCAGATAGGTAATCATAATCATGATAATGTTCCCACTGCTCTCCTGTCGGTGAGAGGGAGTGGGTCGTAATCTATCACGCGGGCCCAGTGCGAGTTGGTAGACGTCACTGTCTTTGAATTTTTGGTTCTAAGACATGCCGGTTTCCTCACGATGTTTTCCTTCACCATTTTGAGAGCAGTTGAGATGAAATAATTTACAGAAAGTAAAGCGCCTGTTCGAAGGGGTTCGAACCTACTCTGCTGTTTTCACTGCATTCTGATAGGCAATCGCTCCTTGAAAAATACTTGTATCCGATGCATTCAGTTAGACTGGAAGCTGACCCCAACATAGTTGGGAAAAGGCTAGACAGATTATGGCTTCCATAGCAGGTTAGCGCCCGTTTTCACCGACAACAAAGTGACACTAAAATGAGTTCCTAAATAAAAGTGCACTGTTGGATTTCCAACTCACAGCGCTGAGCCCGAGCGTTGAAAATTCAATAGTGCATTTTTATTTTGAGATTCATTCCTGTCGTAAAAAGTCATGCGAAGAGTACCGTGAAGGAAAGAGCTCTTTGTATCGCTCATCCATTTCATACCACCACAGCTATTCCTGCCGGCAAGCAGCGTTGCCGTGTTCCGGTTTGAATTGTATGGGCGCCGGAATAACTTCTGACACGTGAGACATTTCAGTTAGGTTTCAACGCAACAGCTAAGCCTCTTTTATTGCAGAACTCAATAGGTCACATACCATTTACCATCACGTGCGTGGGACGCTCTTTAATGCCATAAAATTAGGAATAAGACAATCCGTGTCGTGTGGTTAAGGTCTCGCCTCTCATGCACGAGACTGTAGGTTCAAATCTGGACAAGCACCAATGTGATTTTGTCAATTCAAATGTACCTTTGAGTTTATTTTGGACTTTAAGTACTGACATCGGTCAAGGAATTTGCGAGGAAACCTGGACTTATCAACAATATAAGTCTGAAATCACCAACCTGTTTTGAGCAAGCGCAGTGATCAATGCTCGTGCCTTCTCTGTATGAGAAGAGGCCTTTGCTCTGCAGTGGGACAGTAATAATTCAGCGTATATTGGCCCCACTGTTGGGTCACAGGCCTCTCTGTGGGAGTGGGCCGTAATCCACCATGCGGGCCCAGTGCGGGTTGGTAGATGTCACATGTTTTCGAATTTTTGGTTCTAGGACATGCCGGTTTCCTCACGATGTTTTCCTTAACCGTTTTGAGAGCAGTAGTGATGAAATAATTTACACAAAGTAAAGTGCCTTTCAGGATTCGAACCTACGATCTACAAATCGTAAGTCGTGACCGTTACCAACAGTAATAGGCTGGTATTATAATTATTACTAAGATAGTCAGATCCATTAAGAAACACACACAAATCAATATAGCACAAAAAAGCTAACCAAAAAAAAAAACGTGCCATAGACAACCGATTACAATACCCGAAAAAAATACCAAAGACATTTTGCATACCTTAATTTTTAAACCATAGATATTAGATGACATCTATTTTTTAAGGTTAAGTAAGATAGAGTTGTCAAATGGGCAGAGACAGGGGCATCAGTTATGCTAATGTTGTAAATATTTCAAGCTAATAGATCCCCTGGCCGATTAACTGGTAACAACTGGTTTTTGTATGTGTCCTCTGTTGCTTACGGTACGACATTTTTCAATATTTTTTTTTTTACCACAACGGGAATCTCTTGGCGTGCATCGCACCTGATGGTAAGTGATGATCAGGCCGAAGGTGGAAGCGAGCTTCACCCGGAATCCTCAACCACAGGGGAACTGGCTATCTTACCTCTAACTGCCGAAACACAACAATGCTGTTAACATTGTTGCGACAGACTTAGATAAGATGGTGGTAGTTAGTCAGGGGGACTTAGAACTTGAGCCCCCACTGGGAATCCAACCTGGGACCTCTGGGTCTGAGACACCACTAGGCCACAGAAGAGAGGAGAGAGAGGGGGAGGAGAGTCAGTTTTGTTTCTCAGGAGCAGCCCGGAGTCATGGATTTGTGCCCGGTTGATGGCAATAGGCTCGCCTCATAATATGTACATGAGACTTAATCATAACTGTACGAAATGTGGGTGTACTACAGGTACACGCCTGCCTAATTCTTTGGGATAACTGTAACAGGCGTGATGTTATTGTTATGTTATTTTGCTAATTATTAGAAGGAGTTATTTAGTAACTGGATTACGGAGGTCAGATAGGCAGTCGCTCCATGTAAAACACTGGTATTCAGCTGCATCCGGTTAGAGTGGAAGCAGACTGCAACATCGTTGGATATGGCCAATTACCTGCGATCAACTTGGATGTAGCAGTAAAATTGGTATTGGTCCTGAGGCCAAATCGGCTCGCGCGTGGTTGGTCACAGTTTTAACCTTACCCGTTCGGTCGGGGTACCGTAGCTTAGTTACGGCGACCAAAACTGTTAGAAAAATCTAGAAAGTTAAGAGGTCTTATTATTTTAAAAAGTGTGCATCTTTAGAAGCGCAAGGAGTTTTCAGACGGTATTTTTTAAAATTAAATTTGTGATAGATACCTATCATTAGAAGGTTATTAAGTTTTTAAGGATCAGTTAAATATATCCCAAATAATATAGCTCATGTCGTAGAATGAGCCTTTAAGGTTGTAGTGAAGCTGACTGCACAAAAGGCAAAATAGGTATGTTTTTACTTCAATCGTGGAAGCTATTTTAATGCACCCCCGAAGATAAATTAATAATGAGAAGAACGTAGGACAAAGATAGCAGTGCAGATTAAGTATTCATACTCACACGAGATTCCACTTTAATTCGATTCAGTAGGGAGTAGGAACGAAACTGTCTGCCTGTTAAAAATAACGTAACATCGTAACATCACACCTTATTCCTCGAAGGAGTTACAGACGTAAGTTAAGAAGTAAGATTAGTAAGTAAGTAAGAATTAGTTTTTTTTGTTTAAAGATTTATTTCTTGCTGGTTAAGTGGGTCACTTGCTGTCATCCTTAAACAAGGTCCCATTAAAATAGATAGACAAATTTTAACACAGCGACTTTCAGTACGTCTAACCAAAGATATCTTAGCAAAAAAAAAACCGTAAAGTGATTTTATTGACCTAAAATAATAAATGGCATTAGGTAACCAAAATTTTTAGTGTATTTTCGTTAGCTGATTTATTTTTCTTGAAAGTATCCAATGCGTTTTTCTTATTATTTTTTTACCGTTGTCCTTATTTTGGTGGTCTAAATGATTTATAAAAAAAAACCATCTATTTTAATGGGACCTTATATACATTTTTTTTTTTTTTCATAACATCTTGTACATACATGTCGCCACTTATGTTTAGGACCCGTGTAACAGGGAGCGAGCCTATTGCCATCAACCGGGCACAAATCCAGGATGCTATTCAAAAAATTCCAGATGAAAAAACAAATAACATTTTGCCCGAGCAGGGAATCTAATCCAGAATCTCATGCTCATGTAGTAGCACTTGCGATCACTAGACCAACGAGCCAGGTTTCTAGGTTCTTGGCTTCCTCACTTTTCTCGCAACACAATGGACACCCACCGTTCTTCACCACGCGTCCACATAATATGTTTACTTGTCAGCAGTCACTTGTGTAAACCGCACAACACATAGCGAGTGTATATCGACGCACTTTGTCTATGTGTCGCTGCAACGATCGATAATTATGTACTATTGCTGCATGTGATTTGTGTTGCCCTTTCAAGCATGTAGAAATTCTTCTTTCCTATGCTAGGCGGGAATGCTTTGCCCGCGTGAAGGTCGGGTTTTCTCCCACGGGAACGTACTCCCGGGATAAAAGTATCCTAACCCTGGTTATGGTCTACCTGTGTGCCAAATCTCATCGAAATCACGACTGCCTATTTGACCTTCACAGCCCAGTAACTAGGACTTTTAGGATTATGGACTACCCGTAACGACTGTCAAGGATCTACGAATGACAGCCGGGACTAACGGCTTTACGTGCTTTCCGAGGCACGGAGGGGTCTCGGTATGTAATGATTACCCATCCACGGACCGACCTCGGCAAGCGTAGCTTACCTTTGAAGATCGACTCGTGTGGCTGTTATTTTTTTGCCACGCGCCCCTCAAATGAGGGTTTGAGCAAAAGTGTAGGGTTCCTTACCTACTAATATACTTCTACGAACCACTATTATGAAATATAGTCGTGATGTTATCTTTTTTTTTTTGAAGTGAAAACTTCTTTAGCGTCGTTGTGCACTTTTTTTGTGATGGATAAAACATGTTAAACTCGCGTCAGGACACGTGACCTGATCGAAAATTCGTAAGACGGAGGGAGAGTAGACCGGTGAAAAATTATTCCCTAAACATTCCAAAATATCAAAAATGCACAACGTTAATATTCAAGTTTTCACTTCTGCCGACACTCCCGGAGCGCAACCCGTTTTTTTTTTTTTCGTGTGAATCGAGTCCCATGTAGGTATTATGGCCAACGGCTCATCAAACCAATAAATAAAATGATATTAAAACAATCTTTGATTGATTCCGACCAGTTTTCCAATAACACACGTGCCTACCTTTCTCATTAATAAGAATTCACCAAATGTCATAATAATATTAACAAAATGACACTTTACATATTACAAATATAAATCTTTTAGAGGCTAATGCGACAACATTAACGAAAATGTCAACATATTTTTTATTTCTGTAAGTTTGTAGTAGGTAGTCAATATTATGTTGTTAAGTTTAAGAATTAATGTCAATGATATATATTATATATATGTTATGTAAATTTTGTGACTAATAGTAGGATAATACATGGGAATCTAAGTTTGAAAAATGTAGCTGACAACATGGCATTAAGTACCTAAATCAGTATTTTTTAGGGTTCTAAATATTTAGGCAGGAATGTTAATATGTAATCAATTAATCAGCCTATATTATGCCCACTGCTGGGACAAGGCCTTCTCTCTATGAGAGGGAGTGGGCCGTAATCCACGACGCGGACCCAGCACGGCTTGGTAGATGACACAATGTCTTCGAATTTTTTATGACATGCCGATTTCCTCTGATATTTTCCATTAAATCACTTCAAGCTCATTTCTCGTAAGTTTTCACGTTGAGATTTTTAAAGTAAAGTAAGGCCATTTTAATAGGTAACATTTGACAATTCATCAAAATTCAACAACGTAACCTTGTAACGGCGGGCATAAAATAATATATTTTTTCGTTTTGTTAGAACTGCACAATTGCTTAACTTTTTTCAATTACGATTACATATTTATTGTAATAATGACCGATATGAGTAATTTTACGATTTGCTTACACTAAACTGACACACGACAAATGTTACCTATCAAAATGCCCTTACTTTAGGTATACACCGGCTGGGTTCAAATCTATGATCTACAACTCGCATGTCGGGACAATACGACATAGCCACGACTGCTTTGTAAATCAAAAGACGGTTTTTAATTAATTACCCCATTAATAAAAACATGGCATTCGGTATAAAATTCGCACAACCTGCCGACATACATGGCAAATGCCAAATTAAATTGACATTCCTAGGTCACCCTGACAGATTAGGGATCAAAACATAAATACTAGGAAACTCCAATGTTCAGCATTAGCATAAATGATTGTTACTTGCAGAGTAACATTAATATTGATATCGTGAGAGTATGAATGTTACAAGGGTCGACGGCCGTTTGGAATTTTGCGAAGGTTGTAACCAAGTGACCCCAGGTTCGCACGGGCGATTTTTTCTTGCAGCGATTTCTTTTCGCACACTGGATTTTTGACGCTCTGCTGAGCGATAAGAGTTGAGAATCCAACAGTGTGTTTTTTCGATGTGCTGGGTTGCTCTCTGTTTGATTCTCAACGCTCAGCTCAACACTTAGAGTTGAAAATCCAGTGCTTGATAAAATCCCGCCGCGATAATTTAACATTCGTGCCAACGTGGGCTGAGTGAGAATGTGGTTTTCTTTGTTTACTTTCGTGTTCAAATGTTATTAATTTATTATTCTACTAGTCAGTATTTTCTTATAGGTAAGGTCACCCCACGTCATTGTTAACACTCGACAAGTCGACATAAAGACGCTGTCAAAGTGTCAATGTTAAATTGTTGCCATGGATATGCGGTCGACTGTAGCGTCGGTTTGTATCCGAAATAGCGTAGTAATTTGTGTATTTTGATTAACGTTCAGAACGGCCTAAAAAAAAGTTATTTAAACATTTGAAACATCGGGAATTTTACTAGTTATCGTTATTTTTGGGAAGCGTAGGTAAGTAATACCCCGCAACAGTTAACTTAGTTTTAGACCTGGTGCCGTATTATGACGTATTAATGCCACCATTATTCCAGTGTGAGTGAGAGACGGAGCTATACAAGGCCGCTAGCACCATCCTTTTTTCGCAGTGGAATAATGATGGCATTAATACTTCCCGACCCCCGCCTTCTTACCGCTCTC
Organism: Xanthia togata; assembly: GCA_963853775.1. NCBI lineage: Eukaryota > Metazoa > Arthropoda > Insecta > Lepidoptera > Noctuidae > Xanthia > Xanthia togata. The sequence continues at coordinate 9,514,955 of OY970816.1, forward strand.
GCCATCGACGCGGGCGGCGGCGCGGCGTAGTATAGTTGTTTCGTTTCCTACAGCTGGTCTTATTAATACTCTCGTGTGATAAAAATATCAATAACAGCATAACTGAGAGCTATGACTCAGTATGAATCACTAATCATTTCGCAAAAAAGACGGATGTCGGGTAAAACGCCCTGTTGTCGGCCACCCATTTAATTTCGTGGAATTGTAATTTAAATAAAATATTTTTAATCTGTTTGAGTTTAGTCTCTTTGATGTGTATTTAAGTTTTTAAAGCTTTATAATTGCTTTTTCTGTTAACTGAATACAATGATTGTTTTTTCGTTTGTTTTTATTTTTAACCATTATCAATCGCTTTCGAATAGGCCAGGAGTCGGTCAGTGAGTAAATTTATTATTATTATTAAAGAAAAAGTCTTAAATTATGATTATTTTAATTTTGCGAGGCAATTTTGTTTATTCTTATTGGCAATGTTTTTCAGAAATGTCAGATGCGTAGTACATATTTGCGATGATGCGGTGGCATGTCGATATGACCAGATGTATGAACGTAAACGAAGGAAAAGGTGTATGCAAGGATCGGAGCAGGTCTGTAGTTTTTGCCTACCCTCACGGGAAGAAAGCGTGAGTTTATGTATGTATGTAATTTTCTGTTTACTGCACAACGAAATAGATGTTAAATTGAAAACATTAGAAGCTCACTACAGTGTCAGTTCATTGATTTAGGCTCATGTTTAGAGGGCCGCGGTTTTAGAATCAAACGCTCGCCAAACTTAATTCACTGCCTAAACTAACACGCGTTAGTTTATTTAGTATATTAAACAGTTGACTAAATGTTTCGCTTTTAATCCCAGATTAGTTAAATTGTAAACTTGGTTTTGTTTCGTTTTGATGATTAATATGTAGGTAGTAGAAGGGTTTATTAGCATGGACCATGAATGAAGATGCGCTAATATGCTTTATTTGTTTAATTTTTTTTACGGTTTCAGGAGTAGCCTTTTTTAAATATGGACTTCGTCGGACATAGATTATTCGAAGGACGTAGAACACAAAAAAGAAGTCTCTTTTACGACCGACGACAACTGGTGCATTCACCTCACATCACCCACAATATTTGCACAGCGGGATTGGTTGCTACATTCATTATTAATCTAAAAACTATTATTTACTATAATAACTATTTGATCTACAGAAAAAAATATCACGAAGTTTTTTATTTGAAGAAATCATTACTCAGAATTCGGTGACTGTATTATTTTATTTTTCTCACGAAAATAGTTTTGTATCTTCCTGTTTCAATATTATTTTAAAATTAGCATTTCTCGGCATTTGATTCTTTGAACAAACCCTTCAAAGGCTTTACTTTGCCATAATCTTTTACAGATAGAGCAGTGGTGGCCCAGCAACCGCGAATTACAAGGTGTAAGAACATTTGTTTGAAGATTGTAAGACCATCTTTGTATTGTAAAACTCAATCTCCTTTTTATTATATAATTGCATAGCACTGGTGTGGGTACTACGTACTAAAGAGCTACCATTTACCGGGTAATATGTAGTATTTTCATTGACTCGAATGTGCCCTGGCGGCTGTGAGTATGTCATGCTCACTCAAATGTCTCGCTTATGGTGGCGCGTGTGTTGGATCATTTAGCTCCCTTCAAAATGGTGGAGCTGAATGGTGCTGATCCATGCGTCATGTTCGTGAACGGGCGCCGTCAGTTGGGACTGGTCATCTCTTAGCTGCCATGGCTTATTTTAAGTTTTTGAATGATTATTTATTTTTTCTTTTTATTACCTACGGACGCTTTTACGAACGTGCACGTCTTTCTACATTGTTTTCACGTGCATAATTTGAAAATAAATGATGTAAAAAATATTTTGTATCAAATTATTGATTTAAAAGAGTGTCCGTGGAGTTTCTTGCCCGTTCTTCTCCATAGGTACCTACTATGCTTTGGAATGGGCAACTAGCTTCATATTTTTGACTGACCGACCCCTTGACAATTCAAAAGTGCCTGTAAATGGTTTAATTGAAATAAATGCTTTGAGTTTGAGTTTAAGTTCGGTTAAAGTCGCTTTACTTTGTGTAAATTATGTCATCACCACTGCTCTCAAAACGGTGAAGGAAAACATCGTGAGGAAACCGGCATGTCCTAGAACCAAAAATTCGAAGACATGTGACATCTACCAACCCGCACTGGGCCCGCGTGGTGGATTACGGCCCACTCCCTCTCACAGAGAGGAGGCCTGTGACCCAGTAGTGGGAACATTATAGATTGATTATGCAATGCTTAGGCTAATCTTTTACAGCGTAGGTGATGTGCAAGACAGGTCAAGCTTACAGTTATCACTTGGTATAAAATCGCCAGGCACTTAAATTTTTGGCTAATATTGAACTGCTTTAAGCTCGTTGCTAAATTATAACACCAGTACGGATCGATCAAATTCAAATTCAAAAGTCATTTATTCAAACTAGGCTGAGAATCAGCACTTTTCGAACGTCAAAATTACATAAGACAGTCCCCCAAAACGCCCACCCTTCACCACTTCCTAATGCTTTTGCTGGGAAGAAGAAGTGGTGCAACAAACTCCCCAGCAGCACAGCTGTCTGTTCAGTTAGAAAAAAAAATGATTCTATACGATCGAAGATTAAGCTACGGTTGCCGCGGTCAATTCGTGGATGGGTGACCATCTATTACTGAAACTCTCTCTCTCTCTCTCTCTGATAGTACACCGCTGACTACCTGCAGTATTGTCTCTCCTGTTACCTTTAATCCATCCAAAGGTTGTCTGTAAAAGATCGCTTTAAGCGATAAGTCCGCCCATTGTGTCACCCTATGTAAAATTACAAAATTTATGTCTGTGATTTTTATGGTGTACAATAAAGAGTATTCTATCTATCTATCTATATATCTCTGCAGAAACAGCTGTCATTCGTAGAATTTTGACAGTCGTTACGGGTAGTCGGAAGCCCGAAAGACTGACAACCAGTCTTACCAATGGGTAAGTATCGTGTTACCCAGTAACTGGGTTGTCAAGGTCAGATAAACCGTTGCTCCAAATGAAATACCGGTATTCAGCTTCATCCGGTTAAACTGGACGCCGAACCCAATATAGATGGGAAAAGGCTGGGCAGATTGTTGTGGTTGGTTTCAAGGCTAACCGGATGCAGTTGAAAGAAAATAAATAAAAAGTATTTATTGGGACAAGTACAGGAGATCTTAGTTTAACTAAACATACACTCATAAATACAAATACAAACAAAGTAAAAATTCAATTCAAGCAGAAAGTCATGTGCGAGGCCAAAAGGCTTAAGCTCAGGTTGTATTATTCCCAAAATCTTAAAAAAAAAAAAAAACTATTTTTAGATAGGTAATGGACGTCTGTCTCAAGCTTTAAAAAAAAGCAACAGAATTAAAAAATGAAGATTAACTAATAGTTGAAATGGAACAATAGCGAGATTCCTGTCATCGTGTCGATGGTATCGACTCGAATCGATACTTCTCGATATAATACCGATTTAGGATCGATACTATCAAACAGGCTATAATAATTGCTATTGTTAAATATGAGCGGCCAGCAGAGATGTTAAAGATAGTTCTTAGGAATGGTTAGAGAAGACATGATTTTGTTGACCGATATTAAAATTTCTCATGTTAAGCATAATTAGCTTATACTCGTATTGTTCCCACTGCACTGCTGGGTCACACCCTTGACAATTCAAAAGTACCTTTAATTGGTTTATTTGGAATAAATGATTTGAGTTTGAGTTTTGAGTTCAGGCCTCCTCTGTGTGAGAGGAAGTGGGCTGTAATCCACCACGCGAGCCGAGTGCAGGTTGGTAGATGTCACATGTCTTCGAATGTTTGGTTCTAGGACATGCCAGTTTCCTCACGATGTTTTCCTTCACCGTTTTGAGAGCAGTGGTGATGAAATTATTTATACAAATTAAAATGCCTGTCTGAGTTCGAACCCGGGGCCGTTACCACTAAGCCGCCCTTTCTGCTGTCTAGGCACAACATTTCTCATTATACCTGTATTCCTCGAGAGGATAGGTAGAGGTACCTATACCTACATTTCGCCAACCATCTATAAGTTTCATGTAATAGGTCTAGGTTAAAGTCTAGACTTTGGGCTGCTACTGACAAAATCTTGATGGGCAAACATAATTGAATTTTGCCCGACCTGAAAATCGAACCCAAGACCACAAGATCAACATTCGTGCTTGCAACGGATAGATCAAAAAAGCAGTTGCCCTCAAAATTATTGTTTATCTAATTTATACTACTCCATTTGAAATAAGATTAGACATTTAAACAAACCTTTTTACAGTCCATTCAACCGATTCTGATTTCTATACCGTAGGCATAAGAATGGCATTAAAAACAAAATAGTGGCTAAAATACTAACTGTTTACTGCAGCTGCCATGTGTCATGCCATCAACGCAATAGAAGTCAAAATCGGTTGAACGGACTGTAAAACAGGTTTAGTTAAATGTATAATCTTATTTCAAACGGGGTATTAATCTAAACTAATATTAGGTGTAGAGGTAAAATTGTTTGTTCATATTTATTTGTTAAATGTGATTTCTGGAAGTATACTACTGAGCCAATTACAAAAACACAACCTATTTCCGACTGGTTTAGGATACGTATATTTGTATGGAAAAACAAGACTTTTTTTTGGCGGAGAAAACCGTTGGTAAAAGCATGTTAGTAAAATATTTTATTGGATTTTCATTTAACAAAATGTTTAAGTAATCTGCATACGGAATTCTAAAGATAAAATAAAGTTGATGTTTGCCTAAGTGGAAAACTCGTGTTCGTTTACATGTTTGGCAAATACATTGCGAACGTAGATTAGGTACCTACTTGTCTTGTGACAATCAATGACAATAGATGCTCAGTAACATTAAAAATACCTTGTTAAGTGACTGTTCAGAAATAACCATTCTATTCTATTCCATTCTATAGCTCACGCCATACCCAAGTCAGATGACGCAGCATTCAATGATGACGCTATTCGCGATCTGACCATCACGGATTACACAATGACTGGATAAGAAATAACTGTAGGTTATGGGACCTGTCCCACCGCCGCGTCGGCGAGCAACAAATTAAGCTAGCAACTAAAAATGAGTTGGCGAGCAACGAGAAGCGAGTGCAGGACGCTCGATTACTTGCTGGTAAACTTATGTATGTACAGACGCCAGCACATCAACCTCCAACAATCTATCAAATTTATTTCATAGATTTTCAACTTTATCACTAAAGCAACTTTAGTTCAAAGTTGATTGAGAAAATTTTACAGTTTCGGGTAGGTTGAGCTGTGAGTCTCTCAGCGAGTGTTCTGCCCGGCAAGCAAGCGTCGCTGAGCGAGTACTCTCTTTGAATATAGAATGAGTACTCGCCGGCCAGTGTGAAAAGTTAGCGATCAATAAAATCGCGAAAAAAAAACAGCTTTTGCCTTTGCATTTTGACAAGCTATGCGAACATAAATGTAGGTGAATGGAATGTGAAATAGAATGTGAATTGTGAAAACAAAAGTGAAAGGAATGCTTTTTTTATGTTTCTTTGTTTATCTTTTTGTTTACTGAATATTTTTATGTTAAATAATTTTGCATGTAAGGCAAAATTTATCGGAACTCTCATAAAAATTACCATCATATCAGTATACCTACATTATTGGCAAATAAATGATTTCTATTTCTAGGGAACACCTGATTATTTTTTTCGCGGTTTCAGGTTGGTCCCATTGTGAAAGCTGTTCATAATGATGAGTACAATGACCCCTTAAGAGGATGCCCACGAATTCAATTTCATCCTGTATAATTATGTCTGTTTTACTAAAACGGGACCAATACAATATTTTGCACGTTTGTTGAGCGTGAAAATCGGTGATAGCTAGTCGCTTCATCGTCACGCGTGGTGGGTCAGGTGCCTTAGGTAGGTACAATCTACTTTTATTTTTAATTTTTGTTTATCATTCTTTAATTGAGTTCTGCGGTTTGCGGTTTTATAAAAACGTATTGATGAAAATGATGTGTTTGAATTAATTGTGTGGCTTTAAATGCTTTGATGTACCATTGTACCTAGAAGTGTTGTCAAATGTCGGTAAAGAACAGTTATTATTTTTTTGTGGTAAGTTGTTTTTTTTTCTGTTTTGCGTGGGAGGACAAAAAAGTTGTCTGTTTCAATAGATAACTATTTTGATAAAGCAATGACTAACTACTAGATAATAGTAAAAATCTAAACTGTAACTATACCTTCTGATTCAAAATTTTCACATACTTTGAGTATCACCAACATTTTCAAAGTAAAATTGATACCTTACGTAACCATAAAATGTCTTGGACGTTCTAAAAAAACCTGCGGACTGTTATATCACACCATAAGTGTCTCCCGGGCTGCGCCACACCACCATATCGTCCGCCATCTGCACCCAGTCTGTCCCAGCCAGGTGCCAGCAGACCTTAAGGAGGTCCTGTCGTCGGTCCATCTAGCTGGGGGAAACAGCTGTTATATACATAATGATAATTACCACGATTCTTACCTTCCTGATTTAATTCCTTTATTCTTATTTCTTGCTCGTGGCTAAGTAATAACAGCCGCATGGGTCGATGCTACGCTTGCCGGGGTTGGTCCGTGGACGGGTGACCATCTATTCATACCGAGACTCCTCCGTGCCTCGGAAAGCACGTTAAGCAGTTGGTCCCGGCTGTCATTCGTGGCTCTTTGACAGTCGTTACGGGTCGTCAGAAGTCCGAAAGTCTGTCAACCAGTCTTACGAAGGGGTATCGTATTACCGGACAGTTACTGGGTTGTAGAAGTCAGATAGGCAGTCGCTCCATGTAAAATACTGGTATTCAGCTGAATCCGGTTGCACTGAAAGCCGACCTCAGTATAATTGGGAATAAGCTAAGCAGATTGATTGATTGATTCAGAAACAGATTTAGGCAAAGTTTACGAGGTGCAATATCAAGATTCCTTATCCACCCACAACGCATCTTTGCTGTGAATCCCAGCCGGTATCTGACACGAAACTACAAAGAGTTGGAAGTAATGACCCCACTGTAACTATCTGTGCGGTATTCGTTGACAGACAGCCGGAGAATCGATTCATTCTCAACAGCATTTAGTCGGTCGATGCTCAATATAGGCATTGCGGAAAAAGGATAGTAGGTATTTTTGTGTATTTAATATCTACAGGGGTTATTTTAAAGAGTTGCTTTTTTTACCCTCTTTGTCTATTGCACATTCAAAGACAATCGTATTAAGGTGAATCCGCAGTTTTACCCGCGAAATTCAAATTTTCTTTCGTTTTTTGCTATTTCCAGGTCAGTGTCATGTTCTATCTTGATCAAAATATGATTCGCAACTATAATTGATATGTATTTACATAATTATAATCATTGGAATCATTAATACATCTCTCTAAGTTAGATTTGTTCCATATAAACAAATTTCTTAAGGAAAGGTTCATAATGTAACAAATCGAACAATAGAGGTACTAATGATTCCAATGATTATAATTCTGTAAATACATACTTGATATAGTCGCGAATTATATAACGTTAAATTTATTTGCTGTTGCTTCAGTGATATTTAAAAATATATTATGAAAATAAATAAATAAATCTGTCTGCCTAGCCTTTTCCCAACTATATTGGAGTCGGCTTGCAGTCTAACCGGATGCAGCTGAATACCAGTATTTTACATGGAGCGACTGCCTATCTGACCTCCACAACCCAGTAACTGGGTAATACGATATCCCTTGGTAAGACTGATTGTCAGACTTTCGGGCTTCTGACAACCCGTAACGACTGTCGAAGATCCACGAATGACAGCCGGGACCAACGGCTTAAAAAAATGTTTTGATGCCCTATGATTATTTCCCTCTCCCCCTTTTTTATATACTTGTATATATTTTTATTATTTGTAGTCTGTTAGTTTTTAAAATCATGTAAATACGTGTGTGTAAATAAAATTTAGTATTATGAAAATAATATACAGTTAGATACAACCTGACACAGACCAAAAAACTGCAAAAACAGTAAAAAAAAAAAAAAAAAAAGTCGGGATGCAACCTTAAGGAGTAAACTCCAGTCGTGCGTCAGATCTTACACACACACACACACACTTTTTTAATAGGTAGGTATATGTATATTCTTCCTTATATTTAAATAAACAAAGTCAAAAATAATATCGTAAAATCTGTTTTTTTTTTTGTATTATCATTCATGTCTCATCCTCATCACGACTGCGTAGTTTCTCTAGCTAATTTCATTTGACTCTGTAGATTATGCTTATTGGAATAAACGCAATGATTAGATCTGTATCAAACTCAATCAGTTTCAAATCTAAGTGTAGTTAAAATAAAGCGGGTTTAAATTCAGATTAAGCAATTTAAATTGGAGTTGATGTAGGAATGGTACCACGCGATTTTGATGTGGTACTGGACAGGTAGAGGTACTAACGTAATCTTTTATTTATTCATCTTAAATTCAGGCACATTACCCATTGATATAGTAAAAAACTTAAATCAATGACATTACCCATAATTTGTTACTATTACTTACAAGTACGTTAGTTTATTTAAATAAGACAAACATAAACAATTAGAAATAATAACAATAACTCAACACGACTTATAGAACACTATATCCATTAAGCCAGTGGTCAATAAAAAAAATGTTTTATTTCACATAAACCTACATGGGCACTTATGAAACGTCAGAAGCTAGGTGCACGGTTCCAATTGGTCGTTTCCTATGGAGAAGAGCCGGCAAGAAACTCCACGGTTACTCTTTTAAATGTAAATGGTACTTACAATCTTTTCAATTACAGTGTTAATAGGAATGGAGCCAAATATCAATACTATATCGACCAAAATTTCTTATGAGAGTCAATCCTTTCTGTGTTTCCAAATTGTCTTAATACACTTTTCTTTATCCTTAAAACTTCCATCCCCTTTCACTCCACGACACTTTCTAAAATTAAATTCCTAAGAAGTAGGGTCTTCATCATCATCATATCGGCTGATAATAATATGATGAAAGCATCTTACTTATTAACAAGTTAACCTTGGAAAACTTTAATAGGTCTGTACCTTTGTTGCCTGTTAAAAGATTAATTTTCGAAGTCCTGCAATTTTTTGGTGAAAATACTTCAGAAATAAATCTTTGAAATATAGTTAGAATTTTTTATAAAACTTGATATGTTGCTTAATGACCGAAACCCGACCCCCGGGGGTATCTACGCTCGTATTCATTGACATTTGTACAGACAGAGCCGCCCGCTGTATTAAGCCATCTTCTGGAGACACCTGACAATAATACATGCACTGCGCACAGGCGCAGGCGCAGGCATGCGCCTAAAAATCTTGTGGAAATATGGCAAAGTAGCCTTTTTTGATTGCTACTTAAAACATTTAGTCTGGTTATATCGTTATGTCTTTCTTTTGCGTATGGTTAGTGACTAACCTGGTGTCAGAGTTTTTATGCCACCCACGAGCCTCTGACTTGGTTTGACATGCCGTCGAGAAATATCTCTCAGGCATGCCGGTTTCCTCACGATGTTTTCCTTCACCGTTTTTGAAGCAAGTGAAAAAAATACGCACATGAAACCGAAAAGTCAGAGGTGCGTGCGTTGGGTTCGAACTCGAGACCTATGACTTGGTAATCCGATCGTCACATCACAAGACTATCACTGCTAGCTGCAGCTGGTGGTTTTCTCGTTAACTTTAACCAGGCAGCAACTGCACGCGACGTGTCACGACGACACATCGGACTGCACGTGTCGCCTGTCACTCGCCCGTAGCTGCCAACGACGTGTCGCTAGCTACGGAAGGTGTTTCATAGAAATTCATAGAAACCATCGCTTGCAGTTGCCTCCTGCGGGTACGGAATGGTACCTTTATGGTAGCATTTCGTATAACCAACTTCCATTGGTAGAAGTTACGAGAAGACTTTCTGTTATGTAATTCTCTTTTTTTTTCTTATAGCCTGCTCCGTCCCACTTTGCCCTAAAGGTCTCCCTCCACCCCTACCAACTTTCGCAATCCCGTAACACGTATGGTTTAAATATCAAAATTAGTCAACTCATGAAAGTTTATGAACTAATAGGCTTTTTTGAGTCGTGTTGAAAGTTCCAAATGAATACCTGATACATGAAAGGTAGACAGCTGTGCTGCTGGGGAGTTTGTTGCGCCACTTCTTCTTCCCAGGTAAAGCACTAGGAAGTGGTGAAGGGCGGGCGTTTTGGGGGACTGTCTTATGTAATTTTGACGTTCGAAAAGTGCTGATTCTCAGCCTAGTTTGAATAAATGACTTTTGAATTTAGAACAATCTGTTATTAGGGTTCCGTACCCGAAGTGTGCCAAACGGAACCCTATTACTAAGCCTCCACTGTCCGTCTATCCGTCAGCGGGCTGTATCTCTTGAACCGTAATAGTTAGACAGTTGAAATTATCGCAGATAGTGTGAACATGTTTTTTTTCGGCGTTTTTTTCTCGATCTTAATCCGGTACGGGACCCTTCGTGAGCGACTTTGACTCGCACTTGGCCGTGTTTTGCACATTTAAATCAGTTAATAAACTTATTCTAACTAAAATATTAGTTTTCAGCAGGTTATGAATGTAAGCAATGGAGATGTACCGATTTAGCTTCCATTTATCGATATCGATACATTGTAATTGTCACTATCGACACATCCCGCCATCTAACTCATATTGGTGAAAAAAAAACACTAAAACAAATAAAATCGCATCAAAAGTTTTTAAAACCTAACGTTTTATGTGACACTTTTAGTTTTATTTGATTAAAGTTTGGTCATAAAAGTTTACGATGTGCTTTCAACGGATAACTGTGGTCCATTTGTTTAATTGTTTGTTATTTTTGAAGTTCAAATAACTACTTTTGTATTATTATCTATCAAATAAAATAAAAAATCTTTATTGCAGACCACATGATCCATAAAAAACACGATGAAGAAAATAATAACACATAAAAATAATAATAAAAATCACATCATATCTAGGCAAACCGTTGTTGGTCTCGCTCGGCTGTCATTTGTAGATCTTTAAGAGTCGTTTCGTTATCGTAAGTCGTTTAATTATTTGTTATTTTTGAAGTTCAAATATCTATATAATTATGTTCTAAAGTATGGTGTAGAATGAATTATTATAATAGTCTATCAAGTCAACCTATTGTAGATTTAAATCAATTTCACCCCCTGTTTACTTTTATTGCACTTTGTAATGATAAAGATCAAGCTTTTAACAGGATTTCTAGGAACATGTTGAAAAAAAAAAAGAATTTTCATTTTAGCCGTTGTCTGGCCGGTCCGTGAATGAGTAACCAGTGACCATCCATAACATACCAAGACCCCTCCCTGCCTCGGAAAGCACGTTAAGCATTTGGTCCCGCTGTCATTCGTGGATCTTTGACAGTCGTTATGGGTAGTCGAAAGCCCGAAAGTCTGACAACCAGTTTTACCAAAGGGTGTCGTATTACTCAGGTTTAAGGGTTTTAAGGGTCAGATAGGCAGTAGTTTCATGTAAAATACTGGTATTCAGCTGCATCCGGCTAGATTCGAAGCTGACCTCAACATAGTTTGGAAAAGGCTAGGCACGGCTCAATCACAAGATTGATATCTCTAATCTCAGCCTCTCTAATCGTATGCCATTTAACTCGATTCTCAGCTACTTCCATCCACCTGATTCTAGCCACCTTGCGTAGATCGTCATTCCACTAAGCATGAGTCCTTCCTTACGTTTTCCGGGTCGCGGTCTCCACTTAAGAACATGTCTATCCCGGTATGTTGCCACTTCAGCTTGATTATTCTATGGGCTATGTTGACTACTACATCAATGAAGTAGGTATCTTGCCCATTCTTCTTCAGAATCTTTTACACTTTTTAAGAGGTTACATAGTTTCATCTTTCTGACTGAGCGACTCCTTGCCAATTCAAATGTGCCTAATTCGTAGAACTGAAATAAATGGCATCTACAACGCCACCTGCGAACTACGCAACACACTGACGTCACGTAAAATTCTGCATTGCGCAAGCAGAGTTTACCGCGTGACTAGATTCAAGATTATTTATTTCTGGAAACATGAGTACAAATATAGAGCATGCAAGTTATTAAATTACATTATATTTTGAGATCAGTCATATTTGGCCTTAGTGGCGTAGGTACAAATATTTAAATTTCAGTAATAAAAGTTATTGGATAAAGTATTAGATTATATTAGAACAAAATAGTATATGTCAATTTTGAAAACAAATAAATTAATTAATATATGGTCACAATTATTAAATATCAATTAAAATTATAATTAATAATTAGGATAATCATATAAATTTGTATGTAATCGGGCAGTTTCCTATCGACACAGCACCCGTCTGGTCGGAGGATCCTCCCTTTTGTATGGAGGATGTGTGAACCTTACACCTCATACCTCTAGCATAGACGGTGACCCCGAACATGAACGTTAGCGCAGCCGTCCTATAACTACTTCAGCGAGACGTCAACGTCATTACTTCCTCAAGCTTTCGAGCTTTGAGTTTGACTTTCATTTTCTGCCGGGTCTATTCTTAAAACAACTCATCGAGAAAAGGATGAAGTGAACTGTCATTCTACTAGTGTCATTGACAGCTGATAGCGGATTGATATTATTATCGATACCATGTCCATTATTTTCTAGCTTCTATCCCCAACCGAATGCTAAATCAGTCTAGACTATCCTGGTCATTCGTGTGAATTATTAAACTACGCGTTCTATTGAAGTTAGCCGTGTGTTCATGTATGTGTGTGTATATGTCAGTGATGGCGTGTGTGTTATTTTTGACATGGCCGGGTGATTTGATTTGTTTTGAATTTGATAGGGGTGGGATGGGAAGATGTTAGAGTGTTAGGATTAATTATTTTGTTTAATTGGTCGTTCGATAATAGAACAGGCATTTTATATAATTATGCAGTTTGAATCCAATGACTTTTATAATTTGTACTCATCCGTTTGTTTTTAATTGTATTCACATTTTATATTATTTTAATCTACCTAATCACAATATTTAAAAGGGGTCAGTTTGTGAGTGTGTATGTTTGTCTCTTCTTCACGCTAAAACTACTGAACGGATTTGGATAAAAGATAGTTTATAACCTGGATTAACATATAGAATATTTTATATCCCAATATTCCCACGGGATCGAAACTTATGCGGGTGAAAACGCGGGGCGCAGCTAGTCTGTAATAATATCGTGAAATACTATTATCGGTTCAATGATTGCAGAGTCCACATCCTATATGTCGACAACCTCGTGTGCTAAGTCAAAATACATGTTTTTTTTTTTTTCTTTCTCAGCTTTCACGAGATTCTCGTCACGAGGGACAGCGATATCAACAATCATTGCACGGCGCTCACATCAATCTATCACCACAATATCAGGCCTAATGGCTACAATAGTCCTGTCAGTGATAATAGATCGATCCCAGTACAATGTGGTGTGATCATTCTCGAGAACTGGGTCGGGCACATACCTGTAGTATGGTACTTCGGACTCCACAAGTTTGTATTGCATGGTAAGTTGCTGATGGATAATCCTAGCCACTAGATTGTGTCTGTGCAAGAACTCGGCGTTAGCAAGACGAGAACAACCGGAAACAATATGTCAGATGGATTCGCCGGGACGATGGCATGCCCGACAGAAGTCAACCGTACCGTCCTTGACAATGTATTTCCAATAATTATTCGTCATTTTCATATTCATTTATTTGCTCAGAAGGTATTTACAATAGGGTGGATACAATATGATGAATCCTTGTACATTCTACCATTTTGGCATGCAAACATTGATGCAGTTCATTATCAAACATTGAATATTTATACATTGGATACTCAACTAAAATGTATCAGCTAGAAAATCCGATACGGAATAATAACATTTATCTAATAGAAGGACAGTTAGTTTCTTTTTGAAAATTGTTACTGGTTCCTCTTTTATGGAATTAGGAATGTGGTTAAAAATTGCCGGTGCCATACCAAAAACACTTTTCCTCAACAAAACAGTCCTGCATCTAACTGTGCGTAACAAGTTTTGGTATTGAGATCGCAAAGCTACATCTCGGTATCTGCTTTCCGATAAAGTCAGGATTGTTCATGTGGGTTCCGTAGTTGGGATGAATTTATCCCAAGAACGAACCTAACATTGTAGTTTATCTAATAACTTCATTACATAATAATATACTACTGCCGTTTTTTTTTCTTTTTCAATGGAATGGTCGTGCATTTCTGGGATTAATAAAGATTAATAAGATTAATATTAATAATGATAACTTCATCCATAATAGCACAGACAAAACTTTCGGTTTCCCCAAAGAGGTCGCCGAAACGCAGCCAGGATACAGACGCCAAAAGTCAACATCAGGTCCATGGAGGGCCCGGAAAAAGCGTCAGTGAAGCTCTTTGATTTGCCATACTTCTTTACGATAGTTAGTATCAAGTACTGCAGGTTTGCGCCAGTTCTCTTTCGCCGAGGAGAGCGGGGTGAGGCACTAGTCCACTGTGACCAAATCTCGGTGGATCCCCACGTCAGTTTGAAGGAAGTTTTCAGCCATTTTATCAGTGATTGTAGCGACTTTAAACCTGCCTCGTGACTTTATCAAGATCGGTCACACCTCGTGTCCATCTAAGGATCTTCATTCCATTGGTAAGGACCTTTTGTTCATGCGTCGTCTTTGTTGTCCAACATTCGGATCCATACAAAAAAAACTCCCATCATTATTCATCTATTAAATCTCTTTCAACAAAACCCACAACAAAATATAACGTTACGTATAGACCGGTTCTTCAGCCCATCCCTCGATCAATTTGATATACAATTTCATTCACAGGGGTATAATTTAGCAAGTAATACTGTCAGGTGGTACTGTTGTATGCTTTTTCCCGGTATGGGCTGAGCACGTCGTCTGTAGCCCTAGTAACCGACGGTGTATCGATCCGGCGGGCAGTGATGTGCCTTGTGGTGGAGTTATCGATATCGATGAATTTGAAACACATGTATGAATGCTGCTCCTCTGATTAGTCAGTCTGCTGTTGTATTTAGTTAATTTGACGATCTCACGGACAAATTGCCATCGCTCGTCATGAGCAAAACTGGTGATCAATGCTCACACATTCTTTGTAGATTTTTTGACATGTCCTCCCAAAGCTATTAACACTGTTATTAGAAAAGCTAATTACTTTAAAAAGAGTAACCGTGGAGTTTTTGCCAGCTCTTCTCCATAGGAAACAACCAATCGGAATCGTGCACCTAGCTTCTGACGTTTCATAAGTGCCCATGTAGGTTTATGTGAAATAAAATATTTTTATTTTTTGGAAAAGGCTGATAGTATACTGATACAATTGGGGTATATAATGATGTTGACTTGTCTTGTTCTCAAAGTACATAATCGTGAATTCATTGCTCGACACTTTTCGAATTTCGAATTTAGATTTTTACTGCACGCACAAAGGACTTGGAAGGGCATTTTATTAATTTACCTACAAAGTAAATATCGGCAATATCTATCGACACTAATACCTGTGTAGTGTGTACCTTTCACATCCCTACACAGCTCAATGCTATATTTTGATAATTAAAGGAAGAAACTGTGGGAGTTTCTGTTGAATTGTGAGCTTTCTAGGATTTCAGTAATATTGCGCGTAGGTATGCTTAATTGGCAGCGCCTGGAAAATACAATCTGATACTAAGTAAGTATGTACTTACCTAATTTTAAATTTTGTAGAAGTTTTGAAAATGATGTAGGTGTCCTATAACTTATATTATACATGATGTATGATGGATGTTTGGATAAGTGAATGTTTGTTAATGACAATGAATAACCTCTATATTGCAACTTTCATCTTAATCGTTAGAGCCGTTTTCGAGAACGTGATTATGAATTCATATATACCTACATATATAGTATAGGATTAGTCATACTAACATTTTTCAATTAATTATAGCCAAATAATCCATTTCCTTGGCTGCATTTAATTTTTTTTGTTGCATAATTTTAAAATTTCATATAAACCACATTTAATCAATAGGAGATTTTTCTAGGGTTGATAATATGTTCTTTTTACATAATATTTTACTGTCCTATGAATATTTTTTTAGTTCAGTGCAATATATTTTTCTCTTCCATTCCACCCTGACAATAACACCTTCAACAGGTAATATTTTAAAACAACCCACTTCTCTGCTCAACCCCTAAAATTGACTGAAAACGTAAAGTACAGTTGTTTAATAATTCTTCAACTTATTTGCTTTAATAACACAGCCGGTGAACCAAGTCCCCTGTGTTGCCAACCGAAAATATTTACCCCGATTGTAGGGGTAAAACGAACTTCGACATTTTAGGGTAATATTAACTTTACCGTCAACTTTTTAGCGAAATTTGAAGTTTCTCGTTTGTTTTGTAAAGTAATATAAAGATTTTAATTAGGTGGGTATACTGGGGATGTTAAGAGAATTGACTGAAGTTATGTTTCTTTAAGTTTTGAATTCATGTCGTGTGATTTGAGAGTTTATGTTTTAAGTTTCTTAAGAAAATGATTAAATTACTAAAACTACTTTAGTTTATTTAGAGCAAATCCAGGGAAAGCTAAGTATATACTAATTTTATATTAGTTTGGTTTTGATATTGTTCTTTCGAAAACCAGACGTCTTAATTTTATCATTTACTAGCTGCTCCCCGTGGCTTTCTAAAATAAAAGTAGCCTTAATTACTCCATATGACATCAGCTATCTGCTGGTGAAACTCCCGTCAAAATCGGTCCTGCCGTTTCAGAGCCAGAACAAATAGACAGACAGAAAAAACAGATAAAAATTTTAAAAATTGTTTTTCCTTTTAAGGGAAATATCGTACTATATTACGAGTATATACTTTCTTAAGCATTTAATAAAAAGCTGTTATTTTTACATTACAAACATACACTTCAATTTTATTTATTTATATAAATGTAAAGATAAGCCCCTAAGGTTTTTAGTTTACTCACGGTAACAGACAGCAATCATGTATCGGTCGGCCTACAGTCTAACCGGGTGCAGCTGAATACCAGTATTTTACATGGAACGACTGGTCACCCATCCACGGACTAACCTCGTCAATCCTTGCTTAACTTTGAAGATCGGCCCATGCGTCTGTTATTATTTAGCCACGAGCCCATAGAGTTAAAAATATCTGAACAATATTTACAAAATAAATAATTAAAATATAGTATCTACTTAAACATACATATATACATAAACTCACGCCTTCTTCCCATGGGGGTAGGCAGAAACTACAGAACTCCACCTGCTACGATCCTTACATACTCCTTTTGCCTCGTTTACGTTCATACATCTGGTCATACACGCACGACGGTTGCGAGTACTACGCACCTGTCCTTTCTCAAGAACATCACCAATAAGGTCAGTGTATGTCCTCTTAGGGCGTCCCCTCCCGGCGTTTCCGCTCACATCTGCCTTGTAAATACATTTTGTTAGTCGCCTTTCATTCATCCTCTCAACATGACCAAACCATCTCAGCATACCCTTTTCAATTTTTTGTCACTACATCTTCTTTTAACTCACACCGTTGTCTTATCACATCATTCCAGTATTTTAACAATTTTTACAAAGTGTTTAAATCGTTACCATGCACCTAGCAACCCAGTTAAAAGCTCGATCGTTTTCATTGCAAAGTGCAATGGAAGTAAACAGGGGGTGAAATCGGGGGTGAAGGGGGTGAAACGGGGGTAACGCATACATTATACTCACTTAGTAGCAATAATATTGGGGGTGTATTTAAAATGGATATGATAGCCTATTTTTATAACTTTTGTGTATATCCAAATAAAATTGTTTGCCTGATTCATTGTAATTTATTGATTCGTTATTTTTTCTTATTATAGTGGCCATTGTGGTCGCAAGAGCTACTGCTGAACAAGTGAGCATGAGATCCTGGTTTCGATACCCAGGTCGGGCAGTGTTTTTGGGTTTTCCATCAGACATTTCTCAGTAGCAGCACGGAGTCTAGATTTATGCCCAGTTACTTTAGATTTAGATGCTTCTCCCGATGAGCTTCTTCAAAAATACCTCCTCAACCGCGTGTCTGGTTAGACCACCTTTCTCAGACCCAAAGGTCCCGCTCAATTCCCAGTGGGGGCAAACTTTTCGTATCGGTCTGGTTGGTGATAGGGCTTGTTCTAAGTCCACCTGGATAACTACCATCATCTTATCTAAAGTTCGTTCGATTTTTAAATCACACGGCAGATATGTAAGTTTTCATATTAATTTATTCGGCCGCTAAATACAACAGATAGGGACTTTCATAGTCATTTTGCCGGTCGCCTGCTCGCATCTATTTGACCAGTTCAGCAATTTCGATTTATCTCGAAGAAGGTTGTCAAACATGCTCAAATTTTAGAGCATGTTTGAGAAAACAAGCATGATTAAAATCATAATATATAAAATAAATATTAAAAATAAATGTATAAAAATAAATATAAATACTACTTACCATGAAACTTGAAAGTTTTACACGACGATAGTCACGAAGAATAGTGAATTCAGTGTAATTCTGTATAAATTGAACTGAATTCAATACATAACTATACCACAAAATAGAGACATGACACTCCCACGACTCCCCTGACTTATTCATCAGCCATAGTATGGTATAAAGCTAATAATTTATACATTCTGCCGGCTACCACATGTCTGCTAAATCATTGTGTCGTTTGATTCCGTCGAGTCGCTAGTGGGTTTTATACTAAATGTGTCCTGTGGCTCTGTCTGTGACAACATTTTGTACATGTCGCAGTAGGTAAGATGGTTATATATAGTCGTGTTATAGCTATATTCCTAGGGATGTAGCAATATACTATGGCACGGGCATGATCTAGTAATATAACTAATAAGGCACTCTGACCAAACAGGTTAGGTTAGGTTCAAACTGTGACCTATGCGCAAGCCGAGCGAGCAAAACAAGTGGTGGCGCGGCAGTGGCCGGCGAGCGCTACGTCAGAAACAAAATTAGGGCACTCCGACAGTTATGAATCGCTGTCATATAAATATTACGGTATATAGCTATATCCCTAGGGATAAAACTATATTTTGGCTATAACCATCTTACTGCAACAAATATTTAAACCTAGAGTAAAGTCGTGTTATTTAAATGTAATGTAGTTTGTATGTTTGGTAGACGCAATGCGGCTGAACGGATTTGGATGTTTAGTACACAGATAGTTTATAACCTGGATTAACACTTATGATACTTCTGGACCCAATTCTGAAGTTCAAGCAGACAAAGCCGCGGACGGAAGTTAACAGTCAAATCTAAAAACAGAAGTTAAAACAACAATTACTCGTTTCTTTTCTTCAAATAGTCAACCTGTATTTTTTCAATGCACAGACATGAGAAGCCACAATTTC
Organism: Xanthia togata; assembly: GCA_963853775.1. Lineage (NCBI taxonomy): Eukaryota > Metazoa > Arthropoda > Insecta > Lepidoptera > Noctuidae > Xanthia > Xanthia togata. The sequence continues at coordinate 9,534,413 of OY970816.1, forward strand.
AATATATCCCTAGATACATAAGGGACTTGATATATATCTCACGATTGAATCCTTCTAAGGTAAATTCCAGGGCTTCGGGGTATCTGGAAATGGGAATATAAAAGGTGTGAGTACCAGTACATTTTGTGTTATATTAGTTGTATTTTATTTTCAAGTGAAATATAACTGGCGAAATGTTGGTGTACTAGGTACACCTCGGCCCAACCCTTTGAAATTCAAAATTTTAAAATTCAAAAGTCATTTATTCAAACTAGGCTGAGATTCAGCACTTTTCGAACGTCAAAATTACATAAGACAGTCCCCCAAAACGTCCACCCTTCACCACTTCCTAGTGCTTTTGCTGGGAAGAAGAAGTGGCGCAACAAACTCCCCAGCAGCACAGCTGTCTGTTCAGTTAGGAAAAAAAATGATTCTATACAATAATTTATAAGATAATTTACATTACGCAAAATACAATTTAAATTATAAATTAATAGCCACATGACAGCTAGCACACGCCAATATACCAACCAAAAACATCGAGAACTCTATTCAAGCAGAAATAAAAATAACTAAACGTAAACAATAACTAAAAAAAGAAAATAAAGCCTCCAGGCATAAAGGGCGTGCCCGCTTACATAGAGCTGTAACTAGAAGTTATAATTGATAAACTAGGACCATCGAGGTAAAATAAATAATTGTCGAGGTCGCTAGCTAACCACATATTGCAATACAACTCATTAAAAAAAAACATTGTAATGAGTAGATTATGTCAACAAATTGTTGTTTAAAAAATATATATACAAATATATAGGGTGACAGGTAATTAGTGACCGATAATTAAACACGTGACTTTACTCATCATTATGAACAAGTTTTACTGTGGGACCAAACCCGAAATCACGAAAAAGTCAAAAAAATCAGCTGTTCCCTACATTTTGACGAGAAGCGAATAAAATGTAGTTAACAGCAGATTTTTAAAAAATAAAAAACGATGGGAAAGAATTATAGGGCATCAAAAAATTCTTCCACATTGCTGTCAACAGGAAAAGTGCCCTAAAGTCTGGCAACATTGCCACGCTGTACATATGGCAATGCTGATTATTTTGCCAAAAAATAGGCCAACCCCTCTGATCAAGCAAGAGGTGGGTCGAACAAAAGTGGTATGCCTACCGACAAAAATATACACTTTTTAAACGTAAAACACACTTACAAGACTTCGTTCTACCAACAATCGTCTTCTACGATGTCCTTTTCACCGTTCAAGCTTCATTCGTTCTTCTTTCATGCCCAGGCGTTCTTTCTTTAAAATTCGCTCCCTTTGAACATCAGGATGGCAACCAACCGGTTATCTTTTAAAGTGAAGGAACAGAACATATTCCTCAGAAGTTGGCTGGGATCGTTTTCTCTTCTACCGATCGTATTTTCTCCTGAAAAAGTTTATTTTGTTTATAAATGTATGTAGGAATGTATTAGTATTTATGCTTGTAATTTATAGTTATTTCCGAGCTATCTATCCCGTATGTTGCACCTGGCATATTTTGTCTCTGCATCACCCTTTAGTTGACTACAGTATGTTTTTACTTGTGCATGAAGTTTTAATAAATAAATAAGAGAAATGTTTATGTTAGGTTCTGATTTTAATATTTACTGAGAATGTTTTATTTGCTTAGATTTTTTTTTGTCTTGGTTGGATAACAAACATTCTAGTTATAGATGTAGTAAAAAAGTCAATTATTTCAAATAGGCACATAAAAGGCACCTTTGAACGTCAAAGTTAACAAGAAAATTGATTCTAGTCGCCTCTTTTAAAAGGTAGCTTCGTATGGAGAAAAATGTGAAAGAAACTCCATAGTTACCTACTCTTATAAAATGTTTAAATTTATGTTGCATGCCTTAATTATGTGTGAAGACTATGTATCTATGTACAGACGCCAGCACATCAACCTACCCGAAACTGTCAAATTTTCCCAATCAACTTTAAACCTTATGCGCTAATGATAAAGTTGAAAATCTATTAAAGAAATTTGACAGATTGTAGTAGGTTGAAGTGCTGGCGTCTGTACTACAGCATTCCTAAGCATCATCCTAACTAATATTAGGTATAAAGGCGAAAGTGAGTTTGTTTGTTTGTTTGTTAAGCTTTCAAGTTAAAACGGCAGAATTTATTTGAATGAAATTTGGCACACGGGTAGACCATGACCTAGGACATAGAATACTTTTTGTCCTGGTAGTACGTTCCCGTGGGATAATTCCAAAGCCGCTGGCAAAGCTAGTTCTCAATAAAATGGCCAGTTCGCTCATTATCATAAAAGTCATGTAAAGATTCCTCCGAAAAGTAAAAATATAAAGGAAACCATTCGTATTCTCCCCAAGTGTTGCCATCATTAAAATTCAATGCAAAATCCTGTCTTCTTGATTGAAGTCTACATTTCTCTGGGTCATGAACCCCAGATCATATACGTATATGGTCTGTAACCCACTAAAATGGTAAAACGACATCGTTAGGCAGAAAATGTAAGTTTTATACAGTAAAATAAGAGTATAAAAAATAAAAGACAGATAAATGTATGGGTCTTTACATACAAAACGTGTATGTAAATGCTGACAGGCGTGCGCACTCGACGAAAGACGGACAGAGACTGATTTGAATTTTTGAATTTCGAACGCACGCTGCCGCGCAAGCGCATTGAATGGTGAATATTTAGGGTGCGCATTCGTTTCGGATCTTTAGGATTTTTAACATTGTAATTTTGTTTTTAATTGTGAAAAGTCGTAATTTCCACATACAGACATTTGCTGAAATATCAAGTGTTCCTGTAACCACTGCTATCTAGACTGCCTAATTCATGTATTAAAGTATTTAGTCATTCCAAAACTGCGGAGTAATTACGTAACACAATTAAAATGGCAATGTTTTTCATTCAAAGTGAAACACAACACACAGTTTGACCACGTTCATTGCGCTTTTTACGTTGTCAAACAGACGAATTTTTCAAACCTATGAAGCAATGGATGTCAAAATGAAAGTTTGACATCCATTGCTTCCTAGGTTTGAAAAAAATAAGAATAATTATTGCTGTTTTGTGAGTGTCACACAAGTAACCCGCAGGACTAGCCCAATAACAAAGACTACAATAAATGAAAAACGATTTTGTTTCTCTATGTAGGTTTGTACAAACACTTTTTAAACGCCAATTATATTTTTTTTTTAACTAGAAGCGTTCGGCATTTTCTATTTGACTTGTCTAAGAAGAAAGGCCGAAACAAACTCAGAGATTGCAGTCTCTTTTAAAGTCCAGACATAATCATGGTGAGACCATGTGAAGACCATGTAGATTGGTATCTGAAATGGTCTTTTGAGGAGAGTACCCAAATAATATTATTTTTTCTCGAGGCGATTCGCACGAAGTTAATTTATTTGTAGATGAACCGATTTCTGAAGTTGTCGATTCGCCTACAAGAAAATTTATCTTCGTGCGACTCGCCTCAAGGAAAAATATACTACGATACTTTTAAATAATAAAAAAACAATCTTGAGGGGTCAAGATGTTTTTTATTATTAAGTATTCATTCGCTCATTTTGGGCGAGTAAATTCGTGCGTATCACCAATAAGCCATCGTGACAGGAAACATTGTGATATACCGAATGATTATTAAAATTCGTTTGGAGTGATCGTGACGATCAGTCAAAACTCTATCCGCCAAACAGTTCTTAACCGTCCCAATATTTCCCCAAGACATGGTGTCTCTTGTCAGGCCAGCAGCCATAGCAGCATATCTCAGACTTAACTATCTGAGAATCATGTCGTATTAGTTCACATTTTGCAGGCATATTGGCTCTGGCTAGAGTTGACCCTAACGGTGCTCGAAATTAGGATTATTATTTAGTTGACACGACGAAAATTTGGGACATGACACACAAAATTCAAAACAAAACCAATGCCCCATAATTAATAAAACATGGAGTGATATTTATCAAGTTTCTGCCTCGCTCCTCATTATGGTTTTACTGAGAAAATAAACAAAATGGCTGTGCTACACTTGGTTTAATAAACTTTTGACATAAGCCAACAGACTTGCAAAAAAAACACTACAAAGTTCAAAATAACTTTAATTTCGGAAGTCGGTGTCTTTGGTTTTGAATTTTCGTTTTTTGCTACCGACTCGTTTTTTGTAGTGTTTTTTATTGAAACGGATACCAATTTCAAAACTACCCCTCGCTAATTCGACTCGACTCAATTCGACAAGATACACAAGGTGGATTACGTTTTCTCGAAGCTTTCTCAAAAACTACCCAAATAAAGTTAATAAAATTTACATGGGACCATCGCGTAAGCTATTTCTACCAAATGAAAAAAAAAAATTCAAGATCGGTCCACAATTGACATGAGAAAAAAATTACATACTGATGAACATAATAATTATTAACCTCCTCCTTTTTTGAAATCGGTTTAAATACAATAAGCTGCGTCTTTTTTTTTTACTTTATGATAAAACTATAATATTAAGCAGTAACAAACTGTCAGTACCTCTTTAATATTTGAAGTCGATTTGGACTTCCATAAAACTTTAAACTTTCAAAGTCCCATCCCTATTTGATATCGTGCTTACCATCAGCTCATACAAATCCTAAGAAGGCCTACATAACGAACAGTTATAAATAACAGAGTAGATATACTATCTCTACTCAATATAATCATACTGGCTTGTTGATCTGGTTTTGAAGTCTTTGTGGAAATAAAATGCACTGATCTGGATTTAAATCCAACATTTTCAGTGCAGTGCTTGTACGCTTTAATAAACGTTTAACGTGACGATATTATCACCAGTGATCGGATATTCGGATACATATTTACCTAAAGTTATTTTTTGACTAAGAAATTATGGAAGTGGCTACTTGAAATCCGGGAGTGCACAACAAATCGCATATACTAATGGTATGGAAATAACTTATCAGCCCTCATAAAAAGGTTACTTTTGCGGTGTTAACCCTACTGAAATCATTTTTTAACTAAACTCAAAGCACCGAGTTGTTTGTCGCTATGCTATGCCAATTTGGCAACCTACTTTACAACATTAGCTAGCTAATTGATAAATTTAGTACTTTTTGACTATAGAAATTATTTGCAGTCAATACAAAAGTGCATTCCATATTAGCCAACACCTGAAAGTACGTAAGTAAATATACATTCGATTTTATAATCAGAACTCAAAATTTGTCGATCCCGGAATACCGGGATTGTTTCGATACAAAAGTGCTTTCCATAATAGCCAACACGTCAACTTTAGCTAAATATGCATCCGAATATCCGATCTCTAATTATCACGGGATCACGATAACACAGGGACGTAAAATTTATGGAAAAAAAAGAGTAATAATTATTTGGATATTACACAGTTAGTAACACATAATAACAAAATAAAAGTGAAAATAATCATAGAGCAATAATAGTGTGTGCCTCACGGCCGCGCCAAAAAGGTTCTTTTCAGCATTAATGCCCGACAAATGCTGTCTGACGCTGGTGAAATATAAGAAGACGCTTTTAAATTTCCGTCCACGATAACGTTATAACGTGCACTTATTTCCATACATTTTATGGACGTGGATGTCCACAATGATATCACCACGTTAGAAATTACAAAAGCGCACAATCAATCAATCTGCCTAGCCTTTTCCCAACTATATTGGGGTCGGCTTCCAGTCTAATCGGATGCAGCTGAATACCAGTATTTTAGCGCGGAGCGACTGCCTATCTGACCTCCACAACCCATTAACTGGGTAATACGATACCCCTAGGTAAGACTGGTTGTCAGATTTTCGGGCTTCTGACGACCCGTAACGACTGTCAAAGATCCGCGAATGACAGCCGGGACCAACGGCTTAACGTGCTTTCCGAGGCACGGAGGAGTCTCGTTATATAGGTAAATATGGTCACCCATCCACAGACCAACCCCGGCAAGCATAGCTTAACTTGATAGATCGACCCGTGCGGCAGTTATTACTTAGCCACGAGCTCCTCTACTAAAGCTAAAGCGTAGAATTTCTTGAATGATACTAATGTAGATTACATAGCTTTACGTCACACTTGTTACCGACCTAAGGATGTGCAGAGGTGTATGATCCCTTTACCCAATTTTTGCCAGTTTTGTTAAAAATCTCATGGGGGGCGAGCTTTTTGCCTGTATCCGGGCACAAATCCAGACTCCGGGCTTACTGAGAATTTCTTGAAGTAGAAACCCAGTAACACTTTGCCCTCAGTAATAAGTATCAACAAGGCAGCGCTAGTTCCCTTAATTTTTATTTATGGCCTTATTTCGGAGTGATAATTGTAGTTCAAAACGCGTTTAATATCAGTTCCGAGTCTCTGTGTGCCTTTTGGAAAAGGCCTCCTCCAACCCCTACCAGTTTTCCCTGTTCCTTGCCTGTTCAGTCCATACCTTTCCAGCTATCCTCACCATGTTATTCTCTCATCTTTTCCAGGGTACCATAGAGTCCGTTTTTTGTTCTATTTCTCGTAATTCATATTCATATTCTGTATTGTGGATCATAGGTAGGTAAGTACACAATACATACAATGTTCTTATAAGTTAAGATAGGATCAGCTATGTCCCACCGCTTAGGCCTACAATAAAAATCAGCAAGTATCTAATGACGTTTGAAATGAATTTAAAAAAGTCAAAATACGCAATAAATGTCAGAAGAACCAGCAGCTATTATACATTAAATTCATTTAATTCATAATTATAATTCACAACAAAAAAATGCATTACAAAATATTTCACACAAAATACAAATAAGTATTCTGATCTCTATCCCCTGGCAGTGTGGCCTCCAACTTTTATTCAAAGTCAAAGTCAAATCATTTATTTCAAATTGGCCCTTGTAAGGCCAAAATTTACAAAAAAATAGAATTGATTCTAGTCACCCGTTGCAAAAGGTTGTTTTCGTAATGCAAGAAACTCCAGAATCAGAATCAGAATCAGAACTTTATTTGCTATGAATGTAGGTACAGGTATAAGATGTTTATAAATTAATAAGATCGGCTACAGTCTACCTTACGGCGTGCAAATTATTACATTAGTTAAAATATCAATACATACAAAACAATGTCAACAAAACAAAACAGAAATTATAGAGAAGTCAATTAATAATATTATAGTCAGCTAGATAAGTCTTACAGTGTCAAATTGCAATTACATAATTATAACCATCATAATCTGGACAAGTTCATATCATTTAGAAAGTCTTTCACAGTGTAATAACATTTGCCTAAAATAAGTGCAGTTACCTTAAATTACCTCCACCACCACCCACCTCCTCCACCGTTTTGGTACTCTTTAAAAATATTTAACAATAATATTTTGTGTAGGTACAATAATTATATGTAAAGACAATGCACCTAGAATAAAATTACTATACCACAATAGGTAAAAATAATTAAAAATGAAGCAACGACAGATAAATTAACTGGGTGAACATTAATCAGTGAAGTAAAGAAAATAAATTACATTACATTTAAATAAAGAAAGAAAATACATTTAGTTAGCACAGGCTAAAAGGCACACGATATAAAATACAGCAGATAAAAAATAAAAATCAAATGAAAGATGTAAAGTGTGATGTAAGAAATCAGGGGAATTGTTATAATGTAAAAACAATGCACCTAGAATAAAATTACTATACCATTATTGGTAAAAATAATTAAAAATGAAGCAACGATAGATAAATTAATTATGTGAACATTAAAAAGTGAAGTATTAATATTGAAATAAAGAAAGAAAATACATTTGCACAGACTAAAAGACACACGATATAAAATACAGCAGATAAAATATAAAAATCAAATGAAAGACGTAAAATGTGACGTAAGAAATCAGGGGAATGTGAGTGTGTGTGTTTGTATTCAAACTCAAAATGGCCACTAAACAGTTCAAACGCGGTAAGTACTCTACTTTCTACCAACGACGTCATTTAGCAAGTTATTCAAGTTCAAACAAACTAACCGTTTATGGTAATTTCTGAAGAATGTTTAAAGTTACGTAAAGACGCCATGTCACTTACCGTAGAGACCTATTAGATGTACTAAGTGAATGCGCAAACGCCCTTAGAGTTAAGGAACGGTGCACACTACGTGGGTTGTTGAAGACCCATGATAGCCTTAGGTTATACTCTAAACCGAAGAGGAAGACCTTTTCCTAACTTTCATAGTTGCAGGAAGATCATGCGCTGGCTTAGTGCAGGAGGTGATGAACATAATCAAATATTAAAACCGGCCAACCCAAACAAACTACAATACATACATAAAAATGAATTGAAGTGTCTGTTTGTATTGTCAAAGCTTTTTACTAAATATTATAAAAGTATATACAGGGTGTCCGGTAAATAATGGATAACCTTGAAATAGCAACTAATGGACGGCCGTTCTAAAAAAAAAATATCTCAAGTAAGTATCAAAGATAAGATTTTTTTAATTCTAGTCACATTATTTACTGCTTCTCAATGTAAATATTATAACAGCAAAATAACCGATGGAATTCATTCATTTGTGGTTGTGGTGAAGAAGAATGTAAATGTATGTGTCAGGTGGTACACTTTGTGTTGTCATCTGGCATTATGCTGAGCTGAGGCCCTTTTGGCATTATAATAATTTGTTTTCTGTTTTATAGTTTTAAGGTGTATTTTTTTTTTTGTAATGCCAATAAACGCATTTTTCTTTCTTTCTTTCTTTTCTTTCTTTAAAATAAGGTAAAAAAAGTTATTTAAAAAATCTTAGGTACTACTAGGGATTTTTAGTTTTTTGTATTTTTTTTAGAATGGTCATAAGATCTATTATATGCTATTTCAAGGTTATCCATTATTTACCGGACATCCTGTATATACATTTTTATTTTGTCTGTTTGTTTGTTCCGGCTTATCTCCGAAACGACTAGACCGATTTTGACGGAACTTTCACTGGTAGATATCCCACGTTCACATGGACGTAAAAAGTGCGTGCCACGCTTGGTCAATTCGGCGCACAGCCGCGCGCTGCCCTACCGCGCCGACTCGAAGAGTGCGGACGTGTCACATGCTCAAGGCCGTAATAAAACATTTAAATAATCAGTCAATTCTGGGCATAGGTACTATCGAAGATCTTCATATCTAAGCAGTTTGAAAACAAAATCCCGTGAACACGATGACCACATCTGTTACCGCCCCGGTTCTATAGCGGCCGAGCGCTGCAAGCAGAAATAGTCCTTACGGTGTATAGATATGAACCTCTTCGATGGTACGTACATACGTCCGCACTGCACGAAGAGTCAGTTCCAAGGTTCCAACTGTTTTTTTTAACGCTCGTTCGAACACTGTTGAAGGCTCAAAGAATCGCGTTCGGCGTTTTTATTTCGCCGCAGTTTTATTACGTCTATTTGAACGTGGGTTAGGTTCGACGCGGGCGATGCCGCGGACAGCAGTTAGTAAGTAATAAAATATTATTTAAAAATCGGCCAATCCCATTTTCGAACAAACTTCATACTTAGTTGTATAAATAGGTATAAACCCACGAATGGTGATAGCTATTTTTACATCCAGCGCACCCTGTTGACAGGCTCAACACTCTCTTTCGCTATTTTGCAGCAGCACTGCTGCGTCAGTATTGTTGCGCGGCAGTGTCGCTCTACCGCAACGTCAGACCAGTAGTGCGGCGTTCATCACAGCGATTACGCGTGAACGTTGGCAACAAAACAGCGAGACACCACGAACAGCAGGTGCTTGGAATCAGCGGCCAACGGCAGCAGCAGGCAGCACTGCCGCGGCAGCAAGGCCACGGCAACGGGGTCGTTTATGGGCCAAACCTTTCTTGTGTCAGCTCATAACTAAATCTAGAACAGAACTATATCACTAGATCAGAACATAACATTGCAAAGTGTTATTGGGTTTTTCCATCAGGAATTTTTCAGTACAGCCCGAAGTCTTGATTTGTGGGGGACTTAAAACAGAACTGGCCAAAGGTGAGTGTAGGTACTATAGATAGATACACCTCTGCCCAACCCTTTGGAGAAACACAACGTGGTGCTATGTATATATGTAACATAACATCAAGCCTTATTCTTTAAAGGGGTAGGTAGAGGTGAATAATATAGTCAAGTATTATGAGACCCATGTAATAGGGAGGCGAGCTTATTCCTCTTAATCGACCACAAATCCAAGAAGATAAAGATTTAAAATACTTATTCCAGAATAACGGCATACCTTTTGTGCTCTATGAATCCTCCGCCTCACACGGTCAGAAGTAAATACCTTGGGACTCAGCACAAAGGCCGGAGTTTGGCCTAAACCTATTGTTTCCACCTGTCTTTGCATACGTAGCGTATGTGGGAGCTTTGAAAGCGAAGATTAAGGAATATCTACGTTTGAATATAGCGGAATATACATGCAAATTGGATTCTAGGCATGTGTGAAGGATATTGTGATTACTAGCGAAAAACAGACCTTCATTCTCTGCCTTAAATCACTCAATTAAGTATTGTTCTTTAGTGGTATGAGGAACAGGGTGTACAGTTCACTCATCCTCTATAGAAAAGGGAGGATCCTCCAACCAGACGGGTGTCGTGTCTGGAGGGAAAATGCCCAACGATTGATTTCGGGGAAGCTTTATGTATGCAGTTCGCGCGGTAAACTCTAATTGCGCGATGCAGGATTTGTGTGACGTCAAGTCTTTGATGCGTGTTTCGCATGTGGTGATGTATTAGATGCCAGCCGCCACAGTTCCATTGCAGGTGAAGGCCTCTTCTCACATAGCAGGAACGAGCATTGATACCCACGCTTGCTCTCTGCTTTTTGGTGATTAAAGACTAATAACTAGTACTAGACTATGGTAAAAACATTTCTGCGAGCAACTTTGCGAGTAACGCTCGCTCGGCTCGCGCGCGGTTGGTCACAGTTCTAACCTAACCTAACCTATTCCACCCAGTTAAATATGATGAATCTTACAATCTGCCTCTTGATATTTCATTTCATTTCTTTTCATCAAATCATCCTACGACATAATTAAATAATGTATTAATACATCAGAGCCAAGGTTACAAGTTTCAAATGGCATTTTTTTTTGTCTTTGTTTTCTATCAAGCTAAAAACTTACTAAGGGTCGGCATCGCTTCTCGTCACATCGAGACGTGACGCGAAGCGACGCTGCGCGCACGTTTATGATAGTGATACAAAATATAACTTTATTTACTAATCAAAAGGAGACACATTTAATTGAGATAATTCCAAAATGCCTCGCGGGGTCGCGCTGCGCCTCGAGATGCCGCAGCGCGACGCATCACGAAACAGCGAAGCGTGGAGCCGCCAGCGACTTCACGATGCGCCTCGCGAACGTCGCGCTGCGTCTCGCGGCGCCGCGCGTTACCACTGGCCTCTTCAAGCATCGTCGCGTCGCGTCACGTCTCGGTGTGAACTGACCCGAAATGGCTCTGTATTGAAAAGCAAAAACCAAAACTTATGTCACTTGAAACTGACTTTTTCGGTCATAACGCTTTTTCGTTACGTGACGATTTCTAGTTTACTTCTACGTGTTACAGATAGTGCAATCCACGATGACGCGCCCCACTCCGCGATTACTGTACTGTAAGCTGTACTTTAGTACGGAGCGGGGCGGAGTGGGGCGAGTGACGCGTCGTCGTGGATTGCACTATCTATAAAGAACTTCGTTCCGACAAGGTATTTTCACGACCTTTACCGAAGAAGTGAATTCAAAATCTGGTAAAATCTGATGGCCTTTAAATGCACTTTTTCATTCTATTTTTAAGATATCACTGACTTATAATGTTACTTGTGCTATTTCTTCTCAAATGAGAACATACTTTTGCTTCATAATGTGAGAAAGAAATCTTAAATATTTTAAACAAAATTCCATCCGTCTGTACCATCTTTCTCCAAAACTGGTCGCTCCTAATACTTTGAACAAACCGTCTGTCCGCGCCTCTTTAGCGTCTCGTTTGTGCGCGTCTCAATCGACTCTTGCGCATAACGAAGTGGTATATTTAGTCGTGTGATAAATAGTTTACCGTGGTGGTTAGGTGGACGGGGATGGATGGATGGGTGGATGGATGATGTTATTTATAAGTGAATGTCAACGTAATATTGGGTGACATTTAAGGAAAATGTGGTTATGATTAAGTCAGTTTGTGGTACTCTTTGAGAGCTTTTCCGATTAAAATTTGATGACGTAATATTAAGGCGCTACCCCGAGCTAAGTGGCGCCCTCATTGAATAAAAAATCGTAGCATAGCATAGAAAAAAAAAAAAAATGGAATCTAGGAGTTTGTGACAAAGAGGATAAAGTATTTTTACGTTCTTAAAACAGGACTCAAGGTGTGTGTTGTTTTGTGAGTATTACACAACTACCCCGCAGGATTTGCCCAATAACAAAGACTACAATAAATGAAAAATTATTTTATTTCTCTATGTAGGTTTATACAAACACTTTTTAAACGTCAATTATATATTTTTTTTTTAACTAGAAGAGTTCGGCATTTTCTATTTGACTAGTCTAAGAAGAAAGACCGAAACAAACTCAGAGATTGCAGTCTCTTTTAAAGTCCAGAAATAATCATGGTGAGACCATGTGAAGACCATGTAGATTGGTATCTGAAATGGTCTTTTGAGGAAAATACCCAAATAATATTATTGTTTCTCAAGTCGATTCGCACGAAGTTAATTTATTTGTAGATGAACCGATTTCTGAAGTTGTCGATTCGCCTACAAGAAAATTTATCTTCGTGCGACTCGCCTCAAGGAAAGATATACTACGATACTTTTAAATAAAAAGAAAACAATCTTGAGGGGTCAAGACTGTTTTTTATTATTTAAAGAGTCAAAGTCAAAGTATTTATTTGTGTGTTTTTTGGTGATACAAAAGGTAAAAGGTAAAAGTATCGATTCACCCGTTTTGGGCGAGTAAATTCGTGCGTATCACCAATAAGCCATCGTGACAGGAAAAAAATTGATATACCGAATGATTAATAAAATTCGTTTGGAGTGATCGTGACGATCAGTCAAAATCTATCCACCAAACAGTTCTTAACCGTCCCAATATTTCCCCAAGACATGGTGTCTCTTGTCAGGCCAGCAGCCATAGCAGCATATCTCAGACTTAACTATCTGAGAATCATGTCGTATTAGTTCACATTTTGCAGGCATATTGGCTCTGGCTAGAGTTGACCCTAACGGTGCTCGAATTTAGGATTATTTATTTAGTTGACAAGACGAACATTTGGGACATGACATTAAAAATTCAAAGCAAAACCAATACCTCTTAATTAATAAAACACGGAGTAATATTTATCAAGTTTCTGCCTCGCTCCTCATTGTGGTTATAATGAGAAAATAAACAAAATGCTGTTGTAAAGGACGCCGAGCATGTTCGTATTTAATTTAGAATACCCATAAGTAAAATCAAAATGTAAATTTAGAGTCATTGTTGAGACCCTATCTGTGCACCATGGCACAAGTAGCGGCGGGGTCTCGACGAACTTTTGTTGTTTTTGTTGGAAAAAGTTAACTTGTAACTAGGTTTTTAGTATCTAATTAGAATGTAATTAGCATTTGAATACTGAAAATAGTATGTGTATTCCATTAAGAATCGTATAAGATTACTAGAAATAATGTTTGTTTAGAAATTAATATGTGTGAAAAAGTTTGGTAATAATTACGTAACTTGAAAATGAGAATTTTTGTTTGTTAAGATATCAGCTTGAAATTAGTGTCAAATGAAAGGTCTAGACTCAAAACCATTTGTGGCGTTTAAATCATGTAAATCGGTCCACGGGTTTTTTAGATATTTTAAGATTTGTGTAATGAAAACGTGTCACAATCAGAGTGGCAACAGTCTATGTTCTGGAAAGTTTTTTATACGTCTAGTTAAGGAAAATCTGGTTATGTAATTAGACTCAGGTGTAAATAAACTGTATTATGGGCAAAAACTGTAACGATCCGACGATGGGAACTACCAAAAACAGGGTTATGCGTAACGAGGACATAGCGAAAATTAAGAGTTGAATTGTTTCAAAAATCAAGGGCCTCGTTACGGTAACAAGCGCTTAGCGCATTTAGTATAAAAGACGGACCATTGGGCCGGAACGTTACAGTCGGATCCCAGCTCTCAACAAGGAAACAAGTCAAGAATAAATCAAGAAAATTCGAAGAAGTCTTTTAATTCAAGTCTTCCCAACAACATACAGTCCACTTCAGTCTGGTCATTCGAGCGCCGGATATTCAAGCCAAGAAGATCGAGGACCATCCATTTCAGTCTGGTCCATCGAGCGGCGGATATTGAAGAAACGAAGAAACCCGCCACAGGATCCTGGTCCATCAAGCTGCAAGGAAGAAAAAGTGCGTCAAAGTGCATCAAGAAAACCTGCAGCAAGAGCGAAGAACGGCCGACAGTCAAAAAACTGGTATAAACCTGCCCGTCAGTATCGCAGGTTTAAACCCGACCAGTTGGATTAACGACCCAACCGATCAACCCGACGAGTCTACGGACTAGTCAAGTGACCGACGTGACAACCCGACGCTCAAGAGGAACGCCGAGTTGAAGTATCGTCATCAAGTCAAGAACGTGTGAACCCGCACCAGTGACGCAGGTTCAAACCCGACGAGTCTACCGACTAGTCAAGCGACCGACGTGACGACCCGACGCTCAAGAGGAACGCCGAGTCGAAGTATCGTCATCAAGTCAAGAACGTGTGAACCCGCCCACCAGTGACGCAGGTTCAAACCCGACGAGTCTACCGACTAGTCGACCAACCGACGTGACGACCCGACGCTCAAGAGGAACGCCGAGTCGAAGTATCGTCAACAAGTCAAAAACGTGAACCCGCCCATCAGTGTCGCAGGTTCAAAACCCAACAGGTCGACCCAACGAATCGGCCGACTAGTCAAACGACGTGACGACCCGACGCTCAAGAGGAACGCCGAGTTGAAGTATCGTCACCGACCTGTCGTGCTGTAGTACGAGGGTGCCGACCTAGTATTGAAGTATCGCCGAACAAGTCAAGAGGATTTGAAGATGGTGGTCACAAGGAGCCAAGGAGACGCAGCGGAGGTGGAAGAGCAGCGACGCATCCAGCTGCAACAGGAAACCCGACGCAGGGAAGCGGAGCTGATAGAACGAGAGCGCCGAAGAAGACTCTCACTGGACCCGCCGGCGTCACCATTCTCCAAGCTAGCAGCAGACACCAGTACGGCAGGACCTTCAGGAATTCAAGCATCAACAGTTACGGTGCAAAGAAGATTAGGATCGCCGACCAGATCAGTCAGGTCGCAACGATCAACAGTGAGTGTGAGTACCAGGCTGTGGATGGTGGAACTGGAGGCAGCAGAGAAGATGGCTGCCATAAGGAGAAGGGAGTTGGAGATGGAAGCGGACCTGGTCAAGAAGCGACTAGCCGTGGAAGTGTCAGTGATCAACGATGACGACAGCGTGCATGAAGAGGAACCCGCCCCTCCCCGTGAGGAACCACATCAGAAGGTGGACGAATGGCTGAGGACCAACCCCCTCAGCACACGGGGGGAGGAGGCACGGGACCATCAAGAGGGAACTCGCGAAGAACAGAAACAGCTGCGATTCGAAGTTCAACGAGCAAGATCACCGACTCCAACGAGGACCAGGAACAGCATCGAGCACCTGGCAGCCACACTAGAGAAGATGGCCAGGCCCAGGCCTAGGCACACGGACCTGCCAACGTTCTCCGGAGCAGCCAACGAGTGGTTGCCGTTCAAAGCAGCAGTACGAGATACGACCAGCATGTACCAGATCTCAGCAGCAGAGAACATCCAGCGACTGAGGAGCTGCCTCAAAGGGGAAGCAAGAGACGCCGTGGCCGCCCTTCTGCATACGGCCACCGATCCAGACGTCATCATGAAGACCCTAGAGCAGTGCTTCGGAAGACCGGAAGTAATCATTGACAAAGCGCTGGAAGACCTCAAAAAGCTGCCGAAACCAGGAACGTCAGCGGCCGAGCTCAACAGCTTCGCCGTCAAGCTGCAGAACATCATCTGCGTGCTGAAGACAATAGACCGAAGAGGGTACCTATTCAACCCCCTGATGTCAAGAGAAGTGCTGGAAAAACTGAGCCCGCACCTCCGATCAAGATGGTGCGACTACGCCTACGATCACGAAGGGACAACGGATCCAGAGATCGTCGTGATGTCACGCTTCCTGATGCGTGAAGCGGACCGAGCACTGAGGTACACGTACGCTCCGGCTGCATGTGCTACCAACGTGAAAAGGGAAACTCGGCCGACAGTGACATTCAAGAAGAAGGCAAACGTATTCAACACTACTTCAGGAGCGGAAGAAGAAAAGGAAAGGTGCCCTAAGTGTGAGCAAGATCACGTCTTACTGAAGTGCCCTAAATACAAGGCGCTCTCATTAGAAGCAAAATGGAGATTCCTAAAAGAAAAGGGAATATGCTTCAAGTGCGTTCAGAAGAGACACAGGCGCATGACCTGTCAAGCAGATCCATGCGGTGTGAACCAGTGCAATCGACCACATCATGCGACCCTCCATTCAGAGCGAGCGGTAAGAAGGGAAGATCCGAAGCCAGCGGAACCGCCAAAAGAAGAAGCGGTCATGTCAATAGCGCCGCGCCTAGCTGTCGGATCAAGGACCGTTCTGCTGAAGATGTGCCCCATCATCGTATCCGGACCACGGGGGGAGGCGAAGACATACGCCCTCCTGGATGAAGGAGCCACCATTACCCTCGTCGATAAGGACCTGGCGGAGAGCATCGGAGCAGAAGGACCGTCACAACCACTTCACCTGAACGGGGTCAACATGTCGCAGAAGGAGATGGAGAGTCAGCTGGTGAACGTCCAAGTCAGAGGACTGAAGAACGAAGACAGCTACAAGGTCAGAGCAAGGACCATGAAGAACCTTCGACTGCACCAGCAGTCCATTCCGGACACGCTACTGGACTACGAGCACCTGAGGGACCTGGCACCAGAAGAGGTGTGCTACGAGAAGGCGCGCCCCGGGCTTCTAGTAGGAACGGACCACTGGGAGTGCATAGTGTCCCGCGAGCTCCGAGTCGGCGGTCCGAATGAACCAGCTGCATCAAAGACACAGCTGGGATGGGTGGTGCACGGAACGGCGCCACGGAACGCGATATACCAAGAGGGAAACGTGCTGCACGTGTACGAGCCCGACCGAACGACGGGAGCAAGCAGCCAAGATCTCCACGACTTAGTCGAGAGCCACTTCAAGATCGACGCGCTCGGCATACAAGGCACGCCGAGGATCAAGGACGCGGATCTACGGGCCATGGACATAGTCGGGAGGACCGTGAAGAAGGTTGACAGCGGGTACGAGGTTGGACTGCCGTGGCGACGGGATGACGTCACCATGCCACCGAGCTACGGACAAGCGCTCCGGCGGCTGAAGAAGATCGAGCAGAAGATGGACGCAGACACAGAGTTCGCGGTCGAATACTCCAAACAGATCGTCAACCTGCTGGACAAAGGATACGCGACGCTATGCGACGGATCCGAAGAAAGAAGCGCCATCTGTTGGTACCTGCCACACTTCGCCGTGCAGAATCCAAACAAGCCCGGAAAACAACGACTGGTGTTCGACGCAGCGGCCAAGAGCAACGGCGTGTGTCTGAACGACGAACTGCTGGAGGGACCCGACCTACTGCTGTCGCTGCCCGGAATTCTCTTCCGATTCCGAGAGAAGGCGGTGGCGATCACAGCGGACGTGCAAGAGATGTTCCTGAGGATCAAGATAAGGCCGGAGGACCAACCAGCGCAACAGTTCCTGTGGAGAGGCGACAATAGAGAAGAGCCTCCGAAGAAATACAAGATGACTAGCATGATATTCGGCGCTGCGAGCTCTCCGTACATGGCCCACTTCGTCCGCAACTACAACGCGGACATATACGGGCAGGAGTGTCCACGCGCGCTGGAAGCCATCAAGAAGAGTCATTACATGGATGACCTGGTGGCCAGCTTCGAGAATACCAAGGAAGCATGGAAGGTGGTCGAAGAAACAAGAGCGGTGCACGCGCACGCTGGATTCACACTAAGAGGATGGAGCTCCAGCGACAAGGCGGTGCTACGCGACGTGCCTCCCGAGCTACACGCTACCTCTCCCACGCAACTGGGGGGAGAACAGCCCGAGAGCAAGATCTTGGGGCTGTACTGGAACGCGGAACGAGATGAGCTGGGATTCAACACATCGATGAATCGAGTTCCAGCTGAAGTCCGAGCGAGAACCCGCGCGCCAACCAAGCGAGAAGCCCTCAGCGCAGTGATGTCTATTTACGACCCGCTGGGATTGCTGAGCCACTACACCATACGATCAAAGATAATACTGCAGAGCCTGTGGCGACTCCAGATAACGTGGGACGAGCAGGTGCCGGACGAAGAAAACGAGCTGTTCGCGTCCTGGCTCGCCCGCCTGAACGAACTCACCCAGCTGCGACTGCCCAGGTGTTATCTAACGAAAAGGTACGAGCGCGTCGACCTACACATCCTGTGCGACGCCAGTGAGCAAGCCTACGCAACCGTGGCTTACTGGCGAGTGAAAAACGTCGATGGAAGTGTGAACGTCGTGTTGGTGGCCGCCAAGGCCAAAGTAGCGCCTCGTCGAGTTCAGACCATACCGCGTCTCGAACTACAAGCTGCGGTCATCGGAGCAAGATTGGCCGACACAATCAAGAAGGAGCATCGCATCGACATCGGCCAGACTACTTACTGGACCGACTCGACAACCGTGGTGCATTGGATTCATCACGACATGCGACGCTACACGCCGTTCGTTGCACATCGACTGGGAGAGATCGCCGAGCTGACGAAGAAAGAAGAATGGCGTTGGCTACCCACAGCTAGCAACGTCGCCGACGACGCCACACGGCTCGTCGACACGCCTATCAGCGAAGCAGATCGATGGTTCCAGGGGCCGGAATTCCTATTCCTGCCAGAAGAACAGTGGCCCACAGCGGCAACGGACGAGCAAGAGGACAAAGAGGTCCTTCATGTCACCGAGAAGACGGAAGAAGATAGCTGGCTACCGAACCCAGCCCGCTTCTCGAAATACGAGGTGTTGGTGAGAGCCACAGCGCGAGCAATCGCCTTCACCGACATATGCAGGAAGAAAGCGACCGCAATGGAACATCGTCACATTCAGCGTGCCGAGGCCGAGCTCATCAAGCGAGCTCAAGAAGACAGCTTCGGGGAAGAACTGAAAAAGATCCGGTCTGCTCGTCCACTTACGAAGACGAGTCGATTATATCGACTGGACCCAGTGCTGGAAGATGGTGTCCTGAAGGTGCGGGGCCGAATCGAGGCTTCTTCCGCACCCACCGAAACGAAACGACCGACCATATTGGACGGCCGTCATCAACTGACCAAGCTCCTCGTCCTACGGGAGCATTGTGCTGCAGGTCACGCTAACAGAGAGCGCGTGACAAACGACCTACGGCAGCGGTACTGGGTTATCCACTTGCGACCCACGGTACGCGCCGTAGAAAGAAACTGCACGTTCTGCCGAAGACGCCGAGCGACGCCGCAGCCACCAGCAACCGGGGACCTGCCACACGCCCGCCTTGACCCCTTCCACCGCCCGTTTACCAATTGCGGGGTGGACTACTTCGGGCCAATGATGGTCAAGGTGGGGCGCCGCCGAGAGAAGAGGTGGGGCGCACTATTCACGTGCCTCACTTCCCGCGCCGTGCACATCGAGCTCGTCACATCGCTCTCCACCGACTCAGCCATCATGGCGCTGAGACGTATGGCTGCGCGCAGAGGCTGGCCGAGATTAATGTACTCCGACAACGCGACGAACTTCCGCGGAGCTGATCAAGAGCTTCGCAACGCCTACACCGAGTGGATGCCTACTCTGCAAGACGAGGGGCTACTACACCGGATGGAGTGGCGCTTCATACCTCCTGGCGCGCCCAACCAAGGCGGCGCGTGGGAGCGAATGGTGCGCTCTGTGAAGACGGCCCTCAGCGTCACTCTACGAGAGAAGGCACCGGCAGAAGAGATCCTGAGAACACTGCTAACTGAGGCGGAGTTCTCCATCAACGCAAGACCGCTGACCCATGTCAGCGTGAGCCCCAGCGATCCCGAGGCCCTGACCCCGAACCACTTCTTGTTGGGGTCATCGGACGGGCTGCCAACGACGGGACCCTGCGACGACGCCGACAGAAGAACCTGGCGAGCTAGTCAAGCGCTTGCCGACCACTTCTGGCGACGCTGGCTGCGCGAGTACCTCCCTACCCTGGTACCTCGCGGCGAGCCGCAGAACGACGTGCGACCGATGCAGGCTGGCGACGTGGTCCTCGTGGTCGACAACACGCTGCCCCGGAACACCTGGCCGATGGGAGTCGTCGAGCGCACGCACCGCGGACCGGATGGCGGCATACGAGTCGTCGAGGTGCGCACCAGAACCGGCACCTTCCGACGCCCTGTGAGCAAGCTCGTCGTCGTGATGAGAACAGAAGAGGCTACGCGAGCTGCGCCGGGGGGAGGAATGTAAAGGACGCCGAGCATGTTCGTATTTAATTTAGAATACCCATAAGTAAAATCAAAATGTAAATTTAGAGTCATTGTTGAGACCCTATCTGTGCACCATGGCACAAGTAGCGGCGGGGTCTCGACGAACTTTTGTTGTTTTTGTTGGAAAAAGTTAACTTGTAACTAGGTTTTTAGTATCTAATTAGAATGTAATTAGCATTTGAATACTGAAAATAGTATGTGTATTCCATTAAGAATCGTATAAGATTACTAGAAATAATGTTTGTTTAGAAATTAATATGTGTGAAAAAGTTTGGTAATAATTACGTAACTTGAAAATGAGAATTTTTGTTTGTTAAGATATCAGCTTGAAATTAGTGTCAAATGAAAGGTCTAGACTCAAAACCATTTGTGGCGTTTAAATCATGTAAATCGGTCCACGGGTTTTTTAGATATTTTAAGATTTGTGTAATGAAAACGTGTCACAATCAGAGTGGCAACAGTCTATGTTCTGGAAAGTTTTTTATACGTCTAGTTAAGGAAAATCTGGTTATGTAATTAGACTCAGGTGTAAATAAACTGTATTATGGGCAAAAACTGTAACGATCCGACGATGGGAACTACCAAAAACAGGGTTATGCGTAACGAGGACATAGCGAAAATTAAGAGTTGAATTGTTTCAAAAATCAAGGGCCTCGTTACGGTAACAAGCGCTTAGCGCATTTAGTATAAAAGACGGACCATTGGGCCGGAACGTTACAGTCGGATCCCAGCTCTCAACAAGGAAACAAGTCAAGAATAAATCAAGAAAATTCGAAGAAGTCTTTTAATTCAAGTCTTCCCAACAACATACAGTCCACTTCAGCTGTGCAAAAAAAACACTACAAAGTGAAAAATAACTTTAATTTCGGTAGTCGGTGTCTTTTGTTTCGAATTTTCGTTTTTTGCTATCAACTTCCGAAATTAAAGTTATTTTTCACTTTGTAGTGAGAGGCGACTTGGAAGTCTTTTTTTTTGTGCAAAAGTTATTATTTTTCACTTTTTAGTTGTGGTACATAAACCCACTCAAACTCGAATACCACTACCTGATATGTAAATAACACTGACAAGAACTTAATCCCCTTATCATCCACACAGACAAAGTGGGAAAATCCGTATTACTGAAGCTAACTCAAAAACTATCCAAGCAAAGTTAATAAAATTTATATGGAACCTCCTTGAGAGCATACCTTTTCAAACATAAAAAGAATGTTCAAAATCGGCCCACAATTGACGGAGACATTGGTGGACATACATAAAAAACACATACGATACGAACATTGAGCTGCAAAAAATACAGCTGAAATCACGCGCGTTTAGACTTGCAGGGCATCTTGGCAGCCCACATGATCTTAATAATCATTCTCGAGACCTTTACTTAAGTACAGCGTAATAACAACACAGTGGGTCCCAAACAGGAGCAAACGGCAATGCGGCGGCCCCAGGAGGAGATGACGGGACGAAGTCGACTTTTTCATAAGGATTCTCTTCTCTTCTCCTCCACATTTATTATACGCACAGCCAAAATGTGGAACTCTCTGCCAGCATCTGTGTTTCCTTCCACGTATAACCCGTCTGCCTTCAAAGCAAGAGTGTTCAGGCATCTTCTGGGCACGCTCGTTCCATCATAGACTTCATCCATCGCTTAACTTCAGGCGAAATCGAGATCGAGGTCTAGAGTTGGCCCAAATCGCAACAAAAAAAAGAAAAAAAGCAGTAAATTGGGATAAGTGGAAGGAGGAGGAAGTCTGCCCAGCATCGGGACACAAACGGTTGATAATAATAATAACGAAAGTATAGTTTAATGCTGATTAATCAGTGTCGCTACGCTAAACACAAAAACACTACAAATTGAAAAATTACTTTAATTTCGGAAGTCTGTGTCTTTGGATCTGTATTTTAGTTTTTTTGCCACCGACTTAAATTAAAGTTATTTTTAACTTTGACGTGTTTTTTTTTGGAAGACGGTTTTTTTTCACTTTTTAGTTATTGTACCTACTACCCCACACTAATCCGTATACCACTACTTGCTTTGTAAAAAAACAGTAAAAGGAAGTATTATAACATAATCAAGATACAAAAAGTGGATTAAATATGTTTTATCGAAGCTTACTCAAAAACTACCCAAATAAAGTTAATCAAATTGACCATCGGGACCATCGCGTAAGCTTTTTCTACCAAATTAAATCAAGATCAAGATTAAATCGAGAAATAAAATTACATACTGATGAACATAATAATTACTAA
Source organism: Xanthia togata (assembly GCA_963853775.1). Lineage (NCBI taxonomy): Eukaryota > Metazoa > Arthropoda > Insecta > Lepidoptera > Noctuidae > Xanthia > Xanthia togata. The sequence goes on from OY970816.1 coordinate 9,557,184, forward strand.
CCTCCTCCTTTTTTGAAATCGGTTTAAATACAATAAGCTGCATCATTTTTTTTATACTTTATGATAAAGCTACAATATTAAGCAGTAACAAACTGTCAGTACCTCTTTAATATTTGAAGTCAATTTGGACTTCCATAAAACTTTAAACTTTCAAAGTCCCATCCCTATTTGATATCGTGCTTACCATCAGCTCATACAAATCCTAAGAAGGCCTACATAACGAACAGTTATAAATAACAGAGTAGATATACTATCTCTACTCAATATAATCATACTGGCTTGTTGATCTGGTTTTGAAGTCTTTTTGGTAATAAAATGCACTGATCTGGATTTAAATCCAACATTTTCAGTGCAGTGCTTGTACGCTTTAATAAACTTTTAACGTGACGATATTATCACGGTATCACGATAAAACAGGGAAGTAAAATTTATGGAAATAAAGAAAGAATAATATTTATTTGGATAGGTAATAGGTTTCCGCAACTCCACGTCAAAGCGCGTATTTTGCGTACGGGTGGGAAAAATCGGTCATTCGATCCACCCCAGCTCCTCAAAGAATGGCAGCAACGCCTTGGTATTATTGGCAATCTCGCGTAGGGTACCTGGGTTACCGAAGTACTTTGCCCTGTAAGTGGCGACCACCGGGCAGTTTAACAGCACATGAGCTGCTGTCTCGTCGTCCTCCATGCAGGCACTGCAGAGCGGACTGTCTGTGACTCCTATGACAAAGAGGTGTTTATTAAATGACCCATGGCCAGTTATAGCTGCTGTAACCACACGCAACTGTTGTTTATTTGGATATTACACAGTTAGTAATACATAATAACATAATAAAAGTGAAAATAATCTTATAGCAATAATAGTGTGTGCCTCACGGCTGCGCCAAAAAAGTTCTTTTCAGAATTAATGCCCGACAAATGCTGTCTGACGCTTCTGGTGAAATATAAGAAGACGCTTTTAAATTTCCGTCCACGATAACGTTATAACGTGCACGTATTCCCATACATTATATGGACGTGGATGTCCACAATGATATCACCACGTTAGAAATTACAAAAGCGCACAATAATAATATAGCGATTTTAATCATCGTCTATGTTTACCCAATTTAAAATAGAACTTCTTGAATGATACCAATGCCGATTACATAACTTTACGTCACACTTGTTACCGACCTAAGGCTGTGCGGAGGTCTGTGATCCCTTTGCCCAATTTTTGCTAGTTTTGTTAAAAATTTCATGGGGCCGAGCTTTTTGCCTGTATCCAGACTCCGGGCTTAAATTCCTTGAAAGAGAAACCCAGTGATACTTTGCCCTCAAGCTCAGTAGCCTTTGCTACAGCTGAGATCATCGGAAAACTTGAGACTAGAGATGCCGATGCATTCCACCAGCTTTTATGACAAATCTTTTACAGTTCAAGCAGTACGGTTATGGAATGCCTTGCCCGTGTCGATAAGGCGTGCTCAATCTTTGTCCACTTTTAAAACTATGGTAAATAAACACTTCCTCTCTCCTTAAACATCATCATAACATAATAGTTCCTTGCTCTTGTTTCATGTTTATAATTTTATATAAGTACATCTATGTATACATATTTATATGAATAACTTTATGCTTTATGTATGTATTTATTGTATATGCAGATGGTACACTATTGACTACCTGCAGTATTGTCTCTCCTGTTACCTTTAATCCATCCAAAGATTGTCTGTAAAAGATCGCTTTAAGCGATAAGACCGCCCATTGTGTCACCCTATGTACAATTTCTAAATTTAAGTGTAATTTTTATGGTGTGCAATAAAGAGTATTCTATCTATCTATCTATCTGTACCAACAAGGCAGCGCTAGTTCCCTTAATTTTTATTTATGGCCTTATTTCGGAGTGATAATTGTAGTTCAAAACGCGTTTAATATCAGTTCCGAGTCTCTGTGTGCCTTTTGGCAAAGGCCTCCTCCAACCCCTACCAGTTCTCCCTGTTCCTTGCCTGTTCAGTCCATATCTTTCCAGCTATCCTCACCATGTTATTCTCTCATCTTTTCCAGGGTACCATAGAGTCCGTTTTTTGTTCTATTTCTCGTAATTCATATTCATATTCTGTATTGTGGATCATAGGTAGGTAAGTACACAATATACATACAATGTTCTTATAAGTTAAGATAGGATCAGCTATGTCCTCCGCTTAGGTCTACAATAACAATCACCTAAAATATCTAATGAAACTTTAAATGAATTTAAATAAGTCAAAATACGGAATAAATGTCAAAAGAACCAGCAGCTATCATACATTAAATTAATTTAATTCATAATTATAATTCACAACAAAAAAATGCATTACAAAATATTTCATACAAAATACAAATATTCTGATCTCTATCCCCTGGCAGTGTGGCCTCCAACTTTTATTCAAAGTCAAAGTCAAATCATTTATTTCAAATTGGCCCTTGTAAGGCGAAAATTTACAAATTAAATATAATTGATTCTAGTCACCCGTTCCAAAAGGTTGTTTTCTTAAGGCAAGAAACTCCAGAATCAGAATCAGAACTTTATTTGCTATGAATGTAGGTACAGGTATAAGATGTTCATAAATTAATAAGATCGGCTACAGTCTACCTTACGGTGTGCAAATTATTACATTAATTAAAATATCAATACATACAAAACAATGTCAACAATACAAAACAGAAATTATAGGGAAGTCAATTAATAATATTATAGTCAGCTAGATAAGTTTTACAGTGTCAAATTGCAATTACATAATTATAACAATCATAATCTGGACAAGTTCATATCATTTAGAAAGTCTTTCACAGTGTAATAACATTTGCCTAAAATAAGTGCAGTTACCTTAAATTACCTCCACCACCACCCACCTCCTCCACCGTTTTGGTACTCTTTAAAAATATTTAACAATAATATTTTGTGTAGGTACAATAATTATATGTAAATGCAATGCACCTAGAATAAAATTACTATACCACAATAGGTAAAAATAATTAAAAATGAAGCAACGACAGATAAATTAATTATGTGAACATTAAAAAGTGAAATATTAATATTGAAATAAAGAAAGAAAATACATTTAGTTAGCACAGACTAAAAGGCACACGATATAAAATACAGCAAATAAAAAATAAAAATCAAATGAAAGATGTAAAGTGTGATGTAAGAAATCAGGGGAATTGTTATATGTAAAAACAATGCACCTAGAATAAAATTACTATACCATTATTGGTAAAAATAATTAAAAATGAAGCAACGACAGATAAATTAATTATGTGAACATTGAAAAGTGAAATATTAATATTCAAATAAAGAAAGAAAATACATTTAGTTTGCACAGACTAAAAGACACACGATATAAAATACAGCAGATAAAATATAAAAATCAAATGAAAGACGTAAAATGTGACGTAAGAAATCAGGGGAATGTGCGTGTGTGTGTTTGTATTCAAACTCAAAATGGCCACTAAACAGTTCAAACGCGGTAACTACTCTACTTTCTACCAACGACGTCATTTAGCAAGTTATTCAAGTTCAAACAAACTAACCGTTTATGGTAATTTCTGAAGAATGTTTAAAGTTACGTAAAGACGCCATGTCACTTACCGTAGAGACCTATTAGATGTACTAAGTGAATGCGCAAACGCCCTTAGAGTTAAGGAACGGTGCACACTACGTGGTTTGTTGAAGACCCATGATGGCCTTAGGTTTTACTCAAAACCGAAGAGGAAGACCTGTGACCTTTTCCCAACTTTCTTAGTTGCAGGAAGATCATGCGCTGGCTTAGTGCAGGAGGTGATGAACATAATAAAATATTAAAACCAGCCAACCCAAACAAACTACATTAATACATACAAATATAAATACTTACATAAAAATGAATTTAAGTGTCTGTTTGTATTGTCAAAGCTTTTTACTAAATATTATGAAAGTATATACAGGGTGTCCGGTAAATAATGGATAACCTTGAAATAGTAACTAATAGACGGCCGTTCTAAAATAAATACAAATAAAAAATATCTCAAGTAAGTACCTAAATAAGTTTTTTTTTTTTTAAATATTGTTATATTTTCTAGTCACATTATTTACTGCTTCTCTGTCGGCCATAGTCAATGTAAATATTACAACAGCAAAATAACCGATGGAATTCATTCATTTGTGGTTGTGGAGAAGAAGAATGTAAAATAAGATTAAAAAAATTGATTTAAAAATATTAGGTACTACTAGGGATTTTTAGTTTTTTGTATTTTTTTTAGAACGGACATAAGATCTATCATATGCTATTTCAAGGTTATCCATTATTTACCGGACATCCTGTATATACATTTTTATTTTTATTTTGTCTGTTTGTTTGTTCCGGCTTATCTCCGAAACGGCTGGACCGATTTTGACGGAACTTTCACTGCTAGATATCCTACGTTCACATGGACGTAAAAAATGCGTGCCACGCTTGGTCAATTCGGTGCACCGCCGCGCGCCGCCCCGCCGCGCCGACTCGAAGAGTGCGGACGTGTCACATGCTCAAGGCCGTAATAAAACATTTAAATAATCAGTCAATTCTGGGCATAGGTACTATCGAAGATCTTCATATCTAAGCAGTTTGAAAACAAAATCCCGTGAACACGATGACCACATCTGTTACCGCCCCGGTTCTATAGCGGCCGAGCGCTGCAAGCAGAAATAGTCCTTACGGTGTATAGATATGAACTTCTTCGATGGTACGTACATACGTCCGCACTGCACGAAGAGTCAGTTCCAAGGTTCCAACTGATTTTTTAACGCTCGTTCGAACACTGTTGAAGGTTCAAAGAATCGCGTTCGGCGTTTTTATTTCGCCGCAATTTTTTTACGTCTATTTGAACGTGGGCTTAGAACCGACGCGGGCGATGCCACGGACAGCAGTTAGTAAGTAATAAAATATTATTTAAAAATCGGCCAATCCCATTTTCGAACAAACTTCATACTTAATTGTATAAATAGGTATAAACCCACGAATGGTGATAGCTATTTTTACATCCAGAGCACCCTGTTGACAGGCTCAACACTCTCTCTCGCTATTTTGCAGCAGCACTGCTGCGTCAGTATTGCTGCGCGGCAGTGTCGCTCTACCGCAACGTCAGACCTGTAGTGCGGCGTTCATCACAGCGATTACGCGTGAACGTTGGCAACAAAACAGCGAGACACCACGAACAGCAGGTGCTTGGAATCAGCGGCCAACGGCAGCAGCAGGCAGCACTGCCGCGGCAGAAAGGCCACGGCAACGGGGTCGTTTATGGGTCAAACCTTTCTTGTGTCAGCTCATAACTAAATCTAGAACAGAACTATATCACTAGGTCAGAACATAACATTGCAAAGTGTTATTGGGTTTTTCCATCAGGAATTTTTCAGTAGCAGCCCGAAGTCTTGATTTGTGGGGGACTTAAAACAGAACTGGCGAAATGTGGGTGTACTATAGATACACCTCTGCCCAACCCGTTGAGGAAACAAAGCGTCGTGTTATGTATATAATTATGTAACATAACATCAAGCCTTATTCCTTAAAGGGGTAGGTAGAGGTGAATAATACAGCCAAGTATTATGAGTCCCATTCCCATGTAATAGGGAGGCGAGCTTATTCCTCTTAATCGACCACAAATCCAAGAAGATAAAGATTTAAAATACATATTCCAGAATAACACCTTTTGTGCTCTATGAATCCTCCGCCTCACACGGTCAGAAGTAAATACCTTGGGACTCAGCACAAAGGCCGGAGTTTGGCCTAAACCTATTGTTTCCACCTGTCTTTGCATACGTAGCGTATGTGGGAGCTTTGAAAGCGAAGATTAAGGAATATCTACGTTTGAATATAGCGGAATATACATGCAAATTGGATTCTAGGCATGTGTGAAGGATATTGTGATTACTAGCGAAAAACAGACCTTCATTCTCTGCCTTAAATCACTCAATTATGTATGGTTCTTTAGAGGTATGAGGAACAGGGTGTAAAGTTCACTCATCCTCTATAGAAAAGGGAAGATCCTCCGACCAGACGGGTGTCGTGTCTGGAGGGAAAATGCCCAACGATTGATTTCGGGGAAGTTTTATGTATGCAGTTCGCGCGCTAAACTCTAATTGCGCGATGCAGGATTTGTGTGACGTCAAGTCTTTGATGCGTGTTTCGCATGTGGTGATGTATTAGATGCCGGCCGCCACAGTTCCATTGCAGATGAAGGCCTCTTCTCACATAGAAGGAACGAGCATTGATACCCACGCTTGCTCTCTGCTTTTTGGTGATTAAAGACTAATAGACTATGGTGAAAACATTTCTGCGAGCAACTTTGCGAGTAACGCTCGCTCGGCTCGCGCGCGGTTGGTCACAGTTCTAACCTATTCCACCCAGTTAAATATGATGAATCTTACAATCTGCCTACGACTAGATATTTCATTTCATTTCGTTTCATCAAATCATCCTATGACATAATTAAATAATGTATTAATACATCAGAGCCAAGGTTACAAGTTTCAAATGGCATTTTTTTTTGTCTTTGTTTTCTATCAAGCTGAAAAACTTACTAAGGGTCGGCATCGCTTCTCGTCACATCGAGACGTGACGCGAAGCGACGCTGCGCGCACGTTTATGATAGTGATACAAAATATAACTTTATTTACTAATCAAAAGGAGACACATTTAATTGAGATAATTCCAAAATGCCTCGCGGGGTCGCGCTGCGCCTCGAGATGCCGCAGCGCGACGCATCACGAAACAGCGAAGCGTGGAGCCGCCAGCGACTTCACGATGCGCCTCGCGAACGTCGCGCTGCGTCTCGCGGCGCCGCGCGTTACCACTGGCCTCTTCAAGCATCGTCGCGTCGCGTCACGTCTCGGTGTGAACTGACCCGAAATGGCTCTGTATTGAAAAGCAAAAACCAAAACTTATGTCACTTGAAACTGACTTTTTCGGTCATAACGCTTTTTCGTTACGTGACGATTTCTAGTTTACTTCTACGTGTTACAGATAGTGCAATCCACGATGACGCGCCCCACTCCGCGATTACTGTACTGTAAGCTGTACTTTAGTACGGAGCGGGGCGGAGTGGGGCGAGTGACGCGTCGTCGTGGATTGCACTATCTATAAAGAACTTCGTTCCGACAAGGTATTTTCACGACCTTTACCGAAGAAGTGAATTCAAAATCTGGTAAAATCTGATGGCCTTTAAATGCACTTTTTCATTCTATTTTTAAGATATCACTGACTTATAATGTTACTTGTGCTATTTCTTCTCAAATGAGAACATACTTTTGCTTCATAATGTGAGAAAGAAATCTTAAATATTTTAAACAAAATTCCATCCGTCTGTACCATCTTTCTCCAAAACTGGTCGCTCCTAATACTTTGAACAAACCGTCTGTCCGCGCCTCTTTAGCGTCTCGTTTGTGCGCGTCTCAATCGACTCTTGCGCATAACGAAGTGGTATATTTAGTCGTGTGATAAATAGTTTACCGTGGTGGTTAGGTGGACGGGGATGGATGGATGGGTGGATGGATGATGTTATTTATAAGTGAATGTCAACGTAATATTGGGTGACATTTAAGGAAAATGTGGTTATGATTAAGTCAGTTTGTGGTACTCTTTGAGAGCTTTTCCGATTAAAATTTGATGACGTAATATTAAGGCGCTACCCCGAGCTAAGTGGCGCCCTCATTGAATAAAAAATCGTAGCATAGCATAGAAAAAAAAAAAAAATGGAATCTAGGAGTTTGTGACAAAGAGGATAAAGTATTTTTACGTTCTTAAAACAGGACTCAAGGTGTTTCGTGTCCAAAGTAGCAAAAGCAAAAGTGTCAAAAACGGCCACTTTTGACACTTTTGCTATATACTTTGTAACAAACTCCTAGATTCCATTTTTTTTTTTCATTTTTTATCACAACTATAGCATCAAAGGGGGTATTGTGAGGGATTATTAACATGGCCACCGTCACGAATAACAACACGCACCGTCAATAATAATTAAAGTACCATAGATAGATGTTCTTAATTTATAACATAACCTGTATCTGCCCGCGCCTTTGTCCGTGGGCCCATAACCTTCCTCTATCCAATACAAAAAGATTTTTTCAAATCTGACTGATTAGATAATTAATGAAAAAAAAAAAAAAAAAAAAACTGTAAAACCTGCCTATCAATCTTTAAATTGACGTAGCTATCCATTTCCTTAACAATTAGTTTCTCTGATGTTCATCCACATCTTATACGTACGCAAAATAGTAGATATCTACTTTATCACAATTTACAATTTTATCCAAAATCATTCATCATCATGATGATACTGGCAACACTGTCTAGGTGACATGTCAAAATTTTGTTCCGTGTTTTAAAATTAGTTTTAATTAATTTTTAAGTGTAATTAAGGTGTAATAATATATCTAAATGTCAATTAACTGCATAAACACTCAGGATTATTGTTTTCCTGCAAATTTACAAAGTAAAACACAGTTTTTGGTTACCCTCCGTTACCGGTAACCTATCACGAACAGCTGATGTTCAACCTGCGGATTTAAACGGGGAGTATTGTTTACTTTTATTCTTATTTAGCACATAATCTCTGTAACACATTCATTGAGTATTAGTATCTTATTTTATTTTTTTGTTGATTTTGCTCCCTGCACTGGGTCTGAGTCACTTTGTTTACATAGATAACGAAACTTAGTACCTATTGTGAAATATCAAAGTTTTGTAATAAGGTGCATGAAACAATAACATTGTGTACATAACAACAATAACGTTAACTATCCGTATATTGTAATCTTTATGCAAATCTAGATTTTATTTAATTTTTTTATCTTGGCATCCTACCCACATAATAAGCAAAAGTAAAATCATAAGATAGTAGAATCAATGTAACTTTGTACTTGATTTAATTAAAATAGTTGCACTTCAATTATATTTAGCAGCCAACCTCATTTTTTGTTAGAAACCAACACTAACTTCTCCCATTTTTCCTTTCATTTTCTAACTTTCCCTTTTGGTTTGTCTGTCTTATTTGGTTCTCACTGTTCCTTTAATTCTATTTTCAGTACTAATTCCTGAAACCATGCCTGTGATGACACGTAAGGCTGCTGCTCAGGAATTGGAGCTTAAATTGAGAACGACCGTTCAAGATCTTAAGGCTTCAAACAGTAAATGTGAACAGCTGTTACAGGAAATAGATGATAGTGAGAAGGAAGTCGAGAAGGTCGTTTACAAAAATACAAGCTTAAAACAGGAGCTAGTAGGCCTACATCAACAATACCTGGATGTTGTTGAAGAACGGGACAAACTGCGGGTGGTCACGGATGGTTTTAATAACTGTAGTAACTTATATGAGGAGGCTTTGTCAAAGGTTAGGGACCTAGAAGAGGAACTAATTCATGCAAATCTACGAATTACTAAGCTACAGAATCAAAAGAAAAATACTCAGGCTAAGGAAACCAATAACTTATATGGTGAATTATTCAATACTAATTGCAACCCTCATTCCTTAATAACAATAGACCTTACTGAAGATTCAATATTGAAACATAATAATAGTTGTTATAAAATAAGTCAAAATAAAATAAAAAAATATGCAAAACTAAATAAAATCATAAATAAATGCAATAAATTCAGGAAACAACAAAAACACAGTTCCAATAATATTAAACTAAGGAAAGAACGTGTTTTTCTAATAAATAAATTAAATAACTTTCAAACTAAATTAGAAGACAGTAAAAATATTTATCAAATTGACACCCAACGATTACAGTCTGAAATTGAGGTACTTGAAGAGTCACTACATTCACTTTATATTAAGTATGTGAGCTCTCAAAAACAAATAAAGGAACACATCCTTGCTGCGAACAAGTTAGTAGAAATGTGTAACGATGAGGCAGACAGAGTGGTCCCAATGTCTCTTAACAAAAAGAACCCAACCTTGGGGCTCTTCAACCTGAGGCAACGGAGTACCCGTCCCAGTCTGGAGAGGATCAGGACTGTATTCCTGATCAAGATACACCACATGTTGCACAAGCTTCATCTCTAGTAGCACAGACAGATACTTATTCTCTCCATTGTTCTAGTAAAGATGGTCATTGTTCTATTATGTTTTCAGATAGTTTAGGGAGAGGGTTGGGTAAATTATTGAGTAACAACCTGAGTCAATCTGCAATTAATTATTGTATGCCAGGGAAAACCTACGAAGAGATAATGTCATCAATAACAGGGAATAAATATGATCCGAAAGCCATTATTTCTGTATTTGTAGGCAATAGAAGTAATGTAAAAAAAGATGACATCACTGACAGTGTCACTGAAATCTTGAAGATTAATTGTCAGAAAATAATATTGTGTGCTTTTCCATACTTTCAGCACTTGTCAAGTAGGCAAAATCATTATATACATATGCTTAACAACCATATGCATTTATTAGTTAATCACTATAGTGACAAACTTATATTTTTTGACACCAACACTTTTGTTGAGAAATTAAAATCGACTAGGGATACTGCGTATCTGCCTATTAGTTTTAGACGTCAAATAGCATGGCTATTAGCTTTTACTATAAACTCAGACATAAGTAGTATGTCGAAGTCTTATGTATTTAGCACCACAAAAATTAGTAATAATACTAATATTAAGGTGGTTTGCAATCATAATTTAAACTAGGCAGTAAGACAACAGAAGGTACCTGTAACAATGTTGTTAATCTCACCATCACCAAGCTATCTTCTGGCACGCAATTAGTTAAGTGTAAAAAAGGGGCTAAGCAGAATTCCTTGAAGTTGTTTCATCAAAATATTCAAGGTTTTTCTTCCAAACAATTAGAAATTGAATTGTTTTTAGAAAAAACAATGTTTGATATTATTTGTATAACTGAACACTGGTTGAAAGATTATGAAATGCTAATTAATTTTGAGAATTATAGTGTGGGCAGTTGTTTTAACCGAAAATCCATGCTACGTGGAGGTTCACTAATTTTAATTAAAAATTGTATAAAATCTAAGACTCGTAATGACATAGTTGAACTATCGGTGGAACATAGCATTGAACTGTCCTGTGTTGAGCTAGATAAGCATTTTATAGTGTGCGTTTACAGACCTCCAAATTATCAAAACTACTCTATATTCGAGTCAGTAATGGAAGATGTTTTAGCAAAACTTGCAACTGGTAATAAATCAGTAATTATTTGTGGTGACTTTAATATTAATATTTTAGAAAATAATTCAAATAGCAGTAGATTATTAAGCCTCTTTAAATCATTTAATCTGTCAAATGTGTTTTTAGAACCAACGCGAATAACGTCGACTACTGCCACATGTATTGATAATGTCTTTTGTTGCTGCGACTATTTAGATAAAGCCATTGTAAATTATCTCCCTTCCGATCACAGCGGTCAAACCGTTATTTTTGAGTCCAACACACCAATACAAAAAGTGCAGATTCAAATTAGACCAATAACATCGGGTAATTTAAATAAGTTTAATAGCTTCTTAATTAGCAAGTTATGTGGTCTGGGCCTAAATATGTCCAATGTCAATTTTTTGTATGAACAATTTTTTTCACTAGTGCAAACAGAGTTCAATAACTCTTTTAAGAAAAAAACTAAAACTATTAATTGCCCTAAGTTTTTATTCAGTGACTGGGCAACTAAAGGCATCAGGAAAAGTAGGGATAGATTATTTGAACTGTATGGCCTTAAGCCGTATATTAACACGGAAACTTTTAATAAGTATGTTGCTACTTACTCTAAAACTTTTAAAACTATCTGCAAAGCAGCTAAAGCGTCTTTCATTAGCAACAAGGTTAAATCAGCAGAAAATAAAATAAAGACAGTTTGGAAAATTATTAACAATGAAATGAACAAGAACAAAAGTCATAATACTGATTACACATTGGACACATCCCGCGGTCTCATTAGCGATAAGATCGAAGTTGCTCAGGAATTTGCAACTTTCTTTACCAATATTCCTATTAAAACTACAGAAACTTTAAATTCCTCCCCCTTACTTGCTATTGATTTATTAAGAGCGAATGTTTCAGCCTGTCCTTTAGAATTTAAATTTAATCATATAAACCCTGTGGTCGTTGTTAAGGCTTTTAAGCAACTTAAGATCAAAATTACCGAAGATCTGTGGGGCATGTCTACTAAAGTTTGTCAATCTATTATTGAGACAATTGCACCCTATTTAGCTTTAATATTTAATTTGTGTGTAGATCAAGGGGTCTTCCCGGATTTAATGAAGTACAGTAAAGTTATTCCACTTTTCAAATCCGGGGACAGCAAGGATACTAATAATTATAGACCCGTATCGGTTTTGCCGGTTTTCAGCAAGGTGTTTGAAAAAGTAATGTTAAATCAAATGCTCAATCATTTTAATCGTAATAACATCTTACACGATCAACAGTATGGTTTTACCAAGGGACGTTGCACAACTGACGCCGGTGTCACTTTATTAAAACACATATTTAACGCGTGGGAAGAGGCACAGGATGCAATAGGTATCTTCTGCGACCTATCCAAAGCATTTGATTGCGTTAATCACGAAACACTGCTCTTGAAACTTCAGCATTACGGGCTGGCAAAACTTGCGCTTAACTTAGTAAAATCATATTTGAATGATAGACTGCAGCAAGTTCAAATAAACGGTGTAAATTCATTGGGTTTAAAAGTCAAAATGGGTGTACCACAGGGCTCGATATTGGGCCCATTCCTCTTTTTAGTATACATAAATGATTTACCTCATTTACTGAAAAACCGACCACAAATGGTGTTATTTGCTGATGACACATCACTTATTTTTAAGGTAAACAGACACGCACAGGAGCTTGACGACGTAAATAACGCTATGCTAAAGGTCCATAATTGGTTTACTGTAAATAATTTAGTATTAAATGAGAAGAAAACTAAATGCATAAGATTCGCGTTACCGAATGTTAGAAGTAGTGAATGTCACGTTGTACTGAATAAGGAGACACTAGAATTCGTCGAAAAAACGGTTTTCCTGGGAATCACGCTTGACTCAAAACTACAGTGGGGTCCTCACTTAACATCACTTGCAGGGCGGCTAAGTTCAGCCGCTTACGCTGTTTGGAAAATCCGCCAACTAACAGACGTGGATACCGCGAGACTGGTCTATTTTAGTTACTTTCATAGCATCATGTCTTACGGTATTTTGCTGTGGGGACGGGCCGCAGATATTGACTCTATATTTATTCTGCAAAAGAGGGCTGTTAGAGCCATCTACAACCTCCGCAGACGCGAATCTCTTAGGGAACTGTTTAAGAAAATTAATATCATGACGGTACCTTGTCAGTATATATATGAAAACATTATGTATGTTCGAAAAAATCTACATCTCTATAGTAAGATAAGTGACAGGCATAATTTTAACACAAGAAATAGGAACAAATTAGATCAACCACGTTTCAGATTGTCTAAAGTACACACTTCTTTTATGGGGTACTGTGTAAAATGTTATAATAAAATACCACTCGATATTCTTCAACTAAATGAGAAGAAATTTAAAACTTGCATTAAACGCACACTATGTAGACAAGCATACTATAAGCTGGATGATTATATCGTAGATAAAAATGCTTGGCTAAATGCTGGTCCTGCTCCACAGCCACTTGGGCTCACTAGTTAAAAATGAAAAAAATTGGTAGAGTTGCTTCCCCTTTTTTATTTTTTCTGACTACGAACTTTTTGTTTATTTTGTTTTTTTTTATTAACTAAGTTTTAATTATTGAATACTCCAATAGATAATATTGATTTTCTTTCTTTTGGTGGTAAAATTCTTGCAAACTATAGTTTTGTATAACTTAGACGCATTTTTATTTTCAATTTTTGTAAATGTGAGTACCATGGAGTCGTTTTACTATGTTATTATGTTGATTTTGACTTGAAAGAGCAGGGTAGTTGAGAGTATGTCATGCTCACTTAAATGTCTCGCTGATGGTGGCGAGTGTGTTGGATCATTCGGTTCCCTACAAAATGGTTGAGCTGGATGGTGCTGATCCACGCGTCATGTTCGTGAACGGGCGCCGTCAGTTGAGACTGGTCATCTCTTATCTGCCAGGGCTTGTTTTTAATCGTTTTTGATTTATATATTTTTTTATTTTTTTTTACATTGTTCTCACATATAGAATCAACAAGAGTAATGTACCCAGGATTTTGTAATTTCTATATTTAAAAGAGTGTCCTTGGAGTTTCTTGCCCGTTCTTCTCCATAGAGATCTACGTTTTGGAATGGGCAACTAGCTTCAACTTTCTGACTAACTGACTCTTTGACAATTCAAAAGTGCCTGTAAAGGGTTTAATTGAAATAAATGGTTTGAGTTTGAGTTTGAGTTTGATTCACAAAAAAAAAAAAAAAACTTAGCACATTTTCAAAATTCACCGTAAAATCTTTGTCACATCTATCCTCTTCTAAACAATTCCGTCCAAAACGATTAACCCAAAAAATCGAGAAGAAACGCACTTTCAAAAATCACCTTAAAATCTTTATAAGACAGCATCTTTCTGCTCGTCATCTCATTACGACATTTACCTGGAGTTGAGATATAAACCTGATGCTACAAAGTAGTCTGTAATGAGAGTAATGGCTTAAAATTATACGCTTCATTTCATTACTTAATGTAGATTTAAGGCACTGCCACTCTGATAGCGATGCTATAATATTTGTCATGGTTCGGCAGCTTTTTACTGGAAAGTCGTTGTTACTATAAATCATTGGTTACAACTAAAAATATTGTCTCATTGGTGAAAATAAAATTAAATTAAAAGAATATGTGTTTCTATAAATCATTGGTTACAACTAAACATATTGTCTCATTGGTGAAAATAAAATAAAATTAAAAGAATCAGTTTTTTTTTTTTTTTTCAAATAGTCTGTTTAGCGACGGCACTGCTACGACGGCGATTAAATTGTATGAAAACTGTTTTTCTAATTTGCATATTAAATCCTAACTAATGTTATTAATGCGAAAGTGGGTTTGTTTGTTAGTTTGTTACGCTCTCACGCTAAAACGGATGAACGGTTTGGGATGAAATTTGACGAATGGGTACATCATAACTAGACATCGGATAATCGGATGCATATTTACGTAAAGTTGAGGTGTTGGCTATTATGGAAAGCACTTTTGTATCGAAAAAATCCCGGGGATCCGGGATCGACTGATTTAGAGTTCTGATTATAGAATTGAATGTATATTTACTTACGTTCAGGTGTTGGCTATTATGGAATGCACTTTTGTATCGATCGAAAAAATCTCGCGATTCCGGAACTGACACATTTTGTACTTTATTGACAATAAAAATGCTAGCTACTGTTGTAAAGTAGGTTGCCAAATTGGCACAGCACACAGTGACAAACAACTTGGTGCCTTGAGTTTCATTAAAAAAATGTTTACAGTGGGTATATAATTTTTTATGTTAACACCGCAAAAGTAACCTTCACAATAGGGCTGATAAGTCGTTTCCATACCATGTATCCAATTAGTTTTGCATTCCCGGATTTTATTGAATTCCGGGATTTAAGTTAAGAAATAAATTATTAAGAAGCCACTTCCATAATTTCTTAGCCAAAAATTAACTTTAGGTAAGTATGCATCCGAATATCCGATCTCTAATCATAACCACCCAGTTTATGGTATACTTTTTAACGTGATATTCCCACGGGATCAAGATTTATGCGGGTGAAACCGCGGAGCTAGTTCTTAATAAAATTCTTACTAAGTACTTTTCCGATAACTTAGTCCTATCAGGAAGATTCTAAGTAGAAGAAACACAAGTACAAATTGAACAAACAAAATAAATGATAATTTGTAAGAGTTTTGTACGGATAACACAGCGTAGCACCGCTTTCATTACACCACCCCCTTCGGCGAACGAAATTGCATTTTGATCGCGAATCAAAATTACACACGATACGAGTTACTTCACATAATTATTATTTTATTACAGAATGGCTGCCGGAGCCATTTTACGAGATATTATTATCATATTAGAGCCCAAATGTGCTGTAATAGGCAGCGTTTATTATATAACCCTGTTATTGATGTGTAACATATTTTCTCTCACTTTCCTGCATCTATGGGAGTGATTTCGTAAAAAGGGACGGAAGTGCGTAACAGGAAGCTGGAGAAGCGCGCGCTATTTGATTTGACCAATGAGCGCGCGCGGTGCTAGAGTTTGCTGTCAGAAATGACTTTGACGAGGCCCCCGCCCCATTAAAATGTTGCTTATTACCAGTGTGTAATGTCAGATGTTACACATATTAAGCGACTTCTGCAAGGCTCGCACATTATTTATTTTATTATTTTGAGAGTAGAAGGACAGAAAGTTAAGCTACACTGCCTGTGGTTATATATTGGACTAGCACTTTGCCCTAGGCTTCTTTCCCGCGGGACCCGTTATTTTTCCCGGGATAAAAAGTAGCCTATGTTACTCCCTGAAAACCAAGCCTTCTAATGGTAAAAGAATTTTTCAAATCGGTCCAGTAGTTTCGAAGCCTATTCAATACAAACAAACAAACAATCTAATCTTTCCTCTTTATAATATTATTAGTATAGATGGGTGTCGATTTTTTCGAAGATTTGACACTTTTGTCAGATATAAAGAGGAGTCAGCCAAAAGTTATACACCCAGTCTTATCAAGGGGTATCGTATTACCTAGTAACTGGGATGTGGAGGTCAGATAGGCAGTCACTCAATGTAAAATACTGGTATTCAGCTGCATCCGGTTACACTGGAAGCCGACCGCAACATATTTGAGAAAAAACAGGCAGATGATAAGTAAAAGAAAATAAATTTGTATTGTTTTCTCTGTGACTTCTTCATAAATAAAGAGGAAAAGGAGTACTAAATAAGATGGCCGTCTTAGAGGCCACCTTCAGCTCTTCACCAGCATTTCAGCCTTGAAAAGAAAGGATGCCTAATGCCCACAGACCTTCTTTGCTTCCGTGTTTTTTTTTTGCGTCAAATACAAGCTTTAAAAAAATTACTCTCACCAAATACATAACCTTTTCCTTTTTTTGAAGTCGGTAAAAAACGCTCACACTCCGAGAAAGTGGACTACTTCATAAGGAGATTAAACCAGGAAGTGCTTTTTTGTTTATCCATTAAACATTTTTCTGTAGCACTGTGGAGTCAGATTTGCCCCCGTTAATGGCAATGAAAATAAGTTCGCCTTTTATTAAGTTCCTATTACTTGGGACTTAAAGAAACCATAGCTGGTGAAATGCGGATGTTCTATAAACACTTCTGTATTTGTTTTTCATACCAGCGTGATGTTTGCCGTTAAGCGCCAGCGCAAACTGTGCGTCTTGTCGCTGCACTTAGTCGCTGCTACAAGACGCTAGGCTGTCGTTTTGTCTCCAGCAGTTTTTACGACAGACGCCGTGCAGCGCAACTGCCCCGGGCCATGCCTACATGAACCCACAATGACTGCCCGTATTGACGAGATCTTATCTCATACTGCAGGATCTTAAGCGGCAGGTGGGTTATGGGCATGGCCCCATAACCTACCTGCTACGCCCCCTAAGGGGGATTTAGCAACTACTCATGGGGACGGCATGAAGCGATCATTTTCTTAAAGTATTCGACAGAGACGGTAATGTTGTTCCTCTAGTTGCAATTGCATCAGTGCTTATCATGCAAAGGCGAAGGTGCAATACAAAGGTGCACCTTCCAGAGCGCTCACAGCAAGACTGACACTGCCCTGTCGTAGGCGACTGTCATCGTGTGCTCGTGCACCGTGTGTCTAGTTCTCTAGCCTGTCGTTGCGACTCTGCACATTACGCCAAGAGTGCTGAATATAATAAATAATATGAAAATTGGCGTCCGCAGTCTGTCTTTGCGTCTAGTCGCCGAGCTGTCACAGTCGCATAGTGTGCGCCATGTCTAAGTACTCATATACACTAGTGGCACGTTGCCAACGGCAGAGGTAACTGCAGCGCCCGACAGTCGTTGCTGCAGTTGCCTTTGCAACATGCCGCTCCATGTATTGGACCACGTACTCAAATCGACACGTCTACGGTTGCCGTCAACGTGTCTACAGCTGACGCTGACTAGTGTCGACGGCTGCAGTTGCCTCTGCCGTTGGCAACCTGCCGTTCGTGTATATGAGCACTAAGACCATTGGAATACCAAATCTTATTTTTAGCCAGAAGCCATAAAGACAATATTAAAACTTTTAAATCATCCCAGGCGCCATCTTAAGCAAACAAAAACGAAAGTTTCATATCTTTTAAAAGCTTTTAAGTTGAAGGTAATAAATAATAACATACTTGAGCCTTAAGGGGAAGTCTATCAAGTTGTTTAAGGGTGGGTTACCCCTTTCGTACCGACTTGAGTAGGGGCGTCTGTTTTGATGGTTAAAATTAAATTTGTTTTGGAGATGCTTTTCAATACAATCACCGATATTGTTATTATTATATTATTACTAATTTTTACGTCTTTCTCGGGACCCTTGGGTCCCAGACCTTTGAATAGCGTACGACGGGCCGAAGCCAACTCGCAGAGGCCCATTAGACGTGTTAATTAAACGAGGCACCAACCTACGATTATCCCGGTACGCACTATCCTAGTGCCCCAAGGACAACCCCCAGTTGGTGCAGGACTATTGCAGGATATGGAAACAAAGATATTGGATTGTGGGTTTGGGTGGCTAAGTGAACTGGTTATCTAGAACTATGGAAAGACTATGGCCCCTGCCGGACCAATATTTTATATAGAAATACACAGGTAAAATGACACGGGGTGACTTGCACACTCAATAATGGGCTCCCGAAAACGTTCGCTAGCACAAAGTGTCGTAGTGACAAGGGGGCAACATGTCCTGAGGTGCTTATAAGGAGTGGAGCGGTATTCCACGGCTATCAGGACAATCCCAGAAGTACGGTCAAGATCCTTACCAGCATCTTACTGGAATACTTCCTTACTCCGAGCACATTTGCTTGCGAATCTCCACTCAGGCCGGCCAATAAAGGCAAGAAAGAGGTGGGAGCTCTATTCCTCGTCAGTGTTCACTCCAGCCGGCCAATAAAGGCAAGCTAGAGATGAGGAACAAGATTTCTCCCTGGAGTCGCTACTACCCAACAGCTCGCCACATGCTGCCCTGCGGGTTTCTGTATCTCTCTTGGTCTGGCTCCTCATCCCAGACCTGCTCCGGCAAAAAACTCTACCGGCTTAGACCTGGAGTTCGAACCCACCACGACGTCAACATAGAGATACGGTGGTGGGGTTATAATTACTAATATTGATACTGTTATTAAGAATTGTTTTCTCAGAATGAGGACACTTTTTTCCCGTGGGTGCTAAGCATAGTGTGAAACTCAGAGGTAGCAAAATTATTCTGGATGACAAAATAATGTGCTTGGAATGCTTTTTAGGGTTCTGTACCAAAAGGGTGGCAACGGGACCCTATTACTAAGGCACCACTGTCCGTCTGTCTGTCACATCACAGGGCTGTATCTTTTGAACCGTAATAGGTAGACACTTCAAATTTGCACAGTCTGTACTACTATGGTCGCTATACTAACAAATAATAAATTAAAATAAAGTTAAAGTGGGGTATATAATTACAAGAAACGTGTTTATTTTTTTAATAATAAAGTATTTTAAAAGAATTAAGCGTTAACATTATAGGACGTCCCTAGTATGAGGACGGCCTTGTGCTCGCCATCAACCAGGCACAAATCCAGACTCCGTGCTGCCACTGAGAAGTTCAGATGGAAAAATCCAATAACACTTTACCCGACCTGGGTATCGTACCCAGGATCTCATGCTCAGCAGTAGCGCTTGACACCACTAAACCAAAGAGGCAGTCAATCTTTTAAAACTCTTCTTACTTATTTTCCTTTATTATACTTCGTTAATAGAACCAAATGACGCTCCCAACATAACTTATGGTCTCCATAATAAAAAATAAAACTAAGTAATGCTCTCGTAATTCCTCGTAAACGTTTAATAAGACCCTTATAATATTTTTTTATTATCCACTTCTAATGCATTTTGAACCTTATCCCATTCTAATAAGAGTTTTTAGAAAAGCTGAAATTGAATTTGAAAAGGATATAAGTACTTGTGGATAATTTAAATGTTTTTGAGGGTAGTCCCAAATTAAATCTTATTGGATAATGGTTGACAAGAGTATTTGAGGTTCACGGTAAATTACCAACATGAATTAATTCATCTGTGATCATCATAATCTGCCTAGGGTCAGCTTCCAGTCTAACCGGTTGCAGCTGAATACCAGTAATTTACATGGAGCGACTGCCTATCTGACCTCCACAAACCAGTCACTGAGAAACACTAAACTCTTGTTAAGGCCTATTCAGATATAGGCAATATCACTGTCACGCTCGGTACTGGTCCAAAGTGACTAATCAGAAGGCGGACCAATAACGTGACCATAGACATCCGTGATCCACGGTGGAGCATATGGTGGAGGTCTACTCGGCTTGGGCAGAGCACCGCTGTGTCCTCGTGGAGGGAATCGGTGGCGGGGATCTCTCGCGTCCGGCCCTGGTCCAGGCCATGGTACGGGGCGAGAGGGCATGGGAGGACGTCACCTCCTTCTGCGAAGCAGTAATTCTCGCGAAGGAGGAGGCGGAGCGCGTGAGGGAGAGGCAAAATGTGCGCCCTCACGTCCCTAGACGCCGCAGGAGGAGACGCCCTGGGCGTCGGAAATCGCAGGCCGATTCCCGGACACCGTAGGCGCGGATTTGCGGACGGTAAGCAATGAGTAGCTCGCCGTCCAGTAAGGACCAGGCCCGGGTCGACGGCACGTTGTGTTCCACGCGCGCCTCAAATATATGTCAGGAAGTGAAGGGGTCCGATGGGACCGATGCCTGCCGGGGTTGCGGGAAAGTCCGAAAGGGATACCGTGGCCCCTGGCAACGGAAAGGCAACTAAAGGAACACGGGTGGGTTTTAGTCAGTAAGAGTCTGACATGCCCTCCCGCTCCGCCCAGAGCGGAAAAAAATAGATATCCGTGATCGCAACAGGCCTTTAGGCCTGGTCATCAAAATATCGGCTGACTGCCTTTGATCAATCAACTCAAGCTATACCACATTCTATTGGTCCAGTCCATTGGCCATAGGACCATCCCAAGTAAACTGCCCTTGACATCTTTCAAAAGTATCCCAACTTTCCAAGTTCTTCGAAAACACTGAAACCCATCCAAAATGTGACCGCAAGTGTCGCTCAACATCACATAACAGTACATTATAATTCACTAATCAGATTACAAGTCAAAGCCGACAATCCGACCGCCATTTTAATTCCAACAATTATAATTATAATTCCTAAGAAGATTAATAATTAATTTGACATAATATTTTTGGGCACAATATTACAGGTATAGTGGTACAATAATATATGTATAAAGGTAAGTGGGTATAATGAGGACAGGTAAATGACACGGGCGTCTCGTGGATGCGGGGTGGATTACACTTGGGGCCGAGTGAATCGACTCTTTCTGAAATCGAAAGCTGTTAATTACACGCCATTCAACTCGGTTCTCGACAACTGTCATCCAGCTGCGACCAGCCACGTGTGAAGATCGTCGCTCCACCTAGCCTGAGGGCGTCCTACCTTACGTTTGCCGATTCGCGGTCTCCTCTCTAGAACACGTCCACTCCAACGGTCATCTGTTCTACGGCTAATATTGCTTTTCATCTTGCTTATTCTGTGTGCTATGTTGACACCTTTGGTTCTCTGCCGGATCAACTCGTTCCGGATTCAAACCCTCAAGACTCCAAGCATAGCCAGTTCCATAGCTCGCTGAGCGACCTTGACTTTATCGACCAGTTGCAAGTACCGTGAGTGTCCACGTTTCGGCTCCTAGCTGTTTTTAGATGCCCAGGAAAATAAAGGTTTGTTTTTCGAAGTTCGAATGTAAAAAAATGCATTTATTGCGGGTAGATTTCGTGTCATCCCTCAAAATTCAAAATATTTTATTTCACATAAACCCACATGAGCACTTATGAAACGTCAGAAGCTAGGTGCACGGTTCCAATTGGTCGTTTCCTATGGAGAAGAGCCGGCAAGAAACTCCACGGTTACTCTTTTAAAAATAATTGGTTTTTACAAAAACCAATTATATTTAAAAGTAGTATAGTATTTATTATTTTTAATTTTTTTTTCTAATAAGACTTTACCTTTAGACCTCCAGTCAGATAGACAATCGCTCCATATAAAATACAGTTATTCAGCTACATCCGGTCAGACTGGAAGCCGACCCCAACATAGGGAAAAGGTTAGGCAGATTGAGATAGATGAAATGTATAGCGTGTTTTCTCTCAGCGCAGTGTAGAACCCACCATTTCATCCCTAGTCGCCCCTCCCCATCTCATGCGTATTGATTTTGGTCGTTAGAGGGATTTATTTATGAGTCGCGACTGTGAACGCGAGGTACGGGGCTTCGACGACGGGTCGAGGTACAGTTAGCAGAAGATTTGTTTCTCTAGGGGAGTTATCAACAAGAATCATTCTTATTCGATTAGACTTCAAAATGAGTTTATTTTGACATACTTTATACACACAATACCTACCGAAATTTAAAAATATAATCGTATCACTTTATCTCTAACAAAAACTACTTTTTCGGAAAAAGTGTGCTAGGTATGGCCCCAAAAATATATAAACGTAGGTAGATACCAGCAGCTATTAGAAATAAAGAGTGTATGGTATCCTTTAAGAGGTCCTTGTTTAGATTTCTTTTAGATAGATGTTACTACTCCATTACTGAGTTAACTACTGATAAACAGAGGTATGACGATTCCGACTTGCTAATTAAACACTTATGATTTTATTTATTGATTAAGTATGAATGTGTTTATTTATCGAAAATTCTAACTGACATATTTTTAATGGCAATAGGCTCGCCCCCTATTACATGGGACTTAAACATAACTGGCGAAATGTGGGTGTACCTGCTACAGGTACACCTCTGCCCAACCCTTCGGGGAAACAAGGCGTGATGTTATGTTATGTTATGTTATATTTTAAATCGTTTTTTTTTAATGTAATCTATTGGCATGCCGCCTTAATTGCAATTGCTTGTTTATGTTTATTTTGTACGCCATTTAACTGGCAAAACATAGTGCACATATTTTAAGACAATATACTATGTGTAACCATACCTATGTTTAACAAAATAAATTATTAAATAATAAAATTTAAAAAAATAAAGTTAGAAATCAATTTTGTTATCAATACGATACGGGGAAAATCCAAAATGTTATTTATCACTAAAGAGTTTCCAACAAATATTTTTTTCCTATGGAACGCATATGCGGTTCGCGCCATTTTAATAGCATTACAAACTCTTTCAACTTTGATCTTTTATTCAGTAGGTTCAATCCCAATGTATGAGAGTAGATAAAGTAGTGTAGTAATACTCGTGTGATACACACACTCCTGTTTAAGACGCTGATATATGCCAGTGACCTTGAGTGGTTAGCTTGCGTGTTCTGTGCTGAGCTCACGCAACGCGTCGTACGTCCAGCCAATAATAGAAATCGCCCATCCAGAAGCGCTCTCCCAAATTAGACGCATTATTAATTTACTATAGGTTTCAAAAAAATACGCTGGATAGTTTTTGCGTGATTCTCAGTTTTTTATTCGCGTTGAACATAACTTTAAAAATTAATTACACTATGTAATATTAACATATTCTAAAATAATCTTAAATTTTACATATATTTTTTTCAAATCATTATCTCTACTCGTTTAGACGAGATCTTCAGAATAAAATCATTAAAAGTCGGTGATCGTCGCCTTAATACCCTTCCTAATGCAACAGTTTCATAAACTACTATTTTTTATGTGATTATTCAGAGGGCTGTGATTCTTACACGATTTTTCCTTGGCTTCCGTTCTGTACCTACAATAGGCTGTCCATCTTACCTATTAAATACTGACGTGGTTGAACTCTTTACACATTTGTATGAGTTATTCTTGAATAATTTGTTCCAACACGAAAGCAGAAGTAGGTACTTTGAGTACTCTTAGTAGTTCCTAATAAGAAGTTGACAATTGCTCGGTTTCTATAATCAAAAACGAATCGCTTTCCTCCTAAATCCTACCAATATGGTAGATTTTTTATTGCCAAACTGGGTTCATAAATAGATGCGTAAGTTTATTTAACCTGTGATAGTTAGCTACTTCCATATGGGAGCGTCTACTATGCAAAACTATCAGCTCTTTGCTTCATTATTGGTAAAGATACAAGAGTCAATAACGCCCGTAAATTGTAATTCAAATTCAAATTCAAAATTTCACATAAACCTACATGGGCACTTATGAAACGTCAGAAGCTAGGTGCACGGTTCCAATTGGTCGTTTCCTATGGAGAAGAGCCGGCAAGAAACTCCACGGTTACTCTTTTAAAAATAATTGGTTTTTACAATATTTTCAAATAACAGTGTTATTAGGTATTGGAGGACAGTGTAGGTCTTTCAACAAGTACCAGTATAGGAATCGACTATTAATTAATACGTCATGTTGAAAGCGTTTTCTCTTCTTGCTCTGCCCTAACCTGACTATAGCTTTGGATATGATTAATTAAATAACTAGACAACCAAGGTCCTGTATTATTACTAATAATTATGAACAAGTAGTTTTTGCCAGCAACTTCGCCCCCGTGGATGTCAGAAATTATCCCACGGGAACGTGGTGCCGGGATAAAAAGTATCATCATCTGCCTAGCCTTTTCCCAACTACGTTGGGCTTCCAGTCTAACCGGATGCAGCTGAATACCAGTATTTTATATGGAGCGACTGCCGATCTGACCTCCACAACCCAGTAATTGGGTGATACGATACCCCTTGGTAAGACTGGTTGTCAGACTTTCGGGCTTCTGACGACCCATAACGACTGTCAAAGATCCACGAATGACAGCCGGGACCAACGGCTTAACTTGCTTTCCAAGGCACGGAGGAGTCCCGGTATGTAAAGATGGTCACCCATCCACAGACCAACCCCGGCAAGCGTAGCTTAACCTGACGGATCGACCCTTACGGCAGTTATTACTTAGCCACGAGCTCCTCCGGGATAAAAAGTATCTATCCTATACGTTAATCCAGGTTATGAACTATCTGTGGGCCAAATTTAACTCCAATCAGTTCAGCCGTTTTTGCGTGATTGAGTAGGTAACATACAAAGTAGGATTATTTTGTAGGATTAAAACCTATACTTACCACTTATAATGTAAAAAATAAAGACGTTTCGCGTATCTATCTAGTTGATTGTATATATGTATTATGCCTACTGTAAAATATTGATAATAACTCGGGTAGGTAAGTTTCGGTCACCCATTTCACTTTGAAGCTGTCAGCTGAGGGATTATATCCGGTAGACAGACAGCAGTATCCGGACCTTGTCACCAACTTATATCTTGTTTGCTGTACTCACACATAACAACACGCATGTATTCCCAAAGGGGTTGGCAGTGGTGTATTTATGGTACAATAACACACCCAGATTTCACCAGTTATGTTTTAGTCCCATGTAATAGGGGACGAGTCTATTGTCAGCATCTGGCCCTAATTCCAGACTACAGAATGCTAATAAGAAATTCCAGATTAAAAAATCCAATAACTCTTTTACCGATCTGAGGATTGCACCCAAGACTCCATACTCAACTTTTGTGACTACTAAAAAAAAGAAAAAGAAAGAAAATACGTTTACTTACGGTACACATGACGCAAGCTAAGAAAAAAAAAAAAAATTGGCGGAAAATATGCGTCACATCCACGAAAAACGGCCATCGCTCAGCATAATCACGTCATTTCGTTTATAATACGTTTTTATTTTTAATAATTTATTCATCTTTATATAGATTATTTTCTATTTGAGTGAA
Organism: Xanthia togata; assembly: GCA_963853775.1. Classification (NCBI taxonomy): domain Eukaryota; kingdom Metazoa; phylum Arthropoda; class Insecta; order Lepidoptera; family Noctuidae; genus Xanthia; species Xanthia togata. The sequence continues at coordinate 9,583,047 of OY970816.1, forward strand.
TGTGAGAACGCTGTAGGCTTAGGGGACTGTATATTTGCTGACCATAATTATTTTGCTCGGTACTTTTTGAAAGACCTACACTGTCCTCCCATACCTAATAACACTGTTATTTGAAAATATTGTAAAAACCAATTATTTTTAAAAGAGTAACAACCGTGGAGTTTCTTGCCGGCTCTTATCCATAGGAAACGACCAATTGGAACCGTGCACCTAGCTTCTGACGTTTCATAAGTGCCCATGTAGGTATATGTGAAATAAAATATTTTGAATTTGAATTTGAATAATGCTGCAACCCTATGCGAGACAGAGCCCCAGCGCTATAAAGAAAGAAAGAAAATGAGAATAGGTTTATTTATCACAGAAACACGTGCATACAAAAAAACAACAATATAAACATAACAGAAATATTCGGCAGCTGCACCTCATGACTGTGACAAGAAGGCTTCCACTCAGCATAATGCTGTGATAATGGGGGACCCACAGCACAGTGCTGATTGTCAGTGGTCACCCTAAAAATACCAACGGAATTCAAGCCAGTAAATAAAAAAAGTATAAAAAGAGTAAAGTAGCAGAGAGTGTGTAGTAACAGTATATGAGAAATCTGTAACGGTATAATAACTAGATATGATTCATATTGTTTACGATTTTATGGGATCCTATTTGACAGCAACCGTACAGATATGATCATATTCGTACATACATACATACATAAACTCACGCCTTCTTCCCATGGGGGTAGGCAGAAACTACAGAATGCCACCTGCTACGATCCTTACATACTCCTTTTGCCTCGTTTACGTTCATACATCTGGTCACACACGCACGCCGGTTGCGAGTACTACGCACCTGTCCTTTCTGAAGAACATCACCAATAAGGTCAGTATATGTCCTCCTAGGGCGTCCCCTCCCGGCGTTTCCATTCACATCTGCCTTGTAAATACATTTTGTTAGTCGCCTTTCATTCATCCTCTCAACATGACCAAACCATCTCAGCATACCCTTTTCAATTTTTGATCATATTCGTCTAGCCTCAAAAATGGCTAAATCAAACACGACTAAATCATTGTCCATGTTGATTAATTATGACGTTTAGTTTTTCAGCAACAGCCGGTGTTGACGTTATGACGTCAACCGGTGCAGCATAAAGATAATTAATAAAATAATACAAAAATTAAATAAACACAATAGAGTAACTAAAGATGCAGTGAATAATATAAATACCACATACATCGAGCTTGGAATCCTAGAAGGGTTAGGTAGAGGTGTACCTACAGTACCTACATCTCGCCAGTTGACCCGTATCGACCATAATCGATCATAATCTCTTTTCCAATTCCACACGTTAATTTTTATTTTGCTGATTATGGTAAGTGCCTTTTAGGTCCACTTGTACCACAAATCACTAAATATGCCTTTTGCGCTAAACGTATTTGAAACATCGTTTTGTTTCTGCCAATCGTTTGAAGAAGACAGAGAGAGAACCATAATCTGCGTAGCCTTTTCCCAACTATGTTCGGGTTGATTTCCAGTCTAACCGGATGCAGCTGAATACCAGTATTTTACATGGAGCGACTGCCTATCTGACCTCCACAACCCAGTTACTGGGTAACACGATACCCTTTAGTAAGACTGGTAGTCAGACTTTCAGGCTTCTGACGACCCGTAACCACTATCAAAGATCCGAGAATGACATATCACACTGACGATTTGCCAGCGTGTTTCCAGCGAAACGATTTGTGAAAATGCTCTCCGCGGGTACGAAGCGAAGTAGCCGCGGCTACGCGACGTGTTCTCTGCGTTTTCATAATTTTATATAATATCTAGTCTCGCTCTCTCTTGTGGCTCACGTCAATCGCTCTCGTTATGCAAACGCGGCGAACACGTGGCATGCTCGTTCCGTACACGCAGTGGACGCGTTAAAACACGCTCGCAAATCGCCAGTGTAATATGGCCCTTACTCTGTGCTAAATAAATGTGTTTACTTTCTTTCAATAAGTTCCCAGTTATGACTCGAATAATAAAATTATTTCTAACTCTCCAAATCCAATTTCCAAAACCAGCTTTTACACACTTTTCTATCAACATTTTCGATCTAAACCACTCAATTACTTGAAGTTGTAGACGTGTCGTCAGCACAAACCAGGCTGACCGATAGATATTAACATAATTGCAGACACAGAACAAACAAAGCCACTTACATTTTGCATATTGAGACACGGTTGGACTCTGAGATCTGAGCCCCATGTAAAGTAGTATAAGATGACCCGTGTTGGAACCAGCTCTCGTTCACGATGGCCCATGCTGGCCCAGTGCACACACACACAGCATTGCACAGCAGCATGCTGAGTGGAAGCATTTTTGTCACATTCATGACGCGCAGCTGCCGACTATTTCTGTTTTGAGCTTGTGATTATAATTATTATGTAGATCTATTGTGTTTTATTTATTTATTTTATTATTTATGTACACACAGAAAAATTGATACAGATAAGAAATAGACAATAGTGTGAGAACAAGAAAAGAAAAAAATTATAAATATGCGAAGTCTTAAACTAAAATATTGAAATAAACCTACACGTATAACGTAATAAATTAACATAATATACTTAAATAAATACATAGAGCTTAAATATATAAACATACATACTATAGTTTATTGTTTGTTTTTGTTTGTTTATAGTTTTAGTTTTATTTGTTTGTTGTTTTATTGTTCTGTTACTCGAGTTCATTATCTTTTTATATGCACGTGGTTTTTTTAGTTTTTTTTCTTTTCTTATTTCTTTCAGTGTAATGGATTTTTAGAGAGGCTGTCAATGAGTATATGAGAAGGGAAAGACCATAGAAACGTTAGATGGATTACTGCATTGCTTTGAAGTGGTAGTACTACAACCTACTTCACACAAAGTTTTACTATGTATGTAGAGAGCAGACAAAGGGTAGGTTTAAAGGTACCATTCCGTACACGATCGCAGGAGGCTGCAGACGTGTGGCCGTGACACGACTGGTTTCTATGAATTTCTATGAAATACCTTCCATAGCTAGCGACATGTCGTCGTTAGCACCTGCGGGCGAGCGACAGGCGACACGTGCAGGCCGACCACAGACCAGTAGTACCGCCAACGCTCGAGCGATAACACGTTTTTCTATCTTCTATCTACCGACTGGAATACGGGCCGCTGCCGTCTGCGGTCGGGTTCGGAAGATACCTTAACAATCAATTTGATGACAGATGAGACTGTACATCCCGCGGAAGTATGGGGGTCAAGGTTTCTTAAATGCTAAAACCCTCCACAACCGCGAGATCTGCAGTCTCAGGGAATATTTCCTTCAAACTGACGTGGGGATGCACCAAGATGTGGTCGCAGTGGACAAGGGCCTCACTCCGCTCTCCTTGGCGAAAGAGAACTGGCGCAAACCTGCTGTACTTGATACTAACGATCGTAAGGAAGTCTGGCAAGGCAAAGAGCTTCACGGACACTTTTTCCGGGCCCTCCATGGACTTGATCTTGACTTTTTGGCGTCTGTATCCTGGCTGCGTTTCGGCGACCTGGCTGCAACCGGCGAATATTTAAAAATAGAATTTATGTGTACTTATGTAGTTGAGTAAAGGATAATGAATTTGATGATAAAATTTAAGTCATCGTTGTCATTTACCTAACCAAAAATGTTAAGGTCGGCTTCCAGTCTAACCAGATGCAGCTGAATACCAGTATTTTACATGAAGCAACTGCCTATCTGACCTCCACAACCCAGTTATTAGGTAACACGACACGTTTCGAAAATGAAGTAGCATAAAAAATAAAAATACCACAAAAAATGTGTCCATAAATTATTTATAAAGCAATACCTATAATAGAGCGACATAGATACCCAATATTTCGTATCCTCTCGGGTACAGATGGCTGGTTGCTATGGTAACCGTATCTCGGCTTTCTTCCTGACTGATCGCCAAATATGGCCGGGGAGCCGCGGCGTATACACCTGGGGACGTACTATAGTAACGAGAATTGATATCGACTTTAATGTCTTTGTGTTTTTAGGTCATAGAGGCTTTTGGTGCTGATAATTTAAAAGGTAGAGAGGAGCTTCCAGGTGAAGGTGGCTGGGACAGATTGGATTTTGAATGCGGAGAACAGGGTGTTGTGGTGCAGCCTGGGAGACGCCTATGTTCAGCAGTGGATGTACGATGGGCTGAGTTGATTGAGAGCAGAGCTCTTTGTAAAGAAGCTCGTTAGGGGAAGTATAGTCGAACAAGTATTTCGGTATACAGTCTACTTGGTAAATGTGGATGCACAGCATCTGTTGGCGGAAGGTGCTTGATGTACAAACAAAAGGAATGCACTTACTAAGACGTTAAAATTGTCGGTAATGAATGTTTGTTACATTGTATTTTAGCTAAGCCTACTTCTGAAGCGGTAACAAACTAGTTCGGTTTTAAATAAAGATATTTAAAAAAAAGCGGCTAAGTGCGAGTCGGACTCGCCCATGAAGGGTTCCGTAGCAGCAAGTAACATAATATAAAAGTTCTTGTAGTTCGTTGTAACTTTGATCGATGTTTTAATCAAATGTTAATTGAAAGAAAGGTAAATTGCGGTTTACTATTTATAGCGTATTAAAAAAACCTACTTACTAGATCAAGTTCAAACCAATTTTCGGTGGAAGTTTACATGGTAATGTACATCATATATTTTTTTAAGTTTTATCATTCTCTTATTTTAGAAGTTACAGGGACACATTTTACCACTTTGGAAGTGTCTCTCGCGCAAACTATTCAGTTTAGAAAGAAAAAAAAATTAGAAACTTCTATATCATTTTTGAAGGTACCACACGTAGGTATGGGTTTGATGAAAAAAAATTTCTGAGTTTCAGTTCTAAGTATGGGGAACCCCCAAAATTTATTGTTTTTTTTTTTCTTTAAAGTACCAAAGATTGTCAGTGTTTTAGTCTTCTGACGTGTAAAGACTGTCAAAGATCTACAAATGGCCTTCGGTTCACAGAATGAAAAGGCTTTGTCATTCAGCAGAAAGCTGAAATTATGAGTCATTGGAGAGGCGTCAGCGATGCCTCTGGTATTACAGATAGGTGACCACTAAGCATTGCAGTCAGTTTGTTTCCCTATAATAACAAATAAAGGCTTACACCAAACTCGATCAAACCTCGCCTCCACGAATCCCTAAAACCGGTAGTAAGGTCTTCCTCAAAGCTAATTACGCATTATACCCACTTCAGGTTGACGTGTCCGTAATTAAGGCAGGTTTAGACAACTCACCCCTCGCCTTATGTTCGGCAGAGCTTAATCCCGGTCGTTGATATGGGCTGGACGTTGGACGCTTAAAAACTTGACAACCTTTTATTTTTTCAGTGACAGGTAGATTTTGTATGGAAAATGGGTAAGAAAGATATAATTTGGGTAATATTAGTGCATTGTTGGAATGGGTGTAGTTCACAGTTATATTAAAATTTGGATCAGAATCTGCATGGTATCATTATTGTACTCATGTATTACGGTTTTCAGGCTCTCATCATTACCTAGCCTTTTCCCTATGTTGGGGTCGGCTTCCAGTCTAACCGGATGCAGCTGAATACATGGAGGGACTGTCTATCTGACTTCCACAACCAATGGGGTAATACGATACCCCTCGGTAAGACTGGTTGTCAGACTTTCGGGCTTCTGACGACCCGTAACGACTGTCAAAGATTCACGATTGACAGCCGGGACCAACGGCTTAACGTTTTTTCCGAGGCAGTCTCTTTTGAAGCAACATTTTTTAAAGTTTTTTTTATAAGTTGAACAAAAAAAAAGTGCCTACTTGAAATCAAGAAAGTACCGAATAAGCTGGCATGGAAAAAATAAACGCTAGGATATTATAAAAATAACCTCTTTTTTTGTCATTACTTAGCCAGCGATATGTTTTTACTGGAGACTTTACATGAACACCCTGTTTAGCACCTACACCATCACTAATACCCATCAAATGTGGCCATTACCCGTGCTTATGTACAAATGGGAACATTAAGTCGTCTGGCGATGTGTGGAATTTTGCAGGCACGACATTAGTCATCCTATAGGTATCTTTGTAGGTTTATGATATTTCCACGTAGGTACACAAGATGATTGAAATATGTAGTGATTGACACTATCGTAAATGGACAGAATATGAAACAGCAGTTTTTTTTAACAGTGAATGAAACTGAACCGTCAGGTCGCGTCTTATTTAAAAGCGATTGTCGCGTGAATATGCGTTCGTCACGTCCTTATGTCACTTCTTATTCGGTGAACCTGAATAGTGACATATGGATGTGACGATGGCTTTTAAATAGGACGTGAGGTCACGCTCGGCGCTGAATCGTGTATAGTCGTCTCCATTCGTAAGTTTTTACTTCTATCGTGGGGACAGCACTGTCTCTTTTTTTCTTAATTTCTGGTTTGGTCCCATAGTCGAAGTTGTTAATAATGATGAGTTCAGTTACCTACATGTTTTCGAGTTTTAGTTATTTCACTTTGACTTTCCAAGGTCTTAAACTGCCTTTCAAACGTTTATGGTGCAGACCCAGTAGTAGAAAAGCTCTTTGTGAAGGAACTCGTCCGAAGAACTAACCTATTTCTGCCGCCAAGTAGCGATGTTGTCCGGTTCTCGTTCACGCCGCCAGTTGGCACCACTATGACAAGAGCTCTTCCATTTCAACAATGAATATAAAATATGATGACGTTCATCATTCATTTCATTCATTCGTTCATCATTCACTTACGACTCAAGAAAATATAGGCTCTTTGACACTTTTGACAGGTGCCCGTCCCTGACGTCTCAATGCTGCCAACTAGTGAACGCATTTCAGAAAACCCATAAAACCCTCATTACTGGAACCTGAGACATTTCAGCTTTCATCTCGCATACTAACAAAACTGCGATGCCTGGTATTGCAAATATCCATATGCTTCGGTGATAATTTAATAACAGGTGGGCTACTTGCATCAACATCATCTGTCAAGCTTTTTTCCAACAGTATTGGAGTCATCTCCAATCTAACTGCATAAGCATAATCAGTCTATAATTAAGATTGGGCCGTATTCCACCACGCGGGCTCAGTGCGTGTCGGTAGATGTCACATGTCATCGTATTTTTGGTTTTAGGCCTTGCCAGTTTCATTGATGTTTTCCTTCACCGTTTTGAGAGCAGTGGTGATGAAATAATTTACACAAAGTAAAGCACCTGTCTGTTATGAATAACTATGAAGATAATTCAAAGAAAAAATACACAAATACAAAACTAGCCAAAAGCCTCGTATTCAACTAACAAATAAACGCTTAGAAATGTTGTTCATCGGTTGATGTCAAGGCCTCGGACCAAAGATAATATTGCGTAATTATTGTTGCGACATTACGTACTCGGTGTCTTCTGTCTATCTTACATTATACGGCTGCCTATCTCACGTACGTAAACCAGTTACTGGGTAACACGATGCCCCATGGTAACACTGGTTTGACTTTCAGGCCCGTAACATCTGATTGATAGATTTTTTGAATCCTAACTGTGCATTTGCACTGGCGAAACATTCACAACAATACATGTTGAAATCTTTAGTTTCTGTCAAAGTTCCATACAATATTTGACAGGAACTAGAGATTCCAACATGTTTTGTTGAGATGTTTCGCCAGTGCAAACGCACAGTTAGTGTTTTAAGGAACTTTTGGCGCCTGAATGACATTGACAGGGGCATTCTGGGTTAGAACATTTATTTTGTGAAATTGACATATAAATTGTATTGGCAAAACACAAAACAAGGAGCCGCCATTTCTTCCGATTTTGACCACGCGCCAAAAGAACTTTGTAGCGTTGTAAGTATATAAAAAAAATGCATAAAATCTACAAGGCGACGACGTAAGCAATATGTCACGAAAAACATAGCTTTCCGATTCATCCAATAAACCATAAGTTTGTTGCACAACACACCGACAAGCGAGGTGTTTTCTTTGAATTTAGGTTAAGCCGGGATCCGCATATCGGATGATATAAACAGGTACCTACGAATGTGGAGGAATCTGACGGAGTGGAACAGATGACTTGCTACCGATTTTGATGCAATAAGGATAAATTTACGTTCACGTTTGTATTCCCTGACGGTGTAGGCAGACCTGTACCTGGTCGTATAGAATAGTAAATACAATTCCATGCTGCCATAATAGTAGATACTTACTAATTCCATGCTTCCATGTCATTATTGATTATTCTAAGGTAGCCATCTTGTTCTAAACTTTGGGCGACTGAGGTCTGCTCGGGTGAACATATAGAGAAAACGGATTTTCATGAGACATAGCAAGATCGATTTTTCGTCCCATAAACCCCCCGTAAATATTGGGACTTTCATCGAAATCATTAGAGCCCTTTTTGAGAAAGTGATTACAAATATATACAGGGTGGAAGGGACATCGACGCGAAAACTGATACCATGGATTCAGTACATGATTCTGAACCCCTGCGTTGAAATTTTTCGTAGATTATTAAAAAAAAAAACAGCTGTTTCATTGAAAAGTACAATACCTATGCGGTCAATATATGTATAACAAACAGCTGATTTAAAAAAAAAATACCGACGAAATATTTTTAGTCATGTACTGAATCTATGGTATCAGTTTTCGCGTCGATGTCCCTTCCACCCTGTATACATACAAATATTAGGATATATCGTCGCCTTAGGGTGAAAACCTCATATATGCGAAAAAGGCAACTTTACCGGAGAAAGAAAAAGCTGTGTCCTGTAAAATTTTATTACTATAGCCTATCCAAATAATATGTGTCTTTTAGTGTGCAATTTTGATACATTTTCAGAGGCATAATATACGAAATATTTCATCATATTATAGTAAAAGCGTAAAATGCTCTTTGAGAGCTTTTCTTATACTAAAAACATGGTTTGTTGGTGGCAGTCTAAAAGTTTATCATTGAAACATTATAGAATAAAAATTGATATACTTTTTTAATCCGTTTTAAATATAATTATTAACACTTGGAATGTTTGGTAAAATCATCACCAAAAATTCCTGAATATAATTATAAAAAAAAAAAACTCAGTGTTGGTAAATTGTAAACCTCGATCGTTTGCGAGTTTTTAAAACTCCTCATAGATGGCGTTACAGGTTACTATACTTTTTTTGTGAAACTATAGAGGTATGAGGAACAGGGTGTAAAGTTCACTCATCCTCTATAGAAAAGGAAGGATCCTCCGACCAGACGGGTGTTGCGTCTGGTAGGTAAATGCCCGACGACGATTGATGTCGGGAAGCCATATATATTATGCTGATCTCGCCGTAAAATGTGCTTACGCGATGCAGGTTTTACTCTAAGGCGACGATACTAATACTATAAAGAGATATATTATGTGAGTTTTTTTATGAGGTAGGTAATCTTCGGAACTTCAGATCCAATTCCGTAAATTATTTATCTTTTATCTCACCTCCACAACCCAGTAACCGGATAATACAATATACCTTGGTAAAACTGATTTTCAGACTTTCGGGCTTCTACGCGTAACGACAGTCAAAGCGCCAGGTATGACAGCCGAGACCAACGGCTTAACGTGCTTTCTGAAGCACGGAGGAATTTCGATAAGTAAAGATGGTCATCCATCCACGGAACTACCCCGGCAAGCGTAGCTTTACCTGATCGATCAACCCGTGCGGCTGTTATTACCTAGGCACGAGCTATTCATTAGAAAGAAAATATAGGTAACTCTTTCTTTAAAGCAAAATACAAACAATTTAAAGTTAAAATGATCGCTAAGGGATAATACATCGACTCATTATAATTTGTAATCGATACGATTACAAACTTTTTGAATTAAAACTTCTTAAATCGGTACGTCGAGTTTGGTTTACGGGTTTTCTCGATTATGGAAAATATTGTATATTTTATGTTCAAGTTTGGCGATAATGGTCCACGTGATCTTCTTCCTCGTCTAAATGGCACAACAGTGAATTACATTTTATGGGTCCAAAAGTAAGCCACAGTCACTTTGGCTGCAGTTTTTGGGAAGTGGTTACCATCTCTTGCTTACATCTGTAAAACCAAGGAGTATCCTGCAGTGGCGAGGCTGGACATTTCATAGACAGCCGAGAAAAAAATTGTTTCGTTATAAAAAATAATCACAATCGCAATTACGTCAAAATTAATTAATTTACGCAAAAATATAAATTATTCCTTTACTCTACTGATTATAACACCACCTGTCGTCAAGTAGCAGACCCAAAAAGACGTTATCAATACACCAAAAAGAACTTTAAGGTTTTACAGAAATAAACTCAACTTCAAATTTTTATTTTATTTTATTATTGGAATTTATCGAATCGAATAAAATTAATTGTTAAACAGGTGATAATAAAATATAATGCTTAGTATTCCTCTATTTCGGAAGTATTCCCGTTTGAGCACCTATTTTTTGGGCACCTATGCGTTGAGCACCAAAGTAAGGCTTTGGTGGCTTTATATTGATTGGTGCTCAAATGGGAATACCTCTGGTCCAAAGGTATTCCCATTTGAGCACCAATCAATATAATAGCTTGGTGCTCAAAGAGGGACTATAAAAAATATTCTAATTTGTTCCCTTATGTGCACCTGCAGTGTGGTAGCTTCTAGTGATGGGATGTAAAATAAAACATATTATCGATAAAAATTGCTCTTCCCATCGTCGGAACGGAAGCTGATAGGAATAGGGTTGTTAGCACGCTACGCCTTTAAGATCAATCAATCTACCGTGGCTTTTGACAACTATGTTAGTGTCGGCTTCCAGTCTAACCAGATGCAGCTGAACCACTGGGTCATCATGAACTACCTAATGATAAAAAAAATAGACCTATGGCAGCTTGTTAAAAAAAAATCTTACGTATATTATGTAAAACCACTATTTACCTCAATATACGCAAAGAAGACGTTGCGTACCCTTAAATCACCATTATGTACACATTGTACGTATATAACCGAGGTAACACGGTAAATTACTACCCAGTAATAAAGAGAAAACTCCAGGCAACGCAGCAGGGCGCAACACTATTATTAAAATATGAATTTTCTAATATTTTTAGACGAAAAACATTGTTTAATAAGTCAGTTTTGAGATGGGACTGTGGAGAATATAATGAGCACATTCACGATAAAAAAGCAAGTCATAAAAAAGTGAAAAGTAGTGTGAATGAGAGCTTACTTTGAGATGATATTGGGTGACAGATTACTAACATTGAATAGATTTCTCGGAAAATAACCCTAGGGAAAAGTTCCAACAACCGTGGACACACTTTTCTTAAGCTATCTTAGATGTATGCAAATAGTTATTATTTAATAAAAAAAAGGAGCTCGTGGCTAAGTAATAACTACCGTACGGGTCGATCCATCAGGTTAAGCTACTCTTGCCGGGGTTGGTCTGTAGATGGGTGACCATCTTCACATACCGAGACCTCCTCCGTGCCTCGGAAAGCACGTTAAGCCGCCGGTCCCGGCTGTCATTCGTGGATCTTTGACAGTCGTTACGGGTCGTCAGAAGCCCGAAAATCTGACAACCAGTCTTACCAAGGGGTATCGTATTACCCAGTTACTGGGTTGTGGAGGTTAGATAGGCAGTCGCTCCATGTAAAATAATGGTATTCAGCTGCATCCGGTTAGACTGGAAGCCGACCCCAATATAGTTGGGAAAAGGCTACGCAGATTGATTGTAATAAAAAAACCTGTCTAGTTTGTCTAGTGGTCGCATGCACTACTGCTGAGCATGTGGTCTTGGGTTGGAATCTCAGGTCGTGCAAAGTGTCATTGGGATTTTCCATCTAGAATTTCTCAATAGCAGCCGGAGTCTGGATTTGTCCCGGTTCATGGCAATAGGCTAGCCCCCTATTACATGGGAATTAAACATAACTGGCGAAATGTGGGTGTACTACTTATAGGTAAACCTGTGCCTAACCCTTCGGGGAAATACAGCCGTGATGTTAAAACAAAAACAAACAAATCAAACATATTCTTAAGATAGTGTGTATTTATTCCGATTGGATTACAGAATATCTAGGCTCCCAAATATTTGAATTTTGAATGGACACTGATATAAAGACAAGCTAGGAGGAATTTAAAATTTCTATAGAAAACTTATTTTTCTCATAATATTTTTGATTTACAAATTATTTTGGTATTACGTTTGTATGAACTACGCATGCTCCGCCGGCCTGTTAAGTAATTTTGAAGAGACACGTTTTTGATCATTGAACTATCAGATAATTTACGAACAAACCATCCAACGAAGACACGTCATCTCCCGTTGTCTTAAAACCTAAAAAAAAATACAATAAACTTGTCAAAACTAGAGATAGATATCACTTGCACAAACGTCAATAATCACCAAATAAAGCCGAGTTCACACTTAAATCCAGCGATAAGACGCCAATGTGGACACCATTTTATCTTTGCTTGAGTATATTAAGTAAATTATTCGTTTTTGTGTGTGGTCAAAATTGATATCTTTTTTATGTAGATGTCTTAGAGTAATAAATAATGGAGTGTTGTCTTAATTGGGGTAATTTTCGTGCTCTAAAGGTGAGGGAAATTGTAATGGTAAAATTATGTAATGTAGGTACAGACGCCAGCACATCAACCTACTGCAATCTGTAAAATTTCTATAATAGATTTTCAACTTTATCATTAAAGCATAAGGTTCAAAGTTGATTGGGAAAATTTGACAGTTTCGGGTAGGTTTACGTACTGGCGTCTGTACTTTACAAGTCTAGTCATTAGCAGTAGGAATATCTACTTACCTCCTTTGTAATAAATTGGTATATGTTTGTTTTAAAACTAAACGATCTATCTTTAAGTAATATGTAAATCAATTGCCTAGCGTTAGTCTCGCAAAAACTCGAAAATGGCGCTACCAATTGTGATGAAACTTTGGTAAGTTGTTGTGTGCGCCCCGGAAAAGATTATAATTAAAAAAAAAATATGCATTACAACACATGCCCGGCATTAGCTAGCATGAAATCTTAATATTGTTTAAGAACAGGTATTATGAAAGTTGGCAACGTTGCAATTAGCTGTCAAAAAAGTATTTCGCAGTTTTGATTAATTTGCCAATCATAAATAAGATTATGACGTAAAGTTGTTGTTGTTTAGTTACTAATTATTTTATTTTAAATCAATATTTTGTGTAGTACAGAGCGTGATTCCATAGTTAAATTTAGTTATATTGACACAGTAAAATATTTGACAGCTATTTGCGACGATGCCAACTTTCCGAATGTTCTTCAGTTTGTGAACATGTTTATAACTCAACCACACAAAAACGGCTGAACGGATTTCGATAAAATTTAGGATGCAGACAGATAAACCATGGCCTGGATTAACACATTAGTTTTTGGGCTTTTAACATAAAGTGAACTTATTGGTGATGTTCATTAGAAAGGTCAAGTGCGTAGTACCTACTCGCAACCGGCGCGGCGTGCACATTGTGTGACCAGGGCCTCAAGTCTGTATTACATTAGTGTCAGAATGGTCTATCATTGATTTCATAATTGTTGATTTTGACGAATAAAATCCATTGCATTGGTTTTCGAACCGTGGGGATGTTTTCATAGTTGTTATGGGCTTTAGAGATAGCATTAATTATATCGAATCATGTGGCTATGAAGTCCACATTCCACCTACAAAGGAGAATGCTAGTTGCAAGTCTGCTATTTCAATAGTGTCAGAATGGTCTATCATTGATTTCATAATTGTTGATTTTGACAAGTTTGGTAATCTACTATGATATTGGCGTCATTATGACTTTCCAATGGTCAAAATGTTGACCTACCATGCGAACGTCATTGTGCAGTCATTTCTTCTAATTCGTTACGAGTATCGTGTTTGTGGAATACAATGATCAACCAATGATCGACCATTATGAATTTGGCAGATTACGAACTTTTAGCAAAATGACAATGGGATCGTGTTGGAATGACGAATTTATAAAAATAGCAGACTTGGGTCCCTGGTAATGAATGATGAAAATTAAATGATGTGATGAACGTAAGCGAAACACAAGGAGTATTTAAGGATCGTAGCAGGTGCGATTCTGTAGATTCTGCCTACCCCATGGACAGATGGTGTGAGTTTAGGATTTTTGGATAGCTACTATAACGCATAAATTTTATTGAAATTAGAGAATAAACAGAAAAATCAAAAGCCTCTCACAATTGAATTATCTTACTTACTTACATTAAAACGCAATTATTTAGAGAGACGCATTTTACAAACCACAAAACATAATTGCATCAGTATATAAAAAAAATATAAATGGGTAGATGGCGCTGCATCTAGTCTAACGCAAGTAAAAACGCTCTGTGTAAAATATCTTTTAAAAAAATACTTAAAGTGTACAGAAGTAAATAAAAATAAGTCAAACGATAAAACAGTGACTAATGACTAAGTGACAGTGTTATCTACGAGTGTTATATACAAACTATGAAGATATGTAACATCAAAATTCATAAAACTTGAATATCTCAGAAAACACAATAAATAATAACAAATGAAAAGCAAGTGTTCAAAAACAGTAAATTATAAATGAAATTCAAGTGACACCTACAACAGTGACTGAAAAAACAAAGAGCAAATTAAATCCATAAAAACAAAAAACTTTAAATACATCGTTAATACAAAGCAAATAACTCAAAAACATAATACATAAACTTGTGAACTTATATATACAGCATTTTATAATATACAAACTTCAAAAAGGTGCATATATGGTGTAAAAACTAGTAACTTCTAAAACAAAACAAAGTGACCAGTGTTTGACAGTGAAAAAATTCCAATTGCATGAGTCATTTTAACCGTCTTTGTTTCGTTCAAATATTGGATCTAATCAATACTAAGCTAAATTTCAACAGCATTATCTAAGTTCACTTGGTTCGGTGGCATAAGACGCTACACCTTAAAGATTAAGGAATAGTCGCAAGTTCGAACCGCACCCGGCGTCTCAACTCTTTTTGTGAATTCTAAAATTGTATGTTCTCACAAGAAGTAACGCGCAGACCGCATTTAAAACTACCGACTAATTTCAAATATAATTCCTTCGATAAATTGACACCAGAGGGAGCTACAATAACTTCGAGTAAAGATGGACTCAAACAGCAATAACATAACCTACCGTAAACCTTGTAGATCAAGCTCGCTGACTGACTTAAGTAAAAACGTGACTATCAACAGCGAAAAAACAATACTTGACACAACAATGATGAGCATTCCTGACAGCTTCCATGATACAATTGACGACGTTCGTGAGTTAACTGAAGAAAACAAGACACTTAAAAACCAATTATTAAGCGCACATAAAGAAATTGAAGACTTAAATACGGAGAACTCTCGTCTCAAATCTGACTTACAAAATATGATTAAGACTGTTAACACATTTAAGAAAATATGCTCAACTCCCGAGAAAATAAGTGCAACTCCGACACGTAAAAACAAAACTTTGCACCGAGTAAGTTCACCAAACACAAGTAAACTCTTAAAGCATTATGACCAACAACCACATCGCCTTGAATGCACGGCTAACAAACAAAACAAAGAGACACAAACTACAAGTACTTATAGCCATAGTCAGACACCTAAAGAATCGAAAAAGATGCCTACCTGTATAGCACCAATAGATTTAGTATCGAAGCCTACGCAAAAGAATAAACTATGTATCCTGAGCTGTAGCCAAAGCAGGGGATCCAAAGCTTTAGTTGAAGAAACTTTTTCTGAATTGTTTCACTACTGCCATTACATAATGCCCAACTGTACCCTAAGCCGACTCATAAGCGGTATCGAACAAAAACTAAGAGACTTCACCATAAACGACTACTGCTTACTTTTCATAGGAGAAGACCATATTGATATGTATGACAACAAATATATAGACGTGATAAATATGTTGTGTGAATCCCTCCGAAAAGTATCACACACCAATATAGTGATCTGTCTTCCTACGTATAAAACAGGATCACTAATATACAACTTTAAAGTGGAAATGTTCAACAACATGCTTCATTTAGACAACCAAAATCATAAGTATGCATACATTTTTGACAGCAATCGTGACCTAACACCTGAGATGTTCTCCTACACTACGGGCAGAATCAATAAGTACGGCATGAAGAACATTTATGACAATATTATGAGTAACATTTTGATTGATCTGAGTCTTTATGATCAAACGAATAGTTAAATAGCAACGTTACACAAGAAAGCGTCTTCAATGGTACAAATGCAAATGTAAAGGAACCTTCGAACTTTTTTCGTGTACAATAACCTATACATTCTGCATCAAAATATTGCTGGACTCCTAAACAAAGCGGATATCCTTAATGTTTACTTGGAAGAACTAGATAGTAATAGAAAAAGGATCGATGTTGTGTGCATAACTGAACATTTTATGACACCTGAACAGGAAGAACTATTGGACTTACCAAATTACAGCCTAGCAACGAGTTTCTCTAGAGGATGTAAAAGAGGTGGCGCATGCATTTTAACTAGGACTAACCATAAATATAAGGAGCTAAATATAAGTAAACACTCTTTAACTAACACAATTGAATGCTGCGCGTTAGAATTGACGGAACACAGCATTATTATTGTATGCATTTATAGGGTGCCTCAATCCAATTTAGATAAATTTTACGATAATTTAAACAATATTTTACATTTGGTATGTTTAAAACTTAGTAAAAAAGTTATTCTATGTGGAGACTTTAATATTAACATTTTGAAAAGAAATATACAGACTTTGAATTTTGAGTATACACTGTTAAGCTATAACTTAAAATTACAATTTTCTCAACCTACTAGACTAAGCAGTAGGACATGTTTAGACAATATTGCCCATAATGTAAAGGGCTGTAAAGGGGAAATTATAGAACTCGGTTTGTCGGATCATACGGCACAGCTTTTGAAATGTCCAGTCAAGAAAACATTTGCCTTAAAGTGCTGGCGAGTCAAAAGACGAAATTATTGCCAAGAAAATGTAGAAAAATTTAAAAACAGTATAAAATGTCTCACTTTTTCAGACGTTTATACCACCAGTGATGTTAACGAGGCCTACAGCCATTTTCTAGACCTATTTAAATGTTTTTACAATCTCTGTTTTCCTTATGAATTGAGAACAATATCCATTAGCAAAAAAGCAAAATGGATATCCAATGGGATAAGAAAATGCAGTAAAAGGAAACGGCAACTATTATGGCAATACAGAAAAAACCCCACCTCAAAGAATAAAAATACGTTCAAAATATATTCAGCTCGACTCAAAAAAATTATATCATTAACCCAAAAATCACAAAATAACTATTACATAAAGACTTCGCAAAATAAATCGAAAGCGGCATGGACAGTGATCAACAATTCAAAAACTTTCTTTCCTAAAGAGCCAATAACAGAAATACGAACAGACTCAAAACAAATAAAAAACCCGTCAGAAATAGCCGAGAGCTTTAACAATTTTTATGTTGACCAAGTTACCGAACCTGAAAATAAGACAACTCCACAAATCCCTATAAACTATAACACCCCTAGTTCCTTATTTATGGAACCAACTATACCGCAAGACATAATTTACCATATAAACTCACTCAAAAATACAAATAGCGTAGGTTATGACGGAATTTGCACTAAAGTTATAAAAGAAGTTGCACAATATATAGCTCCACATCTCAGTCACATCATCAACTTGAGCATCTCTAATGGAGTTTTTCCGGAAGGTCTAAAAACTTCCATAATTGTCCCATTGTACAAAAAACAGGATAGACAACTAATGGCTAACTACAGACCTATTGCCTTGATACCTGTCTTCTCAAAAATATTCGAGAAAGTTATTTACAAATCGCTATATACATATCTTGAGAAGTCAAACATATTAGTTAAAGAGCAAAAGGGATTTCGTAAACAGAAGACGATTAATATGGCCATACATGATCTTCTTCTCCCTGTTCTTTCAAACGTGGACAAAAGAAATCCTGTTTGTGCCATCTTTATGGATCTGACCAAGGCCTTCGACTATGTGGATTACGCAATACTGTTAAACAAACTAGAGAAATATGGTATCAGGGGAAATATTCTTAAACTGCTCGAATCTTATTTGGTAAATCGAAAACAGTTTGTGGAAATCTCACAAATATGCACAAGTAACGGTTATGAGAGTAAATATCGATCCAAATGTAGAACAATAAAATACGGCGTACCTCAAGGCAGTGTGCTTGGACCACCCTTGTTTTTAATATATATAAATGACCTTCCCGGGCACATAAATCATCCTATGGTACTATTTGCTGACGACAGCACAGTAGTAGTTCAATGTGACGATTATATGACTTATGAAAATGAAATAAATATGACATTAAATACAATTATATCATGGTTCGAGAATAATAATCTAGTAATTAATTTAGACAAAACTAAAATTATGCATTTCTACCAGAGAATTCCAAGTAGGATCCCCGACATTCAATATTTAGGTAGTCCAGTAGAATCAACTAGTGTCGCCAAATTCCTTGGCATACTAATTGATAATAATCTGACATGGAGATCCCAAACAGACGAAATTTGTAAAAAAATGAATAAATTTGCATATGTTTTATACAAACTATCAAAGACTGTCAGTCTAGAATCTTTATTAACGGCTTATCATGGTTATGTTGCATCAACACTTAGGTATGGCATAATGTATTGGGGCAACTCCGTCGATAGAGATTTTGTATTTAGAGCTCAAAAAAGATGTATTAGATCCATGTGTGGCCTAAAAAGCACCGACAGTTGTCAACCGTTCTTTAAAAGCCTAAATATTCTTACCTTACCAGCACTGTACATCTTCGAAACAAATATATTTGTTAAAACACACATCTCGGAGTACAAAGTAGCTTTCAAAAGTCATTATAGAAAGCTACGGGACAAAAATAAGTTAGAGCTTGAAATCACACATGGCAGAACAGCCCTAATGAATAAAAGCACTTTCTGTATGGCCACCAAAATATTTAACAAACTGCCTGAGTCATTAAAGTCATTAAATCTGGACGAATTCAAAAGAGTATTAATGAAAATATTGATCGATAAATGTTATTACTCGCTAAAGGACTATTTGGATGACAGATCTATAATCCCTCCTTTAGATAATAAGTATTAGGTTACCTATTTTGACATAACTGTATTTATTTTAGCTAATCGACATTGCAATCCATTGACATTATTCTAATACTTTTATTGACATTTAACATTAATGTACTACCTTAGATTTTATTGTTGACATTGTAGGAATAGTTATTTGAAATGTATTAATTTTAAATTTTATGATTGACATTGTTTACTACACTTTTTATTATTTTAATTATTTTATTTTTTTCCTGACATTTTTATTTTTATTATTCCGTAAATTTTATTGTTGACAATTTGTAAATATTTCTGTTTCACTCACTTCTTGTTTTTTTATAATTTTATTTGATAATAGGTTATGTTGCACGTAAATAATTAATAGTTAAATGTAATATTGATCATATTTGTACGCCAAATGGCAAAACATAGAGCGCATTATAACCATGTAACACCTCTCTGTAAAAACCTATGTTAACAAATAAACAATCTGAATCTGAATCTGAATCTATAACAAAAATATTACATTACTTATTACCTTCATTAAAACGATTTCGCGAAATGCCCACAAAAGCCCGAAATTGTAATTTAATACTTTTAACAAAATACAAAAATTCGTGTGTTTCTCAAAATTCGGACCAACAAAATAATTGACATATCCGCTTACATTTTTTTTTGGCCTCCATTTTTTTTTCGTGCCATTCAGAAATTACAATAGGCATTTTTGTTACTGGCATGTGTCCGTGGGTTTGGTTGAGTAAATCAATTATGTAGGTAACTTTGTCAATGTCAATGTTTCGAGTGCAAGGTTTGATTTTTGATGCCAGGTGTGTACCAAAATGGTACTTTAATGTAGTAGGTACCTACCTGATAATAATGGAGTACCTACATTACAGTTATGCATACATATTTGACAGGTACCTTGGTATTTAGGTGCCTTGGTGGTTGGATTGTGAATGGGAATGAAGAATTGAATAGTAGTTAAAAGTTAGTTAAAATGAAATAAAACCATTGTGGCATTAATATTTTGTTAAGTTTTTAAGCAACGTTAAAAAATCAGGGAAATTGAACTTGACTATCAACTTAAATTGATTGTATAATAAACTGTCATTTTCAGACAGTTGTATGAAATGCAAAATGACAGGGTGTCAATATTTGTTTAAGAGCTTTTATTATGAAAGTTGGCAACGTTGCAAATAGTTGTGAAATGTTTCGCTGTTTTGATTAATTTGGCAATATTACTGTATGAAAATATGAAATATGGCTAACTAGTGAACTAAAATATTGATTATGAAATGCAATAATTTAATATCGTAACAACGAATATTTAGTTTTAGATGTTAAAGAAGTATTTGGAAACTTGTGTGTCTGTGTGTTATAATTGAAATTCATTATTAATATTCTAGTACACTAGTTAGCGATATTTCCATACAGTAATATTGCCAAATTAATTAAAACAGGTAAATATTTGACAGCTATTTGCGACCTTGCCTAATTTTCCTGATTGAAAATAAATCTAGCAGTAGTACCAATGTTGATTGTTAGTTTCAACTCAGAGTTTTATTCATTTATATGGTAGACAAAAATTGATAATTAAAATAATCAGATAAAAACTAAAGTGGTGTTTTTTTTAACAAACTTATGTGACTTTGTGAATAAAAGTTATAGACAAGAACCACAGGAGAATGAGACAGAAAAAAAACTGTTTGTCATTGTCCATCTATTATGCCCAAAAGCAAAAATAGGGCAAAGAACATGGCAACATGAAACATGTTATAAAAATCAATAAATACTAAAATTCACTCCCCACACCGTCAAATCTACTCCAAATTCTTTCATTCAAAACAATATATTACAAATCGTATCACATAAAATACACCCAAATAACAATGTAGAACTCAACGGTATTTTTATTTACCATAGATTAAGAAAAACGAGTAGAAGCGAATGTTCTTTGTGTGCAGTTAAAATAATTACATAAACTGCGTTTGCAATTTAGTTTCCAAAAGTGTAAACAAACATAATTATGTTTATGGATACATAACTTTAATACCTATATTTTTGGGTCAGTTTTGATTTTCAACTTCAACTATAACTTTACCAGTACCTACTAGTTATTGTAAAATCAACATAATTTGCTCTTTTCTAACAACATCCATTGGAGACAAGTATTTCAATAGACTTTACCTAGCTGCTACCCACCCTAGAAAGCAGCTAGGTAAAGTCTATTTAAAAGCTCCAGACAGACAGACAGGTGTGACGCGACCGCGACGGCACGGCACGACACTGGTAGAACAATTTCCGTGAAGTATTCATAGAAATTGTTGCACCAGAGTCGCGTCGCGCCTGTCTGCGAGCCTCTAACTTAGGCTACCATGACGTATTCAGTTAGATGGTGGGACAGAAATCCGTACCGTGTGTGATCGATTACCTAAGAAGGCCGGAATGATTAGGTTTAGGTTGAAACGCTTCCGGTCAGAGTATTCTGGCGCAGATTCTCTAGTTAGCGCTCACCCAAGCAAAAACGAGTTGTCATCTGGTCAATATTGTCCACGAACGAGCATGACTGCGTCAAAACTTTCTTACGCCCCAAATCTGTAGGCATTCGAAGCGAGTGAGTCGCATCTGCACACATTATTCTATGACTTTACCTTCATCTCTCAATGAATAGAGATTTCAAAATGTCAAAGACCCATTGAAATCTTAAGGGTCGGTTTGAGATCAAAATTTAACGCCTCAAGGAATCAATATAGGTCTCTTTTGTGCAGTTTGGGGACAAAAAATGGCAGATGCAAACAGTTCATTGTTGAGGCAAAGTCGAGGACTCTAGTAGTATAATAATTGACATTAAATGAAGTGTCCGGACTGTGGTTAACTTTTTTTTGGGGTTCAATGTGTGAGAAGAAAACATTTTGTTTGAAGAAAAATATTATTTTGAATTGAGAATTCTTCGTAAAGCTTGTCTGTGGGAGAACTTCCTCCATACACATTTTCAAACTCAAAACTATAATCAATCCCAACTATATTGGGGTCTGCTTTCAGTCTCACCAGATGCAGCTGAATACCAGTATTTTACATGGAGCGACTGCCTATCTGACCTCCACAACCCAGTAACTGGGTAATACCCCTTGGTAGGACTGGTTATCAGACTTTCGGGCTTCTGATGACCCGTAACGACTGTCAAAGGTCCACGAATGACAGCCGGGACCAACAGCTTAACGTGCTTTCTGAGGCACGGAGGAGTCTCGGTATGTAAAGATGGTCACACATCCACGGACCAACTGGTAAGCGTAGCTTAACCTGATGGATCGACCGTTGCGGCAGTTATTTCCTTAGCCACGAGCTCCTTAAATTTAAACTCAAACTGAACGCATTGTCAAAAGATTAATCATTAAAAAAGATGAAGCTAGTTGCCCATTCCAAAGCGTAGTAGGTTCTTTAGGGGCATGAGGAACAGGGTGTAAAGTTCACTCATCCACCATAGAAAAGGGAGGATCCTCCAACCAGACGGGTGTTGTGTCTGGCGGGCCGACTGCCAGTATTGCTGTATTGCTGTGTACTGTTGATGTCGGATAGTTTTATATATGTCGTTCGCGCGGTAAACTCTAATTGCGCGATGCAGGATTTGTATGACGTCATGTCTTTGATGCGTAGTTCGTATGAGGCCGTGTAACCACTACAGTTCCTATGGAGAATCAGCAAGAAACTCCATGGACACTCTTTTAAATCAAAATATTGTTACAAATGATTGATGCCAAGCAACGTTGCTGTGTACCGGTTTAAAGCATAATCAGCTAATAATGTCCCCACTGCTGGGAAACAGCACTCCAAGAGGGTTGTTATCTACCACGCGGGCGCAGTGCAGGTTGGTAGATGTTATAAGTCTTCGAATTTTTGTATCTAGGACATTTTACTCACGTTGTATTCCGTTTAAAGGTAATAATGCCAATGAGAAACCGCCGTCAGTTGAGACTGGTCATCTCTTATCTGCCAGGGCTTATTTTTAATCGTTTTTTTTTTTACATTGTTCTCACATATAGAATCAACAAGAGTAATATACCTACCCAGGATTTTGTAATTTCTATATTTAAAAGAGTGACCTTGGAGTTTCTTGCCCGTTCTTCTCCATAGAGATTTACGTTTTGGAATGGGCAACTAGCTTCAACTTTCTGACTAACTGACTGACTCTTTGACAGTTCAAAAGTGCCTCTAAATGGTTTAATTGAAATAAATGCTTTGAGTTTGAGACATTTCAGCTTTGTCTCATTCTTGGGAACGCATCTGTGATGCTTCTGGTTTGGCAGATGTCCAGGGGCGGCGGTAACCACTTACCACTTCTCAACACTTCTAACACACTTACAGAAGCAACGGCTTTCATTTTGACAGCTCAACAACATTCATTGCGTTATTTACGTTGTTGAGCTGACAAATTTTTTGAACAAATGAAGCAATGGATTACGAATATCCTTCAAAATAATTCAGATTGAGATAGAATGTATGATAAATATATGCAGGTGGGCTTCAGCAGTGGACCGTTTACCGCCTGATGAAGATGTCAAGGAATTGAGAATTCTAGAATAATAACTTATTTCTCTGATTCATTGTTTTATGCGTGTGTATTGATAGATAGATATATAGAATACACTTTAATAGGTAAAGTAAACCATAAAAATTACAGTTATAAATGTAGAAATACTCATTGTCTAAAAAAACAAGGTCTGGCATTCCGGGAGTGACACATGCTTACGTCACTATCCAGTTGCCACTTTATTACAACAAAACACGAACTTTGGAAAGATTTTCAGTCACCATTCTGTTAAAAAATACATACAAAGCATTTAAATTATCGTTTAGTTTTTTCTAATGTAACGAAACAATTCAATTTTAACATATACCAACGTAATTGTTAATTGAAACCTCATTGTTTAATCGGATTCGCACTGCAGGTAATAAACAGGTTGGGGAGTTAGTAGTACACACTACTGGTAACACAGATGTGATGACGTAGACTTGTGTCTCCCACGTGACCACTGTATCTCGGAAGGTTATACCTGGATGTATATTATTATACCATGGAAATACCATGTGACCGATGAGTGTGTGTACCACGTGTGTGTCATTTTACTTCTTTAAATATAATTATTAGATGTTTGTATCAGTGTAATCAATTGTTGGTGAACCTAATAAAAATAAACTAAATTGCGAAAGGCAAAATAATTCTAAGATACAGAACCCAAACCAATTCAACCTTTTTTTTCAACAGGCAAAGACAAGGTGTCATCCTGCCTATAAACCATACAACACATGTTTCTTTTTACGATCAATATTCAACAGAAATAAAATAATAAGTAGGTATAAGACATGTGAAATTATCAACTTCGCTTTGAAACTTTATATTTTTTAAATGCTATCGGCAAAGCGGTGGCCATTTGTTTTGCAAAATCAATAAAATTATGAGTTTTTATGAGTGATTTTAATCTGTATACGTTTGAAAGAGAATATTTTTATCTGTTTCATTGGATCTTCATTTTTAGCTCTTGGCAAAGAATACTGGTAGAATGATTCAAGAAATAAAAATATGTACCTACCTATTAAAAAAATATGATATGTGCATTATGAGGGGTTTGTGGCTAAGTAATAAAAGCCGCACGGGTCGATCGGGGGTTAAGCTACGCTTGCCGAGGCCGGTCCATGGATGGATGACCATCCATTACATATCGAGACCCCTCCGTGCCTCGGAAAGTATTTATAGCCGTTGGTCCCGGCTGTCATTTGTAGATCTTTGACATTCGTTACGGGTAGTCGGAAGCTCGAAAGTCTGATATCCAGTCATGCCATGGGGTATCAGTACCCTAATTACGTAATACACGATCAATCGGAATTTGAATAGTTTTGAAACAAATTGCTAATCCATTGCTTCATAAGTTCGAAAAACAAATCTGCTCAACAACGTAAATAACGCAATGAATGTTGTTGAACTGTCAAAATGAAACAAATTTGTCGTAATCGTTTACGAAACACACAGCATAAAATACGTTTTACTTTAAATTGAAACGAATAAAAGCGATTCTCGTATAGTACTGACTGATATGATGCTACAAACATAGTAATTTCGAACCCATGTTATTATGTATACCTAGGTCTTTTCTCAAAGTTGAATTATTATTTCACAAAAAAAACGCTTTCGAATTTTGCATAGAAGTATTTATGCTTGTCATTGTGTACCATATTATTCCTAGGTATACCATTAATGACTAAATAGTAGCTTAGTAGTTGAGATTGAGAGGTCGCGTCGGTGATATTTTTACCTTTATCTACGCCCATGCTGTAGATCCTCTATAAAAGTTTCTGAAACAATTAGCTTATTGCCAACATTAAAACACCCAGTGTCATAGTGACCATAATAGCATACAAACGGGATTTATTCAAATTCAATTCAAATCTTTATTGCATATCACATGTGTTTACAAGGTCTTGATAATAATAAAATAGTTCACATGGACCCTGTCGGGCACAACAATAACATAAAATATGAGTAGTAGCATGATAATAAATGCAGTAAATAGAAATATAAAAAAATTATCGTTAAAAAAAAATCTAATAAAATTATATTGCAAATAATATCACATAATTTGTGATATACGACTTTGAAAATATTACCTCTAGCAATCATTAAAAAGTATCAATATTAATTTCAAGTAAATGTGTTATAGTGTTGTACCTACTGAATTTCATTAATCATCTCCTTTTCAAAGAAAGAACATTGGTGCCGATTCTCTTGTACACCGGACTAAACTAACTAAACTATCACTAAAATTCCTTACTTTTGGCTATGAGAATCTTAACGCTATTCTGTAGTAAAAAGTCTCTAAATTTAAAAAAATAATTTGACACAACTAAATCGAATTTGACAATTGCAACTCCACGTGGTACAGTCTGTTGTCAACATTATCTGACCCACCCTAAAAACAAACGAATTTGGACCCTCTGACATTAACCATAAGGTTTATTCAATTTAAATGAGCTTATCAGACTAGCTCGACGGCTTGATGAACAAATACAATAATAATACAGACACGCAAATTTGATCTTTAAAACGTTAGCGTTAGGTTATATGCTATAACTACTTGTTATAATATAATTAGTGTAATAAGTTATTTTAATAACTATCTTCAAGTAGTTCTGGTCTCGTGGTCTGAATATAAGACTGAGAAAAACAAGTTACGAGATCAAATCCTGCGACAAAATTATTGTTTTGCTTTCAATTTAGAATTTATTCCAAAACCATTTCTTGTGTATTGTAAAGAACTATAGACGGATAACCTTCAAATATGAACTTTCTAAAATGGTAATATTTTCGCATAATTTGTAATAAGTGGGTAGTTCAAAAATAAATATTCGTATTCATTATAAAACCTAAGGGTATCTAGTGACTACGCGCAAACATATTTTACCTTGCCTTACTAAATTGCAAAAACAACGTCTCTTTACAATTTTTTATTTTCTGTTTTATAGGTAGTTTTTTTATTATCATGTGTGTTTTTATTTATTAAATTTATTAAAAAAGGAACTGATATTAGGTAGACTGTGTTTTTGAACCCACATGTTGTTCGTCGCCAATCCAGCACCAAACCGCTAAGCCACAATAACTTGTTAGAAATACGCGAAATTAAAGATTGGGTTGTAATTATTTAGTGTGACTTAAAACCTTTTCAACTTTAATGTCAACGAGATAATGATTAAAATAGCATAACAAAATGATATAAAATGCTGGTGGCTCCGACAATGTTGGGTGGGTTTACCTTAACGTTACGTGTTAAAGATCAAATTTGCGTGTCTGTATTATTATTGTATTTGTTAATTGAATCGAGCACTAACTAGTCTGATATGATCATATAAATTGAATAAACCTTAATGTTACAAGCACAGGGTCCAAATTCGTTTGTTTTTAGGGTGGGTCAGATAATGTTGACAACAGTCTGTACATACTTGTTTGCCCTACCCCGTGATTTTTTTTAGAGCCGGAGGCGCGCAGTGGGGGCAGCCTCGACGTGTTTTATATGGAATTTTTCACTTTTTGTATGGAAAATACAAAAAAATATTACCTACGTGTTGATGATCAGGGGTATAAGGGTTTCATAAAGGGGGTCGAAATTTTCATTATTTTTGCGATAGGACACACCATTTTCGAGATATAAGCAAAAGAAAAGAAAAAAATCCAGTACAGTACTGTTTTTGCACCCGAAGTGAGATGTTCGTGTCAATTTTAGTTCATGACAACTAATAATATTCCACACCATTTTCAGTGGCGATTAAAAATGGTCAGAATTAGTTAGAAAATTAAAATTTTAGGTGAAAAACGTCAAATTCAGAATAGCAAAATTGTCATTTTCACTAAATTAAAATCTCAGTACAATCTTAGTGCTGTCAAACTAAAATATAGTTAAGTTGTGCCACTTTAGTCTATTTCAGAATGGGAAATCATCGTTTGACAGGAGTAAACTAAATTTTGGTGATTTTTAGTCTAGTTTAGACGCATTTTTGACAAGAGAATCGGCACCATTGTCATGCCCGCGCGTTTCACTACCATAGCGCCATAATTTAAAAAAAAAAAAACTTATTGGTTATACGAATTAACGTAGTATCCCGCCATTTGTGTTCAATATTAATATTGTTTTTTTTTTTGAGTAGGTGTTTTGTTTCGTTTTTTTTTTCGTTTGTTTGTCCTTTACATAGTTTGATATTTTCAGATACTATCTTAATTCTTACTCTATGCAAGATACTGAAATAATACTACCCTGTATCTAATAATAAAATTATCACACTACGCACTGCATTGAAAAGTCCGTTTCTTGTACACCGTCAGTTGGGACTGGTCATCTCTTAGCTGCCATAGCTTATTTTAATTTATTTTAGGATTTAGAATGATTCTTTATTTTATCTTTTTATTACGAACGCTTTTACGAACGTGCACGTCTTTCTACATTGTTATCACATGCATAATTTCAAAATAAATGATGTAACCAATATTTTGTATCAAATTTTTGATTAAAAAGAGTGTCCGTGGAGTTTATTGCCCGTTCTTCTCCATAGGTACCTACTACGCTTTGGAATGGGCAACTATCTTCATATTTTTGACTGACCCCTTGACAATTCAAAAGTGCCTGTAAATGGTTTAATTGAAATAAATGCTTTGAGTTTTGAGTTTTTTTGAGCGAAGGAACCACCATGTTCGTTCACTGTACGTTTATTTAGTCCAGTTATCTTTATTTTTGGAAGCATCATCAGCCTATAGGTAATGTGCCCACTGCGGGGCCACAGGCCTCTTCTCATTGAGAGGGAGTGGGCTGTAATCTACAGTTCTCGCAAAACTTTATGAGCCCTCTGAACGTAGGCCCGAGTACTAAACCGCGCAGGACACAGATGAGTGCAAAATCATTTATTGTAAGCTCATCATCTGCCTAGCCTTTTCCCAACTACGTTGGGGTCAGCTTCCAGTCTAACCGGATGCAGCTGAATACCAGTATTTTATATGGAGCGACTGCCTATCTGACCTCCACAACCCAGTAATTGGGTGATACGATACCCCTTGGTAAGACTGGTTGTCAGACTTTCGGGCTTCTGACGACCCGTAACGACTGTCAAAGATCCACGAATCGACAGCCGGGACCAACGACTTAACGTGCTTTCCGAGGCACGGAGGAGTCTCGGTACGTAAAGATGGTCACCCATCCACAGACCAACCCCGGCAAGCGTAGCTTAACCTGACGGATCGACACGTGCGGCAGTTATTACTTTACCACGAGCTCCTCATTTATTGTAAGCTGTGAAACATTTTTTACTTACTGCGCAGCCACTCGCGTGCAACTTCCGAGAGCTCAAAAAGTTTTGCGCATACTGTACCACGCGAGCCGAGTCGGTTGGTAGAAGTCACATTGTGTAGGGTTGCCAACTCGTTTTATATCAAATATAGTATTATTGAAGCCGTTGCCTGTAAAAATATAGTACCTACTAACATGACGGAAAAATCAAAAAAATATAGTAGATGTTTCAAATACATTTTTATTCTTTAGATGCAACTTTTTTTATTTAGTAGTTCAGCTTTTATGATTAAAGGGTCCTATTGCGATCGTCTCGCCATTTTGTATTGAAATAAAAATATTATAGTAGTTTCGCCTACTATATTTTTTCTGTAGAAATATAGTATTAAGGCCTCTAATATAGCAGGATACTGTATTATATAGGGTTGGCAATCCTAAGTCACATGTCCTCGAATGTTTGTTTCTAGGACATGCCGGTTTCCTCACGATGTTTTCCTTCACCGTTTTGAGAGCAGTGGTGATGAAATAATTTACACAAAGTAAAGCCCCTGCGTGGTCGAACCCACGACCAAAAACTCGCAAGTCAGTGTCGTTACAACTGGCCACCACTGTTCTGCTATCTATGGAAGATATTTAGTAATTACCGGCCTCATAGGTCTACTGGTCGCATTCGATTCCCAAGTCGGACAGTGTTATTGGGTTTTTCCATCAGGAATTTCTCTGTAGCAGCCTGGAGTCTGGATTTGTGCCTGGTTGATGGCAATAGGCTCGCCCCCTATTACATGGGACTTAAACATAAGTGGTGAAATGTGGGTGTACTATAGGTACACCTCTGCCTAACCCTTCGGGGAAAACTAGCGTGATGTTATGTTATAATATTATTAATCTGGAGTCTGGATCAGTGCCCGGATAATTGTGTAGATTGAGCCATCTGCAACTAAGAGACACAATCAACAAATATATTTAAAAAAAACTATAAAAGTTAATTTAACAATGTTAAATTACAAAGTCCGCTAATTTAACCACCATAAAAACTACATAATTCATACTGTCAGATCACTCAACTAATAAATCATGGCCGAAATATTACGAGCTCGGTAATAATCGTACTGCGGTAAATAAACAGAGGTGAAGATAGCATCTCCCAAGTAATGGAAGGTTATGGTGGAAGTTATATTTTTTACTTATTTCTGCATGTAAAATAAAGAGTTTTTTGTTACGTTATTGCACTATCTTTGTGATCTTTTTGATAGGGTGGCCATGGTTTGTGGAATTGTGAGACGTCCCGTTTTTTAGGTTGGCACTTTCGGTCAACTTGCCTACTAGCGAACGTATAAAACTTTCTATCGTGTAAGATAAAAAAATACTGGAAAAATATAATGCATAAGAAAAACTAACAAAAAAAACACAACTGAAATTAAACGTAACTATTTAACTAACGTTTATATAACTGTAAATCTAGGTGGTAAGCTATAAGAGAACAGCTTATGCAACTAGTCAGGCATTAAGATTTATAGTTTTCTTAGCTTGTTTTGTTATCTTGACCAGCAGGGCTAACATGACAAGCACGAGAAAGCTCTCTATCTCGTTTTGTCGAAATTTGTCTACAATTCTGACGTCATTCTAATCCCTAACATGACCGTAAACGACGAGATATCTCGAAAAAGGCACTTTGACACTTCTATCTCGCGACGAGAAACCGATGTTGCAAGTTATTAAAAACAAATTATTTTTTTGATAGCAACATCGGCTTGAGATTCCGTTTCATTCATTCAATGTTGCCGATTTTCTTTTCACAAATGCCTCTAAACTAGACTAAAAATCACCAAAATTTTGATTATTCCTGTCAACCGACGATTTTCCGTTCTGAAATAGACTAAAGTGACACAACTTAACTATATTTTAGTTTGACGGCACTGAGCTATTAATTTAGTGAAAATGGCAATTTTGCTATTCAGAATTTTACGTTCTTCACCTAAAATGTTGATTGTCTAAGTATTTAATCGCGATTAAAAAATGAACTAAAATTCCAACACCTCGAAGGTGCAAAAACAATACCTACTGTCTTTTTTTTCTTTTCTCTTGCTTTTATCTCGAAAACGGTGTGTCCTATCGCAAAAATAATGAAAATTTCGACCCCCTTTATGAAACCCATAAACCCCTAACACTCAACATGTAGGTAATATTTTTTCATATTTTCCATACAAAAAACGAAAAATTCCATATAAAACACGTCGTTTCAATATAAATAGTAGTTTAAAACTAAGTATTTTCATTATTAATATATTGTAAAATAAAATGATGACTTAAATAAGTACAATTATGAAACTGCCATGTTATTTTGGAGTTTTTTTTTTGTATCATAATTTTGTCTACTCTTCTCGTCGTCAAAATCGACGACGAGTAAATACGACTAAATGATAGAAAAATCGGAGATTATCTCGTGTTGAATTGTCAAAAATCGAGATAACTAAGGTGCCATGTTAGGGTTTGTCGAGTAAACATCAATTTTGACAGAAGGAGTCGACTATTTTGTATGGACGCGCTGTCAGAAAACGAGAAAGTGACCGAAATAGACAAAAATTACTCACGCGAGAGCGAGTAATTGTCGCGTGTGTCATGTTAGGCCTGCAGGTAACAGGTAACCATTTGTGAAAGCTGCATAACCAATGTAACTTACTTAATCTGGGGCCACAGCACTAAGTTCTTTGGATTTTCCATCAAGTCTACTAAGTTAGTGGTAATTTTACAGCAGTCGCAAATAAAAGTTAGTATTTTTCAAAACATTCTTATCCAGCATGTTTGTTAGAAGGAACGACATTTTTTGTCTTGATAAAATCTTGATAGTAATTTCATGGCAACCTTTAAGTTTGTCGATTTTTATCCTGACAGCAGGTAGACCTAAATAAACAATTAATTAAGCTCTGTTATTCATGTCACAACATATTTCAGACAAATCCACGTGTCTACTAAAATGGTGGTGACCTCAAAAACTGAATTATTCGTTATAGCGCCGAAGTATTTATATGTTGGATTAATAAGAGACGGGAATACCTTAGACTTTAGAGTATTCATATCACACTATAGAGAGAGGTTATTTTGCGCTTTTATCATTTCATTTTGTAACGTATCGTCCACGTTTTGTATCGTCCACGCTTACATCCATAAAACACATGGAAATACGTGCATGTTATAACTTTATCAAATTTAAAAGCATCTTATATTTCCATACATTTTACTTCCCTGTGTAATCGTGATGCCGGCCGTGACGTTAAAATAGTAAAAGTGCACAATGGCTCAAAATTAGGTACGTATTATGAAAATAAAAAAAATCATCTAGCAGTTGACTGATGCGGTTCGATTGCGGTTTAGCCGGATAAAAAGTATCGTGTGATAATTCAGGACGTGGTGTGTAATATTGCATCCAAATCTGTTCAGCTATTTATACGTTAAAAACATGATGCTATACTTAAATGGATTAAACACGCTTACTTTTTGTTTTCCCAATTCAATAGTTCAGATGACTTATGATAATATTTTTCAGAAGACTATTTTAGATACAAATCTCTCCTCACATTATCTGACAAAGATGATGTCTGAACTTTAAAAGAGATTGACCTCCGAGTTTGTTTTTCTTCTCAGAGTAGTCGGATAGGAAACGCCGACCACATCTAGTTTTTAAAATACATATTATATCGATGTGTGATAAGATAGCGCTGAGGTTAACACAAACCTAAATAAAGAAATGAAAATCATTTATCTTTTATTATTATTGCCTAGTGGGGTGACCGATGGACTGCCAAGTCATTGGTCTCGAGTTTGAACCCAAGGCATGCACCTCTGCCTTTTCGGATTCATGTGCGTATTGTATAAACGGTGAAGGAAAACATCGCGAGGAAACCGGCATGCCTGAGAGATATTTCTCGACGTCATGTGAAGCCAAGTCAGAGGCCCATGGGCGGCTTTAAAACTCTGACACCAGAAAATAAGAATATCATTCAAATGCTTGTCTCATTCATACCCAAGCGTTTACACATTTTGTATAATACTGTTCGGTTTTGCGGTAAAACTCAAGATTACTGATATCATACTCAATATATATTCAATGTTCGGTAATCAGAAACCGATAATGATTATTGAGAAATAAACTTTTTTATTAAAAATATTATTTATAGCCTGTTTGTTTATCTAAAATGTAAATCGAGTAAATATTCCTTCCTTTCTTTACATCCTTTATTTTACAAAAGTGAAATTAATTTAACTTTTTTTTAGAACAAAAAACATTGGATGTTTTTAATCCGATCCAGCCTGTCTCTTGCTGTTAGGGTACGGACCTCTGCTTAGGGCGTTGCTGGGGGGACCTCCCCCAGCAACGCAACAACAGGGGGTGCCCTCAGCGTGAAATCGCTTAGTTTCTAAGTTTTATGCCCTGGCTGGAGGCCTTAATTGTTTGAGGCAGCCGCAGGAAAGTCCGGTTAAGCGTTCGACAAATAAAAAAAAAATGGATGTTTTTTTTTTGGGAGGGTCAACCAATGACTGCGTTTACTGTTGTTACTTGAAGTATGAGTTGAGAAAATATGTTTTATTTCATGTTATCGTGTTTAGATATTGATTCCTATCGCCTCTGTCCAATGACAGAATGTCGATTCACCCGATCCGGGCGAGTAAATTCATGCGAATCAACCAATAACTCACTCTACTATTACTATACACTTCCTATAAAAATTGCAATTTGCGGCATACTTGTGGCAGTGCCTCGGCCAGGCTAAAGTGCCGTAAGCATTGCATTGTCATTGTCACTGTCACTTGTTATTTTGTTTGATTGTTGAGGTTAGTTATCTGCCATTTGTATTGATTGATCGTATTTGTTTTAGATAATTTATAATTTTGATAATAAAATGGCTGAAAGATAAGATAGGTTAGGTTAGAACTGTGACCATACAACGGCCAGGGTCAGTTTAGGCACAAGTAATGTTTTGGCAATGTGGTGTTTTACAGCGACCTAACCTCATCAATCAAACAAAATAACAAGTGACAGTGACTCAGTGACAATGGAAATCTGACGGCACTTAAGCCAGGCCGAGGCAGTGCCACTTGTATGCCGCTAACGGCACTTTATCCGAAAGGGATAGAGTGCCGCTAACGGCACTCTATACACTGCCATTTTTATGTAATTTCCGTTAAACTTCAGCTAAGAAGTTAAAACGTTGATTTTCTAAGTAGATTGAATTAAAAGTTGTCTGTAAATTAATTAAAAAGGGTCATTTTATTAGATTTTCGCAGATTTGCAAACCAGAAATCTAATGCTTCCATTAACTTTGACAGTTTAGATGTCAACCTAACTCATAAACACTGAATAAGTGCGAGTTGATCACACTTGCAAAGGGTTCTGTATGTTTGGTGTAGGAGTTTGCAATAAGATAAAATCTCGTCTTGACAATAAGAGTACTTCAAATCAGCAAGGCTGCATTTGATTTAGTTTGCATGTAGCTTAGTTTTAAACAAAAACCTTTCATAATGACATTTTTTTTCAATTTCTACGAGAATGTCTGTGTTTTTGCAACTTTTGTACGATTTCCATTACCTACGTATCAAAATTACATTAGACTGGGGACTGTTTTATGTAATTTTAAACTCCCCATCCGATAAACAGACAGAAAACCAAGCGATCTCGAGAACGATTTCTTTAGAACCCCACGGAACCCCAAAAATACACGACTACCATAAACAAGCTCCACCACAAATCCTAACGCCCAAATGAACAATATCTTAGACTAAATATCACGTGACACTGACAGGTAGGCCGCCATTTTGTTACCTCAACAAAAACATTCTCGCTTCAACTGCTCCGTTCACACTACGTTGCGTTGCTTGTAACTTGAGGAGCATAGCTTCTAGATATGACATGACATGTGGTAGCTTCTTAATTTACTGACGTGATATTCCCGGGAACATTATGAATCACTAATTCCCGGTTGTTGAGGTCCTCATTGGCTAAAATAGCTTTTGATTTGACACAGTTTGCTTCAAAGGGGATATTAAACTATCACCTGTCTAGGATCATAATATTATATAATCCCTTATGAAACATTAAAAAAATATTATTATAAATGCGAAAGTGAGTTTGTTTGTTACGCTTTCACGCCAAAACGGCTGAACAGATTTGGATGAAATTTGGCACATGGGTAGACCATGACCTGGAGAAGGACATAGGATACCTTTTATCCCAATATTCTCACAGGATCGAGACTCATGTGGGTCAACCCGCGGGTCGCAGCTACTTATGTCTGTAATAGGTACACTGTCATATACTTATCTATTATTATCTAAAACAAATAGAGATATGATCCTACATATTATAGGACAGTGTTGTAATATTCCCATTAGCGAAGTTAGATCTTTGATAGTCATTACGGATATTTAGAAGCCCGAAAGTCTGACAATAAGTCTTACGAAGGACTCGAAGGAGTACCGTGTTACCCAGTAACTGGGTTTTAGAGGTCAGATAGGCAGTCGCTCCATAAAAAATAGTAGTATTCATCTGCATTCGGTTAGACTGGAAGCTGATTCGGCTGGGGAAATGATCTTCTTATGTTCAGAAATGAAAAAATATAGGGGGTGACAATGCCAGCTTGGACATACGCCATAAGACGTCACTCAGAATTTCAATTCGTCTTCTGTTACCCATATACCACCCAATGCTGAGTGAAGGTCTTCTCCTTCGCCCGTCACGTCTACGTAACCCTAAAACAAAATAAAGAACTGTATTGATTGAAAAACAATGCTCATTTTTGTCACTAATGTCGTCTCAAAAACGTGTCGTGTAAAAAACATTTGCTGGGGAGTCAAAATAAACATAAACATGACAGTAACGCCACCTGGTGGCAATAATCGGTACAAAGGTAAACAAACAAAAAATGGTTGAAGTGTCCCATTTGGCTGTAGCTGTCACTGACGTATTTAACAAGTCAAGCTTTTTGTTCTGGGTTTGCGTAGGAAAAAAATATACCTACATGCAAACCGTACATATTTTGTAAGACGCAATATCTGCCCATCTCGAGAATCAATTATGTATTTATTTAACTTCCTCATCGAATATTTTATGAAACAATATTAAAACAATTTAATATAAGAATTAATTATTACTTAATTAATTCTTTATTTTATTTATAATTAAATGTTATAGTCATTATTAGTTTGATTCAATAACAATTTGCTGGAATGACAATTTTAATTTAATCACCTAGTGCTTTATGAACAAGTTATCAATTTATAGGTATTCTAGCAATAAAAAAAAACAATCTGCCTTGTCTTTTCCCAACTATGTTGGGGTCGGCTTCCAGTCTAACCGGATGCAGCTGAATACCAGAATTTTACATGGAGCGACTGCCTATCTGACGTCCACAACCCAGTAACTGGGTAACACGATACCTCTTGGTAAGACTGGTTGTCAGACTTTCGGGCTTCTGACGAAACGTAACAACTGTCAAAGTTTCACGAATGACAGCAGGGACCATTCCGAGGAGGTGTCCTGGTATGTAAAGATCATCCATCCACGGATGGACCAACCCCGGCAAGCGCTGCTTAGCCTAATGGATGGACCCGTGCAGCTGTTATTACCTACTTAGCCACGAGCTACTCATTAAATTTTTTCATTCTAAAAATTAACATGCATTCCAGTATAAAGCCAATCTCAAAGAACTCGCCAGCAAAAGTACGTGAAAAGCCCTCTCTGCAACAATAACATTTTAATTTATATAAAACAAACTTTCTAACTAACTAACTGTGATCATTTAACGATATTTAAAACAGAGGGACGCATTTCTCCCATGACCTAACTATGGTTAGCAAAAAAACGTAGACAAAAACTCAAGTGTTTAGACAACAGTTTGTGTCATGTCAACCGTACGGTTATGGGTTGAAAGTTAACTGATAGGGTTAGTAGCGACAGAAAATAAGATAGTAGTTAAAAAAAGTTACCTTTTTCTGCCGCCTTGTTTGCAATTGTTGTTGAGATCTATAAGAGGGAACAGGGCCTGCAATTCTCCATACAAATGTAGGTATTTCCCTTTTATCTTCCTGAATAATGCCTCTAGAGCATTTTTTTTTTAGTCAACGTCTACTGTTGACACGTCCCTGTTATTTCGTTTTTTTTTCAGCAACTTATTAGTAAAGAAAATATGACCCTCCAAAAATACCAAAAATGTCACATTTTTACCGCTGTGTTAAGAGGATCACCAGACAAATTCGAAAAGATTTTAACATAAAAGAAAATGATAGGAACCTAGTACATAGTAGTACATACTCTTTCTTAAAATTGTGATCTAAAAAATTATTGAACCGGCTCAGTTTTAGAGGAGAAAAAAAGGGAATACGAAACGTCAATCTTGTCATTATTTTTTGTGTTATAATCGGTCTGAGCTGCAGCTGTCCCTATCGCACTCTACGGAGGCAGACTTGAGGTAAGACGACAGCAATGTTTCCCCGAAGGGTGGGGCAGAGGTGTACCTGTAGTAGGTACACCCACATTTCGCCAGTTCTGTTTAAGTCCCATGTATTACGGGGCGAGCCTACTGCCATCAACCGGGCAATAGTTTCTTCAAATACCTATTATCCTAATTCCTCGCTGGCCCTGTTGCCTCTTAAGTTCTGAGTTGAGCTCCACGATTACTGACAAATGCTTGCACTGACAGGACAGGTCCACTCAAATCTGTGTGGTTATTTCCTCAAAAGACCATTTCAGACTAATCTACATGGTCCTCATAATTATGGCCTGACCAAGATTATGTCTGGACTGTAAAAGAGAGTTTGACCCTGAGTTTGAAATGTCAACTCCTAGTTTTTTTTTTTTTGTATGTCGTGTGTGTAATGTGATCCCGATATCCTATTTACAAAATAATAAAAAAATCATTTCATTTCCATATAATTTCATTTACAAGATCAGCTTAATATAATTCTTTCTGCTAGGGCTCAGACCTACAATACAAGTCATATGCTTTCTTCTCCAGCCAATCACAACAATGAATACTTTAACCAAATACCCAAACAGATCAGAGAGCTGCCACTAAACTACTTTAAGAAGAAACTTAAGAAATGGCTCTTTATTAATACGTTCTATACAATAACTGAGTTCTTACATTTTAAGCAAAGTTCGAAATACGATCTCACTAGTAAGTAGTAATAAAATTAAATAACGTAATTTTAAGGATTTTTACTTTTGACCTCATGATCTTAGTATAGTAACAATATTTATATGTAAGTGGTTTTGTACTATAATTTTATTATAAGGTATTTTGTTTGTTTTTTGCATGCTGAAATATGTAAGTAAGCAAAATATGTGGAACTTTTTATATCTAAGACCTTATATGTACCATATTTTATGCAAAATAAAGAAATTCTAAATTCAAATTCAATATATCTGTGCTTTCCAATTTTCCTCTACGCAAAACGTAACTGCGTGACACAAACTTCAAAAGCCATAGGACTGCCACTGTGCCATTTAACAGTAATTTATTTGGTTGTTTTTTCTTACTATGTTACAAAAACTCAAGTGTTTAGAGCAGTTTGTGTCATGTTAAACCACACAGTTATAGGTTGAAAGATAACTGATGGAATGAGTAGCGACAGACAAAAAGATAAAGTATTTTTTTTATTTTTTTTTCCCATTTTAAAAAACTGGTGCTTTTGCTGCTTGCGGTTAGACTGGAAGCCGACCTCAACATAGTTGGGAAAAGGCTGTGCAGATGATGACGACGATGTAATATTTATTTAAATGAAAACAGTTTAGGCAATAAAACTAAGCAGCTGTGATCGTGGCTAAATAATAACTGACGCACGAAGGTTATGCTTGCCGCGGTTGGTTCGGTTAGGAGTCTCGGTATGTATGGAGGCTCACCAATCCCTTCCATACATACCGAGACTCCTCCGTGTCTCGGAAAGCACGTTAAGCCGTTGGTCCCGGCTGTCATTCGTGGTTCTTTGACAGTCGTTACGGGTAGAAGCCAAAAGCCAAAAGTCTGACAACCTGCAGTCTTACCAAAGGGTATCGTGTTACCTAGTGACTGGTCTGTGGAGATCAGATAGGCAGTTCATGTAAAATACTGGAATTCAAGTGCATCCCGTTAGACTGGTAGTTGACCCCAACATAATTGAAAAAAGGCAGGCAGTTTGAGGGAATTAAACTAAGTCCCACTCGACTGCCTCGTTGGTCCAGAATTCTAGTAATAGTAATAGTTATTATTCTGTGGTTCTAGACAGTAGTGGTTGCAAGCGCGATTTCTGAGCAAGGACCTGGGTTCGGTTCCCAAGAGGGACAAAGATTTTTCCCTAATTATCTCATTAGTAACCCGGAATCTGAATTTGTCCCAAGTAAAGTCCCATGGGACTTAAACATAACTGGTGAAATGTGGGTGTTCTTTTGCCTTTCTATTTTATTTTTCTTGACTTTTTTGCAAACCCTACCTTAACCCTCACTCTGCGCGTGCACATGTCGCCACACCACTACTGTGCGCCACTCACTGTTAACTCGTCTGTCCCTCATGTGTGGGGTTAAATGTCCCGAAGGTGTTATCTCGAATCAATGGGATTCAAACTGTAGGTACTATGTTTTGCAAGGGTTCGGTGTTTACAAGACATACGTCACACGTCTTGTCGCCATTTCTTGAAGGTGATATAGATATATCGTTTAGAAGTGTTTTCTAGAAGTCCTTTTGAAATGATTCTTACGGGATATGTTTTAATATTAATATAATAATCAACCTATAATGTTCCCACCACTGGGACCCAGGCCTCCTCTGTTTGAGTGGGAGAGGGCTGTAATCTACCACGCGAGCCGAGTGCAAGTTGGTATATTATGTCACGTTGAAAAAAGTGGTGCAGAAATTATTTATATAAAGTAAAGCGCTTGCCTGTGTTGGAACCTACGACCTACAAACTCGTAATTCGGGGTCGTTACCACTGGGCCTCTCTGTTTTAAAGTTATTTGATGGAAAACAGGCTTATTCGGGATCCGCACGAATTTTGTCAACCGGAACTGGCAAATCGACACTATTAATTTTTTTTTTTCTTGAGGCGATTTTTACGATGTTAATTTATGAAATGAAATGAAATAGTTTATTCTGTAAATAGGATATTGGAATCACTTTTACACGTAATCTTAAAAAAATAATTAAAAATTAGCTAGATGAGTTCGGCGTTTCCTATCTGACTACTCTGAAAAGAAAGGCCGAAACAAACTCAGAGGTCACAGTCTCTTTTAAAGTCCAGACATAATCTTGGTCAAGCCATAGGAGGACCATGTAGATTAGTCTGAAATGGTCTTTTGAGAAAAGAACCACACAGATTTGAGTGAACCTGTCCTGTCAGTGCTAGCATTTGTCAGTAATCGTGGAGCTCAACTCAGAACTTGTTGAACTTGAATTGGTAGGCGAACCGATTTCTGGAGTTTTTGATTTGCCTACAAAACCTACTACGCTTCGGAATGGCAGAACTACCTTCATTATTGTGACGGACCAACTCCTTAGGAATTCAAAAGGGCCAAGATTCAAATTGGCTTTGAGTTAGAGTTTGATTACTGCCACATTAATTTACACTAATGGAATGGGTGAATGGGTGTTATTGGATTTTTCTACTTGAAATTTCTCAGTAGCAGCCCGGAGTCTGGATTTGTGCCCGGTTAATGGCAATAGGCTCGCCCCCTATTAAATGGGACTTAAACATAACTGGTGAAATGTGGGTGTACCTGCTACAGGTACACCTCTGCCCATCCCTTCGGGGAAACAAGGCATGATATTATGTTATATTATGTTAATTTTAACTATTGCTCAAAGCTCAGCAATCTGGATGTTGCCGTGCTTCGCATAATACTTAGAGAAACCACAATTTTTCAATAACAAATTTGGTAATGTAACTACAGATAGTGCAATCCACGACGACGTGCCCCACTCCGCGACGACTGTACTGTAAGCTGTACTTTAGTACCTACGGAGCGGAGCCGAGTGGGGCGCGTCTCAGTGGATCGCACTATCTATACAAGAATGTTGGTGCTCCTAAAATTCTATAGTTACCGAACTTATTTTATCAAGCATTTTAGAATCCTCCAAGACACCGACCGACATAAACCAATTCTCAAAGATTTTGGCTTGAAACTCACAGCCATAAAGAATGAAGACAAAGATTACAATGTGCTCGATCTACCCGCATAAGATATTTTTCAGGGACCCGAAACTACGAGTGTAGCTTGCGAGTGTGCTTTAGGTACTGAAGACAGCAAAGCTTCTGGGACTTTTATTGCAGAGATTTTTGGTGGAGATTGAAGCAATTTATTAAATAATCGGTGGGAAAAAATTGAATAAATTATTACCTGTTTATGTGAAAAAGCAATTATAGCTTAATTATACACTAGAGCATTTTATCGAGCAGTTCCATATAGCATTCCTTTCTATTTTGCATTAGCTCGTCGTTGAATATTCGGATCTTTAGGTCGCGTGTGATGCGTTTACCTTGCTCGATGAATTGTTACACAAATTCGCTCGTTTGTTTCCAAAATCAATTTGTAACGAATCGTCTAGCGTCGTGCTCATTGCTTGGTTCGTGAATGGGTGACACATTAGATCGGCTCGATGTTTTGTTACAAGTAAATGCTCTAGCTAGTGTATAATCATAATATCTTTATTGCGGATATGTTTGTTACAGGTCATAACAAAAAAAAAATAAGTTCCAATATGTCCAGCCTAATAGGCATACAATAATTATGTATTGGTACTAAATTTAAAATGATTTTACATGTCAAATTTAGTTATTATGTGTCAAAATGTCAAAATACAGTTAAATTAAATGTTTATTAAATCCATCAATAATTCAAGAAATCTTGGATCGTATAGAATGCATTATCAATTAAAAAGTTTCATACTAGAAGTTCCTCAGTGCTCAGAATGTCAATAGGTATTTTGTTGTATATTTTTGATGCAATGCCAAAGAAGCTTTTGTTAAATAGAGCCGTTTTATGTGATACATTAGAAATTTTTAACATATGTCTTTTCGATTTGAGTTTATCAAATAGATTTTCATTTGTTTTTATAAATACGGCTACATACATGTAAATTGCAGGAAAGGTAAATATTTTAAAATCTTTGAAGTATGGGTTCACATGGATCAGGAACACGGATACCAGCAATCGCACGTACCTACACATCTTTTTTGCGCTTTAAACACAAAATCCCTATCAGTGGCATTGCCCCAATATATGACTGCATATCTCGCCCACTCACCTGTATACTCACCTTAAGACAGGCACCAGCTGGTGAACTAAAAAGGCCATCAACTCGATACCTAAAATATAATGTTCTATCTGTTTATGTTCGAAAAGAAAGAATAAACAGTTCGAAAAAAAAAACTGCTCAACAACGTAATTAACGCAAAGAATGCTGTTGAACAGTCAACGAAATCGACCTGGGCTTCAAGTCTGCTATTATATACAATAGTGTCAGAATGGTCTATCATTGATTTCATAATTGTTGATTTTGACAAGTTTGGTAATCTATTAACATATTGGCGTCATTATGACTTTCCAATGGTCAGCCACTGACACTCCATTGAAAGAAATGGCATCTATTGGTAATCTCGTACATAATGACAAATAAATGACTGATTTAGGCGGTAATCTGCCACATTCTGTAAAATTGTGACAGTTCCTTTGATCAGTGACCTACCATTAGAACGTCATTGTGCAGTCATTGCTTTTAATTCGTGTTTGTGGAATACAATGATCAACCAATGATCGACCATTATGAATTTAGCAGATTACGAACTTTTAGCAAAATGACAATGGGATCGTGTTGGAATGACGAGTTTATAAAAATAGCAGACTTGGGCCCCTGGCCGCTAGTGTGCTGTAACCCTTACACTCCAATGCCGTCTACATAGCGACGAATCAACAATTTTTGAATATCTGACGACTACTTTACTAAAAGAATAGTAGAACTAATATTTTACTAGCACGGATTCCTTAAAGCACAATGCATGCACTAGAATTGAACTCACAACGCCTATTTTACCATTCAAAACCACATATTATATTAATAAACCATAAACAAAACTTTAGTCAAAGAGACAAAGAAACATTACGAACAACATCAAAACAAAAAAAAAAACTAAATTCAAAAAAAGAAATGAATGGTTTGGGATCATAGATAATGAAATGTTACCGGGCCATGCGTAGAATGACGTCTCTTAAAAAGTGTTTGACGGCCAAATTATAGGTTGGGCGAACGTACCGTACTCAATGTAGCTTAGTTTAGGAGCTAGAGTTTTGTTTTATAAATTATTCTTGTGTAGTTGAATTCTGAATGTGTTGTGGTTAGTTAAAT
Source organism: Xanthia togata (assembly GCA_963853775.1). Taxonomy (NCBI): domain Eukaryota; kingdom Metazoa; phylum Arthropoda; class Insecta; order Lepidoptera; family Noctuidae; genus Xanthia; species Xanthia togata. The sequence goes on from OY970816.1 coordinate 9,626,358, forward strand.
ACAAGTTTGACATTTGTAGGGTCAAGTTAAATTAGACAGCGATAAAATTAAAAACAGTTTTTTTTTTCTAGAGTCGTTGACCGCTAGTAGTGTAGTTAGGTACTTGAAGAACAGAATTGATAAAATCTGTATTTTTTTTTTTGTTTTATCATGTTTAGATGTCGATAAACATTACGTCTGTGAAGTTTACACAAAAAAAACTAATATTCAAAGTAACTACACCTGATATGTACTTAGATACCTACGATCGTTTGACCAAAAAAAAAAAGATCAATTTTTTTTTGTTCTATTTGTCATGTGTAGTCGATACCCATTAAGTCAGTGGAGTTTTGTTAGCTAATTTAATTGGACCTTGTAGTGGTGTTGATTTATTTATTTTATAGGCAGTTATGATAATGTTATGTTTAACTAACGTCATCATTATTTTATGGTGCAAAAAATAAACAATATTTTCTTTCATTTTTGTTTATTCATTACGTAGTGTTTTTGCTTAGCTACCATTTAACTTTTACATACAAAATTATAGAAAACATGAAAATAATGTATGAATTTTCTTCAGTACCTACATAATTCCACTTTATAGAAATTAAATTTGAAAATTATTTTTCCGACAAAATGTTTGTATTTTCACTCCTTCCTTCATGACGACGACGGCAAGTTGAACCATCCATATTTCCATACTGATAATTATATTATTATGGGAAAATAACTCAACCCGTCTGTCTGATGTTTAACAGATTTTCATGAAATTTGGAACACAGATAGACCATGACCTGGGTTAGGACATAGGATACTTTTTATCCCGATAGTACGTTTCCAAGGGGCAATTTTGGACCTCCACACGGCCGCAGGGCTGCGGGTAAAAGCTAGTCTTTCTTATGGTTATACTATCTCCTAAACTACATCGATGAATCGTAGGTACAATATTTTTTCATCACACAAAACGTTTGGTTTCCCTTTCTTTAAAGTTATTTCATTGTGAAGGGTTAAACACATGTTCCTCACATATTTATGATAATATATTTAATTGTACGTTTCTTTATTCCGATATAAATTAAAAGTAAAAATATTGGATAGTAGTTTAAACTATGTTTATTGGGTTGTCCTGTGTGTATTTTATTTAAGTTAAATTATACACTACATTACTTCAAAATAACGGTTTTGTCAGTGATCCTTGACAGTGCGAGTATTATATTGGATCCCCCACCTATGAAATTGGCGTTTTTTCTCACACATAGAGAACCTCGTCACTTCTATGATATACATTTTTCATCAATTGCTTGATATTATATCGAATAATGACCATCATAGACAACTACCAATAGTAAAAAAAAACTTATTAGATATAGTTTTCTAATCATAAAAAATACCTCAAAAATGACTCCTCTTTTTGTAAGCAGAAATAACACTATTTGTTTTAAAACTTAGCCAAAATTTATGTCGCTTAATCTACGTGGCATAGGTACGTTATCTCAGTTTTTGAACATTAGTGCATAAAAGTTTTAAAACATTAGTGTTCATGGTTGTTAAATAAAATAAGAAAATGTTAGTATGAAAAATGCAACTTCTTTAAAATTCTCCATACAAAACGCTGATTTCATAGGTGGGGGCCTAATATTAGGTAATACGCCCTGGGGCCCCCAAGTCTGCTATTTTTATAAATTCGTCATTCCAACACGATCCCATTGTCATTTTGCTAAAAGTTCGTAATCTGCTAAATTCATAATGGTCGATCATTGGTTGATCATTGTACCTATTACAAAAACACGATATTTTCGTAACGAATTTAAAGAAATGACTGCACAATGACGTTCTAATGGTAGGTTACTGATCAAAGGAACTGTCAAAATATTAGCAGATTACCGCCTAAGTCAGTCATTCATTTTTCATTATGTAGGAGATTACCAATAGATGCCATTTCTTTCAATGGAGTGTCAGTGGCTGACCATTGGAAAGTCATAATGACGCCAATATGTTAGTAGATTACCTTGTCAAAATGAACTATTATGAAATCAATGATAGACCATTCTGACACTATTGTAACAGCAGACTTGAGGCCCAGGTTCCAGTAAAATATTCGATAGGATTTCTCTTCCTAGAGAAAATCCTACATACCATACCTACCAGGCTATTATTGTCCCACTGCAGGCCAAAGACTTCTTCTCATACAGAGAAGGCACGAGCATTGATCACCACGCTATATTAGTCCAGGTTAACATCCAAGATAAACTCAGAAAATACATATGATTTGGCAGTTCAGCCACGTTAATTGCGTTATTTGCGTCGTTGAGCAGACGAATTTGAAAAACCTATGAAGCAGTTATTACTAAAATGAAGGTATTGCGATCGATTGCCATGCCATTGTGTGTGTTACGCAGATATCCCGCAGCTCTGTTAAGCAGTCTACATCGTGTATCTACTAAGAAGATACTAAGCTTACTTTAGGAAACACCTTATTTCATTAATTAAGTAAGTTATATGGTCATAAAAGATCGTAAATAACAAACTATACACAAAACGTTTGACTTAAAAAACATTATTTTCCACAAATTCACGAAATCACAAAATAATTTAAACAAACCTTTTTCGAAAATTAAACTTGTATTTGAATTTGGAAAATTCAACGAACGCACCATTTTCGGGAATTCTGTGGACAGTTCAAAATGGCGGTAGAATTTAAGTGGTTAGCATTTTTTAAATTATTTATTAGTGATTAAACTTGTGAATGTGTGGGCAGTATTTAACTAAATTGTTTTTGAGTAAATAAGCTTATGAATAAGGCGTGTGAATTTTACATTGGGGTTTAAATGTAGGTATCTACTTACTACGCTATTACATAAATTCACGTGAAAATTAATATTAATGTGTAGGCAGAATTAACAGAACACCGTTTGCTACATCATAATATTATTTTTTTTAAAACCCATCGAAGAATCGAAAAGCGCTTCGGTACCTACAACGACAAAATTACGAAATCATGTGGCCATTACGAAATCAAACGGTACCGTACTTTCTGAGCTTATCAAAAAACGATATCATGAGAAAAATCGCCAAAATCAGAAGCAAACTATAACCAATACTTGATATCCATACATATTACTATGCATTTCATTCATACAAGCATGATACTACGGTAAATAAGTACTTTTTCATTGAAAACATATGTAAATTGACATCTAAATTCGTTCACTGTATTCAAAACTACCAAATTCCTATTCGGAAATTACTTCTAATCACCGAAGAATTTTGAAGTTAAGGGGTATGCTAACGAGTCTAGTTTTATCAAAAAAAAAGTTTCTGCGTGTATCAGCTCCGACGCACGACTGGAGTTTACGATTGTCTTTGAATAAACTATTACAAGAGATGCGTTTATCCAAAAAATAAAAAATAATCCGTGTTATTTACGAATAAAACACAATACAAAAAGTTAACGCTTGTATCAATTTCACTCCTCATTAAATTATGAAAATCGATTTCTAAAACTTAAGCCAGTAAAACTCAAGCCAATTCTTTTCTTCTTTACATTTTATTATCGTAATTTATTTCTTTTTTTATTGGTTTTTGACAGAAGTGCCAAAAGATGCATTGCATTCAAAGTTGAGTTTGTGGCAAAAACATTGTAGGTGGGTACAATAAAATGGAGGAATTTCAACCTATTGCTTTTTACGATTAGCCAAGACTTGGGTGCCAAAACTATCGACACGATGCCCTCCAATTTTTCACACCCGTAAAAAAATATTAGTTTTAAATTAAATAATTGAAAATTTAAACACCCGTAATTTCGAAATATTTAGAAATATCATACAAAAGTTTAATTCTAATTCCCAATTTTGTTAGATATTCTTTCGTATGCAGCCGAATCGAAACGCATCACCTTAAGTTAACCCGTCGGCTGCCAGCATCAGATACGGCATTGTTTCTCGTGGGCGACTGTAATATATATTTAATTGTAACGCCCTGCGACGCCCACTGGGTATTTAGTGCAGTTTGGACGGAACAGAGGTTATGTGGAGCGGTTTGATGTTAAAGATTTCGGAATGTTGCAGCGGTTAAGCGAATGTCTTCTTTGCTACGTGTTGCAGGGTGAATTTGTAACTGGAGCAAATATAACATTATAGCATACAGATAGCAACCAAGAACAACAGGCATATGGCAAAATAAAATATAATAAAATACACTAAACTTATACAAGAAACTCTAATATATACATATATAATATACAAATACTTTCCAGATGCTTTTAATTTCTAAATTATTTTTCACTGCCTCGTTGATCTAATGGTCGCAAGCGTTACTGCTGAACATGAGGTCCTGGGTTCGAATCCCGGATCGGGCAAAGTATTATTGGATTTTTCCATCTGAAATCACTCAGAATTAGCCGGAAGTCTAGATTTGTACACGGTTGATGGCAATAGGCTCGACTTAAACATAACTGGCCAAATGTAGGTGTACTATAGGGACACCCCTGCCCAACCCTTCGCAGAATACAGGCGTGATGCTAAGTTATGTTATTATGTATCACATTTCGTTTCGGCCGATTAAAATGTTTCTTCCTTCAACACACATGTTTCAATGCCATAAATCAGTAAGCTGTCACAAGACGCTAGCGTCAAACGAAACCAAACTTATAAATCACATTCTCTTTTAATTTTTAAAGTAATCTTAATTTCGATGCAACATCTTTTTTCCTTAATATGACTAAAAATATTTATGAAAAATACTTTCTTATTAGGATAGACCTAGGTAAAACTTTTTGTATGGAAACCTTTCTATTTATTTATTTTAGTTAAACATTAAACGGTTATCCAATTACATTAGACAAAATATTCATACACTCATCTCACAGAACTCCAGACATCGGTAAATCGGAAGAAGATCATGTCAGTACATGATCGTCTTCCATTCATCCATGAACACATAAATAACATTTAAAGAACTAAGATAAAACAGCAAAATTAAATATTTAATAAAACAAAACTACTACATTGAACACCAAGATACGCATGCATTCTTGTTACCACTGGATAAATGCTCCAAAAAAAATTACAACAAAAAATATTTTTCAAAAAAGCTTGTTGACTATAGTAGAAACATTTAAACTTTTGAAGTGCTAACATCTGGTCCACTCATTTCTCTGACAACAGTTATTCGGTATGTCCATTCCCACGTATTCGATTCCTTTGCCAGCGGTGGGCAAGCGCAGTTTGGGGTTGAATAATTATTGGGGTATTTTAAAAACTTGCACTTAATGCATTTTTGTGAATTAAGTTTTTTATGTAATTAGTATTTTTGTTTTAGATGTTTAAATGCACCTGTTTGAATAATTCAAGAAATATCTTTCATTCAATGCATGGTTTCAAACACTATTTCAGCTATTCAGAAGTACCTAATGTCTAAAAACTAGCCCGATGATGTAATATCGAAGAACTTCATATTATTTATTATTTATTTATTAAAACTTTATGCACAGGTAAAAAAATACTGTACAAAGGCGGACTTAATGCCTGAGGCATTTTCTACCAGTCAACCTTAGGGTGGTGCAGAGACAAAACATGGCAGGTGCAAAATAAGTGCTAACAAATTTGAAAATTAATGCCTATTATTACATAGATACATAGATACATACATATAAACCGAATAAACTTTGTCAGGAGAAATAACGATTGGTAGAGGAGAAAACAAATCCAGCAAATCAGCGCTGCAAAGATTCTGCCAACTTTTCACGAATATGTTCACGTGCCTTCAACTTGAAGGATAACCGACTGGTTGCCATCCTGATGTTCAGAGGAAGCGCATTCCAAAGAAATACCGCCTGGACAAAGAAAGAAGAGTGAATAAAACCAGAGCGGTGAGAAGGACATCGTCGTTCATATCTAAGCAGTTTGAAAACAAAATCCCGTGAACACGATGACCACATCTGTTCCCGGCCCGGTTCTATTGCGGGCGAGCGCTGCAAGCAAAAATAGTCCTTACCGTGTATAGATATGATCTTCTTCGATGGTACCACATAGGACAATTATTTTTAATTACTTATCTAGGCGTTACCATGCACTTAGCAAACCAAAATAATATAACAAAAACTTTCAAAAAGTCAGGTGTCATAATGAAGTTTCAAGCGATTTTCAACCGTGTGCAGTGCAACTAAATTACATTCACCTTAATCTGCCCTAATCTTATGCCCTGCAAACGGTTAAAGCACCTATAGGACCTGTAGGTGACGAGTGGAAATAAAATAACACTATATTAGGTAACTTTCCTTGGAAAACTCAAAAGTTAGCCTTTACTATAATTTGTTTGATGTGTGTAACAGCCCCCCTCCCTAGCCAAGTCACAAACGATAAACGTAAACTCTCAGTAGTCTTTAATAGATTTTCAACTTTATGTTGTTGAATATAAAGTTGAAAATCTATTGAAGATTACATAGTGTTTTCGTTCGTTCCGGTCGCTAACGCTCAGTAGTCTTTAATAGATTTTCAACTTTATGTTCTTAGGTATAAAGTTGAAAATCTATTGGAGATTACTAAGCGTTCACGTTTATCGTTTGCAACATGGCTAGGGGGGCAGGAAGCTGAGGAAGCGCGAGCGGTGCTAAAGTTGGTCAGATGGTACAAAGCCATTTTCAGAGAAGAAGTCAGCCAAAATGTCCTGTAAGGCTCGCTTGTCACCTCGTGAGCAATGGGTAGCTCGCTGCCCGGTAAGGCCCGGGTCGACGGCGCGTTGTGTTCCACGCGCGCCTCAAAGATATGTCAGCGAGTGAAGGGGTTCGATGAGACCATTGCCTGCCGGGGTTCGCGGGAAAGTCCGAAAGGGATACCATAGCCCCCTGGCATTGCACAGGCAACAGAAGGAACACGGGTGGGTTTTAGTCAGTAAGAGTCTGACACGCCCTCCCGCTCCACCCAGAGCGAGAGAAGTCATTTGAGGATTTCCCATCCAAAAAAAAAAAAAAGGCTCGCATGTTTTTTTAATTCGTTTTTCATTTAATAAACTTATTAAAGTTACACTTAGTTCACAAACATACAAGTAACATGGCATAAACTTCTAACCAACAGAAAACTTAGACAGATTGAACAGCGGGTCCCAAACTAGGCACAGCCTGTATCTTGGTGACCCAAAAGATCATGGTGGCCTAAAAAACCTGTCTTCTCTTCAAATTTGTAGGTGATACATTAAATATAACTCTACGCCATTTCTGACAAACTCGACGCCCGAGCAAAAACTTAAAATTGTTAGCCACTAAAACAGAATTTTAAAAGCGCCTAATTGGTCGAAACGATTTGTGTAGTGACAAAAATGACATGCCGTCACGACCTATGTAACGAAACATACGGGAGAATATTTTGTACCGGACTGTCTTAAGACTTTGTATTGATAAAAAACCGGCCAAGTGCGAGTCGGACACCGAAAAAAACATGTATCTTGTATGGGACCTTTAATTATTCATTTTATTAATTTTTTATTATTTTTTGTTAAAAAAAGTAATGCTATTATTATTATAAACGCAAAACTTTGTGAGGATGGATGGACATTTGTTAATCTTTCACGCAAAAAAAACTACTTAACGGATTTGGATGAAATTTGGCACAAAAATAGTTTATAGCCTAGATTACAACAACGGATACTTTTTATCCCGATGTTCCCAAAGGTTCGAGACTTATGTGGGTGAAACCACGAGGGGCAGAGCTAGTACTTTTATAATATTGTTTATTATAATTTTTTGGTCCATTAATACATACAACACATTTTTCTTTCTTTTACGTACATTAGGAGAAATTTTGTGTAAAGAAACGTTTTGATTTGTACTTATAATTTTTCGAACTCGTTTTGTATAACGTTTTGAACGAGTTTAATTTGCAAGTCTTCTGGAAGTTTATTTCTGTCAATTTTGAAGCAGTCCCTTCCCAAATTACCTTCCTTATTACTACCGCTTCAGAAAAATATCACGTCACGATAACATCTAGACATTGCCACAGATGCCGCGTCTCATTACGATCTGCAAAAGGTAACATTGTTCTGCCTTGTTCCTCTTTTTACTGGCGTGAAGCTTCACTGAAAGTATTTTAGGCACGTTGTAACATGGGTTCCTTTTTGAAGACTTCCGAGGAGAAGGGTGCAAATGTGTTTTTTTAGCGGGGTTTCTTGATTTCTGGGTTATGCTTAATGGAACTTTGGTTGCTATAAGAAATAGTTAGTAATGAATATGAGAGACCGTATCTTCGAGTATAGGAACACCAACAGCGTATAGGTACATAATTAGGAGAGGTATTTCTGCTAATGTCTATGTCGCAGTAAGATGGTTATAGCCATGATTTAGTTATATCCCTAGGGATATAACTATGTGAATCGCAACTCGTCTATTTGCGCCGCTCTGAACAATTTTTTGTTTTTTTTTAAATTTTGATTGTGTCTTCAACTGACAGCTTTAGTTTCCAGTTACCTATGTACACCGAATGCTTTTTAATTAGCAATCCGTCTGTGTGAAGTGAAAGCACACAAATAGTATCTACATCTGCGCAGAGAGAGCCTAAATCGGACTATTATGATGATTTTAATACATGCTACACGCTAATATTTTAATATATAAAAACATTAGCGTTTTCAACCGACTTCAAAAAGGAGGAGGTTCTCAATTCGGTTGTATGTTTTTTTTTGTATGTTTGTTACGCGATTACTCCGCCAATTATGAATTGATTTTGATGATTGTTTTTTTGTTAGGTAGGGCATACTTCAGAATTGGTTCCATATAAATTTGGTCAAGATCTGATGAGGTGTTTTTGAGTTAGCTTCAATAATACATATTTTTCCCACCTAGTATATGTGGACGATATTCTAATAGTTCTTGTCACTGTAATTTACTTGGTGTTCAAATTTTGGGGGTTTTGTGTAGGTACCACAACTAAAAAGTGAAAAATAAAAACTTTTTCACAAAAAATAAAACCGACTTCCAAAAAAAAAACACTACAAAGTGAAAAATAACTTTGATTTCGGAAGTCGGTGGCAAAAAAATTCAAATAAAAAACCCAAGACACCGACTTCCGAAATCAAAGTTATTTTTCACTTTGTAGTGTTTTTTTTTGGAAGTCGGTTTTTTATTTTTATGAAAAAGTTTTTTTATAATATTAAAATATTAGCGCATCACTTGAGAACGGCTGCGTTGATTTGGCTATTTTTTGTATTAAAATCATCGTAATAGTCCAAATCAGGTTCTTACGGAAATAAAAATTCAAAATGTTGCCGGGAAAATTGGAAAATTCGGGAAAACTGAAAGTGAATTTTCTCTATACATGAAATAGTCTAAAGCGAAACGCTATTACGAGATGAGGCTGATACGAAAGATTATTAAGTTAATTATGTAGTTAGTTTATTAACCTACATTTAGTGGTTTCGAATAAAATTCTCGTCTACAAGCAATTTTCTAGAAAAAAATATTGTATATAATAATAAAAAATATACCTAAGCCCTGAGCTTATAAGCTTTAGAGAACGTTAAATTAAAACAGAAACAGTTATTTTTCATGAGAATTTAGATTCGGAAAATAAGTAGAAAATAATTACTTACTTAACCTAATAAAAAAAATGGTAAAATGCGTATTTCCTTTATGTACATTTAAAACGCTAGAGTGTCAACTTAATGTATGTTTGTGTACACATTCAAATGTTTATTGCTCAACACAGTACATATTCATAGACATTTCTAGATGTCAAGTGAATGCGCAGTCCACTGTGTTGCACCAATTCAGGCATGCAAAATTATCACTAAAATTATGTTAAGAAAACATGGCTTCACTAACACTACGGTGGCACCTAAATGAACGCCTAAAAAGTGCGCTGAACCGAGCGTTTTCTCGAATTAATTATTCTCGAATGCATCTCGAATGGTATCTCGCAAGAGGAGCTCGTGGCTAAGTAATAACTACAGCACGGGTCGATCCATCAGGGTAAGCTATGCTTGCCGGGGTTGGTCTGTGGATGGGTGACCGATAATACATAACGAGACTCCTCCGTGCCTCGGAAAGTACGTTAAGCCGTTGGTCCCGGCTGTCATTCTTTGATCTTTGACAGTCGTTACGGGTCGTCAGAAGCCCGAAAATCTGACAACCAGTCTTACCAAGGGGTATCGTATTACCCAGTTACTGGATTGTGGAAGTCAGATAGGCAGTCGCTCCATGTAAAATACTGGTATTCAGCTGCATCCGGTTAGACTGGAAGCCGACCCCAATATAGTTGGTAAAAGGCTAGGCAGATTGAATGGTATCTCGCAAGTCAACCTGGAAGGTTGTCGGCTGCTTAAGCGGACTTACCGGACTGTGGCTGCCTCAAAAAATTAAGGCCTCCAGCCAGACTACACGCTAAGGGCACCCACTGTGGGGTACGGACCTCAGCTTAGGGCGTCGCTGGGGGAGGACAGCAAGGGACAGGCTGGATTGGATCGATATTATTATTAAGGGAATTTAAAGCTACAGGCTCAGTGGCGCGGGCTGGCTCGAGCAATGGTCGGGGCGGGTTTCAAAATCCAACAGCTTCTATTTAGACCAAAGAAACGATGGATGGTCTGATTAAGATATGGGCTAGAAAGGGGGTGACTATTGAGATGACGTCTAATAGAGAAATATGGAAGAAAAAGAAAAATGTTGCGCCGACCACAAATAAATTGGGAGAAGGGCTAGAGGATTATTGAGAATGATGATGATCGGATGTCGCCTAGTGTTATTAAAATGGCCATTGGACAACTATCTCATGTGCTAGCTGATGTGTAGGGCAGCTATCTAATTACGCAACACATTTTCGTAAACGATTACGACAATTTTGTTTCATTTTGACAGTTCAACTACATTCATTGCGTTATTTACGTTGTTAAGTAGATTTTATTCTCGAACTTATGAAGCAGTGGATTAGCATTTTGTTTCAAAACGATTCAAATTCTGATTGATCGTGTATTACGTAATTAGGGTACCTACTGGTCAAAGTGACAATTTCGAATTGGTACTTAGTTGATAAAAAAAATCGTTGACATTTCATGTTCCGTCTATTACGATAAGCATAAATATGCATAATGAGCCTTATTTCTGTGAGCGTGTGTCCAGCTGGACATATTTCTGCCGCGCTCTAGTTAGGACTAAGCCGACGAATGTTTGCGTTTAACAGAAGCGTTCACCTTTACAGGGAGTAGGCCATAATCCATCAAGCGGGCCCAGTGTGGGTTGGTAGTGAGTATTAACCTGATTTAAGGGTGTGTCGGGAAACCTGGACTTATAAAGTTAATATAAGAATTCTTAAATCGCTAACCCGTCTTGAGCAAGCCTGACGATCAATGCTCGTGCCTTCTCTGTATGAGAAGAGGCCTTTGCCCTACAGTGGGACAGTAACAGGCTGGTATTATTATTATAAGGATAATGATGGTAGATGGCTGGTGGCTAAGTAGTACAGGTCGATCGATCAGGTTAAGCTACGCTTGTCGCGGTTGGTCCGTGGATGGGTGAACATCTTTACATACTAAGACCCCTTCGTGCCCCTCAGAAAGTACGTTAAGCCGTTGGTCTCGGCTATCATTTGTAGATCTTTAACAGTTGTTACAGCTCGTCAGAAGCTCGAAAGTCTGACAACCAGTCTTACCAAGGGGTGTTATTCAGTAACTAAGTTGTGGAGGTCAGATAGGCAGTTTTTACTCCATGTAAAACACTGGTATTCAGCTGCATCCGGTTAGACTGGAAGCCGACCCCAACATCGTTGATGCAGATGATGATGATAGATAGATATACGGTATAAATAATAAAGTAGAGTATAAAATATCCCACTAAAGGTAACTGAATGTAAACAGTAAGTATATGGAGTGGCTTGTCAAACCTCATGTGACGTGGGTTGGTGCGTTATCAGATAAGAAGCTAGACGAGCGGTTTTGCAGCTGTTGTGAAGCGTTTGTTTAGCGTTTTTTGTTGTTGAAGGGGCGTAATCTGTGGATTATTCAAATGTTTGCTTCTTGTTATTCAATGGGCTGGTCGATTAACTGATTTTACGAGAAAAGGGACTTTCTATCCCTTTACTTGTCAAATGGGATACCTATACAAGGAGTATTATATTACTTCATGATCAAAATCAAGTCATTTATTCAAACTGGGCTGAGAATCAGCACTCTGTGTAGGTACGTAAAATTAAAAAGACAAAATTATATCAGACAGTCCCCCAAAACGCCCCCCCTTCAGTACTTCCCTGTGTCTGGAACAAGAAGTGGCGCAACAAATTCCACAGCAGCACAGCTGTCTGTTAAGGTGACGATAACTGACTTTTAATGATGAATGACGTCTAAACGAGTAGTCATATTGATTTGGAAAAAAAATATATGCTAAATTAGAGCATTTCTTTAATAACTTAATCTGTGAATATTTTAAAATATGTTTATATTATGTAGTGTAATTAATTTGTAAAGTTATGTCTGTCGCGGATAAAAAACTGAGAATCACACAAAATCTATCAAGCGTATTTTTCTAAAACCTTCACCATTTTAAAGATAATTTAATTATTAACCTTTACGCACATATATTATGTTTTTTAATATACCTTTTTATAGATAGTAAATTAATAATGGATTTAATTTGGGACAGCGTTCCTTGATGGGCGAGTTCTATTAATGGTTGGACGTACGACGCGCGACGTGTTGAGGTAGCCACTACAGCCATTAGCCACTGGCATATATCGGCGTCATAAGTTAGATGAAATTGATTCTATACAGGGTGGAAGGGACATCGACGCGAAAACTGATACCATGGACTTAGTACATGATTCTTAACCCCCTCCGCTGGAATTTTTCGTCGGTTATTTAAAAAAAAAACAGGTGTTTCATAGAAAAGTTCAATACCTACGCGGTCAGATTTATGGAAAAGCAGTTTTTTTTTAAAATAACTGACGAAAAATGGTAACGGAGGGGGCTTCAGAATCATGTACTGAATCCATCCACCCTGTATAATAAATATTATGCAAAGTTATTAACACTACGACACAAAAAACAATAAATTAAATTATTTTCCAATATACCAACAATAACCAACTCTCGTGAAGTGTCTCTTATCCTTGGATATTTCACCAATTCTCATACTAGAATAAATACAGTATTTATATTAATAATTCTAGCCTATTATTGTCCTACTGCATGGCAAAGGCCTCTTTTAATACAGAGGAGGCTTGAACATTGACCACGACGCTTACATTTGGGCGGATTGGCCCTTTCAAACTCGTGTTTAAACTTCAGTGGGGTAATTGCTTAACACACAAGAAGGATCGATCTTGCCTTTAATTTTGACGGATATGCCAAGATCATTGCGTTATTTACATTACTGAGCAATGGATTAGGAATTTCCTTCACGAACCACGAACTGGGGTCCCCAAATTAGGGTCTAGGTTTCCTTACGGCGATATTGCGTTGCAAAAACAGTACAAGTCTTCATCGCACGTCCCTCATCAAAAGATTTATGAATTGGTAACCATCTTTTAACTGTTGTTTCTCGATAGCTAAAAGCTTGGAGTTTTCAAATCTTGATTAGAGGAAATCGCGTTACATCTATGTGTTGTATCTAGAACACGGGTGGGTTTTAGTCAGTAAGAGTCTGACACGCCCTTTCTCTCGACTCAGAGCAGGAGAAGATATTTGATAATTCCACACCAAAAAAAAAAGGGTATACGTTACATCTAGGCATCTTCACTTAAATCAAAAGACCATTTCAGACACTAATCTGCATGGTCTTCACATGATCTGAACAAGATTATGTCTGAACTTTTAAAGACATAATCTTAGTCAGATTATGCGAGTGAGTGTGTTTTGTTTGACGTGTAAAAGTGTTTGTCAAAATCTACTTACAGAAATAAAATAATTTATATTATTTATAAGTAACATAACATAACATCACGCCTTGTCTCCCCGAACGGTTGGGCAGAGGGATTATTATTTATAATTAATCAAACGTAAACCTATAAATAATAAAAAAAAAACGCGCGTCTACATCGCACAACCGAAAAGATATAGTCAAAACATGTCCAGTAAAGTAATTCGGAGGCTCTGACACTTATTAGTTGTGTTTTTTGTTGATCGTTATACATTAGCTGTCACTCTAATCAAAAGATATAAATAGGTATGAACAGAAGGTTAAGCTTGCTTAAGACTTCGTCGCTGACATTTTTGAGATTGTCTTTTGTCAGTGACTCTAAAGTAAAAGGGTTTTTTTTTCAAGGTTATGTAACTAGGTTAAGCCATATAAAAAAATTAAAAAATAATAATTTAATACAGACAATAATTTTTGTCCATATTTTGTTAGTAGCTATTATATTATCTTAAAACTATGTTAGTAATAACGAGATCAATATAGCAGACAATAGCCAGGTAGGTGGACGCCCTACAGAAGAAGATAGTATTTATAGAGATAGAATACTCTTTATTATGTATGTACACCATAAAAATTACAGATATAAATGTAGAAATTTTACAAAGGGTCACACAATGGGCGGTCTTATAGCTAAAAGCGATATTTTACAATAATTTGCCTTTAGTCTCACTTTTTCTATCTGTCGCATCCTTAGTTCCACTTTTCACCAGCGAGACATTAAAGGTGGCACTGTAATCGAGAATTTAGTGCGAATTTCACCAATGAAATTGAACGCGTTCAGCACATCTAAACGCGTTCAAGAGCTGTCAGTGTACAATATGTCATAACAATTTTGACACTGACAGCCCTTGAACGCGTTATAGAGATGCTGATCGCGTTCAGTTTCATTGGTGAAATCAGCCCTTAATTGACAGGCGTCAAGAGTGGAACTTCTGACATTTCTATTCGTTGTCATCTGTCTCTCCGTTTCTAAAAGTATATTAATGAGTCCTCTCAAACGGCTGTTGTTTTAATTTCTTACTGATCACTGTTTGACATTGTTGTACAAGAATGTTGGACTTATCTGATGGACTGACAGTCTGGCTTGACAACATAGTTAAGTACATATAACGATATGTGTAACTTTGACGTACCCATAGGCAATTCCTGTTTTTTTGGGAATAGCTTGCCCATTGCCCAACTGAAGACTGCAGAAGGCCATATTTTCGGGAATAAATAATGTTACTAGGACAAAGACTGCTGAGCATGAAGTCCTAGGTTAGATTCCCAGGTCAGGCAAAATGATTTTGGGTTTTTCCTTTAGGAATTTCCCAGTAGCAGCCCGGAGTCTGGATTTGTGCCCAGTTGATGGCAATAGGCTCGTCCTATATTCCATGAAACTTAAACATTACTGGCGAAATATGAGAGTACCTACCACCTATGGGTACACCTCTGCCCAACCCTTAGGAGAAACAAGGCGTGATGTTATGTGTAGGATAAATACCTTAAATGGCCAACATAAACATAAAATAACATAAAAATAAAATAAAAAGTGATACACAATTTTATTTAGTATTTTTTTTTGCAATTTCAACTAAAAAGTCCATCAAAACGGTACAATTGTTTATTAATTGCCTATTCATATAAAACTATAATTTAAAAAAAAAAATAGCTCGAGCTTCTTTGAACTCCAGGGGGCCAATTCTCGATTTTAGAGATGGTGTCGAACTCGACAATAATTTCTAATGACGTCATTTTTTCGACAAATTTTAAAAGTTGCTATTCTGGGGATGTCGAATTCGACATTTGTCGAAGGCTAACGTTAGAGTTCATGTCGAGTGCTTCTGAGCAGTAGAGATGGCATGTCGATTGTAGAGATACGTCATGTCTGAGTGAATTCGTTGAGTTTTGGATTGATTGGTTGACTGTGATTTCTTTTATTTAATTTTTAAATAAAATACGGCTTGGCATCTCATACCTACTGAAAATTCGATTTATACTCTTTGATTTGTGCATTGTGTTTTCTTGAAACGACGACCTTCGCGCAAATAACATACTGTAATTTGTGTACCCACGATTGGACTTGAAACCACTGAAAGATGGACGAGTTTATTAGCATTTTTATCTCGGAGTTGTTGGAAAGTGGCGAGCAACTGGCAAATACACGGCGACAACAGCGCACTTATCCCATCGTCGATATTTACGACTTGAGCGAAACAGAAATCATTAAAAACTTTAGATTAGATAAAGATTTAATAAGGGTTCTAATAGATCTATTGGCTCCTGTAATTCAGGATACCACGAAAATAGACCTGAAAACGAAGGCAAATAATCGTCTGCTTCATAATTTTATTAGTCATGTATAACTGTTCACTAAACTAACCTTACCCACCAAAAATACTAATTGCACACCCTAAAATACCTAAATTACTTATGTAAAAATTGTGAAATGTAAAACAGCACCCAATAATGATGTAACACAGAGTACATGTAAACATAACAAAAGTTTTGAAGGAACCGCAAAAAGGCGCAAATTCTGATACTGACAGACAGTCAACTGTCAATTTGTCAAACTTATTATTTTTACACTAAACGTTTCGTTTTATACTTAAATAATTAGGTTTAGTCAGCGTTTTAAAACAAAATCATTCATTAACTCATAGCTACCTAAAACGGAACGTGCGGTTCTTCATAATGGTAACATTATCTTCACTCGACTCGACATTATCGTGACATTTATTTCTATTTTGACTGAGAATACGGAATTCTGCTCAATTCGACATTTTTTGGTAGAGATAGAGATATTTTTAATAGACATAGAGATAAACTTACGATCTCTAACTCGAGATAAATGGCGAAAATTGAGAATTGGCCCCCAGGAAGGCAATTCTCGGCATTTCTCGTATCAACACTCGTCAACGCCGCTCGTCTCCTATCTCGCTCATAAAATCCCGACATTATCCAGAATCATGTATTCTGAGTACAAGTCGTTCCTACTTACATTACGAGTCTAAGTACAAAACGTTCCCCAACTTATTGCGACAAAAAACACTTGCATACGTACGAGTTCTAAAACTGCGATCACAGATAACACCTTCCAAATTCAAAAAAAGAACAGTACCACCTGAATCTTTTAAACAAAAAAATAACTAAACAACACATTTGAAATTCGAAACAATCGCTGTCAAATACACAGACAGACGAACAGTCAAAAACAAACAAGATTCAGAAGCGAATACGATTTTACGAAGTTGAAATAGAAAAAAATATAACACCATTGTCTCACAGCGAATAGTAAAATCTTTAAATATAACAAAGAAATAAAAATGGCGGACACAGAAAGATATGTTACTAAATTATCATTGTTGGTTTCTTTTGATCTAGCGTCTGCTTCTATCTCTCTTAGGGATCGAATTTGGAATGAGGTGATTCCACAGAGAACCCAAGAAGTTGACATAACTCAAAGAATAAGCACGCTGAAGTGAATGCGCCGTGTACATTTATTATTACCCGTAGAACCAATGACCGTTGCGCTAGACGTGTTCTTGAGTGGAGACCGCAAATTGGCAAACGTAAGGTAGGACCAGTTAGATGGAGCGACGATCTTCGCAGGGTGGCTGGTATTAGCTGGATGAGGAGGCAGCTGAAGATCGAGTTGAATGGTGTGATTGGATAGACCTATTTCCAGGTTTATGGATGATGGTCTAGCGAACACAGATTTTGGAATTTTCGAAAACGAACATTTATTAGACTGATTGACACCCATTTCTACTTGTCCCCTAATAGAATATAGTCGTGAACCTACCATTAATCATATCAGATCTATTAGCGTATTTAACTTAATTATATTTAGACCAGACACCGACGTCCGGCGTCTGATATTATTAGTTTTAGTTACTAGAAGACATAAAAAGAGTTAGTTTTAAAAGGGCTCTTAAGTTAACTTTAAATGGCGCTTGATCTTCTTCTTCGTGAGGACGGCATGACAGACTTAAGGCTCGTTCAGACCAGTGCAACGCGACGGCGCGACGCGGCTCGAACAATACAATTTCTAAGAAAACTTTACGGTATAACAATAGCCGGTGTCGCGTCGCGTTGTCGCGTCGCGCTAGTCTGCACGAAGCTTAAAACATTTTTTTGGCCCAAAACTTTGCCACATCCGCGGCATCGTCTGTAGCAGTGCAGACGTCATGGTCAGTTTGAGTGCAGGTTTTGTACGATCAGCTCTTGCGACCATTCTTAACGTCTACCCCATACATGGTCAGTTTTACCTTCAGATTTCTCTGATCTGAACCAAATCCTTATTCCTTTTATTTCTATTTTGTATTTTATGTTTGTTTATTTTATATACACAGTAAGGATTTTGTTCAAATCAAAACGATAGACCAGATATTATTCATATGGTATATTTCTGAGTTGTCCCCTTTCTAATCATTGAGCAAAATAAATAATAAGAATAATTCCAAAAGGCCGGGAACCTAGGGTCCCGGACCTTTGGAAGGCGTATGAGGAGCCGAAACCAACTCGCAGAGGCCCGTTAGACGTGTTTAATGAAACGAGGCACCAACCTACGATTATCCCTCTACGCACTATGCTAGTACACCCAAGGACAACCCCCGGTTGGTGCAGGACTATTGCAAGATATGGAAACAAAGATATTAGATTATGGGTTTGGGTGGCTAAGAAAGACTTAATAATACTAATTTTTTTTAAATTAAAATTGGAACAGAAGTAAAATTTCAAGAACATTAATGAACTCTTAGCCACTACAGAAAATTCTCAAAAGCAGTTAATCGAATCATTTTGTGCCCATTTAGTTAATGTGTAAAAGTAGCTGTGTTAATCGTCTACTGTTGCTGACCGTAGCCTTTACCCAACTATGTTGGGGTCGGCTTCCAGTCTAACTGGATGAAGTTGAATACCAGTATTTTACATGGAGTGACCTCCACAACCCGATGACCTTTCGTTTTCTAAAAAAGAGGTTGAACGGTCACACAGTATCGGTGGTTCAAAAAAGAGGTTGAACGGTCACACAGTATCGGTGGTTCAAAAAAGAGGTTGAACGGTCACACAGTATCGGTGGTTCAAATAAAGAGGTTGAACGGTCACACAGTATCGGTGGTTCAAATAAAGAACGTTAATGACAACTTAACAAATACTAGTGAAAATGATAGATTTTCATGATATACGACGAAACTCTTTTTAAAGCCTTTTGCCAGTCTTTTTACACGTGCAGTCTTTGGACCAGTTTTACGCAGAGGACATACAGTGATCTGCGTGTCCAATATAATAATGCGTTCAGGATACTGTTGGGGCGGGCGTGGCGATGTAGTGCGTCCGGTATGTTTGCGGAGGCGCATACTGATGACTTTTACGCCATAATACGCAAGAGGACCGCCTCCATGAATGGCCGGCTGCGCACCGCCACCAACAGTCTCCTGAGCGTGTTTTCAGATCGGGGGGACTCCCCTCTGCTGCGCCACTGGGTGAGAATCCACACCAATTAGCGTTTTTAATTAATTTTTATTATTACTAACAATAGTCTTTAAGTTATCTTGTATACTAACACTATGGACGCATGTCTGAAATAAATTATTTGAATTTGAATTTGAAACCAGCAGGCCTAACATGACACACGCGACAATTACTCGCTCTCGCGTGAGTAATTTTTGTCTATTTCGATCACTTTCTCGTTTTCTGACAGTGCTTCCATACAAAATAGTCGACTCCTTCTGTCAAAATTGATGTTTACTCGACAAACCCTAACATGGCACCATAGTTATCTCGATTTTTGAGAATTCAACACGAGATAATCTCCGATTTTTCTATCATTTACTCGTATTTACTCGTCGTCGATTTTGACGACGAGAAGAGTAGACAAAATTATGATACAAAAAAAAAAACTCCAAAATAACATGGCAGTTTCATAATTGTACTTATTTTAGTCATCATTTTATTTTACAATATAATAATAATGAAAATACTTAGTTTTAAACTACTATTTATATTGGAACGACGTGTTTTATATGGAATTTTTCGTTTTTTGTATGGAAAATATGAAAAAATATTACCTACATGTTGAGTGTTAGGTGTTTATGGGTTTTCTAAAGGGGGTCGAAATTTTCATTATTTTTGCGATAGGACGCACCATTTTCCAGATATAAGCAAGAGAAAAGAAAAAAAGTCAGTATTGTTTTTGCACCGTCGAGGTGTTGGTGTGAATTTTAGTTAATTTTTTTATCGCGATTAAATACTTAGAAAATCGAAATTTTAGGTGAAGAACATCAAATTCTGAACGACAAAATTGCCATTTTCACAAAATTAATAGCTCAGTGTTGTCAAACTAAAATATAGTTAAGTTGTGTCACTTTAGTCTATTTCAGAATGGAAAATGGTCGGTTGACAAGAATAATCTAAATTTAGGTGATTTTTAGTCTAGTTTAGAGGCATTTGTGACAAGAGAATCGGCACCATTGAATAAATGAAACGGAATCTCAAGCCGATGTTGCTATCATAAAAATAATTTGTTTTTAATAACTTGCAACATCGGTTTCTCGTCGCGAGATATAGAAGTGTCAAAGTGCCTTTTTCGAGATATCTCGTCGTTGACGGTCATGTTAGGGATTAGAATGACGTCAGAATCGTCCACAAATTTCGACAAAACGAGATGAAGAGCTTTCTCGCGTTGGTCATGTTAGCCCTGCAGGATAACTTAGCTTTTTTAACCCCATAAAAATATTTACGTTCTATAAAAAGATTTTCCCGACCACTGACGCATGGCATAGTTATATCGTTCAAATTGACACGTCAATCATTAAACTGGAGTAAAAACAAATGATGATCAATATAAACAGAACAGCTATAATTACACCAGCAGGAAATGTTAGGTAGACGGCAAGGCACATCTGTGGTGGCGTTTATTTATGTTAAGGAAACTAGCCATAAGCACGCGAGTTTGCTTTCGAATTAATTTCGAAAGTAAAACACCCAGTTTCTGGGAGAGTTACGAGTATCAAGACAAAAAGACAAAAATTAATGTTATCATGACGATATTTTATGTCCGAAAGTAGATTCGGTGACAATGAAAATTGCAAAAAAAATATGTGAAAAAGCCGTGTAAAAATAAATGGTTCCCGTATTTAATTTTCAAGAAATTAATGAGGTACCGAGTTTAAATTAATTTACGGCACTTGTCTTAGTAAAAATAACGTTATCATTGCATACAAGTCAGAACTGTTAAAAGAAAGGCAGAGTATTTATATCCTTTCTGTCGACCCCAAAATCGAATAAAAAAATTTAACATACATCCTACCAAAAAAACAACACACCATCCAGTCCCTTATTAGGTCTACATTCAAAACGTTGTAAGTCATTTTTTTCTCTTTTATTGTAAAAAAAAAAATGTAATTCGCGTCGCATTCTAAAAAGAGTGTTTCATAAAAATAAACGTAGTCCGAGATAGTGTGATGTGAGTGTGTGAGTTCCGCCGTCCTTTGTATTCGAAGGTAGCTGCGTATTTTTAGAATTTAATGTCGATATTTCTTTTTGAGCTGTTGAGTTTGTTTTATAAAGACGACGCCGTGAGGTGAAGTTTAAAAATGTTTTAGGATTTTATTTAAAGGTTTCATTGAGAAAGAATTGACAACCAGTTTTACCAAGGGGTATCGTGAAATCCAATAACTGGGTTGTGGCGGTCAGATAGGCAGTCGCTCCATGTAAAAAACCTGGTATTCATCTGCCGCCGGTTAGACTGGAAGCCGACCCCAACATAGTTGGGAAAAGCAGACTGAATGATTGAGAAAGAATTGAATTAACATTAAAAGTATTTTCTATTATTTATTTACGGAAGAATAGGCCAGCCCTCTGGTCAAATGAAGGGTCGACCAGCCGCTTGGCGATGTCTAGAAAAACTAAAAAAAGTATTTTATACAGTAAAAACATGACTGATATCGTCAGAAAACAGTATGATACGAAAACCCTGAAAATACACGATATTATTTCAATCATTTCTTTCTCTCTTTATTTTTTTTTTAATAACGTTGCCCCACACTAGGAATTTCTCCTGCATCGTGGGTGCGTTTAGAAACATATAAACTCACATACACAAACAGCCAGACCCGGGACAAATACATGTAGGTCATAACATATTTGTTCCGTGCGGGAATCGAACCAGCGGGCCGCGACACGATGGTCAATCGCTTAACTACTGCGCCAACCGTGCCGACAATTAACAGTAAATATTTTTTGCAATTTCTGGAAAACAGATTTAAAAAAATTCGGATATGACTTATTCGGACAATAAAATAATTTTTATACAGTATGAATAACAATAATTTAATACCACTTACACATACAAGACGTCCCTTAATTATTAAGAATCTTTACAGTGCTTCCTGAAGTCGCTTGAAGTATTTAAAGGAGGAGTTTGCAACTTAGATTTGTAAAACTGGAAGTGTAGTTTGGGTAGCAGCGTAAGGTAATCATCAACTTGCTGGCGACTTAAAGATTTAAGGAAAGAAAATGTATTCATTGGCAAAAATACAACAAAAACACCATACACATAAGCATAATCAGCCTATAATGTCCCACTGGCTGGGTCACAGGCCGAGACTTTTCTTCGAAAAAGAGGGAGCTTTATTGTTCCACGCGGGACCAGTGCGGGTTGGTAGATGTCACATGTCTTCGAACTTTTGGTTCTAGGACATGCCGGTTTCCTCAAGATGTTTTCCTTTACCATTTTGCGAGCAGTGGTGACGCACTTGTCAGGCCTAAATGATGCAGCAATGACCAATTTTTGCTGAGATCCAAAGAGAAAACAGCTTTTGTCTTTTTTATCTAAGTGTACATGGAGGGTAGTGTTTTTGCGTGCAAAATACTGATTTTGTAAATGGTAATTTAACTAATTAAGTGCCACTACGCTAGTCATCAACGAAGCTTTTCTTTAGTTTAAAAATATTCGAATACTTCTATTCCTGCTCCGTATATTCTAATTAACTTAAGACTTTCGGGCTCTTGTTAAACCGTAGCGTAGAGGATTCCTCGCAACTTTCGTTATACAACCAGAGCCAGAATTTCGTAGCTAAGAAGTTCTTTACTATGTCGTATTTATTCGAATTTAAAAAGATCTATCACAATTTCTGTATGATCACTGCTCTTTCTCTCTATGTGGAGCGCTCTTTGCCTTGAAATACTGATTCTTCTTCTTCGCTTAGCTCTTGACAGAGCAGTCGTGATCACAATGAACTGTGTCCAATCGCAGGTGTAGTCTTTGCCCGCCTCGCGATCTCTCTCCATCTGGTTCTGTTAGATGACAGTCTGGTGAATTCATTAACAGGGCCTCCAACCGCTTTTAGTTGATCGGTCCACCTAATCGGTGACCTCCCACGTGGTGGATTACCTTCCACTCTGCTCTGCACCACTAGACGCTCTGTGGACTCATTATTCTACATCGAGACATGACCAAAGAACTTCAGTATTCGAGACTGTACTAGTGCTGATAGGCGCCGTTTGATACCAAGTTCCTGGAGTATGGAGACGTTTGTACGAAATATTATCATTAAATATCTATAAATGAAGAATAAATACTGTCTGCCTAGCCTTTTTCCAACTATATTGGGGTCGGCTTGCAGTCTAACCGGATGCAGCTGAATACCAGTATTTTACATGGAGCGACTGCCTACCTGACCTCCACAACCCAGTAACTGGGTAATACGATACCCCTTGGTAAGACTGGTTGTCAGATTTTCGGGCTTCTGACGACCCGTAACGACTGTCAAAGATCCACGAATGACAGCCGGGACCAACGGCTTAACGAAGAATAAATACTGTAATCACTATTTTCGAAATAAACGTGACGAAAATATTCTAGTTCCTTTTTTACTATAAAAATTACAAAAAAATGCTTAGGACGAAAAACAATAATCACACACAACAATCTTTCACCGCGTTACTCTAGCCCCAAGTTAAGTACACACAGATTCATTATAACGCCTACGGAACCCCAAAAATCATGCAACATCATACCGTTTGATCAGCGATTAGTCTAACACGCAATTACTGACAGAATTAACTAGTAAACAGGTAACGGATTCGTGAATTATAACTGTTTTCGATACTGGTTGTGCCTTGCGGGTCCCCCTGAGAGAATAAATTTATTTTGTATGTTATTAGCATGACGTTATAGATAAATATATACATAATTTATTTCTGCTTGAGTATAGTTCTTGGTTGATAAATTGGCGTGTACTAGCTGACTTATGGCGAATCATTTAATATGTTTTGTGTTGCCTAATGTAAATAATTTTGCATATTTGTATATTTTTTTATAACTGAACCGACAGCTGTGCTGCTAAGGAGTTTGTTGCGCCACTTCTTCTTCCCAGCTAAAGCACTAGGAAGTGGTGAAGGATGGACGTTTTTGGGGACTGTCTTATGTAATTTTGAATACTGTTTTTTTTTTTTAAAGTCATTTAATTCATGCAAAACCCATTTACATTTTTATGACAGCTGCGCTGCGCACATATTATTGTATTAAGTCTGCGGCGCGTGAGTCGCCGACGCTACGAAAAGTTGCCATTTTAAATATTATATTTTATATATTTTGTTATTTCTTTGTACGCTACACCGGTTGCCGTCATCACGTCAACGCCGGTTGTCGCTGAAAACCAGCGCTTGGGCTCTGTCTCGCATAGGGTACCAGCATTATGCTGAGCGATGACCGTTTTGCGTGGATGTGACGCATATTTTTCCCCAAATTGTTTTTTCGTGTTTTTTCCTTTGCAGAAAAAACGTATTTTCTTTCTTTTTCAACCGACTTCAAAAAGGAGGAGGTTCTCAATTCGTTTGTATGTTTTTTTTTTGTATGTTTGTTACGCGATTACTCCGCCAATTATGAATTGATTTTGATGATTCTTTTTTTGTTTGGTAGGACATACTTCAGACATGGTCCCATATAAATTTGGTCAAGATCTGATGAGGGGTTTTTAAGTTAGCTTCAATAATACGTATTTTTCCCATCTAGTATATGTGGACGATATTCTAATAGTTCCTGTCACTGTAATTTACATAGCAGGTAATGGGTATTCAAATTTTTGTGGGGGTTTTGTGTAGGTACCACAACTAAAAAGTGAAAAATAAAAACTTTTTCACAAAACATAAAACCGACTTCCAAAAAAAACACTACAAAGTGAAAAATAACTGATTTCGGAAGTCGGTGACAAAAAAATGAAAATACAAAACCAAAGACACCGACTTCCGAAATCAAATTTATTTTTCACTTTGTAGTGTTTTTTTTGGAAGTCGGTTTTATTTTTTGTGAATAAGTTTTTTTCATCTATAGTAGTAGTAATAATAAAGCTGAAAAGTTTTTTGTTTGTTTTTTTGGACGCGCTAATCTCTGGAACTATCAGTCGGACTTGAAAAATTATTTTCGCATTTGATAGCCCAATTCTTGAGGAAGGCTACAGGCTATTTAACATCACGCTAGGACTCTTAGGAGCCGAGCAAAAAGAAAAAGAGTCAGAAAGAACGCTAAGCGAAAACGAAGAATGGGCGCTGCCATGCGACGAGAAATTTCAAGCGCTTGGAGTTTTGTGAAAATAAAATAAACTATGCCAGAGATTACGTCCGCAAAAAAATCCAGCCTTACCTATTCCCGTTCCTATTCCTTTATGCAAAATTTTAGCTTTCTAGGTACAATGGTATTTTATTTTCTCTTCTACTCTTACACACGTTATCTACATCTCTTTTTATCCACTTTCCTATCGCAGGTATGCTGGAAGAGATTTCTTTAGAAATTAGCATCACCTTTGTACGTATTTTTCTGCTCCTTTTTTTCTTGTCTGTTTATTTATGTGTGTACATAAACTGTTAAATAAATAAAATAAATGGTTTTGGCTAGAATGCATATGAAATGAAATGAAATTGTTTATTCTGTAAATAGGATATTGGAATCACCTTTACACGTCATCTTTAAAAAAATAATTAAAATTAGCTAGATGAGTTCGGCGTTTCCTATCTGACTACTCTGAGAAGAAAGGCGGAAACAAACTCAGAGTTCACAGTCTCTTTTAAAGTCCAGACATATCTTGGTCAGGCCATATGAGGACCATGTAGATTAGTCTGAAATGGTCTTTTGAGAAAAGAACCACACAAATTTGAGTGGACCTGTCCTGTCAGTGCAAGAATTTGTCAGTAATCGTGGAGCTCAACTCAGAACTTATGGAGCTCAACTCGACGAACAATACCAATGAAAGGACATTTGGGTAGGTCACACCACTCACGTTTTTTAGTTCCTGGCCGCATCACTTAGACTGGATCAAACCATGAACCCTACTCCCAGCAGTCGCGAGTTCAACGAGGTAGTCTGTAGAACTGTGAACAGAATAATAACAAACATACCTACCGAATTTTCTATTTCAGATATTTTGTTATCATTAGGATATTTAAGGATAGTTAAACCACCGCTTAACAGTTTAGCGTGAGTGAATTTATAGTAATTAATGATGTAGGTAACTGTTTGTTCAATTTACAATAAAATTTAATGTGAGTTTCGGTCGTTATGGAAAGATACGAGTAGACGTGTTCTCAAACTCAAAGCATTTATTTCAATTAAACCATTTACAGGCACTTTTGAATTGTCAAGGGGTCAGTCTGTCAGAAATATGAAGCTAGTTCTTGAGTGGAGACTGCGAATCGGCCAGCAAACGTAAGTTAGGACGCCCTCAGGGTTGATGGAGAGACGATCTTCACAGGGTGGCTGGTAACAGCTGGATGAGAGTTGCCGAGAACCGAGCTGAATGGCGTGCAATTGGAGAGGCCTGTGTCCAGCATTGGACTGCTGCAGGCTTATGAGGGTGATGTCTTACGGTAAGTACTACGTTGGTCTAGTAAGCGCTACTGCAGAGCATGAGCTCCCGAATTTGATTCCCAGGTCGGGCAAAGTGTAAATTGGGTTATACCATCAGGAATTTTTCAGTAGCAGCCCAGAGCCTGGATTTGTGCCCGGTTGATTGCACTAGGTTCGCCCTAATTACATGGGACTTAAACATAAATGGCCAAATGCGGGTGTACTATAAGCTACACCTCTGTTTAACCCTTCGGGGAAAATAGTCGTGATGTTATGTTTGGTAAGTTGGTATAAAGGTATTTTAAATTTAACTTACCACGTGATAGAAGATATAAATTGTGTCTTGATGTTTTAAGAGCGTTTATTCTAAAACTTGGCAACGTCGCAAATAGCTGTCAAAATATTTACCGGTTTTGATTAATTTGGCAATATTACTGTATGGAAATATGAAATGAGGCTAACTAGTGAACACAAATATATTGATTTTGAAATGCAATTATAACACTGAATTTGAACCTAGTTACTAAGAACCCTATTACTAAGCCTCCGCTGTATGTCTGTCTGTCAGCGGGCTGTGTCTCATGAACCGTAATAGGTAGACCGTTGAAATTTTCACAGATTGTGTATTTCTATTGGAGGAGCTCGTGGCTAAGTAATAACTGCCGCACGGGTCGATCCGTCAGGTTAAGCTACGCTTGCCGGGGTTGGTCTGTGGATGGGTGACCATCTTTACGTACCGAGACTCCTCCGTGCCTCGGAAAGCACGTTAAGCCGTTGGTCCCGGCTGTCATTCGTGGATCTTTGACAGTCGTTACGGGTCGTCAGAAGCCCGAAAGTCTGACAACCAGTCTTACCAAGGGGTATCGTATCACCCAATTACTGGGTTGTGGAGGTCAGATAGGCAGTCGCTCCATATAAAATACTGGTATTCAGCTGCATCCGGTTAGACTGGAAGCTGACCCCAACATAGCTGTAATTTTAGCTGTAATTGCAATTAGTTTACCATGTATTATTTCAGTTGACATGACACTAATGACGACAGGTTCTGCTTTTAAAAACCACAGGTTACTTCCAAATTAAAAAAAAAAAACGTTGGGAAAAGGCTAGGCAGATGATGATGATGATGTGTATTTCTATTGGCGCTTTAACAAAAATGACATAAATCAAATAAAGTTAATAATGAAAGGGATATATTAAATAAAGTAATTAAAAAACACAAGAAATGTGTTACTTCGGATTTTTTTTTCCTCAATCTTAATACGGTACGGAACGCTTCGTGAGCGAGTCCGACTCGCACTTGGCCGGTTTTTTAAGTCAGTAAACGTAGGTTATCTTAGAAATATCACAGAATTTACATCATGTTTCAAACAGTTTGAGTGCATCCCGAAAAACTCTTTCCCATGCAAAAATACAAAGCGTGAAACACAAGCAATTAATTAACTAAATTCCAAGAAAACTAATCGGCGTTTGTATTTTATTTGCCAAACATGTAAACAATCACAAGTTTTTATCGCAAAGTATTCAACCAAAAAATTATGAATCAGTCTTAATCAACCTTATTTGCAACTAGGTTGTGGATGTCGATAATTATCCCACGGGAACGTCTATCGAGATAAAAAGTACTTCTACTCGTATGTATTAATCTAGGCTATAAACAATCTCAGTGCCAAATTCAATCCAAATCCGTTCAGCTGTTTTTGCGTGACTGACTAACAAACATGCAAACATATTAGTAGGATTTCACTAAAACTTAATTTACGAATAAATTTTTTACCGGATAAAAATCTTTTGTGCAGCAAGTTAACTAAATAATCACCAATTAAAGTTAAACGATTGATATCTTGTGATTAATAAGATATTTTTAATAATTTATCACCCAGTGATTGGATCAGTGTTTCTAAACGAAGCGAATATGAGATGGCGGCACATTTTTAAAATGGCCGCACAGAATTTTGTACAGAGTAATGTGTGAGCCACAGAGATTTTTTTGCATTATTTAGCGCTAAGCCGTTAGCCGTCCGTCCCGGCTGTCATTCGTAGATCTTTGATAGTCTTTACGGGTCGTCAGAAGCCCGAAAATCTGAGAACCAGTCTTACCAAGGGGTAGCGTGTTACCCAGTTACTGGGTTGTGGAGCTCAGATAGGCAGTCGCTCCATGTAAAATACTGGTATTCAGCTGCATCCGGTTAGACTGGAAGCTGACCCCCACATAGCTGTAATTGCGATTAGTTTACCTTTTAGTATTTCAGTTGACATGTCGACAGGTTAATTAGAGGCTTTTAAAAACCACAGAATTCTTTAAAATAAAAAAAATAACACTTGAACCTACATTCTTGGCACTTCTGAAACGTCAGAAGCTACTCGTAGGTGCAGGTCGTTTCCTATGAAGAAAAGCCGGCGAGAAATTGCACGATAAATAATTTAAAAAAAATCATAATTGGCTTTTACAATGTTTTCAAATTACAGTGTACTTACAGGTATGAGAGGACAGCGTTGGCCTGTCTACAACTACCAGGTAGGTACTTTCGCTAAGTCAGGCAACCGCCTAGGTTTTTCCAACTATGCCGGTTTCCCGTTCCAGTATGCAGCTGTATATAGTATTTTCCATGGAGCGACTGCCTATCTAACCTCCACAACCCGTAACTGGGTAATAACGATACCCTTTGGTAAGACTGGTTGACAGACTTTCATCCTTCTGACGACCCGTAACGACTGTCAAAGATCCACGAATGATAGCCGAGACCAACGGCTTAACGTGCTTTCCGAGGCACGGAGTAGTCTCGGTATGTAAAGATGGTCACACATCCACGGACCAACCCTGGCAAGCGTAGCTTAACCTGTTGGATCGACCCGTGCGGCTGTTAGTACTTAGCCGCGAGCTCTTGATTTTTTAAATTTCTATCGCGTAGTGAAGAAACTTCACACATTTAAGTTAAGTTTTTAATCTTTATTAAAAACAAATGCAACTACTTTTATTTAGATCACATTGTGGTTACATTTTCCATTAAACCCTCTGTTATAAACTACTCTGTGTTTATCGAAAAATTAATTGGCGCCCAAATCGTGCGAGCGTTCCGAAACAATGTCAAAATCTTTTTGCGTTAAAAGTTGCCAGTGAGAAATAAAAAAAGTAAAACACAGATAAAGCAAAAACGTTCGGAGGACAAATTTCTTACGCTTTTCTGCACCATACACTTGCCACACTGAAATACAGCCTGTATAATTATCCTGATTTCGTGTCAGCTCGTATAACTACGGAATAAGGTTGAATATTGAATGTATTTTTTTGGTATTTAAGTTTTTTGACGGCAAAATACCTTTGGTTATGTTACAAGTTTTTATTCTCAAGTTTAATTGTGCGAAATTGTTGCATACGTGTTTTTTGATGTAGTAAAACTAAAAAATATTAATTCGCATTCGATCCCACACAAACTTCGACTGTATACTCCTTGAAATAGAGTTGATAATTTAAATAATATTCATCTCCCACATGTTTGTTTTAAAATATTTTTTTATCAGTAATTGGTCCGAGGCACGAAGTGTGGCTTTTATTTTTGAGTTTCATATAATTTGTTTTATGAGTCAAACATTATTTATGCCGATGAAGTGTTAAGTTTACAGTGACCGACAGGTATTTAAACACGTTTACCTCAATAATTAACTTAAATAAAAAAAAAAACTTAACTGTAATTTTCTACATAAAGCAGAGCTTTTAAACTGAAAGTTGGCAACGTCGCAAATAGCTGTCAAATATATCGCTGTTTGGCAATGTTACTGTATGGAAAAAAGAAATATGGCTAACAAGACATCTAAAATATTGATTGTGAAATGCAATAATTAATATCGTAACAACAAATAATTTTGTTTTAGATGTAAAAAAAGTATTTGAAAACTTCCCAAATGCCTTTTTTTACACCTAATACGGTTAGGTACAACATCAAATTCAGTGTTATAATTTGCAATTCATTATTAATATTCTAGTTAGCCATATTTATTATTTCCATACAGTAATATTGCCAAATGTATAATAAACAGGTTAATATATTTTGACAACTTTTGCGACGTTGCCAACTTTTTGGATAAACGCTCTCAATGTGCTACTTATTGTGTCTTAGCCAATAGTGTCATCACAATGTCTTGTTTTCTTCTTTATTTATTTTGTGTGCACCAAATAAACGATGTACCTATCTATCTATTGGGTTTTTCTATCAGGAATTTTCCAGTAGCAGTCTCACTGTTTGAATGCAATACCTAACTTCGCCGGTCACCCCTAATTATGGGAATAAACACTAGCGAAATGAAGGTGTGACATACTATGCCGACTCTCGGCCACCGTAGGCGCGGGCCTCGACGGTGAGCAATGGGTAGCTCGCCGTCCGGTAAGGACCAGGCCAGGGTCGACGGCGCGTAGTGTTCCACGCGCGCCTCAAAGATGTCAGCACAACTGGCGGGGTCGTGGGAAAGTCCGAAAGGGATGAATTCGGGTGGGTTTTAGTCAGTAAGAGTTTGAAACGCCCTCCCGCTCCGCCCAGAGCGGGTTGTTATATAATAATTATATGGGTACTTAAGTACTAAGCATCATCTCTGCCTACCCCTTCGGGGAATGCAGACATTATTTTAGGTACTTATGTTAAAACAAAATAAAACATAAAAAGAGTAATTATGCTTTCAATAGCAACTATGATAGAAACTGTGTTTCGATACGTAATATGGACTAGCAAAAATATTAAAAAAAAAACCTTCTAAACTCAATTTTAGCGTAGTTTATTTTACGAACATAATGATAAATGTACCTACTTCTAAATTCAAATATACCGTTCCGATACTCGTTCCAAGGAACGTTGATAGGTACAGACGCCAGCACGTCATCCTACTACAATCTGTCAAATTTATTTAATAGATTTTCAACTTTATCGCTAAAGTCTATGGTTCGAAGTTGATTGTGAAAATTTTACAGTTTCGGGTAGGTTGATGTGCTGGCGTCTCTAAAACCAATGTTTCTCATTCGAAGTAAATAACTGTGTTCTGTTTTAAGGGTTCCGTAGTCAACAAGGAACCCTTATAGTTTCGCCAAGTCCGTCTGTCTGTCTGTCTGTCCGCGGTTTAGCTCAAAAACTATTGGTACTAGAAAGTTGTAATTTGACATGAGTATACAAATTAATGATGCCGAAAAAGTGGTAAAATAAAATTTTGAAAAAAACAATTATTTAGGGTACCCTCCCTTACATGTAAAATGGGGATGATAATTTTTTTTTTCGTCCTTCCCATACTGTGGGATATCGTTGGATAGGTCTTTGAAAATATTAGGGGTTTGCGAAGACCGTTTTTTGATTAAGTAAACCGTTCGTGACTTATCAAGCTTTAAAGTACCAATTTTCGTTAGAGTCAAGTGTCCCCCCCTCTACCAACTAAACGGTTGTAGTTAGAAAATCAAATGTCACGGCATTAATATTTATATATAACGAAGTTTAAAGGAAAACTATCACACTTAAGTGGGCTTTACAAGTTTACGAGTAATAATCGACCAACTTAAATTAGCGGTTGCAAAAACATGTTCTCCCATATATTCCGTATGGGAGAACATGTTTTTCAATTACAAAGTTAAGTTTGTTCTTACGATAAATTCATTCCAACTACGGAACCCTTCATTGTGCGTGGTCCGACACGCACTTGGCCGGTTTTTGAGAAATAAATGTCTCATCGTTCGTTCTTGATTCATCATAATCATTTCCTTGTCTTTATCCAAATTTATTTGTGGTCGGCGCAACATGTTCCTTCCATACTATTATTACTACTATACTATTACTACTATCAGTAGTCACCTCGGTAGTAACCCCCTTTCTAGCCTTATCACCTTTCACACAATCCATCCATCGTTTTTTCGGTTTTCCCCTACTCTTAGAGCCCTTTTCATTCTCGATGATCAACCATTTTCTACCCAAGATATGAGATCCAATATCTGACGCATCGTTAACGATGAATGGTTACAGAACTGGTTACTGGTCGTATTTAGACCTAAGATACCGGCCTTTACTGGTTGTTTCGACTCTTTAGGTACCTACATAGGTACTCGCGAAGCCATAAGTACGTACACGCGATGTTTTAGTTCGGCTAGTGTGGAGGTGGATTGTGTAAAATTATTATTTTGTATTTATTTAAGGAGAAGGACACGGGAAGGTTACGGGTCGTCTTAATCCCGAAAGTCTGACAGCCAGTCTTACTAAGGTAACTGGGTTGTGGAGGTCATATAGGCAGTCGCTCCATGTAAAATACTAGTATTTAGCTTCATCCGGTTAGACTGGAAGCCGACCCCAATATAGTTGGGACTTTCAATCATAATCGGAATGATTTTGAAGGATATTGCTAATCCATTGCTTCATATGTTCGAATATTTGTCTGCTTAACAACTTAAATAACGCAATGAATGTTGTTGAACTGTCAAAATGAAAGCCACTACTATTGTTAGTGTGTTACGCAGTTACTCCGTAGATGCAGTTGAATACCAATATAATATATATATATATATATATATATATATATATATATATCTATATATATATTTTACATGGAGTGACTGCCATTTGACCTCCACAACCCAGTTACATGATACCCCTTGGTAAGACTTGTTGTCAGACTTTTGGGCTTCTAACTACCCGTAACGTTAAGTTTAGGACAGATAGGTGGCAATAATATTAATGTATTTGAAAAGACTTTCATAAGAACTAAAACAAAACGGGGCTTTTTAAAATTTTAAATTATTATTGATTACTTAATTTTTCATTAAAATTTCTCCGTTTGTTTCTCTTTTACTTTTCAACTGATCATTTCAATAGCTATTTTCAGATTATTAGCTTCAGCTAATAGCCTTTTTAAAGCTCCATTTTTTAAAATTGCAATGAAAAATAATTTTCGGACAGCATTAATTGCTATTTAAATGGGAATAAGAATTTTTTGTTTGGTAATATTACAAATACCTAAACCAATAAATTATATATGTAATTAAGTGTGTATAGGTAATTAGTATCTTTACGTATTATTTGCAGTGTCGTTATCAGATGTGAATGTCTGTGAATAGTGCCTCGTTGGTCAAGCAAGCACTACAGTACTGTTAAGCATTATGTCCTGGGTTCGATTCCCAGGTCGGGTAGTGTTATTAGAATTTTTGATCTGACATTTCTCAGTAGCAGCCCGGAGTCTGGGTTTGTGCCTGTTGATGGCAATAGGCTCGCCTCCTATTACATGGGAGTTAAACATAACTGGTGAAATATGTGGGTGTATCTGCTATACATAGGTACATATATCTCTGCCCAACTCTTCAGGGAAACAAGGCGTGATGTTATGTTTTGTCTGTGAATGGCCTTGTTTCTTACCACGCATAAATGACTGAAAGAATTTGGAAATGGCACTCATTAGACCACGTCCTGAATTGACGTAAAATACCTACCTACCTACATAAAAAGTACCTACGAAAAATAAGGATGAAAAATGAGGATGAAGGATGAAAAAATACTAGTTGGTGTCAGCGGTTTCACTCGCACTGGCGTCTATTCTACGCCACACCAACTCGTATTTTTTTTATTAAAAAGTCTTCTCCACACTATGCAAGCGGTGGCGTCTTGCTCAGCCTACAGGATACGTGGTGTAACCGGCACATTCTTTTAACACAGGGTGTTCAGAAAATATCATCACGTTTAAAAAAAAATATGTTCCTTAGTACTCCGCGAAAGAGGAAAGGCTGAGGTGTGTCTATGTAGTACACTCAAACCTTACCCGTCGTTAAAGTAAAATAATATTGGTCCCAATCCGTGTGTAACGTTTCTTAAAGAACCAAAAATAATAACCCCATCGCCGTATCTCTACGTTGACGTCGTGGTGGGGCTTGCGTGCTCCAAACTCCAGGTCTATGCTGGTAGTTTTTTTGCCGGAACAGTTCTAGGATGACGAGCCAGACTAAGAGAGATACAGAAACCCACAGGGCAGCATGTGGCGAGCTGTTGGGCAGTAGCGACCACACGGACCTTATCTCCCGGGAGAAATCTTGTTCCTCATCTCTGGCTTGCCTTTATTGGCCGGCTGGAGTGAACACTGACGACGAACAGAGCTCCCACCTCTTTCTTGCCTTAATTGGCTGGCTTGAGTGGAGATTCGCAAGAGCTGACGTGCTCTGACGAAGGAAGTATTCCAGTAAGTGCTCATAGGGATCTTGAACATCTTCCGGGCTCTGGGATTGTTCTGAAAGCCGTGGTATACCTCTCCACTCCTCCACAGGGATAATCGTCGGTTGGTGCCTCATTTCATTAAAAACGTCAAACGGGCCTCCTAAAGTTGGCTTCGGCCCCTCGTACGCCTTCTAAAGGTCCGGGACCCAGGGCCCCGAGAAATCTCAACAGATCAAAATTATAATTATAAAATAAAATAAAAAATAACGCACTTTTGAACTCACATTTTAAGCAAGGAATTGCTTGTAGTCGGAGTTACAGAGCATTTTTCAATGGAAAACCCAATTCACAATTAATTATTTATATTTCATAAAATGTTTTGTATCAACATTTTATTTTACTTTTACAAAAAAAAAAAAAAAAAAAACTTTTTACACCTATTACGAAATGGCTGAAAGCTCTTTTGTGGTGGACCGGATAAAAGTAATCACTGAATTGATAATAATTGAAAACCCGTGTTTTGGAAATTTATCAAAGTTTCTAAACAAAAAATCTATATTGTCTATTCTCATGTAGCCTTTACAAGGGGCGATACTGAGCAGTTATCCGCACTACCAACTTCTTTACTAGATTGTAACTATCTGCTTCTACTAGCCTGTTCATTTGCGTCACTTCCAGACGCTCATAATAATAATTGTTATTTGTTATTTTTTTCATTATTTCTTTTACCTATAGTATTTGTTTTATTTCTTGTTATTTAGTACCAGTTTTTGTCAGTGGCTTCGCTGGCGTGATATCTTCATAAATTATAGCCTATTTTACTCAGTGATAAATGTGGTAATATGGTATTCTACTGGTGAAATATTTTTAAAAGTAGTTTTTGAGTTTATTCTTTACCAACAAAAATACAGTCACTCAGACTCATTCGCTCTACGTTCCAAGGTTGAGTGGAAGAAATCGCGGAAAGCGATACGTCCACCCTTGTATATGTTTTGTAGTGTTTGATTTATTTTTTGTTTTGTATCTCTGTGGTGTACAATGAAGTCATCATCATGTACATAGCCTTTTCACAACTTATTGAGGTCGGCTTCCAGTCTAACCGGATGCAGCTGAATACCAGAATTTTACATGGAGTGACTGCCTATCTGACCTCCACAACCCAGTTACCTTAGTAAGACTGGCTGTCAGACTTTCGGGCTTCTGACGACCCGTAACGACTGTCAAAGATCCACAAATGACAGCCGGGACCAACGGCTTAACGTGCTTTCCGAGGCACGGAGGAGTCTCGGTATGTAAAGATTGTCACCCATCCACGGACCAACCCCGGTAAACAAAACAAAGCATACAATAAAGTATAATATATAAATAAATACAAATCTTTTCTCTTTTTAATATTAGTGTAGATTATTTCATTAATAGCACAACCCACTGTTTTCATACGCTAGTACTGTGTTGTTATTTTTATGTACTAATAAACTTATTATTATTATTATAAGCCTTGTTTCCCCGAAGGGTTGGGCAGAGGTGTACCTATAGGTAGTACACCCACATTTCGCCAGTTATTTTTAAGTCCCATGCAATAGGGGGCGAGCCTATTGCCATCGACCGGGCACAAATCCAGACTCCGGGCTGCTACAGAGAAATTCCAGGAAGAAAAACCCAATGACACTTTGCCCGACCTGGGAATCGAACCCGGGACCTTATGTTCAGCAGTAGCGCTTGCGACCACTAGACCAACGAGGCAGGCAATATCTTAAATAGTTTTTTTTTTAAACATTTTATTAATGTACGTTTTCGCCCCCACCCTGTACACAACGCATCATATTACCCGTACGCGTGTTTTGACAGGCGTTTACGGAACGCTCCGTGAAACCTTATCGTTACTATTACAAGCTAATCACGACACGACTTAGTAGCGTGGTTCCCGTGGTGGGTCAGACTAGCGCAACTCTCGAGGTGGGTGTGCAAAGATTACTGCCACTTGGATGAACAGCAGAATCTTGTGTATTTTAATTCCAGCTTTAAACAAGTAGAATAAGTACATTAAATTATTACCTAACTATAGTAAGACCATTTTAATAGGTAACATTTGACGTCTGTCAGTTTAGTGAAAGCAAATCGTAAAATTACTCGTATCAGTCATTATTACAATAAATATGTAATCGTAATTGAAAAAAGTTAAGCAATTGTGCAGTTATAACAAAACGAAAAAATATATTATTTTAAGCCCGCCGTTACAAGGTTACGTTGTTGAATTTTGATGAATTGTCATATGTTACCTATTAAAATGGCCTTACTTTAGCTGTTTTCTTCGACTGCAATCCAGGATAAAAAGTAGCCTATATTCTTAGCCAGGTCAAGGTCTACCCATGTGCCTAATTTCAGCCAAATCTGGTTAGCTGTTTTAGCGTGAAAGCGTAAAAAACAAACAAACCAATAAACAAACTCACTTTCGCATTTTTAATATTACTTAGGATTATAATTTAGTTAAAACATCATAAAATAATACCAGTCTATTACTGTCCCACTGTAGGGCAAAGGTGTCTTCTCATACACAGAAGGTACAAGTATTAATCACCACGCTTGCTCAGCTCCAAGGGACCGTAGACTGATGTATTTTACTTACTTTCTTGAGAAAAAGCGCGTTGACAGACTGGCAGACGGACAACGAAGTGTTCCTATGAGGGTTCCGTTTTTTACTTTCAAGGTACGGAACCCTAAAAAGAGGAAAATGATTACCACCACCAACTGACATGTGCGGGACCAAAGGAGTTTCTAATACGAGTAGCTGCCCTTAGACTTCTTAATGAAGAGAATGCTCAATAGTACAGTGGACAAATTGGGCAACATTTAAACAAGGTGACAATAAGTTTGAATGCTCTAACAAACATTTTCACATGATTTCTTGCGTTGAAGTTAAATTAGTGTGACTCAGTAACTGGCAGGGCTGTCCATACTTCAAGTATTATTTATTGAAGTTTGTTTGGGAAGACATTTCTTAGAAGTTGGTCCACTTCGACGATGACTTACATCGAAATTATTTTATTAAATGGCCAATGAATTTTGATTGTGTATTTCACTGCCTCGTTGGTTCAGTTTCCTGCACACGGATCTAGGGTTTGATCGGCAGTTGATATGCATGATTAATATTAATTTATAATGTTCCCACTGCTGGGACTCAGTAAATCGGCTTTTCCATAAAGATTTTCTCAGTAACAGTCTGGAAACCGTTTTTTTTTTTAAAACTTTGCCCCACACTATGAATTTCTCCTGTATTGTGGGTGCATTTACAAACATTTACACTCACATACACAAACAGCCACACCCGGAACAACTACTTGTAGGTCATACAAATATTTGTTCTGTGCGGAAATCGAACCCGCGACACGCAGCGCAGCAGTCAATCGCTTAACTACTGCGCCAACCGTGCCGTCATTTGTACCTGACTAGCGACAAAGGCTTAAAAGGCTCGCCTCCTATTACACAGGACTAAAGGTACAATTCCGTAAACGACAGACAGCAACTGCGGGCGACGTGTCGTCGCGACACGACTGGTTTCCATTTATTTCTATGAAAAAGAAAATGAAAGAAAGAAAATACATTGCGGTAAACATGACGCAAAAAAGAGCTTACCCAAAAAAAAAATAGAAAAGGTTGCGGGAAACATGCGTCACATCCACGCAAAACGGCTATCGCTCAGCATTATGCTGCGACCCTATGCAAGACAGAGCCCCAGCGCTGGTTAAAACTACATGTCGCTAGCTATGGAAGGTATATTTCATAGTTACTGCCTGCGGTCGGGTATAGAATTGTACCTTGAAACATAACTGGCTGAATGTACTAAGTACAAACACGTCTGCCTGTGCTTTTATACTCCATACTCCGGTTCAAAAACGTTCCTCCATTTTCTCGTCACGTACTCAAATAAAATGAAAACCCTTGACCGACCATCAAGCATAACAGTTATCTACGTATAGGTAGGTGTAGCTGGATAGCTCGAAAGTCGAGCCTCTTGGTTCGTCTCGTAAATGCCTTCCGGCTATTTGGAGGCAAATATTTGAACATTTCTTTAGACTTCAGCCAAGCGTTTTTTCAGAAATTTGTGTAGATCTTGTAGATTTGTGTTGCACAAAGCTTTTGTTATAGATTTTCTGAAGATTAAAATTTAAGAAAATTAATAGGAGCTTACCTATCATAATAATGGTACTACTATGTATGCATTTTTCTTACTTCTTCTTTTTTATTTGATCTCCTGTGCTTGTCCCAATAAATATTTTTTCTTTCTTTCATTTTTTAAATCTTTTGGGAGGCATATCGCGACTTGAAATTAAAACATGTTTTTTTTTTCAATTTGTTTCGTGCGTGTGTCTTCCTAACTCCTATGGGGCTGCAATGAGAAAATTATGCGTTATATGAAAAGGGCTTAGGTAGGCACCAAAAAAATATGGTCCTATTTTACGAATTGCGACGTTTCTTTAAGAAATTAGGAAACAAGAGGTAATTATAAATAACTAGCTGGGCCCCGCGGCTTCACCGGGATAAGTCTCGATTATATATTATTCTCGGGAATATCGGGATAAAAATGATCCTATGTTCTAACCTAAGGCCCTACGCATGTGCAAAATTTCATCCACATCCGTTCAACCGTTTTAGCGTGAAACAAAAAAAACAAACACATTTTTGCATTTACAATATTATAAGATAGGATTAATTCAAGATGACTGTTCATAAAACTATAACAACTATAAATTTAACTAACTACCTACATTTAACACTACTAACTACAAAAAAAGTTGCCAAAAACCTCAAATTTACCATTCTAGTCTTCGCTATCTCCCGTTCACCGTTCACCGTGCTAACCCTGTAGGTAGGTATAAAAGTGGATAGGTCAACACGGAGGCACTCGATGGACCACCTTCGGAGACGATGGTGGCTGTCTAAATACATTTACGTGTGTATTTATATTGAGTAGCCGTGCGTGAGCGCAGGGTTAGGAAAATTAGAGTGGACTGTCTCTTATACCTGTATGTAGATTGGCACGTTCTTGTGTAGAAGTGTCAAGTGACTTCGAAATTCGAACGGTATCGAGGTGTCAATCTACGATGATTTCAAATTAATGAATGAATGATTTTGAATGAATGTGTTTTAATACATACAATATTGTTGATGTTTACTTTATTAATATAGTTTGACCCAAACGATTCTGGGGGCGGGACGGCGTGAGCGTTGATGAATGAGCGGCCTGCACTGCCTCCCGTCTCTCGTCGTCGTCCGTCGTAATCTTATTTTAAAAAAAACTTTACACTCCTCCTGGGGCAGTCGGGTAATATATCAACCAAAACAATGATATATTAAAGTGTCCTACAGTTCTAATTACTTTTTATCCGACTACTCTTAAGAAAAAAGGCAAATCAAAAGCTATAACCGGAGTCTGTAGGATTTATGCCATTTTAATTACATCACATATTTAGCATTGACGTACAACTCCAGATATACGAAAACCGATGTTATTATTAATTTGTCTGGTGGTGATGCCTTGTTTACATTATTTTGTTGGCATTTTTGTTGTAGTTTTAGTTTTTAAGTTTCTTTTTTCGCTGAAATTTTAAGTCCATGAAAATGGAATTAATCTTTTATTTCATATTTCAATTAATATTAGTATTTCATCTCGTTATGATAATTTTATTCTAAAATACTTAGTCACACCCCTATTTAAAACTCCTCACCTGCCATCTCTACCATCACTTAGCTCTACAAGTAGAGTGCTCAGGACTTGTGTTGACTCTACAGTAGTGCTCTATCGCCTGTGTACCGTCCAATACTGACAAATAATTTGACACCAACAATAATAGCCTCTAAAAGGTTTCCCCTCTCGTGATAGAGTCGGAGGAGGATATTTTTAGGTAGTCTAGGTCTTAATAAAGTATTGTGCCAATAGATCCAGTTCCTCGGTCAGATAACAGACGGACAAATCCCGTATTTTAACAACTTTCGCCGTCTAAGGTGTCCAGTAACTGGATTGTGAAGGTCAGGTCAGGCAGTCGCTCCATGTAAAATACTGGTATTCAGCTGCATCCGGTTAGACTGGAAGCCGACCTCAACATAGCTATAAAAATGTTAGGCAGATTACGATGTATTCTAATATCATTCTCAATTTTTCAAAAAATATCTAAGTATTTGACAGATTGT
This sequence comes from Xanthia togata, assembly GCA_963853775.1. Classification (NCBI taxonomy): domain Eukaryota; kingdom Metazoa; phylum Arthropoda; class Insecta; order Lepidoptera; family Noctuidae; genus Xanthia; species Xanthia togata. Next base: position 9,667,402 of record OY970816.1, read on the forward strand.
GACATTGAAATTTTGTTGTTTTGGCCTAGTGGTTAAGGCACCGTCTCTCATGCACGGTTGTGGTCAATTCAGGGCAAGTACAAATTTGAATTTTTTATTCTTTTTATTTAATGATTTATGTCCACACATATAAACAGACAAGAAGAAAGGAACAGTAAAATACGTACAAAGGTGATGCTTATTTCTAAAGAAATCTCTTCCAGCATACCTGCGATAGGAAAGTGGATAAAAAGAGATGTAGACAACGGGTGTTAGAGTAGAAGAGAATATAAAATATATAAATCAAAGAAAAGCAATAAGGATGTTGACAGGGAAAAAAAAACTATTTAGTCCGTCAGTCAAATATTAAAAAAAATTTAAGCCACGTATTTTTTCTTTATCTTATTAATAAAAAATGACTTACATAAAACACATTAAAGTTGGGGAGTGGGGGCTCGCAACGTCACAAGTCGGTATAAAATCTACGTGACGTCAGGCCACATTTTAGCTCAATGTATTGCCGTAATCTTTTGATTACGAAAAAAAATTGTCTAATAATCTACCGGACGGACAAATAAAACATTTTAGTCAACATCATTCACTAATTTAAATATAATATAAACAATACGAGAATATACTCGTACTTACATGTTTTTTTCCGAGTTTATTCTGGACATTCCCGACATCGATGAAGGAAATACATCGTGAGGTAACCTGTACCCTAATTACGTAATGCAAAATCAATCCGAATCTGAATCGTTTTGAAACAGATTGCTAATCCATTGCTCCGTAAGTTCGAAAAAAAAAACTGCAGAGCAACGTAAATAACGCAATGAATGTTGTTGAACTGTCAAAATGAAACAGATTTGTCTTTATCGTTTACGAAAATATGTTGCGTAATTAGAAAGCTGGGGTACCACCACCTCTTTTAGCAGTATTATGTTAATCTTACTTGAGCGTGGGAAAGAGATGGAGCTAGACGTCCTGTATAGCTCCACTTCTTTCTCACACTGAAGTAACATTAAAATAATACTGCTTAAAGAGGTGGTGGTAGGGCCCCTGGACTTCGCCAACCCGTCTTGAGCAAGCGTGGTGATCAATGCTTGTTCTGTCTCTATTCAGGGTGTCAGGTAAATAAAGGATAACCTTGAAATAGAATATAATAGCTCTTAAGGCCGTTCTAAAAGAATACAAAAAACAAAAAAATCCTGAGTAAGTAGTTACCTAAGATTTTTAACTAACTTTTTTTTACCTTATTTTACATTCTTCTTCACCACGATCACAATTGAATGAATTCCATTGGTTATTATTTTGTTGTAGTAATATTGTGAGCATGAGCAGCGGTGGCCCAGTGGTGGCGGCCCCGACTTATGAAGTTGGGGGATTATAATTATCACTGATAAAAATGCTTGGCTCATTGCTGGTCCTGCTCCACAACTAATTGACATACACAATAATTAACATTTTGAAAATACTGATGGAGCTGCTGAAGATTGTAAGACCATTTTTGTATTGTATAAACTCAATTTCCTTTGTATTATATAATTGCATAGCACAGGTGTGAGTACTATGTACTAAAGAGCTACCCTTTACCGGGTAATATGTAGTATTTCATTGACTTGAATGTGCCCTGGCGGCTGTGAGTATGTCATGCTCACTCAAATGTCTCGCTGATGGTGGCGTGTGTGTTGGATCATTTAGCTCCCTTCAAAATGGTTGAGCTGAATGGTGCTGATCCATGCGTCATGTTCGTGAACGGGCGCCGTCAGTTGGGACTGGTCATCTCTTAGCTGCCATGGCTTATTTTAATTTATTTTAAGTTTTTGAATGATTCTTTTTTTTTCTTCTTTTTATTACGGACGTTTTTACGAACGTGCACGTCTTATTACATTGTTCTCACATGCATAATTTCAAAATGAATTTTGTAACTAATATATTGTATCAATTTTTTATTTTATTTAAAAGAGTGTCCGTGGAGTTTCTTGCCCGTTCTTTTCCATAGGTACCTACTACGCTTTGGAATGGGCAACTAGCTTCATATTTTTGACTGACCGACCCCTTGACAATTCAAAAGTGCCTCTAAATGGTTTAATTGAAATAAATGCTTTGAGTTTGAGTTTGAGTTTGAACAGTAAGTCGTGGGTTCGAACCCAGACAGGCGCATTACTTTGCGTTATTTATTTCATCACCACTGCTCTCAAAACGGTGAAGGAAAACATCGTGAGGGAACCGGCATGTCCTAGAACCAAAAATTCGAAGACGTCATGTGACATCTACCAATCCGCACTGGGCACGCGTGGTGGATTATAGCCCACTCCCTCTCATTGAGAGGAGGCCGTGTCCCTGCAGTGGGAACGTTATAGGCTGATGATGATGATGATGAAGAGTAATATTGTACGTTGAGTATGCCGACAGAGAAGCAGTAAATAATGTGACTAGACATTGAACAGTATTTTTGACAAAAAAATCTTATCCTACTACTTTTTTTTGTATTTTTTTTATAACGGCCGTCTAGTCTATTATGCTATTTCAAGGTTATCCAGTATTTACCGGACATCATGTATAAGAAGAGGCCTTTGCCCTAGTGGGCTAGTAATAGGCTAGTTAAACCTACATTTTTGACATTGAATCTCGCTGAGATGAGTTTGCGACTAAATATTTTTTTCTCGTTTACGCTGTTGGTCCCATGGGGAAAGTTTTCAGTTTGGTGGTTCTTACCGCACCTTTTAAAACCACCCAAAACTGTTACCATGGATTCAGTACATGATTCTAAGCCCCGCTGCGTTGAAATTTTTCGTCGGTTATTTGAAAAGAACACAGCTGTTCCATACACTTTGACCGCGTAGGTATTGCAATTGCGGTTCAGAATCATGTCAGCTCCACATCAAGCTATACATTTCCACTTTATGCTGATCTCGCATTGTATAGGATTTCCGTAAAAAACGAGGTCAGCTTATACTGGAAATGTATAGCTTGATATGTAGTCGTGTGTTTTAACAGTTTTAAGAAAAAAAGAAAGAATGAAATATGTTTATTCTGCACAAACAAAACGCACATTTAAAGAAAATAAACAAATACAAAGATAGCCAAAAGCCTCGTATTCAACCATAGACGCTTGAAAATGTTGTTTATTGGTTAATGTCAAGGCCTCGGACCAAAGACAATGTTGCGTAATTACTGTTGCAATATTACGTACTCTGTGTTTTCACGTCAATGCCCCTGCTACACTGTATACTCACGCCTTCTTCCGATAGGGGTAGGCAGAAACTACAGAACGCCACCTGCTACGTTCATATATCTGGTCATACACGTTTTGTTTTGATGTTGGATAAAAATCCTTAATAATTTTCAATCAAAACTGTCAAGCACCCTTTTCCCTTAAAACAGACACCCAATTAACATCCAAAAAGGCACAAAACAAACATCCATTTGCATCATCCATCATTCCTATGACGTCAGTTAGGCACACAGGAAGACGCAGGATAACGTTATCACTACTGATAAGGAGATGGCTATAAGTCTTTGTGGTGCCGATAAAGTGCAGCTCAAATAGATAAGGAGAGAGATTGATTGGAAAGGATGGGTTATGTGGGTTGTTGTTTAACCGATTTGAAGGGAAAAGGAGGGTTCTGTGTTTGATTGGAATGTAAGTAATGACAAGTACGCAGTAGGCTCGACTTTTTGGGCCAATTCAGTGAGTGGAACGTATTCAGAAGATCTAAGAGTCACGCGATAGAAAGAGAGGCAACTACTAGGTGAATATAACCACTGTGCGACCTGAATGGTACTTTATTGTGTCGAAGAAAGAGTCGCTTTTTACTTGTATGATTTTGCGGAGTGAATCATTGTATTAATCTATGGTAATGTGTTGAAGATTGATTTGATTTTGTTTTGTTAACTTTGGCAGTCGTTACGGGTAGTCAAGAAGCCCGAGAGTCTAATATGGCCGCCGTATTATGCTGAGATAGGGGCCTTTTTGGCCTCGTACAGGTCGTTTTTATTTTGTTAGTTTTGTTTCAAGGCTCGTTTAGACTAGCGCGACGCGACACTGTATTATACCGTGAAGTTTTCTTAGAAATTATATTGTTCGAGTAGCGTCGCGCCGTCGCGTCGCGCTGGTCTGCACGACGCTTCATGCTCTTTTTTTATATTTTTTATTATTTTATTATTATTACTGTTTCTATTTCTTGTGCGTATCCCAAATAAAATATGTTTCTTTCTTTCATAATAACCAGTCAAGGAGGTTGTGGAATTCACATAGGTAGTCATCATGGTTATCCTCATTATCACCGCATAAATGGAGATAAGCAGATGCTAAATGTCAAATACTGGTATTCAGCTGCATCCGGTTAGACTGGAAGCCGACCACAAAATAGATGGGCAAAGGCTGGGTAGATCATGTGACTTTTACCGTATGTACAGACGCCAGCACATCAACCTATACGAAACTGCAAATCTTCTCAATCAACTTTGAACCTTATGCTTTAGCGATAAAGTTGAAAATCTATCAAAGAAATTTGACAGATTTTTGTAGGTTGACGTGCTGGCGTCCTTAACAGTAAAGTAATTAATATAAGTACATAACAACAAACTAATTGTTTTTTTTCCGAAGGAAAGGGTACGCAGCAGTGTTCCAAGTAGTAAATGGCAAGCCCATTGCCATCAACCTTGGTCAAATCCAAATTCTGCTACTGAAAAATTCAAAACACTGTCCGACCAGCGGGGTTACACACTGGCACAATAGCTTTTATTTTGACAGTTCTACAGATTTCGTTGCATTATTTACGTTGCTGAGCAGACAATTTTTGGAACAATAGATTAGAAATATCATTCAAAAACACTCAGATTGTGATTAAAAGTGCGTTAGGCAAATAAGGGTTCTTGGGATTGAAACCAGGGTCAAAACAAAAAAATAAAATACCAGCAATGTGCTTTTTACAAGTTTCTATTTCTGGTGATCCTTCCTCACTTCAAAACTAAAAGTTACCACCCCAAAGTGATACCCCACTACCCGCCTAAGTCAGTAACTAAACTCAAAACTACCCTATCTGCGTACAATATTAAAAACCTTTAATCTACCGTTGCGTGGTGGGTAGACATAAATTCGTGCGCGTAAGCGACATCTGCCGGCGCTAAGTGGAAACTCGCATAACATCGCGCCGTCATAGCCGCGGTAAAAGCAGTAATTTACTTACAGAGATGTCTGTTTTTCTGGAAATGATTTCTCTTCTGTTTTTAAAGAAAGAAAATCCATTTTTTGCAATAAACATTACGCAAACATGGAAAAAACAAGATGCGGAAAATATGCGTCAAATCTTCGCAAAACGGCCATCGCTCAGCATAATGCTGTGAATGTATGGTCTCGTGTGATGTTGTGTGTGTTTTTTTAAGATTAACTACTTCTTTCGAATGGATGCAAGCGTTGCTGAGGGTATCTTATGTATAAAATCCGGGCGGGCAAGGTATATTGGTTTCCTTTAAAGAATTCTCGTGAACACTACTCGAGAGAGTGAGAATTCTCGTCTGCACTTGGGCAATAGGCTTATCCCCTACCTCATGGGATATTTCGGTAGGTATCGTTATATTGTTGTAGGTATACAAAGGTAAGCCTCCATCAACTCCTCCGGAGCAATATAATAGGCGTCGTGCAATGTCATGAAGATACTTAAAAATATGTTATAATTAAATCCAGATAAAGAGCCTTATCATTATAAATTGCAGTGCAGGTCAATGTGATAGTTCTCAGTTAGTTCGCTCAGTTCACTTAGTGTCTAATGTCGACCTGATATTGTAGAGTCTGAGTTTATTATTCTTTCTTCTCAGAGTAGTCGGATAGAAAACACCGAAGTCATCCAGTTTTACACGTTAAATAAAACTCACACATAAATATCATTACATTGATATCATTTATTATGTATTAGTGTAAAGTAAGCTCTGAGCCCAGTTTAACACGGTACGCTCACTCAGTGGAGCGATACCACATCCAGTGTCCCAACATCCGCGCCATATAAAGCAAATGAGTCTGAACTCGTTATGTGCAATGAGCATACACTTTCTAGGCACATCTAGTCACTATTATGCACCGTGTGTTGAGATAGCAGATAGCTGCACGTACCCTGATTTGATAGCGTAATGATATCTTAATAACTATGTGTGAATTTAACTGTGAGTAAATATAGAACAAGCCTTGAGACTGGTTCAAAATATCCAATAAAAGTGCATTATCAAGACGCTGAGGATGTATGGAGCAGTAATATTTTTATCGATATTTCAGACTCGGTTCCTTAGTAAAAGTTCTTGTTAATAATGATTATGTAGATATTTTTTTTTATTATTTTAATATAAACACATTTTTTTTTATACGTATAATTGAGGACACGACGCAAAGAAATAACACAAACACAAAAAAGAACAAGTTGGTGGAAAATATGCTCAGCATAATGCTGTGACTGTGACCCTACGCGAGACAGCCCCCGCGCTGGTTTTCAGCGACAGGGTTGGCGTTGGCTTTTTAAGGTTCGTCTGTCCGTCCTTCCGTCTGTCTATTCGTCTGTCCGTCCATCCAATGTTACACAGCAATTTTACTCGGAGAATATTTGCACTATATCGATGAAAATTGGAAAGAAGGTGTTTTCTGTGCACCGGTAAACAATGTATAGTGTAGTAAAATTACGAAAAAAAAAAACAGTTGGGGGTGACACTCCCTATCCATGCATGTAAGTAGCCGAAGGATGAAAAATCGGCCGAGTACGAGTCGAAGTCGCACATGAAAGGGTACCACCGTACAATATTTTAGCACTACATATTTTTTTAAAACAAAAAAAAAGTCGAATAAAACACTTTTCCTGTATGGGAATTGGGAACCCCTTTATTTTGGTACAATACAGTGGACTGCGCATTCACTTGACATCTAGAAATGAATAAAATGTATCTATTGTGTTGAGCAATAAATACTTGAATTTGACTTTTGAATTTGAATTTTGAATTTGAATTTGAATTTTGAATTTTGAATTTGAATTTTTTAACTTTATTTTATTTTTATTATTAGTTGTTATAGCAGTAATAATAATACACAATCTGTGAACATTTCAACTGTCTACCTATTACGGTTCATGAGATACAGCCCGTTGACAGACAGACGGAAGGACGACGGACGGTTGGACAGCGGAGGTATAGTAATAGGAACCCTATTGTTCCTCGTTTAACACCTTCGGATACACAACCCTAAAAAAGAATCGTAAAAAAGTGTTTTTGTTGAACCAAGGAAACACTTCACCAAATTATCTATAAAAAAAAAAAAAAAAAATAGCTAAGAAAAAAAAAAAAGAATAATATTTATTTGGACACAGTTACAACCTTTAGGAACAGACCAGGAATGCGCGTTCGCTGCATGCTGGTGGTCAGGATATCCGTTGAAGCCGAGGGTGCTGGCTGTCTGTGTGACTCGCCTCACGAAAGCTTGCGGGAGTGATGATGATGACGTCACGCTGAAGTAGTTGCACGAAGGCTGCGTTGACGTTCATACTCGGGGTCACCAATTTAGGAGCATGAGGAACAGGGTGTAAAGTTCACTCATCCACCATAGAAAAGGGAGGATCCTCCGACCAGACGGGTGTTGAGTCTGGCGGGCCGACTGCCCGACTGTGATGTCGGATAGTCATATAGATGTCGTCCGCGCGGTAAACTCTAATTGCGCGATGCAGGATTTGTGTGACGTCATTCATGTCTTTGATGCGTAGTTCGTATGTGGCGGTGTAACCGCAACAAACCCTTATATACAAGTGACTAGTTGCGCCCCGTGGTGTCACCCGCATAAGTTATTTTGTCTTTATTTATAGCATTCGATTAGAAGTTTAGATTAGTCAAATGAAATCAAAGCGATTCCTAACAAATTACTTTCCCATGTGCCTTCTAATGCTAATGTTCGTTCTATTAAAATTATAATGCATACGGTAACTGTATCACGTGATAATATATGATTGATAGCAACGAGGCGTGTGTGGGACGCGTCTTTATTTCGTGGCTGACGGCCTGTACCGACGGGTGCACAAGTGGTTAGGAAAAGTTAAAAAAAATATATATTTAACGTTTGTTGCAGTTAAATAACGTGCAATATCGAGTTCTTATAACGTTATTGGATGGCAAACGAGCTGAAAGCCCAGTCCTGAAGTAAAGTGGTCACGCACGGCCATTTTGAAACGTCTCATGTTTCTAATTACATTTCAACGGTAGCTCGGAGTTTGAAAGTTGGCTGTGTGATACCCCCGTGCCTCGGAAAGCACGTTAAGCCATTGGTCCTGCGCCTGATCCCTCTCCGGTCATTGCCAGCTCATTGGACTATGAGAGTGAGGGAAGAGAGAGTGCACCTGTGTCTGCGCACACACTTGTGCACTATAATATCTCCCGCGCCGAAGGCTGGTCTCCGCTGAGATGGGTCGCCATAGACGAAATTCGGTCTGGAGGACTTTTTTACATTTTACCGGCACTTATACCTACACTAGAAACTGCAACACAGCAACGCTGCTTGCCGGCAGAAATAAGTAAATTGGTAAATGGTAATACTTCCCAAACGAGCTCCTTCACAAAGAGTATTAAAAATTCAGGAGAAGAAGAGCATACATCTTGAAAGTTTGGATGTTTGTAACTCAATCACGCAAAATCGGCTAGATGGATTTGGATGAAATTTGGCTCGCAGATAGGTTATAATCTGGGCTAACACATAGGATACTTTTTATTCCGATTTTCCTACGGAATCGAGATTTATGCGGGTGAAACCTCTATTAATTATGTATTCGAAGGTTATTATAAGCCCTTTTGTCTTCAACTGTACATGCAAATCAGTGCTTATCCCAACAACCGTGGTCCGTTCGTTCTCAAATACTTATTGTTTTAACAATACATACATACATTATTAATATTATGTTATCTATTGTGGAGTTGTTAATTAGGAAATTAAAATTAGTACCATGCAAGTCTACGTAGTTATTGTTTTTACAGGTTTGAGTAAATTTTTTCTTAGTTTAAATTACTTAAAATTAAAAATTATTTACGTAATTTTTCTATTTTGTCAAAATCAAGGTCAAATCATTTATTTCAAAAAGGCACTTTTGAATGTTATGGTATGAGGAACGGGGTGTAAAGTTCACTCATCCACCATAGAAAAGGGAGGATCCTCAGACCAGACGGGTGTTGTATCTGGCGGGCAACTGCCCATATGTGTATATGTCGTTCGCGCGGTAAACTCTAATTGCGCGATGCAGGATTTGTGTGACGTTATGTCTTTGATGCGTAGTTCGTATCATATGTCAAAATTTCCAATACAATTGATTCTAGTTGCCCCTGGCCTTCCAAAAAGTAGTTTCGTATGAAGTAGAATGGGCAAGAAACTCCTTTGGGATAACCTTATCCAAATATTTGTCATTTATCACGACCTGAAAAGCAACACCGATGTTAACAGCATTGTTGTGTTTCGGCAGTTAGAGGTAAGATAGCCAGTTCCCCTGTGGTTGAGGATTCCGGGTGAAGCTCGCTTCAAGCTTCGGCCTGATCACCGCTTACCATCAGGTGATAGACAGGTCAAAAGATACCCCTTTAAAATCAATAAAAAAAAGTAGAAGAGTAGGTTAATAGAAGCATTCCTATTAGTACTCTTTATCGGAAACTGAAAACTTCAATAGGTCTCGCAAAACATCAATATTGGCGCCAAAATCCCCCGTTTATTCACTTAAAACCAATTGCAATGAATTCCAAATTCGAAACTGTTAACCTATATTTTTAACCGCCATTTTTATTCGATACGTGCATTGTGGATCGGTGCATAATAGTGGAGAGGGTGGGGGGAGGAAATGACGTCATATATAGAGGAAACTATAAAGCATTAACATCGGGTCGGCCGAATTTTGGACCTGCTCTTCCGTGCATACTTAATGCTGTAGTGGGGGTGGCGTCGAGTGGCCGTTGTGAAAAATATTTCTCGAATCTTGTTTTACAACTTGCAACATATTGGTTTAAAAGGTGGAAGAACCTGCAGTAGGATAGAACCTGCAGATAAAAGAATAACGGTGGTTCTCCAAATCCTCATGAAAATCGCATGAGCGAAACCATGAGAGTATCTCCCGGGCCCAGGATTCATGGTAGTATCGGGAACCGAGGGGCTATATAGGAGTCCCCCTTAAATATTTATTTTATTCTGTTTGTAGTATTTGTTGTTATAGCGGCAACAGAAATACATCATCTGTGAAAATTTCAACTGTCTAACTGTCACGGTTCATGAGATACAGCCTGGTGACAGACGGACGGACGGACAGCGAAGTCTTAGTAATAGGGTCCCGTTTTTATCATTTTGGTACGGAACCCTAAAAACGAACACTATGAGTGTAACAATGATGATTTCCCCAAAGAAAACAAAATTTCATGCAAGATTGGATTTTTTAATCAAATAATTGTTGCAACCGCTGTCTTAGGAATCCCAAGCTCTACCTAGTCCTCTTTCTAGCCACTAGTAGTCCCGCGTAATAGACTCAAAGTTTGCAGCAAAAATTGTTATACCATGGCGGTGAAAATATAATTATAACCACTTAGCCAAAGAATTTAGAAGTGCTACAGATTTAGAATTCAATAGAAAGCTATATAACTGGTTGTGTGAGAGATGTTTTTATTCCATCAATGAATATTTTGAGTGTAAAATGTAATGTAATGTGATTATTATTTCATTTATTAAATATTATAATTATTATGACATCTAATATTGACATTACTTAAATAATTTTGAAACATGTTTATTAATCCGGCTATTTTTTTTGATATGACATCATTATTATTGATTGCTATTTTTAATGTAAATTATTATTAGTGAATAGAATTGTATTTAATTTTATTAATTGCTCTGTAATCTAAATTTAAATTATGAAACTATTTTTATATTATTGCTAACTACTAAATGTGTACTGCATGTTATATCTTAACCAAAGTGTAAAATCTAAATATTTGCACGGCTGAAACGCCGAATATAGTGAAACCCATAGATATTAAGAACTTATTATGTTAGCTACCTATATTCTTGCAAATAAATATATCATTCATTCATTCATTCTTAATAACTTGTAACCGAATTTCGAACAGAAATTCACAATCCGAGAAAAATATCAATGAGAAGTGGCAATTTATTATCAACAAAAGATAGAATCTGTAACGGCCAATACTCGCCACTCATACTATACAACTAAAACCGGCAATACACTTAGCATATTAACTGCGCGACTGCGATTGGGACTAGCTACTGCGCCTGCGCCTGCTTCCACTAACCACTAAGTTACGCGCGTACGTGGGCACATCACTAGATGTTATAGACGTTACTGATTGTATTTTCTAATCTAAACTATAATAATGTCCATACTTTAATATTATATTTTTTTTATTTTTTTTTTACTTTTCCTCATGATCTCAGTAGTAACAATACTTCTAAGTGGTTTTGTAATATAATTTTATTATAAGGTATTTTTTTTTGCATGCTGAAATATGTAAGTACTTAAGCAAAATATGTCGAACTTTTTATATTTAAGACCTTATGTACCATATTTTTTGCATAATAAAGAAATTCAATTCAATTCAATATAAATTCGAAAGTAACTCTGTCTGCCTGTCTGTCTTGTTGTTACCTTTTCACGGCTAAACCACTGAACGGATTTCAATAAAATTTGGCAAGGAGATAGGTGGCATCCTGGAGAAGGATATAGGGTACTTTTTGTCTCAAAAATAATCCTTTAGGGGATGAAAGTTTCAGTTTGTATGGGAAACCCAGCATGTCTTAAGTTAGGGATATGAAAATTCAAATTTTCTGCTTTTGGTGTGAAATAAAGAATTACGCATTTTAGTTTTTTTGTAAAATCATCCCTCTAAGGGGTAAAATATGGAATGATTTTAAAATTCACATGTAATATAGTTTTTTTTTTGTATCTTATTTTCAAGAAGAGTTATGGGATTGGTAATAAAGTCATATTCCGTATCTTGAATTAACATTTAGTCTTTATTTAATTAAAATCCGCCCACTCTATCCAAAGTTATTTTTTCAATCGTGAGATAATTATTGTCTGGTGGAAACATAATTATGGTGATTTTTTGTCAAAATTCTACACAAAAACATAGCAGTTGTAAGCTAATCTTTCTAATATGTAGGTATTACGTGGTAAATGGTGGCACTGAGTAGGTATAACAAATTAGTTAGTATCTACAATTTAGTACAACAAAATTAGGAAAAATATATGTTTACACACACGTATTTACATGATCTAAAATTTAACCGACTTAAAATAATATTAACAATATATTATATACAAGTGTATAAAAAGGGGATCAAAAAGTTCTAAAATGACGCGCCCCACTACCGCATTACCGCATTACTGTGTGTGTAAAATGCGGTAATGGAGCGCGTCATTCCAGATTGGACAAGCTATAGTACCTATTATAATAATTATTATAAGTCTGTGTTGTCTCATTGTAGGGCAAAGGCCTCCCTCCCTTCCTTCTCTACTTTTCCCGGTCAACGGCGATTTCGGGCCAAGTAGGTAAGTACAGGTTCTAAAACACGAACAGCGGACGCTGGTCGCTATTTGAGTTTTAGTACGTATACCTACTCCAAATAAGTGAACACACAACCCACAATCAGAAAATTTAAAACATTCGACATTTCAAACATGGAATGGAACGCAGGGCTGTAAAATAGAGTGGCAGTATAAAAACCGACAATGAATTTTACCGATTGCCGCGTCAGTATACGGTTTTACGGTTTTTGAAGGTTCCACAGACTGAATGACGTAGTTATTGTCCAATGAAATTGCTTTTTTGATGTCCAATATGGTTGACGTTCGATTTTCGAAATTATATGTTAAATGTTTATTAACGTTCTTTTGTTGAAAATGCAGTTGCTTCTCGAAATCATTTTATTCGTTTTTGATTGGACGCCGACAGAGCAAAGGAAGTTTGTATGCCCGGGTCACACGAGGATAGTTTTTGAAGCTAGGTAAGCATTCTATACCTAGCCTTTTCCCAACTACGTTGGGGTTTACTTCCAGTCTAACCGAATGCAGCTGAATACCAGTATTTGACATGGAGCGACTGCCTATCTGACCTCCACAACCCAGTTATTAGGTAATACGATACCCCTTGGTAAGACTGGTTGTCAGACTTTCGGGCTTCTGACGACCCGTAACGACTGTCAAAGATCCACGAATGACAGCGGGCTTAGCGTGCTTATCGAGGCATGGAGGGCTCTCGGTATGTAAAGATTACTCAATACTTTATTGCATTCAATAAGGTTAAATAAAACAGTTGGTATGTTAAACATTGAATCAATTATGGACCCTAATTCACCCATCCACGAACCGACCACAGCAAGCTTAGGCTAACCTGATCGATCAATCCATGCGGCTGTTATAAGGCGCAGGGTTCCGATTTGCCTTTGTCTCTGTCTTTTTCTTTACGTGTAAAGAGTAAAGAAAATAACCACACTTTTGTACTTTTTCAATGTTTTTCGTTGTTTTTTTCATCATATTACTCATCATAATCCATCACTGAATGCAGGTTGACATTAGACATTTTATGGTATATTTTAATTATAATTATAATTGTTAGTGAAGGTATAAACTGCTTTTAAAGACAATTAAGAGGTGTGTTTGAAGATTTTTTTGAAGCATTAATGTATGTTTAATTATGTTTTTAGTTCCATCACTGTATTAAAATAAGACTTGAAAATATCATTCTTATTTTTTTGGTCAAAATTAATTACGGTTTAAGAGATACACTGCTTTAAAAAACCCGTTTTCGGAACCCTACGCCTTAGCCACGAGTCTCGTCTGAAGCTTCACCGGCCACATGAGGCTAGTACACAGTCGAGCCAGGATAGTAAAGTCGATGGTTGGGCGCGATACAAGCTCAAAAATAGCCCCATCCTATTAAACGGTTATATTAGCATACTAGCCTAAAATGAGCATAGTTCTATATGGAAGCCAAAGTGGCTAGCTTGCTAGCTTACTAGCACAACCTTGCTGTCCTAGCTCCAAAAACTAGCCTCGTGTAACCCCGGCGATAAAATTCGTTGCATGTGACGCCCATAGGTACCTTTGTAGTGAAGGTCTTCTGGAGTGTTCTGCCCGCCAAGCGAGCGTCGCGAGTACACTCTTTGATAGCTCAGTACCCTAATTGCGTAATACACGATCAATGAGAATCTGAATCGTTTTGAAACAGACTGCTAATCCATTGCTTCACAAGTTCGATAAAAACTCTGCTCAACAACGTAAATAACGCAATGAATGTTGTTGAACTGTCAAAATGAAACAGATTAGTCGTAATCGTTTACGAAAATGTGTTGCGTAATTAAATAGCTGGTCTCTGTGACAAGCGTGAGAGTACTCCCCGCGTGGTGTGCATAGTTAGCTACTAACTATTAATATTTGTATCTCTTTTTATTAGTTTTTACACATATTGCTCATTTAATAGTATAGGATAGGTAAAGAAACTCACCTAAGCTTGAGGCCGACGAGGAAGCGACTAACTATCAACGATTTTTCCGCTCAAGAAACGTTCAAGAGATGGTCGGACCTACACGGGACCACACGGGACCATGTAGGTCCGACCATCTCTCGGCCTCAAGCTTGGGTGAGTTTCTTTACTTATCATAATTATACTACTAAATTAGCAATATTACAAAAAATATAAAATATTTATATACAAAAACAAACAAACACAACTACACACACAACAACAACAACACACAGAACAAAACAACACACACACACAAAAAAACAACACAACAACAAAAAGAACACAACAACAACACAACCACTATTTGCGTTTGTTTGTGTTTCTACATCGTCAATCTTTTATTTATAGGTTGAATACGAGGGCTACTTTTGTATGTGTGTATTTTATGTATTTCTTTCTTTAAATGTACGTTTGTTTGTGCAGAAACAACATTTTATCTTTCTTTTTGTCGTTTCTTTAATCACGATCTCGAAAACGGCTCTAATTGATCGAAGGCTCTAACGATTGCGAATGAAGTTGTTATATAGGAGTTTACTGGGGTAGCTGGGTCTCATATCTGGGAAAATTCGTTTTCTCTGTATTTTCATCCAAGCAGAGCCAGAGCAAAGCTTAGAACAAGATGGCTACCTTAGAATAATGACATAACAGTATGGAATTAGTAAGTGCCTACTATAATGGCAGCATGGAATTAGTAGGTACTATCCTATACTATTAAATGAGCATTCTCTATTTTCACCCGAGCAAAGCTCGTTAAATTCCGATAAATTTAAATAGTTTAGTAAGTATAGTAGATATCTGTGTGTAGGCAGCGTGGCCGAGTAGTCTAAGGCGTTGGTTTTAGGCACCATCAGTCCGCAAGGGCGTGGGTTTGAATCCCACCTCTATTACAGATCTTTTTGCATTTTGATTTATTTTAATCTAAGTTTGGATTTCTATTGCTGAAGCTTCATTAAGCTGATAGCGAACGTACCTGAGAAAGAGAGGCCTATCAACTTAAACCTATACTTAAATAAAGAAATGGCTAACTGCGAATAAGTTTGAGTAGCGGTTCTGTTCACAAAAATAATTATAAAAATATCGTCTCTTCAAAATAAGGTGTGTACCTACCTACATAATTATATTTATACACCGTAAGGACTATTTCTGCTTGCAGCGCTCGGCTGCTATAGCACCGGGGCGGTAACAGATGTGGTCATCGTGTTCACGGGATTTTGTTTTCAAACTGCTTAGATATGAAGTTCTTCGATAGTACAAAACTTCGTTATCCCTGAAGAGCAAGGCAGTGGTGTACCTGTAGTAAACCACATTTCTCCAGTCTCATGTTATAGGGAACAAGCCTATTGCCATCAACCGGGCACAAATCCAGTTTCCAGGATAGTACTAAGAAATTTGTGGTGGAAAACCTCAATAACACTTTGCCCGACCTGGAAATCGAACCCAGGACCTTATGCTCAGCAGTAGCGCTTGACACCACTATTAGTTATAGCTGGTCTTCTTCTTTTCGTGTGGTTAGTGACTAACCTGGTGTCAGAGTTTTAAAGCCGCCCATGGGCCTCTGACTTGGCTTCACATGCCGTCGAGAAATATCTCTCAGGCATACCGGTTTCCTCACGATGTTTTCCTTCACCGTTTTTGAAGCAAGTGATACTTATACAACACGCACATAAATCCGAAAATTCAGAGGTGCGCGCCATGGGTTCGAACTCGAGACTTATGACTTGTCAGTCCGACGGTCACACCACTAGGCTATCACTGCTCTGTTAAAGCTGGTTGGACTGCTAGTGAAAAATAAATCTAAATAGTAGTGGGTCGAGGGTATTAAGTCACTATAAATAGTAGCACAGCAATATTTAATTTACTGTCAAATTAAAATGGAAATAATCTTAGCTAGGATATCAAGAAAACTCCATCAAATGCATAAAATAATCGAAATTCCCTACATTTCACACAAAAGTTTAAAAAAAAAACCGGCCAAGTGCGTGTCAAAGCACATATAATGAAGGGTTCCGTAGTTGGGATGAATTTATGAATTTATCCCAAGAATAACATTGTAGTTGAAAAACTGTAGTTTTCTAATTTACCACCTAAAATTTAGAATATTTGTTGAATTTGAATTAATTTACTTACGTAACACGTCCGTGATTGGATGACAAGAAATTGATCGGTCCATTAGATTCGGAGAAAATTGGCTGTGACAGACGGACAATGGACATACACATGAGTGATTTTATAAGGGTTCCCTTTTTCATTTGGACGTTCGTAACCCCAAAAATAATCTTAATATACTCAAGAAAAGTCTTTAAAAGACAGTGTTAAGCCACATTTTGTTCTAATAATTGCTATATAAAGTTTTTACTTCCATTTTTGTAGTTAAACGACTTTCATTCTTATCGTTTAGAGAATAAAGTCTGCACTTAAAAAAAGTTGATAGAAAAATAAATTTTCTCTTAGACTTTGACGGTGTTTTTATTGCATTTTTTTTCTAAAGTTAGCACTTAAAAAGTTACGTCAAGTGATAAGGTTTTTGGGGTTCTGTGGGTAAAGGACAGAACCATTAGTCTATATCTTAGGTATTCTTTAAGTTACGGATCACACGTTTTTTTAAAGGATCCATCAAAGCAGCAAAGCAAAATTCTTAATTTATTAAGTTTTTTTGCAAATTGCAGCACTTTTTCTTTGTATGTTGATCATAATTAAATTCGCGGCAATTACAATAAAATAAATACCAAATTATAATCATTTAAAAAATAATACAGCGCTTGAAATTATGTGTTTGAAGGACATAAGACTATTTCGTGAAATGTAACGATTTAGAGCTAAATTGATGATATAAATTGTTATAATTTCCATTTTGTTGATTATGATTAATTATGATTCACCCTTTTCCACCCACGTTTGCATTCGCATGAGTTACGCATTGATTAATACAGTATTAATTGATTAATACAATGCGGATGTGGCGGGTGAAATAAATGCGGAAGCTCCGCAATTGCGGATACAGATGTGAATATCCGCAACATTCTCCACGTCACGTGTCAACCGATTTCCTAATTGTACGGAATCAAAATAAATGAACCAGACCCACACTTTCCACTTAATACTTTTAAAAACACGTTTTATGAACAATAAATTGTTGTAAGTGCGAGTTCATTCACAGGTTGAACAGGGCATCGTGGTGTCGTAAATAACGCAATGCAGCTGCAGTAACCAAGCAAGGCTTGGAATCTGATGGGTGAGCTTTTACGTTTATTAGTTTACGAATTACGAGTGCGGTTTATCACCTATCTTTTTGCTACGATACGACAAAGGATCGAGATGTACTGAATTGAAACACCAAACGTAGAAGTAGCAATGGCTTAGTTTAGCTCCACCTAGGATTGATAGACTCTGGCTTTATCTGTCTATGTGAATCTGTCTTTCAAGCATAAGCTTAGCATAATCAATCTATAATATGTCCCACAGCTGGGTCACAGGCCTCCTCGGTAAGAGGGAGTGGACCGTAATCCATCACGCGGGCCCAGTGCGGGTTGGTAGATGTCACATGTCTTCAAATTTTTGGTTCTAGGACATGCCGGTTTCCTCACGATGTTTTCCTTCACCGTTTTGAGAGCAGTGGTGATGAAACTACGACCTAAAAATCGTGAGTCATGGCGTTCCCACTACTAAGTAAATGAGAGCGAGCCTATTATTATTTCCCGGGCACAAATCTAGACTACAGGCTGCTAAAGAGAAATTCCCGATAGAAAAATGCAATGACACTTCACCCTATTTGGAAATCGAATCCACTTCACCACACTTTCGACCATTTGACCACTAAGCAGTCAAAGAACAAAATGGTCGTAAATTTACCACAAGCCACCTTCAAAGATCCATTCACCTCACACCCACATTAATGGCAAAAACACCATAACTGCATCATAATGTATATCTTTGCCAAAATTCTCATGGAGTACCCCCTAATTAGGGTACCGTAAACCACAATTAGGGTCCCCATATACCACTCAAGAACTCGTTAAGTCGCCATAAAGCTCATGGGACAGCTCAGGTAATTAATACACGATTTGCTGGATAATTGTTCGACTTAATTAGCAATTGTTTTGTTGTTATAACAATGTGTGGGTTTAGGTAGGTGCGGTGGTATAAGCGGAGCGGGGAGCGGGTTTCACATCGCCGGTAGCACATGTCCGCCGCGAAACCATAGCAGTGAAATTGCAGTAAATTCAACTGGCTCGCGTCATATTCCGCTACTTGAGTTCTGCTATTCGAATTTCGAGTAGCGGAACATGACTCGAGCCAGTTGAATTGAATTATTGCGGTTTCGCTGCTATGGTTTCGCGGCGGAGATGTGCTATCGACGTCATGGGTTGATAGGTACACACATAGATATAATATAATATTTCTGTGGGTACACACAAGACGCCTTTGGACATGCTATCGTATCACGGGAAGCGTGGCCGACCTACATGGAGGACGATCTAGCATCACCACTCGAAAACAGGAGCGGTACATCCAAAATACTGCTCGATGGAATCGTACCATGACCGCCATGACGTTGTCTACGAGGCTCCACAGCTCTTCAGGCTTGCTAATAAACGACCAAACCATCCGAAATCGCTTACGTGAAGTGGGTCTGCGTTCCCGAAGGCCGCTGAGAATTCCAATAGCACCCCGCAATTGTTGGACCCTTTTATAATGGGCTCGCGAACACAGAAATTGGGAGGAAGAAGACTGGCGTTGTGTTTGATTTTCCGATGAATCTCGTGACGGTATGAGGCCGGATATAAGACGTACCCGAGTTTGAAACGGAACTTTAAAAATAAAAAAACTTGAGGCGATTCGCACGCAGTTTATTTGTAGGCGAATCGATTTCTGGAGTTGTCGATTCGCCTACAAATAAATTAACTGCGTGCGAACTGCCTCAGGAAAAATAATATTTTTTCAAATGTCAATTCGCCCGTTTCGAGCGAGTAAATTCGTGCCATTCACCAATAAGCCAAATATCATTAATTCAAAAATCTTTATAAAAAGGGCAGAAACTCACGAAATACATTATTAATAAGAAATAATAATAATAATAGATGAAAGAAACCATACCACGCTCGTTAGCAAGGTAAATCTTTTGATAAAATCATATATTCGCCGATACTTTTGTGAAAACGTTTACAAAAGAAATCTATATTTACCTCATTTTTCAAGGAGACAAATTATTACTGTATTCAGAATAGATTTTTATTGCTCAGGCATATCATTAGTTTTTTGTTTTAATTGGTGACTATTTTTGGAGCAGGTAACCTAGAAATCCTACTATAATAGCTATAGGTATTCAAAATGTTTTGACAAATAGAGGTAGGTACTGGCAATGAAGCTTATAGTAACTTCATAGAGTTATCCTGTACAGTGTCCAGATACCTCAAAAAGCAATCTGCCTAGCCTTTTCCCAAATGTTGGGATCAGCTTCCAGTCTAACCGGATGCATCTGAATACCGGTATTTTATATGGAGCGACTACCTATCTGACCTCCATAACCCAGTTACGGGGTAGCACGAGGTAGGTACCCTTATCAAGCAGTACTTAGTAAGGCTGGTTGTCATTGTCAGACTTTTGAGCTTCTAACGACTACCCTTCACGACTGACAAAGATCTACGCCATTAAGAACCTATACTCCATTTGAAATAAACCTTTTTTACAGCCCGCTCAACCGATTTTGACTTCTATTGCGTTGATGGCGTGACTAAAGGCAACTGCAGTAAACAGTTGGTATTGTAACCCCTTTTTTGCTTTTAATGCCATCCTACCTACTACGGTATAGAAGTCAGAATCGATTGAACGGACTATAAAAAAGGTTTAGTTAAATGTCTAATCTTATTTCAAATGGAGTATAGGTACACACGGCTACACATCAAGCCATACATTGCCAGTTTATGTTGATCCTGCGTTGTATAGGATTTACGTACAATGCGAGGTCACCCTATACTGGAAATATATAACTTGATGTGTAGTTACATCACATCGAAAGTTTTCAAAAGAGTAAGTGGAGTGGTACCTATTCCTATGGTTTTAGTCCCATTTAGGTTACATGGGAAGACCCTGATGTCAGTGCTACTCCAAAATCTTGAAAATGGTGTCCTTGACCATTATTTTATTTTTCTTCTTCCTGGCCTAGTCCCATGTTTCTTGGGACCGGTGTAACACGTTTTTAGGGTTCCGTTCCGCAGCTTACCAAACGGAACCCTATTACTAAACCTCGAATCCGCTGCCCGTGCTTCTGTCTGTCTGTCTGTCAGCGGGCTGTATCTCATGACCCGTAATATATTGCCGTTATATCAGCAAATATTAAAATTAAATAAATATATAAATTAAAGGGGCCCCTTAAAATAAAAATATATATTTAAAAAAAAATCTTGTCTTCGGATGTGGGATGTCATTGTCTAGAGCTCATCGAGGAGAATACATATATATATTTTTTAAAAATAATTTATACAAAAATGAATAAACAGTGGCCGTAAGTTGTCAGTTTTAAACCATTTTTGTACGAGCTCTATCGCAACTACTAAACAAGTTAGGGATTTGAAACTTCTGTGTATCATGTGATCAACAATTCATACAATAAACGCGGATTCATGAGGTATTTTATTTAAATATGGGTGGTTTTCTGCAACTGCAAAAGATAACTTTGTAATGCATGGTATCACTATGAAATACAAATTTAATTTTGCAATTTAGAAAAAATAAGATGGAAAATAATAATATTCTTCGTTTAGTATTTTCATTTATTTGCTAAATATTGCAAGGTTGTACAGTGGTACGGAACCCTTCGTGTGCGAGTCCGACTCGCACTTGGCTAGTTTTTTCTTCTATTCTCCCCTGACAGCTGTCACTCTATCATTCACTTCCTTATTTTTTTCATCATTTCCTAACCTTTTTCGGTTACACCGCTCGCTCCGCTCATAAAATCGCTTCCGCTAATCACAATACCAACACCCTTAAGTACTTATTTACATACCGGCCACATTAAAAGGTGGCAAACGCATATTCATGTGTCAGCCACCGTTTGAGTCGCGGGTTCTACTCCCGGGTAATGACTTCATACAACTAGGTGTATAGAAGTCTAGGTGTGTTGCTTACCAAGTGGGTTTGGGCCACCCACCAAGAAGAATATTATGTTATTTTTATTATTAACTCCGAATTTTTAAATCCTACTTAACGAGATACAAAACTGTTGCCTATTCCAAAATCAAAATTATTAATTTATTTCACATAAACCTAGATGGGCACTTATGAAACGTCAGAAGCTAGGTACACGGTTCCAATTGGTCGTTTCCTATGGAGAAGAGCCGGCATGAAACTCCACGGAACTTCGGTCCAGTCTTTTAAAAATTAATGGCTTTTACAATGTTTTCAAAACCTCGGTTTACAGGTGGATTGACGACAAGACATCAAATCGACACTGAAGAGTTTTTTTATGGTTGCTGATGACCAAGATGCAGACGGCCAGTCTGAAGATAAGTGGTCATCCGTTACTGCCGTCTATGAACATTGGCAATACCAGAGACATTGTAAATGTGTTGCCATCCTAAAGACATTTCAGGGTATGTTCTGTTCACTCATAGACCCATACCCTTCAAACCTAGTCATGGTGGTAGTACTTCCTCGGACGTGCTCGTGGCTAAATAATAACATCCGTACGGGTCAATCATCAAGGTTAAGCAACACTTGTCGAGGTCATTCCGTGGATGGGTGACCGTCCATTACATACCGAGACCCCTCCGTGCCTTGGAATGCACGTTAAGCCGTTGGTCCCGGCTATCATGACAGTCTTTACGGTAGTCAGAAGCCCGAAAGACTGACAACCAGTCTTACCTAGGGGTATCGTATTACCCAGTAACCGGGTTGTGGAGATCAGATAGGCAGTCGCTCCATGTAAAATACTGGTATTTAGCTACATCTGGTTACACAGGAAGCCGACCCCAATATAGTTGGGATAACGCTAGGCAGATTGGTAGTACTTCCCCGGACGAGCTAAATCATAAAGGGCAACTACAACTAAGGAGATTGTTTTCAAATGCAAAGGATTAAAAAAAAACATTTGAATATCAATTTCAACCAATTATAAAATCCAACGCCTTTATTAGTAGAAAGAAGCATAAATAAAAATTTGAAAATGGAAACTGACTTTAAAAAAAATGCAGGCTGCACCCAATGCTACAATAATCATAACTCAAATTTTTAAAAAAAGAACTGCCGCCATTTTGTGCGTCCAAGTCGACACCTACAATTATATTTTCAAGATATTTTATTTCTCATGTCGTAAATTATGAAGGTGGTGGCTTCTACTACAGGTTTAAATATTATTGGTTTTGACTCGAACTCGATTTGGGTTTTGTGAATTATTAATACGTAAAGTTTCATTGAGGTATTCTTGAGTGGAGACCACGATTCGAAAAACGTGAGGTATGGCGCCCTTATATTAGGTGGATCGACGGTCTTCTAAAAAAAAACAAAAAACAAAAATCATTTATTTGCCAAAATAAGGTACAGAAGGTTGGTAAAATGTACAAAATTGTTCTCTTATTCTGCCTTTAATTTCGGCGTGCAAATATAAAATAAAGTTACATTTTATTTAAATTTATTATTGATCAAAACAGTCATTAAACAGATAATCCCATTAAAATTATATTATTGAATTAAGTAAATGACAATAAAAGGAATAAAATAATAATTAATAAGTAATAATAAAATAATAATCATAGATGTCAATAATAACCATGTCAACAATGGGAGAGATTCACCACAATAATATTAACACTAAGTAATTTTTGGAGACACACGACCATGCAATTTACAAAACTTACAATTTATAATCCAAAAACTCATGTACACTATAAAAGCATTTTTCAATTAAAAACCTCTTCAAATTACTTTTAAATATACTTCGCAAGATAGAAGCAGAATGAGACAAATAGCAGATGAGAATAGAAAAGAAAATAGAAGTCGGATATTGCTGTGAGTCCTAAGTTCAGCTGCTGAACATAATTATGAGTTTTCAATCGCACAGTGGTACAATGAACTTTAAGTCAATGAAAATAATGATTTATTTAGCTTAGTTATCATAATAATTATGTCATAATATATTAGGATCGCTTACAAATAATTACAGTAACTATAATCATAGCAGCTTTGAAATATAGACCTTTAAGTACTAACTTGCAGGTAGGTTAACTTTTATTAAAATGTCGAGCCAGAAAATACTTCGCAAATTATAGATACGAGTAGTACAGACGCCAGCACGTCAACCTACCCGAAACTGTAAAATTTTCCCAATCAACTTTGAACCATATTCTTTATTGATAAAGTTGAAAATCTATTAAAGAAATTTGACAGGTTGAAGTAGGTTGATGTGGTGAGTCTGTACCATCCACAAAGCCGCGCCCCACTCCACCCCGCTCCGTACAAAAGTACAGCTTACAGTACAGTAATCGCGGAGTGGGGCGCGTCGTCGTGAATTGCACTATCTGTATAAAAGGCTGTCTTACGAAAATAAAGTACAATTCAAATTCAAAGTCAAATAATTTATTTCAATTAGGCACAAAAAAACAGGAAAAAGTTCCATTTTTTTTATGAGACGCCAGAATGTTATTATTATGTCAGACAGCAGCAGTTAGCAGTAGTTACCCATAGTAATCATTAATTTGCTAACCGGAGCCTACAGTATTTCTCACAATTTTCTCATTCTGGCCCCATAATCGAGAACTAAACTTATCCAACCTTAGTAGCTCCCTTTCGAAGAATCTTTTAGTACCTACATCTGTTGAACTGACGTTTCATTCGACTCCAAATGTGCAAAATAATATTTAAGTCCGCGAAATATATGAGCATAAGCATAAATTATACGGACAATTATGAAAATTCTTCATTATGTGCGTAGGAACTTGAGTCATAGAGATAGAAGTAAATGAGATGTTAAGACATCACGTTTGCATTCCCCAATGGGTTAGACAGAGAAGTCTTATAGTCCATCTACAGCCACATTACGCCAATATTTCGATGTCCTGTAAGTTTGAGGTCGTATGGGCAATCGCGCGGTATAAAATACCAATAGGGATGATGCCTGGGTCAAAAAAAAGAAATTCTATTTAGTCCGTCAGTCAGATAATAAAAAAATATTAGACACGTATTTTTTGCTTTATCATATTAATAAAAAATGACTCAGATACAACGCATTAAAGTTGGGGAGTGGGGGTTGATACGTCACAAGTATGTATAAAATCTACATACAAGTGACGTCATGGCACATTATAACTCAATGTATCGCCGTAATCTTTTGATAACGTAAAAAAAGAAAAAAATACGTGTACGTTATTTTTTCATAATCTACATTACGGACAAAAAACATTTTTTTAGTCATCTTCCCTATTCAAACCTTTACCAATTTTATATTTTTTAATAAATTTCATAGATTTTAATTTTATTAAAAAAAAATATAAATGACACTTTTTGCCGATGTTATCAAATTTTCAATATTAGCGCTTTTTATTTGTCTGCTTCATTGGTTTATGCATGTGGTGTTACCAATAAGTAACTGTTGCACTGTTATTTACTTTATAAAATGTAGTGTATGTGTTTGTATCAGTGTAATCAATTGTTGGTGAACCTAATTTTTTTTTTTTTATTTGGATTCTGCCAGAGGCTTTGCCTGCGTGATATCTTTATAAATTATAGCCTATGTTACTCAGTGATAATATAGAATTATATTGGTGAAAGATTTTTTTAAATCAGTCCAATAGTTTTTGAGTTTGTTCATTACAAACAAAAATACAAAATATTTTCTCTTTATTATTATTACTAGCTTCTGGTTTCGTCCGTGAGCCTATAAGCCTTCCTTGAGATTTGGGCTAGTCAATGCAAAAATATTTTTTCAAAACCGACTGGTAGTTCCGGAGAGTACCCCCTACATACAAACAAACAAATTTTACCTCTTTATATTATTATTAATATATTATTACTTCCTTTATTCAACTATATAGGTCTTATATATAAATTATATTTATATTCAACACACATAACATCACGCCTTGTTTCCCCGAAGGGTTGGGCAGAGGTGTACCTGTAGTAGGTAGGTACACCCACATTTCACCAGTTATGTTTAAGTCCCTTGTAATAGGGGGCTAGCCTATTACCATCAACCGGGCACAAATCCAGACTCCGGGCTGCTACTGAGAAATTCCAGATGGAAAAACCCAATAACACTTTGCCCGACCCGAGAATCGAACCCAAGACCTCATGCTCAGTAGTAACGTTTGCGACCACTACACCAACGGGGCAGTATAGGATAGATAGATTGATAGATTTGTTTATTTGCATAGAATGTAGGTAATTAATACAATTAGGTGTTACAATATTTTGGATCCTTATACATTCTGCCTCATGGCATGCAAAATTTAACTTAAAACTACAATAATTATTCTATTTACTTAGAGCTATTTAATTACTTAATCAATGAACATTGCAAGCTAAATAGTCTTGTCATTCAAAAAATCTGTTACAGAATAATAAAATTTTTCAACTAGTATTTTTTTAAAGTACTTTTTAAATCTTCCTAAAGGTTGCTCTTTGATCACTTTTGGTACATGGTTATAAATAAGAGGAGCCATGCACATAACACTATTTCTCAATAATGCAGTTTTATATCCACCAATGCATAACTTGTCTTCGTATTGAGTTCTTAAACTTGTAGTCCTGTTTCTAGTATTTTTCAAAGTAGGAGTATAGGTATTACTAGTCAATAAATCAACTCAGTCTATCGCAGTCCAGTGCTGGACATGGCCTCTCTCTACGCCTTAGCACCCAGGCCTCCGCATATTACACAGTAATGGTCAGTAAGTTATAGAATCTGGTCACCATTGTGCAGACTCCGCTACCTGCGATATCCAAAAACTAAAAGGTGCAAACATACAAAGCACAAAAAAGATAAATAACATTTCTTACTTCAAAACAGGGGGCGTTCCCTCCAGAATTTATGATCTGCGTATCATATTGGATTAATTCCGACTACCTTGGCAAACACTGGTGTTTTATTTTGTAAAAATAATTATAACATGCGAATGTTGAAAGACTTTTGGTTTGCGATGTTAAGCAGTGATTCCCGTGGTCAGTCAATAGATGGGTGTGCATTTACTAAATAGAGATCTAAGTGTCTCATAGAGGTCTTTAATATTTTTGGTTACGGTAGAAATTGTAAATCAATGATAGTCGTTACGCTTCTAAGACGAATTCAACTAAACTTTTAGCCCAAGTAAGCACGGACGTAAAAATATCACTTGATTTTCAACTCTCGGTGATGAGCCGAGCGTTGAGAATCCAACGCGTTGGGACGCACTCTCGTGTCAGCGCGTAGAAAAACACACTGTTGGATTTAAAACTCTCGGCGCTAAGCAAAGCGTTGAAAATCCAGTGCACGAAAAAAAATCGACGCGATTTTATTATGTCCGTGCGTACGTGGTCGAATGAAATTTGAATTTTTGACAGTTTTTAGTGAAAAACTCGACAATTTTCCACAAGATAATAAGTATGTGATTTTGATAAAATCTGCCTTTAGTACAAAAATCTGACAGTAGATTAACCGATTTTGGAATCCTTTTTTCCTATGCTTTTACCAAAACAGGCCATAATATGGTAACAATGATACAACATGTAAAAAAAACCCTGTCCGATCCGTGAGGGTGTGGTTAAGTATTGTACTGAGAGTACGTTTATATGGAAAATTTCAGTAAATTTTCAATGGGAAATTTTACCGGGTAATTACATTGGGTTCGGGTGGCCGTCGGAACGTTTAGCGGGTGTCTACAAGTCATAACTTTGAAAATTTGCAAATTTTTAATGGATTCGGGGTCATTTTGTTACCTACTAAAAGTATTAAGTACTAAATCATTTTTTTTTACTTTTTGGTAATTTTATTGCAGTATCTATGTGCCCCATACGGATCGGACAGGGTTTTTTTAGTTATTGTATTTAAAGGGTCAAAAAAACCCAAAATGGTCTTGTAACAGTCACTTTAGTGGAATGACCACAATGGTTCGTCTTTATGAACTCTAAAGAGATGTAAGTTACTATTATTTGGACTGACTTTATGTGGTACCAGTTATAAGAGCTTGGAGTATTTATTCAGACGTGGAACAAAAAGAAATGATTAAAAACTCAAATAATGATTAAGAAACTACCTACATATAAGTTATTGGCACATACTTGATTCTATTTACAATTTAAAAGGCAGAAAGCACGTCTGTATATTAAGCCCCTTGAAAATATTATGTCAAACTAATTGAAAAATGAATCCTCCTGAATATCAGGATGGCAACCAGTCGGTTATCTTTCAAGTTGATGGCACGTAAACATATTCGTGAAAAGTTGGCAGAATCTTTGCAGTGCTGATTTGCTGGATTTGTTTTCTCCTCTACCTATCGTTATTTCTCCTGACAAAGTTGATTCGGTTTATATGTATGTATCTATGTATGTTTTATGTATTAGTAGGTATTCATTATCAAGTTATCTATCACTTATGTTGCACCTGCCATGTTTTGTCTCTGCACCACCCTAAGGTTGACTGGTAGAAAATGCCTCAGGCATTAAGTCCGCCTTTGTACAGTATTTTTTTTACTTGTGCATAAAGTTTTAATAAATAATAAATTAAAAAAATAAAAATGACAGTTTGACAGATTTTGTATAAGTATATAATAAAATATGTTTATATATTATGCATATTTATTCTTACTGCCTTACTAATAAACGTATTATATCAGGTGAATAGTTACACACCGTTTTCTCTCTTTCAGTCGTCAGTAATTTGACTTTCGAAAGAAGAAGACAAAGCGTTGTGTAACTACAAAGACGCTATACAACGTTTATTAGTAAGGAGGTTAGGATAAAAGTCTGACGATTGAAAAATCTGCCCTAAATAAGCGATAACGCCACATGTCTGCTAAATTGACTAAAGAAGAAAGAAAGTGTTTAACTACGTATCTTCATGAGTGTGTGTTTTCTCAACGGTAGACTGTCAGATAGGATACACTGAACTAATCTAGATTACGTTATTTTATTTTTAAATAAAAACACAAAACAAATATTATTCTTAAATAATGAAACCCAACGACTACAACACTCAGATTAAACCATGATTTTAACTGATCGTGTTGCAGTTTTAATTTGCCAAAAACTCAAAACGGTCGCTTAGGTATTTAACTAAGAACATAAATTTAAAAGTCGCTTCCTGTTCTCTCTTAGCCCACACCCCAAACCATGGCGTTGCCCACGCGTGGGAGTAACTCATTACAATGCGGCACCATTGTGCAGTTTATTATTATGTAAACACAGTCTATATTAGTGTGGACTAGGCTCGGAAATAGTCCTGCTTCTGTATCGGCACGAGTTGCACGAGAATAACTCATGTTGTGTCTGTAAGCCAACTATGTAGCAGTGCTGATTCTGGTCTTACTGATCCAGGTACAAGGGAAGTACATAGATCATTATCAACATCCTCATTCAGCTGAAAGACGTCCACTGACGGAGGTCACCACATTGAACGGTAGTGCTTCTCGCTTACAGTGTATTTCTGAGACCTTCACCAAGTTATCGATCTACCATGTAGGAGGCCTACCAACGCTGCAACTCCTGGTACGTTTTGATTCCAGAACCTTTCGGTTCCATCAGCCATCCGTTCTGCGAGTAATATGCTAAGTCCGTGCGCGACTGCTAGTTACCGCCTGCGGTATGTGAGCGGTGAGACGGGGAGGGCGCCATTGACAAAATTGGCAGACTGTGTTCGCTTGGCCTTTGTCTACCTCCCCGTCTCACCGCTCACATACTTCAGGCGGTGACTAGCAGTCGCGCGTGGGCTATACAAGCCAGGTATCCAGTATCCTGTCGTAAATATGGCACATTTGGTTAAAGACAAAAAGTTCAGCTATTGTAGATCGTCTGTGATCTGATCAATCAATAGTCGCTCCTACTCTGTTGAAAAAAAGGCTATTGCTCTGTAAGACGCCCAGTATAAGGCTGATCATAAACTGCCTTGGCCTCATCCACACTATGAAACTATACTATGCGTGTACGCATGACAATACTAGCTTCCGATGCCGGTCGACCCACTCCGGCGCACCAATTGTATTGATCACTAATCAGTTTCCCTTCAAAACGTATAAAGATTTTTAGTTTAACATAACTTTACATTTCATTAATGTTCTTTGTGATGTTTTGATTTTTAAGGGGATCGCAGAATGTAGCCTAACCATAGCAGTTTTCTCATTAGCATAAATCTCAGAGAATTGTCTTGTACTGGTCTAAAGCAACATTGTAGCCTGGGAAAAGAGTAGCCTTATAGTCTAGCTATGGTTACCCAGATCACACTAATATTATGAAGGCGAAAGTTTGTGAGTGTGTATGTTTGTCTCTTCTTCACGCTAAAACTACTGAACGGATTTGGATAAAATTTGGCACACAGATAGTTTATAACCTGGATTAACACATAGAATACTTTTTATCCCGATTTTCCCACGGGATCGAAATTTATGCGGGTGAAACCGCGGGGCGCTGCTAGTAACCCATAAATACAAGCATTTATCTTCCTTTGCAGGGTAGGTGATGTGCAGGCCATGTCAAGATGACAGTTGGCATTTGTATCCGTGCCATGAGCGCGGTACTAAAATCCCAAATCACTTCACTTTTTGTCAAGTATTGACCAGCGGGGTGGTTGCGTCACATTATAACAGTAGCAGTGGGTTTCATTTTGACAGTTCAACAACATTCATTGCGTTATTTACGTTTTTGAGCAGATTTTTTGTTGAACATTTCGGAAGCTATGGTTAAGCAATATCCTTCAAAATGAAGCAGATTGTGATTGATGGTGTGTTTCACAATTAGCGTGCTGTTTAGTAAGCTTCTTGAGAGCACGCTTTTTTTTGTAATTACAACAGAGTATTTTTTATTTTATTTTTGACGACTATCTGAATGAAGTAAGGACAGTCCTTATCTGTCCTAATTAAGTATAGACAGTCCATAACTGACAAAATTAAGTATGTACAGTCCCTATCTATCCAAATTAAGTATGGACAGTCCTATCCATCCAAATTAAGTATGGACAGTCCCTATCCGTCCAAATTAAGTGTGGACAGTCCCTATCCGTCCAAGTTAAGTATGGACAGTCCCTATCCGTCCAAATTAAGTATGGACAGTCCCTATCCCTCCAAATTAAGTATGGACAGTCCCTATCTATCCAAATTAAGTATGGACAGTCCTATCCATCCAAATTAAGTATGGACAGTCCTATCCGTCCAAGTTAAGTATGGACAGTCCCTATCCGTCCAAATTAAGTATGGAGAGTCCCTATCCGTCCAAATGAAGTATGGACAGTCCTATCCGTCCAAGTTAAGTATGGACAGTCCCTATCCGTCCAAATTAAGTATGGACAGTCTCTATCTGTCCAAATTAAGTACACACAGTCCCGAACAGTCCTAATTAAGTATAGACAGTCCATAACTGACAAAATTAGGTATGAACAGTCCCTATCTGTCCTAATTAAGTACGAACAGTCCCTATCTGTCCTAATTAAGTATGAACAGTCCCTATCTGTCCTAATTAAGTATGGACAGTCCTTATATCATTATGATCAGTTATAGTTTGATTGACAATTACATCTTCTGTGAAATAATTAGCAGACAATACCAACTTCTTTGACATAGCAATCAACTTAAAAACAGTAATTACTAAATAAAATACACAACAATTATAATAAAAGGGATTAATTTAATAACATTTATCATCAAAGAGATTTGGATGTAAAACTAAATGTTTGTTTATGAAATACAATTAGGATTGGCTTCCTGAGGCAGAAAAAAGCGCTTGATTACTCGAAAGATATCTTCTGAGAAAATAAAAGGAATTTGGATTTGTTCAATGTTGTGGGTTCTGTAGGTAGGTAGTATGGGTCATTAAAAATAGGATATGGGATTGTGGTAGCATCTAGATAGCCACATGCGAACTACGCGTCACGCAAAATCCTGCATCGCTCAAGCAGAGTTTACCGCGCGATCAGCATATATATAACTTCCTGACATCAATCGTCGGGCAGTTGCCCACCAGACACAACACCCGTCTGGTTGGAGGATCCTCCCTGTTCTATATGAGTGAACTTTAGACCCTGTTCCTCATAACTCTGTCATTTTGTCTATTCTTCCGTTGACAAAACCCGTTTCTATGGTGGTCATGTTAAGCGTGCAGACGGGTGTCATGCCTGGTGGGCAATAGCCCAACGATTGATGTTGGAAAGTTATATACATATTGATCGCGCGGTAAACCCTGCGCGATGCAGGATTTGTGTGACGTCAGGTCTTAAATGCCTAGTTCACATGCTGCGTTGTAGATGCCGCCACACTCTATTATAAGGGAGCGATTCCAATGGTCACTCCTAAATGTTTGCGGAACCCTAACCCAAAAAATCTACACGCATAAACACGAAACGAAAACCAATTAAGTTGGCAGTCGCCACCGTACGGAACCATCAATACGAATCAACCCGTTGCTTGCGATTAACTGCCAGGTTAGACCGGGAGATGGATTGCAGGTTTGTATCGTCATCTGGGATTAATTTAAAATAATTAATCGACCCTAGATATTCCAACTAATGATGAAAGAGGCATCAAATAGGATATTTTATACATTTATTTGACTCAGGTCAAGGCACACAATATTCACACTAAAACAAAAAAAAACTTAGAATAGTACTGTGTTCGTCACGGCTGCGCCAAATAGGCCCAGTTCAGCATAAATGCCAGACAACTAGTGTCTGACGCTGGTTTTCAACTGGACCTTATGTTACGAGGACGTCTTACGAATGTAAATCAGTTTTATAGTCTTCTTTTCGTGTGGTTCGTGACTAACCTGATGTCAGAGTTTTAAAGCCGCCCACGGGCCTCTGACTTGGCTTCACATGCCGTCGAGAAATATCTCTGAGGCATGCCGGTTTCCTCACGATGTTTTCCTTCACCGTTTTTTTGAGCAAGTGATAATTATATATTACGCACATGAATCCGAAAAGTCAGAGGTGCGTGCCTTGGGTTCGAACTCCAGACCTACGACTTGTCAGCCTGATGGTCACACCACTAGGCTATCACTGCTTATAGTTTTATAGTGTGTAAGTGTTTTATATTTAAATAAAAATAGATATATAAATGTAAAAAAAAAATTAAACACTGCGACAGAAATAATTAACTAAGGTGTATGTGACTAGCTGAGTTGGTGGCCACAAGTGACAATAAAATCCATTTTTTATTATTATTATCTAGCAAACTTTGCTCTTTCAAGTAATCTAGCCTACATTTCGCACCGTTTTCCTAGAAAACACTTATAATTAGACGTAACCTCAGATTTGAAAACCAATCCTAGAGTCGAGCTACTATTCCTGTTAGAATTATTTCTGAGTAACTTGAAATAGGATACGATGAAATAGGGTTTCTATCCATTCGAATGAAACCACTATCTGACCGTTGTGTTTCGTGATATCTCTTTCACCCTAGCTCCGAAACTACATTCGTGATCACCGCTTATATTTCAGCGGCTGGCCCGCCCAAAATTTAGATTGGATTCATCACCAATCAACCTCTTTATCTCAATCACATAAGGTCGAAATTCGCTCATCACTTGTTTGGTAGAAACATTTTAAAACAAACGGGCGATTTCTTTCGCGATCTTTTATCTTTGAAACGTCAAAATGAATTTCTTTAATCAGTTTTGGAATAACGAGTGTAAATATTTAAAACGGACCTTTCATCGGGTTGAATTAGTATTTTTTTTTAATTTTTAGTTGAAATTTGTTTAGTGGAACGAAGCGAGGATGGAAATGAGTGAACTGAATCAGTAAAACAGGAACAATTACAAAACTATACCAAATACGGTATTTGGTACAGTTTTGTAATTTGTAATTTGTTCCTGTTTTACTGATTCTATTATTTTCTGCCTTTAAGGGTGTACAAGTCGACGGCTGGAATTCGTTGGTGGCCGTGATGCATGCTAATTGGTTGTTATATAAGTGTTTATTTATTTGGTTCTCCTTCCTCAATAAGTATTAATCTTTGATAAAACTAACTTAACGGTAAAATAAAACATCGGGTACAATCCTCGTTATTATTATAAGAAAGAAAGATAAGAAAGAAAATACGTTTATTTGCGGTAAACATGACGCAAAGAAAGAACACAAACATATAAAGAACAACTTGGGGGGAAATATGCGTCACATCCACGCAAAACGGCCATCGGCCATGGTTATCAGCGATAGCCGGTACTGACGTGATGCCGTCGACCGGTGCAGCTTCGAATGAAATATGTATAAACAAGAAAAATTGATCCATTAAAAAAAAAACAATTAAAAGAAAGAAAGAAAAAGTATTTATTGGGACAAGCACAGGAGATCTCAAATAAGCTAAACACACACTCATAAAAAAAAAGTAAATTAAAATATAGCAGAGTCCTGTGTGAGGCCAAAAGGCTCCTATCTCAGCATGATGCTGTGACATTTAATAACAAATGTCGCAGCGCTGGTATTCTGATAGGGCGCAGTGATGTGCAAATATAACTTTAATTTTGGAATTCGGTGGCAAAATACAAAACCAGTCACAGTTTAGTGTTTTTTTTTTTTAAGCCGGTTTTTTTTTGTAAAAAGTGTTCACTTTTCACATTTTAGTTGTGGTACCTGCACCACACAAATTCGAATACCACTGCTATGTAAATAACAGTGACTTATAACGTCATCCTTATAGACTAAGTGAGAAAATTATGTATTATTGAAGCAAACTCAAAAACTACGCAAGCAAAGTTAATACAATTTATATGGGACCACCACTGAAGCAAGAACTATCAAAAAAAAAAAAAAAAAAATATTATTAGCGAATCGCGCAACATACATTTAAAAAAAAACAGTCGAATTGAGAAACTCCTCCTTTTTGAAGTCGGTTAGAAAAATAACCCATAATACTTAGTTCTAAATTACATAAACTAACAGCCTGGCTTTGAAAATAACTGTAAATGGCTACATATATCACTGTTTCACAAATACATTTACCTCTCAAAAAATGATGCTCACATTAAACAATCAATTCGACAAAATCAATCATTCCCCATAATACTTTATTATACGTAAAACAACCATGTTGCTATAACATATAAATATGCATGCCTGCCTGTCTGCAACCAATCAACTCCTGTTTTGATAGCAAATATCATACGGAAACTCAAATAAAAAATATATGTATGGCAAACAGACATTTCGTGAAAATAATAAAAGTAAAATGGAACTGCGACCAGTGTTCAGCTTTCAATTTACGTGTCGCAGTTAAAGTGAATAATTTAGAGGGTTTTTGTGGAAACATATTTGGCACTACCTCGTTGGTGTAAACTCAAACTCAAACTCAAAGCATTTATTTCAATTAAACCATTTACAGGCACTTTTGAACTGTCAAGGGGTCGGTCAGTCAAAAATATGAAGCTAGTTGCCCATTCCAAAGCGTAGTAGCACGCCTATGGAGAAGAACGGGCAAGAAACTCCACGGACACTCTTTTAAATAAAAAAAATGATACAAAATATTGGTTACATCATTCATTTTGAAATTATGCATGTGAGAATTCATTTTGAAATTGTCACAAGGGCTATACTGCTGAGAATGAGGTCCACTACCCTAATTACGTAATACACGATAAATCGTAATTTGAATCGTTTTGAAATAAAATGCTAATCCATTGCTTCTTAAGTTCGAAAAAAATCTGCTCAGCAACGTTAATAACGCAATGAATGTTGTTGAACTGTCAAAATGAAACAAATTTGCCGTAATCGTTTACGAAAATGTGTTGCGTAATTAGATAGGTGGTTTCGAATCCCGGGTCGATAAAGTGTCATTGGGTTTTTTAATTAGAATTTCTCAGTAGAGCAGTCTGGAGTCTGAATTTGTGCCCGGTTTTGCTATCAATAGACTCGCCCCAATTACATGGGACTTGTACCTAACTGGAGGAATGTGTGTGTGTGTATTGTAGGTCACTTCTGCCTAACCCTTCCATCTAATACCAGTATTTTACATCTGACCTCCACAACCTAATTACGGAGTAACACGATATCCCTTGTTAAGATTGGTTGTGGGATTCTGACGACCCGTAACGACTGTCAAAGATCTACGAATGACAGCCGGGACCAGCGGCTCTCGGCAAGCGTAGCTTAACCTTCGATGGACTCGTGTGGCTGTTATTATTTATCCACGACCCAATTTTGTCCTAAGAATTATTTATTAATAAACATAAAACTATCACACCATAACGTATCTTGGAAAAAATAATACAATTTCAATACATACAAAAAATATCTCGGAATCTTCTTCATTGTTGATTCAAGGTCGATTTTTACGATTTCCCATAGATTCAGTCAGAGACAAATAATATATTATTTGCATATAGACGGCGCCACAGATCCTAACCTCTTTTATTATGTGCTAATCACTACAGGATTATGGGTGTATGTACAGGGTGTTGCTTCTTTGATTTATGTGTTTTTTTTTTTTGCTAGTTTATTTTTATTACTATCGCTGGGTCATGCATGTCTCAATTACTACAATATAAAGAGTAATTAATTAAATTAATTGGAGCAGTTTTGAAATACATAATAATTATGTACCTACTTAATATATCAGTCTTGTATGTAATTAAAGAACAGGATATTTAGGGTAGGTTGTTAGAGCCAACAAGAAGTATAAAACCTGTTTTAATGGATTTATTTTTATTTCTTTATAAAAGTATTTTTTTCTTTTGTTACTTCTAATTAAAATCTCATGTACTTATAGCATAATCAGCTTTAATGTTCAACTGCTTTGTGTGAGAGGGAGTGGGCCGTATTCCACCACGCGGGCCCAGTGATGGTTGGTCTTCGAATTTTTGGTTCATGGACATGTAGGTTTCCTCACCGCTTTGAGATAAGTGGTGATGAAATAATTTACACAATTAAGGCGCCTGTCTGGCTTCGAACACCGCTGTTACTCAAGTTACCTATGCAAAAAGTAAAATGTAACATAACATAACATCATGCCTTGTTTCCCCGAAGGGTTGGGCAGAGGTGTACTGTACACCCACATTTCGCCAGTTATGGGGCGAGCCTATTGCCATCAACCGGGCACAAGTCCAGACTCCGGGCTACTACTGAGAAATTCCAGAAAATAAAAAAATGTAAAATGTTTTTTATTTTATTATAGATATGAAACCACTCGCCACAATTATTAAAATTATATTTTACCAATTTGTCAGTCACTTTAACTTACAATACAGCAAGGAATGCACCAACATGAACCCAAAACCACACGCCATAATTTCGCGATTACTTACTGTTCTCACAATAGCAAAAATGAATGAAACAAAATCCTTATTTCAACGTCATTCTCACCGCACTGACAAGATGTCATACAAAAACTGAGACAACATAATATAAGGGTTCCGTAATCATTGCGGCGGCGGTGAAGCCAACCGCGAACGTTTGCGGTTCCGTACTCGTAATAATTCATGACATTGTTAAGAAAATGAACAAGGATATTTTGTGAGAGCGTAATTTTGTGCTAAATTTTTATAAAAGCCGTATATTAAGCTGGTTTCCTTTTCAAGCGAATTCTTAGATGATCAATACTGAGGGTTTTTTTTGATAATGTACCTACTTGTAATTTCGACTGCCTCGTTGTTCTAGTGGTCGAAGCACTACTGTCGAGCATGAGATCTTGGGTTCCATTCTCGGGTCAGGCAAAGTGCTATTTGGGCACGCCACTATTGCGGCGATAAGTCCCCTCTTTGAGGAGTGGCTGGAGAGGCGCCACGGCGTCCTCACCTTCCGCCTGACGCAGGTCCTCACCGGACACGGCTGTTTCGGGAGGTACCTGTTTCGGTAGGCGCGGGCTTGCGGACGGTGAGCAATGGGTAGCTCGCCGTCTGGTAAGGACCAGGCCCGGGTCGACGGCGCGTTGTGTTCCACGCGCGCCTCAAAGAGTATCAGCGAGTGAAGGGGTCCGATGAGACCATTGCCTGCCGGGGTTGCGGGAAAGACCGAAAGGGATACCGTGGCCCCCTGGCATTGCACAGGCAACAGAAGGAACACGGGTGGGTTTTAGTCAGTAAGAGTCTGACACGCCCTCCCGCTCCACCCAGAGCGGGAGACGTCATTTGATGATTTCCCACCCAAAAAAAAAAAAGGCAAAGTGCTATTGGATTTTTCTATCATACATTTTGCAGTAGGAGCCCAAAGTCTGGACTTTTGCCCGGTTGATGACAATAGGCTCGCCCCTTATTACATGGGTCTTAAACATCACTGGCGAAATGTGGGTGCATCTCTGCCTCCCTTCGAGGAATACAGGCGTGATGTTATGTTAAGTTATTTTATGTAATACTAAGAATAACTTTAATAAAAAGTTACGTGGGAAGCAGTTTCTTAAGGGTGCACTAGTCGACGGCTCGAACTCGTTGGTGGGGCGTGACTAATATGCATACCAGTTAGTCTAATTGTTTAGTATTTATTTATCTAGTTTGTATTTATTTATGAATATATATTTATTTATTTAGTGAAATAGACGATGATTTATAAACAAAAAAAATTCATGAACAGACCTTTGGGCGTACAGATATTATGGAAAAAGTAATGAATGTATTTACTCAAAATAAAATTATTTACACTTTTGAATAAATTTTCTATCCCTGTACGGTCTATTTTGCCATTTTTTGACTACATTAGTTATTTATTTACGAGTTAAAATAGGTGTTGAAATATGTAAGTTTCGACGCTCATTTCGACCAAACCAATTTATTTTTCTGATTCCATATAATTCTAGATAATGGCAAAACAAATTAATATAATTTTTAGTTATGAACGTTCATCGTCAAGTAGACGAGTAATCACCATACTACGTTTATATGGAAGAATGGCCGACTAGCGTACCCTTAATTCGTTTTCAGAAAATTGGTTTAAAGGCAACTTTTTATTAGTTTTTGTGCAATGGAATTTGATAGCGATTACATACTTTGTAAGATAGACTTTTTCACATAAAGTGATGCTACTTTATTTAATTCTATCGAAGGGCAAAACCAAGCGTATTGTCTGTCACCTGAATAAGGCATAATTTTATACCAGCCCATTAGTGTCCCACTGTAGGGCAAAGGCCTCTTGTCATACAGAGAAGGCACGAGCACTGATCACCACGCTTGCTCAAGACGGGTTGGTGATTTCAGGCATATGTAACTATAAGTCCAGGTTTCCTCACGAAGTTTTTCCTTCGCCGATGTCAGTAATATCCAAAATAAACTCAGAAAGTATATATGAATTGAAAATTCTCATATACTTGCCCGGATTGAAACTAACACCCTCGTCCATCGAGGCTATGCCTTAACCGAGGGAGTAATTGCTTTCTTAAATATATTTAAAAAACATCACCCTATATCTTCAAATATGGCGTGACGTAATAACATAAACATTGCATACTAATTCGAAGTCCCGGGTTCGTTTCCTGAGTCGCGTCGGACACATAAAAACGTACAAAAAATCTTTTGTTGTTTTACGTTCAAGGTTTTTTTTGTGAAACAGAGGGTAGGTAGAGGTCATTCTCATGTAGTAAGATGTTATATGTTTAAGTTTTGCTAACAAATTATCGGGTTAGTCACTCACCCCACGAAAAAAAGAAGATTGACGGTCAAGTGATTTTGTTGAGGAAAGTTAACACTTCAGATTTACTAAATAACTAATTATGTTTACCAATCGTGTGGTAAGATCTTGGTTCAGGTCTTGGTGATCTGCTATTCAGGTATTCCAAGTTTAGACATTAGTCTCTCACAAAACTCATGCCACGAAGTTTTTAAGCTTGTTTAAAATAGTAAGAAGCTGTTGCTTGTGAAGGGAAAACATATTAAATGAATTTGAATTTCAAGATGTTCTGGTTTCTGAATTAGTTCCAACACACTACTTTCTTCGTAGTAACGCAACAATGCCTTGCAGGTTAACGGGTTTTACAAAGAAGATGGGTAGCAGCCTCCACCTGTCTGTTGTCTGTCAGTTACTCCAGTTTCACCTTTGATTCAACGGTCCATTTTCAAGGAGAAAAGGACTGCAAAAACAGGGAAAAAACATAAGAATCGCTTCAAATTTACGTCAACAATGTGGGTCGGGACTTGGAGCTAAGTAATAACAGCCGCACGGGTCGATCACGGTTCTGGTTAAGCTAGGCTTGCCGCGGTGGGTCAGTGACCATCTTTACATACCAAGACCACTCCGTGCCTCGTTGCGGCTGTCATTCGTGGATCTTTTACAGTCGTTACGGGTCGTCAGAAACCCGAAAATCTGACAACCAGTCTTACCAAGGGGTATCGTATTCCTCAGTAACTGGGTTGTGGAGGTTAGATAGGCAGTCGCTCCATGCAAAATGATGGTATTCAGCTGCATTCGGTTAGACTGGAAGCTGACCCCAATATAGATGATAATGAATCATATTGGGCTGTGGAGGTTAGATAGGCAGTTGCTCCATGTAAAATGATGGTATTCAGCTGCATCCCATTAGACTGGTAGCTGACCACAATATAGATGATGATGAATCATATTGGGTTGTGGAGGTTAGATAGGCAGTCGCTCCATGTAAAATTGTGGTATTCAGCTGCATCCGGTTAGACTGGAAGCTGACCACAATATAGATGATGATGAATCATATTGGGTTGTGGAGGTTAGATAGGCAGTCGCTCCATGTAAAATGATGGTATTCAGCTGCGCTCGGTTAGACTGGAAGCTGACCCCAATAAAGATGATGATGAATCATATTGGGTTGTGGAGGTTAGATAGGCAGTCGCTCCATGAAAATTGATGGTATTCAGCTGCATCCGTTAGACTGGAAGCTGACCCCAATATAGGTAGATGATGATGAATCATATTGGGTTGTGGACGTTAGATAGGCAGTCGCTCCATGTAAAATGATGGTATTCAGCTGCATCCGGTTAAACTGGAAGCTGACCCCAGTATAGATGATGATGAATCATATTGGGTTGTGGAGGTTAGATAGGCAGTCGCTCCATGTAAAATGATGGTATTCAGCTGCATCCGGTTAGACTGGAAGCTGACCCCAATATAGATGATGATGAATCATATTGGGTTGTGGACGTTAGATAGGCAGTCGCTCCATGTAAAATGATGGTATTAAGCTGCATTCGGTTAGACTGGAAGCTGACCCCAATATAGATGATGATGAATCATATTGGCTTACATTGTTCCCACAGCTAGGACGCTAGCCTACTCTCCGTGAGAGGAAGTGGGCATCCATGAGCCATCACGCGGGCCCACTGTGGGTTGGTGGATATCACATATCTTCGAATTTTTAATTCTGAGACCGAGTTCCTCATTAGATTTTCCTTCACCGTTTTGTGAGCACTTGCATAATAAAATTTTCGTAATAATAATGGATCACCCAAAAGATGCAAACGAAATAGAGATAAGAGAACCCATGAAAGAATTGTGTGGAAGATGGTATGACTAGAAAAGGGGCCATACTGGATAGTAAGCTCCGCTACCAACTTGCTGATATGGATAGTAATTTTACCACAGTAGCGATTTATTTTCATAATAGCTCGCATCACTAGTCTTTAAAAGAACCAAGGAGATAATCTTATGAATGAACTTTGTAATTAAAAAACTATCCTGTGTCATTTTTTAATTAAAAGTTCTTGCTAAAACTAATTTAACTACAGGAAAGACGTAGTTTAGCTAATCAACATTCAAACAGCGTTCAAACAATATTGATAATCCAAAATGGTTGGAAGTTTCGGGTGGCCCAAATTATCTATAACAACTGATCGACGAGACATGAATTTCAATTGCGTTGAATCATAGTTAAAGTGATGGACAGACTGTCAATGATTTTGGATTTTGCATTTTGTTTTTATAATCTTTTCACCTGCATAATCATATCAGCACGTTCAGCCGTTGCGTTGGTCCCGGCCGTCATTTGTAGATCTTTGACGACTGTCAAGTTACTGGGTAATATGACACCCCTTGGTAAGAATGGTCGTCAACTTTCGAGTTTCTGACTACCCGTAAAACGACCTTTACCCAACTATGTTGGAGTCGGGGGTATGGGGTCTTCACGTATAGCCGGGTGCAGCTGAATAGGTACCAGTATTTTACTTGAATCGACTGCCCATGTGACTTCCACAAAGCGATTACTGGGTAACACAATACCACATGGCAGGACTGGTTGTCAGACTTTCGGGCTACTGTAAGTACTGGTATTGGTATTCAACTGCATCTGGTTAGACTAGAATCCGACCCCAACATTGTTGGTAAAGGGTAGGTAGATGATGAGGAATCACATCGGCCTATAACGTTCCCTCCTATAACATTCCCTCTGCTGCAACTCAGGCTTCCTCTCCTGTGAGAGGGACTGGGCCATAATCCATCACGCAGGCCCAGGCGGGTTGGTCATACTCATAAGGCACCTATGTCTTCGAATTTTTGGTTCTGAGACATGATTCAAAGTCAAAGTCGAACAATTGATTTCAATTAGGCACAAAAAAGGCACTTTTAAACGTCAAAATTTACAAAAAAATAAATAATAATAATTGATTCTAGACGCCCCTTCCAAAAGGTAGTTTTCGTATGGAAAAGAAACTCCACCTTTACACTTTTAAAATGTTTTCACAATATGATGTATACATTAATTATATAATTATAAGTGAAGACGGTGCACCTAGAATAAGATTACTATACCACGATAGGTAAAAAGAATGAAAAATGAAGGAATGACAGATAAATTAACTATGTGATAGATGCATGGTGCTCACATATTTACAAACGTAAAATTGTACGATATTCCTAACATTTTAACAAGTAATAATAATAAGTCAGTGTGTGAGTTCAAGTAATCACAGAATATAAAATCAATATTAAACAAAATAATATTGTACAATTAAATTGGCAACCAGTTAGATTTTATCTAGATTCTAAATTGTCCTATGGAGCAGGACCAGCATGTTTCCAAGCATTTTTATCTTGGATATAATCCTCTAATTTGTAATATGCTTGTTTACTAAGTGTACTTTTTAAGTGAGTTTTAAATTAAAATTGTTAATTGGTTTCCTCATAGGTTTTCCATCACCGTTTTGTGATCACTTGCATAATTTTCGTAATAATATGGCTCACCTATGGTGGAATCTACATTGCCCATGCGAATTACGCATCAAAGACCTGACGTAACACAGCATCCTGACGTCAAACCAATCCTGCATCGCGCAATTAGAGTTTACCGCGTGATCGTCATATTATGTACAAGCTGCTCCCGACTTCAACCATTGGTCAGTTGCCCGCCAGACACAACACCCGTCTGGTCGGAGGATCCTCCCTTTTCTAATGAGGATGAGTGAACTTTACACACCGTTCTTCATACCTCTAAACACCCAAAAGATACAAACGAAATGGAGATTAGAGAACTGATGGGAGGATTGTGTGTAAGAATTATATGGCTAAAATGGGGTGAATAGATGACGACCAGTTAAAAACTATGAAGAAGAAGACATGATAACATAAGACATGCTGCACCAACTCCAAATAAACTGAAATAAGGACATTAAAATCCCACCAAAAAACACAAAACCCTTGACCGAAGCTAGCTTCGGTAACTTACCAAATTCCATCCATTTTCTAACTTTTTTTCTCCAAGCCCCGTCAGTCCTAACCAAACGTAGCGGCAAAGTCGTTTGAGTAGGTTTTTTCGAGGTGTTGAAGTGCGGCGCCCGGATTCTGTTTGACAAATAAAGACGACACAACAAAAAACCCATTTGCATGTGTTAATAGTACTGGTATTGTTTTACAAGCACTTTTGAGGTCGACGTCGGATAGAGATGTTGTTTTAAAGTTTTTTTTGAAGACCGGTTCTTAGTTTTTGTGCTAAAATTAGTTTGGTATGTTTATGAGAACGGATATATCGCGAGTCCTGGACTGGAGACCGAGTATCGGACGAGTATTAGTGTGGGACGCCCGCCAGCTAAATGGACCGACAACCTTAAGAAGGTGGTTGGCAAACTGGACGTGGAGGCTGAAGGCGAAGGACAGGGTGTTGTGGCGCAGCTTGGGAAAGGCTTATGTCCAGCACTGGACTACGATGTTGAGAGCGGTGATGCAATTTGAAGGCACCGGTATAATTTCAGGCACATGGGACATTCCAGCTTAGTCTCCAGACAACATCGTAACGTATTTGCGATCCCTGTGGAATTGTCTCAATCGGAGGCGGTGATCACTTAGGTACTATCAGGTGAGCCGTTACATCATTTACCATCATATAAGTACTTACAAATTATAGCGTAATTTTGAACTCCTCTCTAGAACAACACCGATAGGAACAGGGATCTTTCTCGGTATCTGAAAGCG
The DNA here is from genome assembly GCA_963853775.1 of Xanthia togata. Taxonomy (NCBI): domain Eukaryota; kingdom Metazoa; phylum Arthropoda; class Insecta; order Lepidoptera; family Noctuidae; genus Xanthia; species Xanthia togata. Next base: position 9,711,368 of record OY970816.1, read on the forward strand.
TACACACGCAATGAGTAAACGTGAATATCAATGATCGCTCCCTCTGTATGAAACGACATCTTTATCCAGTTGTTGGACAACCATTTGGCTGTCATGATTTCTGGTTGAAACTTCCCGTGACCCAAGGGCTGGCTTTTACCTTGGTCAGAGGCTAAGCATTGCCACGTTGTGTGGCAATGCTTAGCCTCTTGGGTACAAACTAAAATAAACAATAAAATAGTTTTATTTTAGTTTGTTAGTTAATTTATTATTTATGAAGTCTATCCAGTGTCTATCTTTACCTATGAAATTGGAGATTTGTATGATAACTTGAAAAAAAAAAAAAAATGTTTAGCTAATCAAAGTACTGGCCCAAATTATCTATACAATTTTGCCATTTTGATGGTAGTTTGTTTATCCCTTTACTGTAGAAGTCTGCCGGACGGGAGGCGATGAAGTCAGCGAAAGCGTTTTGTACTGCCTCTCGGGTGTTGAATTTTTTCAACACCCGAGTAAAAATTGTCTAAATTTTGAAAAAAAGTAGAAATCTGTTGGGGCTTGGTCTAGTAAGTACGGTGGGTGACGGAGAGCTTCCAGCTGTAACTCTTGTAGCTTTGCGATGGTCTGTCGTGAAGTGTGAGCTCGCGCGTTGTCGTGGAGAACCAATGGGGAAGAGCGATTGACTAGTCTTGGTTGTTGAATTACGAGCTTCTCTATCATTGTTTGCAATTCTTGTGCTATTCGGTATTTCTGTTGTGCTATTCTTGTGCTATTTCTGTTGTGCTATTCGGTAAGAAGCTGTGATGTACAAGTCCGGTACTGGTCCACCAGACAGTCACCATCATCTTCCTATGAGTAATCTTTTTTTTAGCGCACTGATTAGGTGCTGTACCCGGGTCCACCCACGGAGACGCAACGCTTACGGTTGTCGTACAGGATTCACTTTTCATCGAAGGTAACAATTCGATTAAGAATTCCCTCGTTTCTATGCCGATTCAGTAGTGCTATGCTTGCTTCGACGCGTAAATCTCGCTGTTGGTCGCTTAGTTCGTGTGGCACCCACTTATCTAGCTTTTTTATCTTTCCGATTTGACGCAAGTGCTTTAATGTTGTTTTGACACTAACTCCTAGGCCCGCAGCAAGCTCAGCCGTAGATTGAGTTGGATCCGCTTCCACTATCGCCTTCAATTCGTCGTTGTCGACAATGGTTACCGGCCGACCGCGAGGCTCGTTCTTCAACTCAACATTTCCAGATTTAAAACGATTGAACCATTATTGGACCGTGTTTATGCCAGCAGTGTTAGACCCGTACACGTCGTTAATGTTTTGTGTTGTTTGCGCAGCGGTATTTCCACGTATTAACTCATATTTCGAAAATTATAAGAATTTTCAGTTTATCCATGGCGCCAAAAACAACCACAATGTCACAAAAACAAAACTCTATCTAAAAATAAATGACTGAATTTGAAATTAAATTAACACGTCTTTTAAATAAAATTCATTTGAATTTCACAGATAATTAAATCTAAAAATGCTGGATAAAGAATCTCCAATTACACGGGTAAAGCAGCCTATTACATGCAGCACACATGTATCCAATGACTACTAAACATTAATCTATGAAATTGATGTAAACCATGACCTTTTATTCGGCTTACAAAGGGTCATTTTACTCAATGTACCCGACATAAAATACCTTTAGGTGCAATAAAAAAATGTTACACTATATATATTTTATATAGAAAGAAAGAAAGAAAGAAAGAAAGAAAAGAAAGAAAGAAAAATGCGTTCATTGGAATTAAAAAAAAATACACCTTAAAACTATAAAAACACAATTATTATAGTGCAAAAAGGGTTTCAGCTCAACAAAATGTCAGATGACAACACAAAGTGTACAAACCTGACGCTGATTCTCAGCTGCAACCCACGAGTGCCATCCTCTAGAATATAATAAACATAGGGAAGTGTCTTTATAAATAAATTAAAGGTAATTTAAAATAAAATAAACTCATACAAAATCAAATAAAATGTTGTGACATACTCGTACATGTGTGTGAGCGTTGTGTTGTGATTAATGAGCAGCTAAACTTATTACCCAAGATCTGTGTATTTCCTACATTAAAATAATAAATCAATCATCTATAATAATAGAAAGTACCCTCAAGGCAAAAACGTGCGACTGCGTTGTTCTTCTAAACTACGAAACGGAGGTTGATGCGATTTTTATTTTCAAAATTTAAAAAAAGAAAGCAAATGGGTATTTTTTTTGTCTTTGATAAGATAGAAAAACGTGTTATCGCTCGAGCGTTGGCGGCACTAACAGGGATAAAATTAATAATAAATATTATTAAAATGATAGTCATTGGATAGGTACATGAAGTGGGCTGCTTTTGAACAGACGATTAAAATGCCACAGTGAATAATATTATTGCCCCCATTTGGTTGATCCTGCCTCGTTGGTCTAGTGGTCGCAAGCGCTACTGCTGCGCATGAGATTCTGGGTTCACTTCCCAGGTCACACACACAGATTGTATTTTAAGTCTGCGGCGCGTGAGTCGCCGACGCTACGAAATGTTGCCACTTTAAATAATATATTATAATTTGTATATCTGACTTACTATTGTGTTTTTTTTTTTGTCTTATTCTGTTATTTCTCTATATGCTGCATCGGTTGACGTCATCACGTCAACGCCGGCTGTCGTTGAAAACCATCGCTGGTGCTCTGTCTCGCATAGGGTCGCAGCATTATGCTGAGCGATGGCCGTTTTGCGTGGATGTGATGCATATTTTCCCCCAAATTTTTATTTTAGTGTTTATTTTTCCTTTCTTTGAAGTTTTCTTTTTTCAAGGTCGGGTCTAGCAAAATATAATTGGGGTTTTCCATCTGGAATTTCTCAGTAGCAGGCCGCAGTCAGGATTTGTGCCCGGTTGAGGGCAATAAGCCCGCCCCCTATTACATTTGACTTAAACATTTGGGGAAATATGGGTGTACTATAGGTACACCTCTGCCTTACCCTTTGGGGTTACTGGCGTGATGTGCCTAGTCACCATGAGTACTGATGCTGACTCATAACTGTCCATATTTACTTACCCATGTTTATATACAGTTATACAAACATACAGGTACCTATCGATCCAAGTCAATATAAGATTATGTTGCGACTTTGCTCGGGCGTTCTTCGTTGGCATTTTTAATCTTGATGCGATCTTTATGAGTGGTTCAAGTTATGAACTGAATCTGGTTTTCCTGCTTTATTCACTAAGCACAGGCTACCATAACCATTTGTAGGGCAGGTCGAGGTGGCAGTTAACAGTTGGCACAAAAAAATCACAATGACAAAACGATAAAACAATTTCCGAGAAATTTAATAATAGAAATTGTTCCACTAGAGTCGCTTTCTGTAGGATTATTGTACGTAATCTGTTCGATTTATGAACACGACCGACACGACGTGTGACTCCGGATTTTTAATTTGTCTGTCTGTGATGTCTTGTTTTTAACTATCTTTTAAGTTGGCGTTTTTGTCGTAGTTGCGTTTTTTAAAGGAATTGTATAGAGTACCGCTATTTGCGGCATATTAGTAGCGCTGCCTCGGCCCGGCTAAAATGCCGTAAGCATTGCATTGTCATTGTCACTTGTTATTTGGTTTTTGAGGAAAGGCTAATGTTCATTGCTTTCGTCTAGCCGTACAGACGGCTTAACTTACGTGTAGCCGTAATCCCTTGGCTTAGCAAATTGAAATGGCTGAAAGGTAGGTTAGGTTAAAACTGTGACCACACAGTGCACGAGCTGAGCGAGTGAAGCGAGTGGTGGCGAGGGTTCGTTTAGGCATAAGAAAGTGTAATGTTTTGGGAATGTGGTGTTTTACAGCGAACTAACCTCAATGCTTACGGCACTTTAGCCAAGCCGAGGCAGCGCCACTATTATGCCGCTAGCGGCACTTTATCCATACTGCCTTTTTTAAAATTACGTGACAGTAAGAATTTTCATAGTAATTTATTCGGCCGCTAAGCGCGACATCATACAAACATTGTCAGCCGCCTGCTCGCATGTATTTGACCGGTTCATTTTCGATTTATCTCGATGAAGGTTGTCAAAATAATGCTCGAATTTCCGAGCATATTTGAGAAAATACTTTTGCCCTACTGAAGATATAGGCCTGTCTCTTAAACATTCGACTACCTACGAAGTTTAAGTTTTTAAATTATATAGCTATAAGTGTGTGATATAAGTGAACTTTTCATATTTGCGCCTTGTCTGACGCGCGTTAATAATCATTTCATACTTGTAGCATACCGCCTTGGTGTGGTGCACGCACCTGTTGTCGGCCGTCACTTAAAAGTTTAGTTATAATTACTTAGTAGTTTAAGTTATATTTAAATTACGTATTAGCTATTTTGGCTAGATTGTAATGTGAATAAAGCATCATCAACTATGATACTTTATAAAACGAAAAAATAAACTTAAATGTTTTAAAGATTTCCGTCTTGAAATTAAACTGACTTTTTATAGGTACGGAGAACTTATTATTACTAGTCCGTACTGTCCCACTGCTGGGCTAATTCCTCCCTCCATACTTCCGGTCGGGGTTCGGTCGTAGGTATTGCTACACATAAATTTTAATGCTATAGGATTATTGGGCTTTACTAACATAGATCTTAAGAAAATTGTTACATATACACTGTTACACTTATATGGAATCTGTGCGAAATAAATGACTAGTAAATAAATAAATAAACAATAGATAAAGCGTATCTGTGAAACTCCTCCTCAAACAACAAAAGTAGAAGTAATTATTTAAAATTGAATAAGAATGGAATTTACTAGCTGTTCTGTTATTTAATGAAGATATTTAAATATTTGCAATTGGCTTAAAAGGAAATAAATTAAATGAACAAATACTTCGGTTTAGCTATTCGTAAGAGATACTAAAACTTTACCGATAACCGGTGCACTTACCTCACTTAATAACTGTGCAAAATCCTCAACGTCAGCGTATTGTATGGTGTTAATTTATAACTGGCACAGAGGTCGATATAACTGGTTGCGCAGTTCTGTGCAAAACGGCTATTATGTGGAGTTTTTGCACAAAACGCATAAACACTTAAGCGCATAATTATATAGCCCAACGGTTGAGGCGCTCGTTGAGTTCGAATCCTACCCATTGCATTTTTGACTTGCACCCAGGTAGGTTTTCATCATGCAGATCGTTGAAGTGCTTTAAATAGCCGTCATATTCATTATTTCAGGCGAAAGATGTCCTCTGCTGGAGATACCTAGGCCTCCACCAAGCGTCGCCACAGCGACCAGTCCTGTGTTCTTCACCAGGTCATGATCGGTCCACCAGATACCAACGCTGCTCCATCCAGTACGCGGCCTCATGAGGGGCGATTCTTAAATGTACCATGAAGAAATTCATATCTATACATCGTAAGGACAATTTCTGCTTGCAGCGCTCGGCCGCTATAGAACCGGGGCGGTAACAGATGTGGTCACCGTACTCATGAGATTTTGTTTTGAAACTGCATTGATAAGAAGAACTTCTTGTTCTTCGATAGTACAGGACCTACGTAGTACGTACTGGCTAATGTTTTTACCACGGCCATGAGCTACTGACTTCGGTGAGGCCAAACTTCGTGAGGCTACCTGGACTCATAGCCAATATAACTCTGAAATCCTACCCGTCTTGAACGAGTCTGGTGATCGATGCTCGTATTGTAAAATTGCATAGACATGTGTGCACTCGTTAAAAAACTAAAACAAAACCAATAATTTACGCTTTACTAAGTGATAAGAAAGCCGAAACGTACGAGGTATACAGCCCTTTTCAATATATTAAAATCCCAGTTTCCAAACTTGTTTTGAAATCTGGTTACATAACAATTAGCATTATTATTATTGGCATTTTAAACCATTGCTTTGAGTTTGAGTGAGTCGTACCTTCTCTGTATGAGAAGGCCTTTGTCCTGCAGTGGAGCAATAATAGGCTGGTATTTTTATCAGTTTAGCATCAGGTACATTGAATATCAACGTCAAGTTGGAAACGTCCCGTTTGATGAAGTCTACGCTCCGACCCTCAAATGCCCATATCTGCTGCCCCGAGAGCTTTCAGCTCGAGCTGTCAAATCGCTTTGAATGCCTGGAGAACTGCGAGTCAGTGGATGAGATTAACTACAGGTTCGTGGAAACTGTCCGAGCGGTCGGGTCGAAATTTTTCAGACCTCGGCGTACAGACGGGCCGCAAAAGCTTACCGATCAAACTCTCAACCTCATGGCAGAACGACGTTCAATGGCACTGCAGACCTCCGTTGACGCTAAGGCATATGACATTCGCAACTTTAATACGAACCGTATTAAAGAGGTGATAGAGCGGAACCAAGGATCCAAAGTGTTCGCAAGAGACATATCTATTGGGCAAAGCCAGCTGACGAAGCTGAAATCGGAGGACGGCAGTATAACGTCGTCAAAAGCCGAAGTTTTGAGGGAGATCGAGAAGTTTTATGGACAGTTATACACGTCGGTCACTAAACCTGTTGGTAGCTCAGCCCAAGATTTTAGAGCTAAGCTGACCTAAACGAGATTAGGATGGTCCTCAAACAGCTTAGGAACAACAAGGCACCGGGTGAAGACAGAATCACATCAGAGCTTCTGAACGCGGGTGGAACACCGGTACTGAAAGTCCTTCAGAGGCTTTTCAACTCCGTCTTAGTCGAAGGAATAACACCAGAGGCATGGAAAAGAAGTGCGGTGGTACTCTTCTTTAAGAAACGGGATAATACCTCCTTAAAGAATTACAGACCCATCTCGCTTCTGAGCCATGTCTACAAGCTGTTCACGAGGGTCATCACGAATCGTCTCGCACGTAGGTTCGATGACTTCCAACCTCCCGAACAAGCCGGTTTCCAAAAAGGCTTTAGTACCATAGACCACATCCATACTCTGCGTCAAGTTATACAGAAGACCGAGCAGTATAACTTGCCACTATGCTTGGCATTCGTGGACTATGAGAAGGCCATTGATTCGATCGAGACCTGGGCAGTGCTACAGTCTCTCCAGCGGTGCCATATTGACCATCGGTACATCGAGGTGCTGAAGTGTTTGTACAAAAACGCCACTAAGTCGGTCCGAATACAGGTGCAGAGCACGAGAGCGATTCCTCTGCAGCGAGGCGTAAGACAGGGAGATGTTATCACTCCGAAACTGTTCACCGCTGCATTGGAAGACGAAGGGAAGGAAAGGATTTGGCATCAACATTAACGGCGAGTACATCACTCACCTTCGGTTTGCCGACGATATTGTGGTCATGGCAGAATCGCTGGAATACCTTGGCACAATGCTCGAAGGCCTCAATAGAGTCTCCCAACAAGTAGGGCTCTGGATGAACATGGACAAAACGAAAGTCATGTCGAACGTCCATTTTGCGCCCCTACCCAATATCGGTTGGGTGCTCTACTCTCGAAACTGTTGACAAATATGTCTACCTGGGACAAGTGATCCAGTTGTGTAGGTCCAGTTTCGAGATGGAGATAAATCGTCGAATCCGACTCGGCTGGGCAGCGTTCGGGAAACTACATAACATCTTCTCGTCCAACAACAGTGTGTGTTACCAGTGATAACATACGGAACTGAAACGTGGCCTCTCACCATGGGCCTCATAAGAAAGCTCAAGGTCACTCAGCGCGCTATGGAAAGGGCTATGCTCGGTGTTTCTTTGCGAGATCGAATCAGAAATGAGGAGATCCGAAAAACGAACTAAAGTCGCTGACATAGCCCAACGGATTAGCAAGCTGAAGTGGCAGTGGGCGGTGGTGACGGCCGATGGGGCAGAAAGGGTCTAGAATGAAGGCCACGTACCGGCAAGCGCAACGTAAGACGTCTCCCCACAAGGTGGACAGACGACCTACTAAAGATCGCAGGAAGCCGCTGGATGCAACCGGCCGATTTGGAAATCATTGGGGGAGGCCTATGTTCAGCAGTGGACGTCCTATGACTGAAATGATGATGATGATGATTATCAGTTAATCTCATGCAGTTCCTGGTAAGAAGAGAAGAAATAAAGTCATTGACTTGTTTACCGATTTATCATTCAGAAAAAAAAAAATTATGTATAATCTTAATCATATGGATATAAAAAATGTTTGATACTTCATAATGAATCTTGTCATCTTATAGTAACTAAACTGACAGTTGAGTAATTATGAAGGATTTAAATATTTATGCTTGATTTGTGAACATATGGACTTATAACAATATTGTACTGTCAGGGAAACTTGATTGTTTAGCGAATTGACTAAAGGTGCAAGCAAGCGCGACGCAACACTAATAAAACAATTTCCAAGAAAACTTCACGGTAGAACAATTACCAGTTTGCGAGAGCCTTAAACCTAAATTGTAATATCTTAAATTGTCCGTATTTACAAATTTACTCATCAAAACCTTTTTTTATATGACGCGGTCGTTGATCTAGTGATCGCAAGCGCTACTGCTGATCAGGAAGTCCTGGGTTCAAGTCCCAGGTTAGGCAAAGTGTTAGGTATTGGGTTTTTCCTTCAGGAATTTTTCAATAGCAGCCCGGGGTCTGGATTTGTGCCCGGTTGATGGCAATTGGCTCGCCCCCTATTACATGGGACTTAAACATAACTGGCGAAATGTGGGTGTACTTTAAGTACACCTCTGCCTAACCCTTCGGGGAATACAGGCGTGGTGTTATGTGACTCTTTAAAATATTATTCATTTACTAGCTGCGGCCCTCGTTTTCATACACATATGTCTCGATTCTGTGAGAATATAGGGATAAAAAGTATTCTATGTCTTTACCCAGATCATGGTCTACCGATGTGCCAAATTTCATCCAAATCCGTTTATCCATTTTAGCGTGAAAGCGTAACAAACAAACAAACAAACTTACTTTTGTATTATCGTATTACTAGCTGCGCCCCGCGGTTTCACCCGCATAAGTTTCGATCCCGTGGAAATATCGGGATAAAAAGTATCCTAAGTGTTAATCCAAGCTATAAACTATCTGTGTGTCAAATTTTATCCAAATCCGTTCAGTAGTTTTAGCGTGAAGAAGAGACAAACATACACACTCACAAACTTTCGCCTTTATAATATTAGTGTGATAAGTGAGGATTAAGACGCAGATATACACCAGTGACCTTGAGTGGTTAGCTTGCGTGTTCTGTGCTGAGCTCACGCAACGCGTCGTACGTCCAGCCAGTAATAGGACTCGCCCATCAAGGAGCGCTGTCCCAAATTACACGCATTAATAATTTATTATACATAAATCCAAGGGTATTTTAATAAAACACGTATTCTAAAATCATTATGAATGATTAAATTACCTTTACCTTTTTGACTTTGCGTGATTATCAGTTTTTCATCCGCGTTAGACATAATTTTACAAATTAATTTCACTATGTCATATAAACATAATCAAAAATATTCATATATTATGTAATTAAGAAAATGCTCTAATTTAACATATATTTTTTCCGAATCATTAACACTACTCGTTTAGACGTGATTTCAGTATAAAATCATTAAAAGTCGGTGACAATTTATAGGTCGATATTATTATATCTGTACAAAGATAAGTTACGGTAAATTATACCCAAATTAACCACGATGGAAGGGTTAACAGTTAACCTGTCAAAACCGGGTCGGGAACCTTTTAAATCTGACTTTAACACCTGTCATCTCAAATTATTTAAATTGTCCGAGAATTTAAAAGTTAAATGTGTGACTACTGAGTTTCCCTTCATTTAAATTATATATATTTTTATTCGGAACCTTGTCAGTCGTGATATTAGTGTACATTTTTGTCACTGGGTACGTACCTATCCTACCGTACTTAATTGGCACTTGAAGCAATTTTGATAACTTTTCAAACAGAGGATTAAAGTAGATATTGCACGTAGATAAGTCAACTCGCCTTCGCGTCTTTATTTCTATTTTATCACGTTTATGTATTGTTGCTGTAAATTGTTGTTTACATAAGTGGATGAAATGAAACCTATTTATTTGTTATTTGTTTGTTGTACACTCAATCTGCCCGGCCTTTTCCCAACTATATTGGGGTCGGCTTCCAGTCTAACCGGATGCAGCTGAATACCAGTATTTTACATGGAGCGACTGCTTATCAGACCTCCACAACCCAGTTACTGGGTAATACGATACCCCTTGGTAAGATTGGTTGTCATATTTTCGGGCTTCTGACGACCCGTAACGACTGTCAAAGATCCACGAATGACAGCTGGGACCAACTGCTTAACGTGCTTTCCGAGGCACGGAGGAGTCTCGGTATGTAAAGATGGTCACCCATCCACAGACCAACCCCGGCAAGCATAGCTTAACCTGATGGATCGACCCGTGCGGCAGTTATTACTTAGCCACGAGCTCCTCACTATTGTACAGTACACTACACTTATGTTCAGATGCCGTTTCAAACTTAACATTTTAAATTTCAAACACAATATTTATATAATAATCCGCCAATTAGTGGACCGGCACTGTCTCTCCTTAACACAGGCTAAATTCTAGCTTATCTAGGAGAACAGTTCTTCACCCGTCTTTATTGTATAGTTGTACCTAAAAAAAATACATAAATATGCAACATTTGTAAACTTTGCAATCCCAATTTGAAAGAAACTATTATGATTAAACTATTACTTTTATTATTTTATTTATCTTTTGAACGCCAAAATTTAGAAAAAAATAGTATTGATTCTAGTCGCCTCTTCCAAAAGGTAGTTATCATAGGGAGAATAATGTATTCAACATATTGTAAAACATTTAATAATACAATAAAAAACACAATAATAACAATATAAAATTATAATGTGAAAAATTTGGAACCAATAAAGAGAATTGAAACCCATCGATGAGGTGAGAGGTATACATAAAAACAATAATTAATAGTGCTTTTCAGCGAAAAGACGTCCACTGTTAGACTGCCTCGTTGGTCTAGCGGTCGCAAGTGCTACTGCTGAGCATGAGGTCTTGGGTTCGATTCCCGGGTCTGGCAAAGTGTTATTGGGTTTTTCTATCTGGAATTTCTCAGTAGCAGCCCGGAGTCTGGATTTGTGCCCGGTTGATGGCAATAGGCTCGCCCCCTATTACATGGGACTTAAACATAACTGGCGAAATGTGGGTGTACCTACTACAGGTACACCTCTGCCCAACCCTTCGGGGAAACAAGGCGTGATGTTATGTTATTATGTTAGACATACATACAGCAGGTACGGACTGTCTACAGTTTTATGTCCAGCATTGAACCAAGAATCACTATTATTACCAAAATAATTTATAGCAATTATAAAACTGCTTGTTCTGCAATCTGAAACCCCATATTGGTAAAATATCTGGCATCTTGAATCGAACCTAGGACATCAAAAAGCTTAGAGTATACAGTATGGCTTCACCACTACCGCACTATAGTGACATAAAAAATGCCATTACAAAAAAAAAAAAGTAAAGCTGCGATAAACTTATGCCGATAGTCTTTGAAGGAACAAGGAGCGTGCGAGCGAGAGGTCCGAGTGTGAAGAAGACAGAGGATTGCATCATGGAAGGTGTAAAAGATGAAACACGAAAGTGACGCGTGTTTTAGTGATGAGGTCTTTTTGCAAATTGGGTTTGTCGATAAAACAATTTTTTTTTATAATTTTCTTTGTAGGTATTTGTTTGACTGGTTTGTTTTCTTTGTTTTATAGTCTTAAAGGTGTTTTTTTTTCGCTGTAATGCGAATAAACGCGTTTCTCTTATTTTTTTTTCTTTATGCCATTACTGAATTGATTTGGAGACAGGTTTTTGAATGAAACTTTTATTCTGGACTATGCTGGAAATAAAAAGTAAATTGATCATATTTAGGCGTCTGAAGATTGTTATTAAAACTTAATAATTATGTGACCTTTCAAGTTGCGCTAAACGAACTATTCTTCGTAGCTATGAACGAAGTCAGCTAGTTGTCATGAACATTCCAAATTTAGCATCACCATTTTAGTAAATTGTATTAACGTAAAGTTGTTTTTGCGTAACCTGTAAAATATAATACTATATTATAAGAGATACTTATTAGATAATCTGATATTCAAAATAATAAGAAATTACGTATTTACTATTTTCTATGTTGATAAATGGACCAATAACTTCGTCTTTATCCTACTCTTTGTTCACAAAAACTAATCATTACTCTACCTTTAAAGTAACCCAAAAAATAAAACAAGAACTATCGATATCGACACCCAAACTCCACCCAATCCCGTCCCCAGAGGTCACGGCCTAAAGCCGTCTTGAAACGAGTTCCCCGCGGTACCGTCGACGACTAAATAATAATAATATACACACACAACACACACACAAAGCACACCCACACACAAACCTTAGGAAGCAAAGGCGATGAAGGGGGCAAATTCCACACTTTTTGACCCCAACATAGGAATAAAAGGGCTATTGTTTCCTTGCATGTAGATTTATTTGCCATCGCATTTTGTAGTGAATGGTTATCTATTCTATCGTCTCCTGAGGACCTGTCAATATCATTTGCTGGGCAGGTGAGGAGCAGGATAGGTGACAGTCAACAGTTGGTGCGCACATGGTACAAAATTGAATGGCAACTTTTTCGTCTAAATATTGAGCTGGATACTTTTCCCAGCAGTAGGAAACCTATGTTAACATAATTTTCCAATTTTCTTTGTGTTTTGCCTTCTCTGGCCAATCAGTCAGGAACAACAAACGATGGGACACTAAATATCGTGTCCTGCGTGTCCTGTCAGCTGCACGTTACAGGAACTGATGGACGTTGGTGATGGCGACAAACAAGTCGCCGAATTCTGGGCCGAGTCTATTTAGATTGCTATCGACACGCTAAGAAGAAGAGTCAGGAACGAGGCCACATCGTAGCGTCACCAGTCGCGAGCAGAAATATCTTGTAGTAAACAAGCTAGTTAGCGAGTGACTCTCACCAAAAACAACTGAATCTTTCTCTACAAGAGGACCTACTCTGTTGTCGGGTTGTCTCTGTAATTATAATTATTAATTATTACAACAAGCAAACAAACTCACTTGCTGTTTGGCTCAAAAACAGTTTTGTCGACCCATCGAACATCTTACTTACTTTACTTATCATTTTAGGAAATTTTATTGTCTAAATACTTAGTAAGGATTTTTTTATTTTATTAATAGAGTAGGTATTTGTGAATTTTCTATCAAGATAACTGAACAGAGGATTTGATAGTTTCACTTTGAGCGTCAATTTAGAAGCTTAAATCAACCTAACTAAGAATGTTTTTTATAGATAGATTGCTAATCCATTACTTCGTAAGTTCGAAAAAAAAATCTGTTCATCAACATAAATAACGCAATGAATTTTGTTGAACTGTCAAAATGAAACAGATTTGTCGTAATCGTTTACGATTTTTTTTTGCGTAATTAGGTAGCTGGATTTAACAATTAAAAAATCTGAGTTCACTACGCAAGGCCACCGCTTATCACTTACCAAAGACACGTGAAGTCTACCGTACTACAAAATGTTGTCTACTCTTCTGTCAAACAAATGCGTCCATTGTCCAACGACCTACAATTAATACAGACAAGACAAAGCAAGAGTAAACACTAGAATATTTGCCCAATCTCGCAGCCTAATAGCCGCATTGGCCGGAGATTGGCACCGGCAACATAACAATAGCGGCCGGGATTTGGAATAAATTAGTCATTTCCTACTGGAATATTCGTTTCGGTATTTTGTCATAGAATAGTTCGCAGAGTGGTCGAGTGGTTTCAGTGATGACATCCATCACATAACATACATAGCATTACGCCTATTTTCACCGAAGGGTTAGGCAGTGGTGTACGTATAGGTAGTACACCCACATTTCACCAGTTATGTTTAAGTTCCATGTAATAGGGAGCGAGCCTATTGCCATCAACCGGGCACAAATCCAGACTCCAGGCTACTACTGAGAAATTATAGATGGAAAAAGTCAACAGTCAGTTATGTACTGACAACGGTATAAATGTGTTTTATCTTCATCTGCCCAGCCTTTTCCCCACGGGACAGCTTCCAGTCTATAATCAGATGCAACTGAATACCAGTATTTTACATGAAGCGACAGCCCATCTGATTTCCACAACCCAGTTACTGGGTAATACGACACTTCTGGTGGTGACTTTCTGGTTCCTAAGGCCCTAGTGTGAGTTGCTTTTAACCATCTCGATCTTACTTCACTGATGAAGGCCGGCCGGCTGCCAATCGGAGCGCCGAACGCGGTCGGTGCGTAACATCGAGATGGTTAAATGAAACTCACACTAGGGCTTCGGATTACCCGTAACGACTGACAAAGATCTACGAATGACAGCCGGAACTAACTGCTTAACGTGCTTTCCGAGGCACTGAGAGGTCTCTATAATGTGATGGATGATCACACATCCACGGACCGATCTTGGCAAGCGTAACGTTAAATATGAAGCCACTAGCCCCTCTGCACTCAGAAAAAAAAGCAAGCCTTTCGCATCCATTTTTAAAATATAGAAATGTGATAGGTAGCTACAATGAAATTCATAAAAGTGAGAGTGCAACGGCTCTTCGTTCTTTTTATCCATTAGGCTTAATGCTTCTTGACATTAAAATAATGTATTTTTAATATTTGATAGGTCAAAAGAACTCAATGTCACCTACAAAACTGAAGGAAAGTCACCTATCAATGTCATAATTCTTATGTTAGGCTGAATTTTCTTCATTTTATTGACATATTCTGGTGGATTGAAATAATCGAATAAACTGTTGATTATAATGACAGTTACCTAACAAATAGCTACCTATTATAATCCCTCTTTTTAAGTCATTACTGAAATAAATGATTTGTCTGAGTGTTTCTTATGTTTAAACAACTTTTTTACAAAAAAAAAAAAACATCTGACTTCCATAAAAGCACTACAAAGTGATAAATAACTTAAATTTCGGAAGTCAGTGTCTTTTGGTTTTGTATTTTCGTTATTTTGTCACCGACTTCGAACCGAATTTAAGTTATTTTTCACTTTGTAGTGTTTTTTTGGAAGTCAATAAAAAAAACGTTTTTATTTCTCGCTTTTTCGTCTATTTGTAATTTATCTGAGTTACAATAGCATAACGTCAACTACACGTCACCTTTTAGAAAATATTGTTTTTTTTATTTCTCCTGGTACTTCACCATCAGCTCCACTTCTCCATAATTATATATTGTGACGAGCATAAATTGCTTGGCAACCATATTAAAGTAATCGAATCGCAACCCGTGAAATACTTATTACTAAGCAGTTCCGGTGGCCATCTGTAGTCTCCATCATCAGTTCCACTTCACCAAATGGTGCATTCCGAGAGCAAACTGCACGAGTTACTATAAAAAATACCCAAATCGCTTTAGGTGTGCCTATAATATGTGAAGTGTTTCCTTGATTTCTCCAGGGTCCCGTCATCCAGATCCTGACCTGATGACATTGGGACCATCCAAAAAAGAATTTTGAAAATCCGTCTATATATGACGGAGTTATGCCCGAATAAACATTTAAAATAATAATATATTAACATTGGAATTGATAACCTCAAAAAAGTCGGTTAAAAGTAGTTATCTTAGCGGTTTTTCCACTTCCTAGTGCAATAGGCTGTCAGTCTAACCGGATTACAGGATGCATCATAATACCAGTATTTTACTTGAAACGACTGTCTATCTGACCTCCACAACCCAGTTACTGGGGATCACGATAACCCTGATAGAAAGATTGGTTGTCAGACTTTTGGGCAGTAAAATAAACATTAGGTTTAAAATATCTCATTTAAAACCTTTTAAGTTAGTTTATTGCAGTATGACTGAACTTAAACTGCAGTGTAAAGTGGTGACTTTTATAAAGAACATAGAAATCTAGTGTCTTCGCCTTAAGGATACGCTAGTCGGTCATACTTCCATACAAACGTATTAAGGTGATTACTCGTCTGTTTGACGGTGTACATTTATATTCTAAACTAAAAATTATATCAATATGTCTCTCTCATCTAGCCCTTTATGGAAGCAGAATTGGAAAAAAAATGGTTTGAAAGTTGTGATCGTCGAAGCTTCCATATTTCAACACTAGTTTTAACTCGTCTTAGGACGTAAATAAATAACTTATGTAGTAAAAAAAAATGGAAACCGTACAGGAATAGATAATATCGTCTGCTTACTGCGAAAACATGATAAATGCAGTTTTTGTCATTTTGAGTAAATGACTTTTGAAAGTTTAAGTTTTAATTTGATCTATTTCTCTCATTAATTAAAAAACGTTGTTAAAGCAAAATGTTGCACTAACTGCCCTTCTTTTAAGATTTACTCTTATTTATTATTTGGTAATAGTGAAAACTGTATAAATTTAAATTTATATCTAAAGGGGACCGCATTTATCATGTTTTACCTGTACTATACAAAAGTGATATATCTTCTGAATTAAATGATTTCATAAGTTCATTTCAGTTTTGTATAATGGCTTATTGTAATGTATACCAAGTACTTGATTGGAAAGATTCATTAATTCAAAATTCGCTAAAATAATGATAATTTTGATACATTTAACCTGTTTTACCTGTAGAATTTTAGTGTAAGTATTGTCACTTATTAGGAACTTTTGTATAAAGAAAAGAAGGTACTTTAGATGATTAATTACCGACTTTTTTTTACATAGATAATCTATGAAACGATAAGAAATGAATAATGTATTAATAATCAATCAACTTTATTTCATACCACATAATTATGGCAATCAAACTTCGATCACTATTGAAAAACAATCAAAGTCTATTTAAGACGAATCCTATGGGGTAAACGGCTTTTAATTAAAGTATCTTAATCTTAAGATGACTCTGCGTCAACCGATGGTTCAGGTAAACGATCTACTTGATCGGTTACAGTTGGTAAAGAAGAGTACCAACCATGATATTCCTCAGGATTTTTTTTTTTGTAGGTATATAAACCGAGAAGATCTCTCTTTTTAGCTACACTTATGGGTAAAGGGTTCCGGTAAAGGTGTTTTAAGATAGTAGAATTAGTCTGAGGCGTAGTGTTATCTATGCGTCTTTTAGCGCTAGTACCGAGACGTTGAGTAGGTTCCGTTTTTTTGAAACATCGATGTTTAAGAACATTTCAGTTTTTTTTTTTTTGTACTTTCTGCCTTGAGAAAATAAAGAGAATGCAATATTCTCTTTATTTTCAGCCACTTCACTTCATTTCCTCATTATCTTTTGAGCGATTGAAAACTGTTCATCGGTTAATTTTATTAAATCATAAAATTCGTTGCATTTAAATTATTTGGTTTTGTAGGGCGTTTTCATGTAATAATTACCTCCAACAGTTATTGTTCTTTCTATCTTGCTCGTTTGAAAATTGTTACATAATCAGGATTGCAGTAAACCTCAGAATTTTTCTTTGCTTTGCACGTGGAAAGGTAGTTATGCAGGATACTTCTTATCTCGGAACTGCCTCTTTTACCATTACTTTCGCACCAAGCAAAGCAATATGCGTCGTTTGGCAGCGCTGCTTCGTAAATACAGATATTGTAAACACATAGTTTTCGACACAAATCTGTCCCACCAGTCTAGAAGGTATCTATAACACCGCTTGTAAGTCGAATGTTACACAACAAAACTCTTTACCTTTCTCTGCTTTTTTTTTGTCCTTCGCATTTTTCGAGCTACAGGACTCTTCCCTTGCTAAATAATCTTCGTATTCCCTTTTCTGCTAGCTCTGTTGAAATTAGAGCATGTTAAACATTGATCCTTTTTTGGAACAAAAAAACTGAAATTGTAATGGTTACAAAATATTCTCCTGTAGGTTATTTTCAGTGCACTTCTCTTTACAAAGTTGATGCATTTTCATGATGGATAACGATGCATCTAGATATAGACGCTTCGCAGTTTTCCTTATGTAGTGTTGTTCCATGACAGGGAAGGACTTATGTGTTTTTTCACAAAGTTCATATCAGCTTCATTAGTCTTATTGGGGTTGATGTTTACCTCTCTTGTCACTATCCTTGTACAGCCCCGTATCATTCCGCTTACGAACAGCATCATTCACAACAGCCGGAGAAACAGCTAGCGTATAACAAAAAAACTTCTGACATACCTGCTTCGTTGTGAAAAAAGAAACATCTTTTCGTGAATTGACGCTGTTTTTTTGGTCCACAAATAGCAAGAACTCTCTTCGGAGTATCTACTTCCATTGTGTGTTTGAATATAATAGAAAGAGGAAGTAGCAAATGATCGCTATGTATTGTATTGGTGCACGATATTGACATGTTTATTTGATTGCATATTAGGGTTCGACATTACCGAGAATTAAATCATTTTGTTCGGTATAGGTACTTCAAACTCCAGTAGTGACGACATAAATAATTTGATTCCTCTGAAGATATATAATTACATTTATAGTAACATTTCTCACAGTCAATATCTTTTGGTATTTTAGCACTGCTTTCTTTTTGTTTCGTAGAATAAGGAAAACCTTCAGATCATCTTTTCTTCGCGATATTTACTTTTCAATTTGCATGTTCTGGTTTCATCCAACGTTTTCTTTTCCGAGTAGCATCGAATACACCTTGCAATATGAGCCCCCAAAGAGATCTTACGCAACACAACTTCTTGGACCATTAAAATTAATTATTTCTAGGCGCGCACGCAATGTGACAACTGCGATCTATCGCTCTCGTTCTTACTGGTAAAAAAGAATAAATGACATTTATTTTGTTTTTGCTGTAGGGAAATTAGCAAACCAAGTAGAAGGATCTTACTGTTAAAATTGAATAAATAACTTTAATATAGTTAAGGTGTTTAAATTATAAGATTCATAATCATAAATGCGTTTATGACCTTTTCTCAGAATAATTCTTACCATTATGATAAAATATAAAAAGCTATAACCGTATTTATTATTTTTTATCTGAATAAACCGAAACGGATTTAAGCCATAAGATTATTTATTATGTTTTATTGGTATATTTTTTTCAAAATGTGCGTATATATCACTTTTACAAACTCATTATCTCGGCAGCCAATGGACCTAGCATTTATTCGGTTTTACCAGTAGATAGCGCGTAAAAAATTACATATAACTACATTTATAACTCAATTTTGTAAAAAAGTGCATTTATCATGTTTTCGCAGTAAGCAGACGATATAATCAAAAGTTTAAATAATTTTATTTTGAGTAAATACATCCAGCAGTTTTGCCATAGTATGTATACGCCCAAAGGTCTGTTAATGAAATTTTACACACTCGTTTTTTGTTATAAATCATCGTTTATTTCACTAAATATATAAAAACTAGATAAATAAATAAGACTAAATAAATAAATAATTAGAATCATTAAGCATGCATATTAGTCACGCCCACCAACAAGTACGAGCCGTCGACTAGTGCACCCTTAAGATAAAGTGTAATGACGTGATTGGACAATTTCTTTAATTTTATACTTACTTAGCAGTTTTAGCTATATTTAAATTAGTTATTAGGTAATAGCCTAGATTGTAATATGAATAAATTAATACCAACTGTGATTTATACAATATTACAGGGGGAAAAAATTGTCGTATCTGTATTGTAGTAATAATTATTCTTTGATCTGCCATCATAGTTTAAGGATCTCCTCGACGGTTGACCTATGCAAATGAGCGCGTACTTCCCTGACTAATGCCACTATTCAAATAATAATATTTACTAAATAAAATTATTAAATTCATATATTACGCTGTTATTTAAATTTAGCGAAAAGGTTCTTCCAGGGAAGTACTACCAACATAGCCTGTACTACCATTTCTGTTGCTATGCGGCATTGCGTGTTCCAGTAGGTAAGGTGAAATAACCGGCTCAAGAGATAATTCAACTTCATCTCTAAGTATAACAATCTTGCAGTAAACATCTTAATACGTATACTTAGCAAAAAAAAAAAAAAACTAGTTTTATAATGATTAATAAATAGTTTTAGTTTATTTTGACATCAGAGCTTTCACTCTAAAAGTTGGCAACGTCACAAATAGCTGTCAAATATTTCGCTGTTTTGAATAATTTGGCAATATTACTTAATGGAAATATGAAATGTTGCTAACTAGTGAACCAGAATATTTAATATGAATTGCAAATATAAATCTGAATTTGATTTTGTTGCCGTTTTAGGTGTAAAAAAGGTATTTGGAAAGTTTCTAAATACTTTTTTTTACATCTAAAACTAAATATTCGGTGTAAAGATATTTTCATCCCACCATCTCGGAAAGAGTATTTTTAATCTTCAGTATCTGAGTGGAAAAGCCGTTTTTATTCTCTAGAGGATAAAGTAAATTGAATTTAGAACATCGTGTGCACTAAGTTTGTGAATTAAAAAAAACATTAAACCTATTTACTGCTACCTCTATGGTGCCGAATATATCATACAACTTTTTTTTAATTTGTTAAAAACTCAGACTCGGAACCTTCTTGGTGTTCTTTTTTCAACGTTTTTTTTTTTGCATTTAGTCATTTCCTCGCTGAGGTGGAATGAAAAGTTACGTGTTGCACTCGAGTGCAAAGATTTTTCACCTCGTGCTCTTTTGATTCCCTCGCTAACGCTCAGGATTCTAATTTTGAATCACTCGCTGCGCTCGTGATTCAATTTTAGAATCCTTCGCTTGCTCGGTCATCAAAATTGAACACGCGGTTAAAAAGCAACTTTGCACTCTTGTATAACAAATAACTATTATTACTGCATTTCAATATTTTAATTCACTAGTTTGGCTAACTAGTGAATTAAAATATTGAAATGTCTTTTATTGCCAATTACCTTTTTTTCATACCTATTTCCATACAGTAATATTGCCAAACTATTCAAAAGAGCGAAATATTTGACAGTTATTTGTAACTTTCAGAATAAAGGCTCTTATGACTATTTTCTCATCACCTCGTAAGTGAAAGAAAGTACCTCATTTTTTTTTGTCAGACCTCTCTCTTCCATTTTACTTGGGGTCGGTACAAAATGTTTCCTCTTCCATTCTCCCTTGCCTACAGTCACGTTATTATTAACGCTTATTAGGTCATCGACTTAAGTGAATGAATGTTGTTGAACTGTCAAAATGAAACAAATTTGTCGTACCTAATCGTTTTCGAAAATGTGTTGCGTAATTAGATAGCAGGTCTTTCTCTCCCTCTCCATCCTTCAACATTTACTTTAGTCACTAAAGTAGGTAACCATTATCGCCAATTCAGATTCCGATGCACATGTACCCCGGATCAATCGCTCTCCGGGACATTCTCCACACGCAAACTTATTCTTTGTTCAGTCAAATTCATTGTGTTGTAACTACATAAAGCATAGCATGCAAATAACTTTACTGATATCACATAAACATAACGGTTGTAACAAGAAAGGTGTTCTCTATATGGGACCATAAGCGCACGCGTCGACTATTTTCTACTTCACCTATGGGGCTGTTCTGAGGAATGACGTTGTATGTGCAAATCGTGCGATTCCGGGTGAAGCTCGCTTCTACCTTCGGCCTGATCATCACTTACCATGAGGTGAGATGCAGGCCAAGAGCTTACCCGTTGTGGTTAAAAAAAAAGGTTGATGACATAAGGCAAATACATCTAGAAGTAAGTATGTCATTTTGAAAAACTATATGATATTTTTATTTAGATAAATGTGGCATTACTGCATCACTTCAAATAGGTCGCATGCTGCCTAGCCATTTCCAAAATTATATTGAGGTCAGTCGACTGCACTTCTGACGTCCACGTTATGGTAAGACTGGTTGTCAGATTTCAAGAAGAAGAAGTATTGAGAGCAGTTAGTTCTTTGCAGCAAAAACACAGATAAGTACGCCCTTTTAGCTCACAGCAGACTGTACCATTATTTAAGTCCACTACTTTATAAAATATATGCGTTTTTATCGGTAATTAAATTAACCAGAAATAATGCACGCATGCAAATATCAGCTAGTCTGAGAATGTAATGGAATAACTCACGAGTCGTCTTTCCTAAATAGGTGAGGTTTATTTCCAGGATTTCTGGGTAACTCTACCTATCAGCAGTTTTGGTGGAATTTCAAGATCTTAAAGAATTTGTTGAGGATTGTTGAAGATCGATTTCTCGGTAGAATTTTTATAATTCACTTTTTTCTCGTGTGTAGGTACAGTCAGGTAAATGTATGGTATACCAGTGTAGCGCTTACACCGCCACATACGAACTACGCATCAAAAACATGACGTAACACAAATCCTGCATCGCGCAATTAGAGTTTACCGCGTGAACGACATTTATAAGACTATCCGACATCAACAGTCGGGCAGTCGGCCCGCCAGACACAACACCCGTCGGACCTGGTCGGAGGATCCTCTCTTTTATGTGGTGGATGAGTGAACTTTACACCCTGTTCCTCATGACACTAAACCAGCTATCTAATTACGCAACACATTTTCGCAAACGATTACGGCAAGTTTGTTTCATTTTGACAGTTCAATAACATTCATTGCGTTACTTACGTTGTTGAGGAGCTCGTGGCTAAGTAATAACTGCCGCACGGGTCGATACGTTACGCATACTCGTATACTCAGGTTAAGCTACGCTTGCCGGGGTTAGTCTGTGGATGGGTGACCATATTTACATACCGAGACTCCTCCGTGCCTCAGAAAGCACGCTAAGCCGTTGGTCCCGGCTGTCGTTCGTGGATCTTTGACCAGTCGTTACGGGTCGTCAGAAGCCCGAGAGTCTGACAACCAGTCTTACCAAAGGGTAATCGTATTACCCAGTTATTGGGTTGTGGAGGTCAGATAGGCAGTCGCTCCATGTAAAATACTGGTATTCAGCTACGTCCGGTTAGACTGGAAGCCGACCGCAACATAGTAGGGAAAAGGCTATAGGCAGATATTTACTTTGAATTTCAGCCCCAAGATGCTCTGGAGTCTGAACAGTCAGCCTCACTACCAACCTTGCTGACTCACCAACCTTTTCACCACGACACAAGCTATTCTGTCACAACTTATACCGACTCGAGAACTCAAGAAAAGTATATTTATTGGCAGGACCTCACCTTTAACACTCTTTTGCACTTATTTTAGCATAATCCTGCCGTACAATATATTTTGGCACACGATTTAGCATTCAAATGTCCAAAATGAACGCCTAAGGTGTTCGAGAACCCACGAAAGTTAAAAAACAGCGGCCAACCGCGAGTCCGACTTGCACAAGAAGATTCCGTACCACGATCACAATATTTTAATTAATTTTTTTATTAATACTTTAGTAAAGTAAGTAATTTAGTCAAATCGAGCAGGAAACGCCGAAAAAATACACGTTTCTTTCATGGGCCCCGTACAAGAACCGTGTTTTATAAAACTTTATTTATTTTTGTTATTTGTTAAAATCAAAATAAAAATATTTTATTTTACATAAACCTACATGTTGTTATATGTTTTATGTAGTACACACGCTGTGAAAATTTCAAGTGTCTTCCTATTACGGTTTTAAAGATACCTACAACAGACGGATAGTGGAGCCTTAGTGTGGGTCCCGTTGGCCCCTTTTTGGGTACGGAACCCTAAAAAAGTTTAAAAACTCTTCTGATTACCATATAATAGTCTATAAAGTGATAAAAAGTTGTAATAATATTATTTACAAGGCATTCCCGCCGAGCCGGCCGCCATTTTAAAATGGCGTAATGAAATGAGGGAAATAACAATGTTTTTACCTTCTTCTTTATTGAAAAGGAAGTTGTTAAATATGTTTGTTCGTTGATCAAGATTTTTAACCGTTTATTTTTCTTCAAGAATCGTCAGCATTTTGAACCTATTGGAAGGGAGTGGACCACGCATTATGGTTACAACTTGGTCCTTGTGCTAGCCTTGGGTCGGCTGGAGTTGCGGTAGAATACGAGGCCAGTTTGTACTCGTATTGTTACCACTGAAGTGACTACCTGTTTTTCAGTGGAATCCAAACTTCTTCCTAATTAAAATCAAAATTAAAATATTTTATTTCACATAAACCTACATGGGCACTAATGAAACGTCAAAAGCTAGGTGTGCAGTACCGATTTATTGTCCGTTACCTTTGTAGAAGAGCCGGCAAGACACTCCAGACACTCTGGGCTCTTTTAGAAATAATTGGTTTTTACAATAATATGTTCAAACTAGCTATTTCCCGCGGCTCAGCTCGCGTGCAAGTCTGAAATTATCCCATGGAAACGTATTACTGGGATAAAACGTATCCTATGTGTTAATCCAGCTTATAAACTATCTGTCTGCCTCATTAAAGATAGTGCAATCCACGACGACGCGCCCCACTCCGCTCCGCTCCGTACTAAATTACGCTTACAGTACCTACAGAGGAGTGGGGCGCATCGTCGTGGATTGCACTATCTGTAGTAGCATAACATAATGATTTAATACTAGGTTACTGCTCAGAAATTGTGCGGAATGTCTAATGATTGAATAACTATCTTGAATTCATGCAAGCCTAGTACTTTTTGTGCCAAGTTTCAAGTTTATAACTCAAGGAAGATTTTTCATACTAACGAAATACCCCTTTTCACCCCGTTAAAGGTGGAATTTTCAAAAACATAAGGAAAATAAGCCGTGTGCAAAGTTTCACGTTCCTAGTCCCAGTAGTTTCGGCTGCTCGTTGATATGTCAGTCAGTGTCTCTCTACTTCAATCTCTTTTTTTATTGTATAATTGCATAGCACATGTGTGAGCACTGTGACAAAAAAAAGAAAGACGTACCCATTAAATGGTAGCTTTATACTCTTAGAAGGTACATTTCTAAGAGTATAAAGCTACCATTTAATGGGTACGTCTTTCTTTTTTTTGACTTGATATGCCCTGGCGGCTAGGAGTATGTCATGCTCACTCAAATGTCTCGCTGGTGGTGGCGTGTGTGTTGTTGGATCGTTGAGTTCCCTTCAAAATGGTTGAGCTAAACGGTGCTGATCCATGCGTCATGTTCGTGAACGGGCGCCATCAGTAGGGACTGGTCATCTCTTATCTGTCACGGGTTATTTTAATTTTTGAATTGTTTTTATCTTTTTATTACGGACGCTTTTTTACGTACACGTCTTTCTACATTGTTCTCACATGTATAATTTCAACATGAATGATGTAAACAATATTTTGTAAGAATATATATTTTTTTTAAAGAGTGTCTGTGGAGTTTCTTGCCCGTTCTTCTCCATAGGAACCTACGCTTTGGAATGGGCAACTAGCTTCATATTTCTGTCTGACTGACCCCTTGACAATTCAAAAGTGCCTGTAAATGGTTTAATTGAAATAAATGCTTTGAGTTTGAGTTTGAGTCTGAGTCAGTCAGTTTTTCCTTTTATATAAATATCGCAGTCATCTGGTTGAATCTGCTATTTGATTGAATGACTAGCGCGTTCATTAAATGCCGGCATCCAATTAAATAGCTGAAGGACAACTAGCCAAGTCATTAAGCGCAACGTTTAACCAGATGGCTGAATGTCGTGTAGTCATTTAGTTAAACTGGGTGAAATAGGTTAGGTTAGGTTAGAACTATGACCAAGCGCGCGCGAGCCGAGCGAGCGTAGCGAGCGGTGCCGCGGCAGCGGCCGTCGAGCGCTATTTCCAAGTTGCTCGCAGAATTTTTTTTCACCATTTGAATCACTTGGCTGAGTCTTGGTCAGTCATCTTCAAAGGGCTGACTTTCAATACGCCAAGTTGTTAAACGTTGAATGATACTAATTCAATTTAACTATCGGCCAAGGCATCCAATTGGATGCCGGCTTTTAATGAACGGCCTAGGCGTCCAATTAGCTGGATAATTTAACCAGATGACTGCGACATATACATATAGATAGATAGCAGTGTTAATTGGTATGAGAGGACAGCGTAGGCCTTTCAACTACCAGGTACTGAATAAAATAGAAAATGGTCAACAAATTTACAGTCTACTAGGCCGGTTAGATATAAAGGTTGGATGGAGCCATAGAGCTTAGAAGATTTGGAGTTTCTGAGATTTTTCTAGCATAGACATGGTCTCGCTAGTGTGTTCCCTTCTAACCCTTCATGAAATTAATCTTTGGCCGACGAGGTCCCACATCCATTTTTAGGCACATAATTATAAGAGTTTTCTTATTATTTTGATATTTTTAGAACATTATTTTGTTGAACCGAATGTTTGAAGCCATGTCCCAGTATTTTGCTTGCACAGTTTTCGTGTTAAAAATACCAAGCAAAGCCACGGTCGAAACTAGTACTTAACGAAAAAAATACAACTTTTTATAATGTATCATAAAAAACTCTCCGAAACAGATAAGTATGGTAAAAAGAGTATAAAAAAATATTATATTCTTTCAAAAAAATAAAAAAATGTAACACGCTACACGCCATACACGGGTAGCCACCGCAAAAGGCTAGGGTTGTCTGTCTCCACCTGCAGTTTATAATTTTATAGAACAGAAATCTCAAATTTCTACCCTCCTACTGTGGGACCTCTGAGTTTGTTTCGGCCTTTCTTCTCAGAGTAGTCAGATAGGAAACGCCGAACTCATCTAGCAATTTTTTTTAAATATTTTTTTAATATGACTTGTAAAAGTGATTGCAATATCCTATTTAAAGAATAAACAATTTCATTTCATTTCATTGGTCTAATGGTCACTAGTGCTACTGCTGAGCATGAGGTCCTGGGTTAGATTCCCAGGTCGGGCAAAGTGATATTGGGTTTTTCCAGCCAAAATTTCTCAGTAGCAACCTGGAGTCTGAATTTGTGCCCGGTTGATGGCAAAGGCTCGCCCCCTAACCCTAACCTAAACTTAGGCAAATTTTTTGGGGTGCACACCGGTCATCGGCTTTTTTGCCTCACAATAACTAAAAAAAAAAACAAGTCAATGTTGCTCATAGCAAATTAAAATTTTTACATCAAATTGTATTTTTTTTAAAGATGTAAAACATTACACATCTGTGATAAAATCTGCGTAGACTGAAATACACGATTACACGTAATTAATTATACTTTTAAGGAATGCAGCCACTGCAGTTGGCCGCAGACGCATTTCATCCACTCTAATCAGCATAACAATTTATACTATCATACATATTATACATATTTCCTACCATTAAACTGCGTTTTACTGCTGTACATTCCATAACTACCCACCGTTTATGCGAACCCATGATCGAATAAAAATGCACATGAAAAAATTTATTTTACTATTTATAAATAAAATATTTTTTATGAATAATTCAACAGTGCCACCCCTGCCGATCGCGCGGATATCGCACAGCATGGCGACTCTTGCGCAGTTTTCAACACAATGCCAAGAAGTTAGTATGTTTGTATGTATGCTTGGAGAGGCAGAGCGACAGGTATCGACGGTGAGGTTAATAAATGATTTACATAAGTTGGTGCAGTAAAATAACCTTCACTTATTAATATGCAGTCACTGCCAAAATAAGTGAGTCACCTGAAGGCGGCGATAGCCGACTATTAATGATTTTTTACTGAAGATCACGTCTAAACGAGTACTGTTCATGATTTGGAAAAAATATCTGTTAAATTAGAGCATTTTATTAATAGCATAATTTATGAATATTTTAAATTATGGTTATATTACACAGTGAAATTAATTTGTAAAGTTATGTCTAACGCGGATATGAAACTGAGAATAACGCAAAATTTATCAAGCGTATTTTGCAGAAACCTTCACCATTTTAAAGATAATTTAATTATTGATCATTTAGTATACGTGTTTTATTAATACTTTTCGTTTTATGTATAATAAATTAATAATGCGTCTAATTTGGGGCAGATTTCCTTGATGGGCGAGTCCTATTACTGGCTGGATGTACGACGCGTTGCGTGAGCTCAGCACAGAACGCGCAAGCTAACCACTCAAGGAGCAACTTTTGTCTTCTCATTACACGATATAATTTGCTTTACCGACTCAGCAATAGTCTACCGATCTACTCAGTGCCGTTGCTTCAAAAGATTTTATGAGTCCTACAATGACATAACACACTTTTAAACACAATCCTAAGGATTTTGAAGGAAATAACTAATCCATTGCTTCGTATGTTTGAAAAATTCTTCCTCTCGACAAGGTATATGACGCAACGAATGTTATTAAGTTGTTAAAATAAAAAACTTTTTCACAAAAAATAAAACCGACTTCCAAAAAAAACACTACAAAGTGAAAAATAACTTTGATTTCGGAAGTCGGTGTCTTTGGGGTTTTATTTTCGTTTTTTTGCCACCGACTTCCGAAATCAAAGTTATTTTTCACTTTGTAGTGTTTTTTTTGGAAGTCGGTTTTATTTTTTGTGAAAAAGTTTTTATTTTTCACTTTTTAGTTGTGGTACCTACACAAAACCCCCACAAAATTTGAATACCCATTACCTGCTATGTAAATTACAGTGACAGGAACTATTAGAATATCGTCCACATATACTAGATGGGAAAAATACGTATTATTGAACCTAACTCAAAAACCCCTCATCAGATCTTGACCAAATTTATATGGGACCACTTCTGAAGTATGCCCTACCAAACAAAAAAAGAATCATCAAAATCAATTCATAATTGGCGGAGTAATCGCGTAACAAACATACAAAAAAAAAAAAAACATACAGTCGAATTGAGAACCTCCTCCTTTTTGAAGTCGGTTGAAAAGGCATTACCATAGTACCTAATTGTGTTACACAATTACCCCGCTAAATTGATAAGTGAAAGAATTTGAACACAAGATACTTATAAAAGACTGGACTACCGTTTAGCTGATGGACATGTGATTTTCCGTGATAACCATTTTATACTTCTGATAAAGAATGACAGTTTGAATACACGGAGACTTTACTTTACTTTAGATAGTAATTCTTTAATATTGTATCGTGTTTTAATAAATGTTATCCTAATATAATAATACATATTCTCAGTGAATTTGTCAAGTGAGACGGCAGGGATAGCACGTGACCATTGTGACGAATCGAGTGGAAGGGGCGACACAACGTTAGAGGGGCGCTCACGCACCTCGGGCACTCTATCTCGGGCGCTCGGAAGCGACGGTCGAGTATTAGGAACTGTAGATTACAATAATTTCAGCGTATAACGGTTCAAGTTATTTTGGTTAATTTTCAATTCTGTTATTTTTAAATAAATACTTCTAGCTAGTTTTGCTTTTCTTTTAAAATAATTTAATGTGCAATCCTTATGAATATAATTTAATAATAATTTATCATATATAATATAATTATAGTTTAATAATATAAATGTGAAAGTTTAGATGTTTTATTTTATTTTATTTATTGAGGGATAATAAACAACTACAACATAATATACTTAGTCTGGCCATAAATACTGTTACAATTAAAAATAAGAAAGATATTACATTTGAATTTGGAATCTGTCATTTTTATACGATTGTTCATTGAGTTTTCTAATTTTGGCGCCAATACATTGTAAAGAAAAGAAAAAAAGGAAATACATTTATTTGGCACAGACTAAAAGGCACAATGTACAATACTACATACAACTACTATACTATAGTATTGTACAATATTTTGCGATATTAAAATGGAGTGGGGTGATATAAATAATCGAATCGCTGTGATTGCATTACACAAAGTTGATATGGAGCCAAATGCAATTTTTTAAACTCTGCATACGCTTGGTATTAGTCAAATGTTTGTGTACCGGGCTGTTAATAGGTACAATGAGAGCTCCTCTGTTTGTGACAGAAAAAGAT
Source organism: Xanthia togata (assembly GCA_963853775.1). Taxonomy (NCBI): domain Eukaryota; kingdom Metazoa; phylum Arthropoda; class Insecta; order Lepidoptera; family Noctuidae; genus Xanthia; species Xanthia togata. The sequence goes on from OY970816.1 coordinate 9,741,063, forward strand.
CTGGCCGTCCACGAAGTGTTCGTATGAAAAAGGTGGTCAAAGCAGGAAGGGAAAGAATTCGAAGAAATCCTGTCCGAAAGCAAAAGATTTTATCTCGGGAGATGAAGATAGCATGTCGCGTATTTTAAAAGATGACTTAAGACTTGCAGCCTATAAGAGACGCACTGGTCATTTTTTAACTGATAATTTAAAAAAGAATAGGGTGGTAAAATCGAAACCACTACTGAAGCGGTACGCAAAGGGAGGTCACAGAAAATTTTTGTATACGGATGAGAAAATCTTTACAATTGAGCAACATTTTAACAAACAAAATGACCGTATTTATGCTCAAAGCTCTAAGGAAGCTTCCCAATTAGTCGACAGAGTGCAACGTGGGCATTATCCGACTTCAGTGATGGTTTGGTGGGGTGTTAGCTATGAAGGAGTGACAGAGCCATATTTTTGTGAAAAATGTATCAAAACATCGGCACTAGTGTATCAAGATTCTTGAGAAGGTAGTTAAGCCCCTTAACGACACCATATTCAATAACCAAGTATGGTCCTTCCAACAAGACTCGGCGCCGGGTCATAAAGCTCGGTCTACGCAGTCTTGGTTGGAATTGAATGTTTCGGACTTCATCAGAGCTGAAGACTGGCCGTCGTCTAGTCCCGATCTTAATCCGCTGGATTATGATTTATGGTCAGTTTTAGAGAGTACGGCTTGCTCTAAACGCAATGATAATCCCTAAAACAATCCATACGATTGGCAGCGAAGAATTTCCCCATGGAAAGAGTGCGTGCTTCTATTGATAACTGGCCTCAACGTTTAAGTGGTCGAAAGAAATTCGAAGTGGTCTCCATTGGCTGCAATACAGTCCTGTATTGCAGCCAATGGAGACCACTTCAAATAAGCTTTTTATATATTTTTTATATTTATGTATTAAACTAACACTGTAAAAGTAATAAATATTATTTGCAGTAAAAATAAAAAATTTCTTCGTGACAATATTTATGGCAAGACTAGGCACATATAATACATACGGTTAACAAAACTTAATATAGTAATATTGCAGTCCACTGCATAATCCGCAGATAAGACATATTTAAAGAAGGTTCAAACAAGAAACATGACTTCTTGTTTGACACACATAAGCTTTCAACCAGGATTAACAAATAGAAACACCGGTAGCCGTGTGGATTATTCCCGACTTCAGAGAGGCAAAATCTAGTATTTTTATAATAATTGATAAAAAATAGGGTCTCTTCTTGTACCTGGCACGATCTATATAAAACAGCTCACGCTATGGTAAATATTAGTAAGTTAAGAAATAACCTACTTCTGTCTTCATCCCATGAAATTTATCATCATCACTTCAGCCGAAAGACGTATCCCCTAGTATCGCAACAACGACCTGTTCGGTGCTTTTCAAATTCAATTTTCAAATTCAAAGGGGCCTACACAAAATTAATCTGCCTAGCCTATTCCCAACTATGTTGGGGACGGCTTTCAGTTTAAACTGATGGTATTAAAATACTGATGTTATATGGAACGACTGCCAATATGACCTCCATTACCCAGTTACTGGGTAACACGATACCCCTTGGTGAGACTGTATAGTGATTGTCAGACGTGGGCTTCAGATTTACCCGTAACGATCGTCAAAGATCTACGAATGACGGCCGGGATCAAAGGCTTAACTTGATTTCCGAGGCACGGAGGCTTACCCATTCCCATTAAATTTTCATAGATATACATAATTGTATCACGTCCTTTCCATAAACAACAAAATGATTTTTTAAGAGACATTGACAAATTGCTCGGAGATATTCTAAATATTTAAGGGCTATAGGGCTATTGTTCTAATATAATGGAGGCCGCACAACGGTATTATAAAGCGGTAGCGTTATGAATTTACCCCTTATTAATGTACGGTCGCATTGTCGCACGATATGGTGAGGGAAATATTTAGTCCGTCAGTCAGATGATAAAAAAATAATAAGACACATATTTTTTTACTTTCTCATATAAAAAAAAATATTTGTTAAAACGCATTAAAGTAGGGAGTGGAGGCTCGTACGTCACCATTCAGTATAAAACCTACCGGAGAGTGACGTCATGCTACATTTTAACTCAATGTATTGCCGTAATCTTTTGATTACGTATTAAAAAAAAAAAACGTGTCCAATATTTTTTAATAATCTATCTGAGGAACGAAAATAACATTTTCTCAACAGCTCTATTGTGACTTCATCTTGTAAAAATAATGTACGTGTAAAAGTGTTACTTATTTATAGCACAAACATAACATAACTTCACGGCAGTATTCCCCGCTGGGTTAGGCAGAGGTGTACCCATAGTACACCCACTTATCACCAGTTATGTTATTTTTTTCTAACTTTTCCCCACTCTAGGAACTTCTTCTGTATCGTGGGTGCATTTACAAACATTTAAGCTCACATACATAAACAGCCAGACCCGGAATAACTACTTGTAGGTCAAACAAATATTTTTTTCCAATAGTAGTACTAAATGAGTAAAAAAAAAAAATTAACTTCCAGTGAATTAAATCATTCTCGTGACGCGTACATTCAAACAACGTGAACGCACATCCTCCGTGATTTATAGGCACGAGCCAGTGTTGTCGTGTTATGAAAATATTTAATTATTACACAGCCGCGGTGTTGCCAGACTAAAGGTGACGATTACCCACACGGTAACTTTAATAAGAGGAGGGTATAGAACCAAAAAACTTGAGGTTTTTGTTTGATATTTTGTATAGAGTTGATATTTTGCATAATATGTTAGCCGGTTAAATCGGATTATAGAAAGTCAGAATAATTCAAGAACGAGAAATACAAGATCTCATAACATAACATGACGCCTGTACAGTATTCCCCGATGGGTACGGCAGAGGGGCTTATTGATTGGTACGCACCAATTTTGAATTTTATGACACTACTGCATACAAATTCAAAATATGCCAATTGCCTAATACGTGTTTTTGGAGTTGTCGATTTGCCCACAAATAAATTAACTTCGTGCGAATCGCCTCAAGACAAACTTATATTATTTAAAAGCGTCGATTCGCCCCGTTTCGGGCGAGTAAATTCGTGTGAATCAACAAATAAGCCGACAGAGACCAGCTACTATCGAAGAACTTCATATCTAAGCAGTTTGAAAACAAAATCCCGTGATCACGATGACCACATCAATTACCGTCCCGGTTCTATAGCGGCCGAGCGCTGCAAGCAGAAATAGTCCTTACGGTGTATAGATATGAACTTCTTCGATGGTACCTATGTACTCGTACGAGTAGTAGCTGTACCTACCCACATTTTGCCACACGTTATGTTTAGTTAGAAGACTTGGTTATATTCTCTATGGAGTTCCATAGAGAATATAACCAAGTCTTTGTTTAACTCCTGTGTAATAGGAGGCGAGCCTATTGCTATCAACCGAGCACTAATCCTAGCTCCGGGCTGCTACTGAGAAATTCCAAATTCAAATTCAAAACTTTTCATTTCACAGTAAACCTACATGGGCACTGAATTGTCATAAGCACGGTTCCAATTGGTCGTTTCCTATGGAGAAGAGCCGGCAAGAAACGCCACGGTTACTCTTTTAAAAAGAATTGGCTTTTAAAATATTTTTAAATAAACAGTGTTATTAGTTAATTATGGGAGGACAGCGTAGGTCTTTCAACAAGTACCAGGTACTTATCAGAATAATGATGGACGTCTACAGCGTTCTCACATTCACAAAATAGAAAAGAATCTAATATAAAGATAAATAAATTAATAAAAATAAAAACGTATTTTAAACGAAATGACGTGATTGCTATTACAGCTGTTTCCAGATGGAAAACCCAATAATACTTTGCCCGAATCGGGAATCGAACCCAGGACCTCACACTCAGCAGTAGTGCTCGCAGCCACTAGACCAACGAGACAGTCCGTGTGCCATGCAATTTGCATGTAGAAAAAAGAAGAAAGAATAATTTGCGGTAAGCATGACACAAAGAAAAAACAGAACACGAAAATAAAAATTTGGGGGAAAATATGCTTCACATCCACGCAAAACGGCCATCGCTCAGCATAATGCTGGGAACCTATGCGAGACAGAGCCTCAGCGCTGGTTTTCAGCGACATCCGTCTTTGACTGTTATTGAGAAATTCCTGATGAAAAACCCATTAATACTTTACAGTCGGTCCATCAAAAATCGGCTAGACTCGAAGCTGACCCCAACCGAGTTGGGAAAAGGCTGGGCAGACGATGATGACTTCGCAGTCATGACGTTATAATCTACTCAAATCCAAGCATTTATTTCAATTAAACTATTTACAGGTACTTTTGAATTGTCAAAGAGTCGGTCAGTTGTCAGGTCGTGACCTCAACTGATGAGCAAGGAGTTCTGGCTTCGTCCAGGACCTCGTGCTCAGCAGTCACACTTAGGACCTCTAGACAGACGAGGTACCTAAGCATCACCAGATTGTGATGCTGACTTGACAATTCAGGTCTTCTAAAAATTAAAAAAAAAAAAAAATGACCATCTCTGTGGTCTAGTTGCCCTTTGCCTGTCCTATGGAACCAGGACCACACAAGCAGTTGCACTTGTGACTACAAGACGGACAAAACAGTCTGACGGTTTTATTGACGCCTAGTGGCGTGACCGTCGGACTGCCAAGTCTCGAGTTCGAACCCAAGGCACGCACCTCTGAGTTTTCAGATTCATGTACTTACGTACTAGATAATAACCACTTGCTTCAAAAACGGTGAAGGAAAACATCGTGAGGAAACCGGCATGCCTGAGCGATATTTCTCGACGGTAAGTGAAGCCACGTCAGAGGCCCATCGGCGGCTTTGAAACTCTGATACCAGGTTAGTCACTAACCATACGAAAAAAAGAAGATTGTCGGTCAAGAGATTTTATTGAGGAAAGTTTTGAATAAAGCTTGTTCACTCTGAAATGACGCGCCCCACTACCGCATTAGCCATAGAAATCTGCAGTACCGTCTACGTAAATGCCCCGCCCCAACCCTTGCTCGAGCCAGCCCGCGCCACTGAGCCTGTAGCTTTAAATTGCCCTAAAAATAATAAAATTAATCCAATCCAGCCTGTCCCTTGCTGTCCTCCTCCAGCAACGCCCTAAGCCGAGGTCCGCACCCCACAGAGGGAGCCCTACGCGTGTAGTCGCTTAGTTTTTCAGTTTTATGTCCTGGCTGGAGGCCTTAATTTAGTGAGGCAGACACAGAAAAGTCCGGTTAAGCAGCCGACCAACTCTTAGCCTGCGAAAAAATACAAAAAAAAACTTTACGTAAATGCGGTAGTAGGACACGTCATTTCAGAGGGTACAAAAAGAAACGATGGATGGACTGTGTCAAAGATGATATGGCTAGAAAGGGGACTACAGAATGACGACTAATAGAGAACACAGTCATAACATAATATCAATCCTGTATTCCCCAAAGGGTTAGGCAGAAGTCTACTTATAGTACACCCAGATTTCGCCAGTTATGTTTAAGTCTCATGTAATAGAGCCTATTGACAAACAGAGAAGTATGGAAGAAAAAGACAGGTTTAGCCCACTCCAAATAAATTGTGATATGGACAAGTGAATGAGAATGATGAGCCACATTAAACAATAGTATTTTGTACGATAGTCAAAGAAATATATCCTCTGCATTAACGCTTCTTTTTTTATTAAAACCACGATTTATCGGAGACCTAATTTTTTCGACAAACGATCGGCACAATGCATTGTGTTGCTAACAATTCGACTGAGAAATTACCGCAGACCAGCCAAATAGTTAATTGACTGGAAATTTAAGAATTGGGATGGCATGGAGTCGATAAAAAATAAAGATTTTATAGAATACAATAGACGACGTATATTTAGTAACCTAATCCGCTTAGCTGTTATTAAAGAGTCAGCCTGTAAGAAATAGACACTTGTTTCACCTCTCAATGAGGCATCCTCAGCATGACGAGTGACTTATTGCGAACCCGAACACGGCGTGTTGCCACATCAAGCGCCGAACGTAGTGTGAGTCACACTGTTTTTTTTTGTGTATGTCATCTCGCAGTTGACTCTCAGATTGAGGTCGCAGCTGCTTAACCGGACTTTCCTGTGGTTGCCTTAAGCTGCTAAACTTAAAGCCTCCAGCCAGGGGCATAAACTAGTCTAAATTAATATTAGGCGAACGCTCGCTAAGGGCACCCCTTGTGGGGTACGAACCTCGGCTTAGGGCGTCGCTGGCGGGAGGACAGCAAGATGGGACAGGCAGGATCAAACATATATTATTATTAATTGGGGAATTTAAAGCTACTGGCTCAGCATCGACGCGGGCTGGCGCATCATCGAGCAAGGGTCGAGGGAAGTATTATTTACTCGGGGTGGTCGCGATCGCGGAAGACCTCGGAAGAGAAGAGAAGAGAGAAGTCACACTGCCCGACAACCCCACTTATATAGGACTACTGCTCGATCCACCTCGACTAGCATCGTTATCAGCTCGATAAGGGGCAAACAATCGCGCGAATTAAATACGAGTATTCCAAGGTCACCTTTGCAGCTTTTTTCACCCCTTAACAACCTACTCTAACCCTGAACAAAATAATAGTAATTATGGCCCAGGACAATAAGGAAAATTATAGGCTAACCGTTGACAGACCCATACACAATGGTATAAAGCACAAATGGCACTTGATAAAAAATCATACGTGTACCAAATGGAATATAAATTGGTCCAGTAGATTCGGAACAAATTGGCTGTGGCAGCCGGACAGACAGCCAGCCAGCCAGACAGACAGACACACGAGTGATCCTATGAGGTGTCTGTTTTTTCCTTCGGATGTACGGAAGCCTGAAAAGACCTAGCAAGTTATTTACGTAACACACTCATTATCTCAATGCATTTTCGCGTTATTAACGTTGTCGAGCTGACGAATTTCTCAATCCTATGAAGCAATGGATTATGAATTTCCTTCAAAACTCTTCGGATTATGATGGAAAGTGTGTTATATCACCTCATTTAAAAACCGAGCACCCAAAAAGCGCAATGCAGGATTTTTACACAAAAATGGATCAAAAACAATACCTAATATTTTATTAAATTTAATATTCATTAATCATTATAAATCATACATTTTATCAGTTTCGTTGTTGCGTGGTCAGCTACTTATCCAAAGAACGGCGGCGGTGGTGGTGGTGGTCCAAATCCTGGTCCGAAACCTGGTCCAAAACCGGGACCGTAGCCGGGACCGAAGCCGGGACCGTAGCCTGGTCCATAACCACCAAATCCAGGCCGGTACCACGGTGATGGACCCCACCAGAAGGGATGGCTTTCAATGATCTGAAAATAAGAAAAATCATTTTAATTAAGTAACTACCCCCAGGTACCTTATAGGTAGCCTGTAATTTAAATTTTCACATTGTGATTTTGAATTGAATTTATATTTTAATATCGTAATTTAAATTTTGGCATTGTATTTTTAATTTAATTAAAATTTTGGCATTGTATTTTTAATTTAATTAAAATTTTGACATTGTATTTTTTTTGTATTGTTTGTCTAGTGCAACTAATTTTGTACGCCATAAATGGCAAAACATGTAGCCACCACATAAGACCTTCATACTGTACTCATGTTTTACAAAATAAATATTATCTTATTTTATTTTTTCTCTACAATTTTTTTCCATAAGATAAATAATTTCAAGGGAATAGTAAAATTCAGGAGGCATAATAATAATCAACATGCTTGTCACAGGTACTCACAACTATCACTGACATCTCTGGGAAATAATATCAAATCAGAAAATTAAAACATTTGAGTTGCCTCGCAAATAATCTGACAATTAATTAATCTATCATTCAAAGATACCTACATTGTCAATTAGTTCTGTTAAACTGGATCAATGTACAGCAACCCAATTGCGAAACATACATACCTACATAGGGTGATTGCGCCGGTTAGCGACCAGTTAGTTGAGTTCCTAACTTTGGACGAATCAAAATATACGCCATTTACACGCAAAGTAGTTGCCGACAATGTAAATTGGTTCTAAATATAGTCTAGTTGTGAAATTAAATATAAAATATCACGCTTCCATTCATAATTTATGAAAAATTATGGAAAAAGTGCAAAAATAGCCGAAATGCTAGTTAACGACCACTTATTTCGGTTGGCGACCACTAGTACGCTAGATTACGACCACTGTTAAAAAACATAAAAATAAAGTAATAAAACCACTTTTATGGATAAAAATATTATTTATTTTTCACTTTAGATCAAACATCTAATAATCATCAACACAAATAGTATTTAATCATCGGATTTAACTTTTTTTATTAAATTAATCAAATAAAATAAATCTTTTTCGTTGCGCGATACAAATTTCGATATCCCTTTGGAGCTAAAACTTTATCATGTTTTAGGGCATAGAGAAGTTACTTTGTCCTGTTCCACACCAATTTGTCCTGGACGATCTTCTTTGAAGGGATTCTTTTATACATGGTTAATGACAAAAAAAAATACAGTATTCAGAAGCTTCTGCTTCTTAATTGGGAATCCGCACTTGGCAACAGGCAAGCGGGCGGAGTTCCAGTCATGAGAGCTAGAGAGTCTCTTTAACTCCGTCATCCATGAGGGTATAACGCCCGAGGCGTGGAGCAGCGGTGCGATGGTTCTGTTCTTCAAAAAAGGTGTCAAAACCTTGCTAAAGAACTATAGACCCATCTCACTTCTGAGCCACGAATACAAGCTGTTCTCGAGAATCGTTACGAACCCTCTCATCAGGAGACTTGACGACCCAGCCCCCAGAACAAGCCGGATTTCGAAAAGGCTTTAGTTCCGTAGACCACATCCATACTGTTCGGCAAATTGTACTGAGAAAGTACTGCAAAGATCGAGGAGTATAATCAGCTACTGTGTTTGGCATTTGTGGACTACGATAAAGCATTCGACACCATCGAAATATGGGCAGTTCTGGCCTCTCTGCAACGATGTTGAATTGACTAGCGCCATATCGAAGTGTTGAGATGCTCGTATGACACTGCCTCAATGACTGTTCAGAACCAGGATGAGAAAACGAGCCCCATCCAACTGCTCAGAGGAGCGAGACAGGGGGATGTGATATCCCTGAAACTGTTTACCAATGCTTCAAGTCTTTTTCTTCCTTTTAGGGACTTGCTTCCGAAGGCTTCATCTTGAAAAAAACTACATAAACTAAATGAAATAATCACATGTGCTCGAATACTGAACATACTTAAGCTAAACTTTAGTTTGCGGCCATCGTTCCTTTCGTACTAAATCTTGGTGGTCGCAAACTAGTATCGTACTTTTCTAACTGTATCACATAGCGACCACCTTTTAGGACCAATATTTGTGGATAAATTAAATAAGTTTTATCAAAAAAACATGGTTGTTTACTGAAAAATTGCAAGTTTAGGCTTTTACAACACCAAAACCCTAAATAGTGTAACCATAAATAAAACATTGAGAACATAATAAGCAAAACAAAATAAAACTGTGTGAGTCCGAATACGACCACCTGGTCGCTTTCAAACGTATTATTAAAATATGCATTTCAGTAACCGATCACTGGGTTTTAGTTTAATATATGGTAAAAATTGACTTAAATGCAATTAAATAATTGAAATCAATACATAATTGAAGTACCCACGTTTCTAATTTGAGTAAAAAACTTAAAATAAGTAGCAAAACTTAGTTTGGAACGCCGCGCGCCTTGCTAATTTTTTGCTCTTGCGCAGCACATTCACACACCACTTAATCAACACGAGAATTTAGCGTAATTTTTCTTTATTTTGGGTCAAGCGGCTCGTATAAAATTTAGTAAATTCTTATTATGTAGGTAACTATTCAAATAATATTTAAGACATACTATTTATTGTTATGTCTTATAGAAAGGTTATTATCTATAATTAAAGCAACCTAGTCAGACAAGTGGTCGGTTACCGGAGGTGGTCGCGAAACCGGCGCACTGACCCTACTTTCTATAACAATTCGGAGGATTTTGAAGGAAACTATGTACCTAGTAGTCCACTGCTTAATTTGTTTGAAATATTTGAAAATTTTGTTTGCTCGACAATGTAGATAGTGCAATGGATATTGTTGAATATGGATGTTGACTGGGTAAAAAAAAACTATGTAGTCCGTCAGTCAGATAATAAAAAATATTAGACACGTATTTTTTGCTTTATCATAATATGAATAAAAAATGATTTAGATAAAACGCATTAAAGTTGGGGAGTGGGGGATCACTACGTCACAAGTCAGTATAAAATCTACCGGAGAGTGACGTCATGCCACATTTTAACTCAATGTATTGCCGTAATCTTATGATTAAGTAAAAAAAGAAAAAAAAATACGTGTTGAATATTTTTTATAGCCTTTCTACCGGACAAAAAAAATAGTCAACAAACCTATTGTCAAATTAGAATTGTGAGTGTGTGACGCTGTTACCCTGCTGATCATGAAATAAAAAAATAATAAATGAATTTACGAACCTGTGTCAAAACCAAAACCACAATTAAAACTAATAATAATCTTGCAACAAAGGACATTTTCAAACGACACTACTTTTCTTCTCCACTTCAAAATAACGATTTCACAATACCGCTTCAAATATACTGATAATATAGTTATAAAATGCAAATTTTATTTTGCCATCACTTTAATTTCAGTAGCTTTTATTCCAATAGTTTAAGGTTCAGATTACTATAACTTTAAATTTTTAAGCTGTTGTCTAAATTTCATGATTTTTGCGCTAAATAGGTATTTGTTTTAGCATATATGTGACAAATTATAGATCTATATAAGGAGATAGTTTTTCCATTACTAACTATGACCGAAATGTTATTCCCCCCTTGCTAAGAATATTGCGTTTGTATTGCTATTATTTGATCAATTAATTCACACATTGTAACGAGAAATTTTGAACCTTTGAATAACTAATGGCTGTAATACTCGTACAGCAAATTGAGATAGTCTTCCTCAAGCGACATAGTGTTAGTGCTGCGTTGTTGGTCTAATGGTCGCAAGCACTGCTGGTGAGCATGAGGTTCTGGGTTCGATTCCCAGGTCGGGCAATGTGTTTTTGGATTTTTCTATCAGAAATTTCTCAGTAGCAGCCCGGTTTGAATTTGTGCCCGGTGGATGGTAATAGAAGAAAACTAATATAAGCTAAGGTGGCCTCTTATTCTATTGAAACTCCGTACTACGCTTGCTCAGCACATGATCTAAGTGTTTCCACTGATGACATGCGGACTACTGTACCTATCTATTAAAGTTGTACTGCAGTCAGGGAACTTAACCGTTGAGAACACTATGTCACATGACATCACGCCTGTAATCCCCAAAGGGTTAGGCAGAAGAGTTATGTAATAGGGGCGAGGCTAATACCTGTAATTGGGCATAGTCTGTAAAATTCCTTTTGGAAAAACCCAATAACACATAGTCTGATCTGGAAATCGAACCCACTACGATTTCTTGCTAAGCAGTCGCGTTTGCTATTTACTGTACTATACACAAGGATACTGTACGTGCCATGATTTAAAAAATTGTGAGTGGCATTAAATTTTTTGTAAATATTAATATTTATTGTTAATTAACATCGACTCCACCCCACTCTTATTCCAAACCAAACCCAAATAAATATAAATAATTAATAATATTTTATTGGACTATCACCACCCACAAATGTGGGTATACCGACGTATCCGTTAACCCATCCATCAGTGTCCACCCTTATGGAACGGGGTTGAATTGAAAATTGCTCTTCCAATATTTTGGGGGGTTGAAATTTCATCTTGTTTATTTTTTATGTCAACTATTTGAAAGGGTTTCAGGATAAATGATAGATGTCACTGTGCGTTTGCACTGGCGAAACATTCACAACAAAATTTTTGAAACCTCTAGTTTCCGTCAAACATTTTATGGAACATTGACAGAAAATTGAAATTACAACATGCGTCAGTGCTAGTGCAAACGCGCCTAGTACTAGTAATAAATATTTGTAGTAGGAGTAGTGGACTTTGTAACGGTTGACTGGGGACAATGTAAGAAGAAAAGTTGTTGCCCAAGTAATACCACAGATTACCTAGTATCCACGACGAAGCTCCCCTCCCCACTCCGCTCCGCTCCGTACTAAATTACAGCTTACAGTACAGTAATAGCGGAGTGGAGCGCGTCGGTGTGGATTGCACTACCCAGATGGTTAGCTGCGCCAAATCATTAAATAAAAAGCGACTTTTGCTACGACAAAATAAAGTGCAATTCAGGTCGCACAGCGCTAATCACCTACAGTTATATTCACCTAGAAGTTGCCTCTCTTTCTATCGCGTGACTCCGTTACATTCACTGAATTGGCCCAACAAGACGGGCCCGCCGCGTACCTACTTGTATCTTCATACCTACAAGTGAAATTATATTCAAATTTAAAAATCCCCCGATACAAACATTTCCTCATTTCTCTTTCCTACTCCACCACCTGACCCTGTTCATTATCTATCTATATCCTATTCATTGAGACCATTTCCAAGCACGATACCTGTGCTGTAAGTTGGTAAGGGAGTTGGGTATCCTGCAAATTCCAGGTGATGCTGCAGCATCAGTTCAAGGTTACTATGTTCTTCTACTATCATTGTAGTAACAGAATACCAAATTTCAAATCGATCAGAACTGTGGAAGACTCTCAAATCCATTCATTAAATAGAAAAGTTCTGATAATCTTCAAACGGCTGAACCGATTTTGACAACACATGTCCAAAACCAACGCTAGAAAACCTGCTTTCAAATAAAAAAGCCATATTCAAATCGGTTCACTCGTTTAAGAGCTACGGTGCCACAGACAGACACACACACATAACTTATAGCACCCCTCTTTGAAAAATGCGGAGTGAACCATCTGTATCCAAGAAGATCTAAGAGTCACGCTATAGAAATAGAGGTAACTTCTAGGTGAATAATTATAACTGTAGGTGATTAGCGCTGTGCGGCCTGAATTGCACTTTATTGTGTCGTTGCAAGAATCACTTTTATTTAAAATAATTTTCCTTTCTGTATGGTGATATAGTATAAGCATATTTCAGTAACATGCTCGCAGCCTCCGTGGCGCAATGGCTAGCGCGTTCGGCTGTTAACCGAAAGGTTGGTGGTTCGAGCCCACCCGGGGGCGATTCTTTTTACCGGACTGCGCGATAGCAAACATAGAGTTATGTTTTTACACATAATGAAACACACATAAAATACACATGTGAAAATTCAGTGCGGGAATCGAACTAAGTAACTGTAACTGTGGAAATGAAATAAAATAAAATTCAGTACCTACATAGGATATTGGAATCACTCTTACACGTCACATTAACAAAAAATAAATAATTGCTAGATGAGTTTGGCGTTTCCTATCTGACTACTCTGAGAAGAAAGGCCGAAACAAACTCAAAGGTCGCAATCTCTTTTAAAGTCCAGACATAATCTTGGTCAGGCCATATGATGACCATGTAGATTAATCTGAAATGATCTCTTGAGAAAAGAACCACACAGATTTGAGTGGACCTGTCCAGTCAGTGCAAGCATTTGTCAGTAATTGGTTACCCCAAAAAAAATCGAGTGCGACAACCAACATCGGTTAAAATCACACCAAAACCCATTGTTTTGAACGACATAACCTCTGTAATACACCAGTAAAACACTATTATTAACAAAAAGGCACAAAAAAAAAACAATTTGAAGTACACTCACCCCCAAAATGCGTGGCCTGAGCATATTAACAGGGACCTTTAACTAGCCGTAATTGACCTACATAGAGCATATACAGCTAAATATCACGCGAAAATAAACCACCCTTACCTGATCTGCCTTTTAAAAGAACATTTGAAATCGGAGAGGTCTGGTTACACTAGTTACCAAGTATTGAAGTCACCGATCTGAATAAAAAGGAGTTATGTTATGTGTCGTTTTCTTGTGTTCTGTTTTATTAATTTTTTGTTCTTAAAATAAAGGAATAATTAGGTGGTTATTCTTAAACTTGCTTATTCAAAGCAAGAGTGAAGAGGCATCTTCTGGGCACGCCAGTTCAATCAAAGACCTCATCCATCGCTTTTCATCAAGTGAGATCTCGTGCCCACCTCTAAAAAAGAAAATGGTTTCTGGAAGGCTAGTCAAGATCTCAAAGCAGATTCACTAGCTGATGTCGCTGGTCAACAAAAAACACAAAAAATAAAAAATAAACTGTTTTACAATCCTTCCGATAGGAGAATGCGTTCCTGACAACTATCTGTTATAGGCAGTCCTTTCACAGTTATTTTACATCCGACAGCAGATGCCAATAAAGGTCACTGTGATGCAAAATCAGAGTAAAATAACTGTGAAAGAGTACTAATTTAAACTTTATTATATATGCTAACTGACAGGAATCAGGAAAGCATTATTTCGGTGGCTCGGTAGATCATATTATTTTCGATGGTACACGCTCGCCTAGAAGTAACCTATTTGCTCACTATACAACTCCTAGGTTATAGCCATCGGGGAACACAGACTCCCATATAGTTTGCCCACTCAGGGGGTCTTCTCCCTAAGCGAAATCCGTAGTTTCAGCCTAAGTTACGGACGCTACACGCTCCGTCTGACTCACGGACATACTGTAAGTGAGACGGAGCGCGAAGCTTACACTCTACCCTAGAAAAAGCTTTACATCTTAGTACCTACAATGTTTATAAACCACGACCAAATAAATAAAATCAATAGATTTCCATGTTTTTGTTTCTGGCAAAAATATTTGGTTACGAGTATAACTGACTAATAAAAATAAAGTATCCATTGACAAGAATTAATTTTACTGTCTACAATCTTAACATAACATCACGCCTTGTTTCCCATAAGGGTTGAGCAGAGGTGTACCAACAGTACACCCTCATTTCGCCAGTTATGTTTAAGTCCCAAGTAATAGGCCGGGGTGAGCCTACAATCTTTATTCTCCATAATAATTATTGTATCAATGTGTATCCACAAAACATTTAGGTATTTAATTGTAGCTACAAAATTGAAAGAGTATTCATTCCCCTAAACGGCGCAACATATCCCTTTCTTCCACACTTCTCTATCAGTCGTCATCTCGGTAGACCCCCTTTCTAGCCATATCATCTTCCACACAGTCCATCCATCGTTTCTCTGGTCTTCCCCTACTCGTATAGCCATCGACATTCACACTCAAAACTTTCCTCACGACATTTCCCTCATTCCTCCGCATCACATCGCCATACCATGACAACCGAAGTGTTAAGGAACACAAATTGTAGACCTCAAATGAATTCTTGTCAATGTATGCATCTTTTTGAGGTTGACTATAGCTATCCAACATTTGTTCATAGGTGGGAAACAGTGGCAGATGATTGATCATGATCAACTATCTTTCCCCCTTGTAGTACTCGTATCCCCCTTTTATTATCTCACAACTCACAACATATTGATAAAAACAAAGAAAATAAAGAAAGAATAATATTTTTTTGGACACAGTTCATGAACCACATTAACAAAATTAAAAGTGAAAATAATCATAAAGCAATAATATTGATCATTTAGGCTTCTTTACCCAACGAGCAGTGGTGGGCCAGTACTCGTAGTATCGTCCCCGACCCGTTACTTGTATGCTGGTGAACTATGTGTAAGTTTAATAAATAAATTTGAAAAAATTGAAAAATTTAATAAAAAAAATTGTATCTTGATCAAAATATGATTAAAAAGAATTTTAATCATATTTTGATCAAGATACAAATTATTATCAACCCTGTGGACTCTGTCTGAAAACGAAAGCTTATAATATATTCCATTCTACATAATATATAATTTAACTTGGAAAAAAAACGTAGGCATCTAGTCGTACGAGGTAGGTGCTAAAGAAGTATTAAGGTTCATCAAAGTCGACAAAAAAGGCGGCAGTCTATTTTTATTTTATTGACATAATATCTGTAAACGTTGACTTTTTATATAATAATCTTTGGCAATATTAAAAAATATTGCCGAAGATTTTTTCTTAAATATGAATTCAAAGTGGCAATATGGTAAAGCGAACGTTTATGTTGTGGCCACGAAACGAAAGATGTCGATACGCTTTTCCTCGATCGACTGCCTCCACACATGAGGCTAATAATGAGCCCAAGCTAACCTAGTTCAATTATGAAGAAAAACTAAAAAAAATACTGTAATATCTTCGGTTGTCGTCGGGCCAATTTGTCATCAATCACCCAGACCAGGTACCGGTGCCGGTGGTCTGAAGTCTCCTACACATTAAAAGCAAGCATAAATCTGCCTTTGTACGTTTATAATGTTCAATAAATGAATAAATGCTTTAATATTCAACACACATAGGTATTACACATAACAACAAACTTACAAAAAACTTTGCCAATCAACTTTGAACCTTATGCTTCAGTATTATAGTTGAAAATCTATTAAATAAATTTGACCCAGGTTGGTGTGCTGGGTGTCTGTACCGCAAATAAACGTATTTTCTTTCTTTCTTTTCATAGACAATCCATATCCTTAATTATTATTATTATTATGTCCATCCAATCCTTTTGGAAGGGGTGACTAGAATCAATTAATTTTTTTGGAAAATGTTCACGTTCAAAAGTGCTTTAAAAGGGCCTATTTGAAATAAATGTTTTGACTCTGACCATAGGTAATCCACACACGCACAAACTCACTTACGTAATTCTTTGTGTTTACTTAGTGCAGGACAGTTACAGGCTTGTATCGTAACATTTCATTACTTTTTCAAACCAATTTAATCATTGAAGAATATATAATTATTTCAATCTTTAACAATCTACTTTAAATATAACATAGGTACAACTATTTAGATACATATGTAAACAATTTTATACCAAATTATCTGACTGCACCTTCTCACCAACCCGCTGACTTAGAGGCCTGACCATATGTTATTATTAATCCTTATTTACAACTTGCTGTGTCAAATAATTTCAACCAGAAACTTGTCCTCGAGACGAGATAAAAAAACCTACGCTTACGCCTTGTACGGCTTAAAATATCTTTGATGTGTGAAGGTTTTATTAAAAAACCTAATTAATAAGCCTTCATGGATGGCATTCTCAAATTGAACGTGAACCAGCCGAGTCTATAGACTGTTCACTATAACTTGTCCCTTGCCGTCATGTTGGCACCATTGCTTTTCGATCTTAGATTTCAAAATGGCGACTGACAGAACAGTGATACTAATCGCGTCACGAGATGTTTTATTGAACGCACAGAACACTTAAATAAACTCTTGCCTTATTCTCCCCGTTTACAATATATATGTAAGTATTATAACACACATCCACATCACTAGAATCTACCGCACCGTGTGCTCAAAAGGGAATAAAGTTGAATATTTTTTACTGTTCCTCATTGAGCACCAAGATATTATATTGATTGGTGCTCAAATGGGAATACTTTGGTACTCAATGCATAGGTAGTCAAACGGGAATACTTCCCACATAGCGGGCGCATGTCACTTTTTCACTGTAATTTTCAAACAAATTTTTGACAATGACGTAGTCGGAAATATGGTCATTATCATCAATACTAGCCTTTTCCCAACTACGTTGGGGTTGGCTTCCAGTCTTACCGGATGAAACTGATTACCAGTATTTAACATGAAGCGGCCTATCTGGCATCCACTCCCCAGCTAACACGATACCCCTTGGTAAGACTGGTTGTCAGACTTTCGGGTTTCTAACTACCCGTAAGGACGGTCAAAGATATACAAATGACAGCCAGGACCAACGGCTGACGTAATGGATGGTCATCCATCCACGGGCAGACCTCGACAAGCATTATTTACTCTTGAAGATCAGATGATCCTAATATTTAAAATTCTTAGGAGGATTATTGATGTTCCTGATCTGCATAGTAAAATCTGCAATCTATTTGTCACAGACAATTACTGTCGTGGCAGAAAACACCGCTTACTGGCTATTCCAACTTGCCGTACTGTCGCACACTCCAAGTCACCTATTCCTCGGACATTAGCAGCTATTAACGCTCTCCTGAACTCAAACACAGATCTTGATATGTTTGCGAATGAGTGGAAGATGATACTGTCAGAATGTCTGAATTTTTGTGAGAAGGATGCATGACTGTGATTATTAGATATGATATATAATGTTTAAATAGTGTAATTGTCTTCGGAAGTTCTATATAAAAAAAAAATTGAAGATCGACCCGAGTGGCTGTTATTATTAACCATAAGGTGCATATTATATTTATTCCTTGGCCCTAGGTACTTATAGTCTTAGGCAGTTAGTCTTGAGGCTCACCCATGATGACCATCCATAACAGTCGGCTTGTCAGTAAAGACTGATGGAAATCCGCTTACTGTTCAAATCACGTTATTTATATAAATCTATTGAATAATTCGCCGATAACTCGGCGCGTATGTTTGTGTTTGTCATACTTTGAATAATTTAATGAATTTATTATTATTGCTTATACTTATGTTAAATTGTGTTGTGATGTAAAGCTTTTCGATATTTTTAGAGATCTGTCATCATTTAAAAGTTATAATTATTGCAGAGGATCCTTAGAGGAACGACCTGCAACCCTTTACGGGATGTTACAAATTTTATATAAAATTTAGTACCTATGTTAAAAAATTATCACGAGTGGGTTGGCTAAAAAAATCCTGACCAGACTATGATTAATTTAAAATTCAAAAATGACTTCAAAAATATAATTATACCCATACGTTTAACGAATAAATTTAATAGCAATCGAAATTATGAGCACTCAGCTTCAATGGATACCACTGAGCTGTGTATCATATTTGTATGGTGCGATCGAATCGGAGATGTGAGCTGTGCCTCGCCGTGATTGAGCTGGCTGGCGGTACAAAGCGAAGATGTGAGCTGTGCCTCAAGCTGGCGACGGCGAGCAAGCGGAGACGAGAAGAAATCTGATTGGCGTGCAGTGAGCGATAAACATTCAACGCTCGCCGCACGCAGCTCAGTTCCACTCTAGCCAGCACACATCTCCGCTCTAGTCTAGCCAGTACGCATCTCCGCACAGCTTCGGTGGATACACCTTAGCTGAAAAACATCTCTTCTCGTGTCAGCTTCGGACATCTCCGCTTTGGTGGAGTCCGGGCCTTAATAAGTATCATTCCTAATGAAGACTCTTTTAATAAGAAGTATTTCTTCTTTTGTTAACGTAGATCTTAATAAATGAAATAATAGGTACAGAATAAAAGGTGCAATTTAAATAATCTAGGTACTTACTAATAAAATATTTAACCGTTGACTGCCTTGGTCTAGTGTCGCAAGTGCTACTGCTGAGCATGCGGTCCTGGGTTCGATTCCCAGGTCGAGTAGAATGATATTGGCTTTTTCCATTAGGAATTTCTCAGTACCAGCACGAAATCTGAAGTTGTGCCCGGTTGATGGCAATAGGCTCGCCTCATACTACATGGGAGTTGAATATAACATGCGAAATGTAGGTGTACCTACTATGGGTACACCTCTGCATAACCCTTCGGGGAAATAAGGCGTGATGTTATGTTATTACTTCTTTTGTCTACAGGCAACAATCAAATGTTCAGTTCGATTGCTTTATTATCATTATAATCAGTCTTCAGCAGTCCACTGTTGGACAAAGATCTTTCCAATCGCACACCATTTAACTCGATCCTCGGCTACTCTCATCCAGCTGCTATCAGCTACCCTGCGAAGATCATCGCTCCACCGAGGTTATTGCTGATGGCTGTGGCGGCATGGACATCTCCACATGTGAACGCATCACACTGACGTCACCCGAAATCCTGCATCGCGCAAGCAGAGTTTACCGTGCGATCAGAATATATAGGTATAACTTCCCAACATCAATCGCCGGGCAGTTGCCCACCACACACGATACCCGTCTGGTCGGAGGATCCTCCCTATTCTATAGAAGATGAACTTTACACTCTGTTCTTCTTGTCTCTATATGGCAAAATGCTGAAGCTAGAAGAAGAAGAAAAAGTAAATTGTAAAGAAGGCACGTGCTTTGGTTCTGATAATTATATTCCCATCTCTATCTTGCATATGTAGTTTGACAGTTTGGCGACAGAGACGGGAATAATGCTAAGCCAGAGTACGTGCTAATACGTGTATCAACTAAGCCACCCTAGTAGAAGCGACTAGCTATCAGTTATATTTAACCAACTTCCAAAAAGGAAAAGGTTCTATGTTCTCAGCGTATGTTTTTTTTTACGTATTTCCCTTGTAGCGGTTACACCACCACATACGAACTACGCATCAAAGACATGACGTCACACAAATCCTTCATCGCGCAATTAGAGTTTACCACGCGAACGACATAATAAGACTATCCGACATCGACAATTGGGCAGTCGGCCCGCTAGACACAACAACCGTCTGGTCGGAGGATCCCCCCTTTTCTATGGTGGATGAGTGAACTTTACACCCTGTTCCTCATGCCCCTAAACCCTCGATATTTTCGTCAATTGTGGACTAATTTTGAAAGAGGTAGTGGTATTCGAATTTGTGTGGGAGATACCACAACTAAAAAGTGAAAAATTGTTTTTTTTTTTTAAAGAGTACCGACTTCTCGTTCAAGAAACGTACAAAAGATTATGTCGTGGCCAGATCTTAAAATTGTCAATTTCATGAAATGAACATCGACCACTGGTCACATCATGATGTGGTCTGGCCAGACCATTGAATACTCAACGTTTAATGATATGACCAGTTAAACGCACGACTACTTCATGATGTGGCCAAACATTAGTGATCATATCGTAAAATAGTTAGTTTATCCACCGGTAGAGGCGTTAATGACGCTCTGATTTTGTTGTGCATCAATGGCTGCGGCACACAACAAATCAAACAAAGTAGGGTGACTACGCAAAAAAAGTCAACGGACTTTTATTGGGTTTCCAAATATGATATTTTGGGAAGCGATCAACTTAAAGTAGCGTTCGCCGGCCGCTGTCGTGGCGTGAAATGCAATGTAAAACTTAAAATTCGTTTTTAAAATTAAAAAAAATACGGCGCTTTAAGTGGCACCCCGACCAAATGGGTTAGGTTAGGTTAGAACTGTGACTGCGCGTGAGCCGAGCGAGCGCAGCGAGCGGTGCCGCGGCAGCGGCCGGCAAACGCTACTTCCAAGTTACTTGCAGTTACTTGGCTATTTTTGCTACACCTTACACCATACATTAAACGTTGACGTTTTAACGATATGGTCAATGTTACCTGGCCAATTCATGAAATGGTAAATTCTAAGATCTGGCCACGACATATTTAGTCTTTTTTAGGGTTCCGTACCCAAAAGATGAAACGGGACCCTATTACTAAGACTACGCTGTTCGCCTGTCTGTCCGTCTGTCACCAAGCCGTATCTCATGAACCGTATTTCTGTTGTCGCTATAACAACAAATACTAAAAACAGTATAAAATAAATATTTAAGTGGGGCTCCCATACAACAGACATAATTTTTTTGCCGTTTTTATAGATAATGGTACGGAACCCTTCGTGCGCGAGTCCGACTCGCACTTATCCGGTTGTTTTCTTTAACCTTTTTGTTTGTGCAGAATAAACAAGTTTTCTTTTTTTTCCAGTTTGTCGCTGACTGCTCACATCACCGCTGCGCCAGCGAGAAGTCTGTCATAAACAAACAATATTCATTTTTAGTTGCTAGCTCTACTCACTTGTCGCAAACCACTATCTACAACACGGCCGATATAACTTGGCAGTTCCGAACTTCGCGCAGAAGGCTGCGCAATAACATTATTTAGGAACCAAACGGTGTCATGAGGTGAGTGTGAGTGAGAGAACATGCGCGATAGTTCGTTCTGCCTACGTTCAGAGCTGCCAAGTTAAGCTTCGTGTAAAGTAGCGACACCGGTTATTTTAATGAGATTGTTTTTTTTTCTGTCTCTACAGTCTGGGAAGTGAGTTTCGAGAAGGACCTTACTGGTTTCATGGTCAGTTACTGTATATGAGTTGTCGGGTTTCCTAAGCGCGCCTGAGTTCGGTCCTGATCCGTTGATAGGATCTTCCTCACCCTTGCGGCTTCGTTATTAGTCTCGATGGATACGCAGAATTTACGCCATGCAGTCCTCCTGGCGGTTCTGATCTGCTTTTTGTATGTGTATTGGGTCTTTAGACATTGTATTATTCGAGCCGCGTCGCGCCAGTCTGCACGAGGCTTTACATCGGCCGTATTGTACGAGTACGTTCAGTTAAATTGTAAATACAATTAATTGTATACAGAACCATTCGTTTAAACATTTTGATCTGTAACATTGAACTTCTATGATATCATTCTGGTCTCGCTGACCGCCCGCTGAGTATCACCTAATAACGGTAATTATGTTGATTTCTTATATTAACATATATTTTAGTTGTAAAATAGATTCTCTGTTTGTTAATGAAGTGATGCTAGAATTTACGTTTTCGTGTGTTGAAGGAATTATTTCCCTTTTTGATGTAGATAATTATGAAAATAAAAAGATGAATAACGTTGTCTATAAGTATTGAATGAGATAAGATTAAATATTGACCTCTATAAGAAAAAATGACCTGAAGAATTAAATATTTTATTATTATTTAACGTGCTTTCCGAAGCACGGGGGAATCACACCGCTAACTTCCATACTCCGAGCTCTTACTAAGAAATTCCTAATGGTAAAACCCAATACCACTTTGCCCGACCTGGGAATCGGACCCAAGACCCTACACGCTCAGCAGTTGCGTTTGACGACCACGAAACCAACAGGGCAGCTGTTGGTCCTGCGCCTGATCTCTCTCCGGGTCATGTCGGATTGCCCTCCCTTTGGACTATTACGGTGAGGGAAGAGGGAGTGTCTGCGCACACATTTGTGCAATATAATATCTCCCGCGCCGAGGGCTGGTCTCCTTTGAGAATCGTCGCCATAGACGAAATTATTTAATTGCCTCGTTGGTCTAGTGGTCGAAAGCGCTACTGCTGACCATGAGGTCCTGGGTTCAATTCCCGGGTCGGGCAGTGTTATTGGGTTTTTCCATCTGGAATTTCTCAGTAGCAGCCCGGAGTCTGGATTTGTGCCCGGTAGATGGCAATAGGCTCGCCCCTTAACATTGGGACTCAAACATATCTGGCCAAATGTGGATGTTAGGTACTATAGATACACCTCTGCCCAACCCTTCGGGGATTATAGGCGTGATGTTATATGCTATTTAAGGCGCTATGTTGAAAATAAATCGTAGCTCGATGGGCGTGGCTTAGCCCCCCACGCGGGGAGCGGCGAATGCAGTTTACGCGGTCGACATCGGGAGAGCCGAGTTCGCATTTCTTGAAATTCCTGAAATATTAGCACACAGGAGGTATGGAGTAGACAAATAATACAAATATTGAATTTTCAACATTTTTTTTTATTTAGTACGTACCATGTAATAAAAATTAATTAGGTAATTAAGGTATATTACAAATGTTTATTTATTTTCTAATGAGTTCTTATAGTAAAAACGTGGTGCATGTACTAAGAATATTTTTTATTTAAATAATTAATGTTTAAGGTGCTATAAAAATATTTGCCAACCTCTTGAGGGGTCATTGTACTCATCATTATGAACAACTTTTACTATGGGACCAAACCTGAAATCGCGAAAAAAAATTAGCTTGGTCATTTATGTTCGCATAACTCGTCAAAATGTACCAAGGGGTATCGTATTACCCAGTTACTGGGTTGTGGAGGTCAGATAGGCAGTCGCTCCATGTAAAATACTAGTATATAGCTGCATCCGATTAAACTGGAAGCCGACCCCAATATACATGGGAAAAGGCTAGGAAGATTGATTGATAACTCGTCAAAATGTAGGGAACAGACGAGTTTTTTTCACGATTTCAGCTTTTCTCTTGTTTTTTTATCACAACGCCAAAAGTGCATTTTGTAAGTTTTTTCTTCATTTGAATATTCACCACAAATATTTTGATTACAAGAATCATGGTGCTCAAATGCATGATAAAAAGCATTCGTAATATCTTGATGCAGATTTTATATGTTGTCGGATTGCTGCAGATTTTTTAAGCCATAGTATTTGATGGCGCTACATATATACTTTCGTATCTTTAAAATCTTATTTGTAGTTAATATATTCCTTTCTGTTTTAGGATATTTTGATATGTTTTTAAATTTTGGAATTTATTACAAAAATTTCTTAATATGTGATTTTTGCAACCAATCTTTTCGACCGTGATTGAGGTATATGGTCGAGAGTCAAGTATTTTTGCATAAGTGCTACTGTCTCCACCAGCTATGTGTCTTCCATACAGAATGCCATGCATTTCTATGGACTGTTTAAATCCTTCTGTGATAATAGTGGATTCCATAGCTGTTGAAGATCCGCTATAATTTTTAAAACACTCATGTTGTTTTACTACTTCATTTCCTTTTTCCGCTCTAGCACAAATACAACAGTATTTGTTTTTAACTGCCATAAAAAGAACTTGACAAAATCGTCTACCTATAATTGTCGCAGCACCAGGTAGCCCAACAACCATCTAAGATTACATCTATTATTGGTATGCCATCTTTAGTAACCTTTCCTTCTTTGACCGCCGCTTCTTTCTATCTTTCCCCCGCTTTTTTCATCTCTTCCCATGCCGTCACTTCCCATTCGTCACATACTTCGTCTTGTACCTGTATTCCGACATAGATGGTAAATCGACAGCTGCCGAAAACTGTTTAAGTTGAGCGTTACTACAACCAGCTGCTATCATCCCGGCCACTGCCATTATATTCAACCTTTGTGTTAAGTTTTGTACTTTAAACTTTGTGTTATATAATGTACAAGAAAATGTGAACTCAGATGTAAGGCCAGAAACTTTCTCGAATTCTAATTTGATGGTTGTAAGGCCGCATTGGAACATTGATTCGTGACTTGATATTTTAAATAATTCATTAAAAAAGTAATTTACATCAACAACTCTGTGGCCGCTGATGTCGGCAGTTTTGGACTCCTGCAAGAAAAGTATAAGTCAAATTTGTAAAATGCTATTTATGCCAAGCTCTATAATGGAAAGTACATAGTAAATAAAATGAGAGAACTCACATTTTCTTCAAGTTCGATTCCGTATGGCAGTGGTTTTTCTTCCTCATCTTCGTTATCGACATCATATTGTTGCTTTCTTTTATTTCTGGAATAAAAACGTTCATCTAAATTCAAGTGGAGCATAATCAAATTCATTCTGTTTGTTTTTTATTTTTGATAAAAAAAAATCTACGACTTGAAAACTCCAAAAAAACTACTCTACTTGGCAAGAATACTAAAATGATTAAACAACTGAAATTAACTTATTATATTAAACCACACACAATAATTCATACCTCAATAAAAATCAAAAAATAATTTCGTCTAAACTCACCTTTTTTTGCAATTCAAATGCGACTCCATTCATTTTTGTGGTCTTAGTCTGTCACACGCGGTAATAGTATTTGAAGTATTATTGATGTACTGTTGACATATTTCTAACCTAAAAAAGTAAAAAGTAGATACTACATTTTAGGCTTTCCTATATTTATTTCATAAATATTTTGTTCTAGCAAATAGAATGCTTACCCATCATTACTTTGCGAGACAAGGACAGGTTGTAGCTGATTATCTAAATTTATGAGCGAGGTGGCGACTTGGATTCTTTTTTATTAGCTATTGATACTGTTTTCCTGTAAAATGAGTCCATTGATAAAAACCGGTCAAGTGGTTGAGTTAGGATCTAACAACAGAAAAAAATTACAAAAGAAGTAAGCTCTCGAGCGCTACTCATTATTTATTTTCGATGTCATCTTTGTCTTCCATCGGGCATGATTGCAGTCAAGAACGTGCTCATAACTGATACAATAGGAACTAATTATTGTACATAACTATATACTTACTTTTTACTCTCTCTCATTTTCTGAGCCCTCATGCTCAGGTACTTCAAACGTTGTATTTTATTTAGTTTTGATTTCGTATTTCTTACCATTTTTATTTATAATTAAATAAAAACTCGTCACAAATAGAAGACAATACGTTATAGGTACTGTTCAATCGCAAGAATAGTCTTATATACCTATTCAACACAAATTAACTAACAATCTACTAACTTTTAATATAAAAACAATTATTATGATCACGAAAATCCGATAGCACCGATCTGCAGACAAACGTCATAGGTTCGTCGTCGATGAAGCGCACCGGGCGACTGATGTATGACGCGAGCGAAAGTGATGCAATTACTTTTGAAACGCAAAAGAAGAGATGGCTATAATATGCATGCGCTCAGAATAAAACGACGTATGTGCCAAAACGAATATACTCCATTTTTAACAAAATAAATAAATACAATTTAAAATTACTTTGAGTAAACTTTGATATGATAATTTTCTATGTTTTAAAGTAAATTCCATTGAAGTACTCTTAAACGTTACGCCGTGATGTTGAAAAAAGTAAAAAAATAGATGTAACTTTGCAATTTTTTTGTATCGAAAAAAAATCATGTAGTCGTGTATTCCTTTTGCACGATACTAGAACAAAGAGTCAAAAAACATATACCAAAATGTTAAATCCCTATTCCACATACTCAACAATTTACACGAAATAGAAAAACCACATTTTTTTCAACATATCACCTTAATTGCACCTTTTATTCTGTACATAATATTTCGGTTATTAGGTTCTGCGTTTAAGAGATGAATATCATGTTTTTTTTAAAGTTTACAGTCTCCTTGGTCTAGTGGTCGCTAACGCAAGTATTGAACGTGGGGTCCTCTGTTTGATTTCCTGGTTGGTTAAATTATCATTAATCTTCGAAACATTTAGGCCTAGATATGTAAACATTACTTAGCAGCGTACCTTTGATGAAGTTCATCATATCTATACACCGTAAGGACTATTTCTGCTTGCAGCGCTCGACCGCTATAGAACCGGGGCGGTAACAGATGTGGCCATCGTGTTCACGGGATTTTGTTTTCAATCTGCTTAGATATAAAATTCTTCGATAGAACACCGGAAACTGTCAAATTTTCCCAATCAACTTTGAACCTTAAGCTTTAGTGATAAAGTTGAAAATCTATCAAAGAAATTTGACAGATTGTAAGTAAGCAAAGCGCTTTTCCTGTTACTGTTGTGCAACTGTTGAACAATAGCAAGTGCAAGAGGCATGATTAAGTCTAAACAAAGAGGCCTTAGATTTATTTGAAAGTAGTTTAAAAAAGCATTTAATGGAAAAATAATAAAATATCTATCTATATAGCTTGTATCTAAGTGATACATTAAGGAATAATAGTAGTGGTCTGACAACGGGCCACAGTGACTGATCGGCCAATAGCCTTTCAGTTATAAAACCAACGCGCTCACCGCCTTTATTCTCAGGGGTGACTAAGATGGCGCTGTTTGTCACTATTGTGCGATGTAGGTATATAGGTATGATATTTTATTGCAGAGGTACCCCAGAGGTACACTATCTTCGTTATAGCGTCTCGATATAAAAAAAATGATATTTTTTAAGACTCCTGCAGACAGGTGCGACGTGACTCTAGTAGAACAATTTCTGTGAATCGTGTCGCATTGTCGCGTCGCCGTCGCGTCTTTCGGCAGTAGCCTTTTACCAGAATTTAGTAACGCTGCTGCTGTTTTCTGACTCATTGTTTAGGTCCTCCCGATATCCACACACACTGAGCAGTTTGGCACGTGTTATATAAAAATAAAACTGTAATATTTTAGATTAAATAAATATTTAAAAAAAAAAACACTGAATATTTGAGCTGTCCGTGAGTTCCCATTTATAAAGATTTTACTAGCTCCGGTCGCCCGGTTGGTATATAATTAGAAACATTATGTTCACACAAATTATAAAAAGAACTAAGTAGGTGTTTGAACTTTTAACTTGAATGGAAATCTAACCCAGGACTCATGCTTAGCAGTCATACTAATGATCTCTTATATTATCCAAACCCACACAAAACTACAACAAAACGCCCTACGTTAGTAGCAGCGGCATTCTAGCGGCTCCGGTCCGTGAGTCACATGTAAATATTTACCGAAAGCGATGCCGCGCGCCAAATGTTCCCGGCCACAGAGCGAGGCGTGGTGAGACCTGATGTATTGTGGGTAAGGTATGAAATAAAAAAATAATTTAATAGAATTAAAATTTACGCTACCAGTGTCCAGGGCCTCAAGTCTGCTATTACAATAGTGTCAGAATTTTCTATCATTGACTTCATAATTGTTGATTTTGACAAGTTTGGGAATCTACTAACATATTGGCGTCATTGTGACTTTCCAATGGTCAGCCACTGACACTCCATTGAAGGAAATGGCATCTAATGGTAATCTCGTACATAATGACAAAGAATGACTGACTTAGGCGGTAATCTGCTAAAATTTTGACAGTTCCTTTGATCAGTGACCTACCATGAGAACGTCATTGTGCAGTCATTCGTTACAAGTATCGTGTTTGTGGAATACAATGATCAACCAATGATCGACCATTATGAATTTAGCAGATTACGAAATTTTAGCAAAATGACAATGGGATCGTGTTGGAATGACGAATTTATAAAAATAGCAGACTTGGGCCCCAGCATCCCTTACAATCCATAACCTAACTATAATGTTACTAATATTATAAAGGCGAAAGTTTGTTAGTGTGTATGTTTGTCTCTTCTTCACGCTGAAACTCCTGAACGGATTTGGATAAAATTTGGCGCACAGATAGTTCATAACCCGGATTAACACATAGGATACTTTTCATCCCGATATTCCCACGGGATCGAAACTTATGCGGGTGATACCGCGGGGCGCAGATATAAATGCGAAAGTGAGTTTGTTACACATTCACGCTAAAACGGCTGAACGGATTTGGATGAGATTTGGCACATCGGTAGACCGTGACCTGGATTAGGACATAGGATACTTTTTATCCCGATATTCCCACGGGATCGAGTCCTATGCGGATAAAACCAAGGGCGCAGCTAGTAATTTCATATGAATAAATAAAATTTTCATAATTGCTCGGCATTGGGACAGTATAGAACTCGTAGATAAATAATAACAGTCATACGGTTCGATGGAAGGTTAAGCTACGCTTGTCGCAGTCGATTCGAGGATGGGTGACCATCCATTATATATCGAGATCCCTCAGTGCCTCGGAAAGCACGTAAAGCAGTTGAGCCCAGCTGTCATTCGTAGATCTTTGACTGTCGTTACGGGTTAGCCAGAAGCCCTAAAAGTCCGGCAATCTTACCAAGGGTTTACCAGTAACTGGGTTGTGGAGGTCAGATAGGCCTTTCTTAGACTGGAAGCCGACCACAACATAGTTAGGAAAACGCTAGGCATATAAGATACTGGGACAGTATAGGCAAAAAAATATTAAAATATATCCATAAAATTACTACCAAGCACAAGATTCATAAACCCGTTGCCAGCAAGCCTTTTCTAGGTACGAATATTTCTAAAAAGGTTTAAAGGAATACAAAACTGCTCATCTCTTTTTGTGGGCGTTATAAAACCACTAGATCGTAATCTTGGGCCGGGCGGCAACATACACTCAGTAATATGATTACGATAACATCAAAACGCGAATTTCTTGTTTCTCTAGAAACACGGAGTTTTGATGACATTCCGTTGATAATGATGACTAGTCGGCGTAAAGAAAAAACCTCTACTAGTGTAATAAACATAAGAGTTATATATTCTTGAAAGTTCTCTTTAGCGATAAGTTCCATTAAGAAAAGAAAGAAAGAAAAAGAAAGAAAGAAAAAGAAAGAAAATATCTTTATTCTGCACAAACGAAACGCACAACAAAAGAAAAAAAAGAAAAATTATACAAAAATACAAAAGTAGCCAAAAGCCTCGTATTCAACCAGCAAAAAAAAAAACGTTTTGAAATGTTGTTCATTGGTTGATGTCAAGGCGTAGTGTCAAGGCCTCGGACCAAAGAAAATATTGCGTAATTACTGTTGCGACATTACATAATCTGTGGTTGCGACATTGTCAAATGACAACAAAAACAAAATGCCGATTACAGAGTTACTTAACTACATTTGTAATAAATAATATGAGAAATTAAACTGTGCGTCGTATCTGTGCAAGAACAGGTCATTGCTCAGCGAAATGCTCTGACTTCGGGCCAACCTAAAGTCAACAGCGCTGGTTTTCAGCAATTACCTATGGAATGACCTTTGACCATTGTGTCATCATCACCATTTCAGCCGAAAGATGTACACTGCTGGACATAGGCCTCCCCCATGCACCACCACTTCGACCGGTTCTGTGCTTCCCGCATCCAGCGGATTCCTGCGGCCTTCACCAGGTCATCGGTCCATCTTGTGGCAGGCCTTCCAACGCTACGTCTTTCCAGTGCGCGGTCGCTACTCCAGAACCTTTCGGCCCCATCGGCCATCTGTTCTGCGAGCAATGTGCCCTGCCCACTGTCACTTAAGTTTGGCAATTCTTCGGGCTATGTCGCTTACCTACTTTGGTTCTCCTGGGGATCTCTTCATTTCTGATTCGATCACGTAGTGAAACTCCAAGCAAAGCCCTCTCCATTGCCCTTTGGGTGAATTTTAGCCTTCTGATGTGTCCCATTGTGTCACCATATGTAAAATTTATACATTTATGTATGTAATTCGCATGGTGTATAATAATGAGTAAATAATGAGTTCCCTACAAAATGTTTGAGCTGGATGGCGCTGATCTACGCGTCATGTTCGTAACGGGCGCCGTCAGTTGAGACTGGTCATCTCTTATCTGCCAGGGCTTAATTTTAATCTTATGTTTTAATCGTTTTAATTTTTTATTTTTTTTACATTGTTCTCACTTATAGAATCAACAAGAGTAATGTACCCAGGATTTTGTAATTTCTATATTTAAAAGAGTGTCCTTGGAGTTTCTTGCCCGTTCTTCTCCATAGAGGTTTTGGAAGGGGCAACTAGCTTCAACTTTCTGACTAACTGACTGACTCTTTGACAATTCAAAAGTGCCTATAAATGGTTTGATTGAAATAAATGCTTTGAGTTTGAGTATTCTATTCTACAATAGGTCTTTGCATACAATAGATTTTCGTCCTGGGAAGAGCTACTAGCGTCATATCTATTTCTGCCGCCAAGAATCGTTGCTGCCATGTGTTACACCTTAGCTGTCTGAGGTCTGCCTTTTATCATTCACATTCATAATACTCTTTTCTTGCTCGATATATCCTAAAAATATTAATGAACACTGTATTAATAAATGAGTATTTTTGTGTGCCTCAAATAGTTACCATTTTGGTGTCCTAAAAATACTAAATAGACAAGTAATTGAAACTTACTCGGCTAGCGCGTGTATGGTCACAGTTTTGATGGGTTTTTTTGGTCCAGGGTGGAATGTCCTCATGGATGTCCTCCACCCTGGGGCGGGCGACGGGGTCTGTCAGACTCCTACTGACTAAAAACCACCCCGGTGTTCCCTTCCCACACACTTTGATCGGGGGACTTAAGGCCCTCCATGATCCCCGACTGGTGCCGGCCCGCTTTTGCGGGCCCCATCTTGCCCACGGGGGGAGTGAGGTGCAAGACTCCCCCCGCGACGTCAAATAGGAGCGCGCGTGGAACCGTACGCGCCGCCCATCTAAACTAAACCTAACCTATTTTGTTGGGATGCCCTAGCTTAGTTACTGCTACCTACTTTGAGATAAGGCCCGAAAGTTACAAAAGCTTACATCATTAGGTCGGTAAGTTTTGAAGATCAATAAAATATTTCCCTTTTGTTGTCACAATTGCATCCCTTTATTTTACAACGTCCATTCTACCGCATCCATAACTCTTCATGGACATCATAAAATGCATTACGGTGTTCAAATTAGCGCCTCTAACAAAGTTCCAGGATCGGTGCCGGGCTGCAAACAAGTAATTTAATTACTAAGCCATCGCGACTTGTAACGGCGTTGTTTGTAGGGGGTAGGCAGGGTTAAGGGTTGTGTATTGTAATAGTGATGGTTGTACTTAATTACTTAATTGGATAACATAACATCACGCATTATTCGCCGATCCGGTTAAGCAGAGGTAGGTATTTAGTACCAACCACATTATGCCAGTTATGTTTAAGACTCAAAGAGCCAAAGATGTAAATCGTAGAAATGCCATTATTATTGTGTGAATTCACTCTTCTCCGTATGGACACGTTTTCACGCGACTTAGTACGATGTGGGCAAATCTAACGATTTATATATTTGAGGGGATCCTGTTGCCCTCAATCGAGCACAAATCCAGATTTCGGGATTCTAGTGAGAAATTCTACACTATTATTAATTAACATAATATGAAAAATTCACAGAAATCTTGGTTCCATGACCTTCCAGCGCGTTGAAAATGACCATATAATATGACAAATGGCCAAATTTTGAACGAAATAAATATGTGAAATCACCAAAAAGGTGTCTCCGAAAGCGGTGAACATCTACCCTTAATTATAAACCTATCAAAACCAGAATAATATCATTTTGAAGCCTTTTAAATTTTCCAGGATCATTTCTTTTTTTTTCCGATATCTCTTTTAGTTTTTGAGAAGTTTAAAATTTTTTTTAGTCTCAAAAGAACGGTGAAATTGGCGCTTTTTTTTACTTAAAAGAAATAAATAAACAATAGCTGTTGCCCGCGACTTTTTTCTCCGATCCACTGTTAGCTACTGTTGAACATGAGGTCCTGGGTTCGATTCCCAGGTCAGGCAAAGTGTCATTGGATTTTTCTTTCTGGAATTTCTCAGTAGCAGCCCGAATTCTGGATTTGTGCCCGGTTGATGGCAATAGGCTCGGCCCCTATTACATGGGACTTAAACATAAGTGGCGAAATGTGGGTGTACTATACGTACACCTCTGCCTAATCCTTCGAAGAAACAAGGCGTGGTGTTATGTAATATTATTTATGATTTTACAAAAAAAAATGTTTACAGTATTGTAGCCCTTACAGTAACGCATCTTTTGATACCATTTTCATTTCTTTAGCTTAATATTTGAGGACGCTAGCCCTCGGTCGCACTTTTTTTGAAAACGTACGACCTTATTGAAGTCATCGAAAAAGCATTTTCAATGCTAAAATGAATTGTCAAGCGATTTGGAACTTTATGCAACTGTTTACCTTGAATTGCCCTGCACATCAACTGCCTTGCAACTGATTGTGGCAGTGAGCTTCGTAATTGCAATGTCAATAAACGTTCGAAACACGATATTCTGGCAATTTCACACACCCACAATGTCCTGTGGTCGAATTTTTGAGAAACAACGACCACACACATAAAATTCTTGATGAGTAATTCGAAATATGTACTTTGTGGTCATTTTTGGTACTAAGTGCCGAAAATTGCATTGAGCGGAAAATAAAGCGTCTTATGTAGGGTTCCGTACTCAAAGGATAACTAAGCTTATGCGGAACCCTAAAAAGAATCTCCGGGTGGGCTCGATTTCGGTTAACCTAGCCAAACGCGCTAGCCATTGCGCCACGGAGGCTGTGGGAATAGATCATATTAATTTTGAGTGTCAATGGGCAGGGCACATTGCTCGCAGAACAGATGGCCGATGGGGCCCGAAAGGTTCTGGAGTGGCGACCGTGTATCGGAAGACGTAGCGTTGGAAGGCCTCCCACAAGATGGACCGATGACCTGGTGAAGGCCGCAGAAAACCGCTGGATGCGGGAAGCACAGAACCGGTCGAAGTGGAGGTGCCTATGTCCAGCAGTGAACGTCTTTCAGCTGAATGAATGATAAATTATGTTCATGTTAGGACACGTTTCTGAAGAAACGTATTTATTGTTCCTCTTTTATCTTCTTTTTGGTTTCAAGGAGCGTGTGTCACCTTCAAGAGGCGCCCGGCCTTCTGGGATAAAACGATTGTGGAATTCTTACGTCACTAGTTTTAAACCAGTGGTCACCTTTAGTCAGCACATGGAGGGTCTTCTTATAAGACCGTGGAGTTTCTTGCCGGCTGTTCTCCGTAGGAATCGACCAATTGGAACCGTGAACCGTGTTTCTGGCCTTTCAGAAGTGCCCATGTAGTGTCCATAAGTCTTGATCCCCTGGGAATCAAAAGTATGCTATGTCCTAGCCCAGGTTATGGTACCATCCAAATCCGTTCAGCTGTTTTAGCGTGAAAGCGTAACAAATAAACAGACAGTGTTGCCACTATTTAAAGTAGGAATCGATTAATTTTTTCACATTTAAATCGACTAAATACCATCACAAAGATACTCACTTTCACATTTATAATACGCATTAGATAAGATAGTTAGGTTTAGTATAAAATCTTTGAGACCAACTCTAGAACCCCCTTTATGCAACTATCGCTAGGCCACATCCCTGGAGATGTACGACGCATGCCTACGGCAAAAATCCTAAGTATTGTGTTCTAAAACTTTATTAACTCCTAAAACATAAATACCAAATGACAAACCTCAAATGACTACAGCAAATTAAAAAAATACGACCACCATTTTGTGATTCTATAAAGTAATATCGATATAGAACGACAACTTCACCCCCAGCCCTTACCGCGCGGCCTAATAGACAACTATAAATTAAACATTTTGCAGAAAACCAATTCTGTTTAATAGCTCTATAACTTTGCTGGTCAATAATTAAGGGAATTGCTTCGTGTAACGCGTTTGAGTTAAAATGAACGCTTGGAGTTTTGTGTTTGACGAGAATTTTGAGGTTTTCGAAAAGTTTTTGGTGAAAAAATAATGTGTTTGTTTTCATTTTGTTTTTGCATTTATTTGTATAGTTAGTTATTGAAACCGGAATTGGTGTAAAAAATAGTTGTTTAATAATTTACTATTGTATGTAAGCATTACTACCAAACATTAATATTACACAAAGTTTTAACTATTAATGTAACCGTGATTTTAAGCAAAGCATGAGCCAGGGCTTTTTTAAGTAAAATAACCCAATTATTTTTATTATATCGCTATTGTTTATGAATGATTTTTTACCAAATATCACTTTGCCCGACTGGGGTATCGAATGCAGGACCCTACGCTTGCAACATTATACCAATGATATTACTATGAAATAAAAACAAATTACAAAGATATTTATTTGGTAACAGTTCAACTGGGCGCTATCAGTTACAATCAGAGTATTATTTAGTTAACTAATATTCTGTCTTAACAATTAAGTTCCTTAAATTTAATTAATATTGTAGCCTTTCTTAATGAACTTTGACTGAAATATGCAGTAGTTTACTGAGGTATTTTCAACCGACTTCAAAAAGGAGGAGGTTCTCAATTCGGTTGTATGTTTTTTTTTTCGATTACTCTGCCAATTATGAATTAATTTTTAGTGATTATTTTTGATTTTGTTAGGGCATAGTTCAGAAGTGGTCCCATATAAGTTTGGTCAAGATCTGATGAGGGGTTTTTGAGTTAGCTTCAATAATACGTATTTTTCCCACCTAGTTTAAGTGGACGATGTTCTAATAGTTCCTGTCAATGTAATCTAAATAGCAAAATTTATATTCAAATTTTTGTGGGGGACAACTAAAAAGTGAAAAATAAAAACATTTTTTACAAAAAATAAAACCGACTTCGAGTCGGTGTCTTTAGTTTTTTATTTTCGTTTTTTTGCTACCGACTTCCGAAATGAAAGTAATTTTTCACTTCATAGTTTTTTTTTTTTGGAAGTCGGTTTTATTTTTTGTACAAAAAGTTTTTTTGCTATTAAAGACACTATATTGATGTCTCAAAGGTTAAAAAACACGCTTCCTCATGAATGAAGTTATGAATTCGAACTCGGCAAATAGCAAGCCTTCAATATACAGGATGAATGTTTCGTTCCAGCCATTGAGGCTAGATTCAAAACTATAGGTCCTAGAGAAAAATTCTGAAAGGCAACATGAAACAGTTGGGTTGGTGGTAGGGCTTGTTCTAATTCCGCCTGGCTAGCTACCACCATCTCATCTAAGTCTGTCGCCATAACAACAATGTTAACAGCATTTTTGTGTTTCGGCAGTTAGAGGTAAGATAGCCAGATCCTCTGTGGTAGAGGATTCCGGGTGAAGCTCGCTTCCACCTTCGGCCTGATCATGACTTACCATCAGGTGAGATGAAGGCCACGAGCTTCCCCGTGGAGGATAAAAAAAAGTTGAATTTGGAAGAAAATTACTGGCGTTATGGGATAACATCGACATAAAAATAGGACATTAAGCATGTACTTTAGCATATCACAATAAACAAGCGTGGAAATCAAAAGTCCAGGCCATAAAATATTTTGCCATTTTTGCATCTTAAAAATAGTTTTCGATAACTAACAGTTAAAAACTCGGTGGGTTTTTAAATCTCATTAAAGCATTTATAAACCATATAAGTAGATTGATGTCAAAATATTATGGTTTTTAAACCATGACAGTAATAGGATCAAAGGTGGATAAGGTTATGGATTTGCGAGACCCATGGAAACAATAAGCCTAATATAGGTAAAAAAAATAGGCAAGTTTAATAATTCGGTGTCTTGGGTTCCGTAGTAGCAGTGATTGTGCTTTTTTTTTATCCAGTTGTGACTTTTCTACGTTATTTAATGGAAAACAATGGTGGTCATTACCGCTCATAGATAGATCTGCACTTCCAGAGGTATGATGCGTTGCCATCACAGACTCAAAGCTGACATTTTTCATTCGCCAGCGCGACGCGACTCTTGTGGTAAATTTTCCATAATATTTTCATAGAAATTGTTCTACTAGAGTTGCGTTGCGCCTGTCTGCAGGAGCCTTTAACTAAAGATTACCTACCAATAAATTATTAAGTTTGCCATAACTTTACTACACGTTTAACAGTAAGGAGGCAAGCAGAAATAGTCCTTACAATGTATACATGAAGTTCTTCGATGGTATATCGATGTCTATTGTTACCTATATCTACATTTAATAGATTTACCATGAATTATTGTAATTTACACGACCTTTTAGTGATATTGTAAAGATCTATTCGAACGTTAAAAGCACCATCATCTATTTTTTTAGGTTTCATTGAATAACTATAATAATAAAGCAATGCGGTCATCAATACCGCTTCATCGGTCGTTAAGTGCATATACTTACAGTCCAATGCTGAACTTCGGCTAGTATTTTTCTACCGACTACGGAAAATTAAAGCAGAAAAAATTAAGTACTTAAATGTATTTTCTTTCTTTATTTTTTTCTTTCCTTCTTTTACGCTAATCAGGACGCAATGAAATTAAAACAAACAAAAATAGCAAGATAGGAGAAATATGCATCTACGGGGTTACAGTCTACGTATTGTTCGATCGTAGCTCAAAAACGACTTATTCATATTTGTTTCGACTTCAATAGAAGGCTTCGATTTTTGAAAATAACGTGAGAGTTAATCTAGAAAAAGAAAACACCCAATTCCCGATCCCGACAAGGCCGTAAACAAAGTCGTCAAGCTATACATAGAAATAACGTTAATTTGTTCGCGAATCGTCAAAAAAACACTTTCTGTGGGTGGTTTTATTTTTATTAAGTTGTTTATTTTTATGTTTTTTAATTTCACTCCTATTACAACCGTCCACATCTGTGTAGTTAAAAAAAATATTTACAATTTTATTAGTCTCTGGTTTTTTTTATTGTTTAATTTTTTGTAAAAGCATGATGGGACTGGCAACGTAGAGATATTAATTGCGATAAAAATGACTCATTGATAAGCAGTGATAGCCTAGTGTTATGACCGTCAGACTGCCAAGTCTAAGGTCTCGAGTTCGAACCAAAGGTACGCACCTCTGAATTTTTGGATTCGTGTGCGTATTGTATAGTTATCACTTGCTTCAAAAACGGTGAAGGAAAACATCATGAGGAAACCGGCATGCCTGAGAGATATTTCTCGACGGCATGTGAAGCTAGACCCCCAAAAACTCTGGATACCAGGTTAGTCTTTTGTGTACGTAATTATACTGTAACGATTTGACCCTGCTTCACATAATTATATGCCATTTCAAAACATGCGATTTCTGTGCGATATCTAAGTTAAATATTAGTGTAGGTATTATACAAAAAAACTTTCTAGAATGAATGCTCTAAATAATTGTGAAAACCGCACCAAAATTCTTTGTGTAGATAAAATATCAAACGACACGAATCTCACAAACAGACACCGAAAACGACTTCGTTTTGTA
The DNA here is from genome assembly GCA_963853775.1 of Xanthia togata. Taxonomy (NCBI): domain Eukaryota; kingdom Metazoa; phylum Arthropoda; class Insecta; order Lepidoptera; family Noctuidae; genus Xanthia; species Xanthia togata. The sequence goes on from OY970816.1 coordinate 9,779,209, forward strand.
GTATGTATTGAACTTTTATCGACCGAATTTGAACCTAAAACCCCTACGTACAGCAGTCACACTTGCGACCGCTTGACCAACACGGCAACCAGAGAGTCGAAGCAGGGGTTTCTAATAAAATTCTAGCATGCTTTTGTCCCACTGCATAGAGAATCTTCTCTTACAGGGATGTTATCAGCATTGATTACCATGCACATGATCGGCACAGCCTGTTCCCAAACTATGTTGGGCTCGGCTTCTGTAAAATCAAATCAATCAATCAATCAAATCATTTATTTTTGCAGAAAACACTGTAGTGGTTACACCGCCACATATTATCTACGCATCAAAGACATGACGTCACACAAATCCTGCATCGCGCAATTAGAGTTTACCGCGCGAACGACATAGTGACTATCCGAAATCAACAGTCGGGCAGTGTCGGCCCGCCAGACACAACACCCGTCTGGTCGGAGGATCCTCCCTTTTCTATGGTGGATGAGAGAACTTTACACCCTGTTCCTCATGCCTCTAAAACACTGTTACAATCTTACATAATATTATAAAGAGGAAAGATTTGATTGTTTGTTTGTATTGAATAGGCTCCGAAACTACTGGACCGATTTGAGAAATTCTTTTACCATTAGAAAGCTTGGTTTTCAGGAAGTAACATAGGCTACTTTTTATCCCAAGAAAAATGTGTCCCGCGGGAAAGACCACGGGAGCGAAACCGTAGGCAAAGTGCTAGTAATGTACTTAATGATATAAAAATTTACATGTTTCAAGTGATTCTACCGCAAGGCATGCAAAATGTATACAAAATGTCTAACCGGATGCAGCTGAACACATGGAGCAGTTGCCTATCTGACCTCCAAAACCCAGTTACTGAATAACACGAGATCCCTTGTCAAGACTGGTTGACAGATTTCGTGCTTCTGACGGCCTGTAACGACTGTCAGAGACCTACAAATGACTGTCCGGACTGCTTAACGTGCTACGGAGGGATCTCTGTAATGTAATGAATTGACACCCATTTACAGACCGACCTCGGCAAGCGTTGCTTAGACTTAAAGATCGAATACGATGCTTGATACCAGAAATTTAGTCTTTTGAGGATGTGGGAACGGCTCCGACTTTCGTGTTGTTGGTTTTGGATTTGACCCCAGCCAAGCGTTTTACTTTGTGCAAATAATTTCACCACCACTGCTCTCAAAACGGTGAAGGAATACATCGTGAGGAAACCGGCATGTCCTAGAACCAAAAATTCGAAGACATGTGACATCTACCAACCCGCACTGGGCCCGCGTGGTGGATTACGGCCCACTCCCTCTCACAGGGAGGAGGCCTGTGTGGGACACAGGCAGTGGGAACGTTATAGACTGATTATACATGAGTAAGGAAGACATTTACAGTCTGCCTGTAATAATTACTTCGTCGGCTTTCAGAGATAGCACTGGAATTCGGCCTATTCTAACGATTTATGACAAACCTGCCTCGTAGTTAACATAAATAATATTAAGAGCGACTATTGCATATGGCCGGGTGGCAGCTAGGAGGTACTAGCCTGTCAGGTGGTAAAGCGTGCCATTCGCGGTGCGACAGACCTGTCTACAGAATGAGGAAACGAAATTGATAGGTATACGTAGGTACCTACTTACTTATCTAGCATATTATTATAAGATTGATTTCTAAATTAAATAAGTGAGACTATGCATTTTTCACAATTTATTTTAACTATTTTTTTCATCGAGATCCGCAAACACAAAATACTCTACTTATACGAGCGATGTCTGAGATTTAACTACTTAGAACATTGCATTTATTACGAATCAATCAATCTGCCTAGCCTTTTCCCAACTATATTGGGGTCGGCTTCCAGTCTAACCGGATGCAGCTGAATACCAGTATTTTACATGAAGCGACTGCCTATCTGACCTCCACAACCCAGTAACTGGGTAATACGATACTCCTTGGTAAGACTGGTTGTCAGACTTTCGGGCTTCTGACGACCCGTAACGACTGTCAAAGATTCACGATTGACAGCCGGGACCAACGGCTTAACGTGCTTTCCGAGGCACGGAGAAGTCTCGGTATGTAAAGGTGGTCACCCATCCACAGACCAACTCCGGCAAGCGTAGCTTAACCTGATGGATCGAGCCGTGCGGCAGTTATTACTTAGCCACGAGCTCCTCCTATTTATTACGAATATCACTATTAATTTAAATACAACTGTTACCATAGACTGGACACACACAGTACAACAAGAATTTAGTTGATGTACTACTTAATATATCTTTGGTTGAAAAAAAGTTGTAATAGCGTTCTAACTAAAAAATAATATCAATATTATTCTTATTCAATTCTTCTTCTTCTGACTGGAAGCCACTCACGCACTCCAACATTTATGATGATGATTCTTGAATCTGCAACAAAAAAATCGCATCAAAAAGTCATCCTGTGAATACCGGCCCTTAGCAAGCCATTACGTTACCTTAGAGTAACGCATGAATAAGCTATGGGGTTTGAAAGGCGATCCACGACAGCCTGAAGGTGTTTGTGCCATCTTGTGCCGTATCGAGATAAGATAGTGCGGATTATAAGACGGGGGCTGAAAAATATTTTTCGAAGCGGCTTTTAAGGGGTTAAATGTCAACAGGTTTTGTTTTTGGATGATTTTGTTAGTTTATCTGTGGGGTGTTATCGAGAACTTGTTTTAAATTGGGCTGGCTAAAATAGATGATGGAATGACAGTAGTCTTGAATTCATGGTTACATTAATTTGATATCCTATTTGTACGTAGTCAGGGGAAAAGGACAAGGAATTACAAGTATTTTTAATTAAATATTAGTTTCAGGGAAGGAGTCAATTTCGTGAAATAATTATTTAATTCTAAATTCAAAAAAAAAATTGAAATAAATTACACCGATCAAAAACTGGTAAACTTATGAAAAAACTACATATTCTTCCCACTAGCAACACTGGCAAGAAACTTTCTTCAAAAATCATCTCATTTTGACAGAACAACAATCGTGAGCATTTTAAATGGAAGACTTTATAATTATAATATTTGAGCCACAATGCTTTTTAAGGCGGGTTTGAAGATCATCAATCTTGTACTAAAAATCGTTTGTGTTTAATTACTTTTAACTTAATTATAACGGCCCGGTATGTGTGAAGGACGTTATAATTTCGTAATAGGGTTAAAGATGTTTAGTTTTTTTGCTTTGGCCTATAATTTTTTATGTTTTTTTTTTGTGGCGGTGGCCCGAATGTTTTAGTAGTAGTCAAGCTTTAATAGAGTTTGTCTGGCGAAGCACTGTCATGATAGGCACCTATTTTCTGCTGCCGCCGCTGCTATTTCGATCCTAGTATAATAAAAGAGACATCCTAATATGATAAAAGAGACATCCGAATATAATAAAAGAGACATCCTAGTATGATAAAAGAGACATCCTAGTATAATAAAAGAGACATCCTAGTATGATAAAAGATACATCCTAGTATGATAAAAGAGACATCCTAGTATGATAAAAGAGACTAGGATGTCTCTTTTATCATAATAGGATGTCTCTTTTATATTGTCTCTTTTGTATGATAAAAGAGACATCCTAGTTTGATAAGAGACATTCTAGAATGATAAAAGAGACATCCTAGTACTTATGTATGACAAAATGTCACTTTCTTTCTGACTAAATCTATGTGTATTTTTGTTCTTTATTTCTATCACTTTCTAAGATTCCTTACTTAGTATGTACCTACTTGTAAATACCTAGTTCAGTTTTATCTTTATCCATGTGTATAAGCTGACCTTGCATTGTAACGGAAATCCTATACAATGTGAGATCAGCATAAACTGGAAATGTGTAGCTTGATGTGTAGCCGTGTGTACAATATAATAAAAATAGAAAAAAACCTAACGACTATTATAAATGCGAAAGTGAGTTTGTTTGTTAAGCTTTGACGATTAAACGGCTGAACGGATTTTGATGAAATTGTATGTCATGTGTAGACCCTGGCCTTAATTAGGGCATAGAATACTTTTTATCCCGATAATCCCACGGGATCGAGACTTATGCGGGTGAAACCGCGGGGCGCAGCCAGTAAATAATAATTCGATTCTATTTTAAGGACATAAGTGAGACGGCAGACGTTTCAGTTTAGTCTCTTCGATGCCTCTGGTATTGTAGACTTCCATGGGTGGTGGTGTCCACTTATCATGAGGGGGGCCGCATGGTTATTTTGGTCAATTTAACGGCGAATTTCGATCATTTTATGCGACTATTATTTAGCTTCAAGCATCTGAAAATCTAAGGGCAATGGAAAGCAATATGCTAAGAGTTTCCCTGTTTTATCGGTTCAGAAATGAAGAGATCAGCAGGAGAACCAAGGCTACTGAAATAGCCGGAAGAATTATTGTTAAACTTAAGTGGCAGTAGGCACATTGTTAACAGAACTGGTAGCTGGATTGGCGACCGCGTACTGAAAGGCGCAGTGATGGAAGGAAGATAGACCGATGACCTGGTGAAGGCCATAGGAAACCGCTGGATGCGCGAAGCACAGGACCGCCCGATTTGGTGACGCTTGGTTCGGCCGAACTAAATGAATGGAGCGACGATGACGAACGAAAATCGATTTCCAAATTAGAAATATCTCGATACGCGAAACGGACAAAAAATGTTATTTAAATCGTGTTCCATACGCGTAGGTAATAGAAATGTATGTTCCACGCTCGTTCGGAAACTCGTGTCCAGTTCACCACTCTTTTGTTCATTTTATCGTTCAGAAACGCGAGGGTTGCCAGTGTAAAAAAATATTTTTACAACCTTTTGTTTATTGTTATTTAAAGTCTGTGAATGATTGGATGGCGCTTTGAAAGTGTTGTATTTCGAATTCGGAACGGTTTATTAAGAAAATCGTTTGTTGCATAGGTGTTTCTTTGTAGAAGAATGTTTTTTGTTGTGAAGGTTCTAGATTTTTGTCGGATGATGTGGTCTTTGATCATGTATAAGTTCTAAGGTTGACTGGATGATACATCAGCCTGTAGACTTCCATGTCTTGATCTTATTTAATGAAAAATATCCGACAGTCACTACTCTTGGTCAAGGGATTGGTGATAAAAAAATCTGGTGCGAATGCTGGTAAAAAATGTCTAAGGCATTTTGTTGTCATTGAAATGACTACCATTAAGAGGCCTATTACATTTTGACTGAATTCGACTGTGATTTTTGCGTTAAATGGACAACTTTGGCGTTCTTATTCTAAGAAACAGAAAGACTTCGACAACTATGACTAATTTGAGTGTTGGAGAATAGTTATTAGTTTAGTTTACAGTGGCCTCGCTTTTCGCAATTTTTTCTTATCTATTTATTTATAGCTAAAATTCCGAAGCAAGTTTCACTTTTTCGAGCTCGTGGATTAAACTACTTTACATAGCAAATGAAATGAAAAATATATAATAACATCTGTTATAAAGTGATTTAGTTCGTAGCGCCGCCGTCACAATTTTGAAATGTGTATTATCTAAAAAAAAGCCCATTCAAATCATAAAAAACGCTCGGAATTAACAGGAATTTTCTCCTTACTACAATAATATTTTTACATGTATACCAGAATAAACGTTGGTTCATAAGAAATTAAATTGCATAGATACTTAAAAAAAAACTTAATTATACAAACTAAAAATAAACATAATTACAACTGCCAAATTGCTACTTAATGCGATGCCTCGGCCGTTGGCTGCTCAAACTGTCTAAACGCAATTTTGTGATAGGTCCCGCCCGCGCCGTAGTAAAAGTGATAGGCCCTTCTGCATTAAAAATACCACTAAGCGAGGCGATACTTCACTCTGGCACACCCTAAGTAGAAAAACCACTGCTAGCACCTGTCTCATATTTTAACCAAGCCATGATACATTTTTAGTGACTTTTGTGGACATGATAATTATTCAGATTCCTTACAGCTGTAATAGCAATCACGTCAATTCGTTTAAAATAGGTTTTTATTTTTATTATTTTATTTATCTTTAAATAAATTATTTTGTAGTTTGTGAATGTGAGAACGCTGTAGGCTTAGTGGACTGTAGATTTTGTTGACCATCATTGTTCTGTTGAAACTGGTATTTGTTGAAAGACCTGCACTGACCTCCCATACCTAATAACACTGTTATTTGAAAATATTGCCCGTATTAAATTTGCTTGGATAGGTACTTTTTGAGTAAGCTTAGTTAATACGTATTTAATCGACATTGTGTTTTTTGATGATGTTATAATACCTACTTCCTGTCACTGTTGTTTACATAACAAGTAGTGGTATATGAATTGGTGTGAGGTAGGTACCATAACTAAAAAGTGAAAATAAGAAACTTTTTTACTAAAAAAAAACACTGCAGTGAAAAGTTTAATTTCGGAAGTCGGTGGCATAAAACTAAAATACAGATCCAAAGACACCGACTTACGGAATTAAAGTTACTCACTAGTTAGTCACTTAATAGTGTTTTTTTTTTGGAAGATGGTTGTTTTTTTTTCCATAATTATATATTTCATGGCCGATATTTGGATCATTCGGTTCCCTACAAAATGGTTGAGCTGGATGGTGCTGATCCACGCGTCTTGTTCGTGAACGGGCACCGTCAGTTGAGACTGGTCATCTCTTATCTGCCAGGGCTTATTTTTAATCTTATATTCTAATCGTTTTTTTTTTTTTACATTGTTCTCACATATAGAATCAACAAGAGTAATGTACCCAGGATTTTGTAATTTCTATATAAGAGTGTCCTTGGAGTTTCTTGCCCGTTCTTCTCCATAGAGATCTACGTTTTGGAATGGGCAAATAGCTTCAACTTTCTGACTAACTGTTGACTCTTTGACAATTCAAAAGTGCCTGTAAATGGTTTAATTGAAATAAATGCTTTGAGTTTGATACTCTTGTATCAAACTCAAAGCTTTTATTGAATTGAGAAAACTATTTCAATAAAATTAATTTCACTACCTCACAGGTACAACCCTACACACATTTCGGATCATAACCCTTCCACCGACCAACAATGTGCGGTGCGAAAATATTGTATTTTTTCAACAAAGAGACTAAACACAATGTACGGCGAAAATGTTTCGATACTGTATGCACAGTGATGTCATACGGTGTACGGTTGTTGCTTTGTAAATACCTATGTGGAATCGGGACATGTCGTGTACATTCGTGTGTTTCCGTATTGTATTGGTTGTACTTACTAAAGGAAACAGCACACATATCAACTCGGAAAGGGATCGTCACCGCATCAACTCGATCCATTCAGTATTCTTTGTATGAAACTACCTACTGCAACGCTCACTAATCGGAATGGTAACGTAATCGCCTCGCCTTGGCACAGGATCTCGAACCGCGGCGATGCGGTGACGATCCCTTTCCGAGTTGATACGAGTATGGGACCTTTAATTGTATCCCGTTATGTACTATTTCACAAGGAGGTCTATCTTAGACCCGTGTCGACGGCGCGTTGTGTTCCACGCACGCCTCAAAGAATTGTCAGCGAGTGAAGGGATCCGATGAGACCGATGCCTGCCGGAGTTGCGGCCGGGTCGACGCCGACGGCGCGTTGTGTTCCACGCGCGCCTCAAAGAGACGTCAGCGAGTGAAGGGGTCCGATGGGACCGATGCCTGCCGAGGTTGCGGAAAAGTCCGAAAGGGATACCGTGGCCCCTGGCAACGTACAGGCAACTGAAGGAACACGGGTGGGTTTTGGTCAGTAAGAGTTTGAAAGTTTTAAGTCTGTAATAAGAACTACTTATTTACTTTTTTTTATATCTAAACGTCATTTAGAATCAGTGCAGGGAACGTATTAATGCTACCATTATTCCAGTGTGAGTGAGAGACGGAGCTATACAAGACCGCTAGCACCATTCTTTTCTCGCAGTGAAATAATGATGGCATTAATACTTCATAATCAGGCCCCAGAAAAAATTTCTTTGGCACTTGTCTTATCACTGCAATATGGCCCGAAATCTAACTAGCTACAGCTCACGCTTGAAACATTTCAAACTTATGAGTCTGGAAAATCGCTGTATGTTTCTAGATCATCTGTTCCTGTACAAGATGAACACTCTTATAGATTGTTCGCGGTCGCTGTGAGTCAAATAAATTTGAATGTGCCTTACATACCTGCTCGTGGGTCTAGTAATTATCGGTTGCTCCACGCTAAGGGCTTTAAAACCAATCTGGGTCATTTTTCCACCATTAGCAGAATACAGATTCAATTTTGTCGCTTGTCACGCTCACCCGGAGAAGATATTGATATGTCTTACTCTTTACATAAATTCAAGGCTGTATTACTTGGGGCATTATAATAAAAGTGAAAAATTAATAATGTAGTTTCTATTGTCTTTTTCGTTTACTTAAATCTATCTAAATTAGTAAAATATGTTTTTCACCTCAGCACCTCAAACAAGCAGGTTTTGCTGTCTAAAAACAGTGAGCAAAATTCAATTTTGCTGCGAGCGTGAGACAAAGTAACTTTTTAATTATTTTTTTTAAATGCCGAGAACAGTGTTGGGTCTACTCACAAAATTCTAAAGATTTGAACTTCAATTAGTTTTGTCACATTCACTTCGATACGAAAAAAGCGAGATAGAAACAAGACGATTCGAAGTTCGATTTCAAAATTCCATACCTAGTAGGCCCAAAAATGAAACAAACAATAAAACGTTCAGATTCACATATAACCTTAAAATTGCAAATCATCTGTTAAGGTTTTATTTAAATTCTGTTTTTTTTTAACGAAGTTCTTTAGGCGGCTTGCGGTAAGAGTGCACGGGCAGAAATCGTCACAGGAAAAGGCGCTTGCGACTGTCTTCTTCTAATTCAAAGAGAAAGAAAGACGGAGTGAGATAGTAAGTGTGAATTTGGTCAAACTGATAATCCAAAAAAAAAATTGCGAAAATTTTCACATTTTTCATAATGGGTGTCGTTTTCATAGTTTTCAAGGGTGCTAAAGCCGATCGTGAGGCGAAAATGTAAATCCATGATAGCGGCTGCGAAAATTTTCGAATTTTTCTTCATGGGTATCGTTTCTATGGTTTTCAGGGTTGCTTAAGCCGATACTGAAGACAAAATAAAAATCCAAGATGGCGGCTGCCAAAATTTTCACATTTTCGTCATGGGTGTCGTTTTCATAGTTTTCGAGGGTACCTACTAAAGCCGATAGTGAGGTGAAAATATAAATCCAAGATGGTGGCTGCGAAAATATTCAAGTTTTTATCATGGGTATCGTTTTCATAGTTTTGAGAGTGCTTAAGTCGATAGTGTGGTCAAAATATAAATCCAAGATGGTGGCTGCAAAATACGAGGTGATGAAGATTATGTAAATAAAAACCGTGTCCGATCCGAAAAGGGCATATAATATGGTACTGCAGTAACATTACAAAAGAGTAATTTTTTTATTACTATTTATAGTAAAAAAGTTATTGGTATTTAAAATTCACATATTTAGTTCCAAAATTACCTCAAATCCATAAAAAAGTTGCAAAAAACTTATACTACGACGGCCGCCGCCCGCACCAAACGTAAAATTCGGTAAAAATCATCATTGAAAAAAAATGTGGGGATTCCTTTTTCCTGAAAATTTCCACATAAATATGCTCACAGTACGATACCTAACACCGGGTGGTGTTAGGTTACGGATCGGACAGGTTTTTTTTACATGTTGTATGTTCTCGCTGCTGAGGTGAAAAGTTGTATGTGTTACACGAGAGCAAAGTTATTTGCATCTCGTGTCTTTGAATCCCTCGCAGCGCTCAGGATTCTAACCTAGAATCACTCGCTACGCTCGTGATTCAACTATAGAATCCTTCGCTTACTCGGGATTCAAAATCAACACTCGCAGCAAAAAACAACTTTGCTCTTTTGTTGCACAAATAACTATTGTTTTGTAACTCTTTTTTTTGTAACTGTTTTGTAACTGCATTTCCTACTCCTATGTTCAATTCATCAATTCATGCCCTGTAAAAATAGTATGGGTATTTTAACATATATTTTTGGTGTATGCTTTGTTGGTCGTCCTCAAATAAAATAAATAAAAGGGCAGGCAGACGTGTCCAGTACATGCACAGTCACTAGTATATGGTATAGAACAAAACAACATACCTTGTATCCCCGATGGTTTGGAGAGTGTACCTATAGTTTGTACCTATATTGCACCTATATTTTGTTCCTTTAACTCGTAAAATCACGAAAACAGGGTATCCTGCCTTTTCGCCGAAAATTGTTTGGCAGATTATCACTTGCCAACCAACGTTTCGCCGATGTTTCACTTTGACAACTAACGATTAGCAAATTTTTGTATGACAACGTTTCATTTGGTAGAATTATTGCTACGCTGATTATTATAATGACACAAAACGTTTGGGACATTTATCATTTGTCAAACATTTCACTAGGCCACACAACTATTAGACGAATCACGTTGTGTCAGTGTAACAGTTCCCTTTTCATACATTGATATAATGATAATATGATAGGATAATGATACGATATACTGATAGGTTAGGTTAGGTTAGAGTATGACAAACAACGCACGAGCCGAGCGAGCGAAGCGAGCGTGCCACGGCAGCGGCCAGCGGCAATTTGCCAGAAGCGAATCGCTTTTGTAAAAGGAAACAGTTAAGTTAGGTTAGGCCACATTATAGATAGTAAAAAAAAAAACGAGGCCCTACTAGATTTCGTAAACAATAAACAACAAAATTAATATTACGCAAACTAAAACATTCTGCTACTTGAAAGTTGGCATTTTAAAAAGTGTCATTATGAAAAGCAGACCAAACGTACAGTTGGCAACTGTGAGGTTAGGAAATAAAACAAAAATTATATGATAAGTTGGCAAATGATTATTCGGCGAAATAAAATTCTGCGAAACGTTAGTGATATGTGTGATGTGATAATCTGGCAAACAATATTCGGCGAAAAGGCAGAGAACCCGAAAACAGAAATAGTAGGTACCAATACACGTACCTATTTTAAAACCTGGCAACACCAACTTTACGTCTAGTCAGGTGATTGTTCAGAATTTGTGCCTCTAATACAAGAGACCTGGATCTAATTTTGAACGCCCAATATAGAATGCTGGTTAGGTACCAAATTCGTTGCTGCTTTAATCAATAGTAGGTACTATTGATTAAAGCAGCAACGAATTTGTTGATTTCGCACCCATGACCTATCTAATGGGAAACTATATTAAGGGTACGCTAGTCGGTCATTCTTCCTTACAAACGTAGTATGATGATTACTCGTCTGTTTGTGTACGTTCAAAACTAAAAATTATATCAGTTTGTCTTGTGTTGTTTGTATCAGTTTGTGTTGTGTTTATCTAGCCCTATAAGGAAGCAGAATTGGAAAAAATATTGGTTTGAAAGTTATGAGCGTCGAAAGTTCCATATTTCAACACCTATTTTAACTCATCTTTGGGCGTAAATAAATAACTTATGTGGTAAAAAATGGCAAAACAGAAATTGTACAGGAATAGATAATTTATTCAAAAGTTCAAATAATTTTATTTTGAGTAAATACATCGATCAGTTTTTCCTTAATAACTATATGCCCAACGGTCTGTTCATAAAATTTTACACGGTCGTTTTCGTTATAAATCATCGTCTATTTAATTTCACTAAATATATTTATAAATAAATAAAAACTAAATAAATAAAACGAAATAAATAAATAATTTGACTAATATTAGTATGCATATTAGTCACGCCCACCAAAGTTTTTTTTTTCATTTTCTAGTTTCGCCATGTCCGTCTATCTGTATGTCTGTCCGCGATTTATCTCAGAGACTCATAGTACTAGAAAGCTGTAATTTGGTATGTGTATACATATTTATCACGCCGATAAAGTGGTAAAAGAAAATTTAAAAAAAAATTAGTAAGTAGCAGATGACCCAATCTATCCACCATTTTCGTATGTTCAACGTTCTGCCAAACACCCTGTATACAAACACAAGTGCCTTTTTTAGCGTTGACCTAGGATTGAGTATTGTCCGATTCGGACCATGGAGGGACAGTGATCGTTGAGATTGAGACGTGGTCGCGACACATACCTACTGACCTAGGAACTGCTCAGTGTTTCCTTTTAAAGGGCAGGGTTCCGAAAACGGGGTTTTTTAAAGCAGTGTATCTCTTAAACCGTAAATAATTTTGACCAAAAAAAAAAGAATGATATTTTAAAGTCTTATTTTAATACAGTGATGGAACTCAAATCATAATTAAACATACATTAGTGCTTCAAAAAAATCTTCAAACACACCTTTTAATTGTATTTAAAAGCAGTTTATACCTTAACTAACAATTATAATTATAATTAAAAATATACCATAAAATGTCTAATGTCAACCTGCATTCAGTGATGGATTATGATGAGTAATATGATGAAAAAAACAACGAAAAACATTGAAAAAGTACAAAAGTGTGGTTATTTTCTTTACTCTTTACACGTAAAGAAAAAGACAGAGACAAATGCAAATCAGAACCCTGCGCCTTAAGGTCAGAGTATTAATTAGTACAGTACCTAGTGTTAGTAATTTACTGTAACAATAAACTGTGTAGAAGTTAAAGGCACTATTTCTCTCGCCCACGACTGTAACTCTGACATCATGTATGTTACTAAGTGTATGTTTGATCACGATCCTATGTACTTAGATCCGACAAATAAATAAATAGGTAAGCTATGACTCATGAACTCGGATTCTGGGTAAGAATTAAAATAGTTAATCTGCTGTCTGATCTGAACTGTGATCTCCGAGCCTTCAATGAGACTTGCTTTGTAGCCGCACAAAAGAGTAGTGCATCCCATTTCTTGGTAAGAAAAACGTTAAGAATTTAAGATACATCAACTGGCTACCCCGAAGGAGGTCTAACTTCACTCTTGCTGATCATTTTCGGGGTTCTGTACCTAGAGGGTTTCAACGGGACCCTATTACTAAGATTCCTTTGTCCGTCCGTCCGTCTGTCACAGGACTGTATCTTTTGAGACAGATAGACACGTATAATTTTCACGGTGTGTAATAATAATAAAGTAAAGTGCCATTTTACCTGTGTGTTTTATATAAGATATTGGTCAGGCAGGGGCCATAGTCTTTCCATAGTTCTAGTTAACCGGTTCACTTAGCCACCTTAACACATAATCCAATATAATTGTTTCCATATCTTGCAATAGTCCTGCACTAACCGGGGGTTGTCCTTGGGTGCACTAGATTAGTGCGTACAGGGATAATCGTCGGTTAGCGGTTAGCCTCGTTTCATTAGACACGTCTAACGGGCCTCTGCGAGTTGGCTTCGGCCACTCGTACGCCTTCCAAAGGTCCGGGACCCCAGGGTCCCGAGAAATATCAAAGATATAAATAATAAAGTTAAAAATATACTATAAATAAAGTTAAAAAATAGAAGGGGTTCCCATACAAGCAACGTCTGTTGTATGTTAACGTATAACGTATCGTTTTCCCTAAAGTATTTAAAAAAATGTAGTGTTAAAACATAGCACGGTGGTTATGAACCATACGAGTGCGAGTTTAAAAAAAAATTAAACTTTCCTCTTGAAAGAAGGTCAAGTAACTACACTTTGTCTTCTCGAACATTGGTGTTACAATACATGACTAAGAATATAACTCAAGATAAGACAAAAAGGCATTACAAGCAAAAACAAAATCACAACAGATAAGAACCGCGCAAAAACCTCTACAAGTACATTACTCAATAATAAACACACATATAAAACTTAATTTAACTCCACACCATCTTAGCACTCACAAAATAACATATTAAACACCGCTCACGTCAAAAATCTTACTTCAAAAGATCTCCATTGAAAGGCAACCCAAAAAAACATAAGCACGGCTCTTTTTTACAATTAATCAAATGTGCCAGTACAAAAAAAACCTCTCTAAGAGTTTAAAAAGTTTGCACCGATGCATTGACGGACCTCCTTTCAACGAATATCAAAATGACAGTTGATTTATGATTTTCCATTGTGGCAACACAGCGTTCGTTATGGCGCGAAACTCATTTATATTGCTAATGACATTTCGAGATGTTTAAAATGGCGGCTAATAATGCGCGGCAAAAAGTTTTTATTTTGTAGTTTTTTAAGATTATCACGTGTGTTATTGTGTTTTGTGATTAATTTTTAACGTTTGTCGGCCTTTGACATTATTGCAATTACTTTAGCGTTGGTTAATTACGTGTTTAGTTGATGTATTGTGAGGGTTTATTTCGATGATTAATTCTACATGTCTTTGAAAGAAGATTAAAGAAACTTTTAGTCTTGAATTAAGCGTACATTCTCGAAGCTGTTCACGGAAGTGTTTTTCTGCAAGTACATTCACCCATATGACACACAACGATGGCAATATTAAAAGCTCCCGCAGACAGGCGTGACTCTACAACGTGACGCGACTCTAGTAAAACAATTTCTATCAAAACTTAATGGAAAATTGTTCTACCACAATCGCATCGCTCCGTTGCTTCGCGGCTGTCTGTGCGAACCTTAAATATATACTAAAGCCAAAGCGTACTAATTTGTGGAACTCAAATAGAGTTGGGCAGGACACAGTAATGACAGGTGGAGTGAGGCAGTGACCGAATGGCGTTCAAGGATTGTCAGACGAAGTGTCGGTCGTCCGACAGCGATATGGGCGGAAGACATTTTTACCATCGCGGTTAGAACCTAGAAGAGAGAGGGACAGAAACGTGGGGATTGGCAGATAAAAAGAAAGGCCTATCCCCACTGCTGACAGTGGGTGCTGTCGGGTTGTGGATGATGATGAAAGCCGTAGCAAAGGAACAGCACCCGTTACCCTACCTATACATAGCCTACCTACTGACACTGATGTCTTCTCTCTTGGTCTCGTGGTCGGCAGCACTAGAAATAAAGAAAAATATTTTATTTGAGTCACGCACAGGAAATAAAAAACAAACAGTAAATATAATTTAAAAAAAGATGCATTCAAAAAAAAAAAGCGACCTGTGCGATGCCAAAAAGGCTCCTATCTCAGCTTAATACGGCAACACTAAAAAACAAAACATGAGCGCTGACCATGAGGATTCCCAGGCCGGGCAAAGTGTAATTGGGTTTTTCCATCTGAAATTTCTCAGTAGCAGTTTGGAGTCTGGATTTGTGCCCCGTCGATGGCCATAAGCTCGCCCCCGATTACATGACACTTAAACATAACTGGCGGAATGTGGGTGAGCTATAGGTACACCTCTGCCTAACCATTGGAGGATTACAACCGAAATGTTATGTTATGATACTAAAGCTGTAGCAAAGATAATAATAAGTAAATAATAGCACCCGTTACGCTATCTATAAGGTCCCATTAAAATAGATGGAACTTTTAGAAATCTTTCCGACCACCAAAATAAGGACAATGTTTAAAAAATAATAAGAAAAACGCATTAGATACTTACAAGAAAAATAAATCAAGTAACGAAAATACAATAAAAATGTTGGTTACCCAATGCCATTTATTATTTTAGGTCAAAATAAAATCACTTTATTCAATGTTTTTTCTTGCTTGGATATCTTTGGTTAGACGCTGTGTTAAAATTTGTCCATCTATTTTAATGGGACCTTGACATACTGACCTATTAACCTACACACAATAAGAAAACTTGGTGTACAAGACACAGGGGCTCGTGGCTTACTAATAACAGCCGCAAGATCGGGTCGGTTCGAGGATGGGTGACCATCCATTTCATATCGAGACCCCTCCATTCCTCGGAAAGCACATTAAGCCGTTGGTCCCGATTGTAATTCGTTCATCTTTGGCAGTCGTTACGGGTCAGAAGTCAAAAAGTGACTACCAGTCTTACCAAGGAATATCGTGTTACCCAGTAACTGGGTTGTGGAGGTCAGATAGACAGTCTCTCCATGTAAGCTCTATGCAAGGTTAGACTGGAAGCCGACCCCAACATAGTTAGCAAAAGGCTAGGCAAATTTCTGTCTACAATTACAGAGAAAATTATTTTGACTCTAGTATGCACACTACCTTAAATTGGCACAGATCTGCACCTCAGTCCACAGTCTCCCAAGAACACTTTTCTGACGCACAAAGTTTAAACTCAAAACCTGCGCTGGCGATACAACAATGAATCCGTTGATTACTAATTCATTAAAATGTTGTACGACGATTAATTATTATGCTCATCAATAACAAAAAAAAAAAGTCTGTTAATAAAAAAATCTTGTAGAATGTTTCTTTCGCCAATACATGAAGATGAATTTGCAAAAAATATTGGCAAAGATATTATGGACATTTAACTATGTGTACCTAGCTCCATTTGGTTCCTAGGCTAACTCAAACTCTAAACATTTATTTCAATTAAACCATTTACAGGCACTTTTGAATTCTCAAAGAGTCGGTAATTCAGAGATATGAAGCCAGTTGCCCATTCCAAAGTGTAGTAGGTACCTATGGAGAAGAACGGACAAGAAACTCCACGGACACTCTTTTAAATAAAAAAAATGTTACTAAATATTGATCAAAATATTATACAGTGAGAACAATGTAAAATAATGAAAGGCGTGCACGTTAGAAGCGTCCGTAGTAAAAAGATAAAACAAAGAACAATTCAAAAATTAAAATAAGCCATGGCAGCTAAGAGATGACCAGTCCCAACTGACGGCGACCGTTCACGAACATGACGCATGGATCAGCACCATTCAGCTCAACCATTTTGAAGGGAGCTAAATGATCCATAACACGCGTCACCATCATCTCAGTGAGCATGACATACTCACAGCCGCCAGGGCACATTCAAGTCAGTGAAATACTTATTACCCGGTAAATGGTAGCTCTTTAGTTCATAGTACCTACTCACACCTGTGCTATGCAATTATATAATACAAAGCAGATTGAGTTTATACAATGCCAATATGGTCTTACAATCTTCAGCAGTTCCAACAGTATTTTCAAATGTTAATCAATTAGTTGTCATAAGGGTCTTCAATGATGTTTAAGCTGCACTATTCATAAAATATTACTATTATTATTGGGCTGTGGTTTATTTATTCATAAACCACAGCCCAGTTTGAATTTATGCCTGGTTTATGGCAGACGGCTCGCCCCGTTTTACATGGGAGCTAAAAATAATTGGCGACATGAATGAGGATGCACATGTCTGCCTACCCCTTTGGGGATACAGGCGTGGGTGTGAAGTGAAGAAGTAAAGTTACGTCACCGAGCCACAACATTGATGTCTCATCTACTTTTTTTTTGCAAAGAAACAACTAACATTATAGTATCATACACTTCACACTTACAAAGAAACTCTTCGAATCGAAATCCTATTCAAAAGTACGTCAATACAGAATCAAAGAGACAGTCAAAACGACCCAATCTTTACGTTCAAAACCATGTATTTTATTTACATCTGAAAACCACTAACCATTCAATTTTCAACCTTATGCTTTGATGCCAAGAGCAAGGAAGCCGATTTGGAGGTGCAAACAAAAGTTGGTGATCGACGAATGGTCTACGTGGCGCATACGGACCGATTTTCGATTCGAATGTTTTTTTGTGCAATCGAGAATGGGTGCATCGGTTAATCGAATAGTCGGAATCAAGTATCGATGGAGTTTTCCATCGATTTGAGCAAGGATTGGCAGGCTTGAAGACTTGAGGGTTTGCAGATTTGATTTTAGGGGAAATGTGAGTGCAGTGACTACGTCCAATTGAGTTTGTTGTTTCGTGTTGCGCGTAATATCGCATAGAATGAAATGTTTCATAGTTTAGACTAGGTCCTATACTATCACAAAGAAGGGATAATTTAATTGTAGGGGAACCTTTAATTGTGGGGTCTCCGAAATATTTTTATAGATTCTTTTCTATTTTGTGAATGTGAGAACGATGTAGGCTTAGTGGATTGTAGATTTGTTGGCCATTCATCATTTTGTTAAGTACCTGGTATTTGTTGAAAGACCTACACTGTCCTCCCGATAATTGAAAATATTGTAAAAGCCAACTATGATGAGATTCTTGCTAGCTCTTCTCCATAGGAAACGACCAATTGGAACCGTGCACGCGCGTACCTAGCTTCTGACGTTTCTTATGTGCCCATGTAGGTTTATGTGAAATAAAATAATTTGAATTTGAATATTGAAAACATCGCATTTTTACATAGAAAATAAAATACCTAGTGCAGTAACTAATGCAGAAGTACTTAATGTATGTAGGTAGTTGGTTTCGTAGTAAAAATGTTCATATTGATGGGTTTATCACCAATTTAATACTGCAGGTTTTTAATTTTTTCTAGACGCCCTGTATAAAGATGACATTTGATATAGTACAGTCAGTAGCAAAAGTCAATTAGCACTTCAATAGTCTTTTATCTTAATTATATTATTTATTTATTTTATTATTTATGTACACACAGAAAAATAGATCCAGATAAGGAAAAAAAATTAAAAGAAAATGCCTCAGGCATTAAGTCCGCCTTTGTACAGTATTTTTTTACTTGTGCATAAAGTTCTATAAATAAATAAATAAGACATAATCATTTATATATTTTTTTTTGTTTAGTCTGTATTTAATTAAAATCGGAACAGAAGTAAAATTAAAATTAAATGCTGAAAAGAATTCAATTTGTGTCAATGTATATGACGTTATTTTTTTATCGGCCTTTGTCTCTAAACGGTAATATTTTGTTTGGAAGGTATGGGGTAAATAACTACGTTTACAACAAAAAATATCACACTAAAACCGTCAGTCGCCCTTGTAGTACATTTTTAAAACCCTTTTCATTGCAATCTGAAATCGTGCGACAAAAACATATTGTTTTTGATAACAGAAAGAAACAATTCTTACATTGTGACGACAATTTGATGTATGAATACATTACCTGAAATAATTGTCCTGCTTTTGAAAACAAATGAGATGAGATTTTTTTAAGGAACACGCACTTTGCCAGCGACTTCGTCCGCTCTAGAGATGGAAAAAGTATCAAAAAGTATCGATATTAAAAATAAAAAATATCGATTTCGATATTTTTTTCGAAAAAAAAAACGATATAGATATTGATGAAATTTTCATGAAAATATTTGTACTTTTAGAAATTCTATTGTGTTTGTTTTTTATTCATATAAATACCAAACTAAGAACATCATTACCTACTGATGTAAAATCTTAAATTAATAAAACATTGATAAAAATAAGTCTACTTTTTTACGACTCTACGACTGTGGTGATAACGGTGTTGCTATTGGAAATATATTGTATTTGATACATTTTTGATACTTGATGTTTTTGATATATTTGGAAATGATAAATAGCGCCTGAAGTTACCGATATATCGAACAAAAAATATCGATGTATCGATATATCGATATTTTTCCTACAAGGCTAGTCCGCCCTATATCCCGTGGGAATTTCGAAAAATCCGGCCTTTTTTCCTGTCTTCACCATGAAGGGAACCTCTGTGCAAAATTTTAGCTTTCTAGTTTTAAATGGGCTTTGGTGAGTCAATCAATGAGTTCGTTTGGACTTTTCTTTATTAATTATGGAATATCTTCTACCCGCGGCTTCGCCAGCATGTTATGTCAATAAAAAGTAGTCTATTTCGTTACAATATTTCATCAAAACCGGTTCAGCCGTTTAGCCGTGAAAGCGTGAGAACAAATAAACATACAAAAATCAAAATATTACTCTTCATTATAATATTAGTTAAGATTAGACTAGTTTTAGACTAGCTTTTGTTCTCGCGGAGGTCGGAAATTATATAACCGAATTCCATAAGGGGCGTCGTCGATTTACCACACAAAAAACAGACTAAAGGTACAAGAAAATAAGCCCATACCATATCGATCAACTCATTTTCTTCTACAAAATTTTGGCATGTTGCCAGATGCTATTTTGGTAAACGAGCTACACTCATTAGCAGGAAAGTAATTAGGTTTTTAGTCTATAATGTGATAAGATTCTATTTTTCGACATTTTTGGAGCACCAGGGAGCAGTGTGTGTCCTGGAAGCCTACCAAAATAATTTTCAGGGCAGGTAATGTGCAAACTGTATAGGGCAATCAAAGGTAAGTAAAAAAAATAAAAAGGAGACAGTTTATAGGCGCACTGCAGATGGCACAAAATCGCTTGACACTTATCAAACTCACACTCAAACTCAAAGCATTTATTTCAATTAAACCATTTACGGGCACTTTTGAATTGTCAAGGGGTCAGTCAGTCAGAAATATGAGGCTAGTTGCCCATTCCAAAGCGTAAGATCCCATGGAGAAGAACGGGCAAGAAACTCCACGGAAACTATTTTAAATCAAAATATTGTTACAATAATATTGAATATTGGTTACATCATTCAAAATTTTGGTTACATCATTCATAATGAAATTATACATGTGAGAACAATGTAGAAAGATGTGCACGTAAAAAGCGTCCGTAATAAAAAGATAAAAACAATTCAAAAACTTAAATAAATTAAAATAAGCCGAGTCAGATAAGAGATGACCAAGTCCCTACTGACGGCGCCCGTTCACAAACATGACGCATTGGATCAGCACCGTTTAGCTCAACCATTTTGAAGCGAACTTAACGATCCAACAGACGCGCCACCACCAGCGAGACATTTGAGTGAGCATGACATACTCACAGCCGCCAGGGCACATTCAAGTCAATGAAAGACGTACCCAGTAAATGGTAGTTTTGTAGAAGGTAATGGTCACAGCGCTCACACATGTGGTATGCAATTATACAAGTGCACATATGTTTACGAAACTGGCCGTCATTGTTGACATCGCAGCGACAGCGTTTATTTGATCTTGATAAATGTAGCCAAAGTCAAAGTCAAATAATTGATTTCAATTAGGCCAATAAAAGGCACTTTTGAGAGTCAAAATTTACAAAAATTGATACTAGTCGCCCCTTCCAAAAGATAATAATGGAATAATGGGCCAGAAACTCCACCGTTACTCTTGTTTTACAATATTTTGTATAGGTACATTAGTTATATAATTATATGTGAAGACGATGCACCTAGAATAAAATTACTATACCACAATAGGTAATAAGATTAAAATGAAGCAAAAACAGATAAATTAATTATGTGATAGATACCATGGTAGCTCACATATTTACAAACATTGTAAAAATAGACGATTTTCCTATAATTTTACAATCAGTGTGTGAGGAAGTAATCACAGGATGTAAAATCAATGTAATATATTTAAAATATATATATATATATATACATGTACTGTGTGGGGATCTCCAGGAAAACTTCAAACGACTTTTCAATGATTTATTTGAGAATTAAATGCAGCACCTTATAAAACACGTCTTTCTTGATTTTTATTAGTAGCCATCTCCCTTTTTTCTCTTCACCTTTCACTCGTTCGATCACTCATCCAATCATTCGTTCAGAAACATGCTTTCTTAACGTTTAGAAATGTTCAGTGTACGGCCTATTACTAAATTAAGATTAATTTAATCCAACCATAAGTAATGAATTTGTAGTAGCATTTCAACAGCCTCCGTGGCGCAATGGCTAGCGCGTTCGGCTGTTAACCGAAAGGTTGGTGGTTCGAGCCCACCCGGGGGCGATAAATGTTTTTTTTTTTGTGCAAAAAAAATAAATAAATAAATACGAGAGACGAAGAAACTGATACCATAGACAAGTCGCGAAGTCTTTGATGACGTAGCACACTCCTACATGTGTTGGTTATCCGTCGCATGCTTCAGGCAGACGACATTGTTGCCGTCACGGATATACTCGTAACTTGGATGAGACTCAAACTCAAAGCATTTATTGCAAATAAACCAATTATGTATTGTAAAGGAGTCAGTCAAAAATATGAAGCTAAATGCCCATTCCAAAGCGTAGTAGGTTCCTCCGACGAAGAACGGGCAAGAAACTGCACGGACACTATTTTAAATCAAAATATTGTTACAATAATATTGAATATTGGTTACATCATTCATGTTGAACATGTGAGAACAATGTAGAAAGACGTGCACGTTAAAAGCGTCCGTGATAAAAAGAGAAAAAAAAACAAAATAAACTGACTGGCACAGGAACGTGAAGATCCAAGGAACATCGGGCTATGGATCATCATCATGCTGTGTTTAAAGTACCTATGAGGCCTTACAAGAAACAAACACTTTGACCCTCAAAACGAACACATAAATGACACAATATAGCAAACAGTTCTAACACACTTTTACTTGTACCAATAAAATGTTATCGCTAGATTAGAGCGATATGCGATGACGTCACTGTACCAGTTACAGCCGCTTATGTTAGGGATAGGCACACAGATGAGCGGAGCGGGTCTCAATATAAAAGGATTGTGTGTATTTTCAAGGGTCTCCATGAATTAATTAATGCATTTTCGTCTGAATATCGACAGCACCGCCGTGCGCCGCCTAATCTGATGCATAGCTACCGTGAAGGCTGGTTCGAGGTGGTGCACAAAAAGAGTACCTGGAAGGACTTTGAGGAGGCCTGGACTCAGCAGTGGGGCAGTATGGGTTAGATAAAAATAAGTATTAAGCCATGGATCGCCCCCAGATGGGCTTGAACCACCAACCTTTCGGTTAACAGTCAAACGTGCTAACCATTGTCCTTCGGAGGCTGTGGTGATGTAATTGAAATGTTTGTGCGTCATGTTTCCATTCAGTCACGGAAGCTTGTCAAAATTTTTCGTGTATGGTTCTAAAAAGAATCGCCCCCTGGTGGGCTCGAACCACCAACCTTTCGGTTAACAGCCGAACGCGCTAGCCATTGCGCCACGGAGGCTGTGGTGATGTCACTGAAATAACCTAGAGTCCACGGTCAGCAGACACCCTAGCGACCATTAGACCAACGAGTGAGTCAAGAAAGAAAAAAATAAACAAAAAAAACTCAACAATAACACGAAATATTAAATAAACAGTTTATCTTGGACATTACCGACATCGGTGATGGAAAAACATCGCGAGGAATTGAGGAATACTGCATGGACTTAAAAATAGGTAGTTAATACTAGCCCGCATTGGTCTCGAACCCGTGGAAATATCGGGATAAAAATTGTATTCTATGTCCTAACCCAGGTCTTAGTCAACCCATGTGCCAAATTTCATCCAAATCTGTTCTGCCGTTTTAGCGTGAAAGCGAAACAAACCCACTTTCGCATTTATATTAGTTTAGATTAGGATTATAAGTATGAAATTGCCAACTCATCTTGATCAAGAGTGGTGATCAAAACTTATGCCTTCTGTGTATGAGAAGTGTCCTGCATGGAGACAATAATATGCTGGTAATATTAAAAAAAAAGTGAAATGCTCTAAGAACATAGTGTGTTTTTTTACGGCCGCACCAAAAACGTCAATTTAGCAGTAATGCCAGACAGCTGCTGTCTGACGCTGGGTTTCTAATGAACCTTTAGAGAATGACAAATGTGTAACAAACAGTTTCAAACAGAAGACATGAAGTTCATCCTAATTATCCTAATATTATAAATGCGATAGTGAGTTTGTTTGTTTGTTATCGCAGCATCATGCTGAGATAGGAGCCTTTTGGCCTCGCACAGGACTTTCTGCTTAATTTTATACTTTTTTTTTTTATTGATTTTTGTCTTGCTTTTATTTTTAATAAGTGTGTTTTATTTGTTCTCCTGTGCTTGTCCCAATAAATACTTTTTCTTTCTTTCTTTGATACGCTTTCAAGTTGAAACGGCTGAACGGATTTGGATGAAATTTGGCATATGGGTAGACCATGACCTGGATTAGGACACATAATACTTTTTATCACGATATTCTTACGGGATCGAGACTTATGCGGGTGTAACCGTGGGGTGCAGCAAGTACTATAATAAATATACGAGTAAACTTTAGGTAAGTTTTACCCAAGTTCTGATAAAAAACATAGGAACTAGGTATCTATTTTTATAAGATATTATTCAGTCCAACATTTCTTTGGTTTGCTATACGACAGCGGTGGCCGCCAGATATCGGCCGCAGTGACGGCTCTCATGAAAATAATGGCAGCGAGGTTAGACTTTACGGTTTCAAAAAGTGTTCTCTAGGGAAACGCACCAAGTTACTTTCACAAATAACTTTAAAGTGACGTTATTTGACTGTAATTTACGGACGCTATGTGGCGTTCACGGCAGTCTTAGAAACCCCTCGTTAGAAATACGTGCTACATGTCTTTATTATTATTTCCGTATGAATCACTAACTAAAAACCTACGAAATGCATACTTTAACCTCATAACCCAGTGGTTCCAAGAACTGAGTCATTACTGTTGTTCACATTTAACTTTGAAACATAAAATGCATTTTATTACTTACCCACGACCTTAAGGTATTAAGATCTCTGTTTGAGACCTTTTTCATATCCAAGGATAGTTGAAGAAGGCTAACTGCAATAGTGTATCAGGAAGGTGTGGTCAAATTTAAGGTGTGACATCACAGACCATCAAATAGAACAACTTTATCCATGTGACATCATAATCGACAAAAAAAATATCAGTCATCCCATTGTCGAGTAGGTAAGTATTGAAGTTTTGTATGAGACAGCAGATTTTTTTTTCTCGACTACGATGTTGGTCCCATTAAGAAAGTTGTCCAGTTTGTCGGTCTGACCATACCTGTGATCCTGAATCTATACACTGTTCCAAGGATCTTTTGGCGCTCCCATGGTGTTGGCAGGGGGGCGCTGTAGGTAAACACTTATGCAACTGTTTTGTGAAATGTATTGAAGAACAAGATGGCGGCGTTAGTTCCAAATTTCGCCACGCGCCAAAAGAACCTTGTAGTACATGTTTTAGAGATATCTGCCCTGCGCTTTAAATGTTCCGCAAATAGTTATTTGAATTGCTTTGGAATCGCCACGCTAGCAGGATCTGGAGACGGCAGTACTAATAAGCGCAAAACTTGTCCATTCATCTTCGCCATTCAAAGCCGTCTGATATTACAAGGTGACTTGTAATTTGACGTAATACCTTCCAGGACAATTTCCAGGACATAAAACTGTGACACATTTGCAAAAATTATGCATCCTAAAAGGCCGAGACGCCGAAAATTCATGTGTGTCGAGAAAATCCATTTCTTTTTTGTATTTTTTAAAAAATCCCAGTTTTCGTCAATAATGGTCAATTTTCACCTATGCTTAACACTATGGTGGTTATATTTTTTATCTGCTGTATATTATATTGTGTGCCTTTTAGTCTGCAAAATAAATGTATTTTTTTTTCTTTGTGATTACCAACCTGACTTCAGTGTCTTTGGCTATTCATAGAAGCAGACATTTTGAGTTCCATGATCGTGAACGTCTGCTATATATACCTATATTAAAAGTTTCAGTGAACTGTCTTTTAAGCCCTCATACCCACGGGCGATTTTTTATCGCGCGCTGGATTTACAACGCACTGCTTAGCACTGAAGGTTGAAAATCAAACAGTGAATTTTTTTGCCGCGCTGCGGTGCACTCTGTTGGATTTTCAATGCTCAGCTCAACACCGACAGTTGAAAATCCAGTGCGCAATAAAAAATGCCCCTTGGATACGAGGGCTTAAGTCAATGTCTTGTGGAACTTCTGATCCAATTTTTTTTGTTGGTGTCTTTATATTTTTGAAATTATTAACTTGTAACTCTCACGCATTTACCCTTAACGGGGTAAGCAATTATAGTAGTCATAATATGCTTTTGGTCTCACCTACATTGTTGTAATAAAAAAGCTTTGCAATTGTGGACATTGCGTCAGACATAAATACCTACTCTTTTTAATGTTTATTCAAGTTCATTTCCATCCCACATGGTACTGGAAATAATAAATAGAGTACCAATCTGCCTAGCCTTTTCCCAACTACGTTAGGGTCGGCTTCCAGTCTAACCAAAATTAAAAGTCCGGAGTCACACGTAATCTGCTCAATTTATACACACGTGTGACTCCAGACTTTTAATTTTGTCTGTCTGTGATGTCTTGTTGATACCTTTTTAGTTGACTTTTTAGTCATAGATTCTAGTTTTTTCTAAAATAAAAGTAGCCTAAGTTACCTACTCCTTATAACATTAGCTATCTACCAGTGAAAGACCCGTCAAAATGGGTCCAACCGTTTCAATGATTAGCCGGAACAAACAGACAGACAGACCAAAATGTAAATAAAATAATTGTATCGTACATACTTTCATAATTTACGAAAAAACAGTTATTTTGACATTACAAACAGACACTTCGATGTTATTAATTTGTACCTATGTATAGTGTATATAATATGTATATAGACTATAATAAAGGTACATTGCTCGCAGAACAGCTGATCTATTCTGTAACCATCTCACCGTGAAAACTTAGGTGAAGTGAGTTCGGAGTGAGCTGTCAGTCCAGCAGGTGGAATGACAGCTCACTTCAAGCTCACTTCACCTAAGTTTTCACCGTGAGATTATTACAGAATAGACCGGCAGATGGCCGATGGGGCCGGAAAGTTCTGGCGTGGCGATCAGGCTGCAGGAATCCGCTGGATGTGATGTCGCGATAATCTAAGAAGCCCGATTTGACGTTTCTCATTATACATACCGCGATAACTTCGTATGAACGTCTACGTAGAAATCTAAAAATCTAATTCATAAAACGAATTGGTTTACATCCTTTCCCCATATATATTATTTTTGTTATAGTTTATTTAAACAATCATATTCACAAGATTTAAAAACGAACAGACCTAAAATAATAATAATAATAGCATATACAAATTTATATAAAAAGGGGGGGAGCAGAAATAATTATAGGTCATCAAAAAATTTGTCCGCATCGCTGTCAACAGGAAAAGTGCTCAAAAGGCTGGCAGCATTGCCACGTTGTGTATGGCAATGCTGAAGAATAGGTCACGTGAAGAGTCGACCAGCCACTTGGCGATGTCTTGAAAAAATAAGTGCACACACCAAGGCCGTAGTGTTTCAAACCCAAACGGCTCAAACATATAAGTCCCAATAAGATTGGAGTATTTGCGCCGTTTGAGATTTTCTTCACCTGCAGCAGCAGCCCCAGCACAGCCCGTCGTGCTAGGAAGATACGCTCTCTCACTCCACCCAGAGCGGGAGAAGTCATTTGATGTTGACTTTGTTATCCGTGCACTATAACAATGAGTATCATTCGTAAGCACTAAGTTTTACTTTATTTTGGAAAAATGCACTCAAAAACACGTATTAATCGTTGATTAATATTCTGACAGGACGTTATTACAATGTCATTAAGTCTTTGGGAGTGTTGCCGTAGTGTTGTGACCGTTTTAAACCGTTTTTACAACAAAAAAAACGATGTTTTGAAAAATCTATACTTGTACAAACATTACATTTAGAAAAAAAATCTTTATCACACATATATTTAGCTTTATTTTGATATTTAATAGGTCAATATAGGAAATGGTTTAGTTATAAAGGACGGAGTTGGTGGACTTCAGCTTCATTATTTTTATTTTTATTTGACTCTCGTTTTCTTGACTAAGGCCTCGGCCTCGAATTTTGCGGGCAGCGGGGTGGCGGCGGCGGCGGCGCGGGTGGTCACCGTTTGACTGGAGTGCACCGCTCGTTGCCCGCCCCCGCGCCGCTGTTTTCGAGAACCGGTCCATTTGATTATACGCATAAGATCCTGCCACTCCCGCGCCGCCGCCGCCGCCGCTCCGCTGCCCGCAAAATTCGAGGCCGAGGCCTTAAGTCCGCGAATCGGCAAACGCGGCGATAGCCTAGTGGTGTGACCGTCAGACTGACAAGTGGTAGGACTCGAATTC
Organism: Xanthia togata; assembly: GCA_963853775.1. Classification (NCBI taxonomy): domain Eukaryota; kingdom Metazoa; phylum Arthropoda; class Insecta; order Lepidoptera; family Noctuidae; genus Xanthia; species Xanthia togata. Next base: position 9,806,937 of record OY970816.1, read on the forward strand.
GAACCCAAATTCAAATTCTTTATTGCGAACTAAGTGTACAATCTTAAAGGTGTTATCAATAGGTAGGTTCTTAGAACTTAGTTGCCTGTTAAGGCATTGCAATATAAATGGTTTATAATTAAAAAAAAAAAACTACCAAACCCAAGGCACGCACCTCTGACTTTTCGGATTCATATGCGTATTATACAGGGTGTCCAGTAAATAGCACGACATACTGCAGGGGGCGATAGCTAGGGTCACTACCTATCAATACAACACAATATATGTTCAGCAAAATCTTACGGATTTACAGTTTTACTAAATTGAAAGAAAGAAAATTGTTCTGTGAAAATTTTAACAAAAAAAACTATTTCTTCAAAACATTCTTATTTTTGATCAAAAAAAACTTATAATGAGTAGAGTAACTATTCACGAATAATTTGATGTAAAAAAAGTTCTAGAAAAAGATTTTTTCATTACGAGATGCTTAAAAATCTGTTTCAAGGTAGAGATTTTTCGATATTTCGGAAAATTTTGTAAAACTGTAAATCCGTAAGATTTTGCTGAACATATATTGTGTTGTATTGATAGGTAGTGACCCAAGCTATCACCCCTTGCAGTATGTCGTGCTATTTACTGGACACCCTGTATAATTATCACTTGCTCAAAAAACGGTGAAGGAAAACATCGCGAGGAAACCGGCATACCTGAGAGATATTTCTCGACGACATGTGAAGCCAAGTCAGAGGCCCGTGGGCGGCTTTAAAACTCTGACACCAGGTTAGTTTACTAACCACACGTAAAAAAGGAGAAGATCGGCAAACGTAAGGTAGGAAACCCTCCGGCTAGGTGGAGCGACGATCTTAGCAGGGTGTCTGGTAACAGCTGGATGAGTTTCCGAGAATCGAGCTGAATGGCGTGTAATCGGAGAGGCCTGTGTACAGGTACATTGGAGTACTTATGATGATGATGACGTGTAATAAAACGATATGACTCGAGAATAAATTTTCAGCAATGTAGATAAATTGTCGATTACAAACTCTAAGTATGATAAATCGATATGTATCGAGAATCGATTTTTAAAGCAACATATTTTTTTTCCCGCCACTACACAAAGTATTTTGATAGGTGTCAAATCGGGCTTCTTAGATTGTCGCGACATTTTAGTACCTTTAAAAAAAAAACAATAGCCGACTGGTTTCTCTTTCACTATACAAACTTTTTAACAGACCTCTTTTAATGCCAAATGAACACACAGATAATCTGCCAAAAGGTCAAGTCAAAAAGTAAAACGTCATTGTCAAAATTCTTGTAAACAAACAGCTCAACACTAAAAAACTGATAAAATGCAAAAGCTACAAATTGATGGGGGTTTAAATTCAGATAATGAAGGTAAAGTCGCGCTATTTCAGTCACAGGCACACTTTGAAAAAGAAATATCAAGGCTATGTCATGGAGACCTGTACGTCATCGGCAGGCTATGGATCCATGCACTTCGAACTGTCCTAGTAGGTGCGAACTTATCTCTCATTCCTGTCGTAAAAGCAGCAGCCAAAGCCAAAAATGATGGAGTTCCTGAAAGACCACCTAAGATGAAATACAAGGACCTTCCAATTTATGAAAGTCCGCACTATGAATACAAAGATTATATAGAAGACCAAAAAAAATGTCCTAACGGGGATGTGAAAATACTGCAGACCTATCTTCTTCCGAAGGTGGCGAGCTGGAGAAAAGGCTGGGTTGATAGCATCTCCGATTTTAATAAGGACGCAGGAGAGTTGAAGGACGATGCCTGTGGCTTCGTGTGTAAAAAGAAAGATGAATTCTTATGTTACATGAAGTGCCCCAAAAATCTTGTAGTAAGACAAGCAGTTTTGGTCACAGGAGTAGCTACTGGTTTCTACGTTGGAAGAGGAACAAGTGCTCTAAAAAGAATATTTTTCACGACTCTAGGGGCACTTTTTGCGGGTGCCTTATGTTTCCCGAAAGAGACTGATGAAATATTTAGAGAAGGTTCATATAGAGCTGGAAAACTCGCGGTTATTATTTTCAATCATTTTTGCGGCATGAACCTAGTTTTGCGGGAAAGGGTGCCTTGCAGTGATGAAATGCCTCCGCCACCACCACCCCGGCCTGCGAACCAGAAAAACAAATGCTAAATCCCAAAGAAATAGTACTTTATAACCTATAAATGTAACAGTAAATATTTATTGCAAAACCCAAAGATTGTTTTTTTTTTCCTGTTCCTGTGTCAGGGCGTAATCATGTAGAAAGCTTGTCAGTGCTGACAAACACTGGCAAACCTGCGCCAGTTACCAGCTTTCTACATGAATACCCTGTTTGAAGGGTTTGGTTAATTTTAATGCTGATTCAGATAGTGCAATCCACGACGACGCGCTCCACTCCGCGATTACTGTACTGTAATCTGTACTTTAGAGCGGAGCGGAATGGGGCGCGTAATCGTGGATTGCACTATCTATACACACGAGTGTCACGCAACGGCAGAGCCAACTGCAACCGCCGACGACACTCGTCGTTGGCCGTCGCCGACGTCTACGGCCGTTGACAAAGTGCCGCTAGTGTATTTGACCACGTACTCAAATACACGAGCGGCAGGTGTCGCGGAAGACGCCCGCGGTGAAGCTGCTGTGTATGTACACGATTAAATATCGTATAAATATTGTAATATCCGTTGACCCTCAAGCGGGCCGTCTTTGCCTTCAAATAAGAATCGAGCCTTCCACTGCTGGGCCATTCTTCAGTAAAAATCCAAACTGGTTGTAGGTGTATTGAGCCAATACAACGAGCAATATGAAGGGAATTTGCCTTGATCTGACCAAACATACCGCGATGAAAAGCTTAAGTTACAAACGTAGGTTATCATCTGCGCAGCCTTTGCCCAACTGTGTTGGGGTCGGCTTCCAGTCTCACCGGGTGCAGCTGAATACCAGTATGTTACATGGAGCGACTGCCTATCTGACCTCCACAGCCCAGTTACTGGGTAACACGATATCACTTGGTAAGACTGGTTACAACTGTAATAACAAACGTAGGTATTACTGGAAATTAAACATGACAGGCAGTAGTCCAGTCCGGTGGTTAGTAAACCGCGGTGCGAGCCACATGTGGCTCTTTAATAAAATAAAATAAAATCCATTTATTTCGGGTCCTCCCATATTACAAGTTTCGAAACACGAGATTAATACAAATCACAATATAAAAATAAAAATACAATGCCATCCAGTGAACGAACTGATGTCATCAAATTATAAATACAATGTCAAATAAAAATAAAAATTTAAAATTAATCGGAAAGTAATAATATAAAATTAAAATTTAGGGCAAATTTTGGATAAAACACAGCAAATATCACGTTGCTCGTTAACATGCCCTTGCTATATGCCTACTGCAACACTTCCTAATATAAGGGCAGTCCAATCGCCCAGCAATCATCACCAGGACAGCATTGGAGCTGACCCGTGCCCTGCGCACCAAGGACGCGCACCGCTGGCGCATTATGCTGTAAAAACAGTCGGTTGGCATATTTGCGCTTCCGCAAACATGTCCGAAGAAGCGGGGCAACCCCAATACCGCCCTGATCGCGTTGTTGTACTGGACGCGGAGGGCACTGTAACTCGCCTGTGTATAGTTAGCCTATAGGGGGCGGCTTTGTACAAATGTCCATGAATACGAGCGTAAATACGCGTGGGGTCGGGGCTTCGGACGGTCGGTCGACCGACTGCGGCGGTAGAAGATGCCTTCATCATATTATTATCAGCCGGTTGATGAAGGCTTAATTATTAGTTAATTTTAGGAAGCGTTGTGGAGTGAAAGAGGATGGGAGTCTTAAGGATAAAGAAAAGTGTATTGAGTCAGTTTGGACACACAGAAAGGATTGGCTCTCATAAGAAATCTTAGTCGATATAGTATTGATATGTGGCTCTATTGACTAATGAGTTCGCCAAACACTGGTCTAGTCCAACAAAAGAAAACTCAATAAAATAAACATACATAAACTCACGCCTCCTTCCCATGGGGTCAAGTAGAAACTACTGAGGCCCTAGTGTGAGTTTCTTTTAACCATCTCGACTTTACGCATCGACCGCGTTCAGCGCTCCGATTGGTACAATATGTTGTGTTGTGTGCCTTTTAGTCTGTTCTAAGTAAATGTATTTTCTTTCTTTCTTTTTCTTTCTTTCTTTCTTTCTTTCTTTCTTTCTTTCTTTCACTGGTGAAGTGCCAATCGGAGCGCCAAACGCAGTCGATGCGTAAAGTAGAGATGGTTAAAAGGAAATCACACCAGGGCCTCAGAACGCAATCGACTATGATCCTTACTTTTGTACTCCATTTGCCTCGTTTACGTTTCGTGAAATAAAACTAATTACTATGCAAATGAAAACCTCGCAAAGTAAATAGATTAACGTTTCTTGTTTAGTTTTTGAAGTACAATCATTTTCTCAATTGTTCCCAATAAAAGCCTATTGCAGTTCACTGCAGGGTCATACACATATATATATTATTTGCACAACCACGTAGAAAGAAAACTGCGTAAACTTACGCATTGACGTAAATAATAGCAATTTGTCTGTCTGTATGCGGTCGAGTGGAACACGCAAGTCAATGGAGTTAAGGCAAAGCCTATGTGAATAGAAAATAAATGAGTAGCCCATTTATATAATAAATAAGTAGTAAAAATATTAAACATTATCATTAAAAAATTCCACATTCTTCAACTACATAGTCTTTCGTCATTTTTGAAGTGAAAACTTCTTTAGGTGCGTTGAGCACTTTTTGGGTGAACAAAATTCATGGAACTCGCGTCATCGTCACCGCACGCTTCCCATGGGCTATAAACTGTTTTCACTTCTATCGGTAGTCCCCAAAGACTGTCCCAAAGTCTTTTTATTCTCGTTTAGGAGAACAGAAATCCAGTAGTCAATCTCTTTATTAGCCTTTCTGCAAGAGTTTCAGAACCGTAATAAGTATTTAGTTATATTATTATGATATTTTTTTTTTTTTACTGCCTCGTTGGTCTAGTGGTCACAAGTGCTACTGCTGAGCATGAGGTCCTGGATTCGATTCCCAATTTGGGCAAAGTAATATTGGGTTTTTCCAACACGAAATTCTCAATACTTAGTATCCCGGAGTCTAGAATTGTGCCCGGTTGATGGCAGTAGGCTCGCCCCCTATTACATGGGACTTAAAAAACATAACTGGCGAAATGTGGGTGTACTACAGGTACTCCTCTGCCCAACCCTTCGGGGAAACAAGGCGTGATGTTTTTTTTTTTTTTTGTTACTCTAACTCTAATTTCCATATAGTAATATTACCAAATTAATCAAAACACTACGTCAAAACACGAAATATTTGACAGCTATTTGCGACGTTGCCAACTTTCAGTTTAAACGCCCTTAATCGACGGATTTAATGGCTGCTTCTTGTTTGTAGATAATATCATACCTAGATATAAACCACACTTAGCTACTTTGCCATGATCATTATATTATATCTACTTTCTTACCTCTCAAAAGATACTTAAACTTTAAGACGTTCTTTAGGCCCGCTTGCACGAGAAATCACTAAATACGTTTAGCGGTAAACGAATTTAAATATCGTTCTATTTTTGTCATTTGTTTGAAGATCATAGAGATAGATTAATGTTTCAAACGTGTTAGGTGCAATCGATTGTGATATGTTTCAGTTCTGCGCAGTTTTAAGGTTGTTATGAGCGGAGACGACATCTTAAATTTGCAACAAATTTTCTTACAGTTTCTGATTTTTTAGGCTCATTGCATTCCTTTTGATACAAGCTTTCTTCGATTGGGATATTTTTAATTTCTGAACAGATTTACGGCTGATATGAGTCTATAAAATATATGAAATTATTTTGCTATTGTATTCAAATGCATTTTTACTCCTATTTGACGAAAAAAAATTGTTATCTCTTTAGGTCTTAGTAGTCCTTTGTAACTTCTTGGGAACGACACCAGAATCACCCTTCTAGCTGATCACGTTTTTGCAATATACTAATTGGAATTTCGTCATTCTAGTGAAAATAAGAGCGTCACGCGCTTGCGCCTGACGTCATAGGCAAATGATATCCTGCCTCAATATTGTTATAATATGACCTATCTTTAGCGTGCTCAACCATTACTCTAGTATGAAGTCTTGTAGTTATTAGTGGTTGAAATCTTACATGTATCTATTCTGTAACCATCTCACCGTGAAAACTTAGGTGAAGTGAGCTCGGAGTGAGCTGTCAGTCCCTAGCAGCAGGTGGGATGACAGCTCACTTTACGTTCACTTCACCTAAGTTTTCACCGCGAGATTATTATAGAATAGACCGGCTGTACTCCGAGCGAAAAGACGTTTTCACGTCAATAGACGTTGCTATGTAGTTGTTTAAAGTGATCTTCAGCTTTTCCTGGAACTGTCACTTTTGTAACTAAATAAGTGAAATAAACTTCGCCTTAACAAGTTAGTAGTTATGTCACCACTTTACTTACCCTAACGGACACGGTATTTAGCTACCCACTCGACTAAAAAATCGTATCCCTAGATATACAACATCTCGAGTCGTGACTACCGACCTACCGTGGCGGGGACTTGTGAATGGCCAGCCTACCGGAAAGTTTTGGGAGTCAAAGAAAATAAAGAAAGAAAAATAGTGTTTGTTTTTGTCGAAATGTAATCAGGAAAAATTACAAATTATTTTAAAAACAAAATTGTCGAAGGGGATTCACTCTCAGCACTATTTAGCTGATAGTGCATGACATTATAAAAGGGCTCAAAACCCGTAAAGCTCCCGGCTCAGATGGAATTACCAATAGGGTGATCCAACTATTCCCCGCCCACCTAATTATGCTACTGACCATCATCTTCAATGGTGCTCTGAGCAAGAACATATTTCCTCAAGCATGGAAAGAAGCCACTGTCATAGGCATTCCAAAGCCTGGCAAGCCAAAAAGCGATCCCTCCAGCTATCGCCCCATCAGTCTGCTCAAGGTAGTAGGTAAAATCTATGAGAGACTTATTTATAAGCGCCTCAGAGATTACGCCGAAACCAAGGGCCTCATTCCAAATGAACAGTTTGGTTTTCGAACCCAGCACTCCAGCGTGCATCAAGTTCACCGTATCGTCGAATTTATCAGTGGTGGATTCTACCGCGGTATGTCGACAGGTGCGGTCTTCTTCGATATAGCGAAAGCTTTTGACAAAGTCTGGCACAATGGCTTAATTTTTAAGCTATACAAGCTCAATGTGCCCGACAGACTCGTACTCATCATACGGGACTACTTGTCGAATCGCACTTTCCGCTACCGAATCGAGGGAGCACTATCCTCCCCTCGCCCGATCCGCGCCGGAGTGCCCCAAGGCTCCGTGCTCTCCCCTCTCTTATTCTCGCTATTCACAAGCGATATCCCCAAATGCAATAAGGCACAGTTGGCTCTGTTCGCAGACGATACGGCCATATACTGCAGGGGCAAAAGTCCCACCCAGATGACCCAGAATCTACAACGAGCCGTCAACAAGCTTGGCGCCTGGTTTAGAAAATGGAGAATCGAAGTAAATCCCGACAAAAGTCAGGCGGTGTTCTTTATGAAACCGCGCTCTAGACCCCCCCGCCGCCCCCCTGAGCTCATCATGTTAGGCAAGCCTATCCCTTGGGAGAAGCGAGCCAAATACCTAGGTGTCATCCTAGACCAAAACCTCAACTTTGCAGAGCACATAAAGTCGGTCCGCTCGCGAGCCGCTTTCGCTCTCAGTAGGCTCTATTACATCCTGAACGCACGTAGCAAATTGTCACTAAAGTGCAAATTGCGTGTCTACACAGCGTGCATCCGCCCCATTATGACATATGCGGGCGCCGTATTCGCCCAAGCATCCCCCCATAACATCCACAGGATGCAGACGATCCAAAACCGATTCCTTCGGAAAGCCACAGGCGCTCCCTGGTTTGTCAGGAACATTAATCTCCACCTAGACTTAAAAATACCTACCATCCACCAATACCTAAAACGCATGTCCAAGCGTTACTTCGACTCCGCCGCCAAGCACCGCAACCCTCTGGTTGTTGAAGCGGCCAATTATACCCCTTCACGCATTAGTCGTATCCGCCGCCCTAGGCACGTTCTATCCGACCCCGATGATCCCACCACCCTCCTTCAAGAAAGCAGTAGGGCCACCAGTACAGTACACAGAAACATTCGACATAAAACTTACCGACCTCGCCGCCGAGGTCCTCCGCGATCGCGACCCTCCCGAGTAAATAATACCCCCGCCCGACCCTTGCTCGCAGAAGCGCCAGCCCGCGTTACGCTGAGAAATGTAGAATTAAAATCCCCGACTAATAATAATGAAAACATAAATTCGATCCAGCCTGTCCCACCTTGCTGCCCTCCCCTCAGCGACGCCCTAAGCCGAGGTTCGTACCCCACAGGGGGTGCCCTTAGCGAGCGTTCGCTTAATATAAGTTAGAATAGTTTATGCCCCTGGCTGGAGGCTTTGAGTGTAGTAGCTTAAGGCAGCCACAGGACAGTCCGGTTAAGCAGTAAATACCTTAGTGGTATATCTGTGAGATGCCCTAGTTAAAAAAAAAAAAAAAAAAAAAAAAGAACAACATTTACTAGTTATACCTAGAATGTAATGAGGTAGCTCGTGGTTAAGTAAAAACCGGCAAAGTGCGAGTCGGACTCGCGCACGAATGGTTCCGTACCATTATCTATAAAAAGGAAAAAAAATCATGTCTCTTGTATGGGAGCCCCACTGAAATATTGATTTTATTCTGTATTCGTTGTTATAGCGGTAACAGAAATACATCATCTGTGAAAATGTCAACTGTCCAACTATCACGGTTCATAAGATACAGCCTGGTGACAGACGGACAGACGGACAGCGCAGTCTTAGTAATAGGGTCCCGTTTCACCCTTTGGGTACGGAACAGCCACACGAGTCGATCATCATGGTTAAGCAACACTTGCCGAGGTTGTTCTGTGGATGGGTGACCATCAATTGCATACCGAGTCCCCTCGTCCCGGAAAGCACGTTAAGCCATTGCTGCCGGTTAATATTTGTAGATCTTTGACAGTCGTGACCAGTCAGAAGCCCCAAAGTCTTCAACAATCAGTATTAACAAGCAGTATCGTGCTACACAGTAACTGGGCTGTGGAGGTCAGATAGGCAGTCGCTCCATGTAAAATACTAGTATTCAGCTGCATTCAGTTTAGACTGGAAGCCGACTCCTACATAGCTGGGAAAAACCTAGGCAAATTGCAGATTGGTTTTTGGTCTAGTGGTCGCAAGCGCTACTGCTGAACATGAGGTCCTGGGTTCGATTCCCAGGTCGGGCAAAGTGTCATTGGGTTTTTTTTTCTGGAATTTCTCAGTAGCAGCCCGGAGTCTGGATTTGTGGCCGGTTGATGGCAATAGGCTCGCCCCCTATTACATGGGACTTAAACATAACTGGCGAAATGTAGGTGTAGGTACTATAGGTACACCTCTGCCCAACCCTTCGGGAAAACAAGGCGTGATGTTGTGTTAAGATTATAAAAGTCTTAAATGCTTTTATTACGGAAACAGTACCTCCACTTTTCAACGCTCAAGTATCAAAACTAGTACAAACTAGATATCAAAATGTTAGAAGACTTTTACTGTAAGTAGTTGATTTTATAACTTTTTTTATTACTTTGGAAACTAGGGTAGGTTAAGTGACACCGCTCTTTACTAGATTTAATACAGAGATCGGCTGCCAAAACGCGTTTTCGTATTTTACTTGGCTCTTCAAGTTTTATAGTTCCCCGGAAGCGTAAATACAAAAGCGGATGCAACACAGACACCCATAGTCATGGCTTAAAGCAGTGATAGTCTGTCCAAACCCAGCTGCAACACAGCGGTTTGCATTGCAACTGCATTATTTTGATTGTATAGATGAAAAAGCGGATTCAACGCAGATACCAAAAGTATTATTTCTTAGATTATAATCTGTAAATGTTGAACTCCAACTCAACCTCAAACTCAATTTCAAAGCATTTATTTCAATTAAACCATTTACAGGCACTTTTGAATTGTCAAAGAGTCAGTCAGTTAGTCAGAAAGTTGAAGCTAGTTGCCCATTCCAAAACGTAGATCTCTATGGAGAAGAACGGGCAAGGACACTCTTTTAAATATAGATATTACAAAATCCTGGGTACATTACTCTTGTTGATTCTATAGGTAAGTGAGAACAATGTAAAAAAAATATAAAAATCAAAAACGATTAAAAATATAAGATTAAAAATAAGCCCTGGCAGATAAGAGATGACTAGTCTCAACTGACGGCGCCCGTTCACGAACATGACGCGAAGATCAGCACCATCCAGCTCAACCATTTTGTAGGGAACCGAATGATTCAACACACTCGCCACCATCAGCGAGACATTTAAGTGAGCATGACATACTCTCAGCTACTTGAACTGGGTGAAATGGGTTAGGTTAAGTTAGAACTGTGACCAACCTACTTTCAAGTTGCTAGCAGCTAGGCAGGGTATTTACTATTTAGTATTAGCGCAAGGTGTGTTACGTCACAAGCAAGTTTGATACCTGCAGTGTAGACAGAGCGAGTACTATTAAGCTGTATTGCAGTCGTTTTTGTTAAAACAATATCTTTCGGAGCCGATCACATTGCAGACAGTTTTAAAATGTTTGTGGTGTAATCGTATTTGTAATACTTTATTCATACGGACGCATCAGCTATACGTCATAGATCTGTGTTGCATCCGCCTTTGTATTTACGCTCCCTGGAAAGGTATATAACACTGCTATTTTCTAACCATTATAGTAATACAGTACACATAGTAATAACGGGGCTAGTGTCTAAAACAACCGTAAGGTCGATGGAAAGTTAAGCTATGCTTGCCACGGTCGGCTCGTGGATGGGTGACCATCCATTACATATCAACCCCTCCGTACCTCGGAAAGCACGTTAAGCCGTTGGCTGTCTTACGTCAATTGCATTCAATCATCGACCGTTCCATAGGTACATGTGGGTCGAACGAAGTTTTGTATGGAACAGCTGATATTTTTTTCACGATTAAGATCATGAAGAAAGTGGTCCAGTTTGATGTTCTGCACCACATCCATAAATATGACTACACCTTTCTGTGACATGCTGCTTATCCGACTTTACGCCGAACTGTGCCGAATCGTGCCGAAACGAACAAGTGTTTAGCACGCCTCAATCGCTATTCTTCTCCCAATCTTGCCCAGTTCAAACTCGTGACCTCTCACTCCCACGCAGCCGAGCCCTCATCTTTTATCACCTTTCTTTTGTTTTTTCCTTCTTCCAATCTTGCTTGCCCACCCCGGAAGCTGACACGCGAGTTCAGCAGACAACACCGCGAGGCAGCCTTGTAGTACAATCAGTGCATCAGTGAAAGTCGCGCTTCCATGCAATGGTATTGTTTTTATATAATACACGCGGGTTATCGAACATTGTGCGCAGATGTAGAGGTGATGGAACTGGCTTGGTCTTTTGAGCGTGGTTAAGTGGCAGTGTCTTGATTCAGGACTAGGAAAGAAAAGGAAAAAAGAAAGAAGACGAGATTATTTTTATGTTAACGTATTTAATTCGTAATTAATTACCATGTAAATTATTTTTAAATATTTATGGAATGACGTCGCACGGTGGATCGAAAATGGGCTGTAGAAGACATAGGATCTCGATTTCTTAAATGTTATTTTTTTTGCTGGAAATGACTTCTGCTGATCATTACTGTTCTATAAAATGTCATATGAAGTAAATGTGTGCACAAATGGAAGAGTTATAATTTTTATAAGAAAAAAATGTATGGAGCTAGTATGAAAAATCGAATTATCTCCTAAACGGCATGTTTAACCGTACCATCCCTGGAGGTGGTCATAGTGCTAATTATTTATAATTTTTTGGTTGCGGATTTGACGAAAAATTTAATGCCGTTTTTTTAAAAAAAATCGTCAAAATATTTTTATTTATTTTTACATGTAAAACGATCCCTTTTAGTGTCCAAGTTAAAAAGTTCGATATGTTATTAACCCAAATATTAAGAACACACAAAACAAGAAAAATTAAATAAAAAAATTGCTGTTTTTTGACACATTTTTATTAATTTAAATAAAAAAAGATTACCAAACTCTTATTTAAGTAACATATAAAGTTATATTATACACAAAATAATTTAATTGAAGGAATTAATACTAAGCATTTGTAAAATAAAGTAAAATAAATAAAAAAAAAGACAAAATATCATTAAATATTACAAAAAAAAAAACCAAACAGACTCAAATACAAATTTACAAATGTATAATTTTTTTACAAATTTTCCTTATCACTCTCGTTGTCAGACTCCAATTCTGAGTCAGCATCCAGATTGGATATGTCCAAAAACTCGAACTCAGTTTCCTGAAATTGAATTAAGTCGAGAGTTTCAGCAAAAAAGCTCTGCTTTTTCTTGGCATCTAACTTAGGCCTTTGTGCACTTAGCAAAGGATCCGAAGAAACAACAAGCATATTTAAAATGTCTTGATTGGAATCCTGCCTGCTTCTTTTCCGCGAATGATGTTCTCGAAACCTCCTAAAATCTTTGTTTCGAGACTCTGAGGCTTCTTCCGAGAGAGTCCCAATCGGCACAATATTATTTTTCTCGATTATGTCAGCCCCATGGATTAATAATTTATGAACGGTTGACGACATGTAGTACCAGTCGTATAATAATACGTACTTTTCTGCTGTTTTGCGGGCATAATCTCTAAATTTTATTATATCGACCTGCTCTCCAGATGTAATTGCTTGTAAAATTACAGCAAATCTTTTGATGAGGTCTTCATCCAAACCGGTTATAGCTGCGGTTTTATTAGGAAACTCAAAGAATTTTCTTGCAGTATTCCCGTCATTGGTGGTTCCCGAGCCTTGTTTTACTATATCAATCAACAGATTGAGTTCATCTTTGAATTTATTTTGAATTATTTTCTTCCTTGTCTGTAGCATTTCTTTGTGCTCATCACTTCTCGCTGCCCACCGTTTGAAGTCGAGCCTGTATGCAATGTGTAACAGACATTCCATACAATTTATACGGGCGTGTAGGGATGACAAGCCTAATTCATAAAGGTCAGAACACACAATTTTTGATGTTACAGCATCTAAGCGGTTCATTTCTGTAGGCTTTGCTAAGCACAGGTAGCACGATGCATTTGATCTAGCTTCAGAAAGGTAAGTGCAAACTTTAGCGTCGATCATCGTCATCATTAGTTCATGAGTCACCCTATTATTATTATTGCACTCTGTGGGGATAAGGGCCTCAATTTCTTCATCCATTTGTTTTTTCAGCTCAAGGACAACTGCTTCACTCTCCTTTACAAAAGTAAACTGAACTGGACGACAATACAAAACTGAGCATGGTTTTGGGTTCGTCCATAAGATGTTGTCTCCATCTGTCAGTTTAAGTGGCACCAAGGAGGTCATAAAAATGCTCGAGTCATCTTCCTCACCCTCCATTTTCTGCTTGTATCGGCTTTGGTTAGAAGCACCATCAAATCCCCACTTGGATATCAGCTTCAACTGCTTGTTATGCTCTTCCTTAGAAAGGCTTTGAAGGATTCTTGTAACTGTGATATCAAGTAAAGCTTGAAGTGTAATCCTAGCCGATGAATCAGTAACTGTCACTGATTGCTTCGGAGGGTAGCAATCAAGCTTAGTTTGTTGCACTTTATAGTAAGATGGATAAATATCCTTAGCACCTTCCCGAATGGCAGCCTCTCGCAACGTAATATATTGCCACTTTGAGAGTTTTAGCGAAAGAAGCAATCCAAGCGCCTTTTCTGACGTAAATATGATTGTTTTCGCTGGTTTCTTAAGCGTTTCATTTAATTTAGCGGCTGCTTCAGGATTTTTCATCATGTATTCGATGACAGAGGCGATATCTCCATGCCCTTCTTCTTTTAAACGTGCTGCAGCTGCATATGCCAATTCACTGGAATCTTCGCCTGTGTGTTCATCAGATCTTCTCTTTTTTTGTTTACTTCCCAGATCTTCGAATGGTTTACGGGATCTTTTCGTCATTGTTCCAATGGACGTTGATGTCAACGGTTCTGGAGAGACTGAGGGCGCTCTTGGTATCTCATCAACACTTGGTTCTTGATTAACTAAAGTTTGCACAAAACTCGGCCAATCAATATTTGCTCCCAACCAATTCTCGTACTTTCTCCTGAAATTATCAAGGAATCGGTTGGATTTCTGCCACCTTTGTAAAGCGGCTCGCGTAAATCTCCGACAAAATTCTTTGAGAACAACACGATCTTCGTCAGACAGGCAATCGCCTATGCGGGATACAACTGCACTGAACAATACTTCATGATCAAATGAAGTACTCTCACTTCGTAGAAGAACAAACAAGTCTAAATTCGTGATTAAACTTTCCATTCTAAGATTTTATAGTCGCAGATTTAGTGTTAGCAGTTACACAGTTGTGAACAAACTAAATTATAAAACAAAACTTTAGCCCTTTTATTGCAAAACGCCAATAATTAGGTAACTACCCTCATTCGTTATCTTCTCATTAGCTAATGAAAATTTATAATTGTCACTAACTATTCTTAGAACTCATAGCACTGCTAATTAACAAATTAGCTTACTTATCAAGAAAAGTTGAATGTAATCCATAGTTGGCATTGTCGTGAGATATTGAAAATCATTAAATCACCTATAAAGACTCATTAGAAGACCTAATCAGTGTAGTTACTTAATCACTTCTTTTCGGACTCATTAGAAGAGTAAACAATTGGTAATTTGGTTGTATGAAAGGTTTTAAAACTCATGATGTGTTGATAAATATCTAGCTCAAACATAGTTGTCTACGTGTGGGTGTACTATAAACCTCTGCCAACTCCTTCGGAAATATAGGAGTGATGCTATTTTATGTTACGTGTAGTTAAAAGTCCGTGTTCTTCAACATAAACACTAAAATGAATAGTTTCATATGAAAAAACAAATAAAAATATTTTGACGATTTTTTAAAAAAAAACGGCATGAAATTTTTCGTCAAATCCGCAACCAAAAAATTATAAATAATTAGCACTATGACCACCTCCAAGGATGGTACGGTTAAACATGCCGTTTAGGAGATAATTCGATTTTTCATACTAGCTCCATACATTTTTTTCTTATAAAAATTATAACTCTTCCATTTGTGCACACATTTACTTCATATGACATTTTATAGAACAGTAATGATCAGCAGAAGTCATTTCCAGCAAAAAAAATAACATTTAAGAAATCGAGATCCTATGTCTTCTACAGCCCATTTTCGATCCACCGTGCGTCGTAACGAATCTGCAGTTTTTGGAACAAACCGGCCACACTATTGCCGACTACAGACTGCACCTCTTGAAAGTGAACAGTAAACAGAGAGCAATCAGAAAATTGCCGAGACAATGAAGCTTGACGAGTCCATAGAAATAATTAAACTGTTGTGGAACCTGTAACGAAATCAGAAATTAATAATAATAATCAACCATAGTTTAGTAGTCCTTACGTTTCTTCTCACAGTGTTCGGCTAGAAAACACAGACTTCATCTAAGTTTAATAAAATAAGCGTAAAAGTGTATTAATAACCTATTTACTCTAAGACAGCCAATTGTGAAGATAAAATAAATGAAATTGTATTTATTTATTTAATGTATAAATATAATTTATCATTGAGATACCGTAAACCCTTAGTTCGCACGGACGTCGAATTTTTATCACGGCGATTTTCAACTCTCGGTGTTGAGCCGAGCGTTGAGAATCCAACGCGTTGGGACTCTCGTCCCCGCGAGTTGAAAACACACACTGTTAGATTTTCAATCTTCGCTGTTGGATATTCAACTCTTAGCGCTAAGAAAAGCGTTGAAAATCCAGTGCACGAAAAAAAATCGCCGTAATTTTATTACGACCGTGCGAACGTGGGCTTAGCCACATCTAGTCCCCTAACTCCGTACCAATACGTCGGGCCCTCAAGCCCAGTGAACAATGGCTCATTATTTTTACGACGTATTGTTACATGAATACTCTTGTTAAGTCTGTCCGGTTATTGGGCGTACCTTGACGTCATTGGATGTCTTATATTCGGATTATCTTGGTATAAAAGGGCTTATCGGTCAAGGATGTGTTAACCATAACCACCATTTTCGAGATTTAAGCAAAAGAAAAGAAAAAAAAGACACAGTACTTACTATTTTTACAACGTTGTTCATGACAACTTATTTTTATCACACCTTTTCACTTTAGTCTATTTTAGAATCGGACATCATAGTTTGACGGGAATAAAGTTAAACTAGTTTAAAGACATTTGTGACAAGAGAATAGAGAGGCACCACTGTTGGATTTTAAATTATCGGCGCAAAGCATGAACAAGTTTTATTATTATTAAATCTGCGACTATTTTCGAAAAACTTATTCAAGAAAAGTAAATAATATTTAGGTTAGATCACCGATTCCCACACTGCCCCTATTCCTACAGTTTATTGGATTATTAATAATCTCCCATGCATACATTCGTGTATTAGTATAGCATTGATAAATATTGGATTTCGAGTCATGCGGGCTGATATCCCATTAACTTATACCCCAGATTATAATGATTTTGGAATATAAGTTATACTAATATAGATGAACCAGTAAAAATGTTTGATACAGTAGAGCTAGCTAAAATCAAAATCATTATTAAGATAGTTTGACCTCATCTGATAGTTTGTGACGCTGTCAGATGGTTTGTGAGTCAGTGGCAGTCAGTGCACGCATTTTTCAGTAATCGTGGAGCTCAACGCAGAACTTAAGGAGCTCAACGTTGTGTTAGCAAACATCATCTTCCTGCCCTTATCCCATGTTACTTGGGGTCGGCGCAACACGTTTTCTTCTTCCATTCTCCCCTGTCAACCGTCACGCAATCATCTACACCTTTTTCCTTCATATCACTCCTCACACAATCCATCCATCGTTTCTTTGGTTTTCCTCTCCCTCTCCATCCCTCAACATTTATATTCATCACTCTTTTAGTCACATGAGATTCTTCCCTCCTCATCACATGCCCATACCAAGACAGTCGATTCCCTTTCAACTTTTCTGTAAGTGGCGCAACTTTCAGACTTCCTCTAATATACTCATTCCTTATTTTATCCATTCTTGTCACACCACACATCCACCTCAACATTCTCATCTCCGCTACATGCAATCTTTTTTCGTCGTGTTGTGTTACGTTGTGTTAGCAAACGTGGTAATTAAAGCAGCTTCAGACCAAAACAGTTTACTATAGTATGCTACATTGAATGCCGAAATGCCGTGTGTCTGGAGGCGGGTTGTTCAATAAGGTAACCACGCCGCTCGCTACCCTGCACAACATTTAAAAATATAGTAGGTAAGTACTAACAATACTTAAGAAATCTATTGTCCCCAAAGCTACTGGGTCCATTGAAATTACACAAAAGATCTCAAATACAGTGTGAAAGATTAATTTGATGACAAAAAATTAGGGTGGCCATGTTTGTAGCTACCTGAGATTACAGAATCAAGTACTTTCGAGAATGCTTCGATTTTGCAATATTTTGGTGTGCAAAGATTCCTTTGATTGGTAGCATTCAGCCTCCAAGAGTGGCGTTATCTAAATGTATAGTCGAACCAGCAATTTGGTAGTCCGGCCTATTTTTAGGCAGCTAACTTTGAAACAATAATAATAAGAATAACGTAATAAAACATCACGCCTGTATTCCCCAAAGGGTTAAGCAGAGGTGTACTTATAGTACACCCACATTTCGCCAGTTATGTTTAAGTCCCATGTAATGGGGGGCGAGCCTATTGACATCAACCGGGCACAAATCCAGACTCCGGGCTGCTACTGAGAAATTCCAGATAGAAAAACCCAATAACACTGTGCCCGACCCGGGAATCGAACCCTAGACCTCATATGCTCAACAGTTGCGACCACTAGACCAAAGAGGCAGTCAATAGATTATAAATATTATGTGTAATATATAATATATAGTAAAAAAAAAAAAAAAAAAATGACCTTGTCAATGGAAATTGGTAAATGGTCATAATATACAGGGTGATACGGACAAAGGCGCGAAAAGTGTTACCATGGATTCAGTACATGATTATGAAGCGCCCCCTGCGTTGAAATTTTTCACCGGTTATAAAAAAAAAGAGTCCAAATCCAGTCTAACCGGAGGCAGCTGAATACCAGTATTTTACATGGAGCGACTGCCTATCTGACCTCCACAACCCAGTTACTGGTTAACACGATACCCCTTGGTAAGACTTATTGGCTTCTTTCTGACGGCCCGTAACGACTGTCAAAGATCTACGAATGACAGCCGGGACCAACAGCATAATGTGCTTTCCAAGACATAGAGGAGTTTCAGTATGTAATGGATGATCATCCATCCACGTAACAACCTCAGCAGAACTTGCTTGTTTACAGGGTTATCGGTTATGTGTCGGCAATTCATTATGGGTATGTAGAAGAGGTTATTTACAGCCAATTGACACCTTTTGACTCCTATGCAAATGTCAACAATTTCCGAGTCATTTGCCTGAGTACAGGGCCTCAAGTCTACTATTACAATAGTGTCAGAATGGTCTATCATTGATTTCATAATTGTTGATTTTGACAAGTTTGGTAATTTACTAACTTAATGGCGTCATTATGACTTTCCAATGGTCAGCCACTGACACTCCATTGAAAGAAATGGCATCTATTGGTAATCTCGTAATATTGAAAAATGAATGACTGAATGAATTTTGACAGTAAAGTTCCTTTGATCAGTGACCTACCATTAGAACGTCATTGTGCAGTCATTTCTTTTAATTTGTTACGAGTATCGTGTTTTTGGAATACCTACAATGATCAACCAATCATCAACCATTATGATTTTAGCAGATTACAAACTTTTAGCAAAATGACAATGGGATCGTGTTGGAATGACGAATTTATAAAAATAGCAGACTTGGGCCCCAGATCTCGATATTTTTGGTTGGTATATCGGCGTGTGCTAGCTGACATAATGACTATTAATTTACAATTTAAATTATGTTTTGTGTTGCGTAATGTAAATTGTTTTGCAACTGCTGTGCTGCTGGGGAGTTTGTTGCGCCACTTCTTCTTCCCAGCACTAGGAAGTGGTGAAGGCGTTTTGGGGTACTCTCTTATGTAACTTTGACGTTGGAAAAGTGCTGATTCTCAGCCTAGTTTGAATAAAAGAAAGAATGAAAAAAAGAAATAAAATACATTTATTTGGCACAGACTAAAAGGCACACAAAAAAAGAAAATAAAAGGAAAGAATAATAATTCAATAATTTCAAACATTATAAAATATACAATTACTAGAAAATTGTTGACATTTGCATAGGGGTCATCACGGTTCATTTGGTTGCAAATGACCTCTCCTACGTCCCTTTATCGGATTACCGACACATAACCAATAACTCTGTAATATGGAACATTGACGTGATAGGAAACAAAGCATCTATTTCGCCAAAAAAATTCATGCAAAAAATCGCCTACTGTATCACAGACGCCCGTATCTTAGTTGGCGCTATTCTAGTAAACAGGAGATCGTGAGTTCGAATCTCGCCGGGGCCTTCATGTACTTTTTGCATGGTAGTCTGATAGGCTCGTATTTAATTCTTAGCGAAACAGGTGTTAAGGCGTGTACTAGAATTACACGAGCATATTTTTGCCTTCAAACTGGAATACAGCAAGACTTCTTCGCAATCTTCGCGGTACAAATATATTATTTCACGAACGAGCTATTTTATACAGGACACACATTTTAATGCTTACTTAGCCCTTAGATTTGTAATTTACTAGCTATAGGTATTTATTTATTGTCTTCCATATTTAAATCTTTATTTATTCTTGACTTAATTTTGATTGATTTATTTAAATCAGATGTGGACTGTACATATTATCTGATTTAATATATCTGATTACATTTTTTTTTTGTAGACTCACTGTTACAGAACGAAGTGAGTCTACAAAAAAAATATGTTAGCAAATATTAAAATACATGCCACAGTAATACTATTATAACTAAAATCAATATCAAGTGAAATAGGCATATAACATCAAATTATTAATGATTTTGAGAAGTGTATTAAATTCTGAACAAACAAAACAATAATTCAACGAGAATTTATACACAAAAAAAAATTGTGTGTAACGCTAAAAGCGTCCATCTTTTGTTAAACAAGCTTACAGTCATCGCTTCATACAAAAACTTTTTGGAACACACCATAAATAAGACAATATCTAAAATATAACATCCATTGCTTGTTTTGAATCACAAAATTAACCTCTATCCTATCAAAAGCAAAGATGGTTGTCAAACGAAATGGTGCAACGAAAAATGTCTAATTTTCAAATTTAGAACGCAAAATCGTGTGTCGAAAATCGTGACTGTTCGAAGTTTGAAATGCTTCGTCATATAGAATAGTGATGACATGAACTAAATATTACTCGAGATGTTTACTTTGATAATGATTCACGATTCTTTTCGAATAATCGATGTCCTATTTTGGGACTAACGATTATTAAAGGTGTGAATATAAAGTAGAACCAAGTAGTGCCTATTTTTATTTAAATTTGTTAATAAAATTAGTTGGCAAAACTCCGCAGACGTACCTAGGTATCAATATCCTATTATATGATTAGTTGAAAAAAAAAAAATTGGGTGATGGACCGTCACCGTCAGTGATGGTGTAGATAAGTAGATACTTGAAAATATCTGCCATTTTTTTTATCGGTGACGTAATAAAGAAATCAACTCATACTACAAGTAAAAATTAAACTAACAGGGGTCGTTGACCCCAACAAAAATCTACATTTTGTTTTATCATGATATGCTATCGACACCAATCACGTCTGCGTAGTTTCGCGTAGGTATCAAAAATCACTGGAATCACTGAAATCACTGGTATCACTGGATCGCAAAAATTCCGGGTCACTAATAAAAACCGTGATATCTCCATAAATTACATACCTAGATCGCTAGAATAAATAATATGTAGTAAGCAGGTTACTAATGCTTGTTCTAAATCTCTAAAGAGGTTTTCATTTGTACAAGTAATAGATTTAAAAAAAAACTGCTCTTTGAAAATTTTTAAATTTAAAATTAGGAAAATAATTATTTTTCTGCTTTTTTTTTCAAAGCGAGCTGTCATTATAAATGATTCCTTGGATTGATCAGAGTATTCAGTGCAATATCATGTCGTTAACACCTGAAGAATGTACACGGATTATTACCATGGTACAAGAAGGAAGAAGTCAGCGTAGCACTGCTAGAACAGTAGGAGTATCTTTATCAACGGTCCAAAGAGTACTCCAGCGATTTCAAGAGACCGGCATGAACATCAGGAGACCAGGAAATGGCAGGCCAAGGTGCACAACTACATGAGAAGACCGATTCATCGTGAGCACTATGTTAAGAAATCGACAACTCACGGCTGTTCAGGTCTGAAACAGTCTTCAAAAAATTCACCACAACAATGTGAGCTCTGATACGATTCTGCGACGTCTTCGTGAAGCTGATTAAAGCCTTATAGACCAGCAAACGGCCCCAAACTGCTCGGAGAACATCGAGTTGCCAGGTTACGGTTTGCTCGAGAACACATTCAATGGACAGATGAAGATTGCTCCAAGGTTATGTTTCCCGATGAGTCCAGATTTTGTTTATTTACGCATGACAGGAGACGAAGAGTATTTAGACGACCAGGAGAACGGTATCATCAAGCGTGTTTTGAAGAAAAGGTGCCATTCGGTGGAGGATCAATAATGGTTTGGGCTGGGATATCTTCAGAGGATCGCACGGAGTTAGTGATCATAGAAAACGGTTCTCTGACTGCTGTCAGATACATAAAAGAGGTTTTAAAGGAGCATGCTGGCCCTTTCTTAGTGAATATGGGTGCAAATTCCATTTTTATGCACGATAATGCGCGACCACATACTGCTCGTTTGGTCATTATGTATATTCAAGACGTTGGTATTACCTGTATGGAGTGGCCAGCTCGCAGCCCAGACTTAAATCCCATAGAACATGCATGGGACGAGCTTGGGAGATGCGTGAGACAACGCTCTCCTGCTTCCGTTACCTTACACGAGTTAAGGAATGCGCTAGTGGAAGAATGGGCAAACAAAGACCAAAATCGTATAAAAAAATTGGTTTACAGCATGCCACATCGTCTTAATGAAGCGATACGGGCTCGAAATATTAAATTGACAAAAAATCTTTTATTTTTTAACATTTACTGCGAAGTGTATTTTTGTTGTCCTAAGGTAGGAGCGAAATTTTCCTATTTTTTAGTATTTAATTAAAGTTATATAGTGTACAAAACTTTTTATATTTTATCAGTCATCTACAATATACAATAGTTCCAGAAATTAGTCTTATGCATTTAAGAAACTATCACGCCATTTATTAGCGACCCGGAATTTTTGCGATCCAGTGTATTTTAATGTAACCCTGATTATTTACGACATTATTTCGCTTGTTCGTAAAGGCTCCCGCAGACAGGCGACGCGACTCTGGTAGAACAATTTCTATGAAAATTCCTGGAAATTGTTCTACCGGTCTGAGACGCGTCGCGCCGCCGCCGCCGCCGCCGCGCCTTCGCGTCATGAGCCGTTAGAAACAAGTATACCTACTTACCTACCTACGTAAGTTGTAACCACGGTAGGTAACATACACTGCATTGAGCATCTTAACAAATTCCTCTATTTCGCCTCCCTTACAAAATAAAGCCAAGCCAAAACGGCCTTCCAAATCATTACCGGCGCCCAATAAGTTATAGAACAACAAAAATATGGCACCATAAACGCTTTTCAATGGCTAATGCCCGATATACACGAGGCTTATTTTTCAAGCTAGGAGTTCAAGCACCCGCGTAATACAGTTTCAATCACAATCCGAGAGTTTTGAAGGATATTTCTAATCCATTGCTTCAAAGATTTAATAAATTCGTGTACAGACGCCAGCACATCAACCTGCTACAATCTGTCAAATTTCTTTAATTGATTTTCAACTTTATAATTAACGTATAAGGTTCAAAGTTGATTGGGAAAATTTGACAGTTTCGGCTAGGTTGTCGTGCTGGCTGGCGTCTGTACTCAAAAACGTAAAGAACGCAATGAACGTGGCGCAACTGTCAAAATGAAAGAAAATGCGATCAATATTAATTGTAATTTTAAGTGTGTTATGCAATTACCCCGAAGATTTCTTGGTAAGCAAGTGAGAAAGATATTGAGCTAGGATAGTTTAATAACATGGGATTATAATTTTGAGCTAATAGCTCCTCCCACAACTGATTTTACTATCCTGTGTTTTGTACTAGCCTCGTGTGACCGACAAAGCTAGTATCCAATCGGATCATTTTACTCTACGGACTATGTCACTGCAATGCTAGTAAAAATTACTAGCATTGTGTAAACAGCTCTAGCAAGTGCTAAGCCAGAATATTATTTGCTTGCTATCCGAGCTTCAAAACCTAGCCTCGTGTAACCCGGGCATTAAGGTCGATATTCGCGTTAATTACGGCGTATTTCTTATCTGTTCGCCATTGATACTCCATTAGTGCCGAGACATTTAACACAAATGAACGCTAAAGCGAACGCGCCTAAAATACGCAAATTCACGAACACAGAGCGGGGCGCGATTTTGTTTTCGATGTTTGAATTTTTAAAATGGCCGCTGCTACGATGACATTTGGAAAATATTTTATTGATGGATATGGGTGGCCGATTATTTATGTCTGGGGTGTAATGTAGGTACCTATTGATTTACATATCCATTTGAATTGATGGTTTTATGTGTGAAATAAATGCTTCCATTATTACCTAAATTAAAATTAGTTTTTCATTGGAACGTGTAGGTACATCGTTTGACGAAAATGGACATAAGAGGGAGATGCAAAACATCTAACGCTTCAGATTTCTTTATCTCGAGGGAAGTGTAGGGTGGCACTGGCTCAAGTTCAAAGATCGTTTTTTATATTACTTAGTTAAGTATGACTAAGCCAGTGACTGCCTTGTTAGTCTAGTGGTCGCATGCGCGAGCATGAGGTCCTGGGTTCGGGTTTTCCATCAGGAATTTCTCAGTAGCAGCCTTTTTTTTTTTTTTGATGGAATTCGTCAAATGTCTTCTCGAGGGCGTGTCAGACTCTTACTGACGAAAACCAACCTGTGTTTGTTCCTTCGGTTGCCCTTTCGTTGCCAGGGGCCACGGCATCCCTTTCGGACTTACCGCAACCCCGGCAGGCATCGGTCCCATCGGACCCCTTCACTCGCTGACATCTCTTTGAGGCGCCCGTGGAACACAACGCCCCGTCGACCCGGACCTGTTCCTTACCGGACGGTGAGCTACCCATTGCTCACCGTCCGCAAGCCCGCGCCTACGGTGGCCGGGAATCTCTGCCCAAGCCGGGCAGACCTCCACCGTATGCTCCACCGTGTCCTCCGGGCGATCCACGCAGTGATTACACCCAGGCGTTTCCTCCCGCCTTATCTGAAACAGAAACTTCCCGAAACAACCGTGTCCGGTGAGGACCTGCGACAGGCGGAAGGTGAGGACGCCGTGGTGCATCTCTAGCCACTCCTCAAAGAGGGTACTTATCGCTGCAGCCTGGAGTCTGGATTTGTTCCCGGTTGATTGCAATAGGCGCCCCTATTACATAACATAATCATCACGCCTTATTTCCCTGAAGAGTTGGGCAGAGGTGTACCTAAAGTACACCATTTAACAGACTATGTAGTACAAGAACTTGACAAAGGGAAGAAACATACGACATAACAACATATACAGTGTATACAGTGGGAATATTTTTAGACCTCGCAAAAGCTTTTGATATAGTCTCAATTCCTATTCTCTTGCGCAAACTTGAAAATATTCGTATAAGAGGCACTCAGCTTAAGCTCTTCACGAGCTACCTAGAGAAACGTACGCAGTGCGCAAAGATTGAAAATAATCTCAGCAATGGTCTGAAAAATACTTTTTCGGTGTACCACAAGGAAGCATTTTAGCCTCTACTCTGTTTTTGATCTACATAAATGACTTGTGTAATCTTAAGATAGATAATGGCATAATCATATCATACGCTGACGACACTGCCCTCCTTTTCTCAGCTAATTCAGAAACCGAAGTATGCAATGACGCGCAATACGGTTTCAATGTTGTAAATAAATGGCTTCCGAAAAACCTACAAACATTAAACGCAGACAAGACTAATTATATAAACTTTTCGATACGCACACCACGATCAGCTCCACTATCTCACTCAAAACTGCATGCTTGTAGATACCCCTATAATGACCATGTCCCAAAATTAAAATCACAAGTAAAATAAAATACTTAGGGATCATAATAGACGAAACTCTCTTATTTAAATATCATATTGAGGCCTTAATTAACAGGATTCGTAAGTTAATATTTGTTTTCATAAAGATCCGCAACGTGGTAGACCTGAAAATAATTAAGTAGACAAGTTTACCTTGCTCTTTGTTAGTCGATTTTAACTTACTGTATCACTTCTTGAGGTGGAGCGGGAAAAACATTATTACTCACCACCGAAAGAGCACAGAGAGCAGTTCTCAAAGTATCCACTTTCCGCCCTTTACTTTTTCCCACTAACCTTCTTTATAGTACTTGTAAAGTACTAACAGTCCGCCAATTGTTTGTATATAATTTAGTATTAAAACAGCACACATCCCTTCCATATAGCACTGAATGTACTAAGAAAAGACGGAAAGATATAGTTTGTCCTCGAATAGTGGAAAAAAAACATGCATTCACGTCCAAATTTTCCGTTTTCCTTGGTCCGCTAATCTACAATAGAATAAATGCAGCAGCGAACATCTATCCTCAAACTTACAGGAATTGTAAAAAAACTTCTCCAGGAGACTCCAAAATCTGACGCACGAAGATACAGAAAAATTATTATCTAACTGTAGTGAAATAATTACTGTTTTATAATTCTATTAAAGTAGGTATTAAATACACTTGATTAATTAATATTCAATTTATGTCTTACTTCTCGTGTTTGCCAACTACACATTACTGTTTTATTTGTAAGTTTTCTTATATCGTGATTATTTTATATAGTTATAAGCTTAGCCTATATCGCCTGAAACACAGGATTACCCAGTTCAGGCACTGTCATGTATTTTATTGACCTTGTTTGAGATTTTGTATTTATAGTTATTATCATGAAATTGTAAAACTTTGAATAAATTGAATTGACCCATATTTCGCCAGTTATGTTTTAAAACCCATGTAATAGGAGCTGAATCCACACTCCTGCGTAACCCATCGGAAATGACAGGCGTGATGTTACGTTATATTTATGACTAAGTCAGTAACATCAATTTTTTTCACGTTCCCAGCAAAAATCTGGGCACCTTTACAAAGCTTTTAAGTAATTTGTTCCAATAACAGTTTAATTCCATTAGTAATTACTAATTATTATCAATCTCGACCGTGCAATCAGATATTTTCCCACTAAACGTTAATACATGAATCGAACACACATTTAAATTAAACGGTCAAATCCAAAATACTACGAACTGGCCGCAAACAAAACTCAAATCATTCAAACGATCGTCGATTTCGAAATTGGAACAATAAAAATTTAAATCGTTTCATAAAACAGTAGTCTATAATAATGTCAACAACTTTTATTTCTTTTCACAATAAAATATTAGAAATTAAGAAACGGAACGGAATCTCAAAATATAATAACTAATCTTCATAAATACTTTAAGGCTGTGGTTCATATTGGCAGATCACGAAATTGTGTATTTTATTTTGTGTACCTTAAATTTTTAAGGTCCTATGAATGCCCTAGATGAAAGGTGTTAAGCTGTTTTCCTGAAATCACCTTTTAGCATGCAAATAATTTTCAGTAATTTACTAGACTACATGATAAGAATTATTGATTGGTGATGCCAGCGCTTCCCTTGTTAAAATTCTCTAAGTTTTTCCAGGTTTTCTGAATCTGTGTAACAGGAACAATCCCACTGTAATAAAAACGCTAATTCTGTTAATATCCATAATATTATTCCATAAAACATTTTGTACTAATAAATCTGCCAATACAAAAAATGCGTTTAACATACTCAATGTGACCGAGGCTCAATAAATTCAGCTTAGCCAGATAATCATTAAAAAGTTAGCATATTAAAAAATTGATACGTTCCTAATTCGAAATCATTTGGAACGTTCAAATAAATTCGACGCCCGCTGGCTAAATACACGTTACAATAAACGGAATGCGAATTCGAAATTCGAAAAATTGTTGATTGTGTTTTGTTTATTTTTTTTTCGTTTAGGTTGAGTTTTGTGCGTCATTTTAAGTTTGGAACGAATTATTTTGATTCGATTTATTTTGATAGTTTAAATGTTACTTTTTTCGATACGAACGTTTAGGTATATTCTTATGTAAACACAAAACATTGGGTGAATAGTATTTTATTAGTAGTTAGTGTGAGCTTGTCCAAGTTGTCATTATAATGATTAAGGTCATCGTTTTATGGCAGTATTCCATTGTTTCAAACAATGTAGTATACTTAGGTAAATAGGTAGTTCTTGCTTCTATCCATTTATGATAATTAACGATATAATTTCACTTTTTTAAGCTATTCGGTATAACTTCTAAGTTCACTATTTATAAAACTGCCAAATTCTGGAAACTAAAAACTAGCATGAATGTGTTTGTTGCTTGTGCCTAAAAGTCTAGTCGGCACAAAAAACATTCACATTCATCCAACTTTTTTTTTACAATAAATACAACTTTAAACCTCGCTCCCACATTTTCCATCTAAACGCAACTACCTACTTACTTAATAAATTCTTGAATCAAAACATGTTTTGGGCAGCATTTTTTATTATGTCCTATCAACGTCCATTACGGCTTATTATGTTTAGTTCGCTGTGTGGTATCCCTTGGATCGATACCCCGCTGTTACCAAGATTTTTTTATTTTGGCCGCTGACTGGCCAGGTAGAATAATGCGTTCGAAATTCAAAGAAGATGAAAAAAATATGTGATGATTTAATAAAATGTGGGCTGCGTAATTTCTTTTTTTAAATGAGTTTTACTTATTAATCATGTGAAATGTGACGAAGTTTTTGTTGTTTTGTTTAAAGAATGCAAATTATCCTTCATTGCTAAAGGTTGGGTACGAATAGGTAATAATAACTGCTACAATTAGATGACTTGGCAAGACCGGACCGGACAGTAGATGGAATATAAAAGTGCTGACCCAAATCTAGCATAATTATTTAAGAACCGAAACCGGGTGTTAGTAGGTATGATTTTCCACAACCTATAATTTTAAGATCAATATAAGTATACAATAACCTTTGCACAGCATGGTTTCGCCTAATTATTTATGAAATTTTAATGTCAAAACGTAAAAAAATTGTTTTAATAATGTCATTCTCTAATCGTCACTTCGAAATTCGAATGAACAAAAAACGAGTTCGCTTCGAATTTTGTGCAGTATCTTGAGAGAAGTTCAAAATGAACTTTGTACAGTTTGGCGCACTTTAGTGCTGAATTTTTGTCCGGTTATTGGCAATAGGTTCTCCCAGACTTTTAGGCTTCCTTTACATGTGGCTCAAACCGCATCGGCGGCGGAGCGCATGTTTGTGTTTACGAATGAACCATCGCCTATGCGTGGCACCGGTCGTCACCCTCCCCGCTAACTGTCCTATCTAGCTATAGATATTTTTCCAGGGCAACAGTTTTTCAGTCGGGCGCTACAATTATGTTACTGTCGTTTCGTTAACTGTAGCTTTATTATGAATTAATAACTATTTTTATATTTTGCCCATATTTTTTTTTTCCCAAAAGTTATGAACACAAAGGTAATGTCTATAAAGATACGTCAGTTTGTGAGATACAACGGGTAGCGGGGAGGGTGACGCGGTGTCACACCCGCCGTGTCGATTCTCATTCTGAGATGTTTAGATTTTTTTTCATCTTGCGGGATACGGGAAGCCAGCCTTACGGACAAAATGGGGTGTACCATAGGTAGGTAGGACACTTCTGCCTATCCCTTCAGAAAATACAGATGTGATGTTTATTTTAATCATTTTACCGTATCTCAACTAGCATTGGACATTTATAAAAAGGAATGTTTTAAGTAGTTTTAACAGCAAGCAGGTATTTAAATTTTTTAAATTCCGACAGACGTAAAAAGAAGACGGACGCATTGCAGGATGTTCTACTGGTCGAGTTTTTACTTTTTAAAGATGGGCATATTTCAAGTGTAGGTAGGTATGCTGTATCTGGTTAGTCTGCTAGCCAGTCCCACATAGTTGGGTAAATACTATATAAAGCGTGTTTACCTTTAGTTTATCTTTATATCTATTCATAATTACTGTTGTGTGAAAATAGGTTGTCATGGTATGGGTATGT
Organism: Xanthia togata; assembly: GCA_963853775.1. Taxonomy (NCBI): domain Eukaryota; kingdom Metazoa; phylum Arthropoda; class Insecta; order Lepidoptera; family Noctuidae; genus Xanthia; species Xanthia togata. Next base: position 9,836,367 of record OY970816.1, read on the forward strand.
GAAGTGGAGGAATGAGGGACATGTCGTCTGGATAGTTTTGAGGGCTACAAGAGTAGGTAGGGGAGGACCAAAGAAACGATGGATGGACTGTGTGAAAGATGATATGTCTAGAAAGGGGGTGACTACCGGGATGACGACTCATAGAGAAGTTTGCAAGAAAAACGCTGAAAATACGGCCAGGATAATAATAATGATGAAATAATGTTGAATTCAATTCAAGTTTTCGTGGCTAAATGATAACTGACACAGGCGTCGATCGAAGCTTAAGGTACGCGGTAGGTACGTGGATGGGTGACCAGCCAATACACATCGAGACCGCCTTGCCTCGGAAAACACGTTAAGCCGTTGGTCCCGGCTGTCATTCGTGGATCTTTGACGTTACGTTACGGGTACTCGGAAGCCCAAAAGTCTGACAACCAGTCTTACCAAGGGGTATTGTGTTACCTAGTAGCTGTGTTGTGAATGTCAGATAGGCAGTCGCTCCATGTAAATTACTGGTTTTCAGCTGCATCTGCAGACTGGAAGCCGACCCCAATATAGTGGGGAAAAGGCTAGGCAGATTGATTTATATGGACTGTGAAAACGTCCTCATCTGACCTCCACAACTTAACCGGTAAGACTGGTTGTCAGGCTTTCGGGCTTCTGACGACCCGTAACGACTGTCAAAGATCCAGTGAAGGGAATGGAAGCCGACCCCAAAATAGTTGAGAACCCCAGAAGTGGTTGTCAGACTTGTGGGCTTCTATCACCCGTAACGGCTGTCACTACAAATGACAGCCGGCATCATAATGTATGGTCACCCATCCATGGCCAGACCTCGGCAAGCACTGCTTAACCTTCTATCGACCCGTGCGGCTGTTATTACTTAGCCACGAGCCCTCACTGTCACTCGATACCTATGTGACAGTTTCTTACAAATCTGCGTTCGCAATTTATTTACAAAACATGTAAACAAACACGAAATTTAGGAAAAACAACTGTAATGCCTACACATAAGGTTCAGTTTGCGCTAAAACTTTATATTTTTAGGTTTCCGTACCTCAAAAGGAAAAAACGGAACCCTTACAGGATCACTCATGTGTCTGTCTATCCGTCTGTCACAGCCAATTTACTCCGAATCTATTGGACCGATTAATAAGGTTGAAATTCGGTAGGTACACTTAATATGTAGTTCTGTGACCCAAATTCATTTATTTAAATAAATGAATTTTGATTATGGGGTCCCTTCTGGGGAGCAAATAAGAAAATTAAATATGTGAGTGGTAGGTACGACACGCACTTGACCGTTTTTTTATGACTTTTCAACAGTAGGTAAGTACTATACTCAATTTGAAATGAGATAGGTAAGACATATAAATAGACCTTTTTTACAGTCCGTTCAATCGATTTTGACTTCTATACCAAAGGCATAAGGATGACATTAAAAGCAAAAAAGTGGTTACAATACCAACTGTTTACTGCAGCTGCCATTTGTCATGCCACCAAAGCAATAGAAGTCAAAATCGGTTGAACGGACTGTAAAAAAAGGTTTATTTGAATATCTAATCTTATTTCAAATGGAGTCTTAAATCAACTTTATTTACACTTGCCTAAAGTTGATGTTTGTTTAAGTGAAAATAACATCAAAATGGAAACAAGGATTTAAATAGACCTTAAAACAGTACGTGGTCGTGTACATACTGTAGGTTTTGCAATCAAACAACTACTATCAATTATACAAAAAACAAAAGACAAACACAAGTACCGCCCGGAGGCAAAAGTTAGCTCACGATTACAACAATAGATGTCAGTTGTAGTCCATACTATTAATTATAAAATGTCGCAATTAGAAAGGAAGGTCATATTAATAATTATTATTACTGGTATGGTTTCTGTGGGTCAATTATTAATCTGTGGAGCTATTAGTAGGTTAGAATAAAAAATACGGGAGCGAAAAGTGTCGAGAATGTTTTGTAGAAGTAGGTATGGATTTTTGAGAATGTGCTGGACCGGGGAAGTACTGCACTCATTCTTGCTGCCATGCAGCGTGAGCCCACGTCACACGGACGTAATAAAATCGTGGCGATTTTTTTGATTATAATATTTAAAAATCCCTGACAAATTCACAAAATCCTTTCGACATCGTTTAAAAAGAACTTTGTGTTTTTCTCGTAATCTTCATTCATATCATAACATCTATTCTATTCTATTTTTATTAAATGGCAAGCAAAGCCGATGTCGACTATTCTGCCAATGTCTAAAGTGTATGGGAAAAACAAGTGTGCATGAAGAAAAATAAATAAAAATAAAAGACAAAATTAAAAGAAAAACAATAACTGAAGACACACGTGAAATTCTTCTGTTGATACATTTGAACACAATGTAGATCTTGTTGGGTTAGTACGGGACTGAAACAAACAAAATATAAAATAAATAAATATTGTTATTGTTAAAACATAAAATATACGCATACCACACACAGAATAATTTACAGTTTTATGTTATTGTGACAATGTGTTAACAAGGAGGGAAAGTTAGTCGGAAGAGGGATTTAAAATTTTGGGAGACAGCTATAAAGATCTAGAGGTGGAACGTTATTTGAGCATTCAAAGAAAATGTGATCCAGAGAGCCCCCCTCCAACCCACACTCGCAGAGAGAGGAGTCCCTAACCCGGATTTTTTGCAGGAACACAGGGGTATAACCAATTGAAAGCTCGACGCAATAACCATCGGTATGTTTCCACATACCATCAAGCGATTGACCTGTCAATAATGAGCACTGACCGAATGACAGAACGAATGAGTAATGAACTATACTTGACCTAGTTTCATATCATTAGACATCCCTAAAGAGGTTATAATAGGATGCGGCGTTCAGGAATAAAATACTGGACAATTATGTCCATAGATTAAATAATACAAAAAAATATGAGCTCACAGTAATCTCATACATCTGACATCTCACCTTGGTAATAAGCAACATTAAATTGGCGGGGCCTTGGCAAGGTCTTTTCTGACAGCGAACTCTAGCATCGCGCGCGCTCATTGGTCAAAAAGCGCGCGCTCATTGGTCAAAAAGCGCGCTCATTGGTCAAAAAGCGCGCGCTTCCTCGGCTTCCTGTTACACACTTCCGTCCCTTTTCACAAAATGACTCCCACAGATTTTTAGGGTATATATGTAATGTGTACAGATTGCAGGGAAGCGAGAGGAAAGATAAACAAAAAATAAACAATATTTACTTGTTCAAGACTTAAACCTATTTACAATTTTACCTTAGATTAAACTTTATAACTTAGTGGTAAAATCCAAGACATGTGCAACTGGGCTTATACAAGGAGGACTCCTGTTACTTTTAGCACCAGTTACTTTCGTCACCACCCCGTGATCAAGCTGCCAAAATGGTGGTGCGGTAATGTGGTGTGTACATCAAACATAAAACATAGCATCAGCCTTTATCTCTCGAAGCAGGCAGAAAATCAAAAATCAATCAAAATCAAGTCATTTATTCAAACTAGGCTGAAAATCAGCACTTTTTGAACTTCAAAATTGCATATTAGACATTCCCAATACGCCCGCCCGCCCTTCACCACAAGAAGTTGCGCAAGAAACTGTCCAGCTTAATCCGATCCAGCCTGTCCCTTGCTGTCCTCATCCAGCGACGCCCTAAGCCGAGGTCCGCAACCCACAGGGGGTGCCCTAAGCGTGCAGTCGCTTAGTTTATAAGTTTTATGCCCTGGCTGGAGGACTTAATTTATTGAGGTAGCCACAGGAAAGTCCGGTTAAGCAGCCTACAACCTCTTAGGCTGACATGCGCGATGGCATTCCAAAAATTAAAAGAGAGAGAGAGAGTAGTAGAGAGTAAGCAGAGGTAGTACACCCACATTTCACCGCTTATTATTTACCCTCATATCAGTAAAGATAAAGGCCAACATGTCAGAAAGAAAAATACATTAACCTACATATAGGGCAATCCACGACGACGCGCCCCACTCCGCGATTACTGTACTGTAAGTTGTACTTTAGTACGGAGCGGAGCGGAATGGGGCGCGTCGTCATGGATTGCACTATCTATATATGCTTTTGATTTGAATACACACTTTAGAGTCAACAATAATACTTAAGGTTGCACTAGTCGATTTTTTTTCCATAAAAATTTCGAGGGGGTATTACTCCACTGTTTGACATTGTAGGTACATCCAAAATTAAAAATGTTATCGTTTTGTCTCATTATTAATTTTGCCTCTGTGCAAACAGTATAGTAAAATAAAAACCATTAAAAAGTTAGGAGCCAACAATGATTCCTCTTTCTTGCTAACTTTAACGCAAATTTGGGCGTAAGTAAGTAATATAAAAGAAGTGTAAAATCTCCAATACAAAGTCACCACAGATACAGCTCAATAATCGAAGAGCTCAATAAACTTTATTGTAATTGACTTATGCAGTGGTCTTTTCATAAACCTCGATTTTCCAAAGAAATATGCATATATTTAGGGGCCCTCGTTTTACGTAAATAGTTCGGAATGGTGTTTGTGTGCGTGCGAACTAGACGTTGTGCATGTAGATCAGCGTCTAACTGCTCATCACTGATTATATCTGTCGGACACGATGCCAGGTGAGAAAGCGTATTTTTTGGCCACTTTCACCACTGAGTTCGAGCCCGCGACTAGTTCAACCTTAACAGTGATAAACAAAAGAATTATTTGATAAATAAAAGAATTACTTAGTAATTTCCAAATTTAAAAAAGACTACCTCTTTCAATTAGACCATGTCATTGTGTCTTCAAACATTATATTCTTCACAAGAAAATCCAGTTTAAACTTTAGAACTCCTCAGATAATATAGCACAACCAATTGAAGTTGGACCACATCTTCAAACCACTTCATTTTAAAGAAGGTCCGTTGTGAAATAGTCTTGTCTGCACGGACTCAGAGTCCAATTAAGATTGACCCGCGCCTAAGCACATATTCTTTTACGAGAAGGCTCAACTTAAAATGGACTAAATCTACGCGTATGGTACAGAACACTAATCACGCCAGTTGCTCAATAGGCCTATTTTGCACTGACAACATAGTATTATCTTTACGCCTTCTTCCGTTACGAGGTAAGCAGATTTATTGGCTTTCTCAATACTGTTATTGATAAGTAGGTATTTACAGTAAGCAGCTGGTACTTGGTAGTAATGGGACTTCGAATTTTTGGCGTTGACTGCCGTTGTTGATCCAGTTGTCACAAGTGTGACTGCTGAGTATGAAGTTCTGGGTTCAATTTCCAGGTCAGGCAGTTTTATTATAAATAATTTTTCGGTAGCAGCCCGGAGTCTGGATTTGTGGCCGGTTGATGGCAATAGGCTCGCCCCCTATTACGGCGAAATGAAGGTACACCCACATTTCGCCACTTTTGGTTTAGGTACACCTCTGCCTAACCCTTCGGGGAATACAGGCGTGATGTTATGCTATGTGTGTGTGTGATGTGTGATGTTGTGTGTGCGTGCTACTTTGTGTTCTCATCTGAAATAATGCCGAGCTGAGGCCCTTTTGGCATTATAATCAGTTTTCTCTTTGTTTATAGTTGTATGGAGTATTTTTCTACAGTAATGCCAATAAACGCATTTTTCTTTCTCTTTTGGCTTTGTAGATCGTCGTCTCTCTCTCCCAAACCTCTTCTAATCTCTTTCTAACCCAATTACACTATCATATATTTATCATACAAAATATGATTTCATATCTGTCAATTCTATAATCATAGTTAAATGATGCTGTTCTTCATATTTATGTTACACTTTATGATCATAAACTTCATTCTTATCAAGATGGATAATGATTTAGCCGTGTTTGATTTAGCCACTTTTGAGGTTAGACCTTTTAAGATCATATTTGTCCGCTTGCTGTCAAATAGGATCATAGAAAAATTAAAAATGAAATAATTATTATGTAGTTATTATACCGTCATTTTATTCTTCATATAAAAAATACTTACTCATACATGTCTGATCATATTTCTATGGTAGCCTAATATGGCTCTGAAGATGGTTATGACGTATTGTCGGGAACTGTATCTAAGTATTATTCAAAGATGAAATACCACAAGTGTCCCAAAACTTTCAGGCTAACTAAACTATGTATTTCAGTAATAATTCCATAGCCTCCGTGGCGCAATGGCTAGCGCGTTCGGCTGTTAACCGAAAGGTTGGTGGTTCGAGCCCACCCGGGGGCGATTCCTTTTACAAATTAAACACAAGAATAACTGGGCTAAAACTTCGGGTTTGGTGTGGGAATATTAAGACTTGTATTTTAACAACATTTCCTCAAGACGACATACAGTATGACAAAAGAAATGACTCGATGAAATTATGACAGACATAAGAATTATGACAGAATGTTGACATGCTAAGAAAATTAATGTATAATTAATGTCCTTGACATAATTTTTATTTATTGACATTAGTATTGTATATTGACATCAGTTTTTGTATATTGACTTTAGTATTGTATATTGACATAGCCTTATTAATTGTTTTCAGTCTGTGTTGTCATGCACTGTATTGACATTTATATATTTTTTTCATTTTATCTTTATTGACATTGATTTCTATTGCTATTTATAATTAATTAATTTGTAATAAGAAATGTGTGATTTTTTATAATTGTTTTTTTTTTGTTCAGGATTATTTAATTCCATTTTTCAAACAAATGAATGACTTAAGATGGTCTGGCATTCCGGGAGTGACACAATGCTTACGTCACTATCCAGTTGCCACTTTATTGCAACAAAACACAAATTAAGGAAAGATTTTCAGTCACCATTCTGTTAAAAAATATATACAAATAGTTTAAATTGTCGATTCGTTTGTCTAATTGTTAATTAAAACATCATTGTTTTATCGGATTCGCACAGGTAATAATCAGGTTGGGGAGTTATTATTACACACTACTGGTAACACAGATGTGATGACGTAGACTTGTGTTTCCCATGTGACGACTGTATCTCGGAATGCTATTCCATATAATATTATACCATGGACTATTCGAAGATGATGATTTTTAGGATTTTGTATCAGAAGAGTGCCAAACGGAACCCTATTACTAAGCCTCCGCTGTCCGTCTGTCTGTCAGCAGGCTGTATCTCATGAAACGTAATAGGTAGACAGTTGAAATTTTGACAGATTGTAGATAAGATAAGATAAGATAATATTTATTTTGTAAAACATGAGTACAGTATGAAGGTCTTATAATTAATATGTGGTAGCTACATGTTTTGCCATTTATGGCGTACAAAATTAGTTGCACTAGACAAATAATACAAACAAAAAAAATATATTAACAATGTCAGAATTTAACTTTAATTCGAAATTGTGTTTCTCTTGTGTGTTTCTATTGCCGCTATAATAAAAATAGAATAAAGTTAAAAATTAAAGGGGGTGAAACAAGAAACGTGTTTATTTCGGCGTTTTTTGCTAATTATTGTACGGTGGTGCGGAACCCTTCCTGTGCGAGTCCGCCTCGGACTGTTTTTTTGTTGTAAAATCGTCATAATTATTAGTTAAGTCGTTTCAAATCGTAATAATCTGCTTATCCTAAAATTCTAAGAACAAATTGAGTTAAGGAATAACTCAGCTTTTTTGTTCTTCCCGGTGTAATCATGTCATTTTTGGTTTAAGTAAACAGTTTTTTATTATTTCCTTTATAATTTCTAGATATCTTTTAATATTAGAATATAAAATATATAAAATCATTTTTTTGAAATAAAAAAAATATTAGCACACCGGTACCGGGAACAGGATCCAAGCTCAGATCAGGGCTCCAGATATAGGAACCTCCTAACAATGCAAGCCGCGTCCAGAAATACCGCTTTCTGAATAATTTTTATTATTATTTATTTTTTATTTTATACAGATTCTCTTCTTTTTTGTGAATGTGAGAACATGTAGACCTTGTAGACTTTTAGATGTTTCGATTCGTTAGCCATTTCCTATTTGGTTACGTACCTGTTACCTACTTGTTGACACTGTCCTCCCTTACTTATTAATAACACTGTTATTTGCAAACATTGTAAAAACCATTTACTTCTAAAAGAGTAACCGTGGAGTTTCTTGTCGGCTCTTCTCCTTAAGAAACGACCAATTGGAACCGTGCACCTAGCTTCTGACGTTTCATAAGTGCCCATGTGGGTATATGTGAAATAAAATATTTTGATTTTGAATTTGGCGTGACTGTATCTTTTTAAAAGTCGAAGTGCCACATACAAATAAATCAAATTACAATAAAATAAAAACAATTGATACAAATGCACAAAACAGTTACAATCTCCATGCATTGCTCTCGTAGCTTTACACCACTCCAGAGAATTTGTCGATTCGTTCATTCAATTTCGTTCATTCGTCTAGGGTTGAACGGTCGTAAAGTCCAAAATAAAAAAAATGTTGACGCTTTTTTTTTATTTAAACAAGTTACGCTAAACTAGCGTCAATCAATCTGCCTAGCCTTTTCCCAACTATATTGGGGTCGGCTTCCAGTCTAACCGGATGCAGCTGAATACCAGTATTTTACATGGAGCGACTGCCTATCTGACCTCCACAACCCACAACTGGGTAATACGATACCCCTTGGTAAGACTGGTTGTGTGAGTACTAATTGAATACTCCCAAGGACTACGTGCAATATGCCCGGAACATGCTAGTCTGCACATCACGTATCAGACCATACAGCGGATGTACCCGCTTATAATGCGAACGGCATTTGGCAATCGGACTCACAATTACACTGCACAATCCGACATGGCATAAGATCATGCATTGGCGGATTTGGCTTAGAAAGAAGATGAAAACCAGTATTTTACTTGGAGCGACTGCCTATCTGACCTCCACAACCCAGTTACTGGGTCATATGATAACCCTTGGCGGGAAATACACAAATGGTGAGTGGCGCGGGCGTGGCGACGATGTGGCGCGGCCCGTTTAATATTTCATACAAAATGTATAGGAACGACGACGTGGCACGGAATATTACACACTCCGCCGGCCCGCGCCTTAAGCCCGTATTACAGAACGTCACTGAAGACTCAAGCATTACTTAAAACTAGTTTTAACCAATCAAAAGGCTTTAAACGAGTTTTAAGTAATGCTTGAGTTTTGAGTGAGGTTCTGTAATAAGGGCCTTAGAGATCGCTTCAAAAATGAAAAGTAGCGAAGTTTGCACTTGAATTAAGTCGGAGGCAAACGCTAGTATGTCATTATTACCTCCAAGTAATCTGGAGGTGGTAGGCATATAAGTTGACACATTAGCACCGTTATAGGATGATGCATCCGATAACTATGAGTAATATGACCTTAGAGGTTCCAGTGATTGTTCGAGACAATATGGCGACGTGGGTTTGGCTCTAAAGTTTGTGGTTTAGGTGTTTTGTGGTTATAATTTAATAGTTATTTGTTCTGTTGAACACAGACGCTTAACTTTTTTTTTGTTGATTCTTATTTTTTTATGAATCTCCTGGATCTTATAGCAGCAGAAATATTCTGAAAAATCTCACCGTGGAAACTTAGATGAAGTAAACTTTAACTTTTGATAATCTAGGGATTATTAATAGCATCAAGTGGAATGACAGCTCCCTTCAAGCTCAGCTAAGCTTTCACGGTCACGATTTTTACAGAACAGACCGGCTGGTCAATACTAGACGATGAGTTAAATCTTTTGCGTATTGGCTCGTGGCTACATAATAACAGCCGCGATCGATCGAAGCTACACTGGCCGCGGTCGGTCCATGGATGGGCTATTCGTAACACATCGAGACTCCTCCGTGCCTCGGAAAGCACGCTAAGCCGTTGGTCCCGGCTGTCATTCGTAAATCTTTGACTGTCATTACGGGTGGTCACGCTGCAGTAACTGGGCTGTGGAGGTCTTGTCACGTAAAATACTGTGTGTATACAGCTGCATCCGTTTAGACTGGAAGCCGACCCTCACAAAATTGGGAAAATGTTAGGCAGATTGAAGTGAAGTGTCTTGCGATTTTAATGCACCAACTGTCAACTTGACCTGCCCTGCACATCACTTGCAAAAATAGGAGCCAAATTTTCTTGAGTCCCAAAAAATTTATAAAAAAATATTCAATCCAAAAAGTCGTCAAGTACCATCCCTAACCAAGTGACCCTTCAAATAAAATTTTATACACATCGTATTAAAAAGATAAATTAATTCGCTACAAATGTCAGGGGTGACACAAGGGTACAGGATCTGATAACAACCCTTTATTGAGTACCCCTGACTGACAGGTGTATGTGAGTATGTGTAATTGATTTATCATAAAATACGGGGGTAGGTAGAATTTATTCAAAAAGTATCTGTTTAGGAAAATGGCTGGGGTAGATTATCTTGTTGTTAGATGTTGAATTTGATAACGTGTTTGGATAATGAATTAGTTATAATTGTTCTAGGAGCAGCTGCAGATTTAGAACAAGCAGAAAACAAACTAAACATAAAAAATACGTCTGCAGTAAGTTCGAGAAGCTTGTAAGTGAAAAAAAATTTTGTTCATGTTTTCGCAGTCATAGTACCTAAATTGTAATTCGTAGAGTTTTTACGGGTTATAGTCAGAAGCCACAAAGTCTGACTTCCATGATACTCTGTAGGTAACTGGGTTGTGGAGGTCAGATAGGCAGTCGCTCCATGTAAAATACTGGTATTCAGCTGCATCTGCAGTTAGACTGGAAGCCGACACAAACATAGTTGGGAAAAGGCTCGGCAAATTGATATATATAGATTGTGAAAACTTCCTCATCTGACCTCCACAACCCAGTAACTGGATAATACGATACCCCTTGGTAAGACTGGTTGTCAGACTTTCGGGTTTCTGACGACTCGTAACGATTGTCAAAGATCCACGAATGACAGCCGGGACCAACGGCTTAACGTGCTGTCCGAGGCACCGAGGGGTCTCGGTATGTAAAGATGGTCACCCATCCACGGACCGACCACGGCAAGCGTAGCTTAACCTGATGGATCGACGCGTGCAGCTGTTATTATTTAGCCGTGCGCCTCCTTTTACAGTCCATACGTTTACCACAATATTTTTTAATGAATTTCTATGTTGTTTTAGGAGCATGAGGAACAGGTGTAAAGTTCACTCATCCACCATAGAAAAGGGAGGATCCTCCAACCAGACGGGTGTTGTGTCTGGCGGGCCGACTGCCCGACTGTTGATGTCGGATAGTCTTATTTAAGTCGTTCTTTGATGCGTAGTTCGTATGTGGCGGTATAACCGCTACATTGTATTCCCCACTGAAGCCACAATGGTAACACTAAAAGTGTAACGAAATCACTTTGCCCAACGTGGGAATCAAACCCAGAACCAGGTTCAGTAAGTTAAGTAAATACCTAATTTATTTCAATTAGGCACAAAAAAAGGACTTTTGAACGTCAACATTTACAACAAAATAATAATAATTGATTCTAGTCGCCCGTTCCAAAAGGTAGTTTTCGTATGGAGAAGAATGGGCAAGAAGCTCCACCGTTACTTTTTTTAAATGTTTTCACAATATCTTATAAACACTAATTATATAATTATATGTGAAGACGATGCACCTAGAATAAGATTACTATAGGTACCACGATAGGTAAAAATAATGAAAAATGAAGGAATGACAGATACATTAACTATGTGATAGACGCATGGTGCTCACATATCTACAAACATTGTAAAATTATACGATATTCTTAACATTTCACTAATAATAAGTCAGTGTGTGACTTCAAGTAATCACAGAATATAAAATCAATGTTATAAAATATAATATTATACAATTAAATTTGCAACCAGTTAGATTTTGTCTGAATTCTAAATTGTCCTATGGAGCAGGACCAGCATGTTTCCAAGCATTTTTATCTTGGATATTAGTCAGCGCTTGCGACTACAAAACCAATCAGGCATCACGAATTGGATAATATTCAGAGCTACGTCTTCTAATTCTGGTGCCCGGTAAATGGTAATAGCCTTACTCCTATCTCCGGCATTGGGCAATCGTGGGTGAATGACATTACACCTCTAACCCTCTCACGATTATGTAATAAATTGTGACATTTATTGCTATATTATGCATTAACCCTATAAGCCGGACATGAGCCTCCCTTATAAACAGCGAACGGTATTGGGGGATAGCTATGATTGTTACAAGTAAGTACCATATTCATGGCGAAGAAAGTAGGTACTAGTCTCGTTCGTTTTTTATCAGCCATATTTTAACTACTGTGGGCGTACTATGGGTAGTGTAAGGCCTCTGCCTCGAATTTTGCGGGCAGCGGGGCGGCGGCGGCGGCGGCGCGGGAGCGGCAGGATCTTATGCGTAAAATCAAATGGACCGGTTCTCGAAAAAAAGCGGCGCGGGGGCGGGCAACGAGCGGTGCACTCCAGTCAAGCGGTGACCGCCCGCGCCGCCGCCGCCGCCGCCCCGCTGCCCGCAAAATTCGAGGCAGAGGCCTTAGTTATTGCGCCATAGAGTTTAAAGAACGCGCGACAGTTTCTTACAGATAGTGCAATCCACGACGACGCGCCCCACTCCGCGATTACTGTACTGTAAGTTTGACGTTCAAAAGTGCCTTTTTTGTGCCTAATTGAAATAAATTAGTTGACTTTGACTAAGCTGTATTTTAGTACGGAGCGGAGCGGAGTGGGCGCGTCGTCGTGGATTGCACTATCTATAACGTGCACACTGCTTGACCGCCACCGACCAAAAGCGTCAGGGCAGCCTGCGAAATTCAATTTTTTTTGCAATTTTCAGGTCTGTATCAGGTTGTATCATGTTGATCTATGATTCGCGACCGTATCAAATGTTTATACAGGGTGTTTGGCGCATGGACCGACACAATTTTTTCAGGGATTTGGGAGGTCATTAGCTAGGTTCTAGCTAAGTTCAAAATAGCTTTTAGTTTTTTTTATAATTAATTTAGAAGTTGTAAAATTTCATTCATTAAATACAAAAATTAACTTTGGAAGCTTGTAAGGAATTTTCTTGAAACCAGTTGTATAAAACAAAGATGTTTTTAGATTTAAAAGACTTTGGAGAATGCAACAAAATTTGTTTTGTGCCACTACACCCACAAACAAAAAAGTTATTTCAAATTAAAGGACACATTTTGGGAATTTTTTTCATTTAAAAAAAATTATCATATGTAACCAACCGTGACATTTGGGACAAAGGGTGTATGGGTAGAACCTAGCTAATGACCTCCCAAATCCCTGAAAAAATTGTGTCGGTCCATGCGCCAAACACCCTGTATATACAATTATAATCATAGAAATCATCAATACAACTCTCTTAGTTCATATAATCCTATTGAATGACTATTTCATGACATCATGGCAATTGAGGATTATGCTAACTTAAGGAGTTGTATTCCTGATTCTAATGATTTTAATTTTGTGAAGCCATATTTGTTACGGTCGCGAATCATATTTTAATCAACATACTACACAACTTGACACTGACCTGTACCTTAATTACGTAATGCAAAATCAATCCGAATCTGAATCGTTTTGAAACAGATTGCTAATCCATTGCTCCGTAAGTTCGAAAAAAAAAACTGCAGAGCAACGTAAATAACGCAATGAATGTTGTTGAACTGTCAAAATGAAACAGATTTGTCTTTATCGTTTACGAAAATATGTTGCGTAATTAGAAAGCTGAACCTGCAAATTGCAAAAATCGAAAGAAATTCTGAATTTCGCGAGCTCCTTAGCGCATCCGCCTTAACTACGGCCGGTCCAAGTGTTATTTTGTACACTGACAAGCGCAAGCGCCGCTAGGCAGCGCTGGCGTCCCGATTAGTCGTATAGTACGTATTTCCGACATGCATAATATTGCTAGTCTGTAATTATCTCAATACAAACCAAATGCTTTTTGCCCCACACTAGTTATTTCTCCTGTATCGTGGGTGCGCTTACATACATTTCAACTCACATACACAAACAGCCAGACCTGGAACAACTAATTGTAGGTCATAGAAATATTTCTTCCGTGTGTGTGTGTGTTCATTGAGAGAAGGTTGGCGAGTTTATACCATTCCATTGTCTTGACAAAATTTTCCTTCACCGTATATTTTCGTTCTTGTGGTGTGTACACAGACAGAGAAATGATCTACAGCTAATCTTTTTTCAACCCGATGATATTCAATCTGTCTAGCCTTTTCACAACTATATTGGGGTCGGCTTCCAGACTTACCGGATGCAGCTGAATACCAGTATTTTACATTGAGCGTCTACCTATCTGACTTTCACAACCCAGTTACTGGGTAACACGATACCCCTTAGTAAGACTGGTTGTCAGACTTTCGGGCTTCTGACGAACCGTAACGACTGTCAAAGAACCAAGAATGACAGCCGGGACCAACGGCTTAACGTGCTTTCCGAGGCACGGAGGGGTCTGTGTAGTAAAGATGGTCACTCATAAACGGACTGACCGTGGCAACCGTAACTTACGCCTAACCTGATCGATCAACCCGTGTGGCTATTATTACTACGAGCACCGATGATATTAAGCCGAATATCAACCTCTGTAAAAAATATGACATGTGTTTTATTACTAATGACCTTTAATAATAATATGAATTATTCTATTGTCCTGATAGCCGTGGAATACCGCTCCACTCCTTATAAGCACCTCAGGACATGTTGCCCCCTTGTCACTACGACATTTTGTGCTAGCGACCGTTTTCGGAGGCCCTTTATTGAGTGTGCAAATCACTCCCTGCCATTTTACCTGTGCATTTTATATAAGATATTGGTCAGGCAGGGGCCATAGTCTTTCCATAGTTCTAGATAACCAGTTCACTTAGCCTTCCAAACCCATAATCTTTGTTTCGATATCCTGCAATAGTCCTGCACCAAACAGGGGTTGTCCTTGGGTGCACCGTGTACAGGGTGCGTATATCGTAGGTTGGTGCCTCGTTTCGTTAAACACGTCTAACGGGCCTCTGCGAGTTGGTTTTGGCCCCTCGTACGCCTTCCAAAGGTCCGGGACCCTCGGGTCCCGAGAAATGTCAAAGACTTAAAAAATATTAATAGCCCTGAAATTCTATCTAAATACTTTAACAGCCCCTGAAGGTCGAAGCGGTCCAATCCCCCGCTCCTTGTGCTATTTGCTCCAGCTAACTAAAGGCAGAACTCATTCCTTGTGCGTGCAAGCTTCGAAACTTTAATAGGGTGATTGAGTATGAACAGCATGACTTCAATCCTTTTACAACAATTTTGGCTTTGGCGGTTTTTGTTGGCAGTATTGTGTTGTTCACAGATTTCTTTTACTAATATTCTATTAATTACATGTGAAGACTTGGAATTGGCTGTCAATCACACTTTCTTCCAAAGGAAATAAATCAATATTATAACTTAATATTCTAGCTTATAGGTGAAGATTTGCTAGTAAAGGTACGTCTTTTGGATAGGTAGTAAGATTTATTTACCCTCAGTAATAAACTAAGACACATGGTGGTCTAACGTTAGAATGTGTGGCAGCATAACGTATTTCGTAGGATCGCAGTTTCACAGTTTATCATCAGAATGGCTGTAAGATGGTGACCGCTGCACGAAGATAAATTTATATTTGTTGATATTCTTGCATCTGTCGATGCTACGCTAGTACGTAATCTCTATTACACTGTGGCGGCAAGTACATCGCCACATGCAACCTACGCATCAAAGACCTGACGTCACACAAATCCTGCATCGCGCAATTAGAGTTTACCGCGCGATCGACTTAAATACAAGCTCCCGACATCAACCTTTGGGCAGTTGTCTGCCAGACACAACACCCGTCTGGTCGGAGGATCCTCTCTTTCTAAGGAGGACGAGTGAACTTTACATCCTGTTCCTCATACCACTAAAATACTCTGTCCATTTTCTCTAGTAATAAATAATAATACTCCTCCAAACCGTATTTCGGTCTTCACCTGAGTCTGCGCACACCTTGTGCACTAGATAATAAAGTGCACAAGTGTGTGCGCATACACAGGTGCACTCTCTCTTCCCTCACTCTCATAGTTCAATGGGATGGCAATCCGACACAACCGGAGAGAGATCAGGTGCAGGACCGACGGCTTAACGTGCCTTTCGAGGCACGGGGGTTCACACCGCCAAATTCCAAACTCCGGGCTGTTACTAACAAAAATCTTAATAGAAAACCCAATAACACTGCCCAACCTGGGAATCGAACCCAGGACCCCACGTTCACGAAACATTCCGAAATTCTCTTCAGTACCTAACTATCGAATCCATTCTTAGCCTCCATTACAATAAGCATTAATAGATTAATAGATAGTTAGTAGGTACGGAGCGTATGCTTTATTTTCAATATGTATAAAGGAGCCTTTAACCAAATTTTGTAGAGTATAGAAACCATTCAGGAAAAGTCATCAATGTCAAAATGTTAATACAACTCTTTACTGCTAATAGCTTCAATCAACCCCTGAAAAAGTCCTACCTATCAAAGAAAAAATGCCAAGACCAATAAAAACAACGAAACATCGAGATTCGAGTGTCCCTTCGGAGATAACAATTTGGAACGCTCCAAAGAATTTTCATTTCTTCGAATACTTTAAAAAAATGTTTTAGACAAAAGCGTTCGACCTCCATCGACCGTTCGTGACAATGAACCTATGACGTCTGACCCGTGTGAATCTGACATCGTGACGGGTCGCGTTCGATTTTAGAATTTCAAAAAAAGAACTACGTCACGGGCCGCTGATTGGACAGAATGTGTTCCGCCGTTTGAAGGTAGTCACGAGTTGACTAATTTCTTAAATTGAATTTTTTGGGAATGCACGAGTTTTTTATATTGGTTTGTCTCACAAATTATCTGTGGTGTACCGGAGTTTCGTTCACGACTGTCGGTATGACCCATTTAGCTAGTTTCTTCTCACAATTTTGACGACAGACATCGGTTATGGTTTTCTGTGATTACAGCATTGAAAATTGATTGATATGACTTTGTCAATCCACCGTTCCGTGTTGTCCTCAAGACGTCACTCACTGTGATTATTTTTTAAGTGTAGGTATTAATACTACGCCTCTTTCGTGTTTGTAGGTATTTTATCGGAAACATCATCCTAATTATTATTATTTGACAGAAATTTCCACTGATGAACTTGGGCGTCCCAACAACCAATCAAAAGATTGGTGAACGCCGTAAAGCAAATTGTCATGTATTTACACAAAACCACAGATTAAGCGGACGGACGTAATAGAATTGCGGTTTTTTTTCGTACACTGGATTTTCAATGCTCTGCTTAGCGCCGAGAGTTGAAAATCCAACAGTGTGTTTTTTCAACGCGCTGGTACGAGTTTGCGTCCCACACCGAGAGTTGAAAATCCAGCGCGCGATAAAATCCCACCGCGATATTTTTACGTCAGTACAAAACGTGGGCTAATATAGATGGGATACTCTGCAGTTTAGGTATGAAGCTACAATCACGCAGCGGGCCCGTCTGTAAGAGTAACTTAGTCACGCGATAGAAAGAGAGGCAACTTCTAAGTGATAAGCGCTGTGCGACCTGAATTGCACTTTATTGCGTCGAAGCAAGAGTTGCTTTTTATTTAAATGATTTTGCAGAGTGACCCATCTGTTTTAATCTGTGACAAAACAGAAATGTATTCACCAAAGGAATAGGACGATAACGCTGTTCCTATGCAATAGCTGCCTCGACGGGCTACCTATTAGATCGCAACTACTCTTAACCCGCACTGAGTTCGATCCCCGTATCGGTAGTGTTATTCGGTTTTCAACCGAATTCAAAAAGAAGGAGGTTCTCAATTCGGTTGTATGTTTGTTACGCGATTACTCCGCCAATTATGAATTGATTTTGATAATTCTTTTTGTGTTTGGGAGGGCATACTTCAGAAGTACTCTCATATAAGTTTGGTCAAGATCTGATGAGGGGTTTTTGAGTTAGCTTCAATAATACGTATTTTTCCCACCTAGTATATTATGTGGATGATGTTCTAATAGTTCCTGACATTGTAATTCAGGTAGTGGTATTCAAATTTTTGTGGGGGTTTTGTGTAGGTACCTACCACAACTAAAAAGTGAAAACTAAAAACTTTTTTACAAAACAAAACCGACTCCCAAAAAAAAACACCGCAAAAGAGTCGGTGGCAAAAAAACGAAAATACAAAACCAAAGACACCGACTTCCGAAATCAAAGTAATTTGTAGTGTTTTTTTTTTGGAAGTCGGTTTTATTTTTTTGTAAAAAGTTTTTATTCAATTAAGGTCTCCGTATCAGACAGCAATCTAATTACGCAACACATTTTCGTAAACGATTACGACTAATCTGTTTCATTTTGACAGTTCAACAACATTCATTGCGTTATTTACGTTGTTGAGCAGATTTTTTTTCGAACTTATGAAGCAATGGATTAGCAATTTGTTTCAAAACGATTCAGATTCTGATTGATCGTGTATTTCGAATAAGGGTATATTATTGGCACTTGGGTTTACAAGGAACTTAATAACATAACTGTGTCTGTTCAAATCTTACAATAGCAAAGTTATATTTCTAAAGATTTATTACCCGGTACCTACATAATACAGACTATATTTTTATGTGCTAGGAATTTTTATGACACATGTCTTGGGTCATAAAATGGCGTATTTTTTACTTATTATTGCTTTATTCTTCCGTCGTAATGTTCCTATGTGCGGGTCAGTAGTTTTATTTGTATCTTCAAGCTTTATCGTGCTAGGGAGGTGAGCAAAATTTTAAGTGCCAATGTGAAATAGAATAGTAGGTACTTTATGACTATTGTCATTTGAATAAGAAAAGGACCTGTATGGTCGAACGAGAGCTCTTTGCGTAAGATCTCGTCCCGCGGAAGTCCATACGTCAATAGTAAAACTTTGACCCTGAGCTGGTCAAACGTAGTACAGAGTTTCAACAGAATATGGGGCTAGCTTAGCTTACATATACTGGTTTTGTTCTCAATGACGTACAGCCTACCGTAAGACGTGGTGAAACAGAATAATAACATGAAATGTATTGAATTTGTAGATTCGTACAAAGTGGGGCATAATGTGAATTGGCTACCATTTTGTTGAAATGAAAAAAGTGAGGCTCTGTTTCACAAAAAGTTAATTTAGAGGTGTTGTAAAATTTATGTCAAAAAATGGTATCGGTCAAATGATCACCTCTTGAGTTGATGCACATTATTTTGTGCTCGTTGTGTGGCATTTTGAATTGTTACCTACTCGTAATATAACCTCCAAATTGGTGATTTTTCTTCAGTGTTGGCTTTTATACCTTGCAAGGTTTGTGGTTTGTTGTTGTAAACGTAAAATTCCAAATAGAGTCTGCAGGCACCGTCATATCTGCGAGTTCAAATCGCCAAAAAGTGACATCACAAAGCCCAAAAATTTGTGGTGTTTCAAAATCTCCAGCGCCTGAGCTGTGTGACTGGGTGTATCACTCCATTGCATTGTCAACTAATTTTCTGTCTGTCTACAACATAATTATGTCATGTATCAAATCACAATGACAATAGGACGCCAATTTAATTATGCCCCACCCATGGAACTAGTATGTACTACGTACATACTAGCCCCATGTTCCATGGCCCCACCTGAATAATATTGACAGGTTTTTGACATATTCTGTTTAATGTGCGTTCATTATAACTTGACACGTGACGCGATTGGTAGCACTGTACTGTCAGCCACCATTTTGAACTCTATTTGTTTTGAAACTAAGCTTGAAAAGCAATGGTGCCAACATGACGAAGGGACAAGTTATAGTGAACGGTGTGTATGATCTATATAATATCTACCTGCACATATTCACCTATGCCAAGTTTTAATTCCGCAATCATGTCGAATGAAGAGTGGATAACATGACCTATATATTCCAGTGATATCTACACAGCCTCCGTGGCGCAATGGCTAGCGCGTTCGGCTGTTAACCGAAAGGTTGGTGGTTCGAGCCCACCCGGGGGCGATTCTTTTTTATTCTATTACAAGGTAAATTGTTGATAAACATCCAATACCGATTGGCACTACGGCAATGTACGTCAAGCAATATAAGCCCAGGTACGCACGATTTTTTATGACGCAGATTTTCAACTCTCGGTATTGAGTCGAACATTTAAAATCCAACAGAGCTCATTTGAGCGCGTCAAGAAAACACACTGTTGTATTTTCAACTCTCGGCGCTGAGCAGTGCGTTGAAAATCCCGTGCGCGGGAAAAATATCCCTCGTATGGGGGGGGCTAAAACTCGATGTCATAGATTTTGCTATATCGTTAAAAACACACGGTCTAACTCAAACTCAAAGCTCAAATTAACCAATTACGCACATTTTAATTGCCAAGGGGTCGGTCATTCAGAAAGATAAAGCTAGTTGCCCATTCCAAAGAACGGGAAGGAAACTTCACGGACACTCTTTTAAATCAATATATAGTTACAAAATATTGCTTACATTATTCATGTTGAAATTATATTGTGAGAACAATGCAAATCGCTAAAAGAATCAGTAATAAAAATAAAAACAATTGAAATAATCCGTGGCAGCTAAGAGATGACCAGTCCCTACTGACGGGGCGCCCGTTGACGAACATGACGCATGGATCAGCACCATACAGCTCAACCATTTTGAAGGGAGCTAAATGATCCAACACACGCGCCACCATCATATCAGTGAGACCGAGTGAGCATGATATACTCACAGCCGCCAGGGCACATTCAAGTCATTACTATTACACGTCTTTCTTTGATACTATATTATATAATAGGTCTTATCTAAGTATTTGTTAAAAGACAGTTAGATAGTTTCAACCACAGTGAATTTTCAATTTAGTAGGAATATTATTGTCATAAATGGTAATCCAATAACGATGTCAACTATACCTACTTACAAATAGGTATTTTTGTGCTAACAAGAATTAAAACAATGAATAACAAACTAACATTACTCATAATGTTTGTTCCACTTCATTCAATATATATATTTGCACGTACGTTTGTGGTTTTAACTGATCTACATACTAAAGTACTACTTAATTTATATTCAAAGTATGTAAGTTGAAAAATAATATTGTACAATATTAGTCATGACTGGGACATGGCTTTCGTATTTTCCTAGGTTTTGTTTAGCGTCGTTGATCTAGTTGTCGCAAGCACTACTGCTGACCATGAGGTCTTGGATTCGATTCCCAGGTGTGGCAAATTATTATTGTGTTTTTCTATCTGAAATTTTTCGGTAGCAGCCCGGAGTTTGGATTGGGGCCCGGCTGATGGCAATAGGCTCGCCCCCTATTACGTGGGACTTAAACATAACTGGCAAAATGTGGGTGTACTATAAGATACACCTCTAGACTAACCCTTTGGGGAATACAGGCGTATTGTATAATAATCACTCGCTTCATAATCGCTCGCGCTTTTATTTGTGTAATTTATTTCATCACCACTGCTTTCAAAATGGTGAAGGAAAACATCGTGAGGGAACCGGCATGCCTGAGAGATATTTCTCGACGACATGTGAAGCCAAGTCAGAGGCCCATGCGCGGCATGAAATCTTTGACATATATTAGTCTCAGACCACACAAAAAACAAAAGAACAAAGGTCCTACTCTCTAAGCCGTGCCTCCACACGTCTTGTTCGGGTTGGCATGATTCGGCACAGCCGATCGGTAAAATCGAATATAGCATACATACCTAATCAACCTATAATGTCCACACTGCTGGGACATCCTCTGTGAGAGGGAGTGGGCCGTAATCTGCGCGAGCCCAGAGCGTGTTGTGGATGTCATCATGTCTTCGAATTTTTTGGTTATAGGACATGCCTGTTGTTTTGCCACGATGTTTTCCTTCACCGTTTTGAAAGCAAGGTGATGAAATAAATTACACAAATAAAAGCGCCTGCTCGGATTCAAGCCCAGGACCTTTAACTCGTTAGCCTTTGACAGTCGTTACGGGTAGTCAGAAGCCAGAATGCAGATACCTTGTCCAATCCACGACGACGCGCCCCACTCCGCGATTACTGTACTGTAAGCTGTACTTTAGTACGGAGCGGAGCGGAGTCACTATCATCTGACAACCAGTTTTACCAGAGGGTATCGTGTTACCTTACCCAGTAACTGGGTTGTGTGTCGCTCCTTTTTTTTTTTTTTTGACTAGGGCATCTCGTAGCTCACCTCTGAGGTGATGACTACTTAACCGGACAATCCTGCGGCTGCCTTAAGCTACTAAACTCAAAGCCTCCAGCCAGGGGCAAAACTATTCTAATTAAAAACTAGGCGAGCGCTCGCTAAGGGCACCCCCTGTGGGGTACGGACCTCGGCTTAGGTCGTCGCTGGGGGGAGGACAGAAAGTTGGGACAGGCTGGATCAAAGATAATTCATTATTAGCATAACGCGGGCTGGCGCTTCTGCGACAAAGGGTCGGGGGGGAGTATTATTTACTCGGGCGGGTCGCGATCGCGTAGGACCTCGGCGGCGAAGTCGGAATGCGGGTCGGTGAAATGTGTCGCTCCATGTAAAACCACAGATAAATATAGATGGGACAGTCCCGCAGTATAGGTATTGCTACAAGTACGCGGCGGGCCCGTCTTGTTGGGCCAATTCAGTGAGTGTATCGTAGTCAGAAGATCTAAGAGTTACGCGATAGAAAGAGAGGCAACTTCTAGGTGAATATAACTGTAGGTGATTAGCGCTGTACGACCTGAATTGCACTATATTTTGTCGTAGCACGAGTCGCTTTTTATTTAAATGATTTTGCGGAGTGTCCCATCTGTGTTGAGAACTTGGGGGTTATATCCCTTTTTTTTTTGTTTACGGGGGGAAATCCTCATGGATGGCCTCCGCCCTGGGGAGGGCGGAGGGGACTGTCAGACTCTTACTGACTAAAACCACCCCGGTGTTCCATCTCACACTTTCACCGGGGATCACGGGATCTAATGCGACTTCCGCGATCCCCGGCTAGTGCCGGCCCGCCTTGACTTAGGGGGGAGTGAGGTGTTATACTCCTCCCGAACACTACACGCCCCCATCTCGGGTAGGGGGGGTAATACAATTTTTTTTTTATTGCGCGGGAAATTCTCATGTATGTCCTCCGCCCTGGGGAGGGCGGAGGGGTCTGTCAGACTTTTACTGACTAAAACGACCCCAGTGTTCCATCTCACACTTGCACCGGGGATCACGGGATCTAATGCGTCTTCCGCGATCCCCGGCTAGTGCCGGCCCGACTCTGCGGGGCACCTGGAGTTAGGGGGGCATGAGGTGTTAAACTCCCCCCTTACATCATAGAGAGGCGCGCGTAGACCACTACGCGCCACCATCTCGGGTAGGGGGGTTAATATACCTTAACCTAACTTATAATTTGGACGTTGTGTTAGTAAACCATAATGTATCTACAGTGGGTTCCTTATTCAATGTCGAAACGTGTTTGAACTGAGGATGCTTCTTATTCTTTAGTAGCAGTTTATTGTGACGTAGCAAGTCACTTTTTATTTAATAATGATTTTGCGAAGTATCCACTGTGGTAAAACACTGGTATTAGACTGGAAGCCTACCCCAACATAGTTGGGAACGGCAGATGATGACTGTCGCCACTTACTTACACGAGCTTGTGACAAGATTATAAGCGTTTTTAGTTACAGGAATTGACCTTAAAGTGGGCCGTTAGCTACAGCATGAATCCCCAATTCATTTTGTTTTACATTCCTTGCAAATCATGACGGTGTTACTAATACCTGCGCTCAGCATGATTCGTGTATAACAATGAAACATCTCGGTGCTGATTCTGTGAACCATGTGACTGTATGAATGTATGGAACTATGTAGGTATGTGTCATGTGGTGCGAGTGGGTCCACGCGGTACTGACTGTGTGTTGGATGCCTATTTTTTTCAACGTAGTTATCTTCGTAACTTGTTTTGACACGAACTATAATGGTTTTCTTTGAATTTATAGGTATCTTTTCAGGCCCTTCTAATAACTGGATAATTGTTTTTTTTTATATTGGAGGTTTTTGCTTGGACAGTTCCTGTTATTTTCGGATTGTTTTTGTTTTTAATTCATATTTTATTACTAATCTGCTTCGCAATTTATTTGCAAAACATGTAAACAAACACGAGTTTTAGGAAAAACAACTGTAATGCCTACACATAGGGTTCAGTTTGCCCTACAAATTCATATTTTTTATGACTTATTTTCAACAGTACTAGTCAGTCTAAAAAATCTAATCTAATCTAATTAATTTTGTTGATGCTTGCTTAAGTGGAAATAACATCAATAGGAAATATTTATTTAAATAATAGACCATAAGTACTGTAGTTTACTTATTTATTTAGACGTATAAAATTATGTATTAGATATGTTGAAACTGTTGGTACTCCCCGTCACCTGTCCATAAGGTTTCATTAGAAAACCAGCGTCAGACAGCATTTGTCTGGCATTAATGCTGAAATGAACCTTTTTGGCGCAGCCGTGTGGCACACACTATTATTGCTATAAGATTATTTTCATTTTTTATTATGTTATTATGTGTTTCACGAACTGTGTCAAATAAATATGATTATTTCCTTCTTTCTTTATAATTATACAGCTGTGGATAATATAGCTAATAATCACACTAATATTATGAAGGCGAAAGTTTGTGAGTGTGTATGTTTGTCTCTTCTTCACGCTAAAACTACTGAACGGATTTGGATAAAATTAGGCACACAGATAGTTTATAACTTGGATTAACACATAGAATACTTTTTATCCCGATATTCCCACGGCGCAGCTAGTTAATTATAAGTGTTGAAATGTGTGTATCTATTTCAATAATTCTGGGTTCGATTCCCATTGTTATTTGGTTTTTTCATTAGGAACGTCTTAGTAGCAGCTTGCATTCTGAATTTTTGTTTGGTTTGTGGCTACTTAATTAGGTACATGAAATTTTAAATAAAACTTGTGAATTCATACAACATGTAAAAAACCCTGTCCGATCCGTGTTGTTAGGTATCATATTGAAAGTATGGAAATTTCAGGAAGAAATAAAAAAAAACGCCATTTTTTTTTCAGTTGGGAGTTTTTCCAGTTTATTACATTGGGCGTGGGCGGCCGTTTGTTTAGCGAGTGTCTAAAAGTTATAACTTATGATTATGTAGTAACTTGATGTTTTTTTTTTAAATACTTTTAGGTAATGTACGAGTATAACAGGGTTCTTTTTGTACATATTATATAAGTGTAGTATACAAGAGACTGCCTCGTTGGTCTAGTGGTCGTAAGCGCTACTGCTGAGCATGAGGTCCTGGGTTCGACTCCCAAGTCGGGCAAAGAATAATTGGGTTTTTCCAACAGGAATTTCTCAGTAGTAGCCCGGAGTCTGGAATTGTGCCCGATTGTTGGCAATAGGCTCGCCCCCTATTACATGGGACTTAAAAAACATAACTGGCGAAATGTGGGTGTACTACAGGTACACCTCTGCCCAACCCTTCAGGGAAACAAGGCGTGATGATATGTTATACAAGAGACTTACACATTTCTTTGAGGAGTACTGGAGTGACTAAAAAGTCCGCGTAAGAAAAAAAAAAACCTCAACAAGTACAAGAAACCATTAAAGAATTAATTTTCAAATCAGTATCAAACGCCTCAACATTAACGGACCCACCACCATACCGACGCGTGTCCAAACCGCACCGATATCCTCTCAAATATTGATTATTTGTTTAAAATAATGTTACAAGCACACACGACATCAAACAGCCCGCCTGGGAACTTAAGTTGTCACTTAGTTAGAATAAATAGAGAAGTTAAGTTAATGTTGCCGAGGTATGGAATTGGCTGGGTGACCATTTCCGATTTAAAACTACATTTTCAAAAATTGTATACTTGTGTTTTTAATAGGAATCTTTTATTCCTTGAGTGTAGACCTTTGTTAGGTTAAGTTAAATTAATGTTTCCAAGGTATGGAATTAGATGTAAAGTGGTTCGAATTTGTCAACTTATTATATGCAGGCGTTGTTTTTTTTAATTACTAATGTAGTTTTTTATTAATTTAATTTACAATGTCGGTTACTTGTGAATGTTATTTAAAATAATGTTACAACCACACACGAAAGAATAACAAATGAAAAAAGGAAAAATGCGTATATTGGCATTACAGCAGAAAAATGCAACTTAAAACTATAAAAACAGAAAACAATGATTATAATGCCAATAAGGCATTTTTTTGCGTGGGAAATTATCAAATAACTTCTCGCTCTGGGCAGAGCGGAAAGGCGTGTCAGACTCTTACTGACTAAAACCGACCCGTGTTCCTTCAGTTGCCTGTACGTTGCCAGGACCCACGGTATCCCTTTCAGACGTTCCCGCGACCCCGGCTACCAAAAAGGCCTCAGTACTGTTCAGCATAATGTCAAGTGACCACACAAAGTGTACCTGACGCTGATTTTCAGCTGCAACCACATCAAACAGACCTGAAAACTAAACGTAGTCACTTAGAATAATAATAGAGAAATTAAATTAATGTTGCCGAGGCATAGAATTGGATGGGTGACCATTATTAAGTATACTGTTTTGAATAAACTACTGTTAAAAACAAAATTAATGAATTTTAGACAGCGAATACCAGTACTAAACAACCTAAACGTAAATTTTAATAACCAACCTATTGAAGAAACAGACACTACAAAATTTCTGGGCTTGTATATTGATAATAAAATGACTTGGAAACCACACATCGAATATTTATGTAAGCGAGTGAGTCGAGCAGTTTATGCCCTACATGAACTTGCATATAAAATAAATTCTAAGACTCTCATAACTGCTTATCATGGGCTTGTGGCGTCTATCCTCAGATATGGCATAATCTTTTGGGGGAACTCCACCAACAAAGATCTCATCTTTAAGGCACAGAAACGGTGCGTTAGGGCTATGTTCGGTTTAAAATCTACTGAGAGTTGTGTACCT
This sequence comes from Xanthia togata, assembly GCA_963853775.1. Classification (NCBI taxonomy): domain Eukaryota; kingdom Metazoa; phylum Arthropoda; class Insecta; order Lepidoptera; family Noctuidae; genus Xanthia; species Xanthia togata. The sequence continues at coordinate 9,863,269 of OY970816.1, forward strand.
TTCTTCAAAAAGTACAGTATCTTACCATTGCCTTCACTATATATATTTGAAGTAGCTGTCTTCGTAAAACAAAATCCTGAACTCATTGTGTTAGCATCTGAAGCTTTCAATCGTACTCAAAGAGATGAAAGTCGTCTCTGTGTTCGCCAAACTTAATGTATAAGAGTGTTTTTCATATGGCTCCAGTCCTTTATAATAAATTGCCAAAGGAGCTCAAACAAAATAATGTTAATTTGTTTAAGCAAAAATTAAAAACTATGTTATGTCATAAATGTTATTATAGTGTCTCAGATTTCATAACTGATAAATTCTGACATTATTGTATTTAATTATTTTTTTCTATACTTAATCTAAATCAATTATTAAAAATAGTTCTAATTTAATTTGAATACTTCTTGACTTTATTGTACGATAATGATTATATTAATTTTATAACGAATTTCTGACTGACATTTATTTTGACATAGATTTATTTTGACTTAGAAGAACTATTTTTTATTAACATTTTTAAAATTGGTTGTTGTTTGCTAAATTCACTACTTGTAAATTATTGACATTGACTTCAAATTAATTGCTTACAATCATTACTATTCATATTTGCATGCCATTACTTATGGCAAACATGTCTGAACCTGTATTTTTTTCTATGTTATTCTGCATGCACGTTTTTTTTTTAATTCTTGTATGTGTACACATGTTTGCGCAAATAAATATTCTATTCTATTCTATTCTATTCTAATAGTGTTCTTAATCCTTGAGTGCAGACAGTTTTTTTGTTAATTCAATGTATACCTACTATGTTGCCAAGGTTTAAAGTACAGTGCACATAAATATAAATAAATCAATCTTGTAATCTACAGTTATTAGATTTATTTATATATTCAATGTGGTCAATAAGTAATGTCATGATGTAAATTGCCTGCCATTTTCTTGGAAATAAAAAAGGTCGCTCTGTTTTCATGAAAAGTTTATTTAGAGGTGTAGAATTGATAACATTCAAAGTCGAAAAAATGATATCAGTCAAACGATTTCCTCCTGCATTTATGCACAATGTTGCTCGCAAAACATCTGGCTCCAAATTGATGATTTTTTCTTAAATGTTAACTTGCAAGACTTGCAAGGTTCATCGTTTGTTGTGGGTAAGCGCGAGATCTCAATAAGCCCTCAAGGAAGTAGTCTGGTGCAGTCAGGTATAGCGATCTGGCCGGCCAGTTCAAATCGCCAAAACACAGATCGACCATTAATCACAGGCCACGAAAATTAGTGTTTAAAAATCTCCATCGTTCTCTGAGCTAAGTGTATCGTTCCATTGCATTGTCACCTAATTATACATATCAGTCCGTCAACAAAGATACGGGACCGTCTGAAAGTAGTTGGAAACTTCGGAGTGAACCCTACACCCGATATTCACATCAGGAGTCGCGACAACTGTCAAATTTTGGTGACATTAGTTCGCGCCCCAAACTAATCACATGTCCGTAGAACAAATCGCCCGTAACTTCGGCGGAGACTGCAGATTTCGTGGTACTAAGTGTATCGTTCCATTGCATTGTCACCTAATTATACATATATCAGGGGTCTCTCTAAGTCCGTCAACAAAGATATGGGACCGTCTGAAAGTAGTTGGAAACTTCGGAGTGAACCCTACACCCGATATTCACATCAGGAGTCGCGACAACTGTCAAATCTTAGTGACATTAGTTCGCGCCCCAAACTAATCACATGTCCGTAGAACAAATCGCCCGTAACTTCGGCGGAAACTACAGATTTCGTGCTAAGGGAGTACCTAGACTTCCTGTCTACAACATAAGTGTCAAATCACAATGAAATAATGACGCCATTATGACATTACTCTTGCCCCACCTTGAAATATAAAAATAAATGTTCACAGGTAAGTTTTATAACAACAATAACGATTGCTATTATTATTTTTACTAGAAGTTCGTGCTAGTTATAGTTTTTCCCAGAAAGCCATGTTGTTAGTGACGTCATACGCTTTCCAAATAAAAGTCGTTCCATAAAAAATATTGATAAAACAAAGAAATATCTATAAATAATTTAACAAGCCCACACGACATCAAACGACGCCGCATGGGAACCTTCATCAGGTCTATTTAAATAATATAACTAATTAATTTTTATTAATAAGGTTTAGTTCAAAATATATTCTCTAATTAGCATAACATAACATCACGCCTTTATTCCTAGGAGGGTTAGACAGAGGTGTTCCTAATTTTCCATTTCGCCAGTTATGTTTAAGTCCCATGTAATAGGGGGCAAGCCTATTGCTATCAACCGGGCACAAATCCAGACTCCGGGCTGCTACTGAAAAATTCTAATAACACTTTGTCCGACCTGGGAATGGAACCCAGGACCTCATACCCAGCAGTAGCGCTTGCGACCTTTCAGCTCTAAACTGAAAAAAAATAACGCGTTAGTATAAAAAGAATCGCCCCCGGGTGGGCTCGAACCACCAACCTTTCGGTTAACAGCCGAACGCGCTAGCCATTGCGCCACGGAGGCTATGGGAATCTAACTGAAATTCATGAGTCATAATCTGAAGATTTTACGACATTCTTCAGTAGTAATAGAGATAAGAATAAAAAAGAATAAATTTATTTCATTAAGTTTACATACAAGTGGATTGAGTTCCTCGAACTCACACTAGGATTCCCTGTGTGTTGTGAAGAAGAACAGATCTTTCTGAAGAAGTTTGACTGAAGAAGTACTGCCACCATACTTATTTCTGCCGCCAAGTAGCGTTGCCATTGTGTTCCAGTTTGAATGATATGCGAACTACGCATCAAAGACCTGACGTCACACAAAATCCTGACGTCACACACAATCCTGACTTCACACAATTCCTGCATCGCGCAATTAGAGTTTACCACACGATCGACACATGCTCCCGACTTCAACCATAGGGCATTTGCCCACCAGACACAACACCCGTCTGGTCGGAGGATCCTCCCTTTTCTATAGAGGATGAGTGAACTTTACACCCTGTTCCTCATGCCTCTAAAATGTCATGCCAGTGCACAGGCTCATACATTTCCAAGTTTGTTTCTGTATTGATTTGACTTTCTTTAGCTCTCTCTGTTTCTTTTATCTTTGTTTTTGTGTTGTCGTTCGGGGTTGTGGAAGTCAGATAAGCAGTCGCTCCATGTAAAATACTGGTATTCAGCTGCACCCGGTTAGATTGGAAGCCGACCCCAACAGAGAAGGGAAAAGGCTGGGTAGATAATGATAATGATGGATGTATATATGTATTACTTTGATTGAAGCCTCTGGTATTCAGTCGGCGTTGGCCAGTTACCATCAGTTACTTCAAGTGTTTTCTATTTCCAAACTTCACAAACAAATCTTCTAAAAACGGCCTTGAAATTGAAACAGAAATCAAAGCTACCTGGGTTCGTTGATTTAGAGGTAAATGCATAATTATGAATGAAACTGTTGGACTGCCCATTATGAATAAATACTAAACTATTATTGTCCTCCTGCAGGGCACAGGCCTCTTCTCAAACAGAGAAGGCGCGAGCATTGATCACTACGCTTGCTCAAGACGGGTTGGTGATTTCAGCATTGTGAGTTCAGGTTTCCTCAAGATGATTTCCTTCACCGATTTCAGATATATCGAAAAATAAACTGTCACATTGGTATCTATAACTATAAATAATAATAATAATAACAGCCTATTTTACCACTACAGGGCAGAGAACTCTTCTCAAACACAGAAGGCACGAGCAATGATCACCACGCTTTTTCAAGACGGGTTGGCGATTTCAGACTTATATTAACTATAAGACCAGCTTTCTAATTACGCAACATATTTTCGTAAACGCTATAGACAAATCTATTTCATTTTGACAGTTCAACAACATTCATTGCGTTATTTACGTTGCTCTGCAGTTTTTTTTTCGAACTTACGGAGCAATGGATTAGCAATCTGTTTCAAAACCATTCAGATTCGGATTGATTTTGCATTACGTAATTAGGGTACAGGTTTCCTCACGATGTTTTCCTTCACCGATGTCAATAATGTCCAAGATAAACTTTGAAAGTATATATGAATTGAAAATGTCATATTGGTACTTGCCCGGATTTGAACAACCTTACCTATACATGTGTAGCGGTTACACCGCCACATACAAACTACGCATCAAAGACATGACGTCACACAAATCCTGCATCGCGCAATTAGAGTTTACCGCGCGAACGACATATATAAGACTATCCGACATCAACAGTCGGGCAGTCGGCCCGCCAGACACAACACCCGTCTGGTCGGAGGATCCTCCCTTTTCTATGGTGGATGAGTGAACTTTACACCCTGTTCCTCATTCCCCTAAATTGGTAAAAAGTGAGAGGCGAGGTCTTAAATTTAACCGCTGGACCATCACAACGGTATCTATAACTATACATATTATAAGTTAAAGTCACTTTGCTTGTCTGTCTGTGTGACCGCGTTGTTCTTCTAAACTACACTACGGATTTTGATGCGATTTTTTCCATCATATAGAGAATTTATTCCAAAAGGTTTATGTGTATAATAGGTACATTATTATCTTCTTTCTTTTCGTGTGGTTAGTGACTAACCTGATGTCAGAGTTTTAAAGCCGCCCATGGGCCTCTGACTTGGCTTCACATGCCGTCGAGAAATATCTCTCTGGCATGCCGGTTTCCTCACGATGTTTTCCTTCACCGTTTTTGAAGCAAGTGATAATTATACAATACGCACATGAATCCGAAAAGTCACAGGTGCGTGCCTTGGGTTCTAACTCGAGACCTATGACTTGGCAGTCCGACGGTCTCACCACTGGGCTATTACTGCTTATAAATTATTATTAAAGCTACATTTATAATGAAAAAATCTTGATGTTTTCTCAAGTCATAAAAAAAACATTCGAAGGAGGGGCGGGTCGCTAGTCCTAAATAACATTTTTTTTTTAAACTTCTAGTGGTTATCGAGCTTACAACAGACCGTTGATATATTGTCTGTAATTGACTTTTTTCTTAAGATTTTCAAGGTATTTATTAAACAACCTATCATAGTTTGTAAATTCTCAACAATCAATATTATCATAGACAAACTATTAAGTAGTGATATTCTAACACAAATTGATGTACAACAACTTTTTTAAATATATTTTTTTACGCATAGACATTATAGACAACCGGTTCCACTCAACAAGAGTCGATATATGTTAATTAGACATTTTATTTATTACTTAAGTTAATTTAATACATTTAGGAACGCAGCAAAAAATATTTAAAAATAAATATTGGAACAGAAAACGGTCTTTTTAAAGTTTTTTTAACATAATTATGTTGTTTTATCAGTTTTATTTTATTTAAGTAAGGAATAAATATTGTTTATTATACAAAATGTATCTAATATCAATGTGGCTGCCACGTGCCACGTTGATAATTAAAGTTTAGTGGTTGAAAACGCGACTGCTGAGCTTAGGGTCTTAGATTTGACCCCCGGTGGGATAATTGTATAACACACTTACAATCTCAATGCCTTTCAATTGGAAAATTCAATAACATTCATCATTGCGTCATTTAAGTTGTCGAGTATTGTACGAATTTTTCAAACAAAGTAATGACACAAGATAAATTATATTAAAATTTAAAAAACCTCTGACACCTAGAAAAGATCTGATAATCTTCAAACGGCTTTTAGGAGTATGAGGAACAGGGTGTAAAGTTCACTCATCCACCATAGAAAAGGGAGGATCCTCCAACCAGACGGGTGATGTGTCTGGCGGGCCGACTGCCCGACTGTTGATGTCGTATAGTCTTATATATTATGTCGTTCGCGCGGTAAACTCTAATTACGCAATGCAGGATTTGTGTGACGTCATGTCTTTGATGCGTAGTTTGCATGTGGCGGTGTAACCGCTACAGGCTGAACCGATTTTGATTTAAAAAAAACTCAGAACCTTCGCTAGAAAACCTGCTTTCAAATAAAAAAACAGCTTCTAAATCGGTTCAGCCGTTTGAAGATTATCAGCTCATTCTAGGTGTCGGGAATTTCTAAAATTTTAATATAATTTCGTTTAAAATCCATCGGATTATGACTGAAAGTGTGTTAAGCAATTGGCTAGTCGAGCAGTGATATTGAGTTCCATTGTTTTGTTTTTAAACGAAGCCCCCACTATGATTTTATCTCCTGTATTGTGGATGCGTTTACAAAAATTTTAACTCACATACACAAACAGCCAGACCCGGAACAACTCATACAAATATTTATCCCGTGCGGGAATCGAACCCACGACACGCAGCGCAGCAGTCAATCGTTTAACCACTGCGCCAAGCGTGCCGTCAGTAGTCCGAAGTCAGGATTTGTGCCTGGTTGATGGCAAGAGGATCGCCCCATATTTATCACCCGCCACTTAAACATAATTGACTGAAATTTCCGTGTTCTAAGCACCTCTGTCTACTCCTTTCGGGGAACGGCCGTGATGTGAATGCGATCACCAATTCGTCAGCCAAGCATGGTGATCAAATTTATCAAAATCGTGGCCCTCAGGTATGTGGACCTGCGAGATCCCCTGAGGGACGAACCCGTCATTAAGACCACGTGACCATTGACAGGTTGATAATTACTATAATGACACTTTAAGAAAGATATGTCATAGCCAATTACATAAAATTAATAACTCTATATTTCTTATTAATCTAGACCATAGACAGGTAATTTAAAAACCTGTTTCCATAGACTATTTCGAACGGTTTTATAAACAGCTGATCTATATCTCGTTTTTTTATGTTCCAGCGGAGTATATTAAATTAATAATGTAAACGATTCTTAAATGTATTCTGCGGTAGCTAGAAATCAGATATCGTTTGAAAAATATGGAAAATATTTGTATTTTTAATAGGTGAAAAAAAAAACACAACTTTTTTGTCACACAGGCACGTGCCAACAACATTTTAGCTGTTTATTCTAATAATATCTAGGTATAGGTACTTAATTAGTGCAGACACAATTTAAGAAGGAAAAAGACCGGCCAAGTGCATGTCGGACTCGCGAAGGGTTCCTTCAAAAACGCCAAAAAACACGTTACTTGTACAGTAATTGGGCGCCATACCCCTTTAAAATTATTACGTTTATTCAAATTTATTATTTGTTGTTATAGCGGCAAAAGAAATATACAATCTGAAAAATTTCATCTGTATATCTATTACGGTTCATGAGATACAGCCGGCTTATAGACAGATGGACGGACGGACGGAAAGCCGAGGGTGGGTAATAGGGTTCCGTTTGGCACTCTTCGACGGAACCCTACGGGTGTAAAAGACGCTTAAAACAAAGCCGAGTCACTCTTGTTCGTCCTAACAACGTAATTTTTTTTTTTAATGGTCTATACTATATCTGGCATACACATTGACATTCTGGCTATGGAGAAATTCAAGGTCAAACGAAATCATGCGACATCTAGTTTTGAATGTTGTAATTTAACTTTAAATATCCTCACGACCCTTTTTTTTTCTTCTCCCGCTCTAGGCGGAGCAGGAGGGCGTGTCAGACTCTTGCTGACTAAAACCCACCCGTGTTCCTTCAGTTGCCTGTACATTGCCAGGGGCCATGGTATCCCTTTCAGACTTTCCCGCAACCCCGGCAGGGATCGGTTCACTTGCTGACATCTCTTTGAGGCGCGCGTGGAACACAACGCGCCGTCGACCCGGACCTGGTCCTTACCGGACGGTGAGCTATCCATTGCTCACCGTCCGTAAGCCCTCGCCTACGGTGGCCGGGAATCGGATTTCGATTCCCATCCTGACGACCCTTGCAATAGCTTTCAGTTTTACAGTTCAACAACATTCACAGCGTTATTTCCGTTGTTGAGCAGACATATTTTTGGAACTTATGAAGCTATGGATTAGCAATATCTTTCAAAATCATTCAGATTGTGATTGAAATTAGAGTGCTGACCGGTTGCATGCACCCATAATCACAATGTTTAGCATCCGTTAGGTACATTGCGCGCTTCTTACTGTAAGCAGCGATTTTTCACACCAAAAATAAAAGTAAATTTCCCAGCAATTTTTTTTGTGCAATGTTGCTTAAATTGATTACTTACAGAATTTGTAGAAGACGTCTCTTTGATCGGTCTATTCCTGCATTACACTCATTTTTAGCTTAAATGTCATGAAATTTGGATGGCTATCTTTTATTGCACTTCATCATTTCAGCCGATAGATGTCCACTGCTGGTCATAGGCTTCCCCCAAGCACCTCCGCTTTGACCAGTTCTGTGCTTTTTGCATCCAGCAGATTCCTGCGGCCTTCACCTTGTGGAAGGCCTTTCAACGCTACGTCTTCCAGTACGCGGTAGCCACTCCAGAACCTTTCGGCCTCATCGACCATCTGTTCTGCGAGCAATGTGCCTGCCCACTACCACTTAAGTTTGGTAATTATTCGGGCTATGTCAGTTACCTTGCACTAATATACAACGGTCTAAAGAAACTAGTACAGTTTGACCGAGCTCGCAGTTCGACGCCTTAAGTATGTGTGCGGCGAGAGAGGGGCAGTGCAGGCCGCTCATTCGTCAAACTGCCTCGCCGCGCGTTGCTAATGTGTGGAACCGCGGTGCCGGTCAAACTATAGTAAAAACACATCATCATCATCCACAGTCCGACTTCACCCACTGATGGGCCTCTCTTTTACTGTGCCATTCCCCACGCTCCTGTGACAGCCCCATCCATGTTCTACCCGCGATGGTTACAATATCATTTGCACATCCCGCCGCCGGACGACCGACACTTCGTAGTAAAACACAGTCACAATTAATTGCACAAGTATTGAACCAAGTACTCATTATACGCATGCAAAACTATTAACTTTTTTACCGTAACGGTCTGTAAATGCAACTTGGATTAAAGAAATGTGGAAATGGAATTGTAATTTTGTGGTTCGTTTATCTTGTATTGTGACATTTTTGACTGCTCCGTTGGTCTCGTGCTCGCAAGCGGGGCTGCTGAGCGTGTCCTGGGTTCGATTGCCAGATCAGGCAAAGTGTTATTGGGTTTTTCCATTAGAAATTTGTCATTAGACTGGAATTTTGGAAGTCCCCCCAGTCGTGTCGAATTGCCGTCCCATCGGACTATACAGAGGAAAGGAACAGAGAGTGCACCTGTGTTTACGCACACACTTGTGCACAATAATATCGTCCCGGTCGGAGTCGGAACGATATTATCGCGTATACTTTAGTTGGTGTGTTTGCAAAAGGTGTCAAGTTGACTGTCCACTGCCACGAATTTCATTTACAATTTCGTGTTGTGAAGCTGCTACGGTTTCCTAGAAGAGCGGTTAGCCACCAACATAGCGTCTGCAATTTACCGGTAAATAACGTAACTGAAACGTTAGTTATAAAAGCAAGTTGATATGTTTCCCTAGATAACGTTTTTTGACACCGTGAAGTCCATCATTTTCATGACATCCAAATTTCAAACAGACAAATTGAAGACATATTTATTGAGGAAGGGCTATTACAGTATTGATGAGTTCATTAATGACAAGCGGCAGCCACTATTTTAAAGTTTTGTGAATTATTTGTTTATAACTTTTTTTTTTTTAAATCTGTATAATGAAATGCAATCTTGGTTATTATTTAATTTATTGTTAATGACTTAGAGCTATAATTATTTATTAGGATATTTTAAATGCTGAATTTTGTTAAGACTGCAATGTTTTATTTTGTATTAATTGTTTATTATCAGTGTAATATTTTCAACACAATGTATTTTTTTATGAAACTTTAGGGGTATGAGGAACAGGGTGTAAAGTTCACTCATCCACCATAGAAAAGGGAGGATCCTCCGACCAGACGGGTGTAGTGTCTGGCGGGCCGACTGCCCGACTGTTGATTTCGGATAGTCTTATCTATGTCGTTCGCGCGGTAAACTCTAATTGCGCGATGCAGGATTTTGTGTGACGTCATGTCTTTGATGCGTAGTTAGTATGTGGCGGTGTAACCGCTACATCACTCCCCTCCGGAGACCGGAGGTCGATAGTGGGCTGAGTCGAGTATCTTGCGATGCTTCACAGTACCAGTGGAGGTTCCAGTGAGTCGGAACCGGGTGCCGCATAGTTCGCGGTGAGTCGGAACTGTCTGCGGTGATTCCCCAGTGAGTCGGGGTGGCGCTGCGTCAAGATCCAGTGAGTCGGATGTGGTATAGCGCCGGGTTGTGGCGGACACCTAGCGTCGACCAGGAGAGGGTAGAAAGATCTCTGCTTGTGAGACCGGCCGAAGATGCAGATGCTGTGCCAAGGTTGCTGATGAGGCTGAGGGTGATGACCAGGAATGCGCGTTCGCTGCATGCTGGTGGTCAGGATACCCGTTGAAGCCGAGGGTGCTGGCTGTGTGACTCGCCTCACGAAAGCTTGCGGGAGTGATGATGATGACGTCACGCTGAAGTAGTTGCACGAAGGCTGTGTTGACGTTCATACTCGGGGTCACCAATTTAGAGGTATGAGGAACAGGGTGTAAAGTTCACTCATCCACCATAGAAAAAGGAGGATCCTCCGACCAGACGGGTGTAGTGTCTGGCGGGCCGACTGCCCGACTGTTGATTTCGGATAGTCTTATCTATGTCGTTCGCGCGGTAAACTCTAATTGCGCGATGCAGGATTTTGTGTGACGTCATGTCTTTGATGCGTAGTTAGTATGTGGCGGTGTAACCGCTACAAAACAAATGACGTATGACTTATGACTCGTTATGTGGCGGTCAGCACCGCTCTTCTAAGAGTTGCTGTTCTGGAGCGGTTTCACTGTTTATCACACTCAATATTATTATTAATTGATTTTTGAATGGGTTGATGGGTATGATCACAATTTAACTATTAAGTATGAGAGTAGTTTTCAGTAAATAATTAATAAATATTTACTTTCATGTTTGGTTCAAAGTTTTTTGTAATTTTATTTTAAATCATATCAGGCTTATGACGTAAAATTGTGTCATTGTCAGATAGCCTTTAAATTGCCAAATGGTCTAGTACATGACCAGAAAGAATTGATTAGAAAGGCGAATTCGAATGGTTCAGTAGGTAATTGGTTAGGTAACAGAATAGATCATTATACCACTTTAAAACAGTATTGTTTCTAGCATTGCTAAATAATTCTTAAAACAAGCGCTGGGGCACTGTCTTACACAGGGTCACAGCATTAGACTCGTGCAGACTATCTTGACCCTGTAATTGTTCTACCGTGAAGTTTTCTTTGAAATTGTTTTGTTTTGTCGCGTCGCGCTGGTCTGCACGAAGCTTTATACTGACCAATGGCCATTTTGTGTAGATGGTAGATGTGACCCATTTTCCTCTAATTTTTTTTGGGTCATATTGCACCGCAAATAAACGTATTATTGTTATTTTTTCAAAAAAAAAAAACAAATGATATTAAAAACAGTTGTTTTTAATATATTACTTACGGTATGTGGATAACATACCTACCTGTACCTAAATAATGTGATAGCAGTGGGATATTACGTAAATAGATTAATAGGTAGGTTTCTTATGTTATGTATTTTTGTGGTGTTACAATATAGTATATATAAATAAATAAATAAATAGGTAAGGCAGGTAAAACTACTTTCGTTAGAAACCTTATTTTAAATCAAAATTTATGCTCGAGCTGTTCAAAAAAACTTAAAATCAACAATTCCTATCCATACTTTACAAATCTAAGCTCATTACCGTACATTGCGATTCAAGAAAACCTGTCCGAACTCCTCTTTTTAACCGATTTTTAAAGAAGGATATTGTTAATTTGATGATTATTCTATGATTTTTTACTTGTTAAGACTCCATAATGATCGTGTAATTACTAAAGGGCATGCAGAATTTCCATATTGAATTGAGAATGTAAGAAAAAGTTACAATTTATTAGGTGCTATAATCACTGGTTATAAGAATTTTCTTTTGATTATTTATTCTAATATGTCTATACTGTGTTCGCGATTTAGTTTCCAATTATGTGTTTTTTGGAAAAACCACTGTATTATCGACGCATAAAGTTCAGTTTTCGCAACAACTTGAAACATTTTTGTGATAGTACGACTCATTCTGAAATCTGTAAAGTTGATATTCGTTTAAATGAAAATATCGGCAACTGAAAAAAAAGTTTTTTTTAGACTGGATAGATTGTCGTGCTGCAAAAGAACTAAAACACACAGGTCAACTTTGTTAAGCTGAAGTCCGTGACAGCTACGTCTTACACTTGCGTCACGACATTGTGCTTATCTAGTCTGCATGTAGCCGTGTACTAAGCGGCCAACAGTTGGACCCTATTTTTATCGACGAGTTCACAGCTTTGGTTGTCTATTTAGACAAATTTATCTTTGTAATACGGATGATGACAAAAAATTGTCTGTCAGGTTAATTATTAATAGTAGATTTTACAACAAGTGCACAAAACGAACCATTTTTATCCGAGACTTTTAGCAGCCCGAGACGATGGATGGGCTGATAGTAATGTCGAGGATGAAATGGTTTTGTGGACGAGTTATAAACTCTGCTTTTCACTTCGCTTGCGAGGAAATAAAACAGTAGTATATCATAACATTTCTTTAATTAAAATTCAAAGTAGTTATAATATAATTAGTACAGCTTTGAATTACTGAAGGAAATTGTTTTTCCCGGTATATTAACGGTATTTATGTCTTAAAAAACACATAAGGCAAATAAATTAAAGTAAATAATATAAAATAACAAATTCTATCTATGAACATCTTATTGTGTTTGGCTGTAAGGCTCATTTTATTTGCCTTAATATAGATACATTTATGAGTAGATACGTTAATGCACTAGTGCACAAAATTCGATGTTGTGCAGCCTATATCCTGCACAAATAAGCACTTTCGAGCATGAGAAGTGAAAAAAATATTGCACACGTATTTTTTCTTTTTTTACGATATCAACAGATTACGGCGATACATTGAGTTAAAATGTGCCATGACGTCACGAGTATGTAGATTTTATACTTACTTATGACGTAGTGATCGCCACTCCCCAACTTTAATGCGTTGTATCTAAGTAATTTTTTGTTAATACGATACAGCTAAAAATACGTGTCTAATTATTGTATTATCTGACTGACGGACTAAATAGAATTTCTTATTTTTGGCCCAGGCATCATCCCTATTGCCATAGTGTAATGAAATGTCATAGGTAGTCGTACAGACCCCAGCACATCAACCAATCAATTTGACAATCTGTCAAATTTCTTTAATAGATTTTCAACTTTATCACTGAAACATAAGGTTCAAAGTTGATTGGGAAATTTTGACAGTTTCGGGTAGGTTGACCTGCTGGGGTCTGTACACTCAGCCTAAGGGATAGCGAAAGCCAATTTGTGTACAATGACAGATAGGTAAAATCATCCCCTTGTCGGATGCAGGCCACTAAATCGCCACCTTGTATGCAGTGAAGAAGCGTGATGTTCTTCTAATGTTTTGTCTGTAAGCAAATAGGACTTTGTTTATACTGGCTATCCAATCAATCTGCTTAGCCTTTTCCCAACTATGTTGGGGTCAGCTTCCAGTCTAACCGGATGCAGCTGAATACCGTATTTGAAACGGAGCGACTGCCTATCTGACCTCCACAACCCAGTAACTGGATTATACGATACCCCTTGGTAAGACTAGTTGTCAGACTTTCGGGCTTCTGACGACCCGTAAGACAGCCGAGTCCAACGGCTTAACGTGCTTTTCGAAACACGGAGGAGTCTCGGTATGTAAAGATGGTCACCCATTCACAGACCAACCCTGGCAAGCGTAGCTTAACCTGATGGATGGATACGTGCGGCTCTTATTACTTAGCCACAAGCTCCATACTGCCATTACTACTTATTGAAATTTTCTTTAATAAGAATTTGGTTTTCTAAAAAAGCGGTGAACGGTCATCCAATTATGGCTGCCCAAATACCTACAGGTTTTTTGACACATTAAGCATTGACTGCCTCGTTGCTAGTGGTCGCAAGCGCTACTGCTGAGCTTGAAGTCCTGGGTTCGACTCCCAATTCGGGCACAGTATTATTGGGTTTTTCCAACAGGAATTTGGCAGTAGTAGCCCGGAGTCTGGAATTGTGCCGGCACATAAGTGAGCACTGTTTACCTACTTTAAATCTACCATTTACTGAGTAGGTACGTCTTTCATTGACTTGAATGTGCCCTGGCGGCTGTGAGTATGTCATGCTCACTCAAATGTCTCGCTGGTGGTGGCGTGTGTGTTGGATCATTAAGTTCCCTTCAAAATGGTTGAGCTAAATGATGCTGATCCATGCGTCATGTTCGTGAACGGGCACCGTCAGTGGGGACTGGTCATCTCTTAGCTGCCATGGCTTATTTTTTTTATTTTTTTTATTATGGTCGCTTTAAACGTGCACGATTTACTACATTGTTCTCACATGTATAATTTCAACATGAATGATGTAACCAATATTTTGTAACAATATTCTGATTTAAAAGAGTGTCCATGGAGTTTCTTGCCCGTTCTTCTTCATAGGAACCTACTACGCTTTGGAATGGGCAACTAGCTTCATCTTTCTGACTGACCGACCCCTTGACATTTCAAAAGTACCTGTAATTGGTTTATTTGAAATAAATGATTTGAGTTTGAGTTGATGGCAATAGGCTCGCCCCTATTACATGGAACTTATAAAAAAAGACATAACTGGTGAAATGTGGGTGTACTAAAGTCAAAGTCAAATAATTTATTTCAATTAGGCACAAAAAGGCACTTTTGAACGTCAAAATTTACAAACAAGTAATAATAATTGATTCTAGTCGCCCCTTCCAAAGGGTAGTTTTCGTATAGTGAAGAATGGGCAAGAATAGGCAATAATGGGCATACTACAGGTACACCTCTGCCCTACCCTACGGGGAAACAAGGCGTGATGTTATGTTATATTATGTATCTATAGTAGGACCATCCATTAAGACGCGCCGGACTCCGCTCCGAAAGTACAGCTTACAGTACAGTAATCCCGGAGTGGGGCACGTCTTCATGGATGCCACTATCTGTACCAAGTAGGGTGCTTTCAGTTCGGTCATTCATCATCATCATCATTTCAGCCATGAGACGTCCACTGCTGAACATAGGCCTCCCCCAATGATTTCCAATTTGGCCGATTGGAAGCGACCTGCATCCAGCAGCTTCCTGCGATCTTTATTAGGTCGTCTGTCCACCTTGTGGGTGGACGTCCTACGCTGCGCTTGCCGGTACGTGGCCTCCATTCCAGAACCTTTCTGCCCCATCGGCCGTCAGTTCTGCGCGATATGTGCCCCGCCCACTGCCACTTCAGCTTGCTAATCCGTTGGGCTATGTCAGCGACTTTAGTTCGTTTGCGGATCTCCTCATTCGGTCATTCGGTTAGGTCATTACCTACATCAAAATGCTCAACGGGATATTTTAACTAACAGAGTACGACAAAATTGGACCTAAACATTTGAATAGGTACCCAACCTATACATTTCCAGTATATGCTGACCTCGCATTGTACGGAAATCTTAAACGAAGCGAGATCAGCATAAACTGGAACTGGAATAGCTTGATAAGCCGTGTGTACAAGAATGATACTCGAAAAGTACACAATAGACATGACGTTTACTTATCCATGTAAACAATACTTAAGTGTCCAACTTAACTTGATACTCGACTATCTAATCGAATATATTTTTGTATAGGACCTACTACAAAGATTTAAATCGTTAGATTCACCCTACCGCGTAGTATCGTGTTACACAGTAACTGGGTTGTGAAGGTCAGTTAGGCAGTCGCTCCATGTAAAATACTGGTATTCAGCTGCATCTGGTTAGACTGGAAGCCGACCCTAAAATAGTTTGATTCGTCCTACCGCGTCAAAAGATGGTCTCTGACTTTTGAATACCATTGTCTCGCTCACTCATACTGACAATTGTATCTATCGTTTCATGCAGGATGCGTGAGCTCACTCTTTTTCGCGAGACCTAAGTACGGTGAAGGCAAATCTAACGACTTCAATAGATGAAATACAAAACAATTTAATGTAGTTCCTTATTCGATCTTCCTACTATAATATATATATATATATATATATATTTTTTTTATAATAATATTTAAAAATGTAAATCATAAATATATATAACATATAAATTTAATATTATTACATTATAACCTCAGACCAATAAAAAAGTATAGACGGAACATTGCGCTCAAAAAGTGAAGCACGTAATATGAAGACGATTCGGCAATATGAAGACGGCCGCGCGGAAGTCTGCCGCGAGTGAGCGAGTGTGCAAGACCTAATTTTGGTGAAATTATAATTGCGAAATTATGCCGTCCTGCGTCATAAACTGCTGCAAAAATAATTAATGTTTTCAGAAAAAGTCTTCTGGGATTACTTTTCACAAGTAAATATCCGATTTGATGTGTAATTTAAACAAAATCGTAAAATGTTTGTCATCATTTCTCGGAACAAGAATTCTAGACGCCATTGTGTCAGTGTTGCAAGTTAAGATCATTATCTTTTCCCAAAAGTAAGGGAAATTTATTGGTAATCAGGATATTTTTTCAAACTTAGAAGATGAACATAACGTGTATGGCGTAGAGCACCAAACAACTTTAATAAGACCTGTAATTAATAAATACATAAACATAAGATTCCACCATATTGCAAAACAAGAAACTTTATAGGTGATGACTCAAAACGCCAGACATATAAAAAACTGACACAGCATAAGGGGCATTAATCATTTTAATTTACGTAGGTTTTGTATGTGTTGTAAAATTTATTATTGATGTTAATATTAAAATAAATGACTCTCATTCAACTTAATTATCTTTCATTTCATTCACCCAATACAAATAAAACACAATACTACAAAATAATAAAACTTTTCATTCAAGTCTATGAACCTAAGTATATCTCTCGCACTTGGGAGTCGCAACACAATGCTTGCAACATTTTTCTCTAGCACACATGCGCAAATCTACGATATCTTACACCGAGTTACGCACACAAAGCCGAGAATTGGCCTCAGTTATTTCGTCGCGATTGTTTACGACGGCTCCGTCTATACTTTTTTATTGGTCTGAGATTATAACTGAGAAAATTTTGTATGTTTGGATTGTTTTTTACTCAATCACGCAAAAACGGCTGGACGGATTTGAACGAAATTTGGCACATAGATAGTTTATAACCTGGATACTGTTTATACCGGTAGATCGGTTCCGTGGGTTAATTCGCGACCTCCACGTAGGCGAAACGGCGGACAAAAGCTAGTTATCTATACAAACAGCGCTACCCTGATAATGTTTCAAGGTACAATGGTGTCGGTAGTTGCACAACACAACGTTGTTACAGAACAACTGGAAACACTTTCTAATACCCTTGTTAGATTGAAATCGTTTGTTTGTGATTGCAGTTGATTTTGAATCTGATCGATTGTTTAAATTGTAGCAACGTTTGGTAGTTAGGAGCAGGGATGTTACGGCGTTTCGGTTCCAATTTCGAAAGGTCGGAACTTCAAATTAATTTTACACCAATAAAATTTGAACCGGAGTTATGCCGATGGTCGAAAGTACAATATGCCACTTCTAGAGTCACTAGATTTGATTTAAATTAAGTTTATTAAATTGCCGCAATTGTTAAATTATCACCTCCTTAAGTAGATATTACTTAAGTATGTTATAATATTTGACTGATTAAAGAGACTGAATTGTATTTCTATTGTTTTATTAAACCTATCCGTAACACATCTTTCTTCTACTTCCGCATCTGACTCCGGTTTCGGTTTCGACTCCAACTCCGGTTCCGACTCCGATCAATCAAATTTAAAACCTCCAACTCCGATAAAACGAAAAATTCAAATGTTTATTGCTCAACACAGCACATAATCATACATTTCTAGATGTCAAGTGAATGCGCAGTCCACTGTGTTGCACCAATTGAGGCATGCAAAATATTTATTAAAATTCTACGCACCATAAAAATGATACCATTTCTTAAATTCACATTGATAAGTTATTCAATTTCAAAATACTACCATACATAATGTCATAAATTCAAATCATTATGCATGTAATGTCGACTTCCGGTTCATCCCTGGTGATGACGGGTATAGGAGGCTATGTAGGCCTAGTGGTCGTTAGTATGACTACTGAGCGTGAGGTCATGGGTTAGATCACGCCTTGTTTCCCCGAAGGGTTGGGCAGAGGTGTACCTATAGTACACCCACATTTCGCCAGTTATGTTTGAGTCCCATATAACAGGGGGCGAGCCTATTGCCATCAACCGGGCACAAATCCAGACTCCGGGCTGCTACTGAGTAATTCCAGAAGGAAAAACCCAATGACACGGCCCGATCTGGGAATCGAACCCAGGACCCGAGGAAGAGGATTCTATGATTATAATTCTACGTATAGCTATTTGTTACGGTCGCGAATCATATGTAGATCAACATAGAACCTGATACTGACCTGCCAATTGCAAAAATACGTAAGAAAATTTGAATTTCGCGGGCTGCCCTGACGCTTCCGCCTTAAGTGTTTTTGTTGTTTTTGTCCTTTTGTTCACGCACTGGAGCCACAGATTTTTAGTAACTATTGATAATTTATGGGCCAAGCACATTTTTGTCCTGGAAAATATCCCGTCTTCCGTAGCACAACAACAGGAGCGGTGCCGCGGGTAAATGCGCGGGTAGATACGTCCGTAGAATATTAATAATTAGGTAGCTACAAATAACTGACGGACTCCCTACAATGACCGAAATACTGAAATACGACCTAGATGAGTCATTAGATTTGGTCTAGATTTTCAGATTTACGACTGACGTAAGTATTGTTCTAGAGCTTGTAATTATGTTGGAATTTATCAGATAATGCCTGTAACTGCAGCTGTATAGATAGATAAATCGTTTATTTAGTGCACACAAAAAACAGCACAGCATACAAAAGCACGATTAAATGATTACTAATTAGCTATTAGGAAATAGCTGCAAGGTGCCAATATACAAACAAATATCATCATCATCATCAGCCTATAACGTTCCCACTGCAGGGACACGGCCTCCTCTCAATGAGAGGGAGTGGGCTACAATCCACCACGCGGGCCCAGTGCGGATTGGTAGATGTCACATGTCTCCGAATTTTTGGTTCTAGGACATGCCGGTTCCCTCACGATGTTTTCCTTCACCGTTTTGAGAGCAGTGGTGATGAAATAAATTACACAAAGTAATGCGCCTGTCTGGGTTCGAACCCACGACTTACTGTTCGTAAGTCGGGGCCGCCACCACTGGGCCAACGCTGCTCAGCAAATGTAAAACGAAGAAAACAAGAAATTGTGATGACACTATTGGCTATGACACACTTTAAAATAATGGATTAACGAACATAAAAAAAGTGCGGTGTGCGACTCAAGGTTGCACCAAATGGGAGTCCAGCTCAGCATGTGCCAGGCAAATATACCTGACGCTGATATTCTGCTGAATCCCTGCAGTGACATACGGACGTCGAGTAGACGAGATAAATATGCGAGTTATTGGTGTTGTGGAAAAGTGGAATGTGCGGAGTGAAATGTAAGTACACCCGCAATTTAAATATTGTATTCTACAGTAAAGTTTAGCATTTCGAATATTCACAATTTCAAAATTCAAAAGTCATTTATTCAAACTAGGCTGAGAATCAGCACTTTTCGAACGTCAAAATTACATAAGACAGTCCCCCAAAACGCCTACCCT
This sequence comes from Xanthia togata, assembly GCA_963853775.1. Taxonomy (NCBI): domain Eukaryota; kingdom Metazoa; phylum Arthropoda; class Insecta; order Lepidoptera; family Noctuidae; genus Xanthia; species Xanthia togata. The sequence goes on from OY970816.1 coordinate 9,882,990, forward strand.
TCACCACTTCCTAGTGCATTTGCTGGGAAGAAGAAGTGGCGCAACAAACTCCCCAGCTGCACAGCTGTCTGTTCAGTTAGGAAAAAAAATGATTCTATACAATGATTTATAAGATAATTTACATTACGCAAAATAACATTTAAATTATAAATTAATAGCCATATGACAGCTAGCACACGTCAATATACCAACCAAAAACATCGAGAACTATACTCAAGCAGAAATAAAAATAACTAAACGTAAAAAATATCTAAAAAAAAAAAAAAAAAAAGGCATAAAGGGTGTGCCCGCTTACATAGAGCTGTAACTAGAAGTTATAATTGATAAACTAGGACCATCGCGACATCGAGGTAAAATAAATAACTGTCGAGGTCGCTAGCTAACCACATATTGTAATACAACTCATTAAAAAAAAACATTGTAATGAGTAGATTATGTCAACGGAAACGTTCCTGTTCGATGATTATGGTGTATTTGATGTTCAAATCCTGTTATAATAAACTAATAACATCACGCCTGTATTCCTGAAAGCCTAGACGTAGTAGTGTATAAGTAATGATACATCCACAATTTGTTAGTCCCATGTGATTAATCTAAAAACCAGCATTATGCGCTAGCGCTGAAAATAAGGTTATTTTTTCTTTTTCCTTAATATTTCCACATAGATAGACTCTCAGTACGATACTTAACACCCTCACAGGATCGGACAGGGTTTTTTAATATTTTGTATAGATGTCAACGCCGGTTGTCACTGTACACCAGCGCTGGGGCTCTGTCTCGCATAGGGTCGCAGCATTATGACCAGGGTTAGGATATAGGATAACCTTACTTTATTCTGGTAGTACGGTCCCGTGGAATAATTCCCGACCTCCAGGCGAAGCCGCTGACAAAATCCTGTTTTGATCTTCGTTATATCTACTATAAAAAAAAAGCTACCTACCATATCCCTCAAAAAATTTACGATATGGTAACACGGGAGCCCATGAATGATTCATGATACATTTCACGGTGTCCGTGGCTTTTTGGTCGCCATACATTCATGCTAAATTACAGGCATCGTATTTCTTTACGTTTAACTTTAGAATTTTAATTTTGACACTTTTTAGTTCGGTGAACAAACGTCGTTAGAAACTCTACAGATTTTGTGAAGTTTTAAAATATTTTGTAAAATGTCATACGTTTTTATTTCAGTGTGTATTTTTTGTAGTAAACGCATTTATTCTTTGGACATTTGAATACTTACCAATTCAGTTTATAAATTTAATTTAATTTTTATCAAATATTAATTTTTGTTTTTACTCTCTAAATATTAATTTAGATTTCAAAAATATGCTGGTATTGGACAAACCACCGCTTTGCTTTAAACACACCCACATGCAAGGCAATACACAAAAAGTAGAAATAAAACAAAAAAAATAGTTCTCTCCAACATTTATTGGTCGAAAAATAAATTAAAAACTTTGGATTTCAACAAAGGCCCGAAATCGTACAAATAAATACCTACAGGGACTACACTTATTTTAACAACATATTTACAAGTTATTTATTACCAAATACTTAGTAGGTACATTTATTTTTCGAACCTCCAGTACTATTTTTACAAATCTCATTTTGATCACGGTTTCTAAAACGATGCGCTCGAAAGACCCACGAACTCTAAAACCCAACACATTTTCTATAATAGTCCAAAAGTGCGTTTTGCCCTCACGGCTATACACTTCAAGTGATAAATACCTAAATTTAATAATATCGAGTTGTAATATCTACAGAGTGGACTGGTCCTACCAATACTGCAAGCCAAATATCCATGAGGAAAAAGAGATGACATTACATTCTGTCTCTTTCTAACCTGTGAATATTCGACGTGTAGTGCAATCGAGGCCATTTTCTGCGGCACTGTTCTAGAATCCGTGGCCTGACTTTTTCCACGAGGCCTCAACTCATTTATACCAATTGAATGTGCTCAAAATTGTTTTATATTACAATAGAATAAAATATTGCAGTTTAAAGCATTGAGCATAATATTATTACAGTGGAAAGCGCAAAGGAAATGTATTTTTTTTCAATATGGCGATGTGGATTTGACGGCTCATTCAATTGACAGAATGTGTTGGCCTGGTGAAACTTTTAACCAATTTCGATAACAATTTTCTTTTATTACTATTCGTCCCATAATTTAGGCAGAAAGGCAGAGATTTTGTTAAAAAAAAAATCTAACATTTTTACAAAATGTTTTGAAAAACGAATTCATATTTTTTAACAGAATTGTGAATGTATGAATTAATATGGACATTTATAGTTTTAGAAAAAAATAATTACAGCATTTAGTAATACTTTTTACAAATTAAATATTTTATTAAAATTAAGTTCACGAAAAGAAAAAAAAATCCTCTGCCCCTACCGAGTAATTTACATTTTTTTTTTCCAAATCAAACCAGAGACATTATGGCCGCGTATTTTTAATAATTACAGCATTAACTAACAATACAGCTGCAAAATATATTGTACAGTACACTAACGGTTTTTACCGTCGCCCTACAACCTATTAAGTATCTTCAAATCGTTAGGGTCCCGTAGATATTAGAGGAACAAATAAAAAACATATTCCAAAATTATTCAATTTCATTTCAGGGTTATCTTTTTTGAGCAAAAAAATATTTCGGTGTTTAAAAGTTTTTCGATGAAGAAAATGTTTGTTCCAAAAATATCTACAGAACCCTCTTTCGCGTGGCAATTCACGCACTCATTTTTATTAATATCCATTTTTAGGAAAAGTGTGGATTTTGAATCTTTTATTTTCGTTTTAGGAAATCGTAATGACCAATCTAGTGACCCAAGATTTTAAGCTTATTTCACTAATGCTAAGATTAGTTATTTTTTACAAAAATACCTTTAGAACAGTTTAAAGAGGTAGCTGAAGCTTTTTTATATTTCTAAAATTTTCTCGCTAATAAAAAGTTAAAAAAAAATTAAGTACATCGAAAAAAGTCTCAAAGAAATCTGAAATAAGTACAAAAGTATCAATAAATTAAAATGTAAAACCTATATTAGCGATCGCTAGTAGCACCAATGCGAATATTTCTTAATAAAAATGGAACTTTATTTCATTAAAAATACTAAAATGAAAAAATAGTAAGAGCAATGAAGTGCTATTAAACTATCCTTATAAATAAATTTTTGATACAATTCATCCTGTTAAATAAAAAGTTTTACATAAAAAACAGAAATAATAATATCGTTAAGTAATCCATTTTCCAGTCTTCGATCAAATATAATTCACCTATTTGAACTTATTAATAGAAACCGGCTAGTTATAGTTCATTGCTCTTGCTTTTCGAGTAAAACAAGATTATAAATACAGAATTGGGTCATGAAACATTTAGATTTTACAACCTTTACTGAGCAAACAAACGTTATACCAACATAATTCGTTGAAGCTTTAAGTTTTTAAGAAAAAAAGATTGACAAAAAAAGAAAAAAGATTGGTTATGTTTTTTGCAAAAAAAAAAAACTTTTAAAGCTTCAACGAAAATTCGATAAAACCAGGCACAAGTTTTAGGATTGTTGCTCTGAACTTGAGTTACTAGATCGATCATTTATTTTAGTATGAACTAACAATTAGCGTTAAAGGAAATTTGTCACAGACAATTATAATTTTAGGCTTACACAATATCAATTATTTTTTAAATAATTCCCAGACAGAAATCTATGTCATGCATAAGATTTGAACTGATTGGTCAAATCTGTTATTATAACAGAAAAATTAGTCAAATGCTGTTATAACTAAGAAAAAAAAAACACATTCTGAGGCCGTTGCACTTGTTACATTTTGTAAAAAAAACAAGGTTGTATCGTTTTCACATAGTAGGTATTTATGTTTCACAAAATAATATTTGTCGAGGAGGTAGTAGAATTATTTTTAAAACAAATTTAAGAGGTTGTATAGGTTATAATGAACTGTAAAACAAATTAACATAGATTAGAACAATTAAGACTGACAGATATTGCCTAAGTAGCCATTACAATGATAAATGCTGTCGTAAGCAATTAAAATATACCACAGGCTCGTAAGATTGGCTAGTACAGGCTACATTTCTAATCAGATAACTTTTTGTTGCGGATTTTAAATAACAAAATTTTACAAAAAAAAAAAATTACATTCAACGGATTGCATTTTTTTATTTTTGTAAAATGTTACTTTATTTTATTTTTGCGACATATTTTTTTAAATTTTCGACTTAAAATTCTAATTCCTGTCTGGGAAACATTTCAGCGTTAAATATAAAAATTATGTTTTTTTTTTCATTATAAACTAGCGGACTGATTTTCTTTCGAGATTCTGCAAATGAGGTCATCATTATAATTAATAACAATAATCAGGCAATAATTATTATTTCTAAGTACACAGCACAACTAATCAAAACTAATTAGAGAGATTACTAAGAAAAAATGTTTGTTCGTCACGTTGAGTTTCAAATTGTATTGAGATTTTTTAAATGCATTGTCAATAACTAATTACGGGTCGTCAGAGTGAAGGCCGAAAGTTTGACAACCAGTCTTATCAAGAGATATCTATCGTATTACCCAGTTACTGGGTTGTGGAGGTCAGGTAGGCAGTTTTACACTGGAAGCCGACTCCAACACAGTTGGGAAAACTAAAGGCCGATTGAATTTTTGTCAATTTATAATGTCATTCTGCTTCACTACTCTACCTTTATGGTATTATTATTCAGTGTTGCAAATAAATAAAAATACACCAACATGATTAATATGACACTTCTGTATGCACCCTAAACTAAAAAATACGTGTAGGCCTAGTGGGTCTAGACCAGTGGCAATCGCTTTCAAAGCTTTTCGTATTTCTACATCGACTTTGAATTGACATAAGCGTTTCGGTAGCATAAGCCATCATCATCCTTGCAATCATTTTTGACGTTTCCATCATCATTAATCACTCTTAGAATGTCACTTTATCTGGCCTTCTGGTTGACGAGAAAGTTGCTTAGTACTTGGAAGTTCTAAGTACTGTGAGCTAGTGACCAATGTGGCTTTAATTGTCATTAGCGTAAACATTCTCCTTTTTAAGTTCTTTAGTAGGTACTTTGAAGTATCTATCCAAAATGTCAGTTGTCAATGTGAGTGCAAAATGTTTAGTTATTTTTACTGGAAATGCAGAACTCTGTTCCTCAATAATATTTCATTTTTTTGTTTGTAGAGCTTTTTAAAAAGAAAAATAGCGTGTCTATCACCATGTTAGTAATTGTCGGAACGACATCAAAGCTGTCTTTAATGTTTAATTGATAATGTTAATGAAGGATCATTAAAGGACCGTCGCGCTACCGCCTTGAATAACTTAGCGTTTTTCTACTTTCAGCGTACTAAAGTACTCGAAATTGGCCCGTGGCATTTGTTGTATATAGTTATAAAGAATGGCAGCTATCACTGTGTTAACTAGTTATTATTTAATAGACATAATAAGCTGCTAAAATTAACTAATGAAGAAACTATAGCAATAGATTTGACAACAGAAACAAGTGTTAATGAAGTAAGTTTACAATGTGATTTTGAAAAGACAACCCGAAATAGAGAAAATGATAAACTAGGTATGCACAAAAAGTAAATTTGTCGCAGGATATCTTGAACCCAATTTCATATTATCCTTAATGCATCGCCCCTAAACTGATATAGACCTACTAAATCAGATACTCTTATAACTGGTGTAAATTTTGGTACACCTATTAGTACTACAAATCATCGTTCAGAAAGAGAAGGTGTTAATAGTTATGCATCAGAAAGAGACGCCACTAATGCATTTAGACCGTCGTCAATGAAGGTATGAACTCGCTATAGATTTTGGTATGTACTGGGATTTCAACCCTTTGAAACCCAATTCATAGGGTTTATCTGGTCATTATGGGGTATTAGCCTTTCCCCTCTTTTCATGGCATTCATTCATTAATGAGTTTGCTATAGACATAACAAATTTCGTAGGTACTAATGTTTGATATTTGTTTTAAAATTTGATTTGAACCATGGCCAAATTATAATAACGGAACATATGAAACAGCAAATGGCGAATTAAAATGAGACTTTTGATAATTGCGAAGGTCTAATTGTAGAAAAAACGATGATGTTAATGAGGAATAAAGTGACGGGAAGATGGACTTAACGATAAAACTGTAACCATTCAATCAAAAACAGTAAAAGATGAATTTTGACTATGTTTATAGTAATACATTAATTGATTTAAACATGGGTTTAGGTATGCTGCAGAACATGGAGATAAAACAGATGAAGATCGTCCACAATAAAATAACACAATAATTAACACATACACCAAAATCTCGCTAACTCTCTCGCCACTCTTAAAATCAACACAATAACCATAAAGAATCATTTAGCTAACAAAAACTATCAAGAAAAGAATATCTTAGATATCTAAAAGATATACCATCGAACCGATGCAACGATTTTACGCTCATACTGGGAATGAACTCAATCAAGGCCAGCCATTTTTTATTCAACGTAAAAAAACATTATAAAATGCTATCGTGTAATGGATTACCCGGAAAACTTTAACAGATTCAGAATGTGAATTGAATTGTGTGAGATTTTAAAAGCGGGATAAAGAAGTTTTGATGAAGTTTGCAGATATTTAAGCATATATGACTCATAAAAGTATCAATTGATTTGCCACATAGCGGTAAGGAATCATTCGTATTATTCGATTTGATACGTAGAAGAGTATTGAGCATGAATCATCTGGGAGAGTTATTAGATGGATACCCTGAAGACGATCAGGGTCAATTTGATACATAAGGTTGAGAATCGCAGTTTTTGGGGAAACTATGTAAAAGCTTCCATGACAATACCAGAAGAATATTATGATAGGATCACCAAAGCGTATCGTGTTATGAGAGTAATTGGTTTGTGGATGTCAGATATAAAGTCGCTCCATATAAAATACTGGCATTCAGTTGCATTCGGTTAGACTGAAAGCTGACTCCAACATAGTTGGGAAAAGTCTAGGCAGATGACGATGATTAGGATAGGTAGGTAATAATTTTCCAAAATTACCTTAAGCTAAAAACGAAATTTCATAAAAGCTATGAATAAGAGGGAACATATTAACAAGAGAGATGTTTAATTACAAAGGCCAGTACAGTTGCAAAATGAGATGATTAAAGCAATATATCAGGGCTTTAGAGTTTTACTGGCTGGTGCGACTTGAAATAATCTACATTGTGTTAACTCCTCCATCCCAGATCGACCACAAAACAGGTCAAAAATAAACCTTTTGTTTTGAATCGCATCCAATAAATAAATCCACGTAAGATTCAAAGACTTGAGTTTCAGTAACATTATTAAATAAAAATAGCCTGCCCACCATATTTTCTTGACTAACTGACGGGGGCATCAATCGCTTGCTTTGATGTCAGTATTCAGTGAATCGGCTCATTTCTTTACAGAAATGTCCGTTATAATTTAAAAATGGTATCCTCTTAACGGTTACTTTTAAAATGTGCTTCTTAAATATATATACATATAGCGCCAGAGGATGAGCCCTTGAACGAGAAATGTCAATGGATGGATGGATTTTTGTTACTATTTCATGCAAAAACTACATAACGGATTTGGATGAAATTTGGCACACAGTTTATAACCTGGATTACACATGATATAGAATACTTTTTATCCCGATATTCCCACGGGATCGAGACTTATGCGGGTGAAACCGCGGGGCACTGCAAGTAGACAATAATATAAAATTATATTTTTCTTTGCACCGTAATAAAAGACGAATATCGCTGTCGAAGGAGGCCTAGGAAACCTGATGACCTGGATGAGCTCATGAGAGAAGAAAATTTAACACAGAAGGATAATACAATTAGGAAAACTATGAGGAATATTTGCATAGTAGTGTTTGAAAATACTCAAAACTATCTCAAACTGAAATTATGTAGTTTCATTGCGAAAACTGTGACGAGCACTATATATAAAGTTACTCGCATAGACAAAAAATTGGCAAGTAACCTCAAAAGTTCTTGGCACAGAAAAAAAAAAGTTATTTTATTGTTACCAGAACAAAATATAATCAATTACAATCTGCCGATGGCAGAATTAGTTCCAAATATAAAAGAAATGAAAGATAAAGAAATATGAACAAGCTGCTCTAGTGCGCGCTTAAAAAATTAAGTACTTAATTGCCATTTTTATTAGAAGCGTTTTATTATAATTATCATTTTTATCTTTTGGCAAGCCATTGATGTTATCGGTATCATAATTGTATACTTACATTAAGTTTTAAGACTTAATTATTAGTTAATTTTCGAAACAAATTAGCCAGCGGATCTAAAATTGTTTATGGTTTTATTGAAGTATCAATTTTTGTTCTTCATAACTGTACTGGCTCTACTATTTCAATATGTTTTTGAATAGTGTCTATGATATTATGGCCAAATTAATATTTTTTATTAAGACAAAGCGATATTATCAACATTTATTTTAATGACTGCTTCGGTCTAGTGGTTGCATGCACTACTGCTGAGCATGAGGTCCTTGGTTCGATTCACCGTTTGGGCAATATTATTGCCCTGAGCCTGGATTTGTGCCCGGTTGCTGGCAATAGGCTCACCCCCTATTACATGGGGCTTAAACATAACTCGCGAAATATCGGTGTATAATAGGTACACCTCTGCTTAAACCATCGGGGATTACTGGCGTAATGTTATGTTCAGCAGGGGGCGTCAACAAAATTTTGAGCATCGCTGTTCCAAAAATAACAAATGAACGGATGAGGTCGTTTCATTCACATGATTAATGTGTTCCTCTGATTTATCTTCTAGTTTCGCGTATAATTTAGTGCCATTTCTTGCTCATCCTCTTTTTATAATAACATACTGTTTTTTGTTATGTTTTGTATTCAAATAATGCTGTCTACAACTTTGTGATGGCTATGTTTTAGTTAATTTGTTTCTTTATGCGTTTTTTTTTTAAGATATCTACGTATGTCTACATAATATCCATATACTTTATAAATATAATATGCATCTGTCTGTCTGTCCACTTTCACGCCTTCACCACTTATCCGATCGTTATGAAATTTGACAGATAGGTAGCCAGTTGGTATAGGATAGGATAAGGACCTAAGCTACATTTCAACCTGGATAAAAAAAATATGAAATACAAAATGCACGCAGACGTATTCGCAGGCAACAACTACCTAGTCTAATGTAAAACAAAGTCACATTCCACATCTGTCTGTATGAGTGTGTGCTCTTAGTTTTTCACCATCATTCAGAGAATTTATTCCAGAAAGTATTGTGTATAATTAACTTATGTATTAGCATAGAAATCACGATGTTTTGACATATCGCCACATCAGTAGATCGCACCCAAGCGAAACAGGCTAGCGCTAGTAACGGAATAAAGTTATTCCATCTTTGTGTCGATTTTACTGGTTATTTTGTACATATATCATAATAATAAAAATTATAATTGATGGATATAATTTGTATGTATGAGAGATAATTATTAGTTGTACAGAAAAGTTACTTTTTATTATAATAAAATGGATCGAGTATTGTAGACTGACAATTATATTATCTGTTATTGACGCTTCAATACTTCTTATATAATTTATTATTAATAGTCGCAGTCTGTATATAGTATGACCTACGTTTACCCCCGAGGCTGATAAGTAGCTTATTATATAATAATCAATATCACTAGAGTCACATTCAATCGTAATATCAAAATAAGAAGGTGATATTATTGCGTACCTAACTTTTGAAAATAGCAATGTAATCAGTAAATAAATTTCTCAGTAGCAGCCCGAAGTCTGAAATTACATAACATAACATCACGTCTGTACACGTTTTTTTTTTTTGGGGTGGGAAATCATCAAATGACTCCTCCCGCTCTGGGTGGAGCGGGAGGGCGTGTCAGACTCTTACTGACTAAAACCCACCCGTGTTCCTTCTCTTGCCTGTGCAATGCCAGGGGGCCACGGTATCCCTTTCGGACTTTCCCGCAATCCCGGCAGGCAATGGTCTCATCGGACCCCTTCATTCGCTGACATCTCTTTGAGGCGCGCGTGGAACACAACGCGCCATCGACCCAGGCTTGCCTGTACACCCTAAGGGTCAATCCGAGTTGAACCTTTATTACACTCACATTACGCCAGTTATGTTTAAGTCCCATGTAATAAGGGTAAGCCTATTGCCATCAACCGGGCACAAATCTACATACCAGGCTGCAACTGAGAAATCCCCCAATAACACTTTTCCCGGCCTGGAAATCGAACCCAGGACCTCATGCTCAGCAGCAGCGCTAACGACTACTAGACCAACGAGGAAGTCTGAAATTATTGAACCTAGTTAATTAGAAAAACTTGCCCAATGGCACATAAACATGACTAAGAAATGATCATGGATGATGATTGGGGACAACAAGCGTGATTTTAAGAAAAGTTATGCAATAAAAATCAATATAAATGAACCAGTTACTGCACACGTTATGCAACTCAATCAGAGATCAATTTATAATGCATTCGCTGACGGCGGAGGTATTTCAAATGAAATACTGTACAAAGTTTTAATGAGGACATCAGTACAAAATGAATACATGAACGCGAAAATATTATCATTGATCGGACGTCAAAAAAGTCTTTAGTGTCTTTGAAATTGGCTTTAATGATTTCGAAATAAAAGATGGTGTTCAGAATGTAAAGCTTATTGAAAATAGATAGCTTTTTCATCATTATAAACCAACACAAACAAAAGAAGGGGATGATGTAGGAAAAGAAACGCTAGCAGTAGTAATAAAGAATCATAATCTGCCAGTCTCACCAGAAGAAGCCGAATACCATTATTTTACATAGACTGACTGCCTATTTGACGGCCATAACCCAGTTATTGGGTAACACGATACTCCCTGGCAAGACTGATTACTCGTATCAGACTTGCAGGGCATCTGACTACCCATTATGACTGCCAAAGATCTACGAATGACAGCAGGACCACACCAGCAGCAGTAATAAATACTCACAAATAAAGGACCATTATTAGAGGAAGAAATAACTAAAAAAACAAAACACCATCTAAACATTAAGAAAATGTTAGTAGAAAAACAAATATTTTCAAATATCGAATTCGATAAATCATTAAACGAAGACGTGTCTGTGTCGGTACAAGATTCATTTGCATTTATGCTGTTCGAAATTAGAACTACAAGAAAAATGGCCGACGTTCTTTGAGCGAATATATCAGAGAAGATAGATCGTTCTTTATTTTCCTTCAACTAGATGCGGTCAACAACCCGTTTGGCCGGTGAGGTGGCTATGGACATTACTTTCCTTTTTAGGAGAGGGCCGTGTCTACCATTAAGTTAAGAATTGCTCTAGCGAAGGTTTTTCTGACTCTTGGCCTTCCTAGAATTTTATCCCATACCTATTGATTTCGCTGTTTGAATAGCCAAGAAAATTAATTGTTTATCAAATTGTCACACCAAGGCAATTTGCCGTGTAATAGCCATTTCAAACCACTATCAAAGAATGACAGTTGTGATTTGAATATACGTAATTTCTAACGCGACGATATCATAAAATGTATGGATTTAAATATAAAAGAGCACAATGGCAGTCAATTTAATAAAAATAAATAAAACTCTAACTTTATATGTGTATATCTTCCACAAGTAGTTTCCATTATTTATAAATTGTATACAAAAGTCGACGCTTGCTATTTTAAGTATAGGCAATAAACCTAACGGGCCATCATCAGATATAAAGAAGATTTAATAGACCGAGCTATCTCCATTTGTTCGTATTAGTTATTAGTTATTGGCAAAATAGATAGTGACTATATAAACCACATAATTATTTGAGAGGAAATACCTAGTTGAAATATAATAATTATTGTTAAGTGAAAGATAATTACAGTAGAGAGATTTATGAACCTTGTTCTCCTCAAACGTCTTTTTAAAATCTGATAAACAATTAACATAGATATAAATCCAAAATGAAGAGAAAGGAGCCTCGTACAGATACTCAAAAACTAACAGAAGAGTATGAAATAAAAAATAATGGGAAATAATTAAATTTTATTGCAACAAAACTAGTCGCATAAACATTTTTAGATAAAACGCTTGGAAGATTTATGGCAGATCAACCAATAGTAGCAAAAGTGGCAGTGTGCGTCGTAAAACAGAAACCAGTTCAAATATTGTTAGAATTTCTTAGAAATAACAAAGAAATTAATAGTAAATGGGTTGTGGAGGTCAATAGGCAGTTGCTCCATGTCAAATACTGGTATTCAGCTGCATCTGGTTAGACTGGAAGAGAGCACAACCCCAACATAGTTGAGAAAAAGCTAAGGGATAATAATTATATTCATGAACAACGTAAGTAATGGAAAACACTGCTTTGTGATGGTGGATGAGAACGATTACAGTTTGGATGAGAATTTCAATAATTGAGTCATATTATTCATTTGAGTTGTGCAAGATATGACGTTTATATGAAATCAGTCGGAATATACCTAGATTTGGGTTTTTCAATGGTTGATAAGAAATATATACCTAATAATGTTGGAACAGTATGTAGGCAGGATATCTCCCCGTGGATTTTATTTTATTACAGTATGGCAGGATATAAAATTGAGATAATAAAAAAAAAATACAATGTTGGAACCATTGTTCAAATTATCACAGACATTAATACACCAGATATAAAAACAGTTAATGATGCAATTCATCCGAAACAGTACTTAATATGACCAAATGAAACTCACATAAACAATAAAACACTTCCAAATGATGAAATAAGACCAACAACTATTTCTACACCTGTAACCGTCATTAATATAGATACTGACAATAACACCAACATGAATTTGGACCAAGCAAGCAGCGCCGCGGGCCAAAACAATATCTTAGTAAACTATCTTTGTCAAACAATTTGAAATAGGTGCGCCAAAGACACGCCTAGTAATTGTAATAACATAAGTTTATAATGTTAAGGTTGAGTAAAATCTAGATACTGTAAGTAGACTTGAAGCTAAACAGATTGAAATTGAGGGAAAGTAGTTGTTACAGTAATAATCCTAACTAATATTATAAATGCGAAAGTGAGTTTGTTTGTTTGCTACGGTTTCACGCTAAAACGGCTGAACGGATGTGGATGAAATGTGGCACATGGGCAGAGACCATAACCTGGGTTATGAAATATAATACTTTTTATCCCGATATTTTTACGAGATCGAGATTTATGCGGGTGAAACCGCGAGGCGCAGCCAGTAATATGTATAATTATACCAGCCTATATTGTCCTACTGCAAGGCAAAGCCCTCTTCTCATACAGAGAAGGCACGAGCATTGATCGCCACGCTTGCTCAAGACGGATTGGCGATATCAGACTTATAATAATTTTAAGTCCACGCTTCAGTAATGTCCAAGAGAAACTTAGAAAGTACATAAATAATTAAAGTCACAATAATACTTGCCCGGATTTCCAGGCCTTAATAATTATGTCAAATTGAATTCTTGAAAAATATACTTTAAAATAGTTATGAGTAGGGCCTGGAACCGGTACCAAAAGAACAGATTCTGTACCGGTACTTAACGGTTATTGCCATTTCGGTACTTGGGTACCGGTTCCAGATGGGTACCGGTACCTAAAAAATACTGGTATTACTCGCACTCGTGGTTATTTTTCTAATGCCTATTAACCATCCTTTTTACTTACTATATCTGTTTTCTCACTCTAACTTACGGAAATATTTGTTTGGTACCGGTACAGTACCGATACTGATTAGAAATCCCAAAAGTACAGGTACCAATAGTACCGGGACTAAGTCTAGTACCGGCATGAATAGTACCGGTATTACGTCTGGTGCCGGTATTACACCAAGGCTCTTCCCAAAAATATCGGTATTTCAAGCCCTGGTTATGAATAACAGAGGTGACACTATACAAATTCAAACTTATTTTAAAACTCAATAAATGTCACATTTTAGCGTTTGAGGAACTTAAATTCAAGAGCAAAGATTATTTCATGCTGAAGAACCAACATCAGGAGAACTTTTGTAATTGACATGACACGTTTCAAACTTTTTTGGCATGAGATCTCCAAAAGTTTTGTTATAACATTAAAGATTATTTAATTAATTAATTAATTTTGATGATGACTCAGTTTTAACTTCAGATCAGTAGTTTTTTGTTATATTGTTTTTTGAAAGGTTTGAGAACATGTTTCGTTGTATAGATAGTGCAATCCACGACAATACGCCCCACTCCGCTCCGCTCCGTACTTAAAGTACTTACATCTTACAGTACTGTACTGTAACTCGCGGAGTGGGGCGCGTCGTCGTGGATGTGAACTATCTGTATGTGTAACTAGGTTTTCATTCGTACTTTCGGAGTTTATCTTGGACATTACTGACATCGGTGAAGGAAAACATCGTGAGGAAACCTGGACTTATAGTTAATAAAAGTCTGAAATTGTCAACCCGTCTTGAGTAAGCGTGGTGATCAATGCTCGTGCCTTTTCTGTAGGAGAAGAGGCCTGTCCGCCATTGCAGGCTTGTATACCAGACTAGTAGTTCATATATAATTAATTTGTCAGTAGTAGGGCGTGCGTGTAAGACCAGATGTATGAACGAAAACGAAGCAAAAGGAGTATTTAAGGATAGTGGCGTTCTGTAGTTTCTGTGTGTATAACTGGTGAAATGTGGATGTATTCTACAACCCTGTCCACCCCTTAGGGAAATACAAACGTGGTGTTATATTATGGTATATATATGAGGGATTTATTGTAAGTATCATTGTGTTCTCGCAACTAGCTAACTATCATTTAGCTGCTGCTATTTTTAAAACCAGCACGTTATTTACCGAACCGGTTACAGCGGGCCTTTGAGAAGTACAATCAACTTATAGCAGGCTCACAGTGCCGTTTTTATGTTTTAAGTTTGTAGGCCTAAACGCGCGAACATTTACTTTATAAAAATGTTAAATTCATTCATTTGCTGACAGACAACGCACATCCTAAGCGGGTGGGTCTAGAAGCATGAAATTTTGCACAAGAGTTCCAAGAGTTATATAGCAAAAATTAGCACTATGGATTTTTGAAAATTCAGCTCCTAAAGGGATAGGAAATAGGGGATAAAAGTTCGTCATTTTTGCCGATGAGAAATACCATTGGGCACACAGCATATGGAATATAAGAGCAACAAAAAATCGAGAGACTAAGAGATATGACGAAAAGCAGATCTTAGTACAGTTAGCACAGTAGAAACGTTTTAAACATAGGTAAGACACGCTTGTAAAGATGTTGTCAAAAATTACACTACTCAGGACAAACATACCATTCTTCTGTTTCAATTTTTATCGTCTGGCTCTACACTAAAGAATCAATCTTATCAGAAATAGAGCAATAGGGTAGGGATGAAGAATTTAAACATGTGACAAGCATAGATTCCAATTTCTATGACCATCCTTAGCTAGAGAGATATTTTACAGTCGTTACGGGTAATAGAAGCCGGAAAGTCTACAAACCAAGTTTTACAACGGGAATCGTGTTACTCAGTAACTGGGTTGTGGAGGTCAGATAAACAGTCGCTCCATGTAAAATACTGGTATTCAGCTGCATCCGGCAAGACTGGAAGCTAACCTTAATATAGTTCGTTGGCTAGGCAGGTTTATATAATATGACACTGCTGTATACCAGTAGTATTCAGCTGCATCCGGTAAGACTGGAAGCCTACCCAAAATAGTTGGGAAAAGGCTAGGCAGATGATGGTTATAGCTAGAGTCGTCTCACAGGTTTATACTAAGAGGCAGCTCTAAAAATATTCTATAATATTAGTTCCCCCTACTCGAATACCAAAATGCAACTATCCTTTAATACTTCATAACTATGTCCACGATTAAATTATATCCATCATAAATCCATTTCTAAACTCATATACTCGTATATTTAAAATAATTTAATTAGCTATATTGCTGAACATAAAATTTAATGAGTTGATATATTTATTGTTATTATGATACAAGACAGCCACAGTATGGATGTGGCTTAGATTTTTGGGCCTTAATTAATAATTATATGATTAGTAACTACTGAGATGATGACTAATTATAGAGAAGTATGGAAGAAAAGGATATGTTGCTCCGACTCCAAATAAACTGGGATAAGTGCAGGAAATGAGGAAAATGTTGATGATGAAATGGTTAGTGAAGTTTTCCTTTGCTGAAGACACTGTATCTGATCAGGAATACAAATCACTTTTTCAAAGATCTAAACTTAATTCTCAATTCTCAATTCTTTATTGCGTACCATAATGTATACAGTTGGTAGGGAAACAGTTACATAAGTCTCAATTATGGACCCTGTCGGGCACAGCATAGATCAAAAGTAGGAGAGAGGAGGAAGAACGCTGGGTGTTATTATAGGTAGGAAGTCAAATAACCAGTTAGGTACTTGTATTTAGTAACATTTAAAAAAAAAGAAATCATTTTCTTTTAAATTATTAATTAATTATTCTTTCATTTATTATTATGTGATTTAATTATTTTTATGGCTAAGTTTTTTATTTATTGTATATTTATAATTTATCATTTAAGTATTCGCCTATACTATAGTAGCATTTGTATAGTAGCACTTAAGACTTCGTGCATCTTCTTCTTCTTAGCGTGTCGATAGCAATCTAAATAGACTCGGCCCAGAATTCGGCGACTTGTTCGTGCATCTAAAAATTTCAATAGTGGATCTGATCATTGGCAGCGGAAAGTTCAAGTTTTTGCCGTTTTAATAATTCACGTTAACATTTAAAGAATTAAGTGAAAAGGAGAAAAATGCCCAGTAATTTTGGCAATTTGCAATGTTAGAAAGTAGTAACTGATTTGATTGCGGCCTTTTCATAGAGAAACCGAAGGTAATTATTTCATTAAGTACAGCTACACACTGATTTGGCAAGGTACAGATAAAATTGATATAGATACTATTAACTTTCATCATAATCGCAGTAACTCCCATCAATTAAAATCAGCAAAAGTACGTTCGTTGTTTTTGCGCTACTAAATTCATCAATGAGGTTATTATCATGTCGGTGTCTTCAAACGCAGAGTTCTGTTAACTACTTTAATTCCTTTGGTTAGAGAAGACAAAGAATGTATTCATTGAAGTAAGATATAGCAACATTATCTAATTTAAAATAAAGAGTACTTATCATTTTATAGTTTTATCCATCCGACGTCCAAAGGTGCTGACTCTAACATTTTAATCATGCTTTGTCCCAGACTACTTGATAGTACCATATTTACGGACTGACATAATGAATGAATGAACTTCTTGTTTACAGAAAGACCTTTGTTAGACATTAACGTACTAATGACAAACGAACCCTTTCCAAAAACATCTTTATAGGCCACCAAAAAGACAAACCATTACTACAGTTAAAAAAAATAAAGACCACGACGTTTTAACAAGTCCCAAAACATCAAAAAGGTGTGTACAAAAAAAACCAACACGTCTAAATTATTACAAACATGCCAGGGAGATTGGTTCGTTCACAATCCCTTCAGACACTGAAAATAGCTTAAGACAAGTTTAAACAAACGAGCTGTACCCAGAAATGCTAAGTAGACGTTTAACTGTTTGGTTTAAAATAAAAATAGAAGCACTCAACGTCAGTCGAGACTTGGTTACTTCATATACCTGTGTTTGGGATTATATTCTTGCCTTTAAAAAGTTTCCGGCTGGAAATACGATAGGAATTGATACTTTAAAAGAATTGGTCCTAAGAGTATGCCCTGTGGGATCCCAAACTAGCATTTCATATTGCGAGAATTGTGAATAATTATTTTCAAAGCAATTTATGCCTAGGTTTTATATCCCAAACACTTGTTTGTTTACAAGCTGTGCAGCTTTGGAGCCTCACAAGGCATACCTTGTGGGACTCCAAAGTAGCATTACATTTTGCGAAAATTGTGAATAATTATTTTCAAAGCAATTTATGGCCAGTTTTTATATTCTAAACACTATTTTTACAAACTGTCGTGTTTTTTATATTTAATTGTCTGGATATGCCTGCATACCCATCGGGCATATCGTAAGTTGTACCGTCTAAACAATGCTTCAATTTTATTGTATGCCACAGGGAAGAAATAGTAAATCGGGTTTTAGGTTATTCAACTAGAAAACGCTTTCAAAAGATGAAATGGCTACTATGGTAAACTATATGGGTTACGCTTCATTATTGGCAAAGATACGGCTCTTAGTTCCAACTAAGACATGTTGGAATCAGGCATAAGGCTATTGTTCTCCACAATTTATTGCTTCACGCTTTCTCAAAAGGTTTGAGCAATACTCCAAATGATCTAATGCGTTAGCACAAGTCTAAACTATGCTTACAATTTGTGTACTTGGAACCAAATTTGAATATTTAATAGGTGATATGAAAAGGAGGCAGGAGATTTAAAGATAATAAATAAAGAAAATGAAAGGCAAGACATTATATTCAGCAATTCATGGTAGCAATACTCAAATATCTTCATGAACGTTCATTGGAGTTTGAACTTGTGCAAACAAGATTTTTTTATAATCTGTAATAATCTACAACAGCGGACATCAATGACATTATAAAGTAATTGTTATACCGTTATAGGATTTCAGAAAACTACTACGAGTAGTATTGGCTTTCTACACAGCTGTAAATCAGTTACACAAATTATAGCAGCTGTGTTTAAACCCCAAGTTAAATAACTTCAGGCGAAAACAGACTCAGAATTCCTACCATTCGACCACATAAGGAAATGATGAGATTTTTATTACCAAAGATATGAATACACAAAAGATAAACACTAAGACTATCGGCCGAATTTACATCTGCAACTCAAGTTTTTAAGTCACCATTAAGTATCATGCTGTCCTTATTACTTGAAAGAATGTTGAAGCGACAGAGTTACTTTGTTTAGGCATGCGCTTGACCACTATCTCTCGAGATGATAAGCGATGATGTGATCAACGATGGATCACGCTTGTCTAGAAGGAACCTACTCTCAAAGACATCATGGCTATCGGGAACGACAGACTCCGACAGTAAATTGCAGATCTTTACTTTAAATATATCCAAGTCACAGTAGTGGATGATATCTTGAAAGTCACGGGAAACACCTGGATAAGAAACGCACGGAATTGGCAAGTATTGCAGAAGATTCCGGACTGCAATGATGATAATGATGAAGTCATAGTAAGAATTCGGGGGTAGATGAATGTTTGCAGTAACTCACACCTTCCAAGTTTTCAGTATTGTGACACATTGTGTACTTACGTCAGTTGTGTACGCATTTTTCCTGGACTGAGGTGTGGTAAAGCATATTGTTTAAACCATCGAAGTGACTCGGGCGTATCTTCCGGTTACAACGTGTGAAATGTACACATAAGGAGATTTGTAACGATACCGATATCCGTCGAACAAATGTCAAAGTATTTTTTTATGGATCTTGTAGTTCTTCCTCTCACAAAGAGTAGACCTGTCTTGTGTGTCTATGGATCTTTAAGTTTCTGAATACGATTGGGACTGTTTTCACTGTAGGAGTAGAATATTTCGCCAGTCGTGGGAGGCTAAGCTCATTGAAGTAGGGAATAAGGTTCATTAGAGTGTATTTTCCTTTTCAAGGATTTGCTCTAAACGGTCTCAGCTTACTTATAGAAAGCAGTGACTTAGTAATAAGGAAGATGAAACATAATATTTGCTTAAAATTCGCCATATTCATCTTTCAACACACCAAAGTGTCATCTAAGAGGAATAGGCACATCTATTAAGTTTCCATTTGAGGAGAAATCCATAATTCTAATATTCTTTTTCTAGTTGCGCATAGCTTTCGAGAACAGAAATTCTACAAGTCACGCTTGACTGAGGCCTCATTTCCTACTATTTACTTTTAACGCTCAAATATGCTAAATCAGAAATCGATTTTCCATTACAATTTTAGTTTCATGGTCATCAAAAATCTGAGTGACAGAAACTGGGATTACTGGGAACCAGTACTAATTGTATTGACATTATACAAAGCTGGTCCAATATTCAGTCGTGGTATAAATCTAGGTATATGTAGTGAAATATCGTAAAACATATCGTAAGATTTTTTTGAGTATGAATGTGGCTATACGAGTAGCAAAATACCCAAGAGAGAATGGATGAATAATCTGCAAGATGATAGTGAGTGACTACGGAGATGTCAGCTGTTAAAGATCTATGAAAGAAGAAATCATTCTGTTTCGACACCAAAATAGATTGAGGATAAGGGAACGAGGATAATCATGAATATCATCTATGTAAAAGTAAGTTAGTCAACTGTGTATGTGTTCAACTTAACATCATAAATGCTCATACACGGCCGGATTCTATATTTAAACTCACATTTGTTTAGAAAACAATGCATGACCAAAGTCACTGTTAAAACCGTTTTGTTTTTAAAAGAGAATAAAACCTTTTTATGTGTCACGTTCTTTTTATCTTTAATTAGCTTTATTTTTGGAACGATAAAAAAAGACTTTCTTGACTGTTGTGGCCAGATGTTTTCATTATTCTTTAAAGTCAGTTGTCTGGTAACATTGTTCTTTTTGTAGTTACCATTGCTATGAAAATGATACCATTTTTCTTATTACTTCATAATATGTTAAATAATGTTATTTATTGTGTATAAATCTCTGAGAATTGAGACAGATAGCTTCGTCTGTCACATTCGGAATGAATTATTGGCTCGTCTTAGCTAGGTCGAATATCATTTCTATGTGATGACTCATTATAATGAGTTCCCTTCTCTAACCCTTGGAATATGCAAGTTGATACTTATTTTTCTGTATATTTAGAACCGTAATTAGCATTTATTTCTTCTGGCACACCTTTATCTTACTCAGTTTCCCTAAAAGACGTATCTGAGAGATTGCATTGTGTCTTAGCTTTACCTAAAATTGCGTCACGTTTCGTGGGTAGTGCTTAAGCTTTTCCGTTGTCTTTTTCACGTAAGTATTTATCTTATTTACGTGTTTTCTCAATACAATTTGAAACTCAGTCGTTTTCTTCTTAAAAACTACCTAAAATATATCAACTGTCACTATTGAGTTATGGCTAACAGAAAACCGGTCTATTTCGTCTACTATTTAACTATTTGACTATTTTGTTATTATGTTAAACATGGTTTTCACACGTTTTAGTAATGGCACCACAGTGCTTAATCCGTATTTTGGAAGAAAATGAAATTTTCATTGTCATCAAACATTTATGAAAATTCCATTTTTTCGAATAGGTGTAGGTGTCAGAATGATTATTTATTTAGCTATAAAGGCATGTACTATCTTTGTAACTTTATTTTGCTATTTTTATAAGAAAATGGCGGAATTCTGACATTGCATTGACTTTTACCGCCATTTACAAAGATAGTGACGTGCTTATTAGTCGAGCAATTTATTTTTCGTTAATTATAAGAAAAAGCTGAAATGCAAAAATCAGTCAAGAAAAATGAGGTGAAAAGGCTTCACTTTTAATACATAAAAGGTAAATATATCACATAATAAAAGCATATTATAAAGAGAAAAAATACTAAAACCAAAATCACAGTTTTCTAGACAAGATTCTTAACTTGTCCAAAGTTTTTCATTTATAATATAAATAAATTCTAATTAATGCATTATCCGTTGTGAAAATAATAAAAAAAACTTGTCTTTTGAACTAAAATTAAAAAAGCTACCTAATTTTATATACGTTTTCCTATATCTGCATTTTGATCCATTAAGAACCCTAAGTCTTATTCAAATATCCTTTGCATAATGAAAAATATAAAAAATCGTTAATTCCTAAATGGTTTAAGAAACCTAATTTTATCATACATGTTAACATTTCTTTATATATAAATATATTTAACTGATCGTAGACTACAGTTTGATGTCCTCTAATGAAATTAACTTCACATATTAGGTAGTTCGATTACTCAGTAGGCCCACTATACTTAGATAAAAATTAGGCTTTTGTGTTCCTTATAGACTAAACTTTTTTCAAATTGGAACTTGTTCGAAACTTCAGTTTTGCACATCCCTAAATCACCATTCGATTACTTACAACTCGATAAGATCCACAATCCTTAGGGCACATCACTAATGCAGTACACCACTTTAGTTTTTTATCACACAACGCACAGATTCACGTGTAAATTAGAGTGTCAGGGCGTAAATGCAGCGTGTGTAAAGTTTGTGTGGTGGCCGGGCCTGGTTTGTCGGCGAGGTCGGGACGCGGTGGTCGCGCCGCCCGGGCGCACATTCACCGAGCCAGCGGAGCTAGCACAGCACTCGCTGCCAGTGCCAAAGCGAGCGACGAAGCCAGCGCTGCCCCGCGAGAGTGAGACAACTCCTCACTCTTGATCACCTCATTCGGCGTCTTGTCATACTTGTGCGTCTTTTTAGTCACTGGCTTCATTGTTGTGGTCGTTGTGGTGGTCGCTGGGGTCGTTGGGGGCGGTGGGGGTGGCGGAGGCGTCGGCTGAGGCTGTGGCGCCGGAGACTGCTCCTCCGGCTTGCAACACACCCGGAACACCAGCTTCATATTGTGACTCAAACATCGACCCCCAATACGTCTATGCAAGTCATCTTTACTGGACGTCGATATAAAATAATAGTCTTTGCCCGGCAGGAACTCTAAACCGCCCGGTTGCGGAGTGAACGGCCGGAAGGTGATGGTAAAAAACATCAGTTTGTGCGGTTTGTCGCATATAGCGATTATTCTGGGATTCGGATTAGTTATTCTACACGTATCATATTCTTCTTTGCTCACATTATAAATTATATATTTTTCTGTGTCCTCCTCAAACGTCCCTGGGGTGTACACTGGACAGATTATGTTCACTTGGTCGTATTCGAACTGAGCGTTTCCTTTATTCAAGTCGAATACATGATCCGTGTTGTCTATTCTGAATATGCTGTTTGTTGTGTTCCAATGTATGTAGAAGGACTTCGCATAGTTCCCCATCACGCTCTCGATGAAGAAAATAAGCACAAGAACGGTCCACGGCGTGTGACGGAGCCCAAAGTAAGTAAGCGACACCATACTGACTGGTTTATTCGACTGGCATTATTCGACGAAGATGCTACGAAGTCGCTGTTTGCTACACACTATCGCACGTACACCAATCCATATTTATATTCCACGATCACTATACATCACTGAACGTCCACAATTTCACATATAAAACACGATCAATCCATTCAGAGGCGACGCGATGGGTCCTCCATGTTACTCCGTCCGCTAGATTCTATTCAACGATAAATGTGGAATTCCATAGGACGTGGCCCGTTCAAAACGCGTTGAAAACGACGCTTTCGTTGATTTTAACACTGGTTTGAACTTCACGGTTGTGTTAGACGGCTATTAGTGTGAGGATAAAGTTGAAATTAATCAATACATCACAGATTTTTTACAATACAGAGGTGTTCTTTGTATTGGGAACGGGCGACGCGGACTGGGACGGGCACGTAAGCGCCGCGCGGTGGTCGGCCGAACTACTGGAATGCGACCTGCGGGCTCGGTACGCATGCTCGCCCCTCCCGCGCCCCTGCACACCCGGGGTTACCGACGCGTTCCGAGCTTTGACGAGCTTTCGTTCCGTCGCCATTTTAGTTGTTGCCCTGTATGAAAATATAAGACGTTGTTAAACCCACAAATTAACTAACCAGACTGTATTTTTTTGTATAAATTGAATTATTTTCTTTCTTATTTTTCTATTATTAAATCATTTTTATTCAAAAGTTTAAATTAAGAGCTTTTTGGTTCGACACGAATGCATCCGTAAGCGGCCATTGAAAAAAATCCACAACTGGTTTATACAGTCGTAAAAGGGTATGACGCCGTACAGCAGACGATATTGCACACAATAATCATTTATAATTTTATGCTAATTATGCCAAATGATTTTATTTCGCATAAAATTTTTGTTTTTTGTCTCTCGATGTTATTAATGAAGCTCTTAGTATTCGATTTGTGGATTCCATTGTCAATTAAGAATCGATTACTATGGCCTAAAAGAATCTGTTTTTTTGTTGGTTGTCTTAAGATTTAGGATTTGATTGATTATTCATAAATTATTCTAATAACTATTAGATTATAGGTTATACATTACTATGCAATGTTTCAATTGTTTTGTCATTATTTTCTTTTGTATCCACATAAATGTTTAATTAACTGTGAAATTGTATTTTATTCACCATATGGAGAGTTAACGTACATACTTGTACCATATTTACCTAATTGGGCACAAAAATAAGGGTAGATAGCGGCCTCTACATTAGTTTTAAAGTAGCCACATATTACAATGCTTACTGTACATATCTACTAATAAAAATATGAAATGGTTACCTATGTTGGACAAAATATTATTTTCGTTTGAGATTCTCTCTCATTATTTATTTAGAGAAAAAGAAACGGTGAGTACTGTTTCATTCTTTCTTTCGTACAATCAATAATTATAATTTTAAAGATTACAAACATAAGTTAAGCTTATTATTTTACTATCCGCCCTGTATATCTTATATATCATTTTTTGAGACAAAATATATATAACTGCTTTATCAGAAATAGAACCACCCCTGCACAAGCAAGCGAGATCAATGCTCGCCGTGTTTTCTCTGTACATACAAGAATTGCCCTGACAGTAGAGGGATGATGGTAGCCGAATGCCGTGCGAATGGAGAAGCCTATGTCCAGCATAGGAGGAGAGTGCTTTAGGCTAAAGATGATGACTCTACTCTAAATAATACCTAACTTAGCTATGAATGAAATGTTCACGAGAATACAGAAAGACTAAAGAAAGAATGTATAACAATACTATTTTCCTTAATTTTCGGAACTACACAGTAGATGATACTTACAAATCTCAGGTCTGTGAGCCTACCACGAACTTGCAGAGTAAACGTTTTTAAAATTGAAAATACTCGGTTTCGCTCATAATATTAACTTAGTTTCAAGACTTTATTCATATCTATGGGTATACTAATTATGCTTGTCGCAAATATTTTAACCAAAACAATACAACATATTTTTTTTACATTATTATATTGTTAAGGCTCGTGCAGACCAGCGCGACGCGACGGTGCGACGCGACTCGAGCAATACAATTTTTAAGAAAACTTCACGTATAACAATAACCGGTGTCGCGTCGCGCTAGTCTGCACGAAGCTTTATATGGACACTTATGACAAATAATAAATACAATCTAATACTATGACATAATAATATATATTATATTATGAATGTACTAGTAAATAAAGGAAAAAAGGAGAAGGACAGTGGACATAGAAAAATTCGTCTGCACCGCTGTCAGCGGGAAAAGTGCCCAAAAATCTGACAGCTTTGCCACGTTGGATTCTTCGACCTTCAAATTGGCCAGCTTTCTGGTCACGTGAAGAGTTAACCAACAGCTTGGCGATGTCCCATAGTATATAATGTAGTTGTATATTTGTATTTTCGATGAACAAATCGTTGCTTTACGTTTATGTCGTGCGCTCATACTAGGACATTCCTAGCAGCAAGATAGTTATAAGAAATTTATGGATGTACGTAAGCAAGTAGTTGTCAGGCTAAAATGACATAAAAGTGTCAAGCAGTTAATGCGTCATTAACAAACTGTGTAATTGGCTATTACGACTTTCCGTAATGGTCCTAAGCAGATTTAATGGCTTTTGCAGACAATACGTGCTACAACAATAAATATGGTAGTTTGGTCTTGAGGCTTAATAATATAGGAAATTACGTAAACAGTAGTTTTGATTTAAAATAATATTGTCATAGCCTAAATTAACGCTTAGATTTATTTGATTTAAGTATTGCATTATTTTGATTGCCACCACGAGAGGCGATACTGAAATGATTGGGGTGCACCCTGGAAAGTCAGCCCTTTGGGTGGGAAATCATCAAATGACGTCTCCCGCTCTGGGTGGAGCGGGAGGGCGTGTCAGACTCTTACTGACTAAAACCCACCCGTGTTCCTTCTGTTGCCTGTGCAATGCCAGGGGGCCACGGTATCCCTTTCGGACTTTCCCGCAACCCCGGCAGACAATGGTCTCATCGGACCCCTGGAAAGTCAGCTCTACGACCACCTTGCTGACTGGCTAAAATTAAACCAAGATAATGAGCTGATTACATGATTATAATTCATGTCGATACGATAGTTCCATGCCAAGTCCAATGGAATTTGAGAGGCCTTTGTCTAACGTCGGAATGTAGATAGATCATGATGAAAATGTGTAATGTAGATAGTAAATTTCAAAGTAACTATGTATAAAGCATTAATCCTACTTATGTAATGTTACTAGCTGCGCCCGCGGTTTCACCCACATAAGTTTCGATCCCGTGGAAATATCGGGATAAAAAGTATCCTATGTGTTAAGCCAGGTTATAAACTATCCGTTCAGTGGTTTTAGCGTGAAGAAAACGAGAGGAGAAGAGAGGAAGAAGTAGGCAGGCATATTATAAGTTGGGGGATTACATCACTGATAAAAATGCTTGGCTCATTGCTGGTCCTGCTCCACAACTAATTGACATACACACTGATTAACATTTTGAAAATACTGTTGGAGCTGCTGAATATTGTAAGACTTTGTATTGTGCATGTTGACGATTGTTCACGTATTGTAGGTATAAACTCAATTTCCTTTGTATTATATAATTGCATAGCACAGGTGTGAGTACTATGTACTAAAGAGCTACCATTTACCGGGTAATATGTAGTATTTGATTGACTTGAATGTGCCCTGGCGGCTGTGAGTATGTCATGCTCACTCAAATGTCTCGCTGATGGTGGCGTGTGTGTTGGATCATTTAGCTCCCTTCAAAATGGTTGAGCTGAATGGTGCTGATCCATGCGTCATGTTCGTGAACGGGCGCCGTCAGTTAGGACGTCAGTTTAGGGCCGTTTGCAGGTCTAAGGGGTTTTAAGTTAGATTCAGCAAGCCGACGTCTTACTGTCCATGCACTTGGGTTACTTCCTCCGAGGCGTCGAAACTGATTTGTGAGTTCAGTTCCTGTAAGAAAGCGATTTCGAAGCATGGTGTTCACCAAGTATCGGTCTTCTCGTGCTGTGGTACACCTGGTTCTGCCCGTTCCTGGTCTGCGTAGGTTAGAACCAGTTTCTTCGTAACGTCGGAGAACTCTTTGTACTGTTGACAGCGACACACCGACAGTCCTGGCTGTATCGCGCTGACTCCGGCCGGTTTCCAGCATTGTAAGTATTCTGGTGCATTCTTCAGGCGTAAGCGACATAATTTCAGCTTGAATAATGAATATAGAGCACTATCAACATGGTTTATGTACCCACATAAATGACAGATTACAAACAAAAGCAAAACCAAATGCTGTAATTTCGTAGTTCCATCTTCGAAAGTGGCCCTTTTTCAAATTTGTTTTTTTTATGATATAACTTTACAATAACTAAGAAGTTTTAATACCTTCATTTAAGGAGTATTACATTGTCTATTAAATACAATTTATTGCATTAACCTATCATTTTTAGTTTCCGAGATTTTTAACATTCTTTAAGTGACCCGGATTCATTGCTCTCGAGTGTATTAGTGTGATATAATAATAATATTTAATTAATATTATATAATCCTGGGTTCGATTCCCAAGTCGGGATAAGTGTCATTGGGTTTTTCTTTCTGGAATTTCTCAGTAGCAACCCGGAGTCTCAATAGGCTCGCCCCCTATTACGTGGGACTTAAACATAACTAGCGAAATGTGGGTGTACAATAGGTACACTTCTGCCTAACCCTTCAGGGAAACAAGGCGTGATGTTATGATATGTTTTTTAATTAATAATAATACATGTATTATTTTTATTTAATTTAATTATAAATGTGAAAATTTGTAGGTACTCGTATGCTTGTTACTCAATCACTCCAAAACGGCTGAATTGATTGGGATGAAATTTAGCACACAGATAGTTTCACATAGGATACTTTTTATCCTGGTAGTCCGTTCCTGTGGGATGATTTCCGACTTACACGCGGATAAAAGCTATAATTGATAAGAGTACCTATACCTAAACGTCTGCATAATCCTCAACCTCGTTCCAAACAGTAGGCTGTGGCAAGGGCCGAGAGAGAGGCTGTTTCATTTAAAGTCCATGGGCCCTACCACCACCTCTTTAAGCAGTATTATTTTGATATTACTTCACAGCGAGAAAGAAGTGGAGCTATACAGGACGTCTAGCTCCATCTCTTTCCCACGCTCAAGTAAGATTAAAATAATACTGCTAAAAGAGGTGGTTGTAGGGCCCCGGGTGACCCGTACAAGCTTGTTAAAGTTTGCACCAGTGGGGCGGGCAATAAAGATACTCAACAACGTCTCTCTGCAAGAGGATATCTCTACATGCTCATTAGCGGAATTCCAGAGAGTGACACTTAACATATTGGCCTCTGTATAACTAGTGCTGGTACTCAGAGTCGTTACTTGGGACTTGTTAATTGATTATCCATGTTAATTGACCGATATAAATTTGGACCCTGTCAGTCAAAATAGGACAGTTTAAAAAGACTTCATTTTTGTTGGTGGTGGTTTTTAATCAGTTTTTGGGTGACGTCTCTGAGTGTGGAAATTGTGAACACATTGTTGTATTGGGTTCCGACCTGTAAAAACAAATGTAAGTGGATATACCGTCAGTGGGGACTGGTCATCTCTTAGCTGCCATGGCTTATTTTAATTATTTTTGTTTTTATATTTTTATTATGGTCGCTTTTAACGTGCACGTATTACTACATTGTTCTCACATGTATAATTTCAACATGAATGATGTAACCAATGTTTTGTAACAATATTCTATAAAAGAGTATCCATGGAGTTTCTTGCCCGTTCTTCTCCATAGGAACCTACTACGCTTTGGAATGGGCAACTAGCTTCATCTTTCTGACTGACCGACCCCTTGACAATTCAAATGTACCTGTAATTGGTTTATTTGGAATAAATGATTTGAGTTTGAGTTTGAATAGTAAATAAAAATGGCGACATGGTGGTAGTTGGTTAGACTGGACGCCGTTTGTAACGTATGTAGTTGGGAAAGGCCAAGGAGATTATACTTAAGTATTTAGAGGTATGAGGAACAGGGTTTAAAGTTCACTCAACCTCCATAGAAAAGGGAGGATCCTCCGACCAGACGGGTGTTGTGTCTGGCGGGCCGACTGCCCGACTGTTGATGTCGGATAGCTTTATATATGTCGTTCGCGCGGTAAACTCTAATTGCGCGATGCAGGGTTTGTGTGACGTCATGTCTTTGATGCGCAGTCCGTTTGTGGCGGTGTAACCGCTACAAGTATAGCATAATCAGCCTATAATGTTTCCCCTTCTGGGACATAAGCCTTCTATCTGCCCGAGGACGTGGTCAGTAATCCAGCACACGAGCCCAGTGTGGGTAGGTGAATGTCTTTGAATTTTTGGTTCTAGGGCATGTTGGTTTCCTCACGATGTTTTTCTTCACCGTATTGTGAGCAGTGGTAATGACTTAAATGTCAACATTTGAGTGTACACCTATATCTGCCAACACCATCCGGTAATACAGGCGTGATGTTACCCTATTATCAATATCACAATACGTGTTTGTCAAAGAGTCCAAGGTTCGGTTCCTAACATAGACACTCATTAGCATTATGCAACAAAATCCTACTTAATTAGAAATGATACGGTTTCTGGTGGGTGTATGGGGTGTATAAATTAGAGTGTAGGTGGGACAGTCTTTCTTTCTTTCCTGGTTAAAAGATGCTTTACCAATCGTTTGCCTATGTATTTGTAGTCATAATAATGTTTTAAGGATGCTGTTGCGATTGCCACATTTTTGCAGTGCCTCAAAAATTTATTTATATAATATATAAATAAGGTATATTACACTTTATTGTACACCACAAAAATACATACCAAAAAAATAATATTAAACACTAGAAAATATACAATGGGCGGCCTTATCGCTTTCCGCGATCTCTTCCAGGCAACCT
This sequence comes from Xanthia togata, assembly GCA_963853775.1. NCBI lineage: Eukaryota > Metazoa > Arthropoda > Insecta > Lepidoptera > Noctuidae > Xanthia > Xanthia togata. The sequence continues at coordinate 9,913,015 of OY970816.1, forward strand.
TGGAATGGACAATGATTTGCGTGGACATCAAATGGGTCTGTCGTTGGTGCAAATAAAAAGTATACAATATACTAGAATAGATACACAGATATATACATATCCTAAATAATAGATACATAAATACATACATACTTACTAAATATATAAACAACAAAAATAAATGAAGAATATAGATAATTACAGTTACGAGAACAAGATCATAACGACAAGTAATGTTCCTTCACGAGTCTCTTAAATATTGGTAGCGATTGCAATGATACGATACGATAGAAATGTTCGCGGTAACGGCCTCACTCCAGAACGCTTAGCATAACCACAACAGAAATGGATTTTGTCGACGGAAGAATAGACAAAATGACAGATAAACAATCACAATCTCTCATTTTGTCTATTCTTCCGTCGACAAAACCCGTAGAAACCCATTTGTCAAAATACGAGGCAGACAATAGCATCCCAAAAGTTGTGCCTTAATATATCGGAGAAAGTATCGTTTCTTCGATATAATAAGGCAATTTGTGCGAAGATTGATACTCTAGTTTCCTTTTCTTGTGTCTATTTGTTGGGTGGTCTTCTCATTAAATCGTCTTTAGTTTATAGTAGGTACTTCCTCGGCCTAGAAAAGGGGCATGGATGGACGAAAATGAAAATGTGGGACGAGGCGAAGCCAAGGCAGGCATACATGAGTCCAACAATGCCTGGATGCGGCCAAGGCTTATCTAGTACTTTTCTCAAATTCAAACTCAGTAAATTAATTATAAATTCCAAAATGAATGACGTTGTTGAAGTTACTAAGTAAACACTTGAGAAAAACATTACTGTTGTAGTAACTTTTCTCAAACATGCTTAGAAATTCGAGCATTGTCTTGACAACCTTCTTTGAAATACATCGAAAATGCTGTACTGGTCAAATACATGCGACCTGGGCCTCAAAACTGCTATTACAATAGTGTCTATTCGATTTTGACAAGTTTGGTAATCTACTAACCTAATGGCGTCATTATGACTTTCCAATGGTCAGCCACTGACACTCCATAGCAAGAAATGGCATCTATTGGTAATCTCGTACATAACGAAAAATCGCAGACTACATAGGGATACTACGTATCAGACGGTAATCTCCCATAGCAGAAAAATCGCTATACGATCTGTGCAAAGTATCATTGAGACGTTTTTTTTTTTTTAATTTTACCCATTTTTTCGCCCGTGTTGTTATGAGACCGGGTCTTTTTGCCAAGGTTTGTCGGGCCCAGAATATTTTGGAATCTAGCCTTTTAAACCATTAACCGACTTCCAAAAAAAAAAAAATGAATGACTGACTTATGCGGTAATCTGCTAAAATTTTGACAGTTCCTTTGATCAGTGACCTACCATGGGAACGTCATTGTGCAGTCATTTCTTTTAATTCCTTACGAGTATCGTGTTTGTGGAATACAATGATCAACCAATGATCGACCATTATGAGTTTAGCAGATTACGAACTTTTAGCAAAATGATAATGGGATCGTGTTGACGAATTTATAAAAATAGCAGACTGACAGAGGAAACCTGGAATTATAATCAATACCATCTTAAGCAGCGTGGTGATCAATACTCGTGCCTTCTCTATATGAGAAGAGGCCTTTGTCCTGCAGTGGGACATTAATAGGCTGGTATTATATTATAATAATATTATATTATTGACTGCCTCGTTGTTCTAGTAGTCGCAAGCGCTACTGCTGAGCATGAGGTCCTGGGTTCGATACCCAAGTCGGACAAAAGTTTTATTGGGTTTTCCCAGTAATATCTCAGTAGTAGCCCGGAGTTTGGAATGATGCCGTTGGCAATAGGCTCGCCCCCTATTACATGGGACTTAAAAACATGACTGGCGAAATGTGGGTGTACTACACGTACACCTCTGCCTTCGGGGAATCCAGGCGTGGTGTTATGTTATATTATTATAGAGTTCCAGGACTATTCTGCCTCACCATAGACCCATGGTCACCTTAACTTTCCGCCCCAGTTCTTCAGCGTCACCTAATGCGTATTATACGTACGTTTGACAAATCCTATTAACGAGTGTACCTACTAGCCATTTAGCCATCCGAACGGAATAGGATTGGGTAAATACCGGATTTGTGAATCCGTCAAACAAAGGCTGGTTAATTGTTGGTAAATATTCATTATTATTAAAGAGAACTGTTTTAATTTTGTTGGTTACTATAATAATATCAATAACAGTTCGTTAAAGTTACGGGGTCTTCGAAAAGCATCTGTAAATAATTCTAAACTTGCTACCGTCTGCTGAACTGAATTGCGTCCTAGTAATTAGCCTCTTCGGGTCTTAGGCCTGTTTGAGGGGAGCCTTATCATGGTCTTAGAGCACTATTCTACCATTATAGAAATAGGATCAGATATATATGAGTAATTATTATATGAAGAACCTCTGACGGTATAATAACTACATACCTACCTTTGATTCATATTGTTTATGATCATAGTTAAGCATGGGATCCTAACCTCAAAAATGGCTAAATCAAACACGGATAAATCGTTATCCATGTTTATATGATCATATAAGCGTAATATGTAAAAATGAAGAACAGCATCATTTAACTATGATCATAAAATTTGACAGATATGAAATCATATTTGTATGATAAATATATGATAGTGTAATTGGGGCCTTATACTACTGGGGGAGGTACTGATTTGAACCCCGAAAGAAAGAAATATTTATGAACAATTTGTGAAAGTGTTATTGGTATTAGAAGCCTGGAATCTAGATTCGTCCCGTTTGATGGCAAAAGTACCTATAGATGCTATTGCCACATTGCAATTGCTGTAATTCTTTCCAGCTCAAGGTGAATCTAAAGCCACTAAGTAGTGGTGACGGGTGAGCGTTTTGGGGGACTGTCTAAAGACTTCCGCAGACGGTGTGACGGGATTCTTGAAGAACAATTTCCATGAAGTTTTCATTGAAAATGTTCTAGTAAGTAAAGTAAGTAAGTAAATCATTTATTTGCGTTAAAAATGGTATACATTGGTGTTAATATTATTAGAGTAGATCAACATGATTCGCTAAGATAAAACCTAGCATGCAAAAATGTCTGTTTTGACAAAATGAGCAAGGAATCAACATCTTACATCCACAAAATCTTTTAAACTGTAAAAATTACATTCATTAAGCCACTTGTGTAACTCAATCTTTAATTTCCTCGAGTTTAATAACTTAAAGCGACTTGGCATTTTGTTAAAAATGCGTACGCACATTGCTTGGCAGTTTTTATTGTATTTGGCAAGTCTTGGCAAATCACTTAATACTAATATAAATAATCAGTTTATGACAATCTCGTTTGTTTCTAGGATAAACATCGCTTGCTGACTTAAATAAATCTTTATTCTTGGCTATTGAGTTGCATCAGTGTCGTGTCGCGCCGGTCTGCGCTCATGTAATTATGACGTTTGAAAAGTGCTCGATTCTCAGCCTAGTTTGACTTTTGATTCTGTATCGTTTTTAATCTATTCGTATTGTACGGATCGGAATCCTGGGCTGTGAAGAAGATGGACGAAAAAAGATTGCATGTAGCAGAGATGAGAATGTTGAGGTGGATGTGTGGTGTGACAAGAATGGATAAAATAAGGAATGAGTATAATTAGAGGAAGTCTGAAATTTGCGCTACTAACAGAAAAGTTGAAAGAGAATCGACTGTCTTGGTATGGGCATGTGATGAGGAGGGAACAATCGCATGTGACTAAAACAGTGATGAATATAAATGTTGAGGGATGGAGAGGGAGAGGAAGACCAAAGAAACGATGGATGGATTGTGTGAGGAGTGATATGAAGGAAAAAGGTGTAAATGATTGCGTGACGGTTGACAGGGGAGAATGGAAGAAGAAAACGTGTTGCGCCGACCCCAAGTAACATGGGATAAGGGCAGGAAGATGATGATCGTTTTTAATCTATTACCTAACTAGAGAAATGTGTGTTCCTATAACAAAGCCTACCCCTTCTAGAAATACAGGCGAGATGTTATGTTTAAGTACCTTTTTTTTTTCTTTTTTTTTTTGGGTGGGAAATCATCATAATGACGTCTCCCGCTCTGGGTGGAGCGGGAGGGCGTGTCAGACTCTTACTGACTAAAACCCACCCGTGTTCCTTCTCTTGCCTGTGCAATGCCAGGGGGCCACGGTATCCCTTTCGGACTTTCCTGCAACCCCGGCAGGCAATGGTCTCATCGGACCCCTTCACTCGCTGACACTCTTTGAGGCGCGCGTGGAACACAACGCGCCGTTGACCCAGGCTTGGTCCTTACCGGACGGCGAGCTACCCATTGCTCACCGTCCGCAAGCCCGCGCCTACGGTGGCCGGGAATCCGATGTTTAAGTACCTATCTGTTTATTTATGTCATGTCGAACATGTATACTTAAGTAGCAGATAAGCTTCCTATGCTTGTTACGTAGGTAAATATTATAACTTGTCTGTACGATAAGTAGCCACTATCTTGTAATGTGTCAGTTTGTTTGGCTCTCCTGATATCGAGAGCTACCGATTTTGGTATTTGTCAACATAATGTTACATTAAAAAGACGGTAGAATGGACATACTTCTGAGTGTTGTACTCATGAAAATTTCCGACTTGTACTAAGGGACCAACGTTGAAATTTGGAAAAAAAAAATGCTATTCCATACATTTTGATCGTGTTAGTACTGCACTTTTGTACGGAACAGCTGTTTTTTTCTTCATATAAAATTGAAAAAAAAGATATAATGATTTATTTCAGACAAAAAAGTCCATAGGCAAGGCAAAGTTATTAGTAACAAGAATTTTGCTTATAACTAATGTGAGTAACTAAAAAGTAAAAAGAAGACGACACCTAGACGGTGTGTCAAGTTGCTTCTTTTTACTTGCCTTGTCTTCCCCTGGACAAAAGCCTCATAGGTCTCGCAACACATGGAGTTCAGTGATCATTACTGTACTCCCTTAGGCCCGGACTCCACCAAAAAGGATATGGGTGGAGTAGTCCGAAGCGGAGACGAGAAGAGAATCAGATGTTTTTCGGCTAGAGCGGAACTGAGCTGCGTACGGCTGGCGGGTTGTGCGATGCGGGGGGAACCAGAGGCGCCGCTCACTGCACGGCGCCCACATCTCTTCTCGTTTCTGCTGCACGCCGTCTCGCCAGCTTGCGAGGCACAGCTCACATCTCCGCTTTGTACCGCCGCCCAGCTCAATATACAAATTTAGTTAAATAAATAGATATATCGTTTATTGGCGCACACAAAAGACATGGCACAAAATACAAAAACGAATAAATAATAACTAAATACTTACATGAATAAAGCTACAAGGTGCCAATATAAAAACAGGACATTGTGATGAAACTATTGATGATAAGATATCATCTCCGCTCAGTGGTATCCACTGAAGCTGAGTGGAGACGAGATGTGTGAATAACGAAATACTATTGGTTGTTTAAAACAAATTTCCTATCCTCTCCTCTTGTGTCCACTTTGGTATTTTCTGGAGTCCATCGGCCTTAGAGTATGTTCCAGCTTGATTTTAAAAGTTGCAACGTAAACTGCAAGGCTTTATTTAACTAACGATTTTTACCTACCTAAAGCCAAAACGTTTTTTTTACAGCAATTATTGTCCAGATACAGTTGGAGTGGTGGAGCAATTAGTGGAGCAGAGTTCCTAAATATTACTTTTACAAATTTACCTTTGATTACTCCGGATATTCTGTGAATTACTAATGATTCTATCGAATCCTAACTACTCGTATACAAGGTGTCCAGTAAATAGTACGACATATTGCAGGGGGTGATAGCTTGGGTCAATACTGACCCAAGCTATATACAAAATACAAACACGGTTTTCTTATCGATTAACTTAAACCTAGTGGCTAAAAAAAAAAATGCTGAACATATTGGCTTTTTTGGAAGTATTTTATACTAGTGTTTCTTGAAAACATTCTTGTATTTGATAGAAAAAAGACTTATCATTTATCAATGTGTAGGTAGAGTAGTAGTAGAATAATTTGCCGTAAAAAAATACTGGAAAATTAGTTTTTCACCTCAGCACCTCAAACAAGCAGGTTTTGATGTCAAAAAACAGTGAGCAAAATTCGATTTTGCTGCGAGCGTGAGACAAAGTAACTTTTTAATTTTTTTTTTTAAATGCCGTGAACAGTGTTGGGTCTACTCACAAAATTCTAAAGATTTGAACCTCAATTAGTTTTGTCACTTTCACTTCGATACGAAAAAAGCGAGAGATAGAAATAAGTCGATTCGAAGTTCGAATTCTAAATTCCTCTAGTAGGCCCAAAAATGAAACCAACAATAAAACGTTCGGATTCACAGGATAAGGTTTTATTTAAATTATGTTTTTTTTTTTTTTTTGTAACGAAGTTCTATAGGCGGCTTGCGGTAAGAGTGCATTGGCAGAAATCGTCACGGGAAAAGGCGCTTGCGACTGTCTTCTTCTGATTCAAAGAGAAAGAAAGACGGAGTGAGATAGTAAATGTGAATTTGGTCAAAATGCAAATCCAAGATGGCGGATGCGAAAATTTTCACATTTTTCATAATGGGTGTCGTTTTCATAGTTTTCAAGGGTGCTAAAGCCGATCGTGAGGTGAAAAAATCCAAGATGGCGGCTGCGAAAAATTTCAAATTTTGCTTCATGGGTATCGTTTCTATGGTTTTCAAGGTTGCTAGTTGCTAAAGCCAATAGTGAAGTCAAAATGTAAATCCAAGATGGCGGCTGCAAAAATTTTCAAATTTTTGTTCATGGGTATCGTTTCTATGGTTTTCAGGGTTGCTTAAGCCGATAGTGAACTCAAAATAAAAATCCAAGATGGCGGCTGCGAAAATTTTCACATTTTCGTCATGGGTGTCGTTTTCGTAGTTTTCGAGGGTAATAAAGCCGATAGTGAGGTCAAAATATAAATCAAAGATGGTGGCTGCGAAAATATTCAAGTTTTTTTTATCATGGGTATCGTTTTCATAGTTTTGAGAGTGCTTAAGTCGATAGTGTGGTCAAAATGTAAATCCAAGATGGTGGCTGCAAAATACGAGATGATGAAGATTATGTAAAAAAAAACCTTGTCCGATCCGAAAAGGGCATGTGGTACTGCAGTAAAATTACAAAAGAGTATTTTTTTATTATTATTTATAGTAAAAAAGTTATTGGTATTTAAAATTCACATTTTTAGTTCCAAAATTACCCCAAATCCATAAAAAATTTGCAAAACTCGTACTACGACGGCCGCCGCCCGCACCAAACGTAAATTTTGGTAAAATTCACCTTTGAAAAAAAATGTGGGGATTCTTTTTTCCTGAAAATTTCCACATAAATATGCTCACAGTAACTTACGATACCTAACAATACCCTCACGGATCGGACAGGTTTTTTTTTACATGTTGTATGTTCTCGCTGCTGAGGTGAAAAGTTGTATGTGTTACACGTAGCGCTCAGGATTCTAACCTAGAATCACTCGCTACGCTCGTGATTCAATTATAGAATCCTTCGCTTACTCGGGATTCAAAATCAACACTCGCAGCAAAAAACAACTTTGCTCTCTTGTTGCACAAATAACTATTTCACTACGAAATGCAAAAAAATCTGTTTTAAAGTAGAGATTTTTCGATATTTTGGAAAATTTCGTATAGGTAACTCTAAATCCGTAACATATTGCTGAACAATTTTTTTTTTTTTTTAAGGTATTGACCCAAGCTATCATCCCCTGCAATATGTCGTATAATATTATGCTGGATACCCTGTTTAGTATTAAAAATGCGAAAGTGAATTTGTTAGTTTGTTTTTAACGCCTTCACGCTAAAACGGCTGAACGTATTTGGCATATTGATAGACCATGACCTGGAGAAGGGCTATATAGGTATATGTAGTATATAGGTTACTTTTCATCTTGTACATTAGGTATATGCCTACAGTTTAATTTCAACTCTTTATTAGTGGCTTTTGTGGACATGATAATTATTATTCAGATTAGTTACAGCTGTAATAGCAATCACGACATTTCGTTTAAAATACATTTCGTTTTTATTAATTAATTTATCTTTATATAGATTATTTTCTATTTTGTGAATGTGAGAACACTGTAGGCTTAGTGGACTGTAGATTTGTTGACCATCATTATTCTGTTAAGTACCTGGTACTTGTTGAAAGACCTTCACTGTCCTCACCTACCTAATAAACTGTTATTTGAAAAAATGTATGATGATTAAAGTCAAAATTATTTTTAAAAGAGTAATCGTGGAGTTTCTTGCCGGCTCTTCTCCATAGGAAACGACCAATTGGAACCGTGCACCTAGCTTCTGACGTTTCATAAGTGCCCATGTAAATATGTAAAATAAAATATTTTGAATTTGAATTTTGAACTTGGATTGCAGACGAAATCGCGGGCAACAGCTAATAGTTTATAAAGTTGCTCCATATCACTCAACTAGCTGAGCCTCGCAATTTCAACTGCCGTTAATTAAATTTAAAAGAATACTGATGTTTTAAAAATTAGTTTAGCATTTTCACTTAGCGTTATTTCTGACTTTTCTTTTTGCTTTACTCCTAAGGGTTGTAGAGTGATTTCAAAATGACTGGTAGTTCTAGAGATAAGCACGTTCAAAACAAAAAAACACTCTTTAGCTTTATTATACTGAGTATAGAAGTAATAAATATGGTATGGCGCCCCCTAGCAACAATTTCTCTATTGATATCGCCTTAAATTGCTGGATGTTTACGTGACGTCATCTTTGTCCAACATTTTTGATGTGTAACATCTTTCTTCTCGCTTTTCTGCAATCTGTGGGAGTGATTGCATGAAAAGGGACGGAAGTGTGTAACAAGAAGCCGGGGAAGCGCGCGCTATTTGGTTTGACCAATGACCGCGCGCGGTGCTAGAGTTGGCTGTCAGATGGTATCAACACATTTTCCGAGAGGTTGTAAACAAGATGATTAAGATGATGATGAATATTGCTTATATCATATATACATCAGCCACGACGTCAGATGTTACCCATCATATGCAACTATTGTCACTCGATTTTTTTTTGTAATTATTATTCTTAGGACTCACGTTTGGCTATTATCGCACCTTTTTGTTTTTTTTTTTTTTGTTTTGGGTGGGAAATCATCAAATGACGTCTCCCGCTCTGGGTGGAGCGGGAGGGCGTGTCAGACTCTTACTGGCTAAAACCCACCCGTGTTCCTTCTGTTGCCTGTGCAATGCCAGGGGGCCACGGTATCCCTTTCGGACTTTCCCGCAACCCCGGCAGGCAATGGTCTCATCGGACCCCTTCACTCGCTGACACTCTTTGAGGCGCGCGTGGGGTTCCACGCGCGCCTCAAAGAGTGAGAACGCGCCGTCGACCCGGGCCTGGTCCTTATCGGACGGCGAGCTACCCATTGCTCACCGTCCGCAAGCCCGCGCCTACGGTGGCCGGGAATCAGCGATTGATTACCGACGCCCAGGGCGTCTCCTCCTGCGGCGGCTAGGGGCGTGAGGGCGCGAAATTTGCCTCTACTATTATCGCACCTACTGTTAAACTATGATATCCCCAGAATTGGGTAGTTTAAGTTACACGTGTAAGTACTAAGTATTAAGGTTGTATATCACAGTAGCAACTACTAGCGCCATCTAGCGTCAGTCTGTGGAGCTCATCACAAAGTGCAAGTTTAAAGTTTCACAATACATTAGTAACTTAATATCTTCTGTTTGTTTGTTTGCTTTATTGATAGTGTCGCGTCTTAGGGTTGTGGAACACTACAGTGTAATGCTTTGCAAGCACTACAGCAGCAGTTAGGTACGGCCAAGTTTTCAAATGCAAAACATTTTAAAGCCGCCATTAAGAAAGACTTTTAAGATCTTCTAAAGTTAGGTGTCGTTTGAGAGTCGAGTGGTATTAATCGGTCATTGGACAACAAACCAGACAGTCGATCGCACGACAGCGTGCAGTGGTAAGTCTTTGGCCTTGAGCTGGCCAGCGTAGTACTGATTTCATTTGAATACGAAGCCAGCTTTTACTTGTTTTGTTTCCACTGACGTAGGGTCGACTGTACAAACTTTTAGATCATAGGATTACGGTAGGTAAGAGCTCCTTGTGAGGGTGCATGGAAGGAGCCTCCTCGAGCGACGTGGCTACTGAGTCACCATACGTTCGGCGGAACTTGTGCGAGTTACCACGAGTCATCAGCGAGTTACCACGCTGATTGGCTAACAATTTCACCACGATGGCAATGCAAAATCCACCTATAAAGCTGGCTTTGTGCATAGTTTCAATTAACATCGAAGGATTCTCGCAAGACAAATCAGAAATTCTTTCCGATGTCTACCGCAAAACTAACTGCGATATTCTTTGAGTCCAAGAGACCAATCGAGATGAAACCCAAAGCCAGCCACACATCCCTAGACTTACGCTTATCGCCGAGATTTGAGCTCCTTGAAAGCAGTAAAAGAAAGAAAGTAAGAAAAATGCGTTTATTGGCGTTACAAAAAAATACATCTTAGAACTATAAAAAAAAAGAAAACAAATTGGGTGGGAAATTATCAAATAACTCCTCCCGCTCTGGGCAGAGCGAAGGGCCTCAGCCCAGCATAATGTCAGGTGACAACACAAAGTACCTAGGTAGGTATCACGTAGAAAAATTTGGTACCATAAGGTACCATCAATAAAAAAATAAACTACCTGCATATTTGCCGCTGCTGAGCAAAAACTCTTCTAAAGTCAGAAATAAAGAGAGAATACTGTTACAGTGTCATCACTTACATCTCAAGACATTAATCTGAGTGTAAATGTGGAGCTGTTCTACAAACAATGGGGCACTTAATATCATGTCCTGTTCCCTGCACGATACATTAACTGATGTACCATAGAAGAAGTTCATATCTATAGGTAGACTGGGTACGTTTGTGACAGGGTACGGTTGTGACAAGCGCAATATTAGCGAAACTATAAGGAATACCGGGGAGGGTGTAAGGGGAGAGAGGAGCGCCATGCGGGTCTGAACGTGTTTCACAGTATTGCGTCAGCCAACGCGCGACGTTGACGTTAGCAGAGGCCCTCATTACTTTTTATCGGTTAAAAGTAAGTATTTTTATTCGATTTCTTTTAATGATTGTTGTTATATGTGTACAGCTACAGTAATGAATGTTCTTTTTCATTTATAGTTAAACATTAGTGGCTTAATAGCAGTGCTTACTTTGTACGTACATTATTTTATATTGCCATAGTGATTGTTTTTTTTGCGAAGGAATGCTTTGGTACGGAATGTTTTGCTACGGGTATGTGAAATAGAAAAATATGAAGAAGCTTAAACAGAAGTGAATCGAGGAACATTATTACGGAGAGCTGCAGAAATGCACGAAGTTAATCGCATGTCTTCGTTGTGAAACATTCGAAAACGCGATGAAGCTGGCGCGGACCACAATAAAGAGCAATAATATGTATAATAATTATTATAATTATCATATGTCATAATTGTGATGACTCTGACTAGATCTTAAATTTATTATTTTTCTGAATTAAAAATTAAATATGGACATTTCTTCTATTTTTTTATGCTTTATGTTGATACAATACACAAATGTATGATTTTTTCAAAGAAGTTGATTGTGATATAACTTTTATTAGTGATTTAGTTTGTATTTTGTATTTTGTCATTGTTACCGTATTGTATGATTAGAATTTTTTAGTTAGCTTTTTAGACTGATTTTAATTTATGACTGATTAAATTACTAGATAAAAGCAATCAGACTGCTATATGAAGATTTATTATAATAGCTACCTGTAGATGCTAAAGTGCCTTATTACTTACTTATAAACATTTAATTGTTCTTTTGTTACGTAAACGTTAATTATTTCGAGAAGAATGGATATTTTGTGCAATAAAGTGATTGATGACAATTTTGGTGTATTTTTTTAACCTGTCACTACCGACCCCAAGTACTGTCACAACCGCCCCTGGGGTGTGGTCGGTTGTGAAATTTTCTCTTTTTTTTCTAACTTGCTCCTGTGAGTTAACCATAGCACTTAGAAATACAATTTTAGTATTTATACGTAGGCAAATGTACTCTTCACAAAAGAAAACTTATTTTGTACAGCTAATTGTCACACTGACAGAATTATTGGTCGTCAAATGAAAATTGTCACATCCGTACCCAGTCTACCTACCCCGTAAGAACTATTTCTGCTTGCAACGCTCGGCGGCTATAGAACCGGGGCGGTAACAGATGTGGTCATCGTGTTCACGGGATTTTGTTTTCAAACTGCTTACATATGAAGTTATTGATGGTGCCAAACTACTAACCAACTCTATTTATATTGCCATCGAAACACGAAGAAGAAGACAATATTCTATAGGTATCCATAAATGATACACCATAACAGACCTTAAAACTTAACTAACCTAACCTGATTGGATGCAGCTGAATACCAGTATTTTACATGGAGCGACTGCCTATCTGACCTCCACAACCCAGTTACTGGGTAACACGATACCGCATGTTAAGAGGGAACAGGGCCTGCGAGGAATTTGAAAAATAGGTCTTTGAAGAAACTATTGCCGTCGTCTTACCTCAAGTCTGCCTCCGTAGAGTGCGATAGGGACAGCTGCAGCTCAGACCGATTATATCACAAAAAATCGTATTCCCCTTTTTTCTACACGAAAACTGAGCAGATTAAATATTTTTTTACGTTATAATTTTAGGAAAGAGTATGTTTACGTTTCTATCACTTTCTTTTATGTTAAAAACTTTTCGATTTTGTCTGGTAGTCCTCTAAACACGGTGGTAAAAATGGGCCATTTTTGTCGTTTTTGGAGGGTAATATTTTCTTTACCAATACGTTGCTGAAAAATAGGAAATAACAGGGACGTGTCTACAGCAGACCCAGAAAATTATTGCTCTAGAGGCATTATTCAGAAAGAAAAAAGGGGAATACATTTGTATGGCGAGTCGCAGGCCCTGTTCCCTCTTAAAAGACTTTTGGGCTTCTGACTACCCTTAACGACTGTAAAACGGCTTAATGCTCTTCCAGGGCACAGAGGGCTCTTGAAATGTAATGGATGGTCACCCATCCACAAACCAACATCGGCAAACGTAGCTTAACCTTCGATCGATCCGTGCGGCTTTTATTATTTAGCCACGAGCCCCTACCATTATAGTGGTGCCGATTCTCTTGTCACAAATGCGTCTAAACTAGACTAAAAATCACCAAAATTTAGTTTACTCCTGTCAAACGATGATTTCCTATTCTGAAATAGACTAAAGTGGCACAACTTAACTATATTTTAGTTTGACAGCACTAAGATTGTACTGAAATTTTAATTTAGTGAAAATTAAAATTTTGTTATTCTGAATTTGACGTTTTTCACCTAAAATTTTAATTTTCTAACTAATTCTGACCATTTTTAATCGCCACTGAAAATGGTGTGGAATATTATTAGTTGTCATGAACTAAAATTCACACGAACATCTCGACTTCGGGTGCAAAAACAGTAGGTACTGTACTGGATTATTTTCTTTTCTTTTGCTTATAATATCTCGAAAATGGTGTGTCCTATCGCAAAAATAATGAAAATTTCGACCCTCTTTATGAGATCCTTATACCCCTAATACTCAACACGTAGGTAGGTTTTTTTTTTTTTTTTCCATACTAAAGTGATAAATTCCATATAAAACACGTCGAGGATGCCCACACTGCGCGTCTCCGGCTCTAAAAAAATTCACGGGTTATGGCAAACAAGTATGTACCACGTGGAGTCGCAATTGTCAAATTCGATTTAGTTGTGTCAAAATATTTTTTAAATTTAGAGACTTTTTACTACGGAATAGCTCTAAGATTCTCATAGCCAAAAGTAAGGAATTTTAGTGATAGTTTAGTTCAGTGTACAAGAGAATCGGCACCATTATCTATTAAAAAAATATAGTTTTACAAAAATGTTACACCATAACAGACAGCCAACTTAACTCCCAGTACTTAGCGCAGTACCTAATATTACGTGTTTGCGCTACGTGTCGAGTACTCTGCTAAAACATGGCCTTAGTCCCGGAGTCCCAGGAGACAAAGGGCTTTTATTCGAAACCAAGAAATTTTTAAGAAAAAATGTGGGTACCTATTTGTGGTGTAAATGAAAAATGACGTGTAAAAAGGCTAAGTAATGTTTTTAGGTTATAGAAAAGTGAAACGTTAACTTAATATACTGTTCCTAACTTTTTGCTAGGAGCTTTATGAAACATTGTCTTCTTTTAGAAATATTTTTTCTTTAACTTAAGTACGTAATGGTAATTAATGGTCGATTTATGTTCAAAGAAATAAATAAAGGAAGCCGAAGACAGGCGCTAGGTCACACCGGTAGAAAATTTTCCGGAATCTTTCATAGAAATTGTTCCACCAGAGTCGCGTCGCGCCTGTTTGCGGGGGCCTTATAACTTTCATGTGACTAAATATAGGTAACCATTTCATCAAGTACGGCTTCAATCTGGCGCTAATGCGGAATTAATTGATAATAAAGAAAGCCCAGTCAGCTGCTCGCCCCCAATTCTGTTCGCAGAAAAAAAAAATTCTCTATAAGCACGAAAATGATCGCTCAACCGACGCCGTGGAAACAGGAAGGGTCAAAATATGGATTAACTTGCTGGTGGTCGAAAAGAAGTCACATGCATCTTCATTCACTCTTCTTTCTTCATTCAGTCTATCTCTCTGTGGAATGCGCTCCCCCAGGAAATCAGGATGGCGACCAACCGATTATCATTTAAAATTAAAGTTCGCGAGCTCATTCGCAAGAAGCTGGCAGTATCATCACAACGGTAATGTTTTCCCATTGTTTGTCTTAATTGTGCTTATGTTTATATATAATTAGGTGTATTTATTATATATATGGTTCTTAATAGGTATATATGTATATCTTTATATTTAAATAAATGTTTTTTCCTCAACTCTCGCTATTGCACCTACCACTGTTTGTCTCTGCATCACCCAAAGGTTGACTGGTAGAAAATGCCTGTGGCATTAAGTCCGCCTCTGTACATTTTTGTGCTTGAAGTAATGGGTGATTCATTCGGAGTTACTTTTTCCAAAACTAAAAAAAATATGAATAAAACAAATTTATCGGGTAATCTTTATTATAATACAAAAGAACCATTCCTTACATTTACTTTTTAAAGATTATTTCTTTCAAATGTTGTCCGTAACTGCGATTAAGGTGGTCCATTCTGGAGTTCCAGTTTTCCGACCAGAACGTCACTGTCAATGGTGACCGTTATCGTACCATGATAACGGACTATTTGTTTCCTGAAATTGAAGCCGTGATCTTCAGAACTTTTACCCGATAAATTTGTTTTATTCATATTTTTTTTAGTTTTGGAAAAAGTAACTCCGAATGAATCACCCATTATAAATAAATAAATAAATGCATCCAGTTTTTGCACAATTACGACTGGTTTCTTTTCTATATTCTCCCACGTGGCACACCACATACTGCGCCTTTATTAATGAATCTTCAATACTATCGTCTCAATAAATTTAAATATTTTCCTGCTCGCATATTTTCTCCTCGTCTACATTTTTGGGAAGAACTATTTCTAAAGCAGAAAAAAGCTCTCTGTTATTGGCAAATCAGTATTTCATGCCAGAAATCAAATCATCTAAACACAGGGTAAAAATAGCCCTTCTCAAGTTTCCTCGTAAGATTCGCTGGTTTTTTCGTACCTACTGTTTGAGGTCCAGCAAGTCCAAGTCTGAATTAGTCCCTTCTTTTTTGTTATGCCAGAATCCCAACTATCCACCCCTCTAGATACGTGCTATGAGCGAATGTAAGCAACCACTTTAGTAAGTGCGAGAAGAAACATATTTATAAGTAAATAATAGGTTTTTCTCTTTCTAGCAATTTAATGAGGAAGAGAGAGAAATTGATAACCTTGCAATATTCCTTCTTTTTTGTGTGAGTGTATGCAAGTAACAGCCGTGGTAACAATCTGTGTGGGGATTGTTATAATAAATTGTCAGTAACAGCGGTAACAATCTTTAAGGGTCTGTTTTAAACAATTGTTATCTGTTCTTTTTAAATATCTGTTATTTCTATCTGTTACGATAAATACGCCTCACCCCTACTTTTCGCATTTGCACACTTGGCGACCGAAAACAGTGTAACATTTCGAATGTGCATCTGGACTGAGCGCAAATTTTTTTTTGGTCAACATATTTAGACTTAAATGGAAATTTGTAGTGATAGCCTAGTGGCCGACGGACTGCTAAGTCATGGGTCTCGAGTTCGAACCCAACGCACACACTTGACATTTCGAATTAATGTGCGTATTGTAATAAGTATCACTTGCTTCAAAAATGGTGAAAGAAAACATCGTGAGGAAACGGGCATGCCTGAGAGATATTTCTCGACGGCATGTGAAGCCAAGTCAGAGGCTCATGGGTGGCTTTAAAATTGACACCAGGTTAGTCACGAACCACAAAAAAAGAAGAAGTTAAAAATAGTAAAAACTTTAAGCAAAAGGAAACTAATTTCCTTATATTCTCAATTTGTTTCACAAGAAAAATAGAGATGGGCACTAGATACACATACATTTTGACCATCACCGATCATAATAATTATAACGTGCGATCAAGAAATTCGTTCCAAAAATAATTTGCGACAAATATTAAGCGATCATCACAACTTTTCACACAAAGCCACAATGAAAAACCTTACAGACATTCCATACAAAAAGCCAATTTTATTGTACCACTAAAACACTATACTGATTAGAATATCCTCCGAACTTTCCCGCCAGGTACGGCGAAGCCAGTTAGATATTCTAGACCGGCTATGTATTCTAAAATTATCAGATTTCGGATCTGGATGAACAGTCTAGTGTCTAGCAGTTTGCCTAGAGGTACAGGTGGGGAGAGAAATGTCTGTTGGTTTAATTAAACATTGAAAACTTCGAATTTACGACTCGAGAAATATCGAGATTTCTTTATTAAGTAATAAGTAAGTTTGATATGAATTTATTGTACACATTAAGGCGCAGGGTTCCGAAAACGGGTTTTTTTTAAAGCAGTGTATCTCTTTAACCGTAAATAATTTTGACCAAAAAAAAAATAATGATATTTTCAAGTCATAATTTAATACAGTGATGGAACTCCAATCATAATTAAACATACATTAATGCTTCAAAAAAATCTTCAAACACACCTCTTAATTCTTCTTCACTAACAATTATAATTAAAAATATACCATAAAATGTCTAATGTCAACCTGCATTCAGTGATGAATTATGATGAGTAATATGAGCAAGATGAAAAAAACAACGAAAAACTTTGAAAAAGTACAAAAGTGTGGTTATTTTCTTTACTCTTTACACGTAAAGAAAAAGACAGAGACAAATGCAAATCGGTACCCTTCGCCTTAACCTACCGGAATAAATTCTCTAAATTATGATGAAAACCTCATCAAAATTCTTTGTGAAGTTTAGAAGAACAACGCGGTCACACAGACAGACACGGAAAGCGACTTTAACTTATTCAAAGTCAAAGTCAAATCATTTATTTCAAATTGGCCCGTGAAAGGCACTTTTGAACGTCAAAATTTACAAAAAAAATTAATTGATTCTAGTCGCCCTTACCAAAAGGTAGTTTTCGTATGGAGAAGAATAGTCAAGAAACTTTTAAAAAAATACAATATTTTGTAAAGTTACATTAGTTATATAACTATAAGTGAAGACGATGCACCTAGAATAAAATTACTATACCACGATAGGTAAAAAGAGTTCAAAATGAAGCAACAACAGATAAATTAATTATGTGAAAGATACATGGTGCTCACATATTTACAAACATTGTAAAAGTAAACGATTTTCCTAAAATTCTACAATTAATAAGTCATGTGTGAGGAAGTATTATAATCACAGAATGTAAAAACCATGTAATATATTATATAAAAAAAAACAATATACAATTGAATAAGCAACCAGTTTGATTTTGTCTATTTTATTATGTATAGATATACCTAAATGAGTTATAAGTAAATAGATGTACAGTAGGTACCAGGGTGTAAATACGACTCAATTATAGGAGTAGAAAGAGACCCTCACTCAGTGATACAGTCAGACAGAGCCGCTGTACCTAAAAAACCGAACTGTTTCTGAAAATCGATGTGACTGCTTCGTAGGTCTAGTCATCGCACGCGCTACTGCTGAGAACAATGATATTAGAAGTAAAAATACGTAGATAGGTTACCTACCTAACATTCTATCTTCAAAAACGGCACTATGTCACACTATTATATGACACGTGGAAGTAGCCCTCCTACTTCCACGTGTCATATAATAGTGTGACATACATACATATCGTAACTATCGGGAGCGAAAAAGAGACAAAACGAAGAAAATGTGGCTAATTAGCCAACTTTTGACGTGCCACTAGCGGAACGTTTATAACCTATCTACCTCTTTTTACATATAATATCATTGGCTGAGAATGTGTTGTTAGCTTCGATTCCCGGGTTCATCAAAGTGTTATTGGGTTTTTCAATCTGAAATTTCTAAATAGCAGCATGGAGTCTGGATTTGTGCCCGGTTGACGGCAATAGGATCGCCCTCTTTTACATGGATCTTAAAACTAACTGGTGAAATGTGGGTGTACTATAGGTACACCTCTGCCTCACCCTCTGGGTAATACAGGCGTGAATAATACCAGTCTATTACTGTCCCACTGCAGGCCAAAGGCCTCTTCTCATACACAGAAGGCACGAGCACTGATCACCACGCTTGCTCTAGACGGGTTGGTCATTTTAGATTTAAATTAAGCAATAAATTATACTATCTACGCCCCGTGGTTTCACCCGCATAAGTTTCGATCCCGTGGGAATATCGGGATAAAAAGTATCCTATGTGTTAATCCAGGTTATAAACTATCTGTGTGCCAAATTTTATCCAAATCCGTTTTGTAGTTTTAGCGTGAAGAAGAGACAAACATACCCACTCACAAACTTTCGCCTTTATAATATTAGTGTGATTAAATTAACAATATAATATCATTTTTATTTATTATCTATCTATTTAAATAAAAGAAAGTCGTGTTAGTTGCACTATTTATAACTCAAGAACGGCTGAACCGATTTGGCTGAAAATTTGGTGGGGAGGTAGCTTAGAACCAGGAGACGGATATAGGATGACTTTTTATCCCGATCCTACCTACCCTACCTACATACCTACCCTAGATATGTAGGTAGGTTAGGTAGGTAGGTAGGTAGGGTAGGTAGGTAGGGTAGGTAGGTAGGTAGGGTAGGTAGGGTAGGTAGGGTAGGTAGGGTAGGTAGGGTAGGTAGGGTAGGTAGGGTAGGTAGGTAGGGTAGGTAGGTAGGGTAGGTAGGGTAGGTAGGTAGGGTAGGTAGGTAGGGTAGGTAGGTAGGGTAGATAGGTAGGTAGGGTAGGTAGGTAGGTTAGGTAGGTAGGGGAGGTAGGTAGGGGAGGTAGGTAGGGGAGGTAGGTAGGGTAGGTAGGTAGGTAGGGTAGGTAGGAAGGGTAGGTAGGTAGGTTAGGTAGGTAGGGGAGGTAGGTAGGGGAGGTAGGTAGGGTAGGTAGGGTAGGTAGGGTAGGTAGGGTAGGTAGGGTAGGTAGGGTAGGTAGGGTAGGTAGGGTAGGTAGGGTAGGTAGGGTAGGTAGGGTAGGTAGGGTAGGTAGGGTAGGTAGGGTAGGTAGGGTAGGTAGGGTAGGTAGGGTAGGTAAGGTAGGTAGGGTAGGTAGGGTAGGTAGGGTAGGTAGGGTAGGTAGGGTAGGTAGGGTAGGTAGGGTAGGTAGGGTAGGTAGGGTAGGTAGGGTAAGGTAGGTAGGGTAGGGTAGGTAGGTATGCCGTAGATAAGTACCTACTTAGTGCTACCCGTGAGAAGCTGGGGCGGACAGCTAGTTTATTATAAGTCCAGACTTCCTCAAGATGCTTTCTTTCACCGCAATACAGGGCTGAAGTTCTGTTCTTGATATAGACAAAAAAAGTTATACTTCTCTATTTTAAATAATTTTACAAAACTTTTTCATGGAATAATTCTAACAATTTTAACAATGTGCCCCCGACTGTACTTACTTAAAGTTTCGTATGTCAGTATAGTTCGCTTCATTCGTCCACTTATACTATCAGAAATACTACCTAATCCCCGTTCGCAATTTGTTTGCCAAACATGTAAACAAACACGAGTTTTAGTCAAAACAACTGTAATGCCTACACATAAGATTCATAATGCGCTACAATTTCATATTTTTTATGATTTTTTCAACAGTAGTCTAGTCAGTCTAAAAACAACTTTATTAACACTTGCATAAAGTTGATATTTGTTTTTTGAAAATTGAAAACATGGATTTAAATAGACCATAAGTGCATTGTATACTATCCAATATTATGGGTTTGCCCAAGATTAAGTTTACAATATTTTATAATATTTTCTGTTTCTTCTAGAATACAAAATATCGACTTTATTACAATATTAATTTTACTATACCTACCTACCTGAGAAACTTAAGATACCTTCATTATCCCCGAAGTTTTTCATTAGAATGTTTTCCAGGTGATTTTTTTTGTCTCCTATACCCGGGGAACAACATCCCCCCCTGTTTCCCCTAATCACAAAAAAAAGCCCGACAACTAACTAAAAAGTTCTAAACAAGCTCTGTTCAAGTTTGGTGGCAGATAAATTAGTTCAATCTTACAGTTGATGCATTCTTTCAATCTTTTGGTGTTTGTTTGAATTCGTTTAAAATAGGTTCCGTGAAATATGCCAACATTGCCCCCAAGGGAAACTTTGCCCGAAGAACCATTTGTAAGCATATCTTTGATGTGCAAATATCTTAATATTATGGCAACATTTGTTGAATTAGGTTGAAAATAGGTAATATGTATGGCAGTACTGACTATCGTATTTGTTGATAACTTCGCTTAGTAGCTTGTAGGAACTCGTCGAATGATGTGCGTGTTTTAGCTGGCAAATTTTAGTGCAAGGTCAGGGTAACATTGCCCAGTCATTTCAGTGATGTTACAGTTGTCGCTGAGGAAGTCCATAGAAAAATCGTGTTAAAATTGTAATTATTCGAAAAAAGTGGGCAAATTTGGCATGTTTCACGGTTTTTATTTTAATTAATTAATTTATCTTAAAGATTATTTTCTATTTTGTGAATGTCAGAACGCTGTGTAGGCTTAGTGGACTGTAGATTTGTTGACCATCATCATTTTGTTAAGTACTATTTTGTACTTGTCCTCCCATGCCTAACAACACTGTTATTTGAAAATATTGTAAAAGCGAATTATCTTTTAAAAGAGTAACCATGGAGTTTCTTGCTGGCTCTTCTCCATAGGAAACGAAAAAATGGATATATTGACAAGGTACCGTCATGATGTTAATATTTTTAAACAGTTCCCTTAGAGAATCGCGCCTACGAAGGCAATATATTGCTCTAATGGCTCTTTTCTGCAGAATAAAAATAGAGTCGATATCTGCAGCCCGTCCCCATAGTAAAATACCGTAGGACATGATACTATGAAAGTAACTGAAATAGACTAGCCTTGCGGTATCTATATATATCAGTAAATTGACGGATTTTTCTTACAGCATATGCTGCTGAACTTAGCCGTCCTGCGAGAGATGTTAAATGAGGACCCCATTGCAGCCTTGAATCGAGCGTGATCCCCAGGAAAACAGTTTTATCTACAAATTCTAGCTTCTCCTTATTCAATACTATTAGTAATAGTAGCCAATCTGTAGATGAATGATTAATGAGAAAACGGAAACTGATTCAATAGTTAAGTATTAAACACTGAATAATAAAATAGTATTTTATTTATATTGCTATCAAGCTCTTATTACCAAAGAAGACAGCCAGCAAAAACAGGCGTCACTCGGGGCGATATAAAAATTGTAACTATACCCCATATGTTCAAACTGTTGAGGCATTTAGAAGTTATGGCGGAACAAAGAAACGTACATACATTAATATACATACATGCGTACATACATGA
Source organism: Xanthia togata (assembly GCA_963853775.1). Classification (NCBI taxonomy): domain Eukaryota; kingdom Metazoa; phylum Arthropoda; class Insecta; order Lepidoptera; family Noctuidae; genus Xanthia; species Xanthia togata. The sequence goes on from OY970816.1 coordinate 9,934,999, forward strand.
AACCCTAAAACATTACCCTCCTTTTCTGGGCAGTTGTGTAAAGTCTGTGACAACCCTAGGTAAGTACTGTGGCCTAGTGCGGTGTCGGCATTTACGCAAACATCAAAGTTGTCGGTCCACTGTTTAATAATGACGTCTAAATTCCGCCATTTTGATTTTAATAAAAACCAAACTATGTACCAAATAACTACAAAGAAAACGCTTGAAAAAAACATAACCCTGTATTTGCAGTCACGCTGTATGTCGGGTAAAAACTTAATAGAGAACCTCCTTATTTTAAAATCAATTAATGAATGAAGTAACAAACTTTCTCCAAAAATAAGTTCCTAGAACTAAATACAACATAAACAGTCATATTAGAAACATTTAATAGGACAGTCTTTCTATTTACCGATAATTTTATGACAAGCAAACCCTTTTAGAAAGGGTACAGACACCGGTTAGCAGCCCGGCAGACAATTGTTTTATTATTTTATTCGTTCATTACAGACCGTTACGAGAAAGTTGAGAAAGGATACAAAAGATAAATACAAATTTCTTTTCCAAACAATTGCTGATGAGTAATAAATAGTAATAAATGCAACCCTTATTTTGCTAAGCAGTAAAAGATAAAGTAACAGTAATATTGACGGTATTACCCTTTACAGTTTGCCGAAATATTTTTAAATTTTAAAGAATTATTTGTCATCTTTTTGGGTATCCTAGGGACCGTAATGTCGAATTGTTCTGCACCAATGTTGTTTTTATCGACTTTTTCTTTTAACTACTCGTATGTGTGGAGGCTTGTTATTAGTATTTTTTTAATAGGTAGGTATTATATTCTTTATATTTTATTTTATATCCTATTTATTTAAAGAAGGATTTTCTTTAAATAAATAAATAAAATTATAAAACTAAGTGAAGGTTGAATGTTTATAATTTTTATTGTACATAATTATGTACTTTCTTGTCAAATCAAGTAAATTAAATGTATACATTTTAACATTATGTATATTATGTAAGTTAATTTTGCTCTATAGTGTTTTGGTATCCTGAATTATCTTTCTTTATATTTATAGGGTCTCCGGTAAATAATGGATAACCTTGAAATAGAAAATAATAGACCTGACGACCGTTCTAAAAAAATACCAAAAACATTATATCCCAAGTACCTAGTACCAAGAAAAAATACTGTTCTATTTTTAGTCACATTATTTACTGCTTCTCTGTATAGTCAACGTACAATTACAACAACAAAATAACCGATAGAATTCATTCATTTGTGGTCGTGGCGAAGAAGAATGTAAAATAAGGTACAGAGTGTGGGAACGTGAAAGACGTTCTTCACATTATGGTGGAGTGTGCCCGTAACGAAGATCTCAGAGCTGAGTTATTGACACACTTTGGTATTGATGCTACAGAGGTGGGAAGATGCAATAATATTCTAGCATTCCCCTTGTCAGAAACAGCGAGGCTATTGTATAAACTTGTGCAGATTGGTATTCGTAGAAGATAAGTTACTCATATAAAATAACTGTATTTTATTTATAAAATGATGTATTAAACTATAAGAAAGTATTACGGAGCGACTTAGTCTTGTTGACCAAGCTCCTAAAATAAAGATTAAAAAAAAAAAAGTAAAAAAAATCTGGTACTACTAGGGTTTTTTTTAGAACGGCCATAAGATCTAATAGAATTATGCAATTTCAAGGTCATATATTATTTACCGGACACCCTGTATAATGCTTCTGTACATGTGTTTGTCACCTAACTCCTCCTAAATGACTGGACCGATTTGGATGAAATTTTGTGTGTATATTTGAGTGGTACCTGGATGGTTTGAAAATACAATTGGACCCGGTAGGTGTCAATATGTAATAATATTATAAATACGAAAGTGAGTTTGTTTGTTACGCTTTCACGCTAAAACGGCTGAACGGATTTAGATGAAATTTTGCATATGTGTAGACCATGACCTGGGTTAGGATATAGAGTACATTTTATCCTGGTAATACGTTCCCGTGGGATAATTTTCGACCTCCACGGGCGCAATGCCGCGGGCAAAGGCTAGTAAATAAAATTTTAGAAAAGGACGTCACAAAAAACAAAATCTCACACACAACTAATACTGTTTACATTTATTTTATTAAGAAATAACCATTACCTTTGTACTCAAAACTAATTATATCGTATCCGTAACTGATAATTAAGAAAAAAAAAAAAAAAATGTTCCTCATCTAGGTATGTACTACCAAGGTAGGTAGGTACAGCTAGCGACAAAAATTTCGGGACGAACAGACTGTTAAAAATTATCTCATAAATTAAGAAAATTAAACTAGCTCAGTTGGATAAAGTTCTTGTCAGAATGACAATTGTCGTGTACTGTTTTCATTCTGAAACATTCCTTGTGTCATTGAGATAATATTTATTTTTATAGTTGTTTAGATCATTTTGAACAGTCTGTTCGGGCTGATATTATTATTATTGACACTGGCTGTACTTATAACCATTATTGACGCTAACAAGACGCAGAAGTCGGTTCTTAAAATATTACTCCTTTACCATTACGGTTTATATGGAAGCTGTCCTGTGACCAAAGTTTTAGGTATCCAGCATCCATTTCATCTTCCGTAATACCCTTATCAGTCCATCTGTCCGTTAGATCACTTATAAATACCTCCCTTACGAGTGTAACCTGCTATCTAACTACTCAACACATTTTCGTAAACGATTACGACAAATTTGTTTAATTTTGACAGTTCAACAACATTCATTGCGTTGTTTACGTTGTTTTTTTTTCGAACTTATGAAGCAATGGATTAGCAATTTGTTTCAAAACGATTCAAATTCCGATTGATCGTGTATTACGTAATTAGAGTACAGATTATCCGTTCTGTTTTATTTTAACTCTTAGTATAATAATTATTATCCGGGTACCTTTCCTCAGACTTCTATCAGACTTTTAGGGAATAAACACGCTTTTGAAATCAATCTGAATAGTCTTTTCCCAATTGTTTTGATAGGGTCGGTTTCCAGTCTAACCGAGTGCAGCTGAATACCAGTATTTTACATGGAGCGACTGCCTATCTGACCTCTATAACCCAGTTACTGGGTAACATAACATGATACCCATTGGTAACAACTGACTGACTCATCATCATCATCATCAGCCTATAACGTTCCCACTGCAGGGACACGGCCTCCTCTCAATGAGAGGGAGTGGGCTATAATCCACCACGCGTGCCCAGTGCGGATTGGTAGATGTCACATGTCTTCAAATTGTTGGTTCTAGGACATGCCGGTTTCCTCACGGTGTTTTTCCTTCACCGTTTTGAGAGCAGTGGTGATGAAATAATTTACACAAAGTAATGCGCCTGTCTGGGTTCGAACCCACGACTTACTGTTCGTAAGTCGAGGTCACCACCACTGGGCCACCGCTGCTCACTGACTGACTGCTTGACAGAATTTAGGGCTTCTGACAACCCGTCTAAAGTCTGTTAAAGATGAATGAAGAATGTGTTGAAAAAGCCACGCGTCAAAATATCCTAGGAGCGCTATAAAATCCCGCGTATGCAAAGCAGTCAGTAGACAAAAATATCGGTACTTTCCGTCAATCTTCGTGAAACATCGTCACTTTACTTAAGTTATTTGGTTAAAACTTCAACCGCGTAATATTTTGCGCGCAATAACGTAAGCGCAACAATAAACTGATTGTTCTCGCGCATGTCGACAGAACGCATGCGTCATTTGAACTAACAATTAAAGAAACAACAAGAATTCAAACTTAACTCCTCTGGATAAGGTTGACAATTGAATGTGTGGGAGAGTGTTCAGTCATGACGGTATTGAAATGTCGACATTGTTGTGTGGTACTAGGGTTGAAATTAGCGTGTGTTTAAAAGCAATTTCCTTAGAAAAGAGCTATTGTTTCGAGAATTGAACTCAAATGACTTCTTCGTCTTTGACAGCAACAATCTTTAAATTAAAAATATTGACTTTCGTATATTGTAAAATAATCTTCACAATTATTAGGTTATTTTACCCTGTGAAAAAGCTTTTTTAGTTTGCGGTACCATTCCGTACCCGAACGCCGCGCTGGTAGCAACTGCACACAACGTGTCGCGGCGTCATGTCGCTGCAGTCATGATTCCGAACCCGACCGCAGACGGCAGCAGCCCTTATTCCAGTCGGTAGATAGAAGATAGAAAAACGTGTTATCGAGCGTTGGCGGCACTACCGGGGGCCAAGCACCACCTCTTTAAGCAGTATTATTTTGATGTTACTTCAGTGCGAGAAAGAAGTGGAGCTATACAAGACGTCTAGCTCCATCTCTTTCCCACGCTCAAGTAAGATTAAAATAATACTGCTAAAAGAGGTGGTGGTAGGGCCCCTCGTCTGCGGTAGGGCTACACGTGTCGCCTGTCACTCGCCCGTAGCTGCCAACGACGTGGAGCTACGGAAGGTATTTTAAAGAAATTCATATGGCTATTAATTTATAATTTAAATTTTATTTTGCGTAATGTAAATTATCTTAAAAATTATTGTATAGAATCATTTTTTTTTTCCCTAACTGAACAGACAGCTGTGCTGCTGGGGAGTTTGTTGCGCCACTTCTTCTTCCCAGCAAAAGCACTAGGAAGTGGTGAAGGGTGGGCGTTTTGGGGGACTGTCTTATGTAATTTTGACGTTCGAAAAGTGCTGATTCTCAGCCTAGTTTGAATAAATGACTTTTGAATTTTTGAATTTTTTTTTCATAGAAACCAGTTGTGTCGCGCCTGCAGTTGCCTCCTGCGATCGGGTACGGAATGGTACCTTTAGAATTTCTAAAGTTACGATAACTTAGAAGCGCAGTGACGGCTGTCATGAAAATTATGGCAGCCCGATTTAAAGGTTCATGCTCACACGTCAGTCACGTCACGTCAACATCAAGTCGTTGATCAGTCACGTCAATTTCAGGGACGTGTGTGAACAGATAGTCAGTCAGTCAGTCATAGCAAAGGCTGTTTCGTTCGTAGCATACAAGTTTTGACTTGCCGGTGACGCGACGTCGACTGAGACGCGCCGCTAGTGACCTGACTGACGTGTGTAGCCAACGTCCTACAACTTCTACGTACCTATATTTTTTGACGTGACTGATCGGCGACTTGACGTTGACCTGACTGACGTATGTGCATGAACGCTAAATCTTTGTGCACTTTACGGTGTCAAATACGCTCTCTAATAAAACGCACCAACAAACTTTTATTAAAAAACGTTTCGGTGACGTCATTCACCGGTAAATTGCAGACGCTATGTGACGTGTGTGACGCCACCGCTCTTCTAGGAAACCGTAGCTTAAACCATTTAGTTTTAACAACGAAATTATCAAAATCCCTTAAAACATTCTCCCCTTTATCAATCAATTTATCGTGACATTATCAATCATAAACTAACAATCATGCATCAGGTTTATGAGATTTGCCAATAATACAAAATTATTCTCGAAAATCAATTACAAACTTTATTTTATTTAAAATAAAGCTCAATTTTGATGTGAACTCGTAAATTCGTATAAAATTCTTCGCAGAACGTATTTTGAACATTACCGTGTAGGAATTAAGGTACAACTTTGAGTTAACAGGTAATATCCCCAAGTTAGATATGTCAAAATGTCATGTTTAACATGGTATTAATATTTTTTAACCCTTGTGTTATTTTAAGAACGATATGGTTCGATCATAGGCTAGTAGGTTGATGTAAAATATAGCTTATCGAAGTTATCTTAGGTACTATACTTGCATAGCATCACGAATCAGTAAATTCTCCGAAACGGTGGGCAGACAGTGAAGTGTAATCTATAGATACTAATATTATAAAGAGGAAAGATTTGATTGTTTGTTTTTATTGAACAGGCTCCGAAACTACTGGACCGATTTGAAAAATTATTTTACGATTAGGTAGCTTAGTTTTCAGGGAGTAACATGGGCTACTTTTTATCCCGGGAAAAATAAAGGGTCCCGCGGTAAAGACCACGGGAGCGAAGCCGCGGGCAAAGTTGTAGTACACAATACACACGTTTCCCCAGTAACTTTTTAAATCTCATGTAATAGGTACGCCATTATTGTTGCCAATAACCGGGTTCCACTCCAGACTCCGAGACTGCGAGAAAATTTGAATATCTTATTAACGTTTAAAAATAACTTACGATACCAAGAATCCTAGAAAAAAGACAAAAAACAATAGTACTAAGCTTTTATCGTTTAGAATGTATTTTTTTTAAAGGCAAATGCAATTTATAAATCCCGTTGTTCGATACTTGCACAGAATTGCAATGCTCTAACCCATTACCCAGTAAAAAAAACTGATCACAACAGTCCTCAGCCATAAACAAAATAAATACCTCCCTTTCTCCGAAAAAAAAGCAGTGTTTTTCTTAAAAAAAGATCCTCAATACGGTGAAAAAAGATTAGAAGAGAAAGTTTCTGAAAAGATACACGTAATCGTGTAACAATAACAAAAATATTGAAATGTCATTGCGCAGTTAAAGAGATTGCCCAATTTTTTCTTTGTTCGCGTAAAAAGTGGTGTAGGGATGTGCTTAGCTTAAAATATCGATAAAAAATAACTATCAATAATAACAACTTTATAATACTATCCGCATATAACTGTTCCACTGCACGGCAAATGCCTCTTCTCATACAGAGAAAGCACGAGTATTTATTACACGGTGGCTCAAGACGGGTTGCGATGTCACGATATTTTCCTTTACCAAAAAAACGACAATGGTCCGTCTCCGTATTTGTACCCAAAACCTCGTCCAAAGGGCGAAGCCTTTACCACTAGAATCTACAATTTTTTTAAGCATAGGTATAGATGTCTTCATGTAGAACGCTCGCAAAATTTCACACTGTGCAAACGCCTAGTTCTTGAGGAAAAAAATCCTCATCGTGACATACTGAGCCATTACGACATACTGAGCCATTACGACATAGTGAGCCATTACGACACAGTGAGCCATTACGACATACTGAGCCATCACAACATACTGAGCCATCACGACGTACTGAGCCATCGCGACATTGCTAATACACAAAGTCTGTAATAGGAGATCAGAGGCCACTTGTCATTCAGAAAACGGAACAAGCATCACCATGCTTGCTCAGTGCGAAAATGAAATAACCCCACTTTAGACTATTATTAGGCACAGTTCGTGGAAGGGGCTCGTGTCTAAATAATAACAGCCGCATGGATCGATCAAAGCTTGAGCTACGCTTACCGTGGTCGGCTTGTGGATGGGAGACCATCCATTACATAATCGAGACCTTTCCATACCTCAGAAAGCAAGTTAAGCCGTTGATCTCGTCTGTCATTCGTAGATCTTTGACAGTCGTTACGGGTAGTCAAACGCCCAGAAAGTCTGACAACCCAACCCTATCTTATCAAGGGGTATCCTGTTACCCAGTAACTGGGTTGTGGAGGTCAAATAGGCAATCGTTCCATGTAAAATACTGGAATTTAGCTGCATGTGGGTAGACTGGAAGCCGACCCCAACATAGTTGGGAGAAGGCTAGGCCAATTAATAAGGCACAGTATTTAAGTAATATTATAAAGGTTGAAAAGAAATTGAATATCGTATTTCAGTAAATTTTCGGAGTCTACGAAAGATTTGGGTAAAACTATATTTAAATGGGATGTCCCTTTGGAGTCGGACCCCTTTTAAAGGTTTTCCCCATTGAATTAAGTAGGTACTTATAGATATTTTATTTTATACAAGCTTTTGTCCACAATTTCGTCCGCGTAAAGTTTCAGCCCCGGCCCCACCGCATCGCATCGCATCGCCCACCTGCGCTATTAATTCGTTTTCCTTAGCTTTGTAACCTTCCTCAAGAATTGGGCTATAAAATGCAAAAAGAGTTGTTCTAATCCGACGGGTAAGTTCAAAGATTTGCGCGTTCACACAAAAAAACAAACTCTTCAGCTTTAATAAGTAGTATTAAAGATATCTAATTTACTTATAACATGAGTAATATCCACTACCTCATATTCTCATGTTGATTGACTCTAATGGTAACCATGATTTCACCCGCATAAATCGTAAATTTAAAAAAATTATGGTCTTGTCCTGAGTAATGGGCGCCATCGCCAGTTGCTACTGCAAATTTCGTAATGGAAGAACTACCAATAACACTGCCCGAGGTTCGACGTCAGGACCTAGACTCTAACGGGAAAATCAAACTAACTATTTCACACCAAAAACATACTTTCTTTAATTTCTTTCAAAATCAAACTTATCGATAGTTTTCCCCTCCCTACGCCGAAGCCATTAGCGACGCGATATCCCTGTCAACTGACGTAGATCAATCATAATCATCTTTTGTTATCCGAGCCATCGGGGAACCCCGGGCAGCGAGCAACTTGCCCGAACGAACTAATATATTGCCACAATGATTTTCAGATGTAAGATTATTGCTTCTTCGATTATTACCTTCAAGAATGGAAGAGGTTCTCAATGTGACTCGTGTTTTGTGTATTTTCTATACTAATAGAAAACCAGCAACCAGTGGTCCACATTAGCACGGGGTCACAAACACTGCCTGGAAGGAGAAGCCTTTGCCCACCAGTGGGATGATACAGGGAAAGCCCACGTTTTGGCACGGACGTAATAAAAACGCAGCGATTTTTTTTCGTGCACTGGATTTTCAACGTTCTACTTAGAACCGAGAGTTGAAAATCGAACAGTGTTTTTTCAAGCGGGCGGTGGGATGGGACAAGAGTGCGTCCCAACGTGTTGGATTTTCAACGCTCGACTCAACACCGAGAGTTGAAAATCCAGTGCGCGATAAAATCCCGCCGCGATATTTTTACGTAGGTGCGAACGTGTGCTAACAGTTTCAGTATACTAATAAATTATATGTCGCAGTACGATGGTTATATCCGTGATATAGTTATATCCCTAGGGACATAGCTATATACCGTAATATAGTTAAATGAAAGCGGTTCATAACTGTCGGGGTGCCCTAATTTTGTTACTACGACCAATTTCTACGTAGCATAGGTACTTGGTCACAGTTCTAACCTAACCTAACCTATATAAATTATTACTAGGTCGTGCTCGTATCAAAGTTATATTCCTAGTAAGTCGATGTAGTTATATCCCTAGGGACATAGCTATATACCGTAATATAGTTATTTGAAAGCGGTTTATAACTGTCAGGGTGCCCTAATTTTGTTACTACGACCAATTTCTACGTAGCATACTTGGTCACAGTTCTAACCTAACCTAACCTATATAAATTATTACTAGGTCGTGCTCGTATCAAAGTTATATTCCTAGTAAGACAGTTGTGAACCGATTTCACTCTATGTTACGGCTTCAATCATATTACTGCGACATACAAAATCACAGTAAAGTCAAAACTATAGTTACATTGACTATTTTCAAAAAAGTAAGTGCTACGAGGTCTAGAATCGATTCTAATGCCGATTATAGTTTTTAGAATGTTTGTCTGTTTGTCTGGGTCGATCCATCAGGTTAAGCTATGCTTGCCGGGGTTGGTCTGTGGATGGGTGACCATCTTTGCATACCGAGACTCCTTCGTGCTTCAGAAAGCACGTTAAGCCGTTGGTCCCGGCTGTCATTCGTGGATCTTTGACAGTCGTTACGGGTCGTCAGAGGCCCGAAAAAATGACAACCAGTCTTACCAAGGGGTATCGTATTACCCAGTTACTGGGTTGTGGAGGTCAGATAGGCAGTCGCTCCATGTAAAATACTGGTATTCAGCTGCATCCGGTTAGACTGGAAGCCGACCCCAATATAGTTGGGAAAAGGCTAGGCAGATTGAGTACGATGGTTATAGCCGTGATATAGTTATGTCCCTAGGGACATAGCTATATACCGTAATATAGTTATATGAAAGCGGTTCATAACTGTCGCGGTGCCCTAATTTTGTTACTACGGCCAATTTCTACGTAGCATACTTGGTCAAAGTTCTAACCTAACCTAACCTATATAATTATTACTAGGTCGTGCTCGTATCAAAGTTAAATTCCTAGTAAGACAGTTGTGAACCGATTTCACATAACTATGTTATGGCTTCAATCATATTACTGCGACATACAAAATCACAGTAAAGTCAAAACTGTAGGTACATTGACTATTTTCGAAAAAAAATAAGTGCTACGAGGTCTAGAATCGATTCTAATGCCGAATATAGTTTTTAGAATTTTTGTCTGTTTGTCTGGGTCGATCCATCAGGTTAAGCTATGCTTGCCGGGGTTGGTCTGTGGATGGGTGACCATCTTTGCATACCGAGACTCCTTCGTGCTTCAGAAAGCACGTTAAGCCGTTGGTCCCGGCTGTCATTCGTGGATCTTTGACAGTCGTTACGGGTCGTCAGAAGCCCGAAAAAATGACAACCAGTCTTACCAAGGGGTATCGTATTACCCAGTTACTGGGTTGTGGAGGTCAGATAGGCAGTCGCTCCATGTAAAATACTGGTATTCAGCTGCTTCCGGTTATACTGGAAGCTGACCCCAATATAGTTGGGAAAAGGCTAGGCAGTTTTGATTGATTGTCTGAATGTATGTACCAGCATCACACAAATTATACCGGATAGATTCTGTTCAAATTATGCATAGATATTCCCTACTAGCAGCTCCCGCGACATGGAAGTCGTTGGACGCTACAATATACTAAAATAACAGCCATACATTTTCATTAAAAACTGCCTCGTTGGTCTAGTGGTCGCAAGCGCTACTGTTGGGCATAAGGTCTTGTGTTCGATTCCCGGGTCCAACAAAGTGTTATTAGGTTTTCCATCTGGACTTTCTTAGTAACAGTCTGAAGTCTGGATTTGTGCCCTGTTAATATTAATAGGCTCACCCCCTATTACATGAGACCTAAACTTATCTGGCGAAATTCAGGTACCAGGTAGGTAAAAAGTACCTACTACTTTATGTACAGTCACGACCACCAATATGTATACACTTAGCAACTTTTAAAAGTGATTTTCTCCTCCTGCGTATATTGGAACACATACTATTATGGAATAGGTCGTATTTCGAAGTTGCAATCGTAATTCCCCGAGTAAATCGCTTTTGCATTTTGCCAAGTGTTTACATATTTATCGCTCGTGACTGTACACCCCCTGCCTGGAAAACATCGTGAGGAAACCGGCATGCCTGTGAGATATTTCTCGACGGCATGTCATGCCAACTCAGAGGCCCATGGGCGGCTTTAAAACTGACACCAGTCACTAACCACAAGAAAAGTAGAAGACCCCTGCCGAACCCTTCGGGGAATACAGGCGTGATATTAAGTATTTTTTATTAAATTTTCCTGAATACTACGTTTGTAGTTTTGGTCTTAATCACAACAGCCGCCAAAATGTACAGAAACAAAGGACTGTGACGCGGGAGCAAGCGGGCGTAGAGTTGTCTGTGTGAGAAGCGGTTAGTCCTGTGGTCGACTGCGCATCCTTCAGTACCAAGCAACCCATTGCTAGCAAAGTTATTCGTTTTTAGTGAATTATGAACGCTTGCGTTCCTGCATAAGGTATATTATGTACTACCTAGTTCAAATTGATCACTTTGCAGTCAAGACGCTTATTACTCCAAACCAAGATGCTTCAAAGAAAGAAAGAAAGAAAGAAAATACGTTTATTTGCGGTACATATGACGCAAGCAAAGGAACAAACACTAAAAACAAATTCACCGATTGGTTCATAATAAAGTTAACTGAATTAATAAATAATGGTGCCGATTCTCTTGTACACCGGACTAAACTAACTAAACTATCACTAAAATTCCTTACTTTTGGCTATGAGAATCTTAACGCTATTCTGTAGTAAAAAGTCTCTAAATTTAAATAATATTTTGACACAACTAAATCGAATTTGACAATTGCGACTCCACATGGTACATACTCGTACTTGTTTGCCGCCCGTGATTTTTTTAGAGCCGGACGCGCGCGGTTGGGCAGCCTCGACGTGTTTTATATGGAATTTTTCACTTTTTGTATGGAAAATAAAAAAAAATATTACCAACGTGTTCAGTGTTTGGGGTATAAGGGTTTTATAAAGGGGGTCGAAATTTTCATTATTTTTGCGATAGGACACACCATTTTCGAGATATAAGCAAAAGAAAAGAATAAAATCCAGTACAGTACTGTTTTTGCACCCGAAGTCGAGATGTTCGTGTGAATTTTAGTTCATGACAACTAATAATAATCCACACCATTTTCAGTGGCGATTAAAAATAGTCAGAATTAGTTGGACAATTAAAATTTTAGGTGAAAAACGTCGAATTCAGAATAGCAAAATTGTCATTTTCACTAAATTAAAATCTCAGTACAATCTTAGTGCTGTCAAACTAAAATATAGTTAAGTTGTGCCACTTTAGTCTATTTCAGAATGGGAAATCATCGTTTGACAGGAGTAAACTAAATTTTAGTGATTTTTAGTCTAGTTTAGACGCATTTGTGACAAGAGAATCGGCACCAATATTTCAAATGTTGTGCCTAGAACTGTAATCAGACGGGAGGCGCGTGCTTACCCACTTTTTGCGACGACTACCTACTAGCCGAACACATGCTGGTGGTCGAGCTCCACTCCGTCGACTAGTAAAAATTTACAATAAGCACTTTTATCATTTAGATATCTTCGTTCTGTCTCAAAGTAATTTCAAGAGAAAAAAAAAATTATAGATTGTGTGATGGTCCAAAACAAAATTAAGTGTGATTAGTAACTAAGATAAAATTTTAAAACTCAAACTCAAACTCACTACACTAGTAATCTGTGGAAACGTTGTTGATTGTACATTTAACCATATATCCTATATATACATTAGTTTTTTTTTTTGTATAACATATTGTACATTTGTTTATTTTTCCCAAATAAATACCTAATGTCACAACACTAATAATACTGACTGATGCATTCTTACAAATGATTCCTGACGAACGGCTCTCACTAATATTACACTTATATTATCACTAATATTATTATTAATCAATAATAAAAAAAAACAATAATACTACACATACATACTTGTGTTTTCTTCTTCGTTAACAACGTCAGTCAGCACGCGTACCATGACCACCGTAGAATAGGGTTTTGTCGACTGAAGAATAGACAAAATTACAGATTGTGGTTGTTTTACTGTCATTTTGTCTATTCTTCCGTCGACAAACCCCGTTTCTACTCGTATATAGCCGACGTCGCCCTCGAGTTTGCTTATGCGGTTCCTTTTCTATTTTCTCTAGTTTCTTCCACATTTTTTCGTCTGGCATTATTTATTGTTTATAATATTCAAATAAAAAAAGTTGTTGTAAGAAAATTCAATAATTTTGTTAAAACGACGTGCGCTGGCAACTATATCCAGCTGTGTATAGTTGTCAGCGTAAAACGTTTTTTGCAGGATTTTATTATAATCATGGTGGGACTACATAGTAAATAAGAATAATTATGGAGGACTAAGCATGAGTATAATAATTACTAAATTAAACACACTAAGTGAGGTGCTAATACGAAGTGCTTAGTACTCGATAATTATCCTGATTTACGTACCTGAGTTATGTAGACCCACTTTGTCTAAAAGTACAGGAGTAGACCCCCAGGACCGATCGCTGTGACGATGCTTGGGGGAGGCCTGTCCGCAGAGGACAGTCATCTTTTGACTGAAATAATGATAATGATGAATTGATGACTGATCATTTTTACAGCAAAACAAAATAGGAATTTCATAGTTTATTTAGATATACAAAATCAGCGTTAATTTATTTTAGGTAGACGATATAAATGACAAACAGTTTGAATTGACCACTGTTGAAAACAGTTGCTTCACGCCGCAAAATCATTTAAATAAAAAGCGACTCTTTATATGACACTATTCATCTGTGACTTGACACAAATTATTGCCCTACTGACTATACTATTGGTGATCTAGCTAATCAGTATCTTCGTCATTCATTACTTGTTGGCCTGAGTTTTTAAATGCCCAAAGCACTGACTGAATCTGACATTATGAAAGGCTCAAAAGTAAAACAAAGATCTAGTGTTTCTTCTCAGTAACTTTGTCCGGGCGCAAAGTTTTTGAAGGTTTTTCATCGCGAGCGTCGATTGGGTTTCTATCTTTGCTTAAAAACGAGTCTTGCCAAGAATCGGATTTCGTTATATATCGGCAAATTTTTCTGTTAAATTTTATCTCTGTTCTCTGTTTATCTATCATTTCTTTTGTATCCGAATATTGTTGTTTCATTGTATCATCAAATTCATCGGGAGAATCGAACTGGTCAAGGTATCGAACCTTTTCCAAATCCGCAATGCCTGATGATAATGATTGTCCTGATTTAGACCGTTTTGAGTCGTTCACAACATCATCAGAAACAAAGTCTGCTGTTTTTGGAAGAGAATCAGAAACCTGTAAATTACTTTCACTCGTCTGTTTGGTTGGTAGTTCACATTTTGAGTACAATTCATAACTTGATATACTAGCCTTTCTAGGAAACATCTGTGCTATGTCTGAAAAAACGTCAGGTTTTGAATTAAATTTTGCCGTTTCAAACCATTCTCCAGTTTCAAGGGCTTCTCCATTCTCTTCTTCAGCTTCAGCGTCTAATTCTTCAATTTTTTGTATATCGGAGTTTATAGCATAGCTCTTGTGGGCAACTGGGGGAATGAACTCATCAATGTAGTCTGATTCATCTGGTAGTTTTAAGACTACTAGTTCATTTTTCTCAAATACTTTTGGCAGTTTTTTTTTAAATTGGATAGCGCCTTTTATGGCTTTAAAGTACGATACTTTGTCGTGCGTTTCTGCTTTTGTGGTCTCTTTAAGTGGAATAATTTGAACTTGTTGACTTGAAGTTTCTCCCACTTGTACTTTTGTTTTCGCACTTTTACGCATATCCTTCTCTATTATTTTTATTTCTGGTAAAGTTTGTTGACCAAGAATGCTACTTGTAGAATCAGATGTCACAAGTGTGCTCTTTTTATCAGATTGTTGAATTTTTGGCGCCGATTTTTGATTCTGTGAAGTTGTTGAGTTCATTTTAAATGTTGTCTCTTGTACTTCTTTTGATTGGTGACTTGTAGTAGGTGAGTCAGTTTCTTCTGTATTACTTTCTACTTTCTGTTCTTCAACAGAAAGTTTACCCTTTGGTGCTGAATGTTGGTCCATAACGAAAACTTTTTGACTTTGTGTTAAAAATGGATGTTCGACATTCCTAGTTGTTATCTTTATTGAATCAATGCCTCTTTCCGCTATTTTTTGCTTAGTTATCTTTGGTGTAAAAAGCTTATTTATTGGTGGAGCTTTTTCAACTATCTTTGCTGAAGGCTGTTTTTTTCTATCTGGCAACTTAAGTGGAAGTTTTGCACCATATACAGCAACTAGGTGATCGTTTTGTGGTGGGACTTTTACAGTATTTTCCGGAGTTTTACCACTATTAATCAAAAAAGTTTCAGGAGCGTTATTTGGTACAACTTCTTTTATTTTTTTACGACGTTTTTCACAATAGTCAGCTGCCAATTGTACTAATATTTTTATCAATACTTTATCAATTTCTTTCTGAAGTTTCGTCTCGTCCTTTAATGTTTTAAATAAATATTGTATTTCTTTTTCTTTCTTTTCTAACTCAGCTGAAATTTTCTTAATTGTACTGATGAGCCGTGGTATGATTTCTCTGGACAATTTCTTATATTCCCTGTAAATGTATATATTTCTGTTATTTTTTATATTATTTGTCCAGTACCGGTTAACACACCCGTCAGAACATCGTACATTTCATTATCATCAGCCTATAATGTTACCACTGGTGGGACTCAGGCCTCATCTATTCGAGAGGGAGTATGCTGTAATCCACCACGCGTGCCCAGTGCGGGTTTGTAGATGTCACATGTCTTCGAATTTTTGGTTCTAGGACATGCCGGTTTCCTCACGATGTTTTCCTTCACCGTTTTGAGAGCAGCAGTGATGAAATGATTTAAATAAAGTAAAGCGGCTGCCTAGGTTCGAACCCACGACCTACAATTCGAAAGTCAGGGCCGTTACCACTTGGCTACCACAGTTCTCTTACATGCGCGAGGTTGTGGGTTCAAATCAGGCCAAGTACCTATATGACTTTTTCAATTCATATGTACTTTCTGAGTTTACTTTGGTTGGACATTACTGACATCGGTGAAGGAAAACATCGTGAGGTAACCTGGACTTTATAGTTAATAAAAGTCTGAAATCACCAACCCGTCTTGAGCAAGCGTGGTGATCAGTGCTCGTGCCTTCTGTGTATGAGAAGAGGCCTTTGGCCTGCAGTGGGACAGTAATAGTCTGGTAGGTATTATTATTATTAAAGAAACAGATCGAGGACTGCCTCGTTGATCTATTGGTTGGTTCCGAGGTCAGTCAAAGTGTAGAAAATAAGAAAATAAATTAAGTGTGTCAGAAAATAATTCTTTCAGGTAGATTATATTTAGAAACAAGGCTGGATTTATGCCCGGTTGATAATATGAAGTTCCCTATTACAAAGGACTTAAAACATGACTAGTCAAAAAGTAGGTTTCATATTAAAATTAAAATAAATAGTGTTATATTTCAGGCAACATACACGTATAATTTTTTTTTGTAAAAACATTACAATTTTCATTTTAAAATTCATATTTTTTTTCACATAAACCTAGGCACTTATGAAAGATCAAAAGCTAGGTGCACGGTTCCAATTAATTAATCGTTTCCTATGGAAAAAAGCCGCCAAGAAACTGCACGGCTTATACAATATGTTAATTAACGAAAGGTGTTTCCGTTAACCCACAATAGAATAGCATGCATACATGCAAAAAAAAAAAAAAAACAAACACTAAAGTTTTTTTTTAATACTAACTTATTTACAATAAATTTTTAAATTGATACGTAATAGTAACACTCTGAACACACGCACTTGTCTTTCAACGTGGAAATTCACGTGTGACGAGCATGTATGGACGCTATTATTTTCGTTAATTAACATACCTAGGTACTGTAGGTAAATCAATCGTACATGACATAATTATTTATCTTTGTCTACCCCTTCGGAGATTTTTGGCGTTGATGATAATGTTATGTTATTTACTCGTTCTAAGGCCACGGTTCCGCAAACGGTTGGCAAGTAATACAATTCTTATACAAATTGGTCTCAGGTAGCAATTTTGCTAAATAGTGAAACAAATGAATGTCACCCATACCATAAAAGGATTAAAAATTATTTCTGCAACGATTTTGCATCTTTGTCAACATTTCTTAGAAAACGATTTCACTTTCATTCTGCTTATTTTTTTTTACAAAAACATTGTTTTAGTGAATGGTGTTTGACATAAAAGCAAAAGTGACAGTCATATTGTTTTAAATAGTTTGAAAGTGCAAGGATACTAAGAATTAGATGAATCAGTAAACGTGCCTATTGTTTAGCTACGCCGCCCGTTTCATTAAATGTAAGCCAATTTTTAAATACCAATGAGTATATTATGGTTTAGTGGTCAACTTCTTCACATAGGACTTTTAATAAATGCCTAAATAAAAGCATTTTATTGGATTTTAAATGCTCAGCTTACCGTTTATAGTTGAAAATCTAATAGCACGCTTTTATTTAGGTGGAATTCATTAAGAGGGAACAGGGCCTGCAAGGAATTTGAAAAATAGTTATTTGAAGAAACTATTGCCGTCGTCTTACCCCAAGTCTGCCTCCGTAGAGTGCGATAAGGATAGCTATAGCTAAGACCAATAATATCACAAAAAAATGACTCTTTTCTCCTCGAAAACTGAGCCGATTCAAGATTTTTTAACATATTTTTTTTAAGAAAGAGTACCTATGTCTAGGTTCCTACAATTTTCGTAGGGTCATATTTTCTTTACCAATAAGTTGCTGAACAAAAGGAAATAACAGAGACGTGTATAAAGCAAACCTTGATTTTATTAAAAAAAAGATTGCTCTAGAAACATTATTCAGGAAGAAAAAAGAGGAATAAGTACATTTTTATGGAGAATCTCTTAAGAGGGCACCTAGTGTTAGTCGAAATAAGGCTTCTACATCTCCTCTGCTGGCTGAGAAATGATGTGATAAGGCAAGTGCGGTTTAAAAGAAGATGTAGGGTCAAACATTTAAGATTATGCTTAGATGTCGGCGGCGCCCGCCACTGCTGGCCGTGCCGACAGCCAGGAAGGACCAATTTACTCGCAAAAACACCACTAACTCGAGCAATTCGGGTCATTAACGATATTCATATCAAAATTGATTTATTCACAAGGTTATTGTTATTTATTTTATGCTTTACCTAATTTTGATTAGTGTAGTATGTTATTGTAAGTATATTTAATTGGATAGTTAGGTAGGTATTCAATGAAAGATTGCGGTATTGTTAAAGTTTCTATTATTTTTTTTGTCAAAGTTATTTTCCTATGTTATTTGTTCTGAGTAATGTTAATGTTTTTTTAGATATATTATGTTATAGAACTTAAAGTTCCTAATAGTTTTAAATAGTAAATATTTTTTATTAAGTATACAGGGTGTAAGGGACAGCCCTCCGCAGACCGGTGGGGTGAATTCAGTCTGTATATCATACTAAGATGACCGGTACATGAAATAATTTCAGGAACGTTATGGGAATCCAATAAACCTGATTTGTTTGATTACCCTACACGCAATGTATCGCTACCGTGGCAAAGAGTAAGTAGCGAACGCCAGTGCAGCGAGCTTTCGGACGCCCTCCCCGCCACCCCGCGGTGGTTGATCAGCTGATTTCACGCGTAGTATGTTAGAGAATTTCAACATCCATTGCTGTTTTTTATTTTTATTTTAGCTGTTTTATTTACATTTATAGAGCACTGCGTACAGAGAATGTTATTTTAAATTGAAATAAAGGTTTAATAACTGAAAACCAGATTTTAAAAAATGAAAAATTTCCTGAGAAAATTTTCAGTGGAATATGATTCAAAATAAGGAGCTGAATGCACCGTGTTAGTTTGCGGAGGGCTGTCCCTTACACCCTGTATAGAGTCTGAAGTGATGACCGCGTATCGGAAGACGTAGCGTTCGAACGTGTCCCACAAGATGGACCGATGACCTTGTGAAGGTCGTAGAAATCCGTTGGATGCGGGAAGCACAGAATCAGATGAAGTGGCGGTGCTTGAGGGAGGCCTATGTCCAGCAGTGGACGTCTTTCAGCTGAAATGATGATGATGAGGTTATAAAGACTAAAATTATAAGAGACCGCACTATTGCTTAAGGTGAACGCAAGAACCTGTAGTAATGGTAGTTTTATGGGAGCGATAAATCTATCTATTTATACAAAAATGAATCTCTATTTTTCTAGTCACGCCATAACTTGAGAACGGCTGCACCAAATTGGATAATTATTTTTTTGTTGTCCTCGTTTTTCTCAGGTAAAGTTTGTAGGATAGGTAGGTAGATAGGTGGGTTGGTAGGTAAATAGGTAAGTAGGTTAGGTAGGTAGGTATGTAAGTACGTAGGTATGTAGGTAGGCAGGTAGGTACGTATGTAAGTAGGGTAGGTAGGTAGGTGCGCCGTAGATAAGTGCTTAGTGCTCTTGGATAGCTAGTAAATAAATAAATGTTGACAGGATGAATGAAAGACGACAACAAAAAGTATTTACAAGGCAGTCAGTTGATCGATACTCGTAGTACTCGCAACCGGCGTGCGTATGACCAGAGGCCCTAGTGTGAGTTTCCACCCGCGAGTTTGAACCGCGTTCGGCGCTCCGATTGGCAGCCGGCCGGCCTTCACCAGTGAAGGGCCAATCGGAGCGCCGAACGCGGTCGATGCGTAAGGTCGAGATGGTTAAAAGAAACTCAGACTAAGAAGGCCTCAGACGTATGAACGAAAACGAGGCAAAAGGAGTATGTAAGGATCATAGCAGGTGACGTTCTAGTCTCTGCTTACTCCAAGGGAAGAAGGCGTGAGTTTAATTACGACAATAGCAATATTATAAATTAGAAAACTTAAGACCAACCAGTTATTATTATTTGTTTTAGCTACTCTGATATTAACAGCAGCGGTGGCCCAGTGGTAGCGGCCCCGACTTACGAACTGTAAGTCGTGGGTTCGAACCCAGACAGGCGCATTACTTTGTGTAATTTATTTCATCACC
This sequence comes from Xanthia togata, assembly GCA_963853775.1. NCBI lineage: Eukaryota > Metazoa > Arthropoda > Insecta > Lepidoptera > Noctuidae > Xanthia > Xanthia togata. The sequence goes on from OY970816.1 coordinate 9,955,089, forward strand.
ACTGCTCTCAAAACGGTGAAGGAAAACATCGTGAGGAAACCGGCATGTCCTAGAACCAAAAATTCGAAGACATGTGACATCTACCAATCCGCACTGGGCCCTCGTGGTGAATTATAGCCCACTCCCTCTCATTGAGAGGAGGCCGTGTCCCTGCAGTGGGAACGTTATAGGCTGATGATGATGATGATGAAGATATTAACTGTAACTTGGGTACTGGTCTCTTCACGTAAAAACATGCGAATTGAGAACCTCCTCCTTTTTTAGAAGTCGGTTAAAAATAAAGCTGGCCGTTTATCTGCGCACGATTTATCGATTCAAACCTATTCCATAGTACTTAGTAGCTAATAAAGTACCTATTATGATTCTCCAGTAAAACAATTACACATAAATATTATAAAAACATAGCCTTAGTACTTTAGGACGCGACAGTACCCGTGCGAAGACACATCCCCCTGTATAGATAGTAAAATCCATTGAGACGCGCCCCACTCCGCTCCACTCCGTACTAAAGTACAGCTTACCGTACAGTAATCGCGGAGTGGGGCGCGTCGTCGTGGATTGCACTATCTGTACCGTCGCTCAGCGTTCTTTTTACGTGAAGACAAACTGTAGATAGTCTGAAATATAATACAGGTTGGCAAGGGACATCGACACGAAAACTCAAAACAGCTGTCCATACATTTTGACCGAATAGGTTGCACTTAAAAAAAATAAAAAAACCGACTAATAATTTCAGCCCAGGGGTTTCAGAATCATGTAAAAAAACCGGCCAAGTGCAAGTCGGACTCGTGCACCGAGGGTTCCGTATAAACCATTTAAAATTATTAAAAATATTTTTATTATAATGATGTAACTAAAAATTTATGGTTTTCGAAATTTTTCCTTTATCTGTGCTATAAGACGTGGCTTCGTACCAAATTTCAAGATTCTGAGTTCACGGGAAGTACCCTGTAGGTTTTGATTCCCTTGCGAGTGTCGAAAATTTGCGGAAATTTGCGGCATAAACGGCTGTATCTTTTGATTACGTTGGCTTAGAAGTTTGATTTTTTCACAGCTCCAAGGAACAGTAGACTTGAGTAAATGCTGTAGTTATTGGCCACTTAACGTAAAATTTATTTTCTGACATCAATAAAAAACATGTTGATAAAGTCACATACACATAACAAATACCAAATAAAAGTGAATGAGATGGGGTTATAGGTAATAAAACAAATAACATAAAATCACATTTTTATTGGTAAAAAATCTCAATTAAATTCAATGAAATCACAGTAATTATCATGACAAGTCACAGTAATTAGCCAACCAATTTAATTGTGAAATCTTAGTAAATTATTGACTCTTTTTTATCTGAATTAAAATTTTACGCAGCTCAAACCTAATTCTTTTTGTCCTGATCTTATTACATTTAAAAATTCCTGATTTTCTTCGTCACTTTCACTCTCTTCGTTCTCAGAAATACTTTCATCATTTTCCGTACAAAAGCAGTTACGGCATAAGAAATTGTCTCCTTCCTCCTGAGGTATATGCATAAGGTGAGATTTAGGAATACATAATTTATGATATGCTTTCTGACATTCACAACATCTCAATTTTATGCTCTTTACAACTCTTTTACACACACCACAGCAAGAAATAGACTCAATTTTTCTAGTCTTTTCCAACTTTTTTGTCTTTATTTCCTCTAGTTTCCTCTTTCTTTCTTCTTTTTTTTGCTCTCTCGCAACTTTCTTTGCCTTCTTTTCTTCCTCTAGTCTATTCTTTTCTTTGGATTTTTCTTCTAAAATCTTTTGGTATTCTGGTCCTGATATATGGTAAGGTAGCCTCTCAGTGTTACGTTTCCCTTTTCTGGTTGGTCCTGGAGGTATTGATAAAAAATCTTTGAGTCTTGTTGTTGAACAGGATGGTAGGTTTCTTTCATGGTTTTCTGCATTTGCTATTCCTAGGTCTTCTAAAGTTACAAGTTCTTGGTCGTTATTCTGTAGATCACTAGTAATGTTGATTTGTTCATTATTTATAGGTTGAATGGTAAAGGGTTCTTTGTCAGAGTGAGGAAAGTTTTCATATTCACAGGTCTGGTCGTTATTTCTCGTGCTATTTTGTTCATCCTGGATTCTTTCAAGGCTTTGGTGTGTTGCTATGATTATATTTTGACTTTCGTTTTCAGAAATATTGTTATTTATAATTGTTGTGTTAAAGTTTTCTTCTTGTTCAATTGTCGGTTCTGGTTCCATGTCATTGTATTCTCCTTCCTCCCTTTCATTAGTATTCTCTGTCGTATTTTCATAAGTAGTCTCTGTCGTATTTTCATTAGTAGTCTTTGTTATATTTTCATTAGTATTCTCTATCGTATTTTCCGTATTCGAATGATAAAAATTCCATATTTGATAAAGAGTGAAAAATGATTCGTTGTTTTGGACATCTTGCATTATATTTTTAATATCTTTAAATTTGTTAATCATCTCTACACCTACGATTTCCGAAAATTTTGTCAATGATAGTAATTTTTCGGGTTCATCATTTAAAATGTCAACAGTGTCTTCAGATCTGGATGCTGACTTTGCTAAGCATTTAGAATAATCGACAGCATTTGGATCAAAAGGGTAGAGACCGCAAGCTCGAAAGCCATTTACAATGCAGGCAGAACTAATTTTGTCTGTAACTTTTCTTAGAACGAAAGCAAAATTTTGCTTTGAAACAACTTCACCAATGTTCTCTAGCAACCATTCTCTAACTGCCGATTTCCAGAACTGTTTTACGGGTCTAAATAGTGACACATCAGCTGGCTGAAGAATCCTAGTGGCGTTTGGATACAGAGCAAATATTTCTATTTGAAGAGACACTAGTACACTTAGCTCGTAGGTTAAATGAGATTTGTGTCCGTCAACAAACAACAAAACTGGTAGCTGAATGTTATTTCTCACTAAAGAAGGGTGAAAAACATGCTCGATAATATATTTAAATGTATCCGCCGTCATCCATCCTGAACTGCTAGTTCCTACACCCCAATCATCAGGTACAGTTTGTTTGATTCTCTCAGGTAAACGTTGATAGGGGTACACAATCGTAGGCAACACCATCTGTCCATCAGCAGATATTGTAAAAAGTACTGTCATATTTTCTTTGGCTTTTCCTTTATCGATAATGTAGACATTCTTCTCTCCTTTTTCAGCAAAGACTTTTCCGGTAGATGGACAGGTCTGAAAACCGCTTTCATCAGCATTAAAAATTCTGAAAGGGTCATCTAAAATGTGGGTTAGATTAGACTTGTTTATCTGATCCATGATTTGACCAAACCAGTTTCTGATGTCAGATTCGGATACACATGCGCTCGCCTGCGTAACAGCTTCACATGTTCTTTTAGTTATTCTAGGATGGCGTTTCAGAAAACCTTTTAACCATCCTTTTCCAGGTCTATTTTCGCTGAATGGAGTCTCTCTGGGGTTTTTATTCAGAAAGTTTTGAACAGAATCTAGAATATCTTCGGCATTTCTAGGAAACCCTCTTTTGCCCATATCGCACAGCCATTCTTCTAACTGTTTTTCTTCTTCTCTAGTCAAGTAGGGTTCTGGGCCAAATTCACTCTTGCTATTCGGGTGTTTCAATTTAAATTGTAGTGTTGCTCTAGGTATACCATATTTTTTGGCTGCTGTACGAACTGATATACCTTGACTAACGTCTTCTAAAGCTTTGTCTAATTGTTCTTTGGTATATTGCGGTATCTTTGGCATGTTCAAGCAGTCTGAAAGATATTTAAAAAAAGTATTTAGTAATTGGCCATGTTACTTGCCAGCTATTGGCCACCCCCGGCTTATAACTGATTCATTGAATTTAGAACTGTAGAATTTTTATATACCGTATATCATACCCTTATAAGGTCGAAACTGCATTGAATAAACGTAAAATGGAAAATTAGTAATTGGCCGGGGATGGCCAATAACTAAAATTCAACCAAATTTGAATTTAGTTATTAGCCGGTAAACATTTGAGGTTATAACGAACTTGCGAACTTTGAAATTACACAGAATTAAACTTCACTGAATATACTAAAAGAAACACATAATATTAAGGCAATGGAAAAGTAAGTTGCACACTAAATCAAATAGTTCCATAACTCTCACCTTATTTTTTTCTTAACAAACCGCCCACATCTGTCAAAACTTTTTCAAACTGACCGTTTGAATGATGTAAAACGTCATCTAGGTCACATTTTATGAACTAAAACGAAAATACAATAGATAAAGAAATATTTTTTGTCCTTTGCATTCATGGGCTTGCTTACATTACCTTGTTTCTACCTCTTTTGTTATGAGTGGCCAGTTACTATAGCGTGGCCAATTACTATAGCAGTTACCTATTTGATATATTCCAGCTTAATAACTCCACGCGTTCCTGAGAAAAAGGGTCTTGACAGACAGACAGACGGACGGACAACAAAGTGATCCTATAAGGGTTCCGTTTTTTCCTTTCGAGGTAAGGAACCCTAAAAAAAAAAGAAATAAAGCAAAGTAATTTATTTGTCACAGAATCACGTACAATCAGCCTAACTTCCGCATGCTCACCTTAAAGGCGATAATCGCATAGCACGACTCACGACTCGATCGCACAATGAACGAGTTTTGACCAATAGGATGCACAAAGCGTATTTTAGTGGTGTTCGTATTAGTATAATCATGTATAGAATGTGTGACACTCACACTTGGAGCGTACTATGCTCACTTGTTTCTGATAAGAGACGAGTTTTTAATGGGCACGGCCAGCGCGGCGTAAGCTCTTTGTTATTGAATTGAATGTTATTTTATTATTGACAAGAATTAATTTTAGTACTCATATCTTCTGTTTGTTTGGTTTACAAAATGTATTATTGGTATTGCAGTATTTACAAAAATAATTTGTAATAACTAATAACAAATATGTCAAACTACAATTTATATGTATTAATCCATTTTAATATTTTCCTCTCTCTATCGGGTCTATAGATATAGGTTATTTATGAACACTTTCACTGCCTCTCCAATTTTCACCATATCCTATGTGATGCCGCATGCCGCAGCGACCGCACCATATTCCATTCACAATAAGATGAGACATTGAAACGAACCGTTTTACTACAGTCCGATCCACCGATTTTGACTTCTATTCCGTAGGCTTATGGATGGCATTAAAGGCAAAAAAGTGGTTACAATACCAACTGTTTACTGCAGCTGCCATTTGTCATGCCACCAAGGCAATAGCATTCAAAATCGATTGAACGGACATTTATGGTTTGTTTACTTTTTATCTCACGGCTCCCTGAATACGGTAGGTATAGGTGCGTTGACCGGCACTGCATGAAGGTATCAAATGTTTATATTGAATTTTTTTGTGTATAATCGACTTTATTAAAAGTAAATAACTATCTAAATTTCTATGTGTTTGTTTATACTTGGGCAATTTGGGAATACTTGGAAATTACAGTAATATTTGAACCAATACTCTGCGCAGTTCATACAATGCTATCAGAGCTTTTTGTTTATAGCTGCCGCAAGGCCGCTAGCCGCACAACTCTTGCAACTGCAATAAAAATAAGTTCATTATCTAAGTCCCATTGTTATTTAGTGGGAATGAGAGGACGGCCCATACGTTTTTTTATTACCTTAGGATTATCTCAAATGTTTTGCAGTTGTTCCTTGTATTTGGTTTAATACTTATAATTTTATGTTACTCGTTCATTACTCACACAAATGCATATTGTCTCTAATTGGGGGAAACTAGGAAGGGGTGTGGTTTGTCACTAGCTGCGCTCTCGCAGGAATATTTTCTTAAGTGAGCATGCTTATCTTTGTTTAATAGTACATATAAAAAACAACAATATAGACAATAAAAATAACAGAAATGTGTTTGTGTGTGTGTCGTATGTAGGTACTGAATCCATGGTATCAGTTTTCCCGTCGATCTCCCTGCCACCCGGTATATTGTTCACAAGTTATTTAATTTAATAAGTTTTAAATGATTATGTTCATGAGTTCACGTCCATAGGTTGATAAATAATACAAAATGGCGGAAACTGAGGACAGGCAGAATCAGGAAAATTTTAGGTTAAGCATATTAAATTGCGTATATTCAAATCACAACTGTAATATTTAGACAGTTGTAACATAACACAACATCACGCCTGTATGCCACAAAGGTCAGGTAGAGGTGTACCTAAAGTATACCCACATTTCGTCAGTTATATTCAAGTCCCATGTAATAGGGGGCGAGCCTATTGCCATCAACCGGGCACAAATCCAGAATCCGGGCTGCTACTGAGAAATTCCAGATGGAAAAACCCGAAAACAATTTGTTGGACCCGGGAATCGAACCCGGGACCTGTTGTATAGCATTAGCACTTGCAACCACTAGACCAACGAGGCAGTCAGCTATAAATACACCTTTAAATATCAAGTAGACCACTTTTTATCCCATAAATCTTTGTAAATCAGCTAACCATACTAATTCCCGCTTCAGCATTTTTAACTACGAGTTAAAAATAAAACTCTAGCATTTAACAGACAGCGCCATAGAATAATAAAACCACATAGAAGCGAAACTCACGTTCTTAATTGACATTGTATGTAGATACGGTCAAGGAAATTACGTCTTTATTTAATTGACTACAAACTATCAAACGTATTAAATTACAACTGTCATTTTTGCCAAACTGGACATAAAAATATATTTGTAAGCTAATTTGACTGCTGCACTGCGTGTCGCAGGTTCGATTCCCGCACGGAACAAATATTTGTATGACCTACAAGTAGTTGTTCCGGGTCTGGCTGTTGTGTATGTGAGTTTAAATGTATGACCTACAAGTAGTTGTTCCGGGTCTGGCTGTTTGTGTATGTGAGTTTAAATGTATGACCTACAAGTAGTTGTTCCGGGTCTGGCTGTTTGTGTATGTGAGTTTAAATGTATGACCTACAAGTAGTTGTTCCGGGTCTGGCTGTTTGTGTATGTGAGTTTAAATGTTTGTAAACACAACCACGATACAGGAGAAATTCCTAGTGAGGGGCAACATTTTTTTATTTTTTTTTTAAGAAAAAGAAAAAAAAGGAATTTTACGTGTGATAGCTACTTCCATATGGGAGGAATTTTACTATGCAAAACTATGAGGTCTTTGCTTCATTATTGATATAGATACAAGTCTTAATATTATCCAATAACAGTGCGTAAATTATAGGAATCTAAAAGAAAAAAAAGAAAGAAAATGCATTTATTTGGCACAGACTAAAAGGCACGCAAGTAGAAAGAGAAAAAAAAATAAGGTAGTATTTCTGATTTTGCATCACAGTCTAAATCACAGTAAACTTTATTTTCATTGTTATAAGGTTGTTAGTGGTTTGCCGTTTGGATTACTATCAGAGGTAAAATAATTAAAAATAATGTTTAATTTTTAATATAAAACCTATTACACTCTTAAAAATGACATGCAAATATAGCACTTTTTAATTTTTTTACCGATTTTTTTATTCTCGGTCTCGGTTCTCGGTCTAGGCCGAGATTTTATTTTATACTCGGTCTCGGCCGAGAACGAAAAATCTGTCTCGTTCGACCCTTATAAATATGACATATCGAGCCTAAGAAAGAGATTGTCACACAAGTATGAATGAAAAAGGCAACGCTCTACAAACCCTAACTTCTTCTGAAACATGTCATACTGTAGGCCGTACAGTACAATGGTAACCGCCGCGACTTACGACTTGTAGGTTGTAGTTTCGAACCCTGACAGGCGCCTTACTTAGTGTAAATAATTTCATCACCACTGCTCTCAAAACGGTGAAGGTATACATCGAGTGGAAACTGGCAAGTGTCCTAGAACCGAAAAAAATGAACATGTCACGCCTACCAACTCGCACTGGGCCCGCGTGGTGGATTACGTATACGGCCCACAGAGGAAGCCTGTGGCCCAGTAGTGGGGACTTTATAGTCTGATTATAAAATAAAAAGTGCAGTTATAAGTGTCTCATTCGAAAATAAAATTTATTTGTATGAAATCAATGTTCATATTCGTTAGACACGCTTGTTCACTATCGCTTATATGAATACGAAGATTACTGTTAACAGAATAAGGTTTATATTCGAATGAATCGCAAACTTTACTAATTTTGGATCGGCTGTTTCGCATCTGTGCAGTTTTACTCTATATCACCACTAATAGGTATGTCTGTCTGACTGTCTATTTGACCCTAAATGACGGTAATAGGAACTATTTTAAAACGGTTACAATGATTTTTAAATGCTTTGGACTGTTGCAGAAGTTTCAATATTTTTCGCCGTTTAATCGTTTGCTATGCACGTTTTGTCATGTAGGTTTCGTTTTAGTGGTTGTTTTGTAATTCAGACTTTTGAGAACTGTTGGTTTCTTACTTATAAAGCCTCGTGCAGACTGTGACACAAAACAATTTCTAAGAAAACTTCACGGTAGAACAATTACCGGTATCACGTCGCGCCAATCTGCATGAGGGTTAAGAGGGAACAGGGCCTGCGAGGACTTTGAAAAATAGGTATTTGAAGAAACTATTGCCGTCGTCTTACCATAAGTCTGCCTCCGTAAAGTGCGACAGGGACAGCTGCAGCTCAGACCAATTATATCACAAAAAAAAATTGACTAGATCGACGTTTCGTATTCCCCTTTTTTCTCCTCGAAACCTGAGCCGATTCAATTATTTTATAAATTAAAATTTTAAGAAAGAGTATTTCTAGTTTCCTAGAATTTTCTTTTATGTTAAAAACTTTTCGAATTCGTCTGGTAGTCCTCTAATCACGGCGGTAAAAATGGGGCATTTTTGTAATTTTTGGAGGGTCATATTTCTTTACCATAAAGTTTCTGAAAAAAAAAAACAAGAAATAACAAGGACGTGACCTTGATTTTATGGGAAAAAAAAAGATTTCTCTAGAGGCATTATTCAGGAAGAAAAAAGGGGAATAAATTTGTATGGAAAATCGCAGGCCCTGTTCCCTCTTAAAGTGTTTTTAGGGTTTCGTGCGCATAATATCACGAAATTCCCCGATGTGGTAGACAAAGTTGTTGTACAGTAGGTACAATAACATTTGCTCAGTGCCAAGAAGTAAGGAATTCTTATAGCCTGTTTAGACTTAATGCCTATGTTAAGTCCGCCACTGTATGTACATTCAGATTCAAATTCATTTATTTTTGTAAAACATAGGTACATTATAAGTTCTTATTTGGTAATACATTGAGGGCGCTATGTTTTGCTTCTAGGGCGTACAAAAGTAGTCATACATGCAAAATCATAAAACAAGAGATTAATGTTGAGCTGAACAATATCGATTAGATAGTTAGATAAATTAAGTGCAATTAATTATTTAAATAATGTTAAATAAATTTAATGATGTCACAAATTAAATTTAAATGTCACTAAGGAAGCTCATTATTTGTTACTTATGAAATGTCAGAAATTTTATAACAGCGACCCATTCAAATATTCGGTGACTGAATATTAGCATTTTCCTATTAACAGATTCTTTAGTTTTCTTTTAAAGTTATGTAAATTTTCATTCTTAATGCTATCAGGTATTTTATTGTATATAACCGGACCCATGCCTAGAATACATTGGTGTGCTGTAAGTACCTATTCAATATATAAATAAAGGAATGAAGAAAAAATTTAAAAGAAATGTGTTTATTGGCATTACAGCAAAAAAAAACTGGCCTAGAGCGTGTCAGACCACGCACAATGAAGGGTTCCGTATTTTGGTTGAATTTATTCCAAGTACAAACTTAACGTTGTTTGAAAAACATGTTCTCCGATTTCATTCCAACTGCAATTAATGTAAGTTTGTACGCACAATATTGGGAGATTTACCATCTTATTTTAAGACCATAGACTTCTTATAGGTTTTCTTGTAATTTTAAGTACTAGAACTACATATTTTCCGTTTATTTTTTCAAAATTTTGTGCTCAGTAATTTGGGAGTTAAGATGAAAATTAACCAGGTTAATATTCATCTATTTTCAAGTATTAATATATTATTATTATTTTTAGTTAAAGTATTTATTTTAAAATTATAAAAAAACTAAATATTTGAGATCCTCTCAACACGTCCTTTCATTTGAAATGTCATAGTACAGTTTACAAAACTTTTTTCTTTTATTTTACATTTTGCCCCTGTTAAGTGATTCACATATATAAAATTCATTTATTTTCGTTACACGTCCTTGTTTGGGTCACAGAAATTGATATGTGTACCAAATGTCAACTTAAGATTCTATTAGATTCAGAGGAAATTGTCTTTGACAGATGGACTGACAGAGACACACGAGTGATCCTATAGGGGTTCCGTTTTTTCGTTTTGAGGTATGGAACCCTAAAAATATACCTTTTAAAACAATAAAAACAAAACAATAATGCATGAAAGGGAAGGAGCCTATTTCCAATAATCGAGAAACAAATTTATTCTCATTCAGACTTATTATTCCTAACTCAAATTTGAATTGACTCAAAGAGATCAATCTGCCTGCCTTTTACCCAACTTATTTATTTATTTATTTATTTTCTCACCACAATATTACAAAATACATATTAGATGGTATCAGAGTCAGACAGCATTTTAATATTGTGGGAGACTGGTGCCTAAACTAGGCTCTGGGCCTGTATTTCAGGACACCAGGTCTCCGCCCTTTTACAATAATACATGTTCTGTTGCTAAGTACTTGTACAATGACAACCAAAGGATATAAAAACAACATTATAAAAAGATTAGTGGCTCGAGTGGAAATTTTAACTTTAATATTATAAACTAACAGCCTTACTAATAAACTTTTACGCACGACGTATATCGGGGTTATAACATCAACGTTACCAATAAACGATATTTGACGTTTCAGTTGTATACATCTGGTGTAATATATGTCATTAATCAAAGAGAATTTGTACAACCGTTATTCAGCCCTCGGACCTTGTATAGCGAATGTATAACCTATAATAACTAGTTGCTTTTGTCGCATTGAGTTTGAAAACCATGGATTATTTACAATATTTCGATATTTTAGATGAAATAGACAATCATAAAAGAAAATGTTATAAACATCGTTATGATCCTTGCTGTTTGCAAGAAAATGAGTTTCGATTTAAATAAAGGTTCAGCAAACTATATGCAAGAAACATTGTTGAATTAGTCAAACGTCATTAGTTTCAACAATATAAATAGAAAAAAAATATCTTCATAATATTTATCATTTCAGTCGTGCTGAATTCGCTTTGTTAAATTTTGACGTTCAAGATTGACTATGGGTGCATTCCGAGTTACGCTGTAATCGATTTGAGCGTGCTAACAATCGTACCGTATTAACGTGGGCATGATAACGTTGTGTCTTGAATCGTCATAGATGACGTCATGAAATACGCCATCTTGCGATAACGCCGACCAAGCCTTTTACTAATATCACCGTGAGCGCTGTCAAAAATGACAGTTGTGCTGTTTTGTTTCGACTCGCATCTTATCTTTGAACTAACGTGGCATTTTCGAAATTGTGTTTCTGGCTACCCTTCGCCACCTACCCAAAGAAGAAGAAGAAATGTGTGGTATATACACAATGAAATTTGATATGCAAGTTTTGACGTTGAGCGAGTACCGTGAGCGCGTTCACGAGCGTTCCGAATTGGTGACAGCCCTCAGCAGTCATAATCGTGATATCTTAATCGGAACGCCAATTATCGGTGTCAGCGCTGTGAGCGATTATGTTCTAATTCGGAAAGCGCCCTATAACAGCTTTTACTGTAGCGTTCTTAAACTAATGCATGCCTCACTAGTGACATTAATCTATTTTTTTAATTCGTAAAAGAACGCAAAATCAATAGTTTTGGAAATAAAATGGACGTAATTCTTTAAATTTAGATTTTTAAACTTATAAGTCTAAAGTTATGAATGTTTTTCCAAATGAAAAAATGTCAATGATATTACGCAGTACCAGTTTCAGAACGCATCTTCTAATGTTGCCAGTGGTTTTTGTCATAAGCAGTGGGTAACTATGCATTGTGTATACACTGATTATTAGTAAAAGTAGTGTGTAACGCCTATTCACAGCTTATACATTGTATAACAATACAATAGTTAAACAGATGTTTAACTTATTTTTATTAGTAAGGCTGTATGAGTAAACTAAACTTTTGTTAATAGGGTTATGTTATACATATGTGGAACGGTGTGTGTGTGAGTGTGTGTGTGTATGTGTGTGTGTGTGAGGGTGTATGTGTGTGTGTGAGGGTGTATGTGTGTGTGTGTGTTAGTCACTTTTGGGCTTGTATGACTGATTAGTGATAAATAGCTGATATTACACCATAGAGGTAAGTAGGTTCTCAGTATCACCATAATTTAGTTGTTGTAGTAAGGCAGTAACTTGCTTTTTGCACAAAGTTTTAGTGAGGTAACTATCTTAGAGTCGGCTCCAGTGTAACCGGATCCAGCTGAATACCAGTATTTTTCATGGAGCGACAGCCTATCTGACCTTTTTATTAACTCAAAGATGGATCTGTACCCTAAAGCATAAACCCGCATTTTTATATTAAAACCAAATAAAAGTTATGGGGTAATCAGTATTATATTAAGAAGCATCGCCCTTCACCACGCCCCTTCGCCGTTAGCCACGCCCTTTTCGGTTATTTACGGCTAAGCAAGATTATTTCTACCCGCACTTTTTAATTTAATTCCTTCAGATATATTGAGCATCTTAGATCTACATAATTGTGGTTTTAAATATCTCAGAAATTGCTGAAACGATTAAGGGTCAGTTCACACGAAAACGCGACGCGACGCTCACTTTTTAAGATCCGATACATTATCTAATTTATTTACTAGTACAACACAACTAAGATGTAGTATACATTTGAAAATTTGCATTAATTATTTTCAATTTTACGAATGTGTTTGGTTATATGACTTATATGTTTCGGGAGGTACCTGTTTCGGATAAGGCGGGAGGAAACGCCCGGGTGTCATCACTGCGTGGATCGCCCGGAGGACACGGTGGAGCATACGGTGGAGGTATGCCCGGCTTGGGCAGAGCACCGCCGTGTCTTCGTGGAGGCGATCGATGGCGGGGATCTCTCGCGTCCGGCCCTGGTCCAGGCCATGGGACGGAGCGAGAGGGCATGGGAGGCCGTCACCTCCTTCTGCGAAGCAGTAATGCTCGCGAAGGAGAAGGCGGAGCGCGTGAGGGAGAGGCAAATTTCGCGCCCTCACGCCCCTAGCCACCGCAGGAGGAGACGCCCCGGGCGTCGGGAATCGATTGCGGATTCCCGGCCACCGTAGGCGCGGGCTTGCGGACGGTGAGCAATGGTTAGCTCGCCGTCCGGTAAGGACCAAGCCCGGGTCGACAGCGCGTTGTGTTCCACGCGCGCCTCAAAGAGTGTCAGCGAGTGAAGGGGTCCGATGAGACCATTGCCTGCCGGGGTTGCGGGAAAGTCCGAAAGGGATACCGTGGCCCCCAGGCATTGCACAGGCAAGAGAAGGAACACGGGTGGGTTTTAGTCAGTAAGAGTCTGACACGCCCTCCCGCTCCACCCAGAGCGGGAGACATCATTTGATGATTTCCCACCCAAAAAAAAAAAAAAAAAAAAGTACAACACAACTAAGATGTAGTATACATTTGAAAATTTGCATTAATTATTTTCAATTTTACGAATGTGTTTGATTATATGACTTTTTAAGTTTACGTTTGCGTAAAGATCATTTTCACCTAAAGCAGTAATAAAGATGGGTAATTTTGAATGCGCACTCAGTTCGGATGGTGATCGGTTTTTACGAATTTTGCCGATGCTACATCTAAGTTGTGTCGTACTATACAGTCGAAAAATCTAAATCATGACCCACTTTGACGATAAATCATTTGAAACCGTCAAAACATCAAAGATTTCCCTCCTTTACAGTGCATTCCGCACTTGAGGACGTTTTAAATACTAAGCAAGCTATGTCAATTTCGGGTCGGAGATCTGTGCAATTTTAACTTTTGTCATCACTGCTATAGATAATATTTTAGATAAAGCATTAATAATCCAAACTCTGTGTAATTAACTATAACTCAGAACAAATGTTTTTTTTTCAAAACCATGTTCCGAACTCTTTCGATCATAAAATGACAAAGAGACAAAAAGTCACTCAGAAATTGGTTTTAAATAATAATTTCTATAAGAATAAAAAATAATTCATTTATATTTACGATGGCAGAACTAAGAGTTCGGATTATAGTTCTCAGTGAACAAGGCTACGGTATACGAGAAATATCTCGAGAGTTAAATATATCTCGAAACACAATGAGGACCTGGAGCAGGCGATATTAAGAAGAGGGTACCCTGGAAGAAAGACGACGCTAAAATCATGGTGTTCATCAAATCACGAATCAACAGAAAACCGACATGCGTCATCATTACGAAGAACATCCGTTTACTCCCACTCGGTATTTTGCGGCACGATACGACGTTTGTCTACAAACGATAAGAAAACATTTGTACTCCACTGGACTGCACTATAGACATCACGCTATGAAAGTCGACGTAACAGATGCACGCAAACTTGCAAGATTCAATTTTGCACGTGAATATTTAAACTTTGGCTCGACTAACGTTATCTTTTGACACGAGAAATCTTTTAAATCTTCTCAGCACGGTCGCATAACCTTGTGGCGTTACAATAATACACGATACGCTGACGATCACGTAGTGCTGAATCAATTATCTGGCCGAATCTCAGCTAACATGTGGGGCTGGATGGGAACCGGAAGTGTAGGCGAGCTGGTTCAGATTTCTTCTCATGCGAATTCAATAAGTTATGTGGATTTATAAGAAGAATCTATGTTACCGACAGTGTGAATGGTTTACCGCGAGAAAAAGTTCCAAGCTTTTATTATGTTCACAATAACTGTAGAGTGCATACGGCCAGAGTTGTGCCTAGCTGGTTTAGCCAGCATCCAGAAATTACGCTAATTCCCTGGCCATCAAAATCAACCTAATTGAAAATTTATGGAGTCTGATGGTCCAAATGTGGGAACAAATAACAGAAACGAGAGGACAAAGCAAGCAATTGAGCAACATTGCAACAAAATTTGGAAATATATGAGAGGAAGTGATATTTGCAGTCGCCTTAATGGATCAATGCCTTCTATTGGCTGTTATTGCAAGAAATGGTGGTTACAATCGATATTAACTATTGTTAAAATTAAATGAGAACGATTTTTTTAATATTTTTAAGCGTTTTTTTTTTCCTTTCCCATTTCTTATTGTTGCCTTAACGAACTTTGCAAACAAAATTCAGAATGGCGGAATCTTGTTTGTAGCACATTTAAGGCTCTTACAGACCGGTGCGAATTGTCGCGCGACGCGAAACCGGTAGAACAATTTCTATGAAAATTTCATGGAAATTGTTCTACCGGTGTCACGTCGCACGACGAGTCGCGTCAGTATGTAGAAGCCTTTAAGTTGAATGAATATGAAAATAAATAATAAATCAGGTATATTAGATTAAAAACACATTGATTTTAGTACGACAATGCGTACGCGTCGTATTTACTTTGGGTGAGCATTCAGCTTTATACCGCACTCGTGTGTAAAAGCTCTTAACAAAGATAGAGACTGCAACAGATAATTCTCTGTGTAATTAAATAGCAGATAACAAGGTCGTTACCATGGAAATATATATTTACGCGAATGTCGACCTAATTATATTTGAAAGTCTGTAAGAAAATAAGCTTAAGGTGGATCATGATTCGAATTTGTCGACTGTACACGCGCTGCGCAGCATGCGTTCACGATCGCACTGAAATTATACATTTTCGTGAAGAAAATAAGATCGATATTTGATTAAAGTGTGGGCAACGTTGCAGGTCAGCTCGGCTAAATTATCTTTGCAGATTGAGCCTATGTTCAGAAATTCGTGGCTAAGTAAACAGCCCCTCGGGTCGATCGAAGGTTAAGCGACGCTTATCGAGGTCGGACTGTGGATGGGTAACCATCCATTTCACATATCGAAATTTCTCCATGCCTCGGAAAGAACGTCGAGCCGGTAGATCCGGCTGTTATTCGTAGATCTTTGACAGTCCTTACGGGCAGTCAGAAGCCCAAGTCAGACAACCAGTCTTACTAAGGGGTATCGTGTTACCCAGTGACTGGGTTATGGAGGTCAGATAGGCAGTCGCTCCTTGTATAATACTAGTATTCAACTGCATCCCGTTAGACTGAAAACTGACCCCATCATAATAGTTTGGAAAAGGAAGGCAGATTGATTGAGTCTAATTTGCGCACTGGTAAATACGAAATATGGCTTAATTGACATTTAAATACAAACAGTTTTCAAGGAAACAACTAAATATCTGACTAACCTAAACTGACCAGTAAATGACAAATTCAAAGCTAAAAGCAATTTTAATTACCAACCTGACTAATAATAACGTATTTTCCCGGTAATCGGTACAAAATCGATATTGGAACCGATATAATATTCATAATCGAGTCACCCAGATTGTCCAGGCAAAGGAATAGTTGGAAAAAGGCTTATTTTAGGGATACGACACGATTCAGATACGATTGATAAAAGGCTAATTTTAGGGATACGACACGATTCAGATAAAGTCTTAGTAACTATGAGGGTCTTAGTAACTAGTACCTAACTATTTTTACATAACTATGGGGTGGAAACTTGGTGGCCTGAAACCTAGGCTTCGGTTTAGCTTAGACACCAGTCTCACGCAATATTTTTCTTTGTGCCTAAGACTGGACATTTTTTTTTGTAACCGTAATGCGTATGACAGTCCCATCATACTCTAAACGAATAATAACAAAATACACACTGCTATAGAATACATTTGGAATATAAACCGATCAGACTCTTCGCTTCATCACCCTTTGGTTGAGACATAATAGAGATGATGCGTGGGTCAAAAAAAAACTATAGTCCGTCAGTCAGATAATAAAAAAAATATTAGACTCGTATTTTTTGCTTTATCAAATTAATAAAAAATAATTAGATAAAACACATTAGTTGGGGAGTGGGGGTCACTACGTCACAAGTACTTAAGTATAAAATCTACATACAAGTGACGTCATGGCACATGGCACACTCAATGTATCGCCGTAATCGTTAGATAACGTAAAAAAAAAAAAAAAAACGTGTAGGCTATTTTTTCATAATCTACATGACGGATTTTTTATTTATTTTTTGTCATCTCTATTATATGAAATATGCCTAAATCAAGTCTGTTCTGGACAATATTGTTCTTTGTTACTATTATTATTTCAGGATATTGTGGTGAATAAATATTTTTATTTTATTTATTTATAGGCCCATCTGATGTTTCTGGTGACAGTCACCACCGCCTGTACCTACATTGACAGCAGCAATAGGTACCAGAGATGTCGCAGATGCGTCCCAGAGACGAAAGCTAAAATGTCCCAAAATAAGTCCCCGTTATGATGGGCTGACGGTCGGGCTAGGCTTTAAATTCAAGGTAGGGATAACAACCGAAATGAAATGATCCGGAAATGTACTGCAGTTACTGATATAGCTTACTGAGTAAGCAAGATGAAGTGGCAGTGGGCTGGCCATGTCTGTCGAAGGACCGATGGCCGGTGGAGCAGACGAGTCCTGGAGTGGAGATCGCGTAACGGGAAGCGTTGTGTAGGACGCGCCCCAGCAAGGAGGAACGACGACCTTAAAAAAGTGGCTGGGACATACAGAATGCAGAAGACGGAGGACAGGGTATTGTGGCGCAGACCGCGAGACACCCATGTCCAGCAGTGGAATAAGAAAGACCGAGTTAGTTAATTGATTCGAGCTGATAACGATCTGAGCCGAAGTGAAACGAGCAGTATGTAAGTGGAGTTGTCGAGTGGTATGGCTTACTCTGCGTTCGGAGTTCGGCGCTCGGCGTGGCAGCACGCCTTGTTCGGGTTCGCGACAAGTCAATCGTCATTCTGAGGATGCCTCGATGAGAGGTGAAACGTGTCGATTTCTTACAGGGTTTTTTATGACTCTTTAGGAATAGTTAAGCGGAATAGGTTACCAAATATATGTACGTCTATGTCTACGTACTACGCACCTGACCTTTCTGAAGAACATCACCAATAAGGTGACATATAAATATGTCCTTCTAGGGCGTCCCCTCCCGGCGCTTCCACTCACACGTGCCTTGTAAATACCTTTTGTTAGTCGCCTTTCATTCATCCTCTCAACATTACGAGTACCAAAGCATCTATCTAAGTAATCTGCAATATGCCTAGCCTTTTCCCAACTATATTGGGGAATACCAGTATTTTAGATGCAGCGACTGACTACCTGACCTCCACAATCCAGTAACTGGAAGACTGGTTGTCAGAAAAACGGGCTTCTGACGACCCGTAACGACTTTCAAAGATCCACGAAAGACAGCCGGGTCCAATGGCTTAACGTGCTTTCCAAGGCACGGAGAAGTCTCGGTATGTAAAGATGGTCACCCATCCACAGACCAACCCAGGCAAGCGAAGCATAACCCGTGCGGCCTTCTAAGCATAATCTTTGAATTTTTTGTCACTACATCTTCTTTTAAACCGAATCCTTGCCTTAGCACACATCTATCTTGAAGTGTATAAAACCGTTATTAACTTAATGGCAGTCGCGTATGTTAAAACTCTTACTAGAAATGGCGTATACTTGGTTTCCTATAAGTAATAGTGCTTGCATAGGGTTGTCGATTTTCTCATAGGAAAAACTAATTATATGAAATCAGGGTTTCGGATAGGGATCCTTACACTTTAGCTATTTCCTTTGCTAACCTTAGTCTAGGTTTTTGAAGTTGGCGCTGTGATACCCCCATACCTCGGAAAGCACGTTAAGTCGTTGGTCCTGCGCCTGTTCTCTCTCCGGTCCTGTCGGATTGCCGTCCCATCGGACTATGAGAGTAAGGGAAGAGAGAGTTCACCTGTGACTGCGGACACACTTGTGCACCGAAGTCTAAGTCTCCGCTGAAATTGTTCGCCATGGCCGGAATTTGGTCTACCATATTTTTAAGGAATAGTTTTGAATTTATGACAGTTTTCCCATAAATAATCTGTCAAATTTATTCCACAGATAAAATAAATCTGACGTCGGAAAATGACGAATGTTTCTGCAGAGCAAGATAATTGATATTCCTACTAGAAAATATTTCAACACCCTAATAAAATTAAATAACATACTCAGCAGGGGCTCGTGTCTAAAAAATAACGGCTGCACGGGTAGATCGAAGGTTAAGCTACGCTTACCGAGGTCGGTACCTGGATAGGTGACCATCCATTACATATCGAGACCCATTCGTGCCTCGGAAAGCAAGTTAAACCGTTGGTTCCGACTGTCATAGGTAGATCTTTGACTGTCGTTATGGGTCGTCAGAAGCCCAAAAGTCTTACCAAGGGGTAACGTCTTATCCAGTAACTGGGTTTAAGACGGCAGATAGGCAGTCGCTCCATGTAAAATACTGGTATTCAGCTGCATCCGGTTGGACTGGAAGCTGACCCCAATAAAGTTGGGAAATGGCTAGGCAGATTGAGGTTAGCTAGATTCATTTGAAAAGTGACACAAATGTAGCTCAACTACCTACTAGGTACCAAAACTGAGTTTTGATTTGGAACCAACCCTAGAATATCATAAATAGTACAATATCTTAGACGCACGCTATAATGAAAGTGACATGTAGTTTTTAATTACGGTCCTGAAATGATACCTACGTATAAGTATTAAGTAGCAATTATATTGAGAAATAATTATTTTAATAACCAAATAATTAGCTGGGATATTAAGTTTGTTATAATTTGGGACTTGTTTTTGACCTACTTCTGTAAAACTTAGTCTAATAATTATTACTTTCATTGTAGCCGGTTCTATAATTTCTGCTTACCCTCAGGGAAGGAGGCATGAGTTTATGTAGTATATATTACTTTTATAAGACCGTTGGTTTTATGGTTGCAAGCGGGACTGCTTGGTCCTAGCCCGATCCCCAGTATTTGTTATGTTTTTTAAATTGGATAATAACGGTATTTAAGAGCGCTAACACACTGAGACGCTGGCTACGTATAGCCATGACTACCTCTGGCCACCTACACTAGCTAAATGAGGTTGCCAAATAGGTAGCCAGTAACACACGGGCGACCGTCTTGGTGATCAGTTCAGTGTTGCCAGATGCCTTGAACCTTTTATCTGTAGTAGAAATTGCTAAAATCTGTATTAAATCTGTATGCCATTTTTAACTTAAAATCTGTATAAAATCTGTATAATCAAATAAACCAAAATATATTTTTTGAAGAACAAGGGGTAATTACTAACGTGATAAAGTATGATTGTCATATATTAAATTAAACAATACATTAATTGAAAAAAAATGACTTTTTATTTGAGTACTTATGTACCTACAGTAAAATTAAAAACATTAATTTAAACAAAAAAACATATAACTCAAACAGTTACAATAAACGAACTAATAATTACTTTATTATTTTCAGTCATACATATTTTTGTTAAATTTCAACAGTAATTTATTGTCAACCTCTAGGCTATAGCAAGGTTTTGCACCAATCAGTTGCTTTGTATGTAAAAGACCTTCAATAGTATTTGTATTAAGTCTATTGCGTTGTTTTGTCTTTATTAAATTTATCGAAGAGAAGATCCTCTCTACAGCGGCACTGGAATGAGGTAGACTTAATATTGCAGAAACAAATTTGGACAGCGTAGGATATAATTGATTGCTGTAGTTAGCAGGATCACGGGCTGCAGTGACTTTACACCAGTAGGTTTCGACGTCTTCTGATTCATCAGGGGCTAGATCTTTATTATTACGCAAAATCCGCCACTCTGTGTCTAGTTGTTGCAGTTCATCAACTGAGATCAAATTTGGAAACTTTACTGCCAAAGTGACCAATGAATCAATTCTACGAGACTTGATGACATGTGGGTCAAGAAACTGCATTTGTTTAATCACATCATTGCTGAAATCGTACCTTTTTTTTACCTGCTTTGCCCCTTCAATAAAAAATTCAAGGCATTTGAGTTTGAATGCTTTAATATCTTCTTGATTTAGAGCGTTTGAACTCGTGGAGACAAGGGAGGCTGAAACTTTTGCTCCTAGGTAAAGGTTGTCTATTGATTTATAATGACGTGGATTGTCAATCTGAATTAATCCGACTTCAGTTCCCGAAACATATTCGTCGTCCATGTAACATTCCAACAAAGTTTTAAAAACAGTTACCATGTTTTCATGCATTTTATGAATTTGCGGCCGCTCTGACTGCATCAGCTTATTCATGTTATTAAATATCTCTAACGAAAATTCCAAAAACTCTAAATAAAGCTTATTATATGGATTGTTTAATCTAAACAAGATCGAATCAGCATTCAAGTGGTCCGTAAGAGCGGCTTCGGTGAAATATAATTTTAATGCGCCATACTGTTCTAGAATACGGCAAACTGCTGCTCTAAGCGAAAGCCATCGAGTCTGAGCTGGATGCAGCATTTTATGAGGTTTTAGATCTAAGAACTGCTGAAACTCTTTTAGAATTCCAGTTCTTTTGGGGCTGTTATTAAAATAACTATAAATGTCTCGTATGAGAGTTTCGGGCTCTCTGGACAATTTTAAGCACGCATATGATGCACAAAGATGGAATGAGTGACATACACACTTCAATATAAACAGGTGAGGGTTTTCGGCAACTAGACGGGATGATAATGAGTTGTGTTGTCCCATCATGGCATTCGCACCATCAGCTGCAAATCCGATAAGATTGTCCATTGGGATGTTATTGTCACTCAAAACTTTTTTAATATGTTGGTACAGCTTTTCGGCAGTAGCCTCTTCAAGGGGTATTAGACAAACAAATGCATCCTCAACTTTGCTTTCAAAAAATCGTGCTAATATGCATAAATGCTTAACACATCCCCTATCTGTGCTTTCGTCGACGATTAATGAAAATTTAAGTTTTTGTAACTTTTCTATTAAAATCTGTTTTGCAGTTATGCCAGTCACATTTTTTATAATAGCTGTAGTTTTTGTTCTGTCACAACTAATGTTTTTTGCAATTACTGAATCGGGACACACGTTTTTTATTAATTGTGGCAAGTGTTCCATAACGTTCATGGGAATATTATGTTCAGCTATAAACGCTGCGAGCAAAACCTCTCCTCTTTTGACTGGTTCAATGTTCTTGTTGGAAAATAAATCTGTCATTAATGTTTGCGAGCTAGTAGATCCACCAGGAATTGAATTTATGTGTTTGTTTGTTTTTGTGTGTCTAAAGAGATCATTCTTCCCAGCACTTCCGATTGAAAGATCTGTGTTGCAAAATGTACAAAAAGCAAAGTAATCACCTTTATTACTAGGTCTCAACCACGCCTTATAGGAAGAATCTTCCATCCAGTTCCGATTAAACTTTTGCATCACTCGAGGTTTTTTAGATGCCATAATGGTTCACTAAAACACAATCAATATTATGTCTGCACTCAACACTTTCGATCTATGCGCACTACTGCGTATTTCACTCTCGCAGCGAGAGCGAAGTACCTTGGTCAGCACGCAAAGATCTTCGGGGGGTTTCCCGAGCAGAGCGATTGACACTTGTAATGCTGCCATACTAAAAAATTACGTTAGTGAAAAAAAACTTACCATAAACAATAGAATCATGCAATGATGTGTGTACTAATCATGTGTTTTTTTGCTTCGTTCTGTTTTGAGTTGAATATTATGGTAGTTTAATCAATCGAGTTAGAAAACTCTGTATAAAAATCTGTATCCAGTGCTAATCTGTATTACACATCAAAAATCTGTATAAATACGGAGAAATCTGTATATATGGCAACACTGGATCAGTTGGACACTGAGTGAGGTAGGCGTAACTTACTTGTATACAAAATACTGGCGACCTGGCTACGGGTCACCAGGTCGCCAGAGTATGCAGCCTCCACGTAGGGGCCGGTTGGTCGAAGCTACGCTTCCAAATTTGTGACGT
Organism: Xanthia togata; assembly: GCA_963853775.1. Classification (NCBI taxonomy): domain Eukaryota; kingdom Metazoa; phylum Arthropoda; class Insecta; order Lepidoptera; family Noctuidae; genus Xanthia; species Xanthia togata. The sequence continues at coordinate 9,978,068 of OY970816.1, forward strand.
CACCAGACCGTAGCCAAGTGAGTTAACTGTCATACATTTCAATACGAATTATTTGGATACGTAGCCGCCGACCATGGGACACACCCACGGTGGGGTAAGATGGGGCAGAAAAGTTTAGGTAGGTATACTAAGTAACAAAATTAAATACTCATTTGTTAAAATTCAAAATTACCACGCGAAACAGCGCGCATGCGTAGTTATCGAGTTTTATCGAGATAAATTCCTACTACTTAACGAGTTTGTTTACTTCTGCCCCATGCCTAAAAAAATGCTGGGTACGCCCATGGGCGAGGTCGCCATGGCGTCCGAGTGTGTTAGCGCTCAAGTGTTACCGAGTAGCTACATAAACTAATTTGGGAACAAAGAAACGGTTCATGGACTGTGTGGCAGATGTTATGGGGAGAAAAGGAGTGACTACTGAGATGAAGGGTGGTGGAGAAGTATGGAAGAGGAAGACATGCTGTGCTGACCTCAAATAAATTGAGATAAGCGTTCGAGGATGGTGATTATGTTGACGGAGTTCCTTAAGCCGATATCTGACGCTTTACTCCAGTGAATGGTTCACTCGAATGAAATAAAGAAAAATGCGTTTATTTAGGTTACGTTTACTGGGTTACACTATCACGTCCTGTAAAGAATACGTCAAATAACAAGTCACCCTGTATATTTATTTAAAAAGGTAATTTTTGTTTAATGTGACGTTCAAACGATAAAGACAATATTTATGTAGGAACTAGCTTCGGCCCGCGATTTCGTCCGGAATTGGGCTATCCAATGCAAGAAGATTTTTTCAAATCCAACTGCCAGTTCCGGAGATCACATGCAAACTTACAAACAAACAAAATTTTACCTCTCTATAATTTTAGTATACATAGATGAACGTTCATCTGCATCTTTCATTTCAATTTTCAATCATTCATAGTAGGAATGAAAGATGGTGCTGAAATCCAACATCGTTGACTCGATTCACAAACTATTTTTTTTTTAAATTTTGATTAATTTTGTGCTCAGACGTTTTGCTTCGAGTGAAGCATCTGATATCGGTTTATAGGATGCAACTGAAACCGCGGGTAAAAGCTATATAAATCAAATCAATTCACAATAATCGCTGTCCAATGACAAAGCTGACTTCAAATAGACCTTCCACGAACGTCTGAGTTACTAAATTTTCAATGCAAAACTGTCATCGTTGGACTTGTCACCAAGGAGTCTAGAAATTTGAACGATATGTCAAGGGAAGGTGGATTTTAGATCTTTAAAATGGATACAATAATAGCTGTGCTTTGGTTAAGGGTACGCTAGTCGGACATTCTTCCATACAAACGGTGGTGTTTGGTGATTACTCGTCTGTTTGACGGTGCATGTTAAAAACTAAAAATTATATCAATCTTTCTTTTCATTATCCAGCCGTTTATGGGAGCAGAATTGGAAAAAAAAAACAATTTGGAAAAAATGAGCGTCGAAACTTCCATATATCAACACTTGTCTTAACTCGTCATTGGGTGTAAATAAATAACTTATATAGTAAAACAATAGCAAAGTAGAAACCGTACAAGGATAGATAATTTATTCAGTAGTATAAAAAATATATTTTGAGTAAATACACCCAGTAGTTTTTCCATAATATCTACAGGGTGTCCAGTAAATAGCACGACATACTGCAGGGGGTGATAGCTTGGGTCACTACCTATCAATACAACACAATATATGTTCAGCAAAATCTTACGGATTTACAGTTTTACAAAATTTTAAAATACCGAAAAATCTCTACCTTGAAACAGATTTTTAAGCATCTCGTAATGAAAAAATCCTTTTCTAGTACTTTTTTTACATCAAATTATAAGTGAATAGTTACTTTACTCATTGATAAGTCTTTTTTCTATCAAAAACAAGAATGTTTTCAATAAATACTATTTTTTGTTTAAATTTTCACAGGTCTATTTTCTTATCACTTAAGTTTAACCTACAGTGGTGAAAAAAAAAAGTAAGATTTTGCTGAACATATATTGTGTTGTATTGATAGGTAGTGACCCAAGCTATCACCCCCTGCAGTATGTCGTGCTATTTACTGGACACCCTGTATATGCTCAAAGACTTATTCATGAAATCCATGACCTGTTCTTTACGCGCTCGTTTTCGATAAAAACCATCGTCTACCTATTTTTACTAAGAAATAAATAATAAATAAATAAAACTAAATAATTAGACAAATATTAGCATGCATATAAGTCACGCCCACCAATGAGTTCGAGCCGTCAACTAGTGTACCCTTAAGAGACGATGGTACCACAGAAATTATACCCGTCAATCTGCCCGCGTTTTCCCAACTATATTGGGGTAGGCTTCCAGTCTAACCGGATACAGCTGAATACCAGTATTTAACATCGAGCGACTGTCCAACTGACCTCCACAACCCAGTTTCTGGGTAACACGATACCTCTAGGTTGTCTGGTTGCCAGATTTTTGGATTTCTGCCTACCCACGACTGTTAAAAGTACGAATGACAACCGTGACCACAGAAAAAATGCAAAAATATAGTAAACCGAAGACGTCACCAAAGATGTCATGATATCATGTACTTAGTATATAGTAGGAATGCCTTCATATGACCTTGCCTTTAGTCTCCTAGGTCCCAGACAGGCGCACTAAATTGTGTAATTATTCCATCACCACTGCTCTCAAAACGGTAAAGGAAATCATCGTGAAGAAACTGGCATGTGCGAGAGCCAAAAATTCGAAGACATGTGACATCCACCAACCCGCACTGGGCCCGCGTGGTCAGCTATGGCCCACTCCTTCTCACAGAGGCCTGTTTCCCGACGGCTTATGCTTTTGATTATGCAATACCAGAAATAATGCCACAGAATTTATTTGGGATCACCAAAGACGCATTCATTGCTTTATTTACGTTGTTCAGCAAACGTATGACGTTACTGCCCTGTTGGTCTTGTGGTTGCAAACGCGACTGCTGAACGTTGGGTCCGGGTTGTGTAAAGTGTTATTGGTTTTTTCCATTAGAAAAGTAATAGCTCGGAGTTTAGAATGTGGCGGTGTGATAGCCGTCGGTCCTGCGCCTGATCTCTCTCCGGTCGTGTCGGATTACCGTCCCATCGGACTATGAGAGTGAGGGAAGAGAGAGTGCACCGGTGTCTGCGCACACACTTGTGCACTATAATATCTCAGGTGCTCGTGGCTAAGTAATAACTGCCGCACGTGTCGATCCGTCAGGTTAAGCTACGCTTGCCGGGGTTGGTCTGTGGATGGGTGACCATCTTTACGTACCGAGACTCCTCCGTGCCTCGGAAAGCACGTTAAGCCGTTGGTCCCGGCTGTCATTCGTGGATCTTTGAAAGTCGTTACGGGTCGTCAGAAGCCCGAAAGTCTGACAACCAGTCTTACCAAGGGGTATCGTATTACCCAATTACTGGGTTGTGGAGGTCAGATAGGCAGTCGCTCCATATAAAATACTGGTATTCAGCTGCATCCGGTTAGACTGGAAGCTGACCCCAACGTAGTTGGGAAAAGGCTAGGCAGATGATGAATATCTCCCGCGCCGAAGGCTGGGACTTCGCTGAAATTGGTCCCCATGGCTGATGTTTGGTCAGGAGGACTATTGAGCAGACGTATTTTGACGCAAGCAATGGATTAGCAATTTCAAATCTTTTGAATTGTTATTGAAAGTCAGAATTTGCAGGATTTCAGCTTGCACCATCCACTTTCCTTCTTAAATCTACGTCTAAATCGAAGCTCGATAACCCAGCTAGGTAATTTTCTTTGTAGTACGCCGCAACTCGGAACTGCCTAGCTATTTTCTTTTTAATTATTCATAGGGATCAAATTAGGGCGGTTCCAAGCTCATAGTTTAGTTTTAAATTCACTTTATGTCAAGCTCTATAAGCTTTGTCGTCCAAGTGGATAAGAATTGATTATTAAAGGCCAGTGGACTGTCATTACTCAAGTTGTTTATTACAGTAATCAGTAGGTTTTAGCAAGAATCTAAGTACCTTCGTAGATATGTATGTATAACTATAGATTCTTATTAAAGATCAGACTAACAAAGAGGTAACCGTCTCTGTGGTCTAGTGGTTAGACCACTTGTCTTAGACCCAGAGATCTCGGGTTCGATCCCCAGTGGGGGCAAAATTTTCGGTTTGATTGGTGGTAGGGTTTGCTCTAAGTCCACGGCTACCACCATCTTATCTAAGTCCGTCGCCATAGCAACAATGTTAAGAGCATTGTTGTGTTTCGGCAGTTACAGGTAAGATAGCCAGTTCTTCTGTGGTTGAGGATTCTGGGTGAGGCTCGCTTCCACTTTCGGGCTGATCATCATTTACCGTCAGATGAAATGCAAGCCAAAAGCTCCCCCGTTGTTTATTAAAAAGGGAAAATTCTCGTATTTTTAAGAACTAATTTTAGTCTCAATCTGTTAAAAGTACCTCGAATTTTCCTTCATTTTTGACGTTGATTGTCGCTGTCCTATGATTGAAGATAGATTTTGAACATTTTTAAATACAAGAATAATAATTGGTCTTGGATTCCCGTAATAATCCATTTCTGTGGTGCTGGGGGCTTTGTTGCGCCACTTCTTCTTAGAGCACTAGGAAGTGGTGAAAGGCGGGCGTTTTGGGGGACTGACATGTTTTTCACTAATATTACAGACCTTTTTTTAAATACACATTTTGTTACTAAATGATGCCTTTATCTATAATACACACATTGATAGTATAAACAAATAATTTTTGAAGTGAAAACTTCTTTAGGCGGGTTGAGCACTTTTTGGCGAACAAAAATCATGGCGCTCGCGTCATCATCACCGAACGCTTTCCATGAGCTATATGTATACTGTATATATATGTGTACTTTTTGGGTGAATAAAAAGCGTGAAACTCGCGTCATCGTCACCACAAGCTGTTTTCACATCTATCGGCAGTCTCCAAAGACTGCCCCGTATGTTTTTTCATTTTTATTAACAGGGTGGAAATCCTAGTGGATGTCCTCCGTCCTAGGGTGGACGGAGGAGTCTGTTAGACTTCTACTGACTAAAGCCTCTGCGGGCACCGTCTGGCCAAGCGGGGAGTGAGGTATTTAACTCCCCCCGCAAGGTCTAAGAGGGGCGCGCGTGGAACCTTACGCACCACCACCTCGGGTCTTATATGATAGGGGTGGCGGACGTCCCTGAGTCCACCATCCCTGGACCCATTTAGGGGGGCTGGAAGACGGCATTATCTGACCTCCGCCGACGCCCGGTGCGCCTGCTAACAATGCGAGCCGAGAGAGCACTACAAATCTCCCTCTCCCTTTCCGCTGCCTGCTTCTGCGACATGATATTTTCGCAGGAGATCACTGCGCCCCACGACACTGCACCGCCGACCATGGAACGCATCACTGCCGCCAGCGACAGGTCGCTTCTCACTTCCAAAACGAGGGCATGGCGCGGCTCCTCCCAAGCTACACATTCTGCAAGCGTATGACACGCCGTTTTCAAAACATAACCTAACATAACCTTTTTTTTTTTTTTTGACGCTGAGAAATGCTTTATGCACTGCCACTCGTGGGGGATGAGACGGGGTGTGTGGGACTCCTGTCGGAACGACAGTATACCCACTAAAACTCAGCGGTGTTCCCACTTCGCCGTGATGGGAGGGTCATGGGAAACTGGCGTAGCCTTTACATCCACAACCCTCCCGGCGCATGCCCACCTAGCTGGCGGGCCGCGCAGGCCCCCCAAGTTGGGGGGCTACGGGAATGGCCGGGAACACCTGGCCATTCCCGTCCGACACTGGTGGAGGCCTGTGCAATACAGGCAAGGGTGCCCCCGCACCCGTTGCCTGCTGGCCTCCACCTGGTTAGGGGAGAAATAACGCCCGCAAGGGCTTATTTTCCCCACGCGGCGGCCACGTATCCCGGTCCCTTCTCTAATAGCAAGAAGGGAGGGGAGTCTGTGGGAGACCGCGCCGTTAGTGCCATTCGCTTGGAGGATGCGGTAGTTGGAAAACATTATTCCAACATCGCACCCTCCTCAGCTACCGCCGCAGGAGCTACAGCGGCGATGACGGCGGCGGTGGTAGCAACAAGGCGAACCTGCGCCGGCGCCATGCCCTTCCTCGCAGGAGGCTTGCAGCTCCTGCCCGTCATCTTGTGGTCCGCGGGGCGGCCACTGCCAGCACACGCCGCGCAGTGTAGCGTGGTGGCGTGGCAAGTAGCACTCCTGTGTCCCTCCTGCCCGCATCGGAAGCAACAGTTTCCCCAGTCGGACTTGGAGGGACACGTGGCTCGGGTGTGGCCGAAGGCGAAGCACTTGAAGCAGCGCATTGGCTGGACTTCAAGTGCCCGGACCACAGCCGAGCTGAGCCCCACAAGCAGCCACCCTTTAGTCGCAATAAGGAGGGCCCCAGCCACGGCGACTGGGCACTCGACGCGGATGGTGCCCATGCCGCGGCGGCCGAGCCTGATGGCTCCGCCCTTCACCGCGCCAGCTTCGCAGCCTCCAGCCGCCACAACGGCCGCCACCACGTCCTCTTTGGTGACCGAATCATCCACATCGGCCACCTCCAAGGCTGCGGTCTTCACGGGCCTGACGACCGTTGCCGCATCCGCGATGACCTCTTGCAACCTCTTTGCAAAGAGGTCCGCGTTTGCGCCGCGCTGCTCCCCCGAGAACTCAAAGATTCGAGCCCCGGTTTGAGTTCGGCGGCACGTGATGCCGCCGATCCCCAGCCGAGAGGGATCCACATTGGTACGAGCCCGTCTTAGGACGGACTCGTACGTCTCGCCCTGCTCCACGGCCTCCGGGGTGATAGTCACCACGAAGGCCGCGGTTTTGGGAGGAACCAGCTTCCTCCCGCCGGCTGGACACTTCTCGGCTGCAGGAGCAGTCGCAGTGGGCTTGGAGGTCGGCTTTTTGGCCTTTCCCCCCCTGACCACTTCCGTCCATGACGAGTTGGACGGGGTGGTGGAGGGAAGAAGGGCGTCTTCCCCTTGCGAGTTCCGGGGGGCTGCTGGAGACGACCCGGTAGCTCCCTCCGCGCTCGTGGTGGGCGTTTGAGGGGCCACCGTGGTCTTCTTGCCCTTGCCTTTGCCCTTGGAGGGCCGCGAGTTCCGGGGCTGCTCACCCGATTCCGGGCCTCCCAGAGGCACAGGTTCCGGCTCTGGTGGATTCTTATCCGCCGCTAGCAGCGGGCGGAGCCGCATTTCCGGCAAGAGCCGGTCCTCTATCCCCGCGAAGCAGCCTCTTATGAAGGCCCTCTCCTCCAGGATAACCCCGCGTATGATGGCCTCAAGGCTGGCAGGGGAGGAGGAGCCTCCTTCCACCACACCTGGGGCAGACTGGGCAGGTCGGGCCGTGACCTCAGCCAGCTTCTGGTGTAGCTGGCTGACCTCCACCTGCAGGCGATCCACCCTCGCCTGCAGCTGCCGCGTCTTGTCCGTGGCCGTCCGCTTAACCAGCTCTAGGACGATGCCATGCATGCTGGCGGCTCGGCATTTGAGGGCCTTCTGGAAGGTCCCCTTCAAGTTCGAGGACTTTGAGGCGACCTCCAGAACCTCCTCTTTGTCTTCTAGCGCCATGCGCTCCAATTCCGCCAGGGAGTGGTCAGCATACAGTACATTGGATACACCATAGCCAGCCCTCGACCTGGCGGCTTGCGCCTGCCGCTCCTTGGCGGCGACCCTCTCCTCCAGGTCTTCCTGGAGTTGCGCCCTCTTCGCCAGGTTAAGTTGGCGCTCGGCGTCGTCCAAGCCCACATCGTGAGCAAAGGCCGAAGTAGAAGTCGAAGCCTTTTTTGACTTCGACTTCTTCTTCGCCCTACTTCCAACCGACTCCGAGGAGCCCTCGGACCCAAGCCTCAGATCACCCCTCTTCCGCTTGGGGCGGTCGCTCTCCGCCGCCGACGTGTCCATGTTCGAACCGTCGGAGTCCGTAACCTCATCCGGCCTGCTGAAGAAGCTGGCCGCAGATGGTGCGCGGTCAGCTTCTGACGCCAAGGCATCGCCGGCGTTGGGTTGGCCCTGAGAAGGGCCATTGGATTGGCCCTGAGAAGGGCCGTTGGGTTGGCTCTGAGAAGGGCCGTTGGGTTGGCCCTGAGAAGGGCCGTTGGATTGGCCCTGAGAAGGGCCGTTTGAATCACCCTGTGAAGAGTGACCCGGATAAAAACAAAAACGCCCAGAGGCGTCACGGCTTGGTCCTTTCTTACTCATGTTCGTAGACGACCGCGTTTGTCTACGAATCACAGCGCACTTTAGCCACCGGTCTGCCACTCCGTTACGGTGGTCAGAAACGGCGTTGCCCAGGGGATACTACGAGGAAGTATGCGCTGTGGGGGATCCCCCAACCTAACATAACCTTTTTTTTTTTTTTTTTTTTTTTTTTTTTTTTGTTCCGGGGTGGAAAATCCTCATGAATGTCCTCCGCCTGGGGCGAGCGGAGGGGTCTGTCAGACTCTTACTGACTAAAAACCACCCCGGTGTTCCGTCTCACACCTACGCCGGGGGTCGCGGGAACGAAAAAAAAACCTCCGCAACCCCCGACTGGTGCCAGCCCGCCGCAGCGGGCCCCTCCTCCTTCATCACCGGCGCACCAGAACACATGGCACGCCGTGACCAACCCAGGGACCAAACCAGCACATGGGCGCCAGACAGCCCCTTGTCTGGGCGCCCTTGGCCCCTCCTCGACGGGTCAGATCATTGGCCCCGCCGTCTACCAATTTTCGGCCGCAGAGGATAGGGAGAGCGGCCTACGCTATACCGACACTCCTCTTCCCCTGCGGCCCCACCGCGTTCGCCATCAGACGGTGGCGACCCCGTCAAGGCCGCGGCAGGGAGGGAGAGCGCTGTACCGCAATACACCTCTCCAGCCGCGGCCCTGAAACCGCAGCCGCGATGCCCCCGATACACGACATCGCGGCCCGCCTCAGTTGCGATGTCGCCACCGCAACCTACTCGTTGGCCGCTACGTCATGGGCTTGGGTCAAAAAGCCCTGACGAGCGGCCCCTCCTCGGGTTCCTCTTGGCTTCACCGTGGGTGCCCAACCCACGACTAATGAGCCCCCCCGCAACGACAATGCGGGAACCCTTAGGGGGGGACCAACCTAACATAACCTAACCCTACATAACTTAAAGCAAATTTATAGGAAATTATTTTACTATCTTTTCATTTAAATTAAACGCTCTAATATACCCAACCAACAAACGCAACCTATCGAACCAACCAACCAAAGACCAACCCAATCACCCTACCAACCAATTTTACTTACTTTCATTATATACATACATAGATTATCTCGAAAGTCGCCTGTTATTTACTTTGATTAATTTTACCCTACCAAGAGAAGCAAAATAGAAAATTTTATTCCATTTTCCAACCATGGAATCCAAATGATTCCCAAGGTCGACATCATCTTCGTTTGACCCAACTCTGACCTGATTAAATTTCACCAATGCGGGACAAAACACAAAAACATTACATTAGCATACCAAAAAGATTTTTTCAGTAAAGTTTTTTCATCATAAAAAAATCAATGTGAAGTCCGAGTCGGACACCAAAACATTTAGTTCCCCTTATTTTTATGTTTTTCTTGTGTTGTGTTATTTGACCTATTTTTGAAATTGTTATTTTAACATAGATTATCGATCCGACCAAGTTTGACGCTTATAAAATAATAGCTTTTGCCCCGTTGACGTCGCGAATTATCCCACGGGAACGTACTGCCGGCATTAAAATCTTGGTACCTATGTCCTAACCTAACCAAGTATTTTTCCCCCACTGTGTGTATTAATTTTAAAATGTTCATTTGACAAGTAACGATTGGCCTAAACTTGATTTCAAATATAAAAATAACAGAAAAAATTATAATTGTAGGCTATCCGGAATCGAACTAGTTAGATTAGGTTAAATATTTTACTCGCAAAAAAGGTTAGGTTAGGTTAGAACTGCGACCCCCTACGCACGAACTGAGCAAGCAAAGCGAGCGTGTTTTTTTTTTTTTTTGGTTGTGAAATCTTCAAATGACTTCTCCCGCTCTGGGTGGAGCACAGTGTCAGACTCTTACGGACTAAAACCCACCCGTGTTCCTTCTGTTGCCTGTGTAATGCCAGGGGGCCACGGTATCCCTTTCGGACTTTCCCGCAACCCCGGCAGGCAATGGTCTCATCGGACCCCTTCACTTGCTGACATATCTTTAAAGCGAGCGTGCTGCGGCGACAAAAATATTAAAAAAAATACTTTTATAGGCTTATAGAACTTCAGTACTTGCCTACTATTTGACCCAAATTGCAACCATGATCACTTTGTCACTGGTTTGGAAAATTTATTATAAAATTATATTTATTAGGAACCGACGAAAGTCGGTGTCTTTGGCTTTTTAATTTTCGTTTTTTTGCCTCCGACTTCTGAAATCGAAGTTATTTTTCACTTTGTAGTTTTTTTTTTTGGAAGTCGGTTTATTTTTTGTAAAGAAGTTTTTCTTTTTCACTTTTTAGTTGTGGTACCTACACAAAACCCCCACAAAAATTTGAATACCGCTACCTGTTACGTAAATTACAGTGACAGGAACTATTAGAATATCATCCACATATACAAGGTGGGAAAAATACGTATTATTGAAGCTAACTCAAAAACCTCTCATCAGATCTTGACCAAATTTATATGGCACCACTTCTGAAGTATGCCCTACCAAACAAAAAAGAATCATCAAAATCAATTCATATTGGCGGAGTAATCGCGCAACAAACATACAAAAAAAAAACAACCGAATTGAGAACCTCCTCCTTTTTGAAGTCGGTTGAAAATAATCTAAATATTAAATTAAAAATGTTTAAATGATTAAATATAATGCGAAACAATGAATTTGTATAGAGTAGCATTTGCCAACTTTTTTTTTTGTAAAGCGAATGTTTATAAAATACCTAAAACATTTTCAGAATAAGTTGTCTGTGAAATAAAAAGTATATGAAACGGTGTTTGTAAACTAAAAAATTGTCAACTGTGTTTTGGTGAAACATTAGTGAACCGTGGGACCATTACTTGGTTAGAACATACCATATCATGCAGTATTAGTTACGCTAATTTTGTGAAAATTTCAACTATTGTTGCTAGTTGCAACATATGGGGGCTAAAGATACAGCCCTGTGGCAAACCGACAGACGCTGTCGGTTATAGCAATAGCGTCCGTTTTTACCTTTTGAGCGTGGAACCCCAAAAACGTACAAAATAATGATGGAAGATTTGTGTAACAAAAATATTCGTTGGTCTGTTCGTCTCAAGGGTCGGGACGTACTTGAATAATATCCATTTGTATTCGCAATAAGACATGAAATCATTTTTTCCTGTAACTGTGGTAGTTTGTATTCAAATATACCTATTTCACGATGTTTGGAAACAAATACAGGATTAGGAACGGCGTAAGACTGCGATTTTTTAAAGGGACATAAATTGAGAAACAAATTTACTCTATCTACCTAGCCTTTTCCCAACTATGCTGAGGTTGGCTTCCAGTCTAACCAGATGCAGCTGAATACCAGTATTCTACATGGAGTGACTGCCTATCTGACCTCCACAAGATCTCAGAAATCCAGTCTTGTCAGGAGGGGTATCGTGTTACCTAGTAACTGGGTTGTGGAGGTCACATAGGCAGCTGCATCCGGTTAGACTGGAAGCCGACCCATCATAGGAAAAGGCTAGGATGATGATTTGACGATATAGCTACGAACGAAAAAGACGTTAATACATAAAGTCATAATATGCTTAATGACATAATCACATGATTAAATGAAAATAATGAATCTACAGAAGACTGCGCGCAGACGCGTGCGCGTGTTTTGACAACTCACGCGCGTGGCTACCTCGGAAAAACTGAGGAATTTTTTTATATACCTACTGTTAAGTAGGAAGCTACAGAGGTGTGAATAGATAGACGGAATGATTCGCACTGATGTATTTGCAAGTTGTTCTTACATCGTGATCGTTAACCGTGAAACAGTAATAAAAAAAAAAAGTAGTTTAGCAGTTTATCTAGTATTGTAGTATATATAAATAAATAAATAACTGTATATCATGATCTCGTAACGTCTGCCATACGCTGTGGAATGATATTAAGAGCACTAACACGATGCATTCGAGCTATGTGCGATCTGAGAACAAGAGATAGCTGTCTACAACCCAACTTACATAGATTGATGTAGCATCGATCAAAATTTGTAAAACCAATCACTAATCGTTATTACTGCTTTAGGTGAAAATGATCTTTACGAAAAAACAATAAGCTGTAAAGTCATTTAAATTGAAATGAATGAATGAAAATTCTCAAATTTATGCTACATCTTAGTTCTGTCGTACACTACCTATGTCTAAATCTTTGAAAACATTATATTTTGTCCAAAAAAAATGCAATGCTATACTAAATTGTCTCAAATACGGAGAGCTCATCATACGTGCTCATTTTTTTAAGATTTAAGATTCATTCATATTCATTGACATAAAAGACTGTATTTACAAATTGTTTCAGCAACCGATTCTTATACAACGACAAAAAATCGCACCAAAAAGTCGTGAACTTGCATCCAACTTATTACTCCGCCCTGGGAACAAGTTTCATGCGATACCTTCATTCAGGAAATTGAGTTTGAGTAAAGTTACGTTAAATTTCAGTTGAGAGCAATTCCACTTGTTTTATTTACTGTAGTTACGAGTTACGACTCTGCTGAGACCGTTTCAGATGTAGGGTGTGATTATAACGGGGGAGGTAATTATGTGCTGTATTATTAAATCGTTTTAGGGTTAAAATAGGCGGAAACAAACACGTTGAGTGACCCCGGTGGATCAAAAATAGAGTAACGTCAGCGAAATTAATTAATTACCAAATTGAATACCAATTAAAATTATCAGTATACTTAAATAAAACCAAATTCAAAATCATTTATTTACTAATATGGGTAATTACATACTCGTAAAGTTGTTAAAAATAGAAAATACTTCAACCAAATTATGCCTTGAGGCATGCAAATCTCAAGCGTTGACTGTGTCACAAGCACAACTTTGTTATTTATTATACAATTCATTGCAACAATAATTTATAACTTAATAACATAATTTTGGTAATTTCACCGTGGCAAATAATAATGAAACATTAGCAAATAACAATGACACTAGAATAATTGAAAATTTGACATAATGAGAATGTCAAGATAGATTTGTAAATTAATGTTAAAAATAATAATAATAGATAAATAATTAATCAGTGCATTAATCACATGTCACATCAACAACATTATTTTTGAGTACAATTTGTTCTTACACCCTCTACTAAATAATCCTGAATACTATAATAACATTTGAATAGCAATAATCTTTTTAATTTCCACCATCCATCCATCCATTTTTCTTTTTTTTTTCTTTTTATCTCACACCTTCTTCCCATGGGGGTAAGCAGAAACTACAGAATGCCACCTGCTACGATCCTTACATACTCCTTTTGCCTCGTTTACGTTCATACACGCACCTGGTCATACACGCACGCCGGTTGCGAGTAAGTACTACGCACCTGTCCTTTCTCAAGAACATCACCGATAAGGCCAGTATATGTCCTCCTAGGGCGTCCCCTCCCGGCGTTTCCATTCACATCTGCCTTGTAAATACATCCTTTCATTCATCCTCTCAATATGACCAAACCATCTCAGCATACCCTTTTCAATTTTTGTCACTACATCTTCTTTTAACTCTTTTTTTTTTTCTAATCAGTATAATCAAATCAAATAACAGCTTTACGTAGTGTCAATTTGATAAACAAAAAAAATCTTCTTTTATCGACTTTGTTGTCGCGCACAGGAGCGGCTGACTCGACATAGCTAGCGATCGTTATACGACCGAATTCGGTCGCAGTCTTAATGGCGTCCCTAGACGGTCAAAATTACTTGACATACACGAAAAAATCCCGTGCCTTTGAAGTACGTCGCGCGCGTCTAGGGACGCCATTGCGACTTTGCGATCGAATTCGGTCGTATAGCGATCGCTAACTATGTCGAGACTGCAGGGCCAGGCATAGGACAGTTTTGTTGAGGAAAAGTGTTATTGGTATGGCACCGGCTATTTTTAACCACATTCCTAATTCCATAGAAGACGAACCAGTATCAACATTCAAAAAGAAACTAACTGTACTTTTAGTATATAAATGTTACTACTCCGTATATGATTTTTTTTGAGGAGCTCGTGGCTAAGTAATAACTGCCGCACGGGTCGATCCATCAGGTTAAGCTATGCTTGCCGGGGTTGGTCTGTGGATGGGTGACCATCTTTACATACCAAGACTCCTCCGTGCCTCGGAAAGCACGTTAAGCCGTTGGTCCCGGCTGTCATTCGTGGATCTTTGACAGTCGTTACGGGTCATCAGAAGCCCGAAAATCTGACAACCAGTCTTACCAAGGGGTATCGTATTACCCAGTTACTGGGTTGTGGAGGTCAGATAGGCAGTCGCTCCATGTAAAATACTGGTATTCAGCTGCATCCGGTTAGACTGGAAGCCGACCCCAATATAGTTGGGAAAAGGCTAGGCAGATTGACTCCGTATAGGATTTTCTAGCCGATAAATTTAGTTTGTGTATCAATGTTTGTATGCTTGATGATGAACTGCATCAATGTTTACATGCCAAAACTAAATGAAACAAAACTGAATGTACAAGGATTCTATAATATGATTGTAACCACATTATTGTAAATACCTACATTCTGATCAAATAAATGAATATTCTATTCTTTAAAGCCGGTAAGTCTGACAACGAGTCTTACCAAGGGGGTATTCCCAGCAATTGGGTTGTGGAGGTCAGATAGGCAGTCGCTCCATGTAAAATACTGGTATTCAGCTGCATTCGGATAGACTGGAAGCTGACCCCAACATATTTGGGAAAAGGCTGGGCAGATTGATTTGATTTAATACCAATGAGCTGTGGGCCAAATTAACCACTATCTGGAGCCGTGTTTCCGAGGTACAGAGGAGTCTCGGTACGTAAAGTTGGTCACCCATCCTCGCACCAACCCTGAGAAGCGTAGTTTACTTAGCCACGACCTCCTGCATTGGTATTATTATAGAATAACTAGGTACAGATAGTGAAATCCACGACGACGCGCCCCACTCCGCGATTACTGTACTGTAAGCTGTACTTTAGTACGAAGCGGAGCGTCGTCGTGGATTGCACTATCTATACACAATACTGTCTCGTTGGTCTAGTGGTCGCAAGTGCTACTGCTGAGCATGCGGTCCTTGGTTCGACTCCCGGGTCGGGCAAAGTGTTATTGGGTTTTCTATCTGGAATTTCTCAGTAGCAGCCCGGAGTCTGGATTTGTGCGCGGTTGGTGGCAACAGGCTCGCCCCCTATTACATGGGACTTATAACATAACTGGCGAAATGTGGGTGTACCTACTGCAGGTACACCTCTGCCCAACCCTCCGGGGAAACAAGGCGTGATGTTATGTTAAGCAGTATCTAAGGTCGCCTTGTAAACTATGCATTAGTCCCTATTACTGGCAAAGGTACCTACTTAGTAGGACTTAATCTGAAATAGTATCGTATAACTGAAACGTTCAACAGTTTCGATATTAATAATATTAAATACAGAATCGTGATCAGACGGAGTCGCATCTCTAATGACCGGGTACATACTGCTCTGTGTATCGCGAGATACATCTGAAGATTTGGTGAGATACACTTCATAAGCCAATGCCGTGAAACTCTATTATTGGCTTAAGAGTCCTATTACATTTTTTTACGGAATTTCATGATTTTTGACCATGCAATTTTCAGCAGCAGTAAGATATTTTAATTATTTGATTATAATATTTATAGTGCCATTCTCTTTCTTGTAAGTTGGAGTTACACATTATTTTCGTGTAATTTGCTGAATTGACGCGGAATATATAGTACTTTAATTTAATTTATTGTAATTTTGTCTTATTATGTATATTGAGAAACAAAAACTAATGAAACGTATTCACTGTAGATCGAAGTTTTATATCGTATTAGTTTATTTGATTTAATTGTGTTTATTTGGAATATAATGGACATGAAAATCAAGACATTTATTGGTTTTCTTTACGACTTTTCCCTGAAAACTCAAGGAATTTAAAGAAATTCTAGAACTCCAATAAACAAGTAAAACATTCAAATTATCGTTTAGTAACTTTCGCTTTTATTAGAACTGAATGAAACAATGTGAATTTGAGCGTCAAAGTTCCATTGCCGACGTTTTTCCTTGTAAACTGAGTTCGTAAAATATTCATAGTAAATTACACGACAAGAAAAGTTAAAATGTGTAACTCCAACTTACAATATAGAGAACGGCACTATCGTTATTCATAATCAGATAATTCAAATATCTTACTGCTGCTGAAAATTACAACGTCAAAAATCACGAATTTGCGTCAAAAATGTAATAGGACTCTTAAGTGACAAATGTCATCATCTCGCTATAAACGTATTTTCTTTCTTTTCTTTTCTTTTTCTTTCTTTCTTTCTATCACTGAGCAGTGTATGCAGACTGTAAGATGCTGTAACTTTGACGCAACTGCATTGAACTGTTCATTGATAGTGGGGTGAACATTCATAACTCATGTAATTCTAATTATAAGCTGTTGAAATTCCAAATAAATAAAGGCTTCAAAATCTTGCCGGGGAAGTAACGTAGTTGAGGTATCGACGTTTTGTCGGCAAAGAGACCGTTTTTTATTTGATTTTAAAACAGAAGGTTATGTGGTTGACACATTTTTAGCACTGTTTTCAATCAGCAACTTTATTGCGTAACACACTTAGAATAGCCTTTCATTAGATATATAATTCAACAATAAACATTGCGTTATTAACATTGTCAAGCAGAAAAAAAAATCTAACATACAGCAGTGATTTATGAATTTCCTTTAAAATCTTTCGGATTGGGATTGTGAGTGTACGTAATTTGGGGGCTGGTTTCGTTTTACCCTACACTTGGGATATCAATAAGTATGTACCTAACTATTAACATACAGAACACTGGATCATAACTCCACAAAAGTCACACTACAACACGTGAACTACCACGCGTGTTAAAAATATAACAGACGTTTGACATAAAAATGTAGGTTACAGAATGTTTTTATAAACATTCTGCCGCTCCTAATTTTTAAATTCATAACTGAATAATAAAAACCCGCCAGCCTGTCCATCAAATTGTCACAAAAATAGCACTTTCCTATAGCTATGTAGTGCGAAAAACAGTGTTGTTTTGTTGTGTTTAAAACGGCAATATTTCTGAACTACCTTTATTTCTTAGATAAATAACAACTACTTACCTACTTAGTTATTTAATTAAAAGATTATAGATTTATTTAAAAAGTATCTTTATTTTGCATTTCGAATCATTGCATATTATTTATTTAACCATTTATGTACACACATAAATAAACAGACAAGATGAAAAGAACAGAAAAATATCTACAAAGGTGATGCTTATTTCTAAAGAAATCTCTTCCAGCATACCTGCGATAGGACAGAGGGTAAAAAGAGATGTAGACACAATGTGTGAGAGTAGAGAGAAAGTAAAATACATAAAATCAAAACAATTCACTCAATAAAATAAAACAAATTATATGACAATATACTTACGAACATACATACTTACATACAATCATAAATACTTCTAAAATAAATAAAATACAACATAAATACCTACGCAACTAAGACGAAGTGGAAAGATAGTGTTCTTTCACTCTTCTTTTAAATACTGCAACAGTTTGGCATTTGTATTTTAATTGTTTTTTTTTTTAGGATCTTGGCATGTGGTGTTCTGCAGTTTCTGCCTACCCCCATGGGAAGAAGGCATGAGTTGATGTATGTATGTTATTTGCATTTAATATTTGTAATAAATTCTGTGCCCTTACGGAGTTCAGGTCACGTGCCCTTGGAACCCTGGACCTAGGACCCTTGTAACTGTTATAACTTTTTATACCACATGGGAGTAATAAATATTTAAATGAAACATTTTGTTTGTCAGTGTTTCAAGGAAAATATAGAATTGATTTGTATTGTAACTATGCCAACCTTTTCATGTTCCATACTAAGGTTCCTGAAATGTAAGTAAATAAAAAAAACACATTTTTTCAGACAAAAAAATCAATCTACTAAAATATTTTAAGATAAATCGGAAGAATACTCTCCCTTTTAAGTTGCGTTGTCAATATTAATATATTTAATTATATCGATTTGTCTATCAGTGACTATTTACAACCGTGCACATGTTCTGAAGAGCAATGTTAAGTGGAAGGTTAAAGGTTCAAGTATTGATTGAGCTACATTTAATATTTTTGGTGTGACAGTTTAAATTTTCTTAACATCTAAAGCATTTTAAAGGATAATTCTAATTTCAATATTCATAACACCATGCTTATATTATTCCCTGAATGGATAGGCAGTAGTGTAAAGTACAACTAAATTTCATCAGTTATAGTAATTATGTCTATGTCCCATCCCATGTAATAGGTGCAAGCTTGTTTAACCTTTTCTACTTGTTCGTCGTCAAACAGCTCTCTATCATTCTGGGAATATCCTCTCGTTAACAGAAAAAAAAAAAAAAAAAAGCAACTACGGAACCCTTCTTGTGCGTGGTCCGACAATCACTTGGCCGGTTTTTTGTTAAAGAAAACACGTTTTACTGATGGTTTCACGACTAAATAGATAAGTTATGTTTTTTTTTTTTATTTATTTTTTATTAGAATAATATAGTTTTTTATGATCTTATATAAGTTGGTGGAGGAGCTCGTGGCTAAGTAGTAACTGCCGCACGGGTCGATCCGTCAGGTTAAGCTACGCTTGCTGGGGTTGGTCTGTGGATGGGTGACCATCTTTACATACCGAGACTCCTCCGTGCCTCGGAAAGCACGCTAAGCCGTTGGTCCCGGTTGTCATTCGTGGATCTTTGACAGTCGTTACGGGTCGTCAGAAGCAGCCCGAAAGTCTGACAACCAGTCTTACCAAGGGGTATCGTATTACCCAGTTACTGGGTTGTGGAGGTCAGATAGGCACACGCTCCATGTAATATACTGGTATTCAGCTGCATCCGGTTAGACTAGAAGCCGACCCCAATATAGTTGGGAAAAGGCTAGGCAGATTGATATAAGTTGGTGGAAAATGACTTTTCGGTCGTATAGGTAAGCCTGCTACCCAGTAACTGGGTTGTGGAGGTCAGATAGGCAGTCATAACATAACATAACATCACGCCTTGTTTCCCCGAAGGGTTGGGCAGAGGTGTACCTGTAGTAGGTACACCCACATTTCGCCAGTTATGGTTAAGTCCCATGTAATAGGGGGCGAGCTTATTGCCATCAACCGGGCACAAATCCAGAGTTCGGGTTGCTACTGAGAAATTCGGATAGAAAAACCCAATAACACTTTGCCCGACCCGGAAATCGAACCCAAGACCTCATGCTCAGCAGTAGCGTTTGCGACCACTAGACCAACGAGGCAGTCTCATCAAATTAATGCGATATATAGCTGTGCCCCGCGATTTCACCCGCATAAGTCTTGTTGCTGTAATAATATCGGGATAAAAAGTATCCTATATCCTAACTCAGTTCATAGTCTACTCATGAGCCAAATTTCATCCAAATCGGTTAAGCCGTTTTAGCGTGAAAGCGTAACAAACAAACAAAAGAACGAACTCACTTTCGCATTAATAATATTAGTTAGAATTATCAACAAACAAGACATTTGCCCGACTGTATGGGATGAGGGATGCTCAGCATAACAGCATAATCAGCCTATAATGTTCCCAGTCCCACTGTTGGGCCTCCTGTCGGCGAGAGGGAGTGGGCCGTAATCCACCACGCGGGCCCAGTGCGAGTTGGTAGATGTCACATGTCTTCGTTTTGGCTCTCGGACATGCCGGTTTCCGCACGATGTTTTCCTTCACCGTTTTGAGAGCAGTGGTGATGAGATAATTTACACAAAGTAAAGCGTCTGTCTAGGTTTGAACCTACGACCTACAACTCGTAAGTCATGGACGTTACCAGTGGGCCACCACTCTGCTCATTAGTGCTGACTTCTAACATAAATAATATTATAAAACAAAATCGCTTTTCGCGTTTGTCTGTATGTCCGCGTTGTTCTTCTATAACCCCAGTGGCACACCTCCGCTGCGAAACCTTAGCAGCGAAACCGCTGTAGTTCAATAGACTCGCGTCATTTTCCGCTACTCTCATCCGATTCGAGTAGCGGAACATGACGCGAGTCTATTGAATTGAACTACTGCGGTTTCGCTGCTACGGTTTCGCGGCGGAGGTATGCTACCGTCGTGAAATACGCGACGGATTTTGACGACGTTTTTAACACAATTTAGAGAATGTATTCCGGAAGGTTTATGTGTATAATAAATTAATATTAAACATAAACACAATTAATAAATCTTGTTTTGTCAAGTTGTAAAAACCTCGCTATATAAAGAACTTTTGTACAAAATGTTAACCTTCAAGAACCAGCGGGTGTTCGTCGTCAGTCAGTGAATTAATTTAAGATTTTAAGTAAGTAGAAGAAGATGAAGTCCCGGCCTATGCAATATTTTAAGAAATTGTTGCTCCCGCACAATAGTGACAAAAATACATTCCATTTTCAAACACTATCCTAATTTCTTTTCAACAAACGCCATCTACCTTCTCACCCGGGAACCGATCCCGGACCAACCCTCTCTAACAGATCGATGTAGTTATAAATAAACCGTCTAGCCGGGGTGGGGCTACCCCAAAGCACAGAGTAGATAATAGTACAGAAGGTCGACTCAAAACAACGAGCTAAAACGTGCGCACACTTAAACGTGTTTGTCAAGTATTTTATATCTTTGTCAATTTTCAAATTATGTTCTTTATCAAGCCACATAATACTTTACAAAGCTATGGCACTGAGCAGACTAATCTATAGAAAACGATATTTAATTACTTCCAAACAAAGATCAAAATAGCATAC
The DNA here is from genome assembly GCA_963853775.1 of Xanthia togata. Lineage (NCBI taxonomy): Eukaryota > Metazoa > Arthropoda > Insecta > Lepidoptera > Noctuidae > Xanthia > Xanthia togata. The sequence goes on from OY970816.1 coordinate 9,999,037, forward strand.
ACCTTTTACCAATGTCGAGTTGACATCAACTTAAAACCTAAATCTATTTTTCTTTGTTTTCTTTCTTTCTTCGTAATGGCCTCCGTTAGATGAAATTAATATAAATCAATTTATTTTTAATTTAATTTTCAGTATGTCAGTGTCACATTTTTAATTGATTCTGACATGTAAAGATGGCTGAATGGTATTCTGCGGTATTGACATTGAAACGCAATAATATATTATAATACTGAGTCGATAAAGCAGATTCTATCATGCAGTGGGGAGACAAAAATAGCCAAGGTGACGAATATAAATTAGCTGTGACTGAAGGGAGATAACTTCCCGGGTTCCCAAATTTTTTACAAAATAATCAATGGAACGAGGTGGACGGAATACAATAAAAAACACAAAAAATATGAACTTAACTATTAGTTTTGAATGTTCGCCACGTATAAAATCAAAATTAAAATAAAAGTTAAGCTCATTTTGTATTAATTAATTAACGAAACAGTATTAGATAGTACTTTAGTTTAATTGAAATAAATACATAGTTGGCCACCCCAAAAGATTTCTGATTTTAAACTGTCTCAAACGAATACCAGTCGCGAGTACACTTGCACTCGCTGTACGTCAAACGTGTCTGTGTGCGTGCGTTATTGCTCATTGCATGAAACTGACCTTCTGTACCTATCTACTTTGTGGCCAAAAGGTCGATGACCTCAATGCATGGCTCTTTGATTCCTGCTCTATGCTTTATGGGGTAACTTTTGCTTTAGTATAGCGGCCGGTCAAGTGCGAGTTGTGTATGACGTGATTTAATTTTATATGGAAATTCAATGTTACAGATTTGATACCTGCAGAATATTTTAAATATTCGCTATATATGTATCTACCTGATCTGAATAAGATTATGTCGGTACTTTATTAAAAAACTCTAAGTTTCTTTCGTCATTTGTTCTCATGGTAACATAGAAAATGTCGATCCATCTAGTTTTTGAGGCAGAGCATTACTCTCAAATTGCCAGAAACTTACCGATATCGCTATAAGAAAACTGTCGCAAGAGACTGTTACCCTTCTTTTTTGTGACATTTTGATCAGCACTCACAGATTTTGAAAAAAATGTACGCAAGAAAGTCAGCAAGAAAATGGGCAGTTTTCAAAAAACTTTGTTTTGATGCCTGTCGATCTTGTTTCTTAAAAGGATCAAAAATCTTTATAGAGTTGGAGGTTTGAGTAATAAAAAAGACAGAAATCCAACCTACTTTTCACGATGTACTTACTGGCATACAATAAACAAAACAAAAAATGGAAATTCATACATATTGGGACCATAACACAAAGTCAGCGAAAAAAATGTGTTGCCCTGGTCGGTGACGTCGTCCTAATATTTTTTTACTATGGCTCCGAATCTCAACGATCACTCCTTCAGCTGTTTTTTTAAGTTGATAATCTAGTTACCTTGAAGGTATCGCGTTTGGGAGCAACATTTGAGGCCTACGAAAAAAAGTATGTCACCTAATTCGGGGTAGGCTAATACCCAAGCATTTTTCACTACGGTGGCACCAAATCTGTACGACCGTTCCTTCAGCTGTTTTCCTATTTTACGTACCTACATTTTATTAAAATACAATAATAACGGAATATGTCATACAAAATAAATTAAATAAACTTGTTGTAAAGGTGACCTCGAAAAGTATTACTAAGACAAAAAGCCACTGCAAATATCCCATAAAACTAAAAAAAAAAAAAAAAAACATGAAGTTAAAAACAATTAATGTCTTGAAAGACTAACCGGCAAGGTGGGCGGGGCGGGGTGATGGGATGGTGTTTAAAGGGAATCCAATCCTCCGGAATTTACTTTTGGACCCTGTGCTAAAGTGGCCGGAAGAACGGAGAGATCACTGCCAGGCTTTTGCCGACGACGATGTGGTCATGATCTTCGACCAGCATTGAAGGTTCAAAGACAGGCCAATGCCACCCTCGAGTATATTCGGGAATGGGGCACCCGAAATAAGCTGAAGTTTGCACCACATAAAACTTGTGCAATGGTAGTCACCAGGAAGCTAAATTACGATGTCCCACTTCTGAGCATGGGCGGGGTCGACATTGGCATGTCTGAGGAAATAAAAATACTAACATCAGCTCAGATTCAACATCCACGCCGCTAACGTGTGTAGAATTTACAAACAGCTATCTAGAGCGGCCAAAGTGAGCTGGGGTCTGCACCCGGAGGTTATACGGAGCATTCACACGCCAGCGATGGAGCCGGTAGTGATGCACGCGGCAAGCGCCTGGACGCCGGCAACTAAGAAGAAGATTGGAGTGCAGAAAACGCACTCTAATCTTCTTAGTTCACGGTCATACTGTCCAATGAGTATTCGTCCAAATCCTATAGCACCGTTTCACTAAACGCATCCATGATACTGGCTGGGATACTCCCACTCGACCTCTGAATACAAGTAGCAGCCGTTCTGTACGAGGCAAAGAGTACCCCTGCTAGCCCAGCAGGGAGATTGAGTGTGTGAGTTTGCAAAAACTCCATATCCGGCGAACCAAGGTTCCCTCCACTACCTGGCGGCGGAGGTGAGAGCTTACGGGGGCTCGGCCTTATCCCAGAACAAAGATGCTTCCTTGTTCTGGGTAAAAGCTCGCGCAGGGCTGGAGAACAACTAATGCCCAGACCACCCTGCGAAAGAGGCTACACTCAAGTTGAAAAATAATCCGGACTATAACAGCTGCCTGGTTTCATTCGTCAAGTGGCAGATCCGTATGGGGTCACTCGACGAGTGGAACTGAAGATACAAGAACGGGGAAACAGGCTCCGTCACTAAAATGTTCCCCCCAGGCGCGACAAGGTAGCTAGACTTCTTAACTTTAAAAAAGAGCTGACGGAATGGTTGTAGAGATTTGGCGCCACAGTAAAAACTGATGAGGAGGACTTCCCCGACCAGAGTAACACATTTTTTTTCGCTGACTGATTTGGGTTTTGGTCCCAACTTCGTATGAAACGTAAATGGTCTCCTTTCGAACGAATACGCGTTATAATTTTATAGCGGCACTCTATACACTGCCTATTTTAATTTTATTTGAAAACAAAGTCCATAACCAGGTCACAAGTCGTGGAGCGGCTTTTGTTAAAAACTTTTAGAGGCATGAGGAACAGGGTATAAAGTTCACTCATCCACCATAGAAAAGGGAGGATCCTCCGACCAGACGGGTGTTTTGTCTGGCGGGGAACTGCCCAACTGTTGATGTTGGATAGTCTTATATATGTCGTTCGCGCGGTAAACTATAATTGCGCGATGCAGGATTTGTGTGACGTCTTTGATGCGTAGTTCGTATGTGGCGGTGTAACCGCTACAAACTCAAAAGCCGCTCAACGACTTGTTACCTGGTTATAACGACCTAGTTGCCTATCATGTGATGGATTGCTGTGGGATGGCACAAAACAATTTATTCAATTTTTCAATATTTCAAAAATTTCTAAATTCTACCTTTGCCAGCATTACCGACATTTTCGTCGGGATCACTAAATATTTTTTAAACTTTTGTTCCTCCTTAGATAGCTGATTAAATGAAGATCTCTTCACCGAAATTTCTACGCTTAATGCCATAGTAAAATTTTGAGATAACTGAAAATAATCTACGAACTCTGCCACGAGTTTAAGTTACGTAGATTATTTATGAAAATAGTTAATAAGCTTCATCCTTTATTTTTTTATTGTTTATATTTTAGAAAATTTGGTTACATTGAAAGGTTTATTAAAGATTTTATATTCTGTAGTTTCTGCCTACCCCATAGGAAATAGGCATGAGTTTATGTATGTATTATTTTTCTCTAATGCTATTGACACTAATTTGTAGGTATTTCAAAGGAAACATTCAGGTTGCTTTCAGATAACTAGTTTAAACCTTTAAACTAACCGGAAAACCGTTTTTAGAATAAACTCATTCTTCAGAAACTCCTTTGAGAAAAATTTCTTTGACACCAGGATTTTTAACAAAAGTAATTCCTTTTTAGGGTTCCGTCTGTCGGCGGGCTGTATCTCATGAATGGTAATAGGTAGACAGTTGGAATTATTACAGATTATGTATTTCGATTGTCACGATGAGAAAAAACAATAAAAATTAAATAAAGTAAGAAAATAAAGGGATAATACAACTATACAAGAAACCTGTTATTTTTCACTAAAGTAAAAAACGTAGTGTTAAATATAGTACAGTGGAACGGAATCCTTCTTGTGCGAGTCCGACTCGAACTTGGCCAATTTTTAACACTAACTAAAACCTAGCCAAGTGAAATAATTTAATTGAATAATTCTTCGAAAGGGATTTGTTAAATGTCCTTTGGAGTTGGGCAATTAGGGCATTTGTTGATTGGGACCTATTTTGAAAGGGTTGAATAGATGATAAAAGTGTTAGGTAACTGATTTTAAGAACCTATTATTTTAAGTCTGGTATTTATACAGGGTGGTAATTTATACAGGATGCTACTTTAACCGTTGCAGCTACAGGAAAACGTTTTAAACAATTCAAATGTAGGAGAAACTGCTAAAGCTAAAATCAGATGCTTCACTTTTTTTCATTTAGCTATTTATTACTAGCTTTTACCCGGGTCTTCGAGAACGTTCTACCGGAATAAAAATTATTATATATGTTAATCCAGGTTTTATAGTATCTGGGTGGCAAATTTTATTCAAATCTGTACAGTCATTTTTGCCAAACATGCAAACACACAAATATATAAACTTTCTCATTTATAATATTATTAGGATAAGGATAGAAATATATGATATACACAAACCTATAAATACTATATTATATACCTAATTATAATTAGCACAAATAAATAATATACTAAAACAAATAAGACAAACAATGGGAAAACATTACCGTCGTGATGATACTGCCAGCTTCTTGCGAATGTGCTCGCGAACTTTAAGTTTAAAGGATAATCGGTTGGTTGCCATCCTGATTTCCTGGTGGAGGGCATTCCACAGAGAGGTAGACAGAATGAAGAAGGAAGAGTGAAAGTAGTCAGTGACGATTATGTGATGAACGTAAATTTCTATTCTGGTCAACGCAAATGCACTGAATGTGGGAGCCTAGTCTAGATAACTGGGAGAAGAGGGAGAGTCAAGAAATGAAAACAAGGCGGTCAGCGCCCTTTGCTCTTTTTGCTGGCGCATGGGCAACCACTTTATAAGCGACCATTGCGGCGAGTCACGACCATATTTACGCAGAGTGAAAACTAATCGAAAGCAGTTATTGAGAAGACGGTCAAGTTTCTCAATTATGTTGGGGTCTGCTTAAAATTCTAACCAGATGCAGCTGAATACCACCAGTATTTTACATGGAGCAACTGCTTGTCTATCCCCGACCTCCACAACCCAGTAACTGGGTAATACAATAAACCTTTGGTAAGTCTGGATGTTAGACTTTCAGGCTTCTGACGACCCGTAACGACTGTCAAAGATCCACGAATGACAGCCGGGACCGACGGCTTAACGTGCTTTCCGAGGCACGGAGGAGTCTCGGTATGTAAAGACGGTCACCTATCCACGGGCCAACCCCAGCAAGTATAGCTTAAGGGTAGTTCTTCAGAGACAAAATTTTCGATTTCTATGGGTATATTTTCTGTAACTAACTAACAAAACGGCATGTTAATTTTTTTTCGTACAGTTTAACTATATCCCTAACTGGGACAAATTATATTGTTCAAATAATTGCTGTCTAGGTACAGAATAAAAATATTTGAAGTTTGTTCTTCTGATTCATATAACACGTCCGTTTGCCATCTTCCGGAACAAAATGGTCGATGTGGCATTTTCCCTTTGATAAATCAATATAAATTATAATTATATCGAAAGCCAATGAATTTTCCTCTTACAAAAAAATGAGTATTAGTGATAACTACTTTAGTGTGTATATAAATAAGTAAATAAGAAGTGTCCAGCGAATAATACTGATTAATGTGGCGTAAGCTGCGCTTGACCGTACTTAGTCGGGATATAATAATTAGATTCTGGCATCCCGCGTGGGGTGACGCCAGTCGTGCAACAGACGACCTAGGAGGCGGACATGCGGCTGGTTGGCTTAGATCCCGGTGTTACGAAGTTAAATACCTGATTCATCTGTGCTTGGTTCAGGTGGCATTCTGATTACACTGCCTACTTTATAAAATTTATTTTATTGTTTTAAAACTTCAATCTGAGTTTCATGTGATGCTCTTGGGTTATAGACTCGTGTAGAAACATGACAATACTGAAGTCTGTATGTATGATGAGTTATGCATGATTGTAGGCAAAATCCTGATTCATCTGTGTCTGATTCATATGGTCAAAATCCCGTATTAATCATAAAATAAATTAGTTTTTCGCTTTTCCAGCATGAAAGGAGCGCTTTTCTTTGCATAATTCTCCTTGTCCAACTTTTTACTATGTAAAAGTCAGTAGTTCTAGTCTTATTTATTATATTTTATTTATTTTTATAGAATGACATTCCAAGCATTGAAATTCTTGTCAGACACCTAAGAGAACGTTGTCTAGGAGTTATTATAGAAGTGGTTCATGAATCGGGCATTTTAGAGAAAGATATGCTGATTCCCGGAAATTCAAAGGAATTCCGTGGGACCATGAGAACACATCAGGTTATGTGGAGTGCCAATCAACTTCAGACTTTAGATATAAGCGAACTTAGTTGTAGCTTGGACAATTGTTCAGAGTCAAGAAGAACCATTCAAGTTCAAGAAGCCATTCAATGTTCTCATGGTCAACACATCGGTTTTTATAACATAGAAGACATTAATAAACAACGGAGTTGTGTAAACGTCAAATCCACGAATAAAAGAAAGGTAACATCGAAGAAAGCTACATGCAGCTCTTTGATCAAACGTAGCCAAATATCTGCTACCGAAATTCAGACTGGAAAAGATACGGATACAGCCCAACAAGACCTCGACCTTCCCGATGACGACAGCTTTTGGATGGAGACTTCGTCAATCGATGAAAAACTTATAACTCCAAAATTCACCAGAGATGTACTATCGACCCTTCATCAGAAGCGTGGATGATCGCTCAGATGCTGTCGATGAGGATATTTTTACGTTTAGAAGGCCTCAATATATATGATAAACGGACAAAAGAGTCTAAATCCATTGGTGAAGATATGATTATTCCATTCCATCTTCCTCCAAAAATTCAAGATCTCGTCATATAGGAAAAGACTTTAAGGATGATATTGAAAGCAGCTCGGTCCCTAGACAAAAGCCAAGGAAATATTTATTTTAGTACCTACTTAACATTGACTTATTACTTATTAGTTTAAAACCATACCTAGAGCAAGTTTATTTCTTTAAAAGTTAATAAGGAAGAATATTGGCAAAAATTCTCATTTTTTTACGTGATATGATCACTGATAATTGTTTTCATAAAAAAAGGATATTATTGTTATTAAAATATAATTATTTCCATAATACAGAGCCCATCTACATTTTTTTTTTAATTTTTATTTCTGTTTCTGATTCATCTGTAACAAATTCTGATTCATCTGGGCACAAAATGTTTGAACGTCGATATCTTGAAAAGTACTTTATAAAAACGAGTCCCACATTCAAACATACGTTATTTGGTATACCTATTTTCATATGAACATATGTTAGAAAGCTGAAAGTGAAATTAAATTTTGGCCATATGAATCAGTCGAAGAATCAAATTTCGAAGAAATACCCTTAACCGGTTGAATTGACCTGTGTGGCTTTTATTATTTAGCCAAGAGTTAAAAAACAAAAGAATCAATAGTGAAAAAATAATTATTCAGTGAATCGATCCAACGATTTTGGATTCTGTATGGTTCACTATTGGTTTTTGAATTTTATTCAGTAACTTTACTGCATACAATTTAAAATGTGCCGATTGTCTATGAGTAGTGAAGAGTTGTCGATTCGTCCACAAAGAAATTAACTTCGTGCGAATCGCCTCAAAAAAAAACAAATGTGTCGGCCAATTTGTGCGAATCGATCAATAAGCCACTCACGCGCTGAATGGGCGAAACATTGAATGAGCAATTAAGAGGGAACAGGGGCTGCGAGGAATTAAAAAAATAGGTATTTGAAGAAACTATTGCCGTCGCGCTGCGCCCGAAAAACCGAGTTAAACCCCGTAAAGTGCGATAGGGACAACTGCAGCTCAGACCGATTATATCACAAAATTTTTGACGAAAACGACGTTTGGCATTCTCCTTTTTTCTCCTCGAAATCTAAGCCGATAAATAACTTAATTTCTATGTAATTTTGTCAGGATCGTGTGAGCGTGGAATGAAATAAAAAAGGACAATCACTCGAGTGAAGCGTCTGATACCAGCTTCAACAGTCAGTTAGAAAATGATGAGATTAACGAAACTTACCTATTATGTTTTCGTTTAATGTCCTGTAAAATTAAACAGTGATACCAATTTACACGAGCTTCAACGCTAAAAACCTTTTCAAGTCCTTTCGGTTTTAAATTAATCTGTTTTCATTTCTGTCTGAAGTGGCGTAATTAGGAGACATTGCTCTTTGCAAAATATAATTTATTTATTTTCGGCATTTTTCGAGGATGAATTTACAAAAAAATAAAAATACTTTTGGTAACATTTATAAAAACTACTTTTGGGTCATCGACTTAATATTTATTACACTTAGTAAAACACATCTTCGTTCTCCTCGCTTTCCTGCAATATGTGGGACTGATTTAGTGAAAAGGGAATATTTTTCGCTGTAAATAGTAGCCTGTGTCAACTTTTTTGCAGGCTAGACCTCCCACTATATCTGTGTAAAAGATCATGAAGATTTAATGCTTAGTTTTTACGTGAAAACGTAATAAACATACCTTACTACTATAGTTTTTTAAACAAAGTTATTTTCGCAATTATAATATTCGTATCTAGCGAAGTAGGGATATTATAGTGCACAGAAAAAAAAAAACTTAGCTCTAGTATAAATATTCTTGATTCAAGAAAAAAATGTTTAGTTCAATAAAATTTTCTTGGAATTTCGGATTTCCTAAACTTGTTTTTTTTTTAGTTTTTCACACTACACTACAATTAGAAAAATCTTTCAAAGTATGTACGAGTAGCACTATACCAGCTGTCAATAACACATTTGAAGTTGATGAATTTGCAAAAAAAACAATATTAGGTAAGCAGGGGTAAAACTGAAAAACATGCCAAAGTCGAGGACATAAAAATGTTTGGGGACCTAGATTATCAAATAGGATACTTTTGGACCCAATTCTGAAGTTTACGCAGACGAAGTCACGGGCAGAGGCTAATATATATCATAAAAGCAATCGAAGTTAACAACTTCAAAATCAAGTTTCAAAATTGACATCGATTCCTACGAAACGTCGTACCTACACCGTTTGGTTTGCAACCTAAATCGGCTCGTGGTTGCCTGGTTGCCGTCGCCGCTCGGTTGGCTGGTTGCTCCCGGTTATTCGGTTACAGTCACACTGATTAGCATCTGACGCTCAGCTTTTTGGGGTGTGGTGTAAAGTGAAGAGGGGAGCGGTTTGAGATTTTTTTTATCAAGAATATAACGTAATGGCAGAAGGTATACAAGATGTCCATATTTCGTTAGTTATGTTCATATCCAATGGCATAAGGAGCAAGCCAGTTGTCATTAAAATTAATAAACGCTTTTTATTAATGTAGATATCCAATGCTTCACTTTTTGTTAATTTTTAGGGCTCCGTACCTCAAACAGAAAAATGGAACCTTTAGTGGCATGAGGAACAGGGTGTAAAGTTCGCTCATCCACCATAGAAAAGGGAGGATCCTCCGACCAGACGGGTGTTGTGTCTGGCGGGCCAACTGCTCGACTGTTGATGTCGGATAATCTTATATATTTCGTTCGCGCGGTAAACTCTAATTGCGCGATGCAGGATTTGTGCGACGTCATGTCTTTGATGTGTAGTTCGTATGTGGCGGTGTAACCGCTACAGAACCCTTATAGGATCACTCGTGTCTGGCTGGCTCGCTGGGTGTCTGTCTGTCCGTCTAAATCCGAATCTAATGAACCGATTAATTTGTTTGGTACACATATGTATTTCTGTGACCCAAACTCGGACGTGTAACGTAAATTATAAAATAATTTTGAATATGGACGGTCACTATTCGAGGGCAAATAAGACAATTAAAAAAACAAGTTTTGAAAACTGTACTGTGTGACATATCAAATGAAAGGGCTTATTGTGTGAATCTTAATTTTTTTTCATTATTTTAAAGATTCTAGAAAATTTACAGATCAACATCGCTAGCAGTTTACAAATTTATACAGAAGCCCTAAATATAATAAATACTAAACAATACGCAATCGGTATACTGCTTGACATGACCAAAGCCTACGATAAGGTGCATTATGGAATATTATTAAATAAGCTCTACGGAGTGGGAATCCGCGGCAAATCGTATGAATGGTTAAAATCTTACCTAGAAAACAGAGCGCAATTAGTAGAGATAGAATTCTTCAACAACAAAACGAACGCAATTCAAAATTTTTGATCTGACAATAAGGCAATACCCAAAGGGAGCGTTGTTGGATGTCTTCTTTTTCTCATTTATATCAACAATCTGCCAAAAACCATAAAGGAATCCGGACCATGCGTTTTGTTTGCGGACGATATTTCCATTCTTACTCCCTGTCATGATAACGTACATTTAAATAGTGCCTTTAATAATATATTCACTAAAACAATCACCTGGATGAACGAACATAATTTCAAAATCAATTTTGCTAAAACTAAATTAATAACTTTACACCCCCACCAAAAAAATCCTATATAATCACAATATATAATCTTCTCACTATTAGGCTTAACTCTAGATTCAATTATCATTTGGAAACCACACGTATAGAAAATAAAATCCAAACTTTCCAAATTTTTGTACGCTTTTCGAGAAATAAAAAAGACCACAAACTCGCTAACAGCTATATGGTCACCTAATATATCTATGCTCATGCATGGCTTAGCTATGGCGTAACGATGTGGGAAAATAGCACGGACGCACCGACGCTGTTCACAACTCAAAAAAAGTCACTTCGGATTTTTAGTTAATTTAGAACAAACAGAAATCTGCAAACCCCTTTTCAAAAAACTAAACATTCTAACTCTTCCTTGTATTCTAACTCTTACATACTGGAAATCTGTAAGGTTGCACACACACACCACGACTTTTGCACAAAACGAGAAGACATACAAGCAAGATGCTCCGACACAAAACACGATTAAACCTACCGATATCCCGTTTAAAAATGCACTCATCAAGTCCACTGGTTATTTCGATAAAAATATACACACATCAACACGGTCTAGGGATATTTTTAAAAAAGCGAATTACTATCAATGTGTTAATTATTTATATGACATGTATATATTTAAAAGATACGTTATTTAATATTCTACCATTTTTTAATAATGGTTAAGGTACTTAGATTAAAATTTCAGGATTTTATGGAAAAAAAATGAAGCATAGACGGAAACCGTATATGAATTAACTTTTAATTTGTGAGTAAAAACTGAAAAAAATAGAAAAATCATTTAATTTGTGTTTATAAACTTGAATTTAGTAGTCTGAGAAAGCGCCCATGATGTTCATAACACATCGGCAACGATTCGGCATGCTCAGAACAAGGTTGTCAATGTCTTGCTGCGGAATATTGTCCCATGTCTTTCTGAGGTGCGCAAAAAGTTGATCTTCTGTAGCCAGATTTTCAGGAACTTCCTTCAGAGCTCTTCTTTGCAGCATATCCCACGCATGCTCAATGGGATTTAGATCTGGCGATTGAGCAGGCCAGTCTAAGGCCCTAACATTATGTGTATGTAACCAAGCTGCTACCGTTCACGCCGTGTGTGCCCGGGCATTGTCGTGCATGAGCAGGAAATCTTGCCCCATTTGTGTTCTGTGGGGCAAGATTACGGGCCCCAGCACCTGTTGGACGTATCGTTCTGCCGTCATATTGCCCCGCACCCAAACGAGATCCGTCCGTCCTCCAAGACGAATTCCTGCCCAAACCATAATTGTTCCTCCTTGGTATGGGTGAACTTCCTGAGGGTTCTGGAGACGGCTCCATCGTCCAGGAACTCGCCAAACACGCATCCTTCGTGAATCTGGATGGAAGCCGAACCTGGATTCATCCGTGAACAGCACATTGGACCATTGCTCACGGCCCCAGTCCACGTGGTTCCGAACCCATTCTAATCGTCGTCCACGATTGCCTCTCCGTAAAGGTGGGACCCGGAGTGGTCTATGAGAGCGTAGATTGCTTTCATGCAGTCGCCTTCTTACAGTTTGGTCACTCACAAGCACTTGGTGTTCCACTCGCAGCCTTTGGACCAATTGAGTCGCCGTTGCATTTGGTTGAGCTCGCGCAGTAATTTGCAAAAATCGGTCTTGTCTGGGGGTAGTGATGCGACTTGGCCCCCGGTGCCTCTCCGCTACTTCACCTGTGGCACGATAGCGTGTCCACAATCTTGAAATTACATTTTGATGGGTCCCTATGGCCTCAGCAACATTACGCTGAACAGATCCAGCTTCCAGCATTCCCACAGCTCGTAAAATCTCCGCCCTCGTCAAATGTCGGCGTTGCATGGCTACAATACCTCAATTTTAACTTTATCTTTCGTTTAAAAATGAAAAAAAACTGTAACTAAACGTAATTCGTATTGTTTTCTAAATTTCGCACAAATGAAAATTCCCTCTCCTATACATCAAGACATTTTTATGCCACCGAAACAAAAGAATTTTCAAAAAATTTAATTTGGAATTAGTCTGAGATAAATTACAAACAAATCGGTGTATAAAAGATTCCAATGCGGCCAGTACTTTTCGAGTTATTTAATTGAGTATGAAATATCCCTAGACCGTGTGGATGTGTGTATAACAAACTACCCGAGGTACTCAGAAATGAGAAAAAGATTGCTGTTTTTACAAATAGGTTAAAAAGGATATGACTAAATAAATGTTACTATATCAGAAATGAATATTTAACTGACAAATTTATAAATTAAATAACTGACATATTAATATAAATTGTTTTTTTTTTTTTTATTAAATTAAGAATTAATCAAATGTTACCTTAGATTATGTAAGTTTCATGTATAGTATACCTAATAAGTCCTCTTCCTTCAAATTTTTCTTTTGCTGTGACCGACAGGGTCCACGATTGTTACAACAAATGTTTACTTACCACCTATGCATATACATTGTGGATTGCAATAAATTATTAAGTATTTATGAAAATTTACCATGCCACCATCGATTATTTCCGAAACTAAAGAGCCAAAAACTTTATAAAAATACAGAGAATGTTTCTTTATTTATTCATACAGAAAAACCTATAAAACGTCTATGGTCTTAAAATAACATAGTAAATCTCTCAACATTGTGCGTACCAACTTACATTTGTAGTCGGAATGTATGAGAGAACATGTCTTTCAACTACAATGTTAAGTTTGTTCTTGGGATAAATTCGTCCCAACTACGGAACCCTTCATTGTACGTAGTCCGACACATTCTTGGCCGGTTTTTATTTTTCATTCGGCATCTTTCACTAGAAGTGAAACGTCTGAACATAATGAATCAAAAGTCAAACATTTAATTAGTGATTAGTGAACGATTTTGAATTTCACTCACGGAATAATCGAAAAATTTAATTAAAAGAGCAGATGAACGTTCATTTCTATGTAATTTTGAACGTTCATTTATATTAATTTTTAAAATAAAAAATTGGTGTCGTGTGAACGTGGAATGAAACAATTCACGTGAATGAGCTTAACGGGGCACAGATTTAGACTCTGAATGAATTACTCCGTTAAACCATTTTTGATTAAATGGTGTAAAACAAACACCATGTTATTTTGTGTGCATTAAAAAAAACTGTGGCATTGTAGCTGCGACTAGACGAAGAGCTTTTGTTTATGTCTGCGGCTAGTCGTTACGACAGACATCGTGCAGGAAGCGTTAATTTTATGTATTTGCGTGTTCGAGAGAGACGGTCGTGTTGTTCATCATGCGAGTGAAAATGGAGCATTTCGTTGCACTTTCCATGGTGATTATCATGCGAAAGCGCAGAGTACGCGCTCACAGCAAGTAGGTATATTATTTTATAGTTTACTTAGCATAATAATTTAGTATTCACACATTAATTATTAAAATTTGTATTCATTTTTCATTTCATTTATTTGCGTAGAAAGTTATTATATATTTTTTTTATATATTCCATTGCTATACGAGAACAACTACCGACAAACTGTTATGCAGTTTAGCAGACTTTATGTAAGTTAACGTAATACAGATTTTGAATAAGTAAATACATAAAAAATCCACAAAACTTATGGTCCCATGACCTTCCGGCGCATTGAAAATGCCTATTTCACTAAGGCACTTAAAAATACAGAGGACTTTAAAAAAGGAAGAATTTCAATCAAGCATGTTATGAATAATAAGAATACATGAAAAATAAAGTAATTTTACTCCAAACTGCCTTGAAAATTCGAGGATTATTTTGACAACCTTCTTCGAGTAAATCAACCCTTTAGCCCTTTTAGTAACACATCTTTTGATACCATGTTCATTTATCTATCTTAATAATTGAGGACGCTAGCCCCCCGGTCGCACTTTTCTTCAAAACGGGTACCCCCTACTGAAGTGATCGAAAAAGTGTAGTGTAGTCGCTGTACCAAGCAGCAGGAGCGTGCAACTCCTAAAGCAAATTAGTCATATAAGGTTGAGTTTATTCAGCTTTTCGGTGTTATAAAAGTCGAGTAAGTGTGAATTATTCAGCACGTGTCGTATAAAAGCATCTTATGTAGCATTTAGTTATTCAGCATTTTGGTCACATAATGATGCTGAGTAAACGTTTACTCAGCATCCTTATATGACTAAAGTGTCTTATAAGATTATGCTGAATAAGTGCTGAATACGACGCTTATGTCGAGTAAAATCAACATAGTTGCTTTTATACTGCTATTATGTTGTATAAGTTGCATTTATACGACTATTACAAGCCTAAAATGTCGTATAATTGATTCCATTACACTGCTCAGATTGTTTTGTGTAAATTGCTGTGAGTAGTTTAAAGTTATCGAAAATGGACTGGAATAAATGGAAAAACTTGTTTTAGTTTTCTTGTGTACAATAAATAAATAAACAAAAAAAAAAATTTAAAACTTTTTAGGAAGGTCTAAGGAACCCTAAAATATAAAAAGCGCGTCTAAAAGGGGCCTAGTAAAAGGGGCGTCAGCAGTCTGTTCGTGCTGGTGACTCTTCGTCGGGTTGGTGTGATCTTGCAGCTGGCGTCCCTCAGGGCGGTATATTATCTCCTCTTTTGTTCTCCATTTTTATTAATCTCATTACCTCTGAACTTCAGACTGCGTATCATCTTTATGCTGACGATTTGCAGCTTTATTGCCAGGCAAGTGTGGACAACATATCCGATGCGATAGAGGAGCTAAACCGGGACTTAGGTGTGGTTAAAAACTGGTCTGATCGTTTTGGGTTGGCAGTTAATCCTACCAAGTGTCAGGCGATCATTGTAGGGAGCACCCACAGTATAAGGAAGCTGAATGGCTTAACTGTGCCACCTGTAATGTTTGACAACTCAGTCATCCCGTTTAGCTCCGATGTTAAAGATCTTGGTCTGCATGTTGACACATGTCTTGACTGGCGAAAGCAGGTCACGACTGTAAGTAAAAAAGTCACCGGAACGCTGCGGTCACTCTATCGGTTGAAAAACCTTCTTCCATCACACATAAAGGCAATGCTTGTACAGTCCCTAATCTTTCCCATAATAGACTATGGTGATGTATGTTATTATGACCTGAATGCAGATCTCCTCAATAAACTTGACCGCCTTCTAAATAACTGCATTCGATTTGTTTTCAATCTTCGTAAGTATGACCATGTGTCTGCGCATCGATTGCTTTTAAAATGGTTACCCATACGTCAGCGCAGAGAGTTGAGGGCTCTGTCAATGTTGTATTCTATACTCGACAAACCCACTTCTCCTTCTTACCTGACTTCCCATGTTCAATACCTATGCTCTGCCCATAGCAAAAATCTTCGTTCTACAAACAATCGTCTTCTACGATGTCCTTCTCACCGCTCTGGTTTTATTCACTCTTCTTTCTTTGTCCAGGCGGTATTTCTTTGGAATGCGCTTCCTCTGAACATCAGGATGGCAACCAGTCGGTTATCCTTCAAGTTGAAGGCACGTGAACATATTCGTGAAAAGTTGGCAGAATCTTTGCAGCGCTGATTTGCTGGATTTGTTTTCTCCTCTACCAATCGTTATTTCTCCTGACAAAGTTTATTCGGTTTATATGTATGTATCTATGTATCTATGTAATAATAGGCATTAATTTTCAAATTTGCTAGCACTTATTTTGCACCTGCCATGTTTTGTCTCTGCACCACCCTAAGGTTGACTGGTAGAAAATGCCTCAGGCATTAAGTCCGCCTTTGTACAGTATTTTTTTTTACCTGTGCATAAAGTTTTAATAAATAAATAAAAAGCGTGGTATCATGGCGCTTATACTGCTAATTTTCTGTATAAGAAGCTATTATACTGCCTGTTAGCAGTGAAAATGGTGTACAAATGAATATTTATATATTAAAATATTTGTTATTATATTCATATTACTAAGAATTAAAGGGGGCGTTAAATATTTATGATATAACCTAGTATATTTCATCAGAAAACTTACCTTCGCAATACTTTGCAAACCTATGCGTGAGTTTACGAACCTACATTTGGTGCAACCTACAAATTAACATGTCTGCTAAATAAATTGTACTTACCGATGCATTATAATTTTTTATAATTTTTAAAACACAACACGACGACGCACTTGCTTAATTTACTTTAAAATTATTCAGCTGTTTTGTATTCCAGGACGCTTTAATAAGACAAACATGACATATAAAAGTCATATAAGTTAAAGTTATAGCACAACTTAAGCTTGTAACAGTCACTCCGGCGACAATTACGTGACGATTTAGCTGAATAAGTTACCTTTATACGATGTCTATGTGACTGAATTGCTGAATAAAATGGGCTCAAATCGCGATGTATAAACGTTTTCATTATGTTTATACGACTTCTATTAGGAGCCAAAATGCTGAATAATTTGCGTTGCCGCGACTACTAAACGACATATTTTTGCTAGTTGATAGCCTGTCGATTCTGCAACTATCCGCCAAGTGTTGCAGCTATGAACAAAATATTTGAAAATTGTCGGCCGCAGCCTGTCGTTGCGTCTAGTCGTCGACCTGTCGCAGTCCTTTCGCATAGTGTGCACCATGTCTAAAGCTCGACGAGTCATAATATATTATTTACGCTCCGGTACTGTAAAATCGCTACCCTATTCTAACTTGTTCCGTGAAAGTAGACATGTTCGCGTGACATGACAGGGAGCGGCGATTTTCTCACAAAATTGATTAATTTATTAAGTTTCATATAATTACGGCGTCTTATTTGATCGGTACGTCGTAACTTGTAGCTTTTGAAGCGATTTAGTACCCACTAAACGGGAACATCAAATTGAAAAATACATAGATACATTCATTCATAAACTCACGCTTTCTTCCCTTGGGGTAAGCAGAAACTACAAAACACCACTTGCTACGCTCCTTACACATTCCTTTTGCTTCGTTTACGTTCATACATCTGGTCATAAATTTTCAGCTTTAATTGGAATAAATTAATATATTATTACAACCTAAATCGGTTACCATACACTCTTATCATCATCTACCTAGTTTTTTCCCATCTATGTTGGGGTCGGCTTCCAGTCTAACCAGATGCAGATGAATACCTAAATTTTACATGGAGCGACTGTCTGTTTGAACTCCATAACTCAGTTATTGGTTAACACTATTGGAATAAATAGTAGCTAGGTATAAAATAAATAAATAAATAAAAAAGCTTTATTGACACAAAAATATTTTACAAAAATGATTTTGGTAAACAGTAGGTATAATTCTCTGAACACAATTCGAATGACCACTAACACCTAAACTAGGCCGAGCCTGTACCTTAGGCGTTAGATCTTTCCCGCGTAACTATCTACAGACGTGTACATTAAGATCCAATTGTATATTGTAAACAACTTTTGCACATTAAACCAATACAAAACATAATACTAACTAATATAATAAAATACAGATTAAACTGCGGGTACTCTTACTGCGGGTATAATGTAATAGAAATATTATAACTAATTTGTTGACATATTCATTGTACAATTTTTCCAAATACCGTCAACTTAAAAAAACAAATAGTTAGACCACTGAATGTATGAACTTGCGACTTTTTACATTTTTTGTTTTTCTATTCTGATTATGTTATTTTACTTAAATTGATTTCATTGTTTTAGGGACATTACTGGTTTAATTATTATTTTTATATTGTTTATTATGATTATTTTATTATTTTTTAAAAGGTTCCTATTGTGGGTTAATAAGAATATTTTCAATTTCTAGATATGTTTTCGATTTTAGCCAGGTTATTAAAAGTTTTTTGCAAGAATGTTTATTTAGCTGGTAGCTATCAGACCATTGTTGCCTCTAATTTCCATTAAACACTGTTAAGACTGGTTGTCAGACGGCCAAGTTATTGGAATAATAAATAGCTGAAACGTAGCCTGGCAGTCCTAAATCATGGCAGGAGCGGGTCACTACCATAAACTCAGTAGATCAAAACTAGATGAAAAAGAGAAGTGTCAAGCGATTTTGAACAACTTCAGTGCAACTGTTAACAGTCACCTTGGGCCGTATTAAGACGTATTAATGCCACCATTTTTCCAGTGTGAGTGAGAGACGGAGCTATACAAGGTCGATAGCGCCATCCTTTTTTCCCAGTGGAACAATGATGCTGCTTAACTTGCACATCAACTGCCTTGCAAATAATTACGGCACAGCCGGGCGGCCTCTAAAAAAATACTGCCCCAGATCGAATCTTCAGGAAAAGTTTCTTAATGTTGACTGACATATAGGATGGGGCTGTCAGGGCCTGTCGATCTTAATTAGGTAAACTTTTACTGATGTTAAGAATCAAAGATGGCGACTTGCTGAACTGTGAATTCGTATGCGTTAATTTATTGGAAAGAACAGGTTTTTTTTTAATAGACCACAGTAGTCCCCCATATCCTAGATTTAATAATTTATTTATACAGGGTGTTTGGCGCATGGACCGACACAATTTTTTCAGGGATTTGGGAGGTCATTAGCTAGGTTCTACCCATATAATAATAATAGCTTTTAGTTTTTTTTATAATTAATTTAGAAGTTGTAAAAGGAGATGGGAAACGGTGGGCCTAAATGTAATAAGTTAAGATATGATCTAAAAAATTAGTCATATTTTTCTATCTTAGAATATGAAAAATCACCTCTATTCTCAATCTGGAAGCGGAGAAATATGGAAAAGATAGTTTTCGTGAGATTACCGATTGAGTAATCGATTACACAGTTACGAAAATAAAACCTTTGCACTAAATAATTAACTCAAAGTAATTAAATGCACTGTATACACTTATGTGCAATATAGTGCATATAATTACAGTCATATTAATAAATAAAATATCAATTAATTACTAAAAAAAACAATATTAATGATTATCGATTTCATATCGATTAAAATTAGTTTTCTATTTTTAGTCTATGTCACTGGCATGACAGCTGACTGACACGGACACTAGACAGTTGCCAACGTAGTATCCCTATGTAGTCTGTGGTTGCCAACTGCTCTAATAATCTCGTTTGCTTACTCGTTTCGTGTTTTCCGATGCGTTTTGAGTGCTTTCCCAATTGTTCTTCATTTTTCACGACCTTTGCTTTGTATTTTACGGATTCCGACCCTGTCTACCTCGTACGACCCTTGCTTTCACACTGGACACCGAAGATGGCTCACACGTTTGACTTGGAATTGTTCTTTTGGATTTTACCGCCGCATTGTGTATTGGGTATTGTTGAAACCACGGAATAGAAAAAACAGTGAAACTATGGATCGCTGTGTGAATTGTGGGACAACAACTGATCACTGCAATACACTGGGTCGACGACCCTTACCCGATGAAACAATTCTGTCAGTGATTCGGCAATGGCTCTCGTACAGGAAGGGAGGCTATAGTAATGCATTACTGTAAATTGTATTGTAGGGAGACGAACTGTAGGCTACTGCGCTCATGTAATCTGCATTATATGGTATCTTAGCTGGGCTAGGTACCACGATCATATAGCACCACCTGCACAATTCCTAGACGACATTTCAACTATAATTGAAGACGAATAAAACACTATAAATGATTTTTTATTTTATTTTAGACATCCTTTCCGTAACTCCATACCTGTTACCTACATAGGTAGGTAGGACTGAAGTCATTGACGTTCATTCATATGATTTATCAAATATGTCCTACTAAATATAATAACTATTAGTGCAAAAGCACATATTTTGCACTTCAGGAATCAGCTGTTAGTTAAAGATTGTAACATAACCTCACTTTTACATAATCTCTTTTATCTCTGTTCTCAGATTGACAAAATCCGCAGAATTTTCAGTGAAAGGCTGATAATATATAAGCTATTAATTGACACCACTTTCATCTTTTTACAACCAGGCCCAAGATTGTATGTAATCGTTTCAGTCTCCTTTCATTCATTAAATACAAAAATTAACTTTGGAAGCTTGTAAGGAATTTTCTTGAAACCAGTTGTATAAAACAAAGATGTTTTTAGATTTAAAGGACTTTGGATAATGCAACAAAATTTGTTTTGTGCCACTACACCCACAAACAAAAAAGTTATTTCAAATTAAAGGACACATTTTGGGATTTTTTTTCATTTTAAAAAAATAATCATATGTAACCAACCGTGACATTTGGGACAAAGGGTGTATGGGTAGAACCTAGCTAATGACCTCCCAAATTCCTGAAAAAATTGTGTCGGTCCATGCGCCAAACACCCTGTATATACTTTATTGTACACCACAAAAATACATAACAAAAAAAAAAACACTAGAAAATATACAACGGGCGGCCATAACGCTTTCCGCGATCTCTTCCAGGCAACCTTGGAATGGACAGTGATTTGCGTGGACATCAAATGTACAAAGTATACAATATACTAGAATAGATACACAGATATACACATATCCTAAATAATATATATATATAAATACATACTTACTTACTAAATATATAAACAACAAAAATAAATGAAGAATAAAGATACTTACAGTTACGAGAACACGATCACTACGACAAGTAATGTTCCTTCAAGAGTCTCTTAAATATTAGTAACGATTGCGCGCGTTTTATTTGAACTGGCAATGTATTCCACAAACGAGCGGCCAGTACCCTAATTACGTAATGCAAAATCAATCCGAATCTGAATCGTTTTGAAACAGATTGCTAATCCATTCCTTCGTAAGTTTGAAAAAAAAAACTGCAGAGCAACGTAAATAACGCAATGAATGTTGTTGAACTGTCAAAATGAAACAGATTTGTCTTTATCGTTTACGAAAATATGTTGCATAATTAGAAAGCTGGACAGTAAAGGACTTGTCGAGGAAAGATTTACTATAGATGGGTACTGTATTGGCCAGTATGTATCCCACAGCAAGGCAAAACCCTTCATCTTACAGAGAAGGGACATATCATGCGGGAAGCGATCTTAATTAGCCCGCGAAATTTAAATTTAGATCTTACGTTTTTTGCAATTTGCAGGATTTTGATTAAAATATGATTCGCGACCGTAACAAATATGGCTTTACAGAATTTATAATCATTAGAATCAAAAATACAACTTCATAAGTTAATTTGCCTCAAATATCATATTTCATGAAATAGTCATTCAATAGGGTAATATGAACTTAGATAGTTGTATTGATGATTTTTATGATTATAATTATGTTTATAAATATTTGACTGCCTCGTTGGTCTCTGAGCATGAGGTCCTGGGTTCATTGGGTTTTTCTTTCTGAAATTTCTTTCCCGGAGTCTGGATTTGTGCCCGGTTGATGACAATAGGCTCGCCCCCTATTACATGGGACTTAAACATAACTGGTGAAATGTGGGTGTACTATAGGTACACCTCTGCCCAACCCTTCGGGGAAACAACGCGTGATGTTATGTTAAGTTTTCTTTTAATCGGTGCCACGAGATCAGGTCAACGATTGTGCATAATATTTGATAAACAGTGCACTAAAAACACAAATTCTGGCACTTTTCCGAAATCCTGAAAGAATCGCGGTAGATTAAATTTTGCCGAATATTTTAGCGTGACTTTACACCATGGAATATCTAAGTTATGTGGGCAGTTCTTTGTTTCAATAATACATATTGTACATTAATAGGATGGCCACACCACATGGCATTGTGTTATCCAGTAACTGGGTTGGCGTA
This sequence comes from Xanthia togata, assembly GCA_963853775.1. NCBI lineage: Eukaryota > Metazoa > Arthropoda > Insecta > Lepidoptera > Noctuidae > Xanthia > Xanthia togata. Next base: position 10,021,459 of record OY970816.1, read on the forward strand.
GGCAGATAGGCAGTTGCTCCATGTCAAAAACTGGTAGTCAGCTGCATCCAGTTACACTGGAAGCCAACTGTAATAATAATAGCCCTTCAGACTGAATGTCAGCCATGCCAGCCAATCTCAGCGGTGACTGCTCATCTAAGCAGGAGGTATTAAAGTCCACAATGCACAGACACAGGTGCACTCTCCCTTCCCTCACTCTCATAGTCCGATGGGACGGTAATCCGACACGACCGGAGAGAGATCAGGCGCAGGACCAACAGCTTAACGTGCTTTCCGAGGCACGGGGTATCACACCGTCAACTTTCAATATCCGGGCTGTTACTGGAAATTCCGAATGACCACGAGAACAACGGGGCAGACCCTGAGATAGTTGAGAAAAGGATGATGATGGATATGGTCACACCACCTTCCATATATACCCATCTGATGGAAAATGGTTACCATCTCCACTATTAGAAGCCTGTAACATTAAAGCTAATGTTACCCCTAGGACTGTGGTGGCCACATAGCGTCCGCTATTTCATTCTGGACCCATCCTGGATCCGAACTCGTTCAATTAGATCCCCAGGTCAATTAGTGCAGTGCTTTTGAATGTATATGTCATGGCCAGATCTTAGAATTGACCATTTCATGAAATGGCCAGCTGACATTGGCCATATCAGTAATGTAGGGTATCCATGGTGTAAGGTATAGTAAAAATAGCCAAGTAACTACGACCAACTTGGAAGTAGCGCTTGCCTTTAAGTTCTATGTTGCATTTCACTTCAGCGCTACTTCCAAGTTAATCGCGTTCCATAATATCATATTTGGAAACCCAATAAAAGTCTATCGACTTTTTTAGCGTAGTCGCCCTCCTTTATTTGATTTGTTGTGCCAGCGTCATGATTCACAACAAAAACAAAGCGATATCAACGCCTCTACCGGTGGATAATCTAACTATTTTACGATATTATCACTAATGTTTGGCCACATCATGAAGTAGTCGTGCGTTTAGCTGTTCATATCATTAAACGAGTATTCAATGATCTGGCCAGGCCACATCATGACGTGACTAGTGGTCGATGTTCATTTCATGAAATGATCAATTATAGGATCTGGCCTCGACATAATTTGGTATTAAAACTATGTATGCCTACCATAAGATTTCATTTTTATTTCTAATAGTCGAATGACGTCACTGAAACATTATTTATTAAAGTAAGTTGGCATGTTTCCCTAGGGAGCGTTTTTTAAACCATCAAGTTAAACCCCACTACCATAACTTTCATGACAGTAAAGTAATAGTGTACTCATTGTTGAAGAGCCTAATAATAAATAAATAATAAATAAATGACAGCCGTTACTGCGACCGTTCATGCGGCGGCCATCGCTGTTCTAGGAAACCATAGCTTTACACTAAGAGATTTGCCGAAGCGTTGTCTCAGGTCAAGGCACACAATAATAACACTAAAACAACAAAAAAAAAACAGAAAAAAAATGCTTAGAATACTACTGTGTGCTAGGAAACCCAAAGCTTTACACTAAGAGATTTTCCGAAGCGTTGTCTAAAGAAAGAAAATAATTTATTTGACTCAGGTTAAGGCACACAATATTAATTCACACTACAACAACAACAAAAAAAAACAGTAAAAAATATTGCTTAGAATAGTACTGTGGCGGCTGCACCAAATAGGTCTACTACTACATTTCATTCTACTAAAGAATTTAAAAACATGTTCCCCAGTGAATATTCCGCGAAAAAAGTAGGCAGAGCTCTAAAGAAAGAAAGAAAATACATTTATTTGCAGTAAACAAGACGCAAAGGATGAACACAAACACAAAAAAGAACAATTTGGGGGAAAATATGCATCACATCCACCCAAAACGGCCATCACTCAGCATCATTTATGCTACGACCCCGCGAGACAGAGCCCCAGCGCTGGTTGACAGCGAGAACCGGCGTTGACATCTATACAACATGTAAAAAAAACCCTGTCCGATCCTGTGAGGGTGTTGTTAATTATCGTACTGAGAGTCAATTTGTGGAAATAATATTAGGGCAAAAAAGAAAAAAAAAATCATTTTTTTTGTCAATGGGGAATTTAACCGGGCTTATTAAATTTTGTATAGTTACGTGTATAGGGAATGAGCCTAATACCATCAACCTGGCACAAATCCAGATACCGGGCTGCTACTGAGAAATACTGAACTTGAAGTACAGTACTGTTACTTTCCTAACTAATCTGCACCCCAATTTCGTACACACTTTCAATAACAATCCGAAGGATTTTTAAAGATACTCCTAATCCATTACTTCATACGTTTAAAAAATCCGTGTGCTCGACAACATACATAACGCAATAAATGTTCATGACTTATCAAAATTAACTACCCCGCCCGTTTGCCTTCAAGAAATAGACATCAGTAGAAAAATATTATACGTAGGATATTATTTTCGTTTTCTATCTACCCTTAGGGAACTTCCCTAATTATATTTTTGCCTGACCTCAGAAATCTTATTAGTCCTGATTGCGTGGTCTAATTACCCTATGACAAGTAAATTATGTACCTAGTATATATATGTAGGAAAATGTCGGGAGGAAAGTTTTGAGTATGGATATCGATGGCTATAAGAGTAGGAGTGTAGCGGTTACACCGCCACATACGATCTACGTATCAAAGACATGACGTCACACAAATCCTGCATCGCGCAATTAGAGTTTACCGCGCGAACGACATAAATATAAGACTATCGGACATCAACAGTCGGGCAGTCGGCCCGCCAGACACAACACCCGTCTGGTCGGAGGATCCTCCCTTTTCTATGGTGGATGAGTGAACTTTACACCCTGATCCTCATGCCCCTAAAGGGGAAGACCAAAGAAACGATGGATGGACTGTGTGAAAGATGATATGGCTAGAAAGGGGTTGACTACCGAGATGACGACTGATAGAGAAGCATGGAAGTAAGGAACATGATGCATGACTGTGTGAAAGAGATGAATGCTTAGGTGTAAGTGAGACATGACGTATGCCAAAGACGTACGCTTGGGATGACTTGGAAGATATTTAAAAACCGGCCAACGGTGTCGGACCACGCACAATAAAGTGTTCCGTAGTTGGGATGAATTTATCCTAAATACAAACTTAACATTGAAGTTGCAAAACATGTTGTCCTATACATTCCAACAGCAAATATAAGTTTGTACGCACAATATTGAGAGATTTACCATGCTATTTTAAGATTTTAAGACCACAGACTTCTTATAGGTTTCCTGTAATCTATGCCTAAAGAAACATTCTTTTTATTTTTTTTCTAAATTTTAGGCTTAGTAGTTTCGGAGATAAGTGGGGGAAAGGTAAATTTTCATCTATTTTCTTAAATATCTTTAAAAGTACTTTCTATAAAAAAACCTTTCACTTGATATGTCACACGGTACAGTTTAATACAATTCAACTATGGGTCCATAAAATTCGGAGGAAATTGGTTGTAACAGACTGACAGACAGACACACGAGTGATCCTAGTAAGGGTTTCGTTTTTTGCTTTTGAGGTACGGAACCCTAAAAAGGCAGAATGACAGTGGCTTTTGAATGCCGGAGTAAAGACGATAAGACATGATTTTTTAACTAAGATTTCTTTTACTTTTCCTCTGACCTCAGCCCTTTATTCCCACATTTATAACGTATGCACATAAACTCAAGCATTTTCCTCTGGGAATAGGCAGAAAATTCAGAACACCACTTGCTACGATCCTTGCTCCTATTGCTGCGTCGACGTTCATGCATAACTATATAAAATGACTGCACCATAAGCGCGACTACTGAGTGTAGGGTCCTGGGTTCGATTCCCAGGTTGGGCCAATAGTTATTGGGTTTTTCCACCCGAAGTTGCCGTTGGTCCTCTGACGCGTTGGATTTCTCCCCGGTCATGTCGGATTACCATGCCATCGGACTATGAGGTAAAGGAACAGAGAGTGCACCTGTGTCAACGCACACACTTTTTCACTGTAACAATATCTCCCACGTCGATGGCTATATGGCTCCGTTGAGATTGGCCACAGTGACCGAAATTCGGTCTGGAGGATATTCGGAATCCAGAAGACATGGTGGAGCAAACGGTGTAGATCTGCCCGGCTTGGGCGTAGCATCGCTGTGTCCTCGTAGAGGTGATCGGTGGTCTTGATCTCTCGTCCGGCCCTAGTCTAGCCCATGGTACAGAGCATGGGAAGCCGTCACCTTCCTTTTGCAAAGCAGTATATGCTCGCGAAGGAGGAGGTGGAACGCGTGAGGGAGAGGCAAATTTCGCGCCCTCACGCCCCTAGCTGCTGCAGGAGATGCCTTGGGCGTCGGGAATCGCAGGCCGATTCCCGGCCACCGTAGGCGCGGGCCTGCGGACGGTGAGGAGTGGATAGCTCGCCATCCGATAACCACTAGGCCCGGGTCGACGGCTCGTTGCGTTCCATGCGCGCCTCAAAGTGATGTCAGCACAACGCCTCAAAGAGATGCCTGCCGGGGTCACGGGTAAGTCCGAAAGGGATACCATGGCCCCTCGCAACGTACAGGAAACTGAAGGAACACGTGTGGGTGTTAGTCAGTAAGTCTGACACGCCCTCCCGCTGAGCCCAGAGCGGGAGAAGTTATTTGATAATTTGCCACCCAATAAAAAAAGAAGGTTATTCGGAATCCTAAAGATGTAGCAGACGGAACAGTACTGGCAGCTATGGGAAGGCTTATCAGGCTGCATTTTACCTGATTTTTTTATATTTTAATTTATAATTATTTAAATTTTAATATTTTTTTTAAGATTTTTATGTTAATTACATAAACAAGAATTGATCTAAGTACTCATTACTAACATACTAGATCATGTAATAAGTACTAACAAAATATGGACATTTAAATAGTCTGAATTAAAAGTTTTTTTTTTTTTTTAAATTATTGTTATCACACGAAATTCTAGAAGAGCTTTGTAGAGTTTAGAATTCTACAATGACAGTCTTTTTCAAAGTCTCTGTGTGTGTCATTATTAACTGCGTACGTACTCTAATAAACATTATCAAACACTTTTTAACCAACCTCTCATCACCACACGCGACAGTGAAACATGTCAGTTCGTATCAACACTCGTTTTTGACGACTCAATGCCTCTCGGGTGCTCCTACGTAGTCTGTGCCAGATTGTAACGTATACAGTTACACGTAACTTGACACGAACTGTGCATATTATCACGCTATGAAAGCTGGGTAATGTTGTGGTGTAATTTGGTAGTTATTAGAGCCATAACACACTGACGATTTGCGAGCGTGTTTCTGTCGAGGCGATTCTTTAACGAGCTCGCTGAGTGTGCGTAGCGCGCACGCCACGTGTTTGCAACCATTTCGCCGTGTTTGCGGAACGAGAGCGATTGACTTGAGTGCACAACAGAACGCGAGATAAGCGAGTGTTGGATCATTCGGTTCCCTACAAAATGGTTGAGTTGGATGGTGCTGATCCACGCGTCATGTTCGTGAACGGGCGCCGTCAGTTGAGATTGGTCATCTCTTATCTGCTAGGGATTATTATTAATCTTATATTTTTAATCGTTTATTTTTTGTCATTGTTCTCACGTTTAGAAGCAACAAGAGTAATGTACCCAGGATTTTATAATTTCTATATTTAAAAGAGTGTCCTTGGAGTTTCTTGTCCGTTCTTCTCAATAGAAATCTACGTTTTGGAATGGGCAACTAGTTTCACCTTTCTGACTAACTGACTGACTCTTTGACAACCCAAAAGCAGTGCCTGTAAATGGTTTAATTGAAAGTAAATGGTTTAATTGAAATAAATGCTTTAAGTTTGAGTTTCAGTACAATATTGTGAAATGCGGCGCGTGGTCGCGGCTAGCTCGCTTCGCACCCGCGGAGACCACGTTCACAAATCGCTTCGCTGGAAACACGCTGGCAAATCGTCAGTGTGATAACGCTCTTACGCTTGTACCCCTTTTGAAGAATGAAGGGGTGGCAAAGGTATTATAGTAAAGCAATATTTTGCCAGGTAAGTCCCATGTAATTGCTAACGACCGGGCAAGGGCAGACCCCAGGACTACTTTTGCGCAATTTCTGGTAGAGAAACCCAATTAACAATGGCCGATCTGGGAATCGAAACCAAGGAAAAACTCTCAAAAGTCACGCCAGCGACCGCTTAAGCCAACGACAATTTGTCTAAAATGTTGAATGTCACACGTAAATGCAAAAAATATCAACGATTTTTAAACGTTAAAAATAAAACACTGTATATTTTGCAACAAGCCTACAAAAAATATTAATGCTAAAAGAGAATAATCTCGAATTATTTCATACCTTCACGCTATCCACTTTATAAGCTAGACAGATATCGTGTTACTAAGCACGCGATTCGAAAATAGAACGGCCACCATCTTTGATTCGTTGACATAATGAAAACTGACAGGTTACTGAGATGTGGTGGGACAGACTGACACGCCAGTTTGGGTAGTCAGCTGTGACGATAACTTAATGTAAGGGTACTATAGGTACCACTCGAATTGTTTTCACTTTATCCTTTCATAGGTAAGATAATACGTATTTCTCTAAGTTAGATATTGGTCTATTTGACTTGACTTTCATGAAATCAAGACATTTCAAACCAATTCTAACTCAGATGTATTAATGATTCTAATAATTATTATTCTGTAAATACATATCTGTTACGGTCGCGAATCATATTTTGATCAAGATACAATTTGACACTGAACTGCAAATTGCAAAAAAATGTAAGAAAATTTTAATTTCTCAAGCTACCTTTGCAAATCCACCTTAACGTTACGTCACGCGAGTTTTCCCCAATGGCTAAGATAGAAGTATAGATTAATGATATGCCATAGAATGAATTCGACGGCACGGTTGACGCAGTAGTTAAGCGATTGACTGTTGCATTTGCGTGTCGCGGGTTCGATTCCCGCACGGGACAAATATTTTTATGACCTACAAGTAGTTGTTCCGGGTCTAGCTGTTTGTGTATGTGAGTTTAAATGTGAAATTCCAAGTTAAAACCAAAAAAAATTTATAGCAGAAGCGTACCATTGAAGAAATTCATATCTATACACCGTAAGGACTATTTCTGCTTGCAGCGCTCGGCGGCTATAGAACCGGGGCGGTAACAGATGTGGTCATCGTGTTCACGGGATTGTGTTTTCAAACTGCTTAGATATGAAGTTCTTTGATACAGTACACCGCCATTTCCCCAGATATTGCCATAATGTACCTACCAGGCAGAAATCCAGACTCCAGGTTGTTACTGTGAAAGTCCTATAACTAGGGACAAACTACAGGAGATCTTGTACTAAAATTTACCCTTTCCAACTGTGGTAGGGGTCAAACATGCAACACGCTTGTTCCAGACAAAACTGAACAATACGGGGCCAGGTGACGAAATAGACACGACTAAAACAAGTAAATACAGAGACTGCATTCTTTTAAACAACATAACATCACGCCTGCATTCTCCGGCGGGGTTGGCAGAGCTGGTATAGTGAAGCCACAATATTTCGCCCAATTCAACGCGAAAGTAGCTTTGTCAGTCTGTCTATCTGTTACTTTTTTATGGCTTAGCGGCTGAACGGATTTAGATGAAATTCGACACTCAGGTAGACCATCACCTGGGTTAGGACATAGGATATTCTCGTGGGATAATTTCCAACCTCCACGCTGAATCGCGGGAAAAAAGCTAGTTATTATTAAGAGTCCGCAGTACCTCAGCTCAAATTCACTCTTTATCTCGTTCGCATACTACTGCTTGCAGACTGAGTCAGGGCGAATCGAGCTCCATACTCATAGAAACTTAGTCAGAAATTAAAAATAAATTTATGTAATGTCTCTGATAAAGGTTTAGGTAATTTATTTTTACGGCGTAAATAATGGTAATATAAAAAACATGGTATCTGCTTTATATTTAGTTCAGTTATTACTAGGCAAAGTTTCATGATTTAATTTGAAGTATATTTTTAATAGCGATTTATTGTTCGATTTCGAGGTAACTTTGTAATTTAAGTTTGGAGGTTTTGTATTGTTTTTTTTAAAGTGAAATGTTTTTAGGCGCGTTGAGCACTTTTTGGGTGAACAAAAATCATGGAACTCGCGTCATCGTCACCGAACGCTTTCCATGAGCTATATGTATACTGTATATATGTGTACTTTTTGGGTGAACAAAAAGCGTGAAGCTCGCCTCATCGTCACCGCACGCTTCTCATGATCTATATGTATATATTATGTACATATAGATCATGTTCATATATCATAATTATAGTTTTCACTTCTATCGGCAGTCCACAAGGACTGCCTGCATGTTTTTTTTTTTTTGGAGGAAACTTAATATTTTTGATACAACGGAGGAATATTTCAATCAGGGGCCCAAGTCTGCTATTTTTATAAATTCGTCATTCCAACACGATCCTATTGTCATTTTGCTAAAAGTTCGTAATCTGCTAAATTTTATTCCACAAACACGATACTCGTAACGAATTAAAAGCAATGACTGCACAATAACGTTCTCATGGTAGGTCACGTATCAAAGGAACTGTCAAAAATATAGCAGATTAACGCCTAAGTCAGTCATTCATTTTTCACTATGTACGAGATTACCAATAGATGCCATTTCTTTCAATGGAGTGTCAGTGGCTGACCATTGGAGTCATAATGAAGCCAATATGTTAGTAGATTACCAAACTTGTCAAAATTAACAATTATGAAATCAATGATAGACCATTCTGGCACGATTGTAATAGCAGACTTGAGGCCCAGGTATTATTGACTCTTAAAATTATCCTACGCAATAGAGGGCGACAAAATTGCTTCTTATAGAGTTTTTAATAGCTTGGTTGCTACTAGTTCCACAATGGCAAATCCCAATAGCGGTTTTCCCACCGTGCTGATAGGACCCAGACCATATTTTTCAGCAATTAGGTATTTATTACAACAGCTGCCAGAGGTAGTGGAGCAATCTAGTGTATTAAACTGTTGCTTCATATCTATATTAATAATAATAATAATAAGTGAAGGACGGCACGGTTGACATTTGTCGGGCATGCCACCGTCCGGGAGAATCAATCCGTCACATTATCTCCGGGTGTTCTCGTCTAGCCAGTTCTCGAAAATGGAAATATCACATTGTACTGGGATCGATCCATCATCACTGACAGGACTATTGTTGCCAACAAGCCTGATATAGTAGTGGTGGATCGAGGAGAACGGCGCACAATGATCATTGACATAACGGTCCCGCATGACGGGAACCTCGTGAAAGCCGAGAAAGATAAACATTATTAAGTATCTTGACTTGGCTCGCGAGGTTGTCGACATGTGGGATGTGGACTCAGCGATCATTGTGCCTATAGTCGTATCTGCCAATGTTTTAATTGCCAAGAACCTCGACCAACACCTAAGGAGGCTCTCGTTGGGCAGCTGGATTAAGGGCTTGATTCAGAAAGCAGTACTCCTGGACACGGCTCGTATTGTTAGGAGGTTCCTCTCTCTGGAGCCCTGACCGCCGTTAGCTTGGACCCGTCCCCGATACCGGTGGGCCACTATTTTTTATATTTTTAAATGTTTTATAATTCTATTATTTAAAAATATAATTTATATGTGTTATAGTGGAATAAAAGATTATAATAATAACTCGTGAAAGCTGAGAAAGAGAAACAAATAAAATATCTCGACTTAGCACACGAGGTTGTCGACATGTAGAATGTGAGCTCTGCTATCTGTGCTGATTGTCGTAACGGCCAATGGCCTGATGGCCGAAAGCCTCGACCAACATCTATCGAGGCTCTCGTTAGATTCAGAAGGCAGTAACTCCTCGATACGGCTCGCATTGTGAGGAGGTTCCTGTCTCTGCAGCCTTAACCCAACGGTAGCTTGGACTCTGCTCCCGACACTAGCGTAACTCATTTTTTTTAAATGTTTTTTTTTACAAAAGAAATATTTAAAAATGTCATCAGATAAGATATAAAATGAATATACGACATAATAATATAAAAAAAAAAATTGTAAGTTTGTATGTAGGGGGTAAAGTAATCTTCGCAAATACTGATTCGATTCCGAAAATTCTTTCACTAATGTGAAGCTAAAGTATTACCGAGTATTGCGATTTATTGTATGTAAAAACGAAAAATTTCGAATGAATTCGCGGGCAGAAGATAGTAACAAAATAAAGTACGGTATTATGGCGGTATCTACGTCAATCAACAATGTTATTGCTACACGATGGCTTTAAAAAATTACTTGATGTTATCGTGTCGTCATATTTCACCAATATTGCTCAGAATCGAGCAATTAAGCTGCCCACCTTATGAAGTGGGTTATAAACTAAAGTTCTGCCTACACCATCAAATAATACAGGGCGTGATACAGATCATATCAACTACATTATATTGGCGCGTCAGAACAAATATTTAACTTTTTAATGGTTATACTTAATTGATATTTCAACGAAGTACCCACCCACTCACGGGTTAAGGTGAAGTTTTTAAATCCAAGGCAATTAGATACACTGTAAAACTGGATACCGATGATCTAGAGTCTAGGGCCTACAGGCATTTGCACAAATATTTTGACCAATAATTATGTATATTACTTTATTGGCCAATTTTTATCGCGTTTTTTTTTCTCGTATTGGATTTTCATCGCTCCGCTTAGCACCGAGAGTTGAATATCCGACAGTGTGTTTTCTTGACGCGCTGAGATACGCGCTGGATGCGCTCTGTTGGATTCTCAATGCTCGGCTCAATACCGAGAGTTGATCCTCGTGGATCCTCGTGGATTTCCTCCGCCCTGGGGAGGGCGGAAGGGTCTGTCAGACTCTTACTGACTAAAACCACCCCGGTGTTCCGTCTCACACTTGCACCGATGTCCATGCGAACCTAGGCTAACTCACACACTGGCTTATTAGTAATAGGGGTTAAACTATAAAATTGCTGTTTTATTGTAATAGGTACTTCGAATTGACATAGAACCTTCATGGTTTGAAATTTTTGAGTGAACCTTTTTTCACATGGTAACTATGTAGTTCTTCTTTTAAAAAATGTGCAACATTTTCGACTTTCTGTTGTTTTTTTTATTCAGCTTAGACAAGAAAGATGGATACTTCGGAAATTCGAGTTATTTTTTAATACTAGTTCCGACGCGGAACTAACGCGGCAGAAACAGCTCGCAATATCAATGTTGCATTTGGAGAGGGGACTGCTAATGAACGCACCATGCAATTTTGGTTTAAACGCTTTCGTGATGGAAACTTTGATTTGAAGAATGAACCTCGTGGAAGACCGCCCACACAGGTGAATAACAATGAATTGAAAGATATGGTGTAAGCCGATCTGAGCCAAACTACCCAGGAATTAGCGGCATGGTTTAACGTTACCTTACCAACAATATTGACTCATTTGCGTCAAATCAATAAAATATAAAAATATGAGAAATGGGTGCCTCATGATTTGACTGATCTGCAGAAAGAAGTGCGCGTGTGGAAACTTGTGTTGCCTTGTAGAATCGATACAGAAATGAAGGAATATTGGATCGAATTGTGACATGTGATGAAAAGTGGATTCTTTACGATAACCGCAAGCGAAAAATGCAATGGCTGACCCCAGGTCAAACGCCGCAACAGTGTCCAGCAAAGCTTACCAATAAAAAGGTAATGGTAACTGTTTGGTGGTCTCAGGATGGTGTTATTCACTATAGCTTTCTCCAATCTGGTCAAGCAATAACGGCAGATATCTACTATGCTGAACTCCGAACAATGATAGCAAAACTAGCAGTGAAACAGCAACGACTCATGAATCTTTATTCACCATTATTGCTCCATGATAACGCGAGACCTCATACAGCACGAGAAACTGCAATTAGAAACCATGAAGAACGAGCAACTATGCACGAGACTTAGAAGTAACGAATGCACTCAAAACTCAAAGCATTTATTTAAATTAAACCATTTACAGGCAATTTTGAATTGTCAAGGAGACGGTCAGTCAGAAAGATGAAGCTAGTTGCCCATTCCAAAGCGTAGTAGGTTCCTATGGAGAAGAACGGGCAACTATACTGTACTAGAGACAAACATAACTGTAGAGCCTTCGCCTTAACACCGTAGTGCTGTGCAAAAAAGTCCGACCACGCCCTTTTCAACAGCGATGCTATCAGCATATTGGATTTTATACTCATACATATTAAGTCAATGAACGACCAATGTTTATTAAAAATAAAACTATTATCTTCGCGGTGTTTTATATCTACATACATAGACAAATAAATGAAATTGAAGTGTCTGTTTGTAGCATCAAAATAACAACTTTTTACTAAATACATTTACGTAAGTACGAGTATATACGGTAGGTAATAATGACATAATCAGCCTATAATTTTCCCACCGCCTGGGACACAGCCCTTCTCTCTACAAGAGCTCATCGAGAGAAACAAAAATAAAAATAAAATTATCCGTCGTGTTTGCCCCGGCTAATCTTCAAAACAGCTGGACCGATTTTCACGGGATTTTTTGATCCCATTCACAGTTCCAGTAGGGCTGTTGCTTACCGAGTTTTTAAAAATTTAAATACACATTATGGAGACCATACTTACAGGTAGCGTAAGTTAACTTTTTCAAATTACGACACAAAAAACCAAGCATGACACACAATAATTACCAAAAAGTGAAACGGATTGCCAAACAACATAATACCTATCTAATAATAGGTGACAAACAGTCGAGCCGTGACCGGCTTTAGGCACATAATGGGCAGAAATGCGACCGGCATTGCGCCAGGACGGACATACGAATCGTATTGTGACAATTCTATTATTTCTGATCACTTGTGGTAAGAACTTGGGTATTTTTTTTTTTTAAATAACGAATTCAATAGTTTTTTTTTTTTGGGTTTGTCGAGTAAAGAATTTTCTTTCTTTATTTCTTTCTGAGTTTACGAAGAGTAAGGAACAAGAAAAATATAATAGTGTGGCGGAAAATGATGACGTCACGCTGAAGTAGTTGCACGAACGCTGCGTTGACGTTCATACTCGGGGCCACAATCGACCTCCGGTCTTCGGAGGGTAGTGATGTGCCACATGCCAACTACGCATCAAAGACCTGATGTCACATAAAATCCTGACGTCACACAAATTGTGCATCGCGTTATTTGAGTTTACCGCGCGGTCGATATAAATCGTTCGGTAGTTGCCCGCCAGACACGACACCCGTCTGGTCGGAGGATCCTCCCTTTTCTATTGAGGATGAGTGAACTTTACACCCTGTACATCATGCCTCTAAAATATATTTCTGCCTGTGTCCACTCCAATGTTATTTGGGGTCAGCTTTAAACGTTTTCATTTTCCACATTCTCCCGTTTCAGCAATCGCGTTATTATTCACTGCCTTTCTATGTCATTCCTCCTCACACAATACATATATATTTTCTTTGGTCTCTCTCTCAAACTCAAAGCATTCATTTCAATTTAAAACAATTACTGCCCTTTTGAATTGTCAAGGAGTCGGTTAGAAAGATGAAGCTAGTTGCCCTCTCCCACTTCATCCATAAACATTTATATTCACCACTCTTTTACCCCGGTACTCAGATTCGTTACTTAATCAACTTAATAAATCATTAATTTTGATTGATTTGAATAAATTGTAACTGTTACAAAAAAAAAAACCGGCCAAGTGCATCGGACAACGCACAATAAACGGGTTCCGTAGTTGGAATTAATTTATTCCAAGATCAAACCTAACAATGTAGTTGAAAAAAATTCTCCCATACAGTCCAAAACTGCAAATGAAAGTTTGTATGCACAATATTGAGAGATTTACCATGTTATTTTAAGATACTGACTAGACTTCTTACAGTTTCTCTTTATTTCTTCAAAATTTAGGCTCAATAGTTTCAGAGATAAGGGGGGAATGGTAAATTTTCATCTATTTTCTTAAATATCTTTATAAGTATTTATTTCAAAATTATAAAAAAAAAAATGTATTTTAATCTTTATTAAAAGCCCTTCCATTTTCAACCGACTTCAAAAAGGAGGAGGTTATCAATTCGGTTGTATGTTTTTTTTTTTTTTTTTTTTTTTTTGTATGTTTGTTACGCGATTACTCCGCCAATTATGAATTGATTTTGATGATTCTTTTTTTGTTTGGTAGGGCATACTCCAAAAGTGGTCCCATATAAATTTGGTCAAGATCTGATGAGGGGTTTTTGAGTTAGCTTCAATAATACGTATTTTTCCCATCTAGTATACGTGGACGATATTCTAATAGTTCCTGTCACTGTAATTTACATAGCAGGTAATGGGTATTCAAATTTTTGTGGGGGTTTTGTGTAGGTACCACAACTAAAAAGTGAAAAATAAAAACTTTTTCACAAAAAATAAAACCGACTTCCAAAAAAAACACTACAAAGTGAAAAATAACTTTTATTTCGGAAGTCGGTGGCAAAAAAACAAAAATAAAACCCCAAAGACACCGACTTCCGAAATCAAAGTTATTTTTCACTTTGTAGTGTTTTTTTTGGAAGTCGGTTTTATTTTTTGTGAAAAAGTTTTTATTTTTCACTTTTTATAATATGTCAAGGTACAGTTTCTTTTTTTAATTTTCCGATTTGCCCCCGAAAAGTGACCTACATATTCAAAATTCATTTATTTACTTTACTAGTCCGTGTTTGAGTAACAGAAATATGTGGACCAAAAATTACCAGACAGCCAGCCAGACAGACAGACACACAAGTGATCCTATAAGAGTTCGTACAAAACCCAAAAAATTTAGATTCACGCCCGAAGATTGTACTGATCAATTAAAGTAATGATTGACTATTTTTAAGTGACTTCTGTGAGTGCGACAGTTATCATCCCTCTTTATCATGCTCAACTTTTTAGTCAGTTGTTGCTCAAATTAAAATCTCATATCTACAATTTTATCTGTAACTACCAAAGTTCATGGTTTACGTGGTCAACCGGTCGGTATCTGTGACCAGTACTTATCTGTAAGACAACAATCGCGTTGCAGAGTTGATTATTGCATTCGGTTACTTGATGGTTAAGGCGAATGCAGTATTTTAATCTTAGTTTTTATTCTTGATGTAAATTTGGTTTAAGCTTGAATGTTATAGTGTTTTTTTTTAATTGTATTAAGTCTGCAGTGCGTGAGTAACCGACGCTACGAAATGTTGCCATTTTAAATATTATATTTTCATATATTTTGGACTAACTATTGTTTATTTTATTTTTGTCTTATTTTGTTATTTCTTTATATGCTGCACCGTTTGGTGACATCACGTCAACTTTCAGCTGTCGCTCAAAACCAGCGCTGGGGCTCTGTCTCGCATGGGGTCCCAGCATTATGCGGAGCGATGGCCGTTTTGCGTGGATGTGACGCATATTTTCCCCCAAATTGTTATTTTCGTGTTTATTTTTTTCTTTGTTTGCGTCATATGTACCGCAAATAATCTTTTTTTTTTTGTTGATAGTTGTGTTGTCCTGTTCACACTCTTTCCAGATTATTTTTAGAAGTGAAGACTTTTAATTGGCTGTCAGTCTCAGATACAATTATTTTTTCTGTTGATTTTAGCTGTAAGTCATCCATAGTTAATAAATAAGTAATTTAATTAATACAGGCTGTCATGTTGGTGCTCATACTCGTATACACGAGCGGAACACCTCTACGACAGGCAACTTCAGCCGTCGACACTGCTCGACAGCCGCCGCCGACGCTTCGGCAGCTGAAGTTGCCTCTGTCGTTGACGCGTGTAGCTAGTGTGTATGAGTACTTACCTGCATTTTGATTCACATTATATGAGAGTTAGTTCTGTCTACCTGTCTGCCTGGTCTAGTGACCGCAAACACTAAGCAACTTGTTATTGGGTTAGCCTTATGAAACTCAGCAATACTTTTTTTTTAATGTCGCGTCATATTGAGTTATGAAGGAGCCTTTTGGCTTCCTCGTGGAGGCGATCGGTGGCGGTGATCTCTCGCATCCGGTCCTGGTAAAGGCCATGATACGGAGCGAGAAGGCATGGGAGGCCATTACCACCTTCTGCGAAGCAGTAATGCTCGCGAAGGAGGAGGTGGAACGCGTGAGGGGGAGGCAAATTTCGCGCCCTCATGCCTCTAGCCGTTGTAGGAAACGCCCTGGGCGTCGGGAATCGCAGGCCGATTCCTGACCACCATAGACGCGAGCTTACGGACGGTCAGGAATGGGTTGCTCGCCGTCCGATAAGGAACAGGCCCAGGTCGATGGCGCGTTGTGTTCCACGCGTGCCTCAAAGAGATGTCAGCGAGCGAAGAGGTCCACTAAGACCGATGCCTGCTGGGGTCGCGGGAAAGTCAGAAAGGGATACCATGGCCCCTGGGAACGTAAAGGCAACTGAAGGAACACGGGTGGGTTTTAGTCAGTAAGAGTCTGACACGCCCTCCCGCTCCACCCAGAGCGGGAGAAGTTATATGAAAACTTCCCACCTAAAAACAAAAAAAAGCCTTTTGGCCTCGTATAAGTTTTTTTTTTTTTTTGTGTAACATCTTTCCTGTAGCTTTCATGCAATCAAAATCAAAATCTAAAACATCTATATAATCAAATCTGAAGGAGCGATTTCGTGAAAAGAGACGGAAGTGTGTCATAAGAAGCCGGAGAAGCGCGCGCTATTTGATTTGACCAATGAGCGCGCGGATTTTGCCATCAGAAACGACCTTGACGAGGCCCCACCCCTTTAATGTTGCTGATTACCAAGGTGAGATGCCAGATGTTACATGATTTTTTTAATGTTACTAGGATTATGTTTAGTTTAGCATTGTGATCTTCCTGTGCGAGTCCCAATAAATACTTATTCCTACATTTGTTTTCTTTCAAAATCTAAACAATTAAATTGACATTCCAGTCCTAGAATGCCAATATGGTCCTGTTTCACAAGCAACGCAACACCTAACTTAACATCATGTTCTGTGTGACCTGCACATTACAGGAAATAATGAACATTACTGATAGAGATTAGTTATTATTAATTTACATTGCCATATACGCTAAGAAAAACAAGAATTGACATCAGATAAAAACGAAAAAATCTTCTGAAACAACTCACTCCAGAAATAGGTCTCAACTAATAACGTTGATAGTTTAAGTCGACTGCGCCTTAACGGAGCTAGTTTAACATCACGACTTGACCGCTATAGCTCGAAGCTAACAAAACATTGCAACATTTAACTTAACTCATTATGTTCTTGGATTCCTATAGTTACAATCAAATATATTAATCCAGGTAATATCAAGATATTTAGTGCGGATTTTACCAATGAAATTTCTTTTTTTTTTCTTTTTTTTAAAAACGTTGCCCCACTCTAGGAATTTCTCCTGTATCGTGGGTGCGCTTACAAACATTTAAACTCACATACACAAACAGCCAGACCCGGATCAACTACTTGTAGGACATACAAATATTTGTTCCGTGCGGGATTCGAACCCGCAACACGCAGTGCATCAGTCAATTGCGTTAACCACTGCGCCAACCGTGCCGTCAACACCAAATTCAAACGTCAAATTGAACGCGTTCAGCACATCTAAACGCGTTCAATAGCTGTCAGTGTACAATATTCCATAACAATTTTGACACTGACAGCTCCTGAACGCGTTTTAGAAATGCTGATCGCGTTCGGTTTCGTCGGTGAAATCAGCCCTTGGATTTCTACAGACCGTTCACTATAATTTGTCATGTGATCCGATTGGTAGTAGCACTGTTTAATGAGTTAGAGATAAATGCAAAATTATGACCACATTTGAATACCTACGTCACCCAAAAGTGGTCATAATTTCGTTATACCTATTTCCCAACAGGCTCCATCAATCCGTCAGATATTTCTATATTCACTGTCAGGACATGTTACACTATCTTCTTCTTTTCGTGTGGTTGGTGACTAACCTGGTGTCAGAGGTTTAAAGCCGCACATGGGCCCCTGACTTGGCTTTATATGCCGTCGAGAAATATCTCAGGCATGCTGGTTTCCTCAAGATGTTTTCCTTCACAGTTTTTGAAGCAAGTGAAAATTATACAATTCGCACATCCGAAAAGTCAATGCGTGCCTTGGGTTCGAACTCGAGACCTATGACTTGGCAGTCTGACGGTCACACCACTACACTAAGGCTATCATAACTGCTCTTATGTTACACTATTGCGCAGAATAAATTTTAGGGCCTGGTGGACGGCAGGGGAGACAGGGCAGACAGGGCCATCATCTACCCCGGTCACCAGGGAGAGTGGAACCGGCGAGAGATGTCGTGCGGTGTCCCACAGGGATCAGTCCTGGGGCCGCATCTTTGGGACATCGGATACAACTGGGTGCTGCGCTCCGACCTCCCCAATGGCGTCAGCGTCGTTTGTTACTCTGACGACACGTTGGTCCTGGCGCAGGGGAGGTCGCACCAGGCGGTGGCCGAACTAGCGACACACGGGGTTGCGACAATCGTAGCCAGAATCCGGCAGTTGGGACTCGAGGTGGTATTGAGAAGGATTCCTCTATCCAACCAGCTCATACTGACAAGAAAAATCGTCTGCGATTTCGCGAGCGTCAGCCAGCTTACCCGAGCATCCGCCGGTATGCCGCGGCATCCGCCGAATATCCACCACTCGCCGGGATTTGATTATTCCACTGGCGACTACGCAGCCGAAAAGTTTATTTTGAAAGAGTGTGGCTCACTGGCAGACTCCAGCGCATACCACCGCCTTAAATTCAATTGATAAATTTTAAATCCTCTGCGATCCCGTCCGCCAGTCTGCCCAGCAACTTCTTCATCCTGATATATCCTTTTAAAAATGGTCCAAATCGGAGTTTTCGAAATCGTCAGATTTAGTGCGTATTTCACCCATGAAATTGAACGCGTTCAGCACATCTAAACGAGTTCAAGATCTGTCAGTGAACAATATTCCATAACAATTTTGATACTGACAGCTCTTGAATGCGTTTTAGAAATGCTCATCGCGTTCAGTTTCATTTGTGAAATCAGCCCTTAGGGAAAGCCCACAATTTATTTATCAGATATGACTATAAGTCATTATGCGTCAGGCCGCACACGATCATATGACATTCAAAGGCTCATTATTTTTGGTCCATTTTGGAAATCTGAAAGTGGATCCCTGACCACGGAGCTCGTATCTAAAACGTTTCAAATATATTGTCGGGGTGCTCTCATCATGCTGCACCCTACTCAGTATCATCTTTTCGTCCTGCATAGTATGTTTGCTGCAAAAAGCATCCGTTTTTGTACAAATAAACATACGTATTTGATTGCTTCATGGTAGTCGCCGCGCAAATTCACAAGCCGAACAAATACATCACAGTTACGAGTATTTACAGTCCAACGCGGCAACGCAACGCTCCGTGCTTCCATTTCGGATCAGACGAAGATATTTGATAGTAAATATAATTATACAGTTCGTCGGTAGGTGTCGTAGGAATGCCCTGTGACGTCACAGACAGTCTGCGTACTATATCGTGGACGCGCGCCAAAAGACCGTCTAGGGCTGTCAGTAATAAAAGTTGTGTAGAAATATTGAGAAAAAAAATCATAACGTTATTAACATAACATAATTTAGCATTTCCGTAGTGGGATAATGGAGCCTTTTCCCAGTCTATCCTCCATCTTCGCTCTCGTTGAAATGAAATGAAATGAAATGAAATTTATTTTGCAAGAATTGTAGTACATTACAGGTGGTCGGGCAGTTTCTAAAACAATTCGCTAAAACTAGCATGCAAACATTATATGAATTAATTAAATGAAGCTAATAAAGTTGGAAAAATACATCTTATAAAGTATATTAAGAATACGAATGTCAATCATTTGTCAATTTATTAAAGTAAAATGTCAGTGTGAGTGTTTAAAGTTTAGGTACTCATTCACAGAATAAAATGATTTATCTATAAGCCATTTGAATAACGCTGTTTTAAAACGATTAATTGGCAGTTCCCTATATGATTTTGGTAATTTATTATATATCCTTATAACCATTGGAAAGCAACTTCTGTGATATAAGTGGCTTTTCATTGGAGGAATCATTAGTCTCTCAGGATACCTTGTGTTAAACGTAACAGTGTCTCCAAGACGTTGAAATAATTCGGAGTGCATTTTAACAAATTTACAACATTCAAATATGTACATACCGGGAACAGTTAATATCTTTAAATCTTTAAAAAGAGGTTTACATGAAGTCAATGGTGGCACATCACAAAGATCGTTGAACTGTCAGGGAAATTAATTGTTAACTAAATTGACTATGGCTGTTATTCGAAACGAATTTCGGTTTATTTATTTTTCTCAGATTCGAAATTTATAAGAAAAATGTAACCTAAAATAGCATTTCATTTAAAAAACTAGAAATCTATTTTAGTAAAAGAATATTATTTAATGATCCGTTCTCTTTGCAGCCCTACACTACAAATGTTGCGCAGACGCAGAACAAAACGTCTTCATTACTTTGTCGTTTTATCTTCAACTAATTATCCGTACCCAATGCCAAATACTAAGACAATGCTAACTATTTAGTTTTATTTAGTCGCTTTTAGTCTATTTAGTTTTACATAATGTCTAGACTGAGACTGACGGGCTAAACTTAGTCGCGCTCATCTGGACGCATTCCTTAGCCCAGTTTTAGACCACCCCGAGGAGCTTTAACCGGCTTCTAAAAGGAGGAGGTTCTCAATTTGTTTGGCCTAAATGTCAGCGATATTTTTTTTTATTTGATAGATATCGTATTTAAAATACACCTATTCTGATGAACAGATTTAGACGAAGCTTTGCAGAGAACTCACTAATAACAAACCAGAAAGTCAAAGTCAAAGTTTTTATTTGTTTATAGATAGGTGTAATAAAAATGAAACTTATAAAAACTAAAATCCAACTACGACAAAAGACATCACAGACAGACTAATTAAAATCCGGGGTCACACGTAATCTACACGATTTATGCCCTAACACGTTTATACCTTTTTTGTTGTATTTGGGTTTTAGTTTTCATAAATTTATTTTTATTTAAATTATTTTGCAGTTATAATATATATATAATATATATGTATGAAATTTGCTCCTCGAGCCCTTTCATTTGATACCCAATATGACAATAAAAAACCGGCCAAGTGTGTGTCGGACCACACACAATAAAGGGTTCCGTAGTTAGAATGAATTTATCGTAAGAACAAACTTAGAATATATGGGAGAACATGTTTTTGCAACCGCAAATTTAAGTTGGTCGATTATTACTGGTAAACTTGTAAATCCCACTTAAGTGTGATAGTTTTCCTTTCATCATCATCATCATCAGCCTATAACGTTCCCACTGCTGGGCTCCTCTCAATGAGAGGGAGTGGGCTATAATCCACCACGCGTGCCCAGTGCAGATTGGTAGATGTCACATGTCTTCGAATTTTTGGTTGTAGGACATGCCGGTTTCCTCACGATGTTTTCCTTCACCGTTTTGAGAGCAGTGGTGATGAAATAAATTACGCAAAGTAATGCGCCTGTCTGGGTTCGAACCCACGACTTACTGTTCGTAAGTCAGGGCCGCCACCACTGGGCCACCGCTGCTCTCCTTCCCTTCTTTGGAGTTCTTGAGTCTTGAGTTTTGAGTCTTCTTTTTCCCTTTTTTTCTTTTCTTTTTTTTCCCTTTTTTTTCTTCTTCCTTTCTTTTGAGTTTTCCTTTAAACTTCGATATTATATAAATACTAATGCCGTGACATTTGAATTTCTAACTACAACTGTTTAGTTGGTAGAGGGGGGGACACTTGACTCTAACGAAAATTGGTACTTTAAAGCTTGATAAGTCACGAACGGTTTACTTAATCAAAAAACGGTCTTCGCAAACCCCTAATATTTTTAAAATACCTATCCAACGATATCCTACACTATGGGAAGGACGAAAAAAAAATATCATCTCCACTTTATATGTAGGGGGGGTAGCCTAAATAACTCTTTTTTTTTTTTGGCGTCATTAACTTGTATACTCATGCCAAATTACAACTTTCTAGTACCAATATTTTTTGAGCTAAACCACGGACAGACAGACAGACAGACGGACATGGTGAATCTATAAGGGTTCCTTGTTGACTACGGAACCCTAAAAATGAAAAAAAAAAGTCATAACTATGTCCTCTAGAGGGCGCTATATTGAATTTAATGTGACGTTACATAGCCTATACGCTTCCAACGATACCTCATTTGTCAAATTATGATCAGTAGTTTAGAAGTTATGATGAAACAGATGATCATAATACATACAGGTCAAAATCATAACCCTCCTCTTTGTTTTGTTAAAAACAAGAATAAAAATATTGTTTAGAAATCTTTTTGACCAGATTTCTAGCAATCCGTATTGAAACTGGTGCATTTCTTTGCGAACTACTATGGCACAGACAAACGAATAGACGGACCGTTTTATAACTCTCGAATTTTTACAGTCTTGGATTTTTAGTGGCATGAGGAACAGGGTGTAAAGTTCACTCATCCTCTATAGAAAAGGGAGGATCCTCTGACCAGACGGGTGTCTTGTCTGGTGGGCAACTGCCCAACGATGGATGTCGGGAATAAAAATATGCTAATCGCTCGGCAAACTCTGTTTGCGCGATGCAGGATTTTGTGCGACATCAGGTTTTTGATGCGTAGTTCGCATGTGGCAATGTAGATGCTACCACAGATTATTCAAAAGGGCCATAAGTTCGTCCCGTATCGTGCGCGGGATTCACTTTAGTTTGATGTGAGCTTGTCTGCAATCAACAACCTTTTACTGTCCATGTCCCAATTTATTTGTGGTCGACGCAGCAAATCTTTGTCTTCGATACATTTATGTAACCTAGGCTACCGTCTGTTTGTGTGTTTGGTTTTCTTCTGGCAATATAGCCTTACTTCCGTCCCTTAGAGTTCCGTCCCCAGAACCCCAGGGAAAAGGAGTTTCGTTACCCCCGTAAAGTAGTTATACTGTATCTCTTAGTACTTTATAGACCATATAATATTATGTTTTAAATAAAGTTACAGCTTTTAGATTTATAGATTCTTATTATATCGTGTCACTTACATCATGTCATTACAACCAAGTTAGAGGCCCAAGGGCGGCCTTAAAACTGACACCAGCAGTGCTATTCTGTAACCATTTCACCGTGAAAACTTAGGTGAAGTGAGCTCGGAGTGAGCTGTCAGTCCCTAGCAGCAGGTGGAATTACAGCTCACGTTCACTTCACCTAAGTTTACACGGTGAGATTATTACAGAATAGACCGGCCAGGTTAGTCACTAACCACATGAAAAGAAGGAAAAGAAGATGTTATTATCACGGCAACCTAGTATAAGTAATAAATAGACTCTAATAAATTAAATATAGGCCAAGAGGTTGGTGAAGATATAATTATAATTATGTTTGGATAAGTTTTAGATATTTTTAAGGCTGAAGTTGACCACCTTTAAAATATGCGCACCAAACATATATAAGCTCTTTTAAAAAACAGAAAATAATAAACTATTGTATTTCCGAAATGGATCATGGATATGTTGTCATAATAGATCTACTTGTTGACATAATCTACTCATTACAATGTTTTTTTTTATGGAGTTGTATTGCAATAATATGTGGTCAGCTAGCGACCTCGTCAATTATTTATTTTACCTCGATGGTCCCAGTTTATCAATTATAACTTCTAGTTACAGCTATATGTAAGCGGGCACACCCTTTATGCCTGGAGGCTTTTATTTAGATATTGTTTACGTTTAGTTATTTTTATTTCTGCCTGAGTATAGTTTTCGATGTTTTTGGTTGGTATATTTTTTGTCGTGTGCTAGCTGTCATATTATGGCCACTAATTTATTTTACTATCATTTTTTTCTAACTGAACAGACAGCTGTGCTGTTGGGGCGTTTGTTCGCCACTTCTTCTTCCCAGCTAAAGCACTAGAAAGTGGTGAAGGGTGGTGGGCGTTTTGGGGGACTGTCTTATGTAATTTTGACGTTCTGAAAGTGCGGATTCTTAGGCTATTTTGAATAAATGAAGTTTGAATTGAATTTTGTTAATAGTAAAAAAAATCGCGACGGGGAGAGCAATATTTATTGAAATAGAATAACTCACAATGATTATATTGTTAAAAAATGGAAACAAATCTCCATCTGTTGTGGATCTTATTACGTCACCTTACAGTTGACTATCTTAATATTTTCAACAATGCTATATCCTATCTTCCACTTAATAGCAAGTCACCAGATGCTCAACTCATCGGATAGTATTATCGACCAAAGAAATTATATCTCACCATTGGCATTTTACTCACTGTTTTGCCATAAGAGCCCCCTTCTGATCCTTTGTGTTCTTTCTTACTTACCAAGATATAGCTTTTACTTCAGGCTGCGCATAAATTGTAACTGCTTGCCAGATTTACCTGGCTGCATTACATGCTGGTACAGAATCTTGGGAAGATTTGGATTATCAAGAATGTTGGTGCAGACCGCATGTAGTTATAGTACTGCTGCTCGGAAGCTGTTCGGAAGGAACTGAAGCTCTGGCGCTGTAAGAATGTCCTGTAGGCGTAATGGTCTGGCTGCATATATATTTTGTATTACATGTTACAGGTTCTGGTGGTAGAGTTTTAGGCGGTGTTTCGGAATAAATACTTACCCCGCATGTACTATCGGAAAACAAAATCCCGTGAACACGATAACCACATCTGTTACCGCCCCGGTTCTACAGCGGCCGAGCGCTGCAAGCAGAAATACTCCTTACGGTGTATAGATGAACTTCTTCGATGGTATGCGCAGCGTGGGTTTTGTAGCTGTTAAGCTTAGCTTGACAGGTTTTTATTAAAAAAAAACAATATTCTCCGATATGAAAACGTAATTTTTATATTTTGATATAAAATGTATAATATCGTATAAATTGCAGGTCGTCAATCAATTGTGGTTTTGGATCAGTGTGGGGTCTATTTTTGTTTTTATTTCTATCAAATTTTCAATGAATTCATTTACGCTTTCATTAACCAGTACCCTAATTGCGTAACACACTTCTAATCACAGTCTGAGAATTTCGAAGGATATTTATATACCATTACTTTTCTTGGAAGCTTGGCAATTTTAGTTTTTTGGTCTATTGTCACAACATTTCGAGCCTGAGCACTTTCTGTCGCCTTCGTTTTTGATCGCATTTTCGTTAAAGCTTTTGATGAGCGCGTTGCCAAACCATTACTTTTCGGTTTGAAAAATTTGTATGCTCAACGACGTAAATAACGCAGTGACAGGTTGCACTGTCAAAATGAAAGCTATTGTGAGCAATTTGTCACTGTATGTGTGTAACGCAGCAATCCTGCAGTTTTTCCTCTTTTGCTTCTTTGCTACGATATCATCTCAAACGAGTAGTATTGAAATTGACTCCATGTTGCTCAATAGTTTGTAATCATCTAAATTAAGATAAAAATGAACGAAATATTTTCTTAAAAGGACTGTTTATATGGTATGGTGTTTTTACATTTGTAAAACTGAATCATCGTGACTAGTCGTTGCACTGGCAAAGAGGAACGGATCTTGATCAACAGTCTGAATTCCATGGCTTTTTTCCAGAGAAATCAACGTGTTAGCAGATACACTTGACCAAAGCAACGGTGGGTATGAGGTTGACAAGTCTAAAGATCTGATTAAGGTTTCAGATTTGATATTCCTCACAGATTGTATGAACCCTTTCGTCACCGGTACTTTACATAAATTAACTCTCTTAGTACTTTTTCCTGATCCACATGACCCACACGAGCTGGTCTTTGACGGCTTCTTCTGTGGTAAGTCGTAAGCACGTCCCTTTACAATGACTGTCTCCGTTTCTTCAACAATGCTACCATCTACCTCTTTATATCTTTTCACTCTTGTCGTTTTACTCTCTATTATGCCCGCTTTTGGACTTTTTGTCTTTCCGCCTTTTGGTACTACAATAATTTTAAATGAGGTATTGCTTTTACTTCTTACCGCGCATAAACTGCAACCACTTTCTGCAGATTTCGATTTTTCTGGAGGTACAGTTTTATAAGATTTGCATGAACGTGTTGATGGTTTTTTATGGACGCAAGTTAATTCAGTACATAGTGTATCAGAATCTTCTGTAGATCTCGAATTGCAAGAATGATGCGATTGCTGTTTTTCAGCAAACTGGCCCCATGTAGTTGCAGTATTCTGTTCAGAAGGAACAGAAGATCCGGCACTGCAAGTTTTTTGCGAAGGTGCATGGCTGCTGGTTTTTGCACATGGACATGCTGGTGGAGTTTGCGGCAGAGTTTTGGAACAAATGCTTCTCCCACTTTCCGAAGGGCGTCCCTTATAGCTGTCAAGCTTGGCTTTGGTAGTTTGACAGTGTTTATAAAATGTCTCAATGCTATCCGATATTAATGCGCCATCTTTATATTTTGATATAAAAGCAATAATATCGTTTAGATTTATTAGCAGGTCACCAATCACTTGTGGTTTTGGTTCATTGTGGGGATCTATTTTTGATTTTATTTCAACGCAATTTTTTATGAATTCCTCTAAGCTTTCATTTACTAGTCCTTTGGCTTTTGCTTCTTTACTTAATACTATGCTGTAATCAATTCTGTTCAAAAGTTTTTCTATACTGGAAACTGAAGGTAGTGGTCCTCCTCTGCATGATTTTAGATGGTCGAGCTTATCCTTAAATTCTTTACAACATGCCTTAAAGCTGGTTACAGTATTAGCAGATAGATCGGTTTTTTGTACAATAGATGTAATTTTTTCCAAACTTGTGACTTGATCTTTCAAACGATCTAGTTTTTCTCTAACTATTTTCTGAGATTTGAACTCCTGTATTTTAATTTTAACAGATTTACAACATCCTAAGAAATCTTCTACACTTTTAGACAATAACCCTTCACATTGATAGTTATTAGTCATGCAAATAACTTCATCAACATGTATTTCTAATTGTGCTAAACGACTTTCGGACATTGACTGCAAGTCCAATGGTTCAGAGGCAGCCGTTACATCACTTTTTACTTGGAGTTGAGGTTGGGGCTGGGGTTGGGGTTGGGGCTGGGGTTGGGGATTCATAATGTAATCTGGTATCTCCGTCTTCATCTGGCATTTTGCCATCAAATTCATAGCAGTTTCAAAACCTTCAGGTTTCGGTGTGTTGAAATCATCAGTTTGCACAGGTTTAGGTGTTTCATGTGCGCACGAGCTCAAAGTTCTTCCAATTTCCATACATTTTGTACATACTCTATCTTTGTTCGGACTTGCACTAAGTTCAATAAGTTTTTTCAACTGAACTTTCAGCCGTCCCAGGTCACATATAGTTAGCCCAACATCCGTTTGTGGTATCGCTGTCAAAAATTTTGATTATGTCAATATATTTAATTATGTACTTCTGATATCATTACTGAGTAAACCCTTAATAAAAAATCATAAACGAGTATTACACATGATAATGTATTTTTGTTAATCTAAATAATTAATAATATGTAACAAAAACCCTTGTTAATACCTTGTAGCGACGAAAACACATACATACTTACAAAAAAAACATATTTAGAAATTGTAACCCAATGGTTACAATATCTAAAATTTGTTTTTTTCCTGCCCATTAGCCAGCCATAGCAGAATATAATATTCCTCTCACAGAGCTGTAATAGGTAGCCATGTAACAGATTACGTGTTGTTAAACCGTACTCTAAACTATAGCAAATAATTAAACAGAAATACATAAAAGTTTTGGTGGCACTGAAACCCCAGCGGCGTACTTACAAAACAATGTTTATCTTTTGACCTAGGTTTTAAACCGCGAGCCATTTTTGAATTTACAACTTTACATCATACATCACATCATCAGCAGTCCACTGTTAGACAGAAGCCTCTCTAATTGCACGCCATACAGCTCGGCTATCTGCTACTCTTATCCAGCTGTTAGCAGTCACCCTTTTTTTTTTTTTTTGGGTGGGAAATCATCAAATGACGTCTCCCGCTCTGGGTGGAGCAGGAGGGCGTCTGACACGCCCTCTTACTGACTAAAACCCACCCGTGTTCCTTCTGTTGCCTGTGCAATGCCAGGGGGCCACGGTATCCCTTTCGGACTTTTCCGCAACCCCGGCAGGCAATGGTCTCATCGGACCCCTTCACTTGCTGACATCTCTTTGAGGCGCGCGTGGAATACTACGCGCCGTCGACCCGGGCCTGGTCCTTACCGGACGGCGAGCTACCCATTGCTCACCGTCCGCAAGCCCGCGCCTACGGTGGCCGGGAATCGGCAATCGATTCTCGACGCCCAGGGCGTCTCCTCCTGCGGCGGCTAGGGGCGTGAGGGCGCGAAATTTGCCTCTCCCTCACGCGCTCCGCCTCCTCCTTCGCGAGCATTACTGTTAGCAGTCACCCTGCGAAGATCATCGCTCTACCTAGCCTGAGGGCGTCCTACCTTGCCAATTCGCGGTCTTCTCTCGAGAATATGTCTACCTCAACGGTTATCGGTACTACAGCTAATATGGTCGGCCCATTGCAACTTCAGCTTGCTTATTCTATGAGCTATGTCGACAACTTTGGTTCTCTGCCGGATCACCTCGTTCCGGATTCTATCCCTCAGAGAGGTTCCAAGCATAGCTCGTTCCATATCTCAACCGAACCGAATTTATGGATCAGCCGTACCGTGAGTGTCCATGTTTTGGCTTCGTAAGTCATAACAGGCAGAAAGCACTGATTGAAGACTTTAGGCTCTGTGGAATACGTGATGTCTTCTACTCGACGAAGCTTGCCAAATGTTGTCCAGCCCAGCTGAATTCTTCTGTAAGCTGGCCCTCTCAAAGCTGTTCGTACCAAACTGCAGAGTTTACCTGAGGTAAAAGTATTCCAGAACAACCTCAATAGCTCCGTCATTGACAGCCGTCGGTCTCGGAGTGGCGTGTTCGTTGAACATAACCTGGGTTTTTTCCAAGTTCATCCGGAGACCAATGCATACAGAAGAATCACCTAGGCCATCCAGCATCTGCTGCAAGTCATGCAGCAATTCAGCCAGTATGACGATGTCAAATGTCAAGTGGGAGATGTACTCACCGTTGATGTTAATGCAGCGTCCTTTCCAGTTCAGCGTCTTAAAAATATCTCTCCAATGCGTTAGAGAACAATTTCGGGGAAATTAAGTCCCCTTGTCTCACCCCTTGAACGCAGGGGGATGTTGGGCGATGTTCAGTTCGCGGGTCCTGAGTTCGAACTCGTCATTGTTTTCGCCAGTCGACTTGGCATCGCTGCAGGGACTCTAAAAAGAGCAAGTCTCGATAGATTCAAAGCCTTCTTTCTCATAGTTCACAAATGCAAGACAGGGACCGATCATACTCTTCGGACTTCTGTATAATTTGCCGCACTGTGTGGATGTGGTCTATGGTGCTGTATCCTCCTTGAAATCCGGCCTGCTCCGGTGGCTGAAACACGTCGTTGCTTCGCGCTAGATGATTCGTGACGAATCTTGAAAAAAAAAACATATATACCTACGTGGCTTAGGAGCGAAATGGGTATGTAATTCGTTAAAAGAAACTATACTCCTTCGCCACGCTTCTAGAATTCTCCCAGAGAACAGGACAGAGCTGAAGAATCGAAGCTCTTTCAAGACAGGAATTCCTCCCAATTTTAGGAGTTCGGTCTTAATCCCGTTGTCACAAGGGGCCTTTCCATAGCCGCCTCGATTTCATATAGGCTGACTTCTTGTAGGTCTTCGGGGAAATCAATATGCCTCAGGATTTGGCCAACTTCATCAGGTGGCTTCGCCCTAGTGACTGTACCTTTGACCCACGGTTTTACTCAATCGCTTTCTAAAGAGCGTGTATAGGAGCGTCAAAGGTCGCGTCGTACCAGTACCGTACTATTTTTGTTAAGTGCCTATTATTCTGACGAAGTGATAGATGGATTTTCACGCCGTTCCGTCCTACGCTCCAGAGTCTCTTCCGTAAGTTTTAATAAAAAAATTGAGTCTAGATTGTCAATTTTGTATTAGGAACTAGCTCAATTGGAATAAAGTTCGAAATTAAAAAATGGCTTAAACCTCGGACTGAAGTTAGAACTCGTTTTATAATAAAACCCGAAAGCAACTAGCACTTAGTATTTTTTTTATTGATTTTCCAAATGGAATAAAATCGAACGAAACGCAGCAACAGAAACAACAGGGTTTTTCTTACATATTCTATACAGTTATCTAATTGCGTAACACATTTTCGTAAATTATTAAGACTAATCTGTTTCATTTTGACAGTTCAACAACATTCATTGCGTTATTTACGTTGTAGAGAAGATTTTTTTTCGAACTTATGAAGCAATCGATTAGCAATATCTTTCAAAATGATTCAGATTGTGATTGATCGTGTATTACGCAACAGGATGCACTGTCATTTAAAATCGGTTATTCTAAAAGTTGGCAACGTCGCAAATTGCTGTCAAATTTGAATTTACCTGTTTTGATTAATTTGGCAATATTACTGCATGGAAATCCTAACTAATAATATTATAAATGCGAAAGTGAGTTTATTTGTTTGTTTGTTACGCTTTCACGCTAAAACGGCTGAACAGATTTGGATGAAATTTGGACA
Source organism: Xanthia togata (assembly GCA_963853775.1). Lineage (NCBI taxonomy): Eukaryota > Metazoa > Arthropoda > Insecta > Lepidoptera > Noctuidae > Xanthia > Xanthia togata. The sequence continues at coordinate 10,052,024 of OY970816.1, forward strand.
TGGGTAGATGAACTGGAGAAGGACATAGGACCTTTTATTCCAATATTCCCACAGGATTGAGACTTATGCGGGTGACACTGCGTGGCGCAGCTAGTATGAAATCTAGTTTCCTAGACTGGCTTCTTACTTTAATTCTTAGTTAACAACTTATCCCTAAATTTTTGGTAAAAATTAAGAAAAATTGCATTTTTTGCAAATTGTGATACATTATTCTAGGTTATATTGTCAATTTAATGGAAAAAAAGGCAAAAAGAAGAAATTTTTATTTTTTTTATCTTAAAGATAAAAAAATAATAATCTGAGTTACTACCATCGACGCGAATCACAAAATCACAGCGATTTGGCATGCTTAAAATTTAAATCACTTTGAGGAATGGCCGCCCACGATCTACAAGTCAAAAAGTTGTTGCACGGCATCCATATTCAGCAGAGCTCTTCTTTGGAGCATATACCATGCTCAATTGGGTTGAGGTCTGGCAATATTTGTGAAATCAGCCCGTAATACACTAAATACTTGAAAGAAATTATTAAAAAGTTAAGTAGCAAAATTAGAACATCGTCTTGGTTCACCCTGAAAACTTGGAACAGTTCGACTTAATTTTAACTTCACGGTCACGTCATGATCTTTAACATGTCCCAATAAAGTGCCATAATCAACTTTACTAGGGAGCGGGGCACCTTTTGCAGTTTTCACCGTGATACAATAGCGTTTCAATAAGGATATTCCATGAACACCAAAGCACATTATATATACATTTTAGAATGTGGATATAACTAAAAAAAAATGCAAGGCAATAATGTTTTTCATGACGCAAAATATTTTGCGTTGTATCGTGAGAAGTATACAATTGACGCGGACAAGCACCTTGTCCCGTATTTTGTGCTGTGTGGCGGTCACGCCGCGTGCTCTGTGAGTGTAAGTGCACGTTTGTATCGATATAAGTAACGACAGTGAAAGAGATTAAAACAAGTTGAAGATGAAAAGTGTATTTCTATCAGCGAAATCTTCTAGTGATTATTTCCATAAGTCAGATAAGAGAGACAGATTTCTTGTGTTAAGTTATGAAATCTAGTTGATTTTTCTCATCACTATTACCGTTAATATAATATTATATCAATGTAGTGCGGAATGGCAAAATGTTTCTCATGAAATCAGAGCGTCACATTTGTGCATGTTCAATCAATCTGCCTAGCCTTGTCCCAACTATATTGGGGTCGGCTTCCAGTCTAACCGGATGCAGCTGAATACCAGTATTTTACATGAAGCGACTGCCTATCTGACCTCCACAACCCAGTAACTGGGTAATACGATATCCCTTGGCAAGACTGGTTGTCAGACTTTCGGGCTTCTGACGACTCGTAATGACTGTCAAAGATCCACGAATGACAGCCGGGACCAACGGCTTAACGTGCTTTCCGAGGCACGGAGGAGTCTCGGTATGTAAAGATGGTCACCCATCCACAGACCATCCCCGGCAAGCGTAGCTTAACCTGATGGATCGACCCGTGCGGCAGTTATTACTTAGCCACGAGCTCCTCACATTTGTGCATGTTATTCGAATTTAAAAAAAAACTGTCTATGGGGCATAAAATATATTTGCCACGTTAAAAAAAATATCCTAAAATTTTCGTTGAACTTTTCCTTATTAAGTATAGTAAGTGATGTAGTCAAATAACGACGTACGATGAAAAGAAGAAGGCATGAGTTTATATATTGTAGTCAAATAATGCTCCTGACGCACCTGGAGTTACTCAACACTGACAGCCTAAGCAAGTTTTAAGGTGGATTATAAAAGAGACCCCCCACTCTAAGAGCACAATATCATTGAGTATATTAGGGTTGGTATCAGTAAGGGCTCGATCACACGAGGACAATTCTTGTTTATTGACGAATCGTCTTTAAACAAGAATGTGGCCCTTCAAAATGGTTGAGCTAAACGGTGCTGATCCATGCGTCATGTTCGTGAACGGGCTGCCACGGCTTATTTTAATTTTTGAATTGTTTTTGTCTTTTTATTACGGACGCTTTTTATGTGCACGTCTTTCTACATTGTTTTCACATGTATAATTTCAACATGAATGATGTAAACGATATTTTGTAAGATTTTTTTTTAAAGAGTGTCCGTGAAGTTTCTTGCCCGTACTTCTCCATAGGAACCTACGCTTTGGAATGGGCAACTAGCTTCATATTTTTGACTGACCGACCCCTTGACAATTCAAAAGTGCCTGTAAATGGTTTAATTGAAATAAATGCTTTGAGTTTGAGTTTGGTGGTAATGGTTTTTAAAATATGCCCATCTTCACACGCATCATGAATCGTGAAAAATTACGGACATTTCTTAAATCACGTTCGTCAAAAACATGAATCGTGATTTTTTTGTGACGGAGCCGCTGAAGTTCTCGTCCAAGACTGAACTCTGAATCATGCAATGTGAACATGCATCCGTCATGACTTCATGACGTATCATTTTTTTTTACGAATCGTCAATCACGGGTCCCGGGTGATGAGCTGTAAAGGCACCGGTTTGAAAATATCGGAAACTGAGGTTAGGCAACGTAAAGACAACCGAAGGAACACGGGTGGGTTTTAGTCAGTAAGAGTCTGACACGCCCTCTCGCTCCACCCAGAGCGGGAGAAGTGATTTGATTGATTTCCCACCAAAAACAAAAAACAGCAACAATATTAACATTATAACTCGCTGCATAACTGAGTGATTTAAATTAAGAACCTCACCAAAAAAATTCTATGAAATCTATTACCAAAAAAATCTGTATGAAAATCGAAAAGCTTTTTATTACATATCTTGCAGAATCCTTCGTTACGCACAGGATTCAATATAGCGCCTGTAACATAAGACATTATTTTATCCCCTTGATAAATAATCAACTATTAATATTACTTTTAAGTATTGTTATTGCAGTAACTAAGTGCCCTTTCGGGTCTTTAGTGCACATTCTATGAATGATGTTCTGATTTTGCCACATTACTTCTTCTTAATCCTTACTTTCAAGTGTTTACGCTAAATTTATTTTTTTGCTAACTGTACTCAAAATTTCTTGGAGCGCGGTGGAACCAAAATATTGAAATATTTAATTGCTAAAAATTCTTGGAGCGCACTGGAATCAATGTATGAACATAAAAAATACGAGAACAATTATGTCGGAGTCAGCTTCCAATCTAACCGAATGCAGCTTTTACATGGAGTGACTGCCTATCTGACCTCCACAACCCAGTTACTGGGCACGATACACGTTGGTAACCCGTAACGACTATCAAAGATCCACGAGTGACAGTCGGTACAAAGGCACGGAGGGCTCTCGCCGGTATGTAAAGATGGTCACCCATCCTCTGACCGGCTTAGGCAAACGCAGCTTAATCTAATCGATCGACCTGTGTGGCTGTTATTACTTAGCCATGAGCCCCTCGAGTTTATATTATAATATTAACTTCTACTCGTGACTTGATACGCGTAAATTGTTTTGTTCCTCTGTCCCACCCCACCACAATCACATCGCCCACCCACGCGTTTTCTTCGTTTTCGCTTAGCGTTCTTTCGAACTTTTACCTCGGCTCCTAGGGTCTTAGCGTGTTTATAAAAAGCTTATATCCTTCCTCAAGAATTGGGCTATGAAATGCAAATAATTTTCCCAATCCGTCTAGTATTTCTAGAGATTAACGCGTTCGAACAAACAAACAAAAAACTTCAGCCTTATTAACAGTTTATATGTAGATAAACGGGGTACTAATTAGTAGGTAACACATAAGTCATACTATCACTTCTTATAAAGAATACATAGAATTATATTTTGCCTTGTAAAGCAATCAAGGACAGTACCCGGACATTAATGGCAAAGAGTAAAAGAAACTGTTACACAACACAACACCAAAATCCATAGCTGGTCTGTTTGTAAAAGTCCTTATTGATGCCAGGGTAACGGCCCTGATCTTACCAAACTTTCTCTTAATTAATCTACCTACGTACTGTCAGGGAAATTTTTTGTTAAGGAAATTGACACCCTGCGTCAATTTGCAGTGTTTAGCTAACAATTACCAAAGTTCCAAATGGACAACTTGTGAGTTGATTTTATGGACAATATAAATATTAGTTAATAAATTGGTAGTTACTCGTAATTTGCTAGGCAATTAATTTCCATGGTAGCAGATATTGCTCCGAACCGCTGTGCGAGAGGAGATCTTATCATATCCTCCTAACCACGCTTAGACCATCTTTAATCAGTGTTGCCACTATCACAGCACGCTCACAATCTCACTCGGCTAGTGAGTGGGTGTTGGTCTCAGACCTAACCAGGCCAGACTTAATGAGGGAGTTTCCTACTTAGCTTTTTAACAATTCATTCTTTGATCCACTCAAAGCTGTGTGTCCTGTTCTCTCCTCAAATTACCGTACCGTGGATAACTCTGCTTGCACGATGTAGGATTGTCGTGACGTCAGGTGCAATGTGAAGTTCGTACTTATCTGGCGTCATAGATGCCGCTTCAGTAGCCCGACCCACTAAGATGACAAGTTCCCAAGGTCCCATCTATCCTTACTATACTACCGCGTGTGTCAATATGTTTATTTTCTTTGATCTCACCATATTTTAGCACCACGCCCATAAACGATCAAATAAATTGACAAAACGTGGTCGAACTTTTAGAGCGACTGTGAGCGTGAGTTTGATAAAAATCTGGATTCACGGCGTGTTTGACAATTTTTTTTATGGTTAGCGAATTTATTTGTCCAATATATCTGTGATTGCCAAAACGATCGTCGCGACACAGTAAGTACACAGTCTTTATCAGGCATAGAGAATGAACTGAGCATTAGCCACACAAGAGTGACCACTCTATAGAAAGAGGCACAACTGAATACGGAAAAATCAGTTCATTCTCTGTGTCAATGGTATTTATAGACTACAGGCAAGTTTGACAAGCAGCTTTTTGGTTTGTACCATCGTTCAATGAAAGACAATCATAATTACCATTACTGAATCGTTTACCTACAGGAGGGCAAGTCGTGAATTTATTCCTCTATTACTGTGACTTGTAATTAGTTTTTTTTTTTGCCTACGGTTCCATCGGGATCGTTCAAGTTACCCTATTTTTTTATACTTTCCCTTGAAATAGCCTAAACTGTGTTTCGTACTGATTTTATTGACGATAATCGGTATTCCTTTGGTTTATCTTGTTCTGGCGGTCGTTCGGTGATTTGCTGCGTTTTGGCGGCTTGCAAGAGCTGTCATATGAGAGCATTAATTTTGGTCTGACAGGTTAGAAGGACAAGATAACTCCTTGATTTTACATTTGGATATTAAAGGAAACTTACGTTCATTTTCCAGATGCTCTGCCAGTCTTACTACTTCATTAACGTGTTTCATGAGAAGTTGCAAAGGATCTAATTTGGGAGGCTCTAGGATTATTATTGGTGTAGGTTTTGGTTCAGCTATTGGTGCAGGTTTTGATTCAGGTTTCGGTTCAGGTTTTGGTGCAGGTATTGGTGCAGTTATTGGTGCAGGTATTGGTTCAGGTATTGGTTCAGGTATTGGTGCAGGTATTGATACAGCTTTTGGTGCAGGTTTTTGTTCAGGTTTTGGTTCAGGTTTTGGTTTAGGTGTTTTGGGTTCTTCTTCTTCTTCTTCTTCTAATTCTGGCTCGTCTTTCATTATTTCTTTGTTTTTATACTTCAGTTGCTTGAATCTTTTCAATCTGAAGGACTCCTCTCTTTCCATTTCATCCAGTTCGGACATGACGTATCTCATTGTTATAATTATCCTTGGTATTATGCATCTCGATAGTACATTCTGTTTCCTGTAAATACAAACCTCTTGTTTAAATTCTGAATTTTTCTTTTATACATATATCCGCTGAACTCAAGCTTTCTTACCATATCTTAAAACTTTATATTTTTTTATTGTTTATTATTAAGATATTCAATATAATATTAATACTTTATTTTAATAAATGTTCTATGCATTTCAACTCAGTAAATTTGCTTGGCATTATTTTTATTTACTTATATCTTTTGATTGATTAATTTTGAATGCAATACATGATGATGAATAAGACATTGACAAACAGGATGACATGACATAATGAATAAAAAAACATGTAAGTTGAAACAAAGAGGCCACATACATATAACCTCACCCACCCACCTCAGTCCAAAATCGTCTAATCTGGATTTGGTTGCGACTTGCCAAAAGCAATAAAATTGAACTTGCAAGGGAATTAAACGCGATATCTGCGTGTCACTGATTATTATGTACGCACTAAGTAGGATACACGTATTCTCAAACCCACTTTTACATCCTCTGTGGGTTTTTTTTTTCATTATTTATTATCGAGGAGTATTTAATAAATAATTTAAAAAACCCAATTTAATGAATTTATAATAACATACTAACAACAATCCTGTTCTTCGGTTAGCACTTTCAAGATGTTGTTGGAGCTAGGCTCTCGGTTAAAGATGCGGTCTTTTTGTGGACTTCTGTGTTGTGTAATTAAAGCTTTTATCATTCAAAAAATGTGTTTTTCTAATGAATTTAAGGCTTATACTTAACAAATAATAAAAATTCGTGACTGTCCCTAATAATATGGCAACCCACTGTAAATTGGAATCAACGTGTAGCGGTTACACCGCCACATACGAACTACGCATCAAAGACATGACGTCACACAAATCCTGCATCGCGCAATTAGAGTTTACCGCGCGAACGACATAAATTCAAAAGTCATTTATTCAAACTAGGCTGAGAATCAGCACTTTTCGAACGTCAAAATTACATAAGACAGTCCCCCAAAACGCCCACCCTTCACCACTTCCTAGTGCTTTTGCTGGGAAGAAGAAGTGGCGCAACAAACTCCCCAGCAGCACAGCTGTCTGTTCAGTTAGAAAAAAAAATAAAAAATGATTCTATACAACAGTATGCAAGACAATTTACAATATGCAAAAAATAATTTAAATTAAATAGCTATAATTAATAGCCATATGACAGCTAGCACACGCCAATATACCAACCAAAAGCATCGAGAACTATACTCAAGCAGAAATAAAAATAACTAAAAGTAAACAATATCTAAAAAAAAAAGAAAAAGCCTCCAGGCATAAAGGGCGTGCCCGCTTACATATAGCTGTAACTAGAAGTTACAATTGATAAACTAAACTAGGACCATCGAGGTAAAATAAATAATTGTCGAGGTCGCTAACTAACCACATATTGCAATACAACTCATAAAAAAAACATTGTAATGAGTAGATTATGTCAGCACTAAATTAAAATAAAATTAAAATAAATTGACTTATAAAGTAAAATTATAAACAATTATATAAACTCATATAACCTGTCAGTAGGTAAACTAATTCTGGAGAAAGAACATTTAAACATTGTCTTGAGTTAATCACAGCGACCATCTATTCTTATCATTTAAGTAGTCGTTGATAGAATAGTATGCCTTTGAACAAAGGTTGGACTTTAATTTAGTTTTAAACGCATTAAAAGGCAAATCTAGCAAAGAAGAGGGTAGCTTGTTATAAAAGGTTATACCAAGCCCAACAAATGAGTTATGAACCTTATGAAGCCGGTGAAAGGGAGCACGTAGTTTATCCTTACTTCTTGTGTTAACATTGTGAATATCACTGTTTTTAGTGTATAAGTGTATATTTTGCCTAATATATAAGATGTTGGCGAAGATGAATTGTGATGCCACTGTGAGAATACCGATATCTTTGAAAAAATCTCAGAGAAACTCTGGCACCTAGCTGGTAAATTGCTCGAATAGCTCGTTTTTGGAGGACAAATATATTTTGAATATCTGCAGCTTTGCCCCACAGCAGAATACCATAGGACATAACGCTATGAAAATAACTAAAATAGACTAACCGAGCTGTATCAACGTCAGTGTATTGTCTTACTTTTCTGACGGCGTAGGCGGCCGAACTGAGCCTTCCCGCTAGGCTCGATATATGTTGGCCCCACTGAAGTTTGGCATCTACTGTTATGCCCAGAAAAACTGCCGAGTTTACAGTTTCAAGCACCTCTTTATCTAAGACGATGTTGGGTCCTAGATTTCTAACATTTGGAAGGGCAAACTTTACACATTTCGTTTTTTTGGCATTGAGAACTAGGTTATTTGTCGTAAACCAATCCGTAACCATTGATAGTGCACTGTTTACATCGTCAAAATCTTGTCTATTCCTGTCTACTTTAAAAATAAGAGAGGTATCATCTGCAAACAGTACAACTTCACAGATACCCTTTAAATAGAATGGTAAGTCATTGATATATACTAAGAACAAGAATGGACCCAGTATTGAGCCTTGAGGTACACCTAACTGAACTGGTAGCCCGGAAGATTTTACACCATCAACATCTACACATTGCGACCTATTATTTAAATATGAATTTAAAACGTTGAGAGCTTCGTTTAGCACACCATAATGACGCAGTTTACGCAAAAGCGTGTCATGGTGCACGCAATCAAAGGCTTTGGAGAGATCACAGAAAACTCCAATAGCATTTTGAGAGTTCTCCCATGCGTTAAATATGTGTTTCAGGAGAGCAACACCCGCATCTGTAGTCGAACGACCCTTTGTAAAGCCATATTGTTCATTATGAAGGAGGCTATTTAAATTAAAATGTCTTAGCAACTGCTTGAGTATTAATTTTTCAAATATTTTGCTGAATGCTGGTAAAATAGAAATAGGCCTGAAATTGCCAACGTCATTTTTATTACCTGATTTAAATAATGGTATAACTTTACTACTCTTCATGAGGTCAGGAAAAGTTCCTAAATCAACACATTTATTAAAAGTAACAGCTAGATAGGGGGCTACGATGTCTATTATATTACTCAAAAGTTTAATGGAGATTCCCCAGTAATCACCAGTGTTTTTAGACTTGAGTGTGTTGAAAACATTAACTACATCACGAGGCGTTACATGTTCGAAGCTAAATAAGCGACTACTTTTAGACACACTACTAAACAAAAGGTTTTCAGCTTTCGATGGGGACGAATTTAAGGAGCGAGTCGTAGTTATAGGTATGTTGGCAAAAAACTCATTAAACGCCTCAGCTACGTCAGCTGCTTTAGTAAATAATTTATTATCGACCATAATCTCAAGTTGTTTATCTTGCTTAACCGATTTACCCGTTTCATTGTTAATAATTTTCCAAGTGGTTTTTACTTTATTATTGGAATTTTTAATTGTATCGCTTAAAAATTTAGATTTAGCAAAAACACTAACCTTTTTAAATAATTTTGAATAATTTTTGACGTACTCTAGGAAAGGAGTATCAAATCTATATTTTTTCAAACCATATAACTCGTATAGTCTCGCTCTACTTTTATAAATACCCGGAGTGGCCCATTGATTAAAGCCAACGGAGGTACCATTAATGTCAATAGTTTTAGTCTTGAAAGTAGATTGGTACTCTTTTTGCACAACATCAAAAAGGGCTGCATACATTTCATTAGGATTCTCGTGTTCTATTATAGATGGTGTTATTCTATGAGCTATATTATTTTTAAATTTATTGCAACGACTAGCTGTATATGGCCTACATTCTATTTTATGCGGCTTTTTATGTAATGGCATGGGGAAACTAGCTAATAAACCACAGTGGTCAGACGTTAAGTCACTTAACACTAATTTATTTTTGGCATCACAATCACTAAATATATTATCAAGACAAGTTGACGAAGATGCCGTGATCCTAGTAGCTTCAAAAAACAAGTTAATTAAATTATAAGACCTAAACAGATTAAGAAGTCTAATACTTAATGGAGTAACATCTAAAATATTAATATTAAAATCTCCACATAAAATGATACTTTTATTACTTGATTTTAACCTATTGAGCGAATCCTCCATTACCGATTCAAAACTAATAAAATCACCAGAGGGGGGTCGATAAACGCAAATTATAATGTATCGCTCGAGTTCAACACAAGACAACTCAATAGTGCGCTCGATGGAAAGATTAACTAAATCTAAACGTTGTTTACATTTCAACTTGTTTGAAACAAGAACCAAAGATCCACCGCGAATGGCGCTTTTTCTTACAAACGCACTTTGTACAGTAAAATTCTCATCATTAATAAACACCACTTCATGTTCTTTCAACCAGTGTTCAGTCAAACATAACACCTGAACATCATAGTTCTCCATAAATAAACTTAATTCTAGCTCTTTGCTGGACAAACCCTGCATATTTTGATGAACAACGTTCAATATATACGGCTCATCCGTTGTCGCTCCTAATAGTTTAAACTACTAGGCGTATCAAAAGTAGTGTTAGTACCACTACTAACAGTAATCGATGGTACACTACAGGTACCAGTGTCACTGTGTATATTGTATGCTAAAAGATTAGCAATTTGTCTTCTACAACTAGGTGGCAAATACATTGTATAATTTGTCAGTTTATAATCAGTAATGAATTGATTACAATCAAAATATAAAATAGCGTCACTGTGACGACAGGTCCTATTATAAATTAACATATTTAATTTATAAATGTGCCTATTTGTCTCATTAGACAAATATCGAGAATAAGGCAAGGCACAGAAAATAAATTTACAATTATTAGTTTCATTGAGACATATATAAGACTATCCGACATTAACCGTCGGGCAGTCGGCCCGCCAGACACAACACCCGTCTGGTCGGAGGATCCTCCCTTTTCTATGGTGGATGAGCGAAATTTACACCCTGTTCCTCATACCTCCTAAAAACGTATTTCCCAACGTCCTCATTCAATCAATACCGAATGACGAAAGGAAGACTGTTTCTGGGAATTGAAACTCCAATCAAAGCCGCTTCAAGTGATCTTAAATCCTCCGAGCTAACTAGACGAACACAATATATCGTTACTTGTTGAAACAATTACTGTTTTTGTCTGTGACATTCAACATGTCTGAATTAAAGAAGTACGACCAGAGAATAATTATTATGAGCTACACCAGGGACAATTAAAAAAAATATGACTGTACCGGTCCGTTTGGAAATCGATCATTTCGATCTGTAGAGTACATACCTAGCTCTATTACTCCCAAAAACATTTGCAGCTTGATGCGGCTTACGTCTCACGTCGTCCGTTGTCTCGCGAGCGCGACGGCAGAAAATACAAAGCATGGGTTTTATTCATTAAATTACTCAACATTTTTATATTAAGTTGGCGCATTTTTATGTTTAGTTTGTAGGCGCCACAGATAGCCCCCTTTGCAGGGGCTGCCTTGACGCCAAGGAATCAGCCGCCCACGTTATCCTGTGTAAGGTGTGACTGCGAGGCTGTGGCTTCTCAACGGGAAGAAATCCTCGGAACAGTGAGGTCGCTCCGCGAAGCCTGTGAAGCCCCCAGGAGGCTTCTGTGCTTTTGGGCGAAGCTAGGCTGGCTCTGTTAGCCAGTATCCCCACGCACAACGGGCCAAATGAGAGTCTAAGTGCGGAAAAGGGAGTCCCATCAACATCATCATCATCATCATAATCCCTTAATTGGCTCAGGAAAATCGACATGGAAATATACGATATTCCAAAAAATTTAACATGTATTACCTACTAATAAAGTCAGTGTGTGATTTACCACTTATAGCAATATATTGTTTTACTTGGTAATCACAGTTTTCCACGAAGACGTCGAGAGGTACAAATTGTACAAGGTCCTAAATAAAATTTGGTTACATTTTAATTTGAACCTTATCACGTCGACATTGAGTTTCTAGTTTCAAAACGTGAATATGGATCTAAGATTTTGAATTCAAACTTAGTGTATAGTATATGCACAATAAATAGATGTTTTAGTTTTAACCTAATAATGAATAATTTCATTAAAGATAAAGGGAATGGGCAATGATTATTCTCAAGATTGAATTCTCAAGGATACTCTCCAAAGTATGTTTTACGAAGATACAGAGAATTTACTAACTGTGCTACAGTGAATATATGTACAAATTTCACCTACGTTAAGTATTTATCAAATTTAGAAACTAAGAGTTAAGCTACTGAACTTTTAATTAGAGATCTATTGTCAAAATTGTGATTATTTATTTATTTTCTAAGTCTATATAAGCTCTTCTTGCCTGAAACACAGGATTACCTAGTTCAGGCACGTAAGTCGTAAGAATTTAATTTAAATTGTAAGCAAAACTGTACTTATTAATTTTTATGCCATGTATTTTTTAAATTTAATAATATTATTTATTTATTTATCATATTTTGTTTAAATATTGTAATTGAAAAACCATTTCGAGGGGGGTTGCTGATCACTGCGGTCCAACACATATTCTCAGTTTATTGATATTTATGTTCAATCATGTTCATCCTTAATATGACCTTTATGACGTCATCATTCTAAAAGGAGATTGATTCCATTACTTACCTCAAAGTAAAAAAGGGAAGGTAAATGATACGGTTATATTTGCTTTCATATCGTTTCAAAAAGCAAGTTTATTGAATTTGATTTTATCATGACTCATAATGTAGAATGTAGTATAATACTTTGATGATGATCTGCTCGCACTTGCGTGGTTTTTTAATCAATTTCTGTAACATTGGATGTATATATGATAATAATTATGCTCAGGTAAATATTTTTTTTTTTAATAATAGCCCACTAATATCGGTTATAAATTCACGGACATACATAATTTTGAATAATATACCTGCTTGTACACAGCAATCTTACGGCTCTATTCAATCATAGGTAAATTGAATAGAGCCGTTTCATCTGATTATTTTGCGTATACTTACTACAAAAGATTCAAATTCGAATTCTAATACCTAAATAGCTAGATAAACGCCGGGCGAAATTTCTGCTAGCGGGAAGGGATTGTGATTTGTTTTCGTCCTATTTGATAAGAGGTCGGGTAGGTAATAGGGTTGTGTGGGTGAAATTTGTTTTTTTGCTTGCTTTATACGTCCTCTTAATGTATAAAAGTGTATTTTTCATGGCGCCGGCTAAAATCCATAATGGTGAACAAAAATTGTCAAGTACAACAATACTTAATATATATTTTACTAGCATGACATGTCGTCATTAGATTTTTATCTGTTATAAATTCCGAAATACCTACTGTAATATTATTAGAGTATTTCGGAATTTAAAATTGTCAAGTAATATTAAGTAGGTAGGTATTGTTGTACTTGACAATTTGTTTTTGTAATAATATACTAAGTATTGTAATTTATAATTTACATTTTTTTTTCATATTGACATTAGTATTGTTTATTGACATAGTCATATCATTGTTTTCACTCTGTGTAAGAAAAAGGTTTTTTTTTTTCTCTTTTTTGTTGACATTGATTTCTATTGCTATTTATTATTAAATAATTTGATTAGGAAATAAGTGATTTTTTATAACATTGTCTTTTTACTTTTTAATTATTGAGACTTGACGGGCTCGATTAGGTACTTAATTTCAAACATTTGTACGCCCTCTGCTCTGCTCGCAGAAGGAGGTGACGGCCTCCCATGCCGCTCGCTCCGTACCATGGCCGATATAGTGCTCCTCATAGCTGCATCTTGTGGGTAACCATCGAAAATCACAGCTATGTTTTTAGCAAAGTGAAAAGAACTAAAGATAAAAAGAATAACGATTGTTTTGACACAGTTCGTAAAACACAAAACACAAATAACAAAATAAGAACTGAAAATAATTAAATGTAACTGAAAACATAGCTGACGTATCCCTCCACAATGGCTCTGACTGAATCATTTAAATGCCAGGTCACCTTGTGCAGGAGGTAACAACCATCGACCACTGTGAACGCTCGTATTTCTGAAATGGTATGTTATGTATGTATGTTTTCAGTGAGTGGTGAAAATGCTGAGTAAAAGGAAGAATACGGGCCCTTGCGCATTCTGTCTTCAGTGAATGACCCTATCGAATTGTTTTAACTTTTTGAAAAAAAGCCCTTCTTTGACTGGCTGTTTCTTTGCAACCAATAGACCTAGAGTGCTTGGGTTAGGCTCAGAATAAAGATTATAAAAACGCAAACGCGTGCCAGAATTCTGCTGCTTTTCGAGCACCATGGGAGTAGCACTAGGTTTTCAGGGTTGCAAACTTGGGTTTAAACAACTCACACAACATTATAAAAAAATCGTAGTTACATGCGCGTTTGCGATGTTTGATTGCGCTTTGTCTGTTATTAACTGGGCTATGATACCGCCCCTATTTTTAGTGACATCATAAATAATTATCATTGTTACTGATACCGCACCCATTTTTTTGGAAAATATAGAGTTTGTGACTTTTTCAAAATAACCTTATATAAAACGTTTGGTTCAGCAGTAAGTAAAAAATTCATTGTAAGTCAAAAAAAAAACAATAATAGAATATGTACTTTTAAAATTCACGTCAAAATAGTAAATTTTCTTTTTTTCTTCTTCTAATAGTAGAACCTACCAGAGTGGTACCTAGCAGATTAATAGAGAAGTATGGAAGAAGAAAACATGTTGCGTTGAAAATAAAAATGATGATTTAGTAACTAGCAATAAATTCTCAACCTAAGACCTTCAACGCGTACTGCGTTGAAGGTCTTAGGTTCCAAATTTATTGCGGCTAGATGCAATGCGGCGCGCTGGTGCGGCACGCCCACATGTCTTGCGGTCTGCCGCCAATAGTACGCCGTACTCACTGCTTCTTGAAATATTGCACAAGATGGACGTCGAAGAAGTTGCTGTAGTTATTTATTTATATTATTAGTGGAAAACGTCTTCGTAAAACTTGTTGAGTCAAGACCCATTTTCTCAGGAAAGCTTGGAGGTATCAAGTTGAAATTAATATCAAATACGTAAATCTAATGTCCCGTTCATTAAAAAAAACATGCTTCTAAATCAATAAAAAAATACGCCTATTCATAATGACATATTTTGATACTCGCAAATAAATCAAAACCTACAGAGTACTTCCCATTGACTTAGAATCATGAGATTTGGCAGGAAGCGAGGTCTTATAGCACAAGTAAAGGAAAAGGTTCGAATTTTTTTAATTTGTAGTTTTATCACAAAAAAAATGTTTTTTCACCTCAGCACCTCAAACAAGCAGGTTTTGCCGTCTAAAAACAGTGAGCGAAATTCGATTTTGCTGCGAGCGTGAGACAGAGTAACTTTTTAATTATTTTTTTTAAATGCTGAAAACAGTGTTGGGTCTACTCACAAAATTCTAAAGATTTGAACTTCAATTAGTTTTGTCACTTTCACTTCGATACGAAAAAAGCGAGAGATAGAAACAAGTCGATTCGAAGTTCGATTTCAAAATTCCATACCTACCTACTAAAAAGAAACAAATAATAAAACGGTTGGATACACATAAAACCTTAAAATTGCAAATCATCTAGGTTTTATTTAAATTCTGTTTTTTTTTTAATTTTTGGAACGAAGTTCATAAGCGGCTTGCGGTAAGAGTGCAATGGCAGAAAGAAAGACGGAGTGAGATAGTAAGTGTGAATTTGGTCAAAATGAAAATCTAAGATGGCGGTTCCGACAATTTTCACATTTTTTTTATTGGGTGTCGTTTTCATAGTTTTCGAGGATGCTAAAGCCGATAGTGAGGTCAAAATGTAAATCCAAGATGGCGGCTGCAAAAAATTTCAAATTTTTCTTCATGGGTATCTTTTCTATGATTTTCAAGGTTGCTAAAGCCGACAGTGAAGTCAAAATGTAAATCCAAGATGGCGGCTGCGAAAATTTTCACATTTTTCGTCATGGGTGTCGTTTTCATAGTTTTGAGGGTGCTTATGTCAATAGTGTGGTCAAAATTCAGCCACCATCTTGGGTTTAAGATGGTGGCTGCAAAATACGAGGTGATGAAGATTATGTAAAAAAAACCCGATCCGAAAAAGGCATAATGGGACTGCAGTAACATTACAAAAGAGTATGTTTTTTATTATTATTGATAGTAGAAAAGTTATTGGTATTTAAAATTGTCATTTTTCGTTCCATAATTACCCCAAATCCATAAAAAATTTGCAAAACTCATAACTTATGACTTTTAGACACCCGCTAAACGACGGCCGCCGCGCCACACCAAACGTAAAATTCGGTAAAATTGACCATTGAAAAAAATGTGGGGATTATTTTTTCTTTTTTCCTGAAATTTTTTACATAAATATGCTCACAGTACGATACCTAACAACACCCTCACGGATCGGACAGGGTTTTTTTTACATGTTGTATGTTCGCGCTGCTGAGGTGAAAAGTTGTATGTGTTACACGAGAGCAAAGTTATTTGCATCTCGTGTCTTTGAATCCCTCGCAGCGCTCAGGATTCTAACCTAGAATCCTTCGCTTACTCGGGATTCAAAATCAACACTCGCAGCAAAAAACAACTTTGCTCTCTTGTTGCACAAATAACAATTTTTCACCTCAGCACCTCAAACAAGCAGGTTTTGCCGTCTAAAAACAGTGAACAAAATTCGATTTTGCTGCGAGCGTGAGACAAAGTAACTTTTTAATTATTTTTTTTAAATGCCGAGAGCAGTTTTGGGTCTACTCACAAAATTCTAAAGATTTCTACTAGTACTAACTTCAATTAGTTTTGTCATTTTCACTTCGATACGAAAAAAGCGAGAGATAGAAACAAGTCGATTCGAAGTTCGATTTCAAAATTATATATCTACCTACTAGGCCCAAAAAAGAAACAAACAATAAAACGTTCGGATACACATAAAACATTAAAATTGCAAATCATCTGTTAGGGTTTTATTTAAATTCTGTTTTATTAAATTTTTGGAACGAAGTTCTTAAGCGGCTTGCGGTAAGAATGCAGTGGCAGAAATTGTCACGCGAAGAGGCGCTTGCGACTGTCTTCTTCTAATTCAAAGAGAAAGAAAGACGGAGAGAGATAGTAAGTGTGAATTATTTGGTCAAAATGTAAATCCAAGATGGCGGCTGCAAAATACGAGATTATGAAGATTATGTAAAAAAAAAACCATGTCTGATCCGAAAATCTGGGGAAAATGGGCTTATGGTACTGCAGTAACATTACAAAAGAGTATTTTTTTTATTATTATTGATAGTAAAAAAGTTATTGGTATTTAAAATTCACATTTTTAGTTCCAAAATTACCCCAAATCCATAAAAAATTGCAAAACTCATAACTTATGACTTTTAGACACTCACTAAACGACGGCCGCCGCCCGCACCAAACGTAAGATTCGCTCAAATTCAACATTGAAAAATAATGTTGGGATTATTTTTTCTTTTTTCCTGAAAATTTCTACATAAATATCCTCACAGTACGATACCTAACAACTCCCTCACGGATCGGATAGGGTTTTTTTTTACATGTTATATGTTCTCGCTGCTGAGGTGAAAAGTTGTATGTGTTACACGAGAGCAAAGTTGTTTGCATCTCGTATCTTTCAAAATCAACACTCGCAGCAAAAAACGACTTTGCTCTCTTGTTGCACAATTTTGCTATTACAAACTTACAATAAATTACAGTTGGAGAATTGACCGTGACGTATACCTATCGATGTATGGGAGAACATATTTTTCAACTAAGTATAATGTGAAGTTTGTTCTTAGGATAAATTCATTCCAACTATGGAACCCTTCATTGTGCGTGGTCCAACACGCCCTTGGCCGGTTTTTCAATAATATAAATCAGCCCTGTGGAAGACCCTCACATCCATTCATCAACTAGAAAAGAGCTGATAATCTTCAAATAGCTGAACCGATTTTGCTTAAACATGTCTAAGAACCATCGCTAGAAAAACTGCTTTCAAATAATAAAAAAACCGCATTCAAATCGGTTCACCCGTTTAAGAGCTACGATGCCACAGACAGACACTTACACATAGCGGTCAAACTTATAATACCCCTCTTTTTGCGTCGAGGGTTTTTGTTGGCTTATTTGTTTTAGTTCTCTTGCAGCGCGACACTCTAGACATAAAAATAATCAAAGGTATACTTATATAAGTTATCAGCGAACTAGAGACCCACTTTTTTTTTTTTTGGGATATTATCACATAGCTTGATAGGGTAAAGGGCGTGTCAGACTTACTGACCAAAACCCACCCGTGTTCTTTCAGTTGCCTGTACGTTGCCAGGGGCCACGGTATCCCTTTCGGACTTTCCTCCAACCCCGGCAGGCAATGGTCCCGTCGGACCCCTACAGTTGTGCTGGCATCTCTTTGAGGCGTGCGTGGAATACAACGCGCCTCGACCCGGGCCTAGTCCTTTCCGGACGGCGAGCTATCCATTGCTCACCGTCCGCAAGCCCGCGCCTACGATGGCCGGGAATCGGCTATCGATTCCCGACGCCCAGGGCGTCTCCTCCTGTTGCGGCTAGGGGCATGAGGGCGCGAAATTTGCCTTTCCCTCACGCGTCCCGCCTCCTCCTTCACGAGCATTACTGCTTCGCCGAAGGAGCTGACGGCCTCCCATGCCCTCTCGCTCCGTCTCCGTACCATGGCCTGGACCAGGGCCGAACGCGAGAGATCCCCGCCGCCGATCGCCTCCACGAGGACACGGCGGTGCTCTGCCCAAGCCGGGCAGACCTCCACCGTATGCTCCACCGTGTCTTCCGGGTGATCCACGCAGTGATGACACCCGGGCGTTTCCTCCCACCTGAACCGAACAGCCGAACGAATACCGAACAGGAACCTCCCGAAACAGCCGTGTCCGGTGAGGACCTGAGACCCCCTGCCCCTTGCTTTGCACGGATATTACGACTTGACATGTATTGTAGCGGTTACACCGCCACATACTAACTATGCATCAAAGAAATGACGTCACACAAATCCTGCATCGCGCAATTAGAGTTTACCGCGCGAACGACATATATAAGACTATCCGACATCAACAGTCGGGCAGTCGGCCCGCTAGACACAACACCCGTCTGGTTGGAGGATTCTCCCTTTTCTATGGTGGATGAGTGAACTTTACACACTGTTCCTCATCTCCTAAATTGGTGACCCCGAGTTTAAATAATAAATAAATAAATAAAAACGTTTATTTTCTCCACCACATAGTGAAAAATTGGTATACTCGTAATAATAATACAAAAAAAATATACATTGATGTTGTGGAGACTGGAGCCTGTACTAGGAATACCTGTGTTACAGGTCTCCAGGCCTCCAAACTACACGGACAAGTCACACAGATAGAAATGTATACTAACAGATGATAATGATAATGGGGTGAACAATAAAAAATACAAAAATTATATAAAACAAAGAAAATACACAGCAAATAATTAATTAACAAGTATGAACGTCAACGCAGCCTTCGTGCAACTACTTCAGCGTGACGTCATCATCATCACTCCCGCAAGCTTTCGTGAGGCGAGTCACACAGACAGCCAGCACCCTCGGCTTCAACGGGTATCCTGACTACCAGCATGCAGCGAACGCGCATTCCTGGTCATCACCCTCAGCCTCATCACCCCGACTCATTGGGGAATCACCGCAATCAGCGCAATCACCGCTATCACCTCAATCACCTCAATCACCACAACCGCCGCAATCACCGCAGACAGTTCCGACTCACCGCGAACTGTGCGGCACCCGGTTCCGACTCACTGGAACCTTAGCTGGCACTGTAAAGCATCGCAAGATACAAGACTCAGCCCACTATCGACCTCCGGTCTCCGGAGGGGAGTGATGTAGCGGTTACACCGCCACATACTAACTACGCATCAAAGAAATGACGTCACACAAATCCTGCATCGCGCAATTAGAGTTTACCGCGCGAACGACATTTATATAAGACTATCCGACATCAACAGTCGGGCAGTCGGCCCGCCAGACACAACACCCGTCTGGTTGAAGGATCCTCCCTTTTCTATGGTGGATGGGTGAACTTTACACACTGTTCCTTATCTCCTAAAGTATTATACACCTTCCGGAGTAAATGCTAATCAGTCATACTCAAAGTGTGTTCCGCGGAGCCCTAGGGCTCCACAAAGCCTCTGTGGGGGCTACGCGAAAATATTACCCTATGCTGCCTATTAATATTGATTTCTGGTATTTTAGCTGCTTCAGAATCATCCTAATCTCATACGAATAATTTCTATTTTTTTTATTATTTAACTGTTTTTATTTTCGCCATCATTTTAAAATCCTGCAGTGATAGCCCTAGTGGAAAAAGTGAACTCAAAGTACCATGCGAGTGTTATTTGCCCCACCAAAATCAATTAGTGGGACACAGTGTGGACGACAAAACTGTGAACAATCCACTTTGTCCCACCGCACCGGTGGCACAGATTGGTGGGGCAAAGTGGAATAATCCATAAAACGTAGTTTTTGATTATATTAGGGCTCTGTCAAATATTTCGTTTTCCGCTGCTTTTGTTTGTGTACCGCTGCTTTAAATGATAATTGATGATAATTTGTAACCTAACGAAATGTATTTTTTATTTTATTTAATATTAACGCTGTACCTACCTATCCAGAAGAGATTTTAATTTATATAACAGTTATGAAATTAATTAATTACTGTTACAGTTAATAGTAATAAATAAATAAGTGTTGCAAACCTGAAATCGTGAAAAAAAACAGCTTTTCCCTCTACATTTCGTTGTGTTAGGTATAATAATAATGTAGCGAGCAGCAGATTTTTTTTCGCCGTTTCTAAGCTTGTCACAATATAGTAAACCTTGTTCATAATGAGAGGTTGTGAGGTTTTCACTTATTTTAAATACTTCTTGTAAAGCATATAATTTTCATAGCAACTTGTAGCAAATTGTAGAGAATTTGTATCAATTTTGTTGCTATACAGTTTTTGACAGGCGGCATCATGATGTTCTGTCACATCTTTCTACCGAATCATCATCATCATCACCATTAAAGCCAAATGACGCACCCCCACTTCGACTGGTTCTATGCTTCCCGCATCCAACGATTTCCTGCGGCCTTCACAAGGACATCGGTCCACCTTTTAGGAGGCCTTCCAACGCTACATCTTACGGTACGTGGTCACCACTCCAGAATCTTCCAGCCCCATCGGCCATCTATAATTTTGCGAGCTATGTGACCTGCCCACTGCCACTTAAGTTTGGCATTTCTTCGGGCTATGTTGGTTACCTTGATTCTCCTGCGGATCTCTTCATTTCTGATTCGATCACTTAGGGAAACTCCAAGCATAGCCCTCTCTCCGTTGCCCTTCTACCGAATAGCGCTACTTTTTAAAAGCCACCATTTTGAACTATAATTAATGTTTCAATTTCATCTGATTAAAGCAAATATGGCCAGTTTGATACTACTATAGCGGTTACACCGCCACATACTAACTACGCATCAGAGACATGACGTCACACAAATCCTGCATCGCGCAATTAGAGTTTACCGCGCGAACGACATAGATAAGACTATCCGAAATCAACAGTTGGGCAGTCGGCCCGCCAGACACAACACCCGTCTGGTTGGAGGATCCTCCCTTTTCTATGGTGGATGAGTGAACTTTACACCCTGTTCCTCATACTTCTAAACTACTTATATTTTCGCTTTAGCAATTTAAAAGGACAGTGTTGCTTATCTATATTGAACAGGGGTTACCTTAATTTTTGTAGCAGGTACGTAAGGACTATTTCTGCTTGCAGCGCTCGGCCGCTATAGAACCGGGAACGGTAACTGATGTGGTAATCGTGTTCACGGGATTTTGTTTTCAAACTGCTTATATATGAAGTTCTATCGTACGTATACCAATTTCCGTGCAAGAAAATTTAGATAATTTGAATCATGCTATTTATTTAAAAGAAACTAAAACAGTTAATTGTTTGCTGACAGCAACTAAGAAATGATTGAGCATCCAAAAACTTAATAAAGAGCTTAGGTACCTACTTGAGAAGAATATACGTGTAAAAAAACTAGCCGAACCAGACAAGTCTCGATCAATCAATTCAAAATCAATCATCATATTTTTCTTTTTTTTTTACAGTTCCGTTTGTCCGAATGAAAAAACAGAACCCTTATAGGATCACTCGTGTGTCTGTGTGTCTGTCTGTCCGTCTGTAACAGCCAATTTGCTCCGAATCTAATGGACTGATTAACTTGAAAGGAGGATGCTTTTAAAAAACCCAGCTCCATGGGAAAAGCGATGTATCTCAAGTCATCAATAATAACATAACATAACATCACGCCTTGTTTCCCCGAAGGGTTAGACAGAGCTTAGACATGTAGTACACCCACATTTCCCCAGTTATGTTTAAGTCCCATGTAATAGGGGGCGAGCCTATTGCCATCAACCGGGCACAAATCCAGACTCCGGGCTGCTATTGAGAAATTCCAGAAAGAAAAACCCAGTGACAATTTGCTCAACTTGGGAATCGAACCCAGGAGCTCATGTTCAGCAGTAACGTTAGCGACCACTAGACCAACGAGGCAGTCGTTCGTTCGTTTCGTCGATCAATAATAATAAGTACTTACTAAAATAACAACCGGTTATTATCGTGGAAATACTTTATATAGTCTTTATTTATCGATAGCACTATTATATACTCGTAAAATAAGTATTACAAGGATGTACATGTTAGGTTTAACTAGAAGGACCTGATGTTACAACCAACAGACATGATCTACCTATAAATAGTGCAATCCACGACGACGCGCCTCACTCCACTCTGCTCCGTACTAAAGTACAGCTTACAGTACAGTAATCGCGACGTGGGGCGCGTCGTCGTGGATTGCACTATCTGTTTACATAATATCTATACGAGACGACGACAATACCTTAGGTACCTACCTTAAGCGTCCGCAAGTAAAACATAGCGCACTGTACTGTTAACAATAGTATTTTCACGTGACGATACTATTAAATCCCGACTATTTTTGAGGTCGAACTATCGAAGTTTCTGTTATATTAAGTATTTTCAACGACTTTCAGCATTGTACAACATATAAAATGAGCCAAGCTCGCATTTTATATCATATTTTTGATTATAGTAATTAAACATAATTAATTAAACTATTTTTTAAATCGACGCCTGAATAATAAACCTGGCAATTTTTATAAGAGTATGTTTGCCAGTAAGAATCACGATCATAACCGGTTATAATTTTATTACTACGAGTATTGATAATTTGGGTTATATCGCTTCCCCCGGAGCTGGATTATTTTTCTATAGAGCTTGATCATTCTCCTTTGGTACACATATTATTATATTGTTATATCTATTTTCTGTGACACAAACATGGACGTGTAACGTAAATAAATTAATTTTGAAGGGGGCAAATAAGAAATTTAAAAAAAAAGTGTTGCTGGCTGTACCGTGTGATATATCAAATGAAAGAACTTGCTGTGAGGGTCTCAAATATAAAAAAGGTCTCCATTTTTTTTTTATAATTTTAAAATAAATATTATCGGAGTTATGGAAGTGTTGCTAGCTGTACCGTGTAATATATCAAATGAAAGAACTTGCTGTGAGGGTCTCAAATATAAAAAAGGTCTCAAAAATATTTTTTTATAATTTTAAAATAAATAGTTTCGGAGTTATGGGTCCTCGTCGTATTTAAGAAAGTAGACGAGGACCCATAACTCCGAAACTATTGAGCCTAAATTTATGAAAAAATACAGGTAATTGGTCTTTACTTATAAATTACAGGAAAACCTATAAAAACCCTATGTTTTTAAGTGAAAACTTCTTTAGCGGCGTTGTGCACGTTTTTTCGTGATGGGTAAAACATGTTAAACTCGCGTCAGGACACGTGACCTGATCGAAAATTCGTAAGCAGGAGGAAATATTCAAGTTTTCACTTCTGCAGGCACTCCCGGAGTGTAACCCGTTGTTTTTTTGTGTCATAGTATGACTCGCCCGCTTCGCGCTTTGGGAATCTTAAGATACTCTCTGTATTGGTACCCGAAAGCTACAGTCCCCCAGAAAAACGTTGGCCGCCACATCCCAGCCACATTGACGGCTGTCATGAAAATGAAAGTAGTGGAGTTTGGCTTTTATGTGTCAGTAAACCCTCTATATAACACACCAGCTTACTCTCATAAATAACTTTTCAGGGACGTCATTCGCCGGTACAGATAGTGCAATCCACGACGACGCGCCCCACTCCGCGATTACTGTACTGTAAGCTGTACTTTAGTACGGAGCGGAGCGGAGTGGGGGCGCGTCGTCGTGGATTGCACTATCTGTAAATGGCGAACGATATGTGACAGCCACCGCAGTCTTAGGACACCTAGCTTTAGACCTAATTGCTGACATACCCTCATACAAAATAACACAAACTTTACGAAGACCATTTCATAAAACTGTCAAACAATGACAGTTCGTCGCCCCGCTAACTGTCAAAATCCAAAATCATCTCAAAAATCTCAAAATCTGACGTATCTGCACTGACACTACCTACGTGTTCATAAGTTTGTTTCGAAAAAGTTCTCTCTAATCGTCGTATCTGTGTCGTTTACCGTTTAGAAGTTAATCAAGTATTTTGTTTTGCGTATGTGCAAAAGGAGGGAAAACATATTTAGACATACTACAGTTAGTGAGTTTTTTTTTTAGAAATATCAATTGCTAGATAAGACAGTTAGCAGGGAGGCCGACAAGTTATCATTGACAGTTGAAATGGCTATTACACGACCAATTTACGTAGTGTGTCATTTTGAGACAATTCGTTTCCCAGATTACTTTGTTTAAACATCTTGGTCACTTAATAGCTTCGATATTTTGTGCAGACAAAATAATGGTTTAGGTTTTGCTGTCAAAACATTTCATTCGACTACTGTCACTTACTTGGTGGCATTCTTATGTGCTTTGTCTATCAACTCGAATGTGACTCGCAGCTGGCAAAGCAACACCATCATTCTTACAAGGTCCAGCCACGCTTCTTTACACTCTTTGACTGCCGATCCACCTCTACTCATTCCCACATATTGGTAGGAATCGCAGCCCATCTGTAAAAGAAAAGACACTTGAAATTAGTTTGTTTACAAATACCTCAATCTGCGTAGCCTTTTCCGAGCTATGAAATTAAATTAAATTAAAAGAAATTAAATTAATTGACATGAAATTGTTTCTTCTGTAAATATGATAACAGAAATCACTTTTACACGTCATATTTAAAAAAAGATAAAAAATAAGTAAAATAAAATAGTAGTACCTAGTAGTAGTAAGTAAAATAAGATTAATAATAATTGACTGCCTCGTTGGTCTAGTGGTCGCAAGCGCTCTGCTGAACATGAGGTCCTGGGTTCGATTTCCAGGTCGGGCAAAGTGTCATTGGGTTTTTCTTTCTGGAATTTTTCAATAGCAGCCCGGAGTCTGGATTTGTGCCCAGCTGATGGCAATAGGCTCGGCCCCTATTACATGGGACTTAAACATCTGGCGAAATGTGGGTGTACTATAGATACACCTCTGCCCAACGCTTCGGGGAAACAAGGCGTGATGTTATGTTACATATGTTATTAAAAATAAGCTAAATGAGTTCGGCGTTTATAATCCGACTACTCTGAGAAGAAAGGCCGAACCAAACTCAGAGGTCGTATTCTTTTTAAAGTCCAGACATAATCTTGGTCAGGCCATATGAGGACCATGTAGATTAGTCTGAAATGGTATTTTGAGGAATGAACCTCACAGATTTGAGTGGACTAGTCAGTGCAAGCATTCAGTAATCGTGGAGCTCGACTCAGAACTTAAGAAGCTCAGGATGGTGAGGTCAGCTTGCAGTCTAACCAGAATACCAGTATTTTATATAGAGCGACTGCCTATCTGACTTCGGCACTGTGTGTAGTAAGTAATTAGCCTTTAATAAAGAAATTATGAAAAACAACGTTATTTCTGCGGTTGTAACCAACAACATTCCATAGCTCACAAGCTATTTTTTTTTAAATAGTGTTGTAGTATTAAACAAAAAAGTTGCTTGGAAACATCAGCAGCTTTTTATTTATGGAATTTAACGATACTCCACAAGCATGTGCATTGTTTTTTTTTTATCGTAGACCTTGGTTATAAACATATATTTCACACTTTCGACTCCACCCACTTTTCATAGAACTCATACGCCATGCCAGGTGAACCCTCCGGGAGGGTTGCCGGCATTACGTTTGCGCTAAAGTTAACCATCGCGGACGGTCATCGGCATGAGGTTTAAATCCATGTTATAAAACACTGTAAAACTAAGTTAAATTGTGTTTTCAGGGGGTCATGTCGCTATACGTAGTTTCCAAACTTTTAAATATTAGTAAGAGTGAACAAAAAAAAATGCTTGTATTTTAAAACCAACACAATACTAATAAATCTTGTTAAAATATACATCAGATTTTATTTTCACGGAATATAATGCTGTATTCGCTAAGAAAAACCTACATTTCAACTACTCCCGGTATACCACATGCGGCTAGTTGAACCCTCCAGGAGGGCTCCCGGCACTGAACGTATTAAGAGGGTCCCACACCTAATTAATTACTTCATTATTTTACTATACCATTGTTTTAGCACTGAATTGAGCTTATTTGCAATTTTCATCGCTATGGTGACAATAGTCTCAGAGTAAAATGGCTGTATGTCAATCTGACGTACAGACAACATAAACAACTTAATAACAACTTAATAGATTTTCAACTTGATCACTAGCCACTAGAACCTTCCCATCTGAGTGGAAAAAGGCCAAAGTCGTTCCCGTGTACAAGTCGGACAAAAAGACTATTTCCAATTATCGGCCTATCGCGATTCTCTCCACGTTTGCCAAGATATTTGAGTCGATGATCTGTCCTTACATCCAACGCCATTTCAGACTTTACCTTAGCGATCACCAACACGGCTTTGTTGCCTCAAGGTCTATGTACAAACTTGCTGTCTTTCTCGGAGTCCCTAATTGAATCTATCGACAAACAATAAGCAATTTGATGTTTTGTACACCGATTTCAGCAAGGCCTTCGATAAAATTTCGCATTCCAAACTAATTCACAAACTAGCAACGTATGGTATCACTGGTCCCTTGCTGAAATGGCTGATATCATATCTAAGCGTGAATTTTATGTTGTTGTTAACGGTTTCCGATCTGCCAGCAATCATTGCATGACTTCCGGTGTCCCACAGGGATCACACCTGGCTCCTATATTATTTATAATATACATTAATAACCTTCTCCACTGCGTTTACTTTTCTTCTTTACGCTGATGACCTAAAGTTTGGTCGAGTTATCGAATCATCAAGCGATATCCCGCTTCTTCAGGATGATCTGAACAGAGTTGTTGAATGGTGTGAAACTAAAAAAATGGAACTTATTTTCGTCATTTTCAAGAAAGACTAACCCTATACACTCGGAGTACTCCATAAGCAAAACAAAAATACAAGAAGTGCATGAAATTAGGGATCAGGGGCCCAAGTCTGCTATATTTATAATTTCGACATTCCAACACGATCCCATTGTCATTTTGCTAAAAGTTCGTAATCTGCTAAATTCATAATGGTCGATCATTGGTTGATCATTGTATTCCACAAACACGATACTCGTAACGAATTAAAAGAAACGACTGCACAATGACTATAACATGGTAGGTCACTGATCAAAGGAACTGTCAAAATTTTAGCAGATTACCGCCTAAGTCAGTCATTCATTTTTCATTATGTACGAGATTACCAATAGATGCCATTTCTTTCAATGGAGTGTCAGTGGCTGACCATTGGAAAGTCATAATGACGCTAATATGTTATTAAATTACCAAACTTGTCAAAATCAACAATTATGAAATCAATGATAGACCATTCTGATACTATTGTAATAGCAGACTTGAGGCCCTGGGAGTGCTGTGTGATAAAAAAATAACTTGTCCCCCACATCGAGAATATTATTAGGAAAGCATCGAAAATGTTAGGGTTTGTGCTAGGAAATACTAGAGGCTTTAAACAAGCTGGCACCAAAATAATGCTGTACTATAGTCTTGTACGAAGCGTCCTGGAGTATTGCAGTGTTGTATGGAGACCACACTGCCACACTACGCCACACATAAGTTACTTTTAGAACGAGTTCAAAAACAGTTTTTGTGGCACCTCGCATTTTCTAGAGGTAAAAGTAAACAGCTGCTCTCCTACAATACTCGTCTCAAATATTTCAAAATGCACTCGTTATCAACTCGAAGAGAAGTTATTGATTGCCTAGTTTCTCTATAAGTTGCTTCGAAATAAAATTGACTGTCGAAACCTACTGAGTATCCTAAAGTTTCGTGCGCCAGCCCGATACCCGCGAAATCCAATCACACCAATATACCCACCCCTGCGCAGAACGGTTTATAGGTGCTAACTCACCGATTTCACGCCTGTGTAAAAATGTAAACAGTTGCAGTGATCTTATTGATATACCTACATCATGAAAGCATTCGAAAATTTTATATAATAATTATTGAGCACTATTCTCACAAGAAATGATGTCGTTATTGAGCTAATGATAATTATAATTTTAAATAAAATATTAAGTTAAGTTTTTTTTGTATTTAAATTGAATTGTGAGATTTTTATTATTATTTTTATTAGTTATTATTTTAATTACTTAATGTTATTGTTATCAATTTCTACACATAAAATACCAAAAAATAATGTTTCACTTAAATTTTTTTTTTTTGCTTTTATACTATGTAAAACCATAATTGATGTATATTGTGTTAGCCTTTATGTAATTGTTGCACTTATAAACGTAGTAATAAGATTTTTATTTTAAATGTATTGTATATGTAACTGTTGCACTTATAAACGTAGTAATAAGAAATTTATTTTTAATTCATTGTTGTAAACAATTGTTGGCTAACCATAATAAATAAATAAATCACTAAAGCGTAAGGTTCAAAGTTGATTGGGAATTTTTTACAGTTTCGGGTAGGTTGATATGCTGACGGTCTATATATGTTGAAATTGCCATTTGGTAATGGAACCCTAGAAAATAATGCGTTAATGCATTTCCACGTTGTATGCTAAAATAGTCTGTTATAGTCAATATCAACCCGAGCGGAGCAGGCTCGCTAGTGTAAATGTTATAAAACTAAGGAAAAATACATGTAAATAAATTAGGTAATTAAATAAAAATCATTAAGTATTAGTTTATTTTCATATAACTTTACCCATTTTTCTTTTGTAATCTGAATGTATAAATTGATTATTAAAATGGTGCTATGTGTCCAATTTTTTGCTAACAATTATTATCACATAATGAAATACATAACACAATATTTTCTAGTTCAAAAAGAGCTCAACGCCCCCGGGTGGGCTCGAACCACCAACCTTTCGGTTAACAGCCGAACGCGCTAGCCATTGCGCCACGGAGGCTATTGCATGAGTTCCGAAATTTTACATAGTTTTCCAAGAGAATCGTTCGTAAGAGTTCTACCTAAAATATTTTTTTCTGATTCAATACAAATTTTACCCGACTGCGCGACACCAAAGCGAGGGATTAGTTTTTGGGAAAGTAAGTAATTTAGGCACTGTCGGGGTAAAAAGACGGAATGTAGTTTGTATGAAAGATCATAATGTTTGTTACAAAATATAATTTTTAGAAAAATAATAAATGTCATTAGTGATTAGTTTTCCAAAACTACCCTTTAAAGGGGCTACCCCCTTAGGGGTGTTGAAATTCGTAGGGGAAAGTTCGAAATCCGCGCGGACAAAGTCGTTGGCAAAGTGCTAGTTTATCTTTATCATTTTTGTTTTTTAATGTTAATTAGTTTGCATTATTATTATTGTACAAAACTCAACTCAAACTCAAAGCATTTATTCCAAATAAACTAAAATTATTAGCACTTTTGAACTATCAAGGGGTTTTCTGACTGATCGAGTCAGAAAGATGAAGCTAGTTGACCATTCCAAAGCGTAGTAGGTACCTATGGAGAAGAACGGGCAAGAAACTCAACGGAAACTCTTTTAAATCAAAATATTGGTTATATCGTTCATGTTGAAATTATACATGTGAAAACAATGTCGAAATACGTCAGGTAGGTAATAAAAATATAAAAACAAAAACAATTCAAAAATTTAAATAAAATTATAGAATCAAGTTCTACTAACTGAACAGACAGCTGTGCTGCTGGGGAGTTTGTTGCGCCACTCCTTCTTCCCAGCTAAAGCACTAGGAAGTGATGAAGGGTGCGTTTTGGGGGACTGTCTAAAGTAATTTTGACGTTCAAAAAGTACTGATTTTCGCCTAGTTTGAATAAATTACTTTGTTTTTGATAATGTAACTTACTTCCACGACGTGCATGTCCTTCACTTTTACTCCTGAGACACTTCTTTTAGTTGACCTAACAGTTACACATGCCTGTAACAAAGAAATACATCTTATATAGCGGGTCAAGGTAAACTAGCTAGCAAAACTCGACGACGTAGGAGGACGTATCTTCCTCACCGGACACGGCTGTTTCGGGAGGTACCTGTTTCGGATAAGGCGGGAGGAAACGCCCGGGTGTCATCACTGCGTGGATCGCCCGGAGGACACGGTGGAGCATACGGTGGAGGTTTGCCCGGCTTGGGCAGAGCACCGCCGTGTCCTCGTGGAGGCGATCGGTGGCGGGGATCTCTCGCGTCCGGCCCTGGTCCAGGCCATGGTACGGAGCGAGAGGGCATGGGAGGCCGTCACCTCCTTCTGCGAAGCAGTAATGCTCGCAAAGGAGGAGGCGGAACGCGTGAGGGAGAGGCAAATTTCGCGCCCTCACGCCCCTAGCCGCCGCAGGAGGAGACGCCCTGGGCGTCGGGAATCGATTGCTGATTCCCGGCCACCGTAGGCGCGGACTTGCGGACGGTGAGCAATGGGTAGCTCGCCGTCCGGTAAGGACCAGGCCCGGGTCGACGGCGCGTTGTGTTCCACGCGCGCCTCAAAGAGATGTCAGCAAGTGAAGGGGTCCGATGAGACCATTGCCTGCCGGGGTTGCGGGATTAGTCCGAAAGGGATACCGTGGCCCCCTGGCATTGCACAGGCAACAGAAGGAACACGGGTGGGTTTTAGTCAGTAAGAGTCTGACACGCCCTCCCGCTCCACCCAGAGCGGGAGACGTCATTTGATGATTTCCCACCCAAAAAAAAAAAAAAAAAAAAAAAAAAAGGAGGACGTATCTCAACATCTATATAATTATATAAATAAAACATCACGCTCTAAAAAGTATGTAACAAGAAAATATTTCAGACAGAAATCCAAGACATAGTACAAAAATGGTCAAGGTAAAGTGGTGGTCGTATTCCGTGTACAGACGCCAGCACATCAACCTACGACAATCTGTCGAATTTCTTTAATAGATTTTCAATTTTACCACTAAGATATAAGATTCACAGTTGATTGGGAAAATTTGACAGTTTCGGGTAATTTGACCTGCTGGCGTCTGTACACCTGCAATGCCATGCGACAACGGCTTTACCTTGACCATTTTTGAATAGACCTATGTCTTGATTCCGAAGCGCCTTGATCGTCCGCTGGTTATAGGCTTTGTGACGTCACATTATGTTCGTTGTTCAATATGGCGCCCTCTAGAGAACATAAATTCATGAACAATTTTTTTAAATCATAAAATTATAAATATTTATGTCTTGATTCCGAAGCGTCTTGATCGTCCGCTGGTTATAGGCTTTGTGACGTCACATTATGTTCGTTGTTCAATAGGGCGCCCTCTAGAGAACATAAATTCATGGATTTTTTTTTTTAATCATAAAATTATAAATATACGGGTTTGACGAGCACAATTTTTTTTTTGTATATTATTAAAATAATTTGATTTTCTATTCGATTTTATAACACGCGTGACACTGGACTTTAAATTAGTTTGTTTGTGATG
Source organism: Xanthia togata (assembly GCA_963853775.1). Taxonomy (NCBI): domain Eukaryota; kingdom Metazoa; phylum Arthropoda; class Insecta; order Lepidoptera; family Noctuidae; genus Xanthia; species Xanthia togata. Next base: position 10,083,719 of record OY970816.1, read on the forward strand.
TCTTGTTTATAACCCTTTTACTTGACTTTTTTCGTAGTTTGTTTTAATTTTTATAACTTAATTGTTTTTATTGTTGTTATAAATCATCATAGCTTCTAGATGACAAGTGACAAAGGTAAGATTTGAGAAACTCGATCGCGACAGGTGAATGCGACAGGTAACTGCGACACAAGAAAGCATAAATGTCTTGGACACGTTATTCTTCCTTTCTCTCCTGACACGTCCGCTTGGTAATAAAAAATGAAAAACATTTGGAGTGTGAGACACAGTCAATCTGCCACGACGAGCGACAGGACAGAGACAGCATGCAAGACACGCCTTCCGATTACTACCAAACCTTTGCTGTCGCGTGTTCCACGTGGTTTCTGCCTGAAAATCTGAAATATTGCCTGATTTTTTTTCAACTGCTGATTAAGTCGTCAAGAATAAAAGCCTTAGTGTCTGAAGGCCAATTCCCGTAATGAAATACCTACGTTCTCAGCGATAATCAAGAGGTATACTGACGTAACAAAGAAAAGTGGTTTCCCTTGTCCCTCTGTGTGATCTTTGTCGCATTCCTCAAATAGTTGAAGCGACATGCGACACTGTCGTGGTCTCTAGTCTTGAGTTGCGCATCCCAGTCACCTGTCTTGTTCGCGTACCTCAAATCTTACCTTTTAGAGAAAGGTAATGAGTGCCGCTGCATCATTCGCCGGCAATAACAACTAGAGGTTGGACGTCGCGGCAAGCGTGAGGAGTACAGAAGTACCCCAAGATACAGCAGAAAAAAGCACCAACACCAAAATATTGATGGCATCCTTGGAATAAAAGACGTCTTTCCATATGAAATTCCATTCTTCTCCATACGAAACTAAGTACAGCCCGATTCAAACTTAATGGCGGCTCGGAACATGAGGCGAGTCGCTGCGCAGTACCAAATTCACGGGTCAGCGGGGGTGAGAGGTGCGGTACTGCTCAGCGAGCAGCTAACTTCCGAGCCGCCAATAACTCTATCTGTCTGCCTGTTAGCTTACACGCCTTAACCACAGTCTCATGTGCCTAAACGGCTGATGAAATTTGGCACATGGATAGACCATCAGTCTATGACCTTGGATTAGGACATTGGATACTTTTATGCCAGCTGTACAATCACGGGTTTTTTTTTTCTTTCTCAGTTAATTTTAATGATGGTCTGGCAGTTTGAGTAGTTTATGCGGCCTACCCTAATGTTCTTTCTTTGGTATGAGTTGAGCTCCACGATTAGGTACTGACAAATGCTTGCACTGGCAGGACAGGTCCACTGAAATCTGTGTGGTTCTTTTCTCAAAATACCATTTCAGACTAATCTACATGGTCCTCATAAGGCCTGACCAAGATTATGTCTGGACTTTAAAAGAGACTGCGACCTCTGAGTTTGTTTCGGCCTTTCTTCTCAGAGTAGGTAGTCAGATAGGAATCGCAATTCATCTAGCTAATTTTTAATATTTTTTTTAAGATGACGTGTAAAAGTGATTTCAATATCCTATTTACAGAATAAACAATTTCATTTCATTTCAATTTCTGACCTCCACGCAGGTTAAGCCACAGACAAAAACTAGTAATTAGAATTTAGAACTGCCTGGTAAATATTAGAACTAATAATTTACCTACAATTTCTTCTTGCTCTATTTATAGAATACCTAGCTGAACTGGTTTGTTTAGAACTCGCTTTAACATCAAAATAACTCGTTGGAGATGATAAATGAGGTCGTTCTCGAAATGGTTGACCCAAAAAGTGACTATTTTTGTAACATCTTTTTATTTTTTTGGAAGGCTCTTCTCTTCATTCACGCAATAAAAAAGAGATATAAAACAAAACCTAATCTACTTAATAAAAATATTAAATGCATTCACTGACAGAAATCACATGTAGACATGGTGTGTAAGAAATTAAATAAATTTATATACGCGCTACGGAAAATAAAACAGTTAACGAATGTAGAAACAGCTCTAATTGTGTACCACAGCCACGTGTGCTCTGTACTGAGATATGGGATAATCGTCTGGGGAAACTCCACGGACTCCCAAAGAGCATTTATAGTTCAGAAGAAATGCCTCAGATCGATCTATAACCTTAAATGGACCGATTCCTGACGACCCGTGTTTACTAACAAAAAACTGCTTACACTCCCATCCTTATACATTCTAGAAATGTGTAAGTTTGTTAGAAATCACCCTTCGCTTTTTGAAAAGGATGAAAAAGCTCCTTTAAAAAGAAAGGTAGCACAAAAGCCTCTGATAGTCCCTCGAAATCGACTAAAACTTTGCGACACGAACTGCTACAGTATGGCGGTTAAGCTATACAACAAGCTACCGGAAAAAATGAGAAAACTAAATGAATTAGAATTCAGCAGAGCCTTATTTAATTGGCTGTGCGACAGATGTTTTTATTCCATAGATGACTTTATGAATTTGAAATCCTTTTGACATAGTGATTATTTTTTTTTATTTTTTATTATTGTTAATGTTAATTTTCTTGTTTGTGTTAATAATGTAAGAAGACAAAAAAATATTTAATTGTATACTGTAATTGACATAGTGATTATTTTATTATTTTTTATTTTATATAATTGTTAATGTTAATATTATTTTTTGTGTTAATAATGTAGGAAGACAAAACATTTGATATAATATTTTTTTTTTTTAAAGCTTTAACTATGACTATTTTAAAAATTTGCACGACTAGAAGGTCGAATATAGTGAAACCATATAAAAATTACCATATACTATGTACCTATATTCTGGCAAATAAAGAATTCATTCATTCATTCATTCATTCATTCATTCAGATAAGCCCACGTTGGCACGGATGTAATAAAATCGCGGCGATTTTTTTTCCGTGAACTGCGTTTTCGTCGCTCTGCTTAGCTAGCTCACAGGTTCATGCGTTGTGCTGCGAGTGTTAGGCCTCTGCCTCGAATTTTGCGGGCATCGGGGCGGCGGCGGCGGCGGCGCGGGAGCGGCAGGATCTTATGCGTAAAATCAAATGGACCGGTTCTCGAAAATTCGAGGCAGAGGCCTTAAAATAACACTCTTTAGAGCGCACCGTACATCGCTTTACACGTGCAGCCTGTGGGCTCATTACGCAACGATCGTTCAGCGCTCTGCGCGTCCAGTACAACAACGCGTTCAGGGCGTTGTTGAGGCTGCCACACTGGTGCAGTGCGTCGGGCATGTTCGCGGATGCGCACGCCACCGCGCTCTGTAGGCTGCGCGCCAGCACCAACTGCATCCTGGCAGAGCGGAAAGGTTGAACACCCGATACATCCAACACTGGGTTAGACTCCATATTTTTAGCGCCGAGAGTTCAAAAATCCAACAGAGTGTTTTTTCAACGCGCTGGGACGAGAGTGCGTCCCAACGCGTTGGATTGTCAACCGCGCTTGGCTCAACACCGAGAGTTGAAAATCCAGTGCGCGATAAAATCCCGGCGCGAACGTGGGCTAACGCACATGCTAAACCGCTGGGTCTACAAACACGACATGCAGAAGAGTTCATTATACGAGGACAAAGGCCGTTGGTCCACCGCCACGCCAACGGGACGTCACTGAGAATAAGATGACGGCGCTGAAGTAGCGATATTTACTAACCGCCCGTCCGTAAACGTGACGTCACGTTCGGTTCGAATAATTTCGTTTCTCGTTGACGACGGTAGCGGTGGAAAAACGCTCTGAGGAAGGAGTTTTGAATATTCAACCCCAAAAGTTTAAATAGGTGATGTTTTGTGGGGAGGCTCCTAATTTTTGTAGATGGAAAACCCCATCGGGCACACGACTTATGGTGGAATTAAATCTAAATTATATTAGGCATATTGTCGAAAAAATCGCTAAAGCTAACTGTTTTGACATATGAATGTGGCAAAAACATTATTAGCTCCCATTTTTAAATTCCTTGTTACCAACAAAAAAATAATTTCACATAAATAGACAAAAAGTAACCACCAAGGCCCCGGCGAGATTCGAACTCACGATCTCCTGTTTACTAGACAGGCGCTTTAACCAACTAAGCCACGGCGCCTGCGTGTATCGATGTGAATTTTTGCTTTCGGGTTTTATGTATTTAGGTATATTATATAAAGAACTATTCCAAGACTTATTTAAAAGGTTAAAATATACGTAGAGTTCTGATAAACTCTGTCTTTTTTACAGTCTCTACAAATAGCGTCTGATAGGTGTGGAATTTTCCCGCATGTAAAAATAATTTTGTATTGTTACTGAAACAAAATCTCGTGATGGCCCAGGTGGTTAAGGCCTCACTTATCATGCACTGCGTTGTGTGTTAAAATCCGGGCAAGTACCAATGTGACTTTTACAGTTCGTATGTACTTTCTGAGTTTATCTTGGACATTACTGACATCGGTGAAGGAAAACATCGCGAGGAAACCAGTACCCTAATTACGTAAAACACGATCAATCGGAATTTGAATCGTTTTAAAACAAATTGCTAATCCATTGCTTCATAAGTTCGAAAAAAAAATCTGCTCAACAACGTAAGTAACGCAATGAATGTTGTTGAACTGTCAAAATGAAACAAATTTGTCGTAATCGTTTATGAAAATGTGTTCCATAATTAGATAGCTGCACTTACAGTTAATATAAGTCTGAAATCACCAACCCGTGTTGAGCAAGCGTGGTGATCAGTGCTCGTGCCTTCTGTCTATGAGAAGAGGCCTTTGCCCTGCAGGGGGGGACAGTAACAGGCTGGTATTTTTTATTTTTTTATTCTGAAATAACTAAACTGATTTTCGGGGTGTAATTTTCTCGTATTGGCACGAGAATAGCTCTAGAAGTGAGGGTGAAAACGATGTAGAAGAACAATAACGAGGTGTCAAAGGGATCTGCTGGGGTAACTGCGTAACACCACAGTAATATGGCTTTCATTTTGACAGTTTAAAAACATTAATTACGTTATATACGTGGTTGAGCACCCGAGTTTTTCGAACAATGGATTAGCAATATCCTTCACCCCAGTAGCACACCTTCACCGCAAAACCGTAGCAGCGAAACCGTTGTAGTTAAATTCAATAGACTCGCGTCATTTTCCGCTACTCTCATCCGATTCAAGTAGCGGAACATGACGCGAGTCTATTGAATTTTAAGCGGTTTCGCTGCTAAGGTTTCGCAGCGGAGGTGTGCTACTGGGGTCAACTCATTCAAATTGTGACTGATATTACGAGACTGATCAAAAAGTAATGTTAATCAGTTCATATTTTCTATACTAATTATAAAGCTGAAGAGTTTTTTTTTGTATGTTTGAACGTGCAAATCTCCGGATCTACCAGTCGGATTTGAAAAAATCTATTAGCAAATGATAGCCCAATTCTTGAGGAAGGCTACGAGTCTTTGAACATCACGCTAGTACCAATAGGCGTCGAGCAAAAGGAATAATAACTGATTATCATTACTTTTTGATCAGCCTAATAAGTTACGCTGATTGGGTGTCAATGAACATGAACAATGGTAATGAATGATGATAATTATATTTGAATATGTTGGGTGCTTGGAAACATGCTGGTCCTGCTCCATATGACAATTTAGAATCTAGACATGATCTAACTGGTTGCCATTTTTTATATTTTTTTTATTTTTTATCATTGATTTATATTCTGTGATTACTTGGAACTCACACACTGACTTATTATTAGTATTACTTGTTAAAAGGTTAGAAATACTTATCGTATAATATTACAATGTTTGTAAATATGTGAGCACCATGCATCTATCACATAATTAATTTATCTGTCATTCCTTCATTTTTCATTCTCTAAAACTACCTATCGTCGTATAGTAATCTTATCCTAGGTGCATCGTCTTCACATATAATTATATAATTAGTGTATTAAAGATATTGTGAAAACATTTTAAAAGAGTAACGGTGGATTTTCTTGCCCATTCTTCTCCATACCAAAACTACCTTTTGGAAGGGGCGACTAGAATCAATTATTATTATTTTTTTGTACATTTTGACGTTCAAAAGTGACTTTTTTTGCCTAATTGAAATAAATTATTTGACTTGTGACTTTGAATAACTCGGTCAACTAAACTCAGAAAATCAAACCGCAGCAGTACCTAAGTCGACATGCGTTTGCGAAGCGATTTTGTTTTAAAGTCATCGTAGCTGCAGTAATTGTAGGATCTAGTGGCAAAAAAATAACAGACGCGCGGGTCGATTTAAGGTAAAACTAAGCTTGCCGCGGCCGGTTCGAGGATGGGTGATCATCCTTTACATATCGAGACCCCTCCGTGCATCGGATACCACGTTAAGCCGTTGGTCCCGGCTGTCATTCGTACATCTTTGACAGTCGTTACGGGTATTCAGAATCCCAAAAGTCTGACAACCAGTCTTACCAAGGGGTAACGTGTTAGGTACCCATCAGTAACTGTTTGTGGCGGTCAGATAGGCAGGTGCTCCATGTAAAATACTGGTATTCAGCTGCATCCGGTTAGACTGGAAGCAGACCATAATTGGGAAGGCTAGGCAGATTGATTTTGTTGGTAGGTAACTGCAGTGATTGGCTAAAGTCGATAGCAGACGCTTCACTCGGGTGAATGGTTCACTCCCTAGAGAAGGTGCATTTTTGTTTCGGTAAATCATCATCTGCCTAGCCTTTTCCCAACTACGTTGGGGTCAGCTTCCAGTCTAACCGGATGCAGCTGAATACCAGTATTTTATATGGAGCGACTGCCTATCTGACCTCCACAACCCAGTAATTGGGTGATACGATACCCCTTGGTAAGACTGGTTGTCAGACTTTTGGGCTTCTGACGACCCGTAACGACTGTCAAAGATCCACGAATGACAGCCGGGACCAACGGCTTAACGTGCTTTCCGAGGCACGGAGGGGTCTTGGTACGTAAAGATGGTCACCCATCCACAGACCAACCCCGGCAAGCGTAGCTTAACCTGAAGGATCGACCCGTGCGGCAGTTATTAATTAGCCACGAGCTCCTCATTTTTGTTTCGGTAAATATTTTATATTTTAAACTTAGTTTGTTTCTTTACCTTTATTGATAGGATTTTTTTATACTTTTAATGAATCGATATATTTATTATGTGTAACATATTTTCTGTCTCTTTCCTGCAACCTGTGGGAGTAATTTCGTGGAAAGGGACGTAAGTGTGTAACGGAAGCCGGCAAGCGCGCGCTATTTGATTTGGAGCGCGCGCGGTGCTAGAGTTGTACCAACCCATTTTCCGAGAGGCTGGTAGATACTGTCAGCCAAGATGTCAGATGAAACACATCATTTTTTTAAATGTTCGTAAGTACATTAAATTCTTCTATAATTTTAACTTTTATTTCATTCAACGTTCACATGACACCGACAAAATAATAAAGGAATGAGCGTTCATCTGCTTCTGTTATTCTGTTTCCCATCAGGAATTTCTCAGTAGCAACCCGGATTTGTGCCCAATTGATGGCGATAGGCTCGCCCCCATTAAACTCTAACTCAAAGCATTTATTTCAACTAAACAGGAACTTTTGAATTGTCAATCGGTCAGTCAGTCAGAAATATGAAGCTAGTTGCCCATTCCAAAGCGTAGGTTCCTATGGAGAAGAACGGGCAAGAAACTCCACGGACACTCTTTTAAATCATAATATTCTAACAAAATATTGGTTACATTATTCATGTTGAAATTATACATGTGAGAACAATGTAGAAAGACGTGCACGTAAAAAGCGTCTGTAATAAAAAGATTAAAACAATTCAAAAATTAAAATAAGCCGTGGCAGATAAGAGATGACCAGTCCCTACTGATGGCGCCCGTTCACGAACATGACGCATGGATCAGCACCGTGTAACTCAACTATTTTGAAAGGAACTCAACGATCCAACACACACGCCACCACCAGCGAGACATTTGAGTGAGCATGACATACTCTCAGCCGCCATGGCACGTCAAGTCAATGAAAGACGTACCCCAGTAAATGGTAGCTTTATAGAAGGTACATGGTCACAGTGCTCACACTCATATGCTATGCAATTATACAATATTAAGAGATTGAAGTTATATAATTCAAAGATATTTTTTGCAATCTTCAGCAGCTATAACAATATTTTCGAATGCTAATCAATTAGTTTATGTGCCCTTGTGGAGCTGGACCAGCGCTGACCCAAGCATTATTGTCAGCGATATAGTCCCCCAGCTTTTATTATGCTTGGCCGCATAGTGTGCGTTTTATACAAGATTTAAATTTAGTTTCATTTAGTTGTATTACGTAGGACTTAAAATATTAAGTGGTGAATATGGGGAATTCTATAGGTACTTAGACGTCTGCCTAATCATTTGGGGATTACAGGCGTGATGTTATGTTATGTTTTGATAAGTTTTGTTAATCTGCTAATTTCTTTAAATTTTTTCATCATTCGATAAGCGAGAGAAGTAGGTATGTCAAGTTTTGAAATTCAATCCAACATCGGTTCCCTAAATGAATTCATATTTCGCTTTTGATTCATTTTGTATTTAGACATTTCACTTCGGCTGAAAGATATTAAATGATAGGCAAAAACCGGCCAAGTGCGACTCGGACTCGCACACGAAGGGTTCCGTACCATTATCTATAAAAACTGCAAAAAAAATCATGTCTGTTGGGGAGGTCCCCTTAAATTTTTATTTTATTCTGTTTTTAGAAATACATCATCTGTAAAAATTTCAACTGTCTAACTATCACGGTTCATGAGATACAGCCTGGTGACAGACGGACAGCGGAGTCTTAGTAAAAGGGTCCCGTTTCACCCTTTGGGTACGAAACCCTAAAAAACGCCGAAAAAAACACGTTTCTGTATGGGTATCTTCTTTAATTATCAACTTTATATTTTTTATTATTTATTGTTACAGCGGCAACAGAAATAGACAATCTGTCAAAATGTCCACTGTCAATCTAACAGGTGGGCCATCTAGTGTTTTAATTTGAATCGGAAAAAAAACTACTGATATTTTTTCAAATTTCTGGTTTTATTGGAAAGGTTGAACGAATGGAACACAATATCATTCATCTGACTTCCATGACTGGCTCGGCAGTCAACATCCGATCAACCTAATTTTTCAGTACATTTTCGATTGTTTCGGCTTGGATCTGCGAAATGTGGGTGTACTTAGGTACACCTCTGCCTAACCCTTCGGGGAAACTAGGCGTCCTGTTATGTTATGTTGTTGTTAAATAATGAAATCCGTAGTCACACGTAATCTGTTCGATTTAATAACACGTGTGACTCCGGATTTTAATTTGTCTGTCTATGATGTCTTATTTATACCTTTTTAGTTGGCTTTATTGTCGTTGTTAGCTTTTAGTTTTTATAGTTAACTTTTATTTTTGACAGATTGAGACTAATAAATACAGATAATGTGAATAGGATACGAACGTTATTAAAAATACGGGAATTGGCCATCTGAAATAAAACTTAAACTCAAAGCATTAAATATCAATTAAACCATTTAAGTCTCCCGCAGACAGCCGCCACGCGACTCAGGCATAACAATTTCTATGAAAACTTCACGTAAATTTTTCTTAAGTAACGGGTGTCGCGTCGCCGTCGCACCGCGCCTTTCTGCAGATGCCTTTACAGGCACAAGTCAGAAATATGTAGCTAGTCGCCCATTCCAAAGTATGGTAGGTACCTATGGAGAAGAACTGGCAACCAAATCCCTAGGTAGTCATTTGTGTGACTGTCTTTTAGCTACTTTTGTGTTTTACATTAGTCTTTCAGAGTTCTTATGGGGGTGGCCCATGTCCAGCAGTGGCCGTCTATAGGCTAAAATTTTGAAGAGTCTTTCAGAGACCGTGTTCATAGCATGCAGGTGAATGGTTTATGTGTAAATTTCATTCGGATCTGCTCTGCCGTTTATGCGTTAAAACTCAAAAACTCAAAACTCAACTCAAAGCATTTATTTTAATTAAACCATTTACAGGCACTTTTGAATTGTCAAGGGTTCGGTCAGTCAAAAATATGAAGCTAGTTGCCCATTCTAAAGCGTAGTAGGTACCTATGGAGAAGAACGGGCAAGAAACTACACGGACACTCTTTTAAATCAAAAAATTAAGGGGTACACTAGTCGGTCATTCTGCCATACACACGTAGTATGGTGATTAGGTACTAGTCTGTTTGACAGTGTACGTTCAAAACTAAAAATTATATCAATTTGTCTTGTCATTATCTATATCTAATCTAATAATCTAATCTAGCCTTGCGTGGAAGCAGAATTGGAATAAATATATTAGTTTGGAAGTTATGAGCGTCGAAACTTCAGTATTTATAAACTAATTTCAACTCGTCTTTGGGCGTAAATAAATAACGTATGTAGTAAAAAACCGGCCAAGAGCGTGTCGGGCCACGCTCAGTGTAGGGTTCCGTAGTTTCCTGTCCGTCACAATAAGTGTTCCCACTTATGAGTTTAAAGGTGGGTATCCATTATGTTCGCGCTCCAGCAGCGATATGTAAACGAAGTTAAAAACAATGCTTGCATATACGATTATACTACAAACTTAGTCCAGAAATTATTTTGTACAACTTTTTGTCTTTTTTGTACAAAGACTGTTGTTACCATCAAGTTCAAAATGATTTTCCTAGAAAGTCCTTATAAAGTTCTACTTTTCAGATTTTTTTCATATTTTCTAAACTTATGGTTCAAAAGTTAGAGGGGGGGACACATTGTTTTTTACTGTTGGAGCGATTATTTCCTAAATTATTGACATTATCAAAAATGATTTTAGTAAACCCCTATTCATTTTTAAAGACCTTTCCAACAAACTATCACACGTCAGCGTTGAAATTAAAAAAAACCTTCCCTCTTTACATATAGGGGGGCTCTATAACCTAATAAAACATTTTTTTACAATTTTTATTTTACCACTTTGTCGGCGTAATTGATATAGGTACATATTGGTACCAAATTTCAGCTTTCTAGTGCTAACGGTCACAGAGATTAAGCGAGGACGGACAGACGGACGGACAGACAGACATGGCGAAACTATAAGCGTTCCTAGTTGACTGCGGAACCCTAAAAAATTGCAAAATAGAAACCGTACAGGGATAGATAATTTTTTTAATAGTTCAAGTAATGTTATTTTGAGTAAATATATCCTGTAGTTTTTCCATAATATCTATTCGCCCGAAGGTCTGTTCATGAAATTTTACGCGCTCGTTTTCGTTATGAATCATCGTCTATTTCACTAAATTAGAATAACATCAAGTTTACTTTAAGATTTGTCACGGAAGAACTCAACGTTTGGAGAAGCTTGAGCCCCTAAGACTTGCCCCCCCCCTAATAAATAACTAACCCCCCTAGATCCGCCACTAACACCATGTGATGTAATGTGATATGGTATTTGACAAAGCATTACAATGCCTCCGTGGCGCAATGGCTAGCGCGTTCGGCTGTTAACCGAAAGGTTGGTGGTTCGAGCCCACCCGGGGGCGATTCTTTTAGCGTTACGTCTATTACTGATTAGCATTTGAAAATATATAATGTATCTATTGACGTGTCAGATAATAAAATACATAACAGCAATAGGTTTTTGGTGACAAAGATAATTATGTAGGTAATGGAGTGATAACACACACCTACTTACTTAGTTATCACTAAGTTATGCGATAATTAGGTAGCGTGTAATTAATTGTCTAATCAAATTAATCGTTATGCTAGGTTTTCTTATCTAAACAGGCGAAATACATACCACACTAATAAACTTATAGAATCAAAAATAATATTTAAACACGCTTTATTATGTAAGGTCTATTTAAATCCTTGTTCCCAATTGATGTTATTTCCACTTAAACAAACATCAACTTTATGTGAGTGATGATAAAGTTGATTTTAGCCTAGGTTCGCACGGACGTATTTTTATCGCGGCGATTTTTTTTCGTACACTTGATTTTCAACTCTCGGTATTGATATGAGCATTGAGAATCCAACAGAGTGCATCCAGTGCGTATCCCAGCGTGATAGAAAACACACTGTTGGATATTCAACTCTTGGCGTCGAAAACCAAAAACACGCGAAAAAAATCGCCGCGATAATAGTATGTTCGTGCTAACCTGGGCTTAGAATGACTAGTACTATTATAGTAAAAAAAAAAAAAAAAAAAATTGCGCAAACTGAACCTTATGTGTAAGCATTACAGTTGTTTTTCCTAAAACTCGTGTTTGTTTACATGTTTGGCAAATAAATTGCGAACGCAGATTATACCATTATGAATCACAGGTAACAATGAAATCCGTTCTAATAATAAAGCTGAATTATCTGTCATTGCTTCATTGTCATTATTTTTACCTATCGTGGTATAGTATTCTTATTCTAGGTGCATGGCCTTCACATATTATAATTACTATATAATTAATGTATACAAAATATTGGGAAAACATTTAAAAGAGTAACGGTGAAGTATTTTGCCCATTCTTCTCCATCATACGAAAACTACATTTTGGAAGGGGCGACTAAAATAAATTCTGTTTTTTGTAAATTTTGATGTTCAAAAGTGCCTTATAAGTGCCTAATTGAAAAAAAAAAAAACATGTGACTGACGATTTTGTGTTTTTTTATTGTTGCTTTGAACGCGCTGATCTCTGGAACTGCCCTCGGATTTGAAAAAATATTTTTGCACAATTTAACCACACGCCCATACGAGCGGGCAGGATACGAGAAAAAATTAAAATAAAAGTCTGAAAGAACGCAGAGGAAAACGAAACAATAGCGCGGGCAGGCGATGCGATGCAATGTGACGGTGCATGTGGGTCGGGAGGGCAAGAAATTTCACGTGTAAGTAGTCGCAGGCAGAACACAAGGTTTTACCTACATAAGGTGACACAATGGGTGGTCTAAGAATCTATTCTTTGCAAAGTGCTTGAAATCACACTATGGTAAGTAAGTGCGATTTCTGCTTGAATAAAGCACCAAAAAATATTTAATTTATATGATTTGGGCCTAAAAACAAGAGACTCAAATGAGCTCGTGGCTAAGTAATATAGCCGTACGGGTCGATCCATCATCTTTACATACCGAGACCCCTCCGTGCCTCGAAAAGCACGCTAAGCCGTTGGTCCCGGCTGCCATTCGTAGATCTTTGACAGTCGTCACGGGTCGTCAGAAGCCCGAAAATCTGACAACCAGTCTTACCAAGGGGTAACTTATTACCAAGTTACTGGGTTGTGGAGGTCAGACAGGCAGTCGCTCCATGTAAAATACTGGTATTCATCTGCATCCGGTTAGACTGGAAGCCGACCCCAATATAGTTGGGAAAAGGTTAAGCAGATTTATTGATTTGGGGCTAAAAACCACGCACAATGAAGGGTTCCGTAGTTGGGATGAATTTATCGCAAGAACTAACTTTTAACGTTGTAGTTGAAAAACATGTTCGCTCATACATTCCAACTGGAAATGTTAGTTTGTACACACAATATTGGGAGATTTACCATAAATTATTTTAAGACCATAGACTTCTTATAGGTTTGCCTGTACTTAATCTATAAGTATAGAACTTTTTTCAAATTTTTTGGCTCAGTGTTTTTGAAGATAAGGGTGGGAAATTTATATTTTTATATATTTTCTTAAATAACTATAAAACTATATATTTTAAAATTATAAAACAAATATATTTGAGACCCTCACAGTCAGCTCTTTCATTTGATATGTCACAATTTAAGATACAGTTAGCAAAACTTTCTTTTTTATTTTCCTTATTTGTCTCCCAAAAGTGACCCAATTTCAAAATTAATTGATTTACGTTACACGTGCGTGTTTGTGTCACCGAAATTCATATGTGTACAGACAGACACACGAGTGATCATAAGGGTTCCATTTTTTTTATTTGGACGTAGGTCTATCTGCCTAGCCTTTTCCCAACTATATTGGGGTCGGCTTCCAGTCTAACCGGATGCAGCTGAATACCAGTATTTTACATGAAGCGACTGCCTATATGACCTCCACAACCTAGTAACCGGGTAATACGATAACCCTTGGTAAGACTGGTTGTCAGACTTTCGGGCTTCTGGCGACCCGTGACGACTGTCAAAGATCCACGAATGACAGCCGGGACCAACGGCTTAACGTGCTTTCCGAGGCACGGAGGAGTCTCGGTATGTAAAGATGGTCACCCATCCACAGACCAACCCCGGCTAGCGTAGCTTAACCTGATGGATCGACCCGTGCGGCAGTTATTACTTAGCCACGAGCACGATTTGGACGTAGGTAGGTACGGAACTCTAAAAATTTATGTAAACAAATCAGTAGGTAACCTGGTAAATGACGTCACATCACGACCGTGACAGAAACGGGTTAGTAGTCGATTCGCACGAAAATTATTCGCACGATCGTGCGAATCGTCCCCTTTCAATAAAAATATTTTTTTAGTAGGCGATTCGCACGGAAGTATTTAAATTGCGTGCGAATCGACCCCTTCAAGAATTAGTAGTATGCGATTCGCACACACCTATACTTTATCGAAAAGTTTCAAGAAAAAAGTACTATCACGTACAAAATGCTTTCTTTTAATACAGGACACAAATAAAACGATTTTTAAGGAAATCAAGTTTTTATATTTTACTTTGTATCTATCAGAAAGTGATTTTACATCATTCACAGTTTAAATAACTTAAAACCATAATTATAACCAAGATTACAAATAAAATCACAGTTAGTAGGTACGATTTATAATCAAATATTTGGTTTTGCATTTTTACAAGTAAGTACTCTTTTTCCGTACACTTGCATTTACCTTAAATCATCACAAATTACTACTTATTAGAGTTTTTACCGAAATCAACTTTTTATGAACCCCTGAGTCTTGTTAAAAATAATGTTGTTTAGAAAAGGTAAGTCAAAATTAAATAATTAACGTTATAATGGTCTAAAAGCTAATTTTAAAAACAACGAAAAATATAACGAAACTATAAATATATAAATCTTTTTAAATATTCGTAATAACAATATAAAAATCGTTTTAATTAGCTAAGGTATGGTTTTAAATGTGGCAATTAAATAAACAAAAACAAAATATTTTTTCTCTATTAAGTATTAACTAGTACAATTTTGGAGTATTATAGTAAATGTAATAAAATAACAGTCACAAAATCACAGTTACTATAACAACAATATTTTGCTCTAATAGGTAAAAAATAACAATCAACTAATCAATAATAATATAAATATTTCTTAACACAAAAATTTTACGATGATAGGAGCATTATCATCACTGAAAGTTAAAACAATCACAAAATCACAGTTAAACAGAGTCATCTGTTGTATTAATAGGTACAAAGTTCTTAAAAATGTAACACTTAACTAATCAACAATATTATAAATATTTCTTAACACAAAAATTTTACGATGATAGGAACATTAGCATCACTGAAAGTTAAAACAATCACAAAATCACAGTTAAACAGAGTCATCTGTTGTATTAATAGGTACAAAGTTCTTAAAAATGTAACACTTAACTAATCAACAATATTATAAATATTTCTTAACACAAAAATTTTACGATGATAGGAGCATTGGCATCACTGGAAGTTAAAACAATCACAAAATCACAGTTTGTTAAACAGAGTAATCTGTAGTATTAATAGGTACAAAGTTCTTAAAAATGTAACATTATTATTTATTTATGTAGCTCATTTATGGTGTTCATATTATAAGTTTTCATATTAAATACTGACAAAACTTTTCATCTTACCTCTTAACTAGTATTTTGTGCCTGACTGCGATGCGAATAGAGAATTATTGAATTTTAATATTAATATTCTAGAATATTGTACATGACTGTACTTAGATTTATTATTCGCACATTTTGTTAAGTGTGCGAATCGCATACTACTAATTCTTGAAGGGGTCGATTCGCACGCAATTTAAATACTTCCGTGCGAATCGCCTACTAAAAAAATATTTTTATTGAAAGGGGACGATTCGCACGATCGTACGAATAATTTTCGTGCGAATCGACTACTAACCCACAGAAACGGTTATTAGAACTGAACTTTATTTGAGTACTAATAGTAATTAGGTGACTTCTTATTTACGCCAAAGTTATCAAAAAACGGCAGTTCGTCTTGCATGTTTCTAGTGTTATTCAATATTTTTTTTAAACTTATCCAAAACCCATAATACGATTTCCTATAGCAGATCCTCAATAGTTTTTCCAAAAAAGAACCGCCCCCGGGTGGGCTCGAACCACCAACCTTTCGGTTAACAGCCGAACGCGCTAGCCATTGCGCCACGGAGGCTATGTCTGTGGCCTTTATAATAGGTATAGACTGAGAATATAGATTTTTGATAAGAACAGAGGAGTGATAATGATAAATTATATGTATTTCGCACGACGTAAAAATATCGCGGCGGGTTTTTATCGCGCACTGGGTTTTCAACTCTCTTTTACTCAGCCCGTTGAAATAACACTGTTGGATTTTCAATTCTTGGCGCTGAGCAGTGCGTTGAAAATCCAGTGTGCGGAAAAAAACGCCGCGAGATAAAATCGCCCGTGAGCACGTGGGCTTACACGTAAATAATATTTTTTAAATTGCCTCTTGGGCCTAGAGTTCGCAAGCGTTACTGCTGAGAGTTTTTCGATCTTAATTTCTCAGTAACAGCCCGGAGTCTGGATTTGTGCTCGGTTGATGGCAATAGGCTCGGACTATGAGTAATGAAAATTTAAAAAAATATACTCTTTTTTTTTAAATCGCTCTCATTCGTTTAATGATTAATTCTTTTTAATAACATTTTATCTCTTATAAAGCACTATCCATTGATATATCACTTACTCGTATGGCTATTGCGCGCCAAGAACATTCCTAAACTTAGGTGGCAAGTAGGTAGGTTAGTAGGTAGGGACATTAACTCTGAATGAATAACAATTGGCAAAAGTTGAGTTAGTAGCAAAGGTCCTCCTTGATAAGCTCTTTCAGTCTGGCATTTGAGGACTACGAAAAGCCTTCGACTCCATCGAAATATGGGCAGTTCTGGCCTCTCTCCAACTGTATCAAATTGGCTGAATATCGAAGTGTTCAGATGTTTGTTTGGTGATGACTCTCCAGATTAGATGTCTGATGGTGGCGCGGGTGTTGGATCATTTAGCTCCCTTCAAAATTGTTAAGTTGAATGGTGCTGATCCATGCGTCATGTTCGTGAACGGGCGCCAGGCGCCGTCAGTTGGGACCGGTCATGCCATTCATAGTTGCCATGCCTTTTTTTTAATTTATTTAAATTTTTTGAATGGTTCTTTGTTTTTTTTCTTTTTATTGCAGACGCTTTTACGAACGTGCACGTCTTTCTACATTGTTTTCACATGCATAATTTCAACATGAATGATGTAACCAATATTTTGTATCTTATTTTTTATTTAAAAGAGTATCCGTACTACGCTTTGGGATGGAAAACTAGCTTCATATTTCTGACCAACCGACTTCTTGACAATTCAAAAGTGCCTGTAAATGGTTTAATTGAAATAAATGCTTTGAGTTTGAGTTTTGAGTTTGATCCAGGATAATAAGATCAGCTGCATCCACCTACTTAGAGGAATGACACAGAGAAATGTTATATCGTGTAAACCGCGTATAGTTAAGGTAGCATGAGACGCCCTCAACTAGATGGACCAATGTCCTTAAAAAGGTGGCTGAAACAGACTGGATGCGGAGGGCAGAGGCAGGTAAGTAGTAGCTAGGTGGTAGGTAGGTAGATGCGCCGTAGATAATAATAATAAATTATTTTTGCCGTGTGCCCAGTGGGATTTTCTATCGGCAGAAATGATGGACTTCCGTACAAAACTTTCGTCCCCAAACAAAAAAGAACGAAAAACTCTTGAAAGAACTCTTGTTCTTTTGTTTGTCCAAGCATTTTAGCTTTTTAGAATGTTCGTTATCTGACAGTGAATTATATAAAACTAAAGTAAAATCCAACCTTTGTTCAAAGGCATATAGATAGTGCAATCCACGACGACGCACCCCACTCCGCTCCGCTCCGTACTAAAGTACAGCTTACAGTACAGTAATCGCGGAGTGGGGCGCGTCGTCGTGGATTGCACTATCTGTACTATTCTATCAACGACTACTTAAATGATAAGAATAGTTGGTCGCTGTGATTAACTCAAGACAATGTTTAAATGTTCTTTCTCCAGAATGAGCTTACCTACTGAAGGGTTTTAAATGAGTTTATAAATAAATTGTTTATAATTTTACTTTATAGGTCAATTTATGTTAATTTTTTCGTTGAATTTTTTATGAGTTGTATTGAAATATATGGTTAGCTAGCGACCTCGACAGTTCTTTATTTTACCTCGATGGTAGTTTATCAATTATAACTTCTAGTTACAGCTATATGTAAGCGGGCACGCCCTTTATGCCTGGAGGCTTTTATTTAGATATTGTTTACGTTTTGTTATTTTTATTTCTGCCTGAGTATAGTTCTCGATGTTTTTGCTTGGTATATTGTCATGTGCTAGCTGTCATATTATGGCTACTAATTTATTTTACTATCATTTTTTTCCAACTGAACAGACAGCTGTGCTGCTGGGGAGTTTGTTGCGCCACTTCTTCTTCCCAGCAAAAGCACTAGGAAGTGGTGAAGGGTGGGCGTTTTGGGGGACTGTCTTATGTAATTTTGACGTTCGAAAAGTGCTGATTCTCAGCCTAGTTTAAATAATTGTTTTTTTTTGTACTCTTTTTGTGACGTAGAAAAAAAAAGAAAATAAGTTTAAATATAATGCTGTGACCCTATGTGAGACAGAGCATTTTTATCCTCGCAGCATTATCCCCGCTGGTTTTCAGCGACAGCCGGCATTGCGTGTATGACCTTGTGCAGCATACAATGAGATATAATTAAGATGTAGGTATAAGTATGTATATACGACGACGATACGATATCATGATATTGTTTATGTACCTAGGTAGTTTAAAATAATGTTCTAACCAGTACTTACTTGGTCAGGCACACTCTCAAGAACCGTTTCGTTCACGCCAGGAACGAAATACCGCGTACGCGCAAGCAGTATGAACGCTCGCTGCATTTTTACTCCATAGTCTTTCATGACTCTGTAAAATAAATATGAGGTTTGAGATACCTTTATTTCCCACTAACTTCTTCTACTCAAGAATTGCGGTATCCAATGCAAAAATATTTTTTCAAATCTGTCTGGTAGTTCCGGAGGTTACCCCCTACATACAAACTTACAAACAAACAAACTTTCCTCTTTATACCTGCGGCCTCACCCACGTGGAGGAAGAAAATTATCGGGACAAAAAATATAAAAAATATGTCATCATAACCCAGGTTTGTCCGTTTGGCAAATTTTAATCGAAAAACGTTCAACCGTTGAGGAAAAGTAATAAACAGACAGAATATAATATTAGTATTCACTTTTAAGACAAATATTTAACATAAGAGAGAAAAAAGAAAGAAAGAAAATACGTTTATTTGCGGTACATATGACGCAAGCAATGGAGCAAACACTAAAAAACAATTTGGGGGAAAATATGCGTCACATCCACGCAAAACGGCCATCGCTCCGCATAATGCTGGGACCCTATGCGAGACAGAGCCCCAGCGCTGGTTTTCAGTGACGGCCGGTCATAAAAAATTAAGTTATAAAAACTAAAACCCAAACTACGACAAAAATCCAGCTAAAAAGGTACTTATAAACAATCTTTATTTATTTATTTACTTCCCTCTCTTACAACTATCTTTACAGATCCTCGAACTAATACGATAGTGTGGCTATCAAGTGCTCCGAGGCATAGAGCACAACCCGGGAGTGCTGCAGCGGTTGCACTTGTACGTACCCGACCGTTATGTGTTGAGGCCATCAGCCAGGACCAAGTTATTGACACAAAACCCCTCTGACTCGAGCAATTCGCACCATCAATTATATTCAGGTCAAAATTGATATATTTACATGTCACTTATATATTTACAATTCGCAAAAGTACTATTGTTTACACTGTGTCATAACACAGTGGTCTTTATGATCTTATGATGTATTTGGTGTTTTAATTTGGTGTGTGTGACTTGGCTATCGCATTAGGCTAAGACCAGCAGTGCTATTCTGTAACCATCTCACCGTGAAAACTTAGGTGAAGTGAGCTCGGAGTGAGCTGTCAGTCCCTAGCAGCAGGTGGAATGACAGCTCACTTCAAGCTCACTTCACCTATGTTTTCACGGTGAGATGGTTACAGAATAGCACGACTGTAATGTTAGTTTTAAGGCATTTAAACAAATGAATAAACTAATATTATCTAATATATTTTATATCCGATATATTAACGAAATTAAGCAGTGATAGCAAGTGGTGTGACTGTCTTACTGTAAAGTCATAGGTTTCAAATTCGACTGATTTTTCAGATTCATGTGCGTATTGTATAATTATCACTTGCTCTAAAAACGGTGAAGGAAAACATCGTGAGGAAACCGGCATGCCTGAGAGATATTTCTCGACGGCATGTGAAGCCAAGTCAGAGGCCCATGGGCGGCTTTAAAACACTGACACCAGTTTAGTCATCCCCTGTGAAAGCCTCAGTACAGATCCTAAGTTTCTGGAAGCCTTATATTCACGAAAAGTAAGGTCTGGAGTGAGAATGACAGCAAGGTCCCGTAACTGTGATACTCGCTGCATCGGTGCTGCGTCAACCTTGTACTCGTAGCACATTGGGGTCCACGCGAGGGTAAACGTTATCACATTTTGAATCCTTCGCTTACTCGGGATTCAAAATCAACACTCGCAGCAAAAAACAACTTTGCTCTCTTGTTGCACATATAACTATTTCACCTCAGCGCCTCAAACAAGCAGATTTTGCTGTCTAAAGACAGTGAGCAAAATTCGATTTTGCTGCGAGCGTGAGACAAAGTAATTTTGTTTTTTTGTCTACTCACAAAATTCTAAAGATTTGAATTTCACTTAGTTTTGTCACTTTCACTTCGATACAATCGATATTGATATAGAAATAGTGTCACCGACAAAACGTAGGTAAAGTGAGCTCACAGAGAGCTTGAAGTGAGCTCACTGTGAGCTCACTTCAAGCTCTCTATGAGCTCATAGTGAGTTTGAAGTGCCCTCACAGTGAGCTTGAAGTGCCCTCACAGTGAGCTTGAAGTGCCCTCACAGTGAGCTTGAAGTGAGCTCACAGTGAGCTTGAAGTGAGATGTCTATCGTGTCAATTCCTAGCATCCGGTGGAATGACAGCTCACTTCACCGAAGTTTTCTCTGTAAGATTTATGCAAAATAGACCGACAAAGACTCGTTTGCTCCTCCGGCCATCAGTCCTTCGACAAACATGGCCGGTCCAGTGCCACTTTAGCTTGCTAACCCAGGGAGATAATGTCTGTAATCTTATTTTAGGTTAAGACTCACATTGCCATCTCCATCGAAAGTCTTCGGAGCTCTTTTCCAGTAGCTAGGGCGGTCCATTTCATTAGCTTTTTCCCCAAATATGCGAGATGAAGTCTGTTTCTCATCTGTTGTAGGGCCACCAACGAGGGCATGACGGGATACCTGGTGGCACCCAGCGACGCTTCCTCTTCGTCGTCTGAGAAAAAAAAGGGGTTGAAATCAGGCCATCGGTGCATCGGTTTGAGAAGTATGTACGATGAAGAATTCTAAGTTATAACACGCCGCGCGCCGCTTTGGGCGTCAGGGGTGTATGCCATAAATTAGAAGAAAAAACAAAATACGTTTATTGTCAAAAATATTAATCGTTTGGATCATTTGCTGATTTATGCTCGATCGTGAGAAAACGAGAATAACCGGCAAAGTGCGTGCACGCAAAGTAAGACTTCATGAGTGTTTTTGTGTGTTCAAGTGCTGACGCTCAGCCTAATTTGAATAAATGACTTTTGATTTTGACACCTTCTTTTACATTTTCATCGATAAAGTGCAATTTTTTCTCCCAGTAATATAGATAGTGCAATCCACGACGACGCGCCCCACTCCGCGATTACTGTACTGTAAGCTGTACTTTCGTAGGGAGCGGAGCGAAGTGGGGCGCGTCGTCGTGGATTGCACTATCTATTTAAGGGTTTTGTTATTGCCATTTGGTTACGGAACCCTAAAAAGCCCAGCCCGAAACATATTGTGTGGTGAGTAAGCATAATCAGCGTATTATAATGTTTCCACTGCCAGGACAGAGGCCTCCTCGCTGTGAGAGGGAGTGGATGGTTATCCACCACGCGGGCCCGGTGTTCAGTATTCCCGCCTTTCAGTTGGATGATTAGAATATTCTTTATTTTGCATAATAGTTAAGGCGCGCAGCAAATCTTTAGATATGGAAAGAGGTGAAGCGATAGTAGTGCATCGCGGTATGCAAATACGGTTGGAAATGGCGATGCGTTTGATTTTGGTTGAAACTAGTGTCCGCCAATAGAATGAAAGATATTTCGCAGTTATAAAGTTAATTTAAAAAAAATACACCAATAAGTTAAAACATTTATACATAGTTCTATATTTGACTAATTTCCTTTTTATAGTAACAAACAAAAAAAATAGTTGTCGCTCAAAATAATGAGCATTTCGAGACGAAAAAGTTTTTTAGAGGTCTATTTTGCGTTTTTTTTTTCAAACTGCTAGATCATTTCTATTAAATATCTTTGTATAAGTCTTTTTTTATACCCTTGACTATACACTGTATTTTTTGGGCTTCTGATATGTAGCATTACGGCTAACAGTGCGACGAAAAAGTGGACGTTTTAAGGTGTCTCTGCTTGGATAACACCTTAATATTAATCTGACATCGTCAACCCCTCTATGGTTATTAATGCTCACGCCTTCTCTATGAGAAGAGGCCTTTGTCCTGCAGTAGGACAATAACAAGCTGACAAAGGCATACTATTCTATCAACGACTACTTAAATGATAAGAATAGTTGGTATCTGTGATCAACTTAAGACAATGTTTAAATTTTAATGTTCTTTCTCCTGTATTAGCTTGCCTACTGATAACTCAATCGATCAATTTATTTAAATTTATTGTTGATATAATCTACTCATTAGAATGTTTTTTTATGAGTTGTATTGCAATATGTGGTTAGCTAGCGACCTCGAAAATTATTTATTTTATCTCGATGGTCTTACCCCCGAATACTGAAACGTCACTCAAAATTTAAGTGCTGCTTAACATTTGAGCAGCTCCTAAACTTTAGATTTCGTATTGTCAAACGTCACTTTTGAGTATCTGTTAAATATAAGTGCTACTTAAATTTTGAGTGACGTTTCAATATTCGGGGGTGAGTTTATCAATTATAACTTCTAGTTACAGCTATATGTAAGCGGGCACGTCCTTTGCCTGGAGGCTTTTATTTATATGTATTGTTTACGTTTAGTTATTTTTATTTCTGCCTGAGTATAGTTCTCGATGTTTTTAGTTGGTATATTGGCGTGTGCTAGCTGTCATATGGCTATTCATTTATAATTTAAATTATGTTTTGTGTTGCGTTATGTAAATTATTTTGCAATCAATCAATTTTTTCTAACTGAACAGACAGCTGTGCTATTGGGGAGTTTGTTGCGCTACTTCTTCTTCCCAGCTAAAGCACTAGGAAGTGGTGAAGGGTGGGCGTTTTGGGGGACTGTCATTTAGAAAATTCTTTAATTTTAACTGTTATCGAGCAATTTTTTAAGCTGTTAGTAGTAGGTTCAGTTTCTGTTGATCATTTTTATTAATGGACATGTCTTCTAACTAGATACATGAAAAAAAACCGACTCTAGAAGCTCTAATCCCAAAAAAAAATACGACTAAAAGCCATAACATAAAGTTTAAAAAAAAAAACTTTAATTTCCAAAATCTCCATAACGGTTAAGTTTCGGACACATTATTACAGAATCAAATCCATCAGAAATGACCTGAGTAATAACGTCCTTTAATGTTCAGTACGACTTTCCCTGTAACCCTGTATAAAACCTTATACATATCAAATAATGTGCAGGCAGGGGGCCAAAGTTAACGTGACCATTTATTTTTTTACTCAAAACGATAAGTACATTGGTTTATTTATCTCACAGTTAGTAGTTCAGTTTCGAGACTACCATCCTAGGTTCTCAATGAAAAAGAAAAAAAGAAAATTATTTATTACGAAAAGTTAAGCAAGAAAAATGTTGAGTAATTTTTATATTTGTCAACAGAACAAATTTGTTTTAATTTTAAGTAATAATACACATCTTAGTTATCAACATCGCCATAAGGACTGGAACCTGTATCTGGGTTCTTTCAGTCGCCCACAATTGATTAAATAAATACTCTTTCTATTTGGTGCATTTGTACCGAATCGATATATTATATTCAATCAAAATACAATAGTTTTCATGGCTAAAGTTGTTGTCGTGGAAGTGTTTGAACACTTCCACCCAACGAAGGTTACTGAACGAGAAACGAGACAATTTTGCGTCCCCAGGTTTTTTCCGGCGACACCGGGACGAAGAACCAAAAAAAAGGACGGTCCCGTTCAAAACGGGACGTCACGTTAGCCATCATAGTCCTTCCATATTTCTAGGCAACCGTTCCACTTAGCCACACAAACGTATAGTCAAAAATGTTTGTTTCCATATCCTGGAATAGTCCTACACCAACCGTAGGTTGTCCTTGGGTGCGCTTGAATAGCGCTTAAAGGGACAATCGTCGGTTGGAGCCTCATTTCATTCAAAACGTCTAACGGGCCTGTAAAAGTTAGCTTCGGCCTCTCGTACGCCGTCCAATCCGGGACCGCTGGGTCCGGGAAACGTCAAAGGTATACAAATTCAAGCCTTCTTCTCAAAGGGGTAGGAGGAAACTATAGAACGCCACCTGCTTACATACTATTTTTGCTTCGTTTACGTTCATACATCTGGTCATACACACACGCCAGTTGCGAGTACTACGCACCTGACCTTTTTGAAGCACATCACCACTAAGGTATTTGTACTCCAAGGGCGTCCCCTCCCGGCGTTTCCACACATAATCTGCCTTGTAAATAATACGTTTTCGTTGTTTCCTTTCGTTAATTTTCTTAACATGACCAAACCATCCCAGCATTCCCCTTGAAGAAGGCGTGAGCTTATGTGTGTATAGATAGTGCAATCCACGACGACGCGCCCCACTCCGCTCCGCTCCGTACTAAAGTACATCTTACAGTACAGTAATCGCGGAGTGGAGCGCGTCAGCGTGGATTGCACTAGCTTGTGAAAATATTGTAAAAATTCTTACCAGCCATTCTTGTTCTGTTTGTTGTTTTGGATTCTTTCTAATATTATGGTAGGTGTCCTTTTCTAATATCGGTGTGTTTGGAAATCTAACATTTTTCTTGCGACTATTTCATTTTTGGGCATAGACAGACGGGCTTTACGTGCAAATGTGCAATTCCATTGTTTACTTTAATCCATTGCGATTTGGAAAATTTAAAACTTCGTGCAATTTTTTTCTAATATTTTAAGCTGACATTGTGACAGATTTTTGATATTAAATTTATGTCACAGTTATGTAAATATTTTTCGTCATTTTATGACAAACAGAGTAAAGAAATTCTTTAAGAAGAATTTATTCAATATTTTTTAAGCTATTATTTTATTTTCTCTACTCTTTTACTTGACAGTTAAAGCTCTGGTCACACTGAGGCGAATCCCACGCAGGACGTGGGACGTGATGATTGTTTCAATGATTAGAAACTATTCACGCCGCCGCGGTTAGAACACCTCCTGGATACAAGTTAGTTGACACAATCGGTACTAGCGAATTTCGTCCCACATACCGCGCGGGATTTGCCTTAGTTTGGCCAGAGCCTGAACTAGACACAGCTGATCAACGCCCGTAACGTCGTTAATATTGTTTTCGTACAAAAAATAATAATGGGTGCATTTGCATTTTTTTAACCTCATAAAATCACTCGCTAAATACTGTTACTATTCTTCATGGAGTAGAAAGTAGATGCTTGTATAAAAAAACAACTAAAATATAAATATCGCCCCCGGGTGGGCTCGAACCACCAACCTTTCGGTTAACAGCCGAACGCGCTAGCCATTGCGCCACGGAGGCTCTTGACAAAGAGTCTGAATATTAGGTATTAATACCAAAATGTAACAGGTATAAACGTAAATACTTATTATACGAGCCCAGTTATATGACAGGACAGTATAAGTCAGTCCAGCGCTGATTTGCAACTGAGTTCGTGTAGATGTCGTGGCCAGATCTGAATTGACCATTTCATGAAATGGCCGGCTAACATTGGCTATATTGTTAAAACGTCAACGTTTAATGATATGTCAGTCAACGTTTGGCCATATCATTAATGTAGGGTAGGTATCCATGTGGATCGCCCGGAGGACACGGTGGAGCATACGGTGGAGGTATGCCCGGCTTGGGCAGAGCACCGCCGTGTCCTCGTGGAGGCGATCGGTGGCGGGGATCTCTCGCGTCCGGCCCTGGTCCAGGCCATGGTACGGAGCGAGAGAGCATGGGAGGCCGTCACCTCCTTCTGCGAAGCAGTAATGCTCGCGAAGGAGGAGGCGGAGCGCGTGAGGGAGAGGCAAATTTCGCGCCCTCACGCCCCTAGCCGCCGCAGGAGGAGACGCCCCGGGCGTCGGGAATCGATCGCGGATTCCCGGCCACCGTAGGCGCGGGCTTGCGGATGGTGAGCAATGGGTAGCTTGCCGTCCGGTAAGGACCAAGCCCGGGTCGACGGCGCGTTGTGTTCCACGCGCGCCTCAAAGAGTGTCAGCGAGTGAAGGGGTCCAATGAGACCATTGCCTGCCGGGGTTGCGGGAAAGTCCGAAAGGGATACCGTGGCCCCCTGGCATTGCACAGGCAAGAGAAGGAACACGGGTGGGTTTTAGTCAGTAAGAGTGACACGCCCTCCCGCTCCACCCAGAGCGGGAGGAGTCATTTGATGATTTCCCACCAAAAAAAAAAAAAAAGGGTAGGTATCCATGGTGTAAGGTGTAGTAAAAATAGCCAAGTAACTGCAAGTAACTTGGAAGTAGCGTTCGCCGGCCGCTGCCGCGGCACCGCTCGCTGCGCTCGCTCGGCTCACGCGCGTTTAGTCACAGTTCTAACCTAACCTAACCCATTTGGTCGTGTGGCCACTTAAGCGGGTTAATTTGTATTATTAAAAAAAAAAAAGTGTTATTTTGCATTTCACGGCGCAGCAGCGGCCGGCGAGCGCTAGTTCCAAGTTTCCATAATATCATATTTGGAAACCCAATAAAAGCCCATCGACTTTGTTTGATTTGTTGTATGCCACCGCCATGATGCACAATAAAACAGAGCGTCTCTCCCGGTGGATAATGTAACTATTTTACGAATTGATCACTAATGTTTGGCCACATCATGAAGTAGTCGTGCGTTTAACTGTTAATATCGTTAAACGTTGAGTATTCAATGATCTGGCCAGGCAACTTCATGATGTGACCAGTGGTCGATGTTCATTTCATGAAATGATCAATTTTAAGATCTGGCCACGACGTAGACACAAGTTTCAAGCCGTGCTGACTTCGCGCTCTCAAGTCAGTCCAGTTGACTAACTTACCCGTCTATTTACAGGCCCATTAGCTTCCCCCGCCTGACTTAATGACTTACTGCTGCACTGACAACAAACTGACTTTTTAAGATTTAAGCTCTAATGTCTTTGAGAGCCTTTTTTAGAAGAAGAAGAAGAAGAAGATACATTTATTTGGCACAACAAGCAAAGGCACACAAATAAAAAGAGAAAAAGAATAAGATAAAAGGAAATAATACAAAATAAAAAGTGTAAAAACTGCGTTGCATGATACCAGCAGGAATGTGTGCCTCGCGGCTGCGCCAAATAGGCCCAGTTCAGCATATATGCCAGACATCTAGTGCCTGACGCTGGTTTTCAACTGGACCCGAAGTGTGAGGTGACGGATATAAATCAGTTTTATACCGCAACGTGTGTATTTATACTTAAATAAAATAAATTTGTGTAATATAGTAATAATAATTAATAATTTAAAATAGTTAGATCCTAGTTATTAAATATAATTGCAATTTGCAAGACAACAAAACAAATTCAAATCGACAAATAACTCTTCTCTCTTTTTCGATCCACAGTGCACCGCCTGTGATGACTGCGTTGCTGACAGTGCTGATGATGGCCGCAAGCGCAGCGTAGCGCAGCGTAGCGCAGCTCCAAGCCAACACAGTGAAAAAAAAGAAAGAAAGAAAGAAAATACATTTATTTGGCACAGACTAAAAGGCACACAAGTAGAAAGAGAAAAAAAAATGTAGAAGGAAAGAATACAAAATAAAACGTGTAAAACTGCGATGCATGATACTAGCAGTAATGTGTGCCTCGCGGCTGCGCCAAACAGGCCCAGTTCAGCATATATGCCAGACAACTAGTGCCTGACGCTGGTTTTCAACTGGACCTGAAGTGTGAGGTGACGGATGTAAATCAGTGCGGTCAGCATTGCATTATGACTAAGCTTGAAGGCCGAGAGCGTAGCTAAACTAAGCTCGAGGCCATCATAGCTTGTCAGATAACGCAGTCATTGTAAACCAAGGCTAGTATAATAGTACTTGAATCAAACAATGCGAGTAGTTGTAATAAAACCAGCTTAGTATAGTAAGAATTTATTTTAAAGTAACAGTTTCTAAAATTCAGAACCGTCTTTCCAGGGTATAAATTACTTATAGTTTGAGATAGTCAAACTCAAACCCAAAGCAATTATTTCAAACAAACCAATTCCAGTCACTTTTGAATTGTCAAGGGGTCGGTCAGTCAGAAAGATGAAGCCAATTCCAAAGCGTAGTAGGTACCTATGGAGAAGAACAGGCAAGAAACTACATGAACACTCTTTTAAATTAAAATATGGTTACAAAAAAATTGTTAAATACATCATTCGTGTTGAGAACGATGCAAAACGTTGAAAGCGTCCGTAATAGAAATAAAAAACAATTAAAATTTTAATTAAATTAAAATATGCCGTGGCATCTAAGAGATGACCAGTGCGTTATCCTAGAGCGGTGTTTGATTGTTGGATCATTTCTTCATCACGGATTGCCATCTCTCCAGGCTCGATACTGTGCTGATGTGGAAGCTTCTTGAGACGTTGTTGGTTTCAAGTTCATACCTTTGCTGATTTGATTTATGATCTTACTTTTATTTTCGACTGAATCTTCTTCTATGTAACTTTCGGCCGCTCTGTTAGATTTCCATTCGCCATGCCGTTTGAGTGTTATTAGGTTGGTCCCAGTATCAGCAAGCAGAGTGGCTGATGAACGCTGGAATGACCGTTAATTGCTTTGGATTTTGGGCATTTGTGCAATTTAGTGCCCATTACTTGTTTTGTGCATTTGCAGTTTCTATATTTGAGAAAAAAAAACGTCTGTTTTTACATCAACGGTACGAAGTGCTTGATATTTTTGTACCACTGCAAATGATTGATCTTTATTGGTTTTAGTGTCACGAAGAGTAATCATCATGACATTGTTGTGAGTTGCTATATCATTTACTGTGATATTTGCAATTTCGTTACATCTACATACACTGTAAATGCCGAAATTAATAAGAACCATAACAACATTAAACACATTTTTTTTTACAGAACCTCACTCAACACTCAAGCATTACATACTTAAAACTAGTTTCAATTAATCAAAAGGCTATAAACGAGTTTTAAGTAATGCTTGAGTTTTAAGTGAGGTTCTGTAATACGGGCCTTACTTTTACGGCCACGTACACAAGGGGCTTCATTTATAAGCTTTTCCACATTTTGTCCTGTCAAGACTTTTGATTGTTTTACACTTATACCCGTCTGACTGTCTTTTCTGCATACCCGTCAAGTTGGAATAGTCTTTTATGTTCAATTTGAGCGTCATCAACTTGTATTAATTAGCTTTTACTAAACACTGTAATCCGATGATTGGAAACACCTATAATCCATTTGAAATAACCGAATTTGATTTTATTGCGTTGGTGGCATGACAAATGGCAGCTGCAGTAAACAGTTGGTATTGTATCCACTTTTTTGCTTTTAGTGCGATCCTTATGCCTACGGTATAGAAATCAAAATCGGTTGAACGGACTGTAAAAAAGGTTTATTTAAATGTCTAATCCTGTCCCATAATGCTGGGACACAGCCTTCCTCTCTGTGAGAGGGAGTGGGCCGTAATCCACCACGCGGGCCCAGTGCGGGTTGGTACATGTCACATGTCTTCGAAATTTTGCAAGTCTCCTCACGAGGTTTTCCTTCACCGTTTTGAAATTCAAATACAAATTCAAATTCAAAATATTTGATTTCACATAAACCTACATGGGCACTTATGAAACGTCAGAAGCAAGGTGCACGGTTCCAATTGGTCGTTTCCTATGGAGATGAGCCAGCAAGAAACTCCACGGATACTCTTTTAAAAATAATTGACTTTTACAATATTTTCAAATAAAAGTGTTATTAGGTATGGGAGGACAGTGTAGGTCTTTCATCAAGTACCAGGTACTTAACAAAATAATTATGATCAGCAAATCTACAGTCCACTAAGCCTACAGCGTTCTCACATTCACAAAATAGAAAATAATCTATATAAAGATAAAAATAAAAATGTATTATAAAAGAAATGACGTGATTGCTATTACAGCTGTGACAATTCTGAATAATTATCATGTTCACAAAAGCCACGAAAAAAAGTCGAAGTTAAATTTTATTGTAGGTATATAATGTCAAATAATAGCGTGATTATGTCAAGGAAGAAACTAAAAATAGACTAAGCAGTGGTTTTTTTTTGATTGGGAAATCTTCAAATGATTCCTCGTGTCAGACTCTTACTGACTAAAACCCACCCGCGTTCCTTCTGTTGCCTGTGCAATGCCACGGTATCCCTTTCGGACTTTCCCGCAATGGGTTCGAACCTACGACCTACAACTCGTAAATCGGGGCCGTTATCACTGGGCTACCACTGCTTCGACCCCTCCCCCAGCTACCCCCTTAGTGCTGACCCCTCATCCGTCCACTGCTGGACATAGGCCTCTCCCAAGCACCGCCACATCGACCAATTCTGTGCCTCCCGCATCCAGCGGACTCCTGCGGTCTTTACAAGGTCTATCGTGTGTGGCCTTCCAACGCTACGCATTCCGGTACGCGGTCACCTCTCCAGAACCTTTCGGCCCCATCGGCCATCTGTTCTGCGAGCAATGTGCCCTGCCCACTGCCACTTAAGTTTGGCAATTTTTCGGGCTATGCTGACCCCTATCAATACTTATCTAAACTCCATAATATTATAATAACAAACTCAAGACTGTACATTGAATATTTATCAAAGCATTTGCTACGAGGTGGTAACGAGTCTGATATAGAAAATATAGTTTTTGGAATTTTGGTCTGTTTATCTGTTTTTTTGACGCCATTTGGATGCCATTTGGCACACATATATTTAATAACCTGGATAACACATAGAGCACTATAGATCACGGTAGTACAATCGAAGAAGTTCATATCTATACACCGTAAGGAATATTTCTGCTTACAGTACTCGGCCGCTATAGAACCGGGGCGGTAACAGAAGTGGCCATCGTGTCCTCGGGATTTTGTTTTCAAACTGGTTAGATATGAAGTTCTTCGATAGTACCTACGTTCCCGTGGGATAGTAATAAAGCTGAAGATTTTGCTTTTTTGTTTGTTTCGCTAAGCTCTGGAACTAACAGTCGGATTTGTAAAATTATTTCTCATTTGATAGGATTTGATTGTTGAGAAAGTTTTTAGGTTATTTAAAATCACGCTACGCCCGATAAGGGACCTTGTACGAAAAAATCCTATAGGTATGATTCATGGATAAAAAAAACTATTTAGTCCGTCATTCAGATAATAATAAAATATTAGACACGTATTTTTTGCTTTAACATATTAATTCAAAATGACTTAAAATTTAGCATGCTTAATATAATAATAACACTAGATACAAGTGTATAAAAACTAACAATACAAATAAGAAAATAAAAGAAGAGCTCATTGGGCATCAAAAAATTCGTCCGCATCGTTGTCAGCAAGAAAATTGCCCAAAAGGCTGGCAGCATTGCCACGTTGTATGGCAATACTGATTCTTTGTCCTAAGAATTGGCCAGCCCTCTGGTCACGTGAAGAGACGAACAACCGCTTAGCGATGTCCCGAAAAATTCGATGACTTAGATAAAACGCATTAAAGTTGGGAAGTGGGGGTCGCTACGTCACAAGTAAGTATAAAATCTACATATCTACTCGTGACGTCATGGCACATTTTAACTCAATGTATCGCCGTAATCTTTTGATTACGTAAAAAAAGAAAAAATATAATAGAATCTCTTTATTCCGGACACACAAATATCCATGGTGTTAGTAACATACAAAAAATACCTTATTGCCTAGTGTTAGAATTACAATCAACCTCCGCACAAACTGCTGTTCAATCGGAGAGCCGCAGCTCTCGGCTACAGTTTTCAGGATGCTGTTTTGACTGCCTCTCACTCTCCTCAGAAGCGGTGCGGGCTTGCGCTAACATATTCGACGCGCTACAGTATCGAGGCAGCCTCAACAACATCCTGATAGCATTGTTATATTGGACGCGCAGGGCATCCAGCGATCTCTTAGTATAATTGACCTATAGATTGCCCGTGTAAAAACTTTGGCAGTAAGCCTTAAAAAGTGTTACTTTAACTTGGTCTGTACACCGCGCAAATCTACGGGACTCCATATTACTCCGGATCGCTAGAGCCCTGCGCTCCCTCTCAATGTCTATATCGTCCTTGAGGCAGGTCAGTGGCAAGACAATGCCCTAGGTATGCTATTAATTGGTGACCCGTTAATAAACAACTCGGGTCCCTCTTCACGGCGTTTGCCGCTGACCTCAAAACCCATGTATTCACATTACTTTTCATTATATTATAATCCATGTGCGGTAGCGTAGGTCTGACACGTTTTAAGCATCTCTCTGATTGCTCCCGCCGACGGACCCAGCAGCACCATGTCATCTGCATAGCTGATGTTGTTAATTCTAACCCCATCAACACTGCATCCGACACGCATGCTGCTGAGTGTGACTATCAGGTCATCCACGTAGAGGTCGAAGAGCCTGGGAGACGTCAGACCACCCTGTCTCACCCCGCACTCCAACTCATACGGCTCAGAGACTGTATCATCCCATTTCACCTGATTGACTTGGTTACCAAAAATACGTGTCCAATATTTTTTAATAATCTGCCTGACGGACAAATTTTTTTTTTAGTCGTCATCCCTATTTTGATAAAGCTTGAAATAATTGAAACAAAGTCTGTGTGACTAAAAATTCAGTTTTCGTGGTGCTAAACCATTCGTGTCAGTCACAGCATCTGTTAATAGTTTCATCACTTTTGAGCTCTCTAAAATAGTTTCTTTACCCTTTGATTTACTTTTTTATTTAAGATAGGTATTGTGTATTATCATAAAATAAAATTTTAATTCAATAGAATTAAAATAAAAAAAAACGAACTAAACTAAAGTTAGTTTTTTAAAGTTTAATTATTATTCTTGAAATTTATTTATTTAACCTCCCATTGGAACGCCATACAGTAATTACACCAATAGAGCAAAAAATTACTTTATGAAATGGTTTGCTAAATAATAGGAATAAATAGTAGATTATTAACCAAGGGGATAAAGCAGTGTCTTCTGTCGCGGGTGACGATTTAAGTTCACCCAAGACTAAGACAGCTTTATCACCGAGGAAAATACTCTACTTTTCGTACCATTTGCGAAAAAATTAACACAATAATAATATGAGATAAACATTTATTAAAAAATAATGACAGTTAAAAGTAAAATAAACATAACGTTAATGTATTTGAAGGAAACAAAAACGCGGCAAATTCCTAGACTAATATTTTTTTGTCGGAAAAGCAAAGGCATCAAGCTCATACGGCCTCGTCGGTTTTCGTAATTTTATTTAATAATCTTAACTGCATAATAAATGCGTATTCCTTTTTCAAAAATATGTATAATGCTTTATATACAAACTCAATGGTGTAAACACAGATGTAGTTCAGTATAAATTTCGGTAAATATTCCAAATTTAAATCACATTCTCCCCCTAGACGATGAATGAAATTCAGTACAATTTTCTTTCCCTGTTTTTAACAGATTAAAAATGACTATTGTTACGAGTATGTTCGCCTTTTGTGGCATAGAATGTCACTTTTTTGAGCAAGTGGTACGAAAAATACATTACTGACTGGGTTTTTTTTTAGAAAAAAAATGTTTGATTTTACCATAAATTACTTTTCTGCTATATTTTGTAACAAAGTTGAAAAAAAAGGTACCAGCCACGTGCAAGTAGACCTTATATGATGTTGATGATATTTTTTAATGATCAAAATCAAAAGTAGTTTCTTGTAAAAATATGATCAAACGTCAGTTTCGCGATTTTGAATGAATACTTAATTTATTTGAAAAATTCCTTTCAGCCACATGCAAAACAATGAACTCGACTATTCAAATCTATACTTAATGATTATAATAATATTATAAACAGGCAAAATTTTATTGTTTTTAAGTTTGTATGTAGGGGGTAATCTAATGTAATATCAACTTTCAGGCGGATAAAGTCGCGGATAGAAGCTAGTCATAAATCATTTTGTTAAAATCTTCCCTTTCTCACAAAAAAATTACAAAATCGATCAAAATCTGTTGATTTCGTGCACGGCCCCTTAAAACCGGAGCAAAAAGAAGAAAGTCCGAAAAAACGCTGAGCAAAAATGAAGTAACAGAGGACAGCTACAGGATATATTTTAAGTAAAAACAAGAAATTATACGCGGACGAAGCTAGTATAAATATAGAATGCTTTACTTATTAATACTTTGTTGTTTGTATCAAATTAAAATAGTATTCATGATAATGTGATCTTTTTCAAAATTTACATGTTTTTTGATCATATTGTTTATATACATTCCCCTTCAGTTCGTTAGTTATCATAATATTCTGCAAAATTATAATAATAGTCTTTAAACGAAACAGAGATGTTTTGATAAGCTTTTAATACTATGCAGACTGCACAGTACTATTTTAAATGTACTAGATATGCGTCTAATATCAATGTAGTACCCAGTGTCGCCATCTACCGGCTCAAAAACTACCCACAAAACCTAGTCTTTAACTTAGACGAAGACTTAATACCGATATCCCTAGAGCCTGAAAATTTTGCTAAAATTACT
This sequence comes from Xanthia togata, assembly GCA_963853775.1. Lineage (NCBI taxonomy): Eukaryota > Metazoa > Arthropoda > Insecta > Lepidoptera > Noctuidae > Xanthia > Xanthia togata. The sequence goes on from OY970816.1 coordinate 10,118,839, forward strand.
AATCACTTAGTTCCTGTGAAATAACGCCTTGTTTACACTGAGACACTTTAAGTCGCATCTAAGTTGAAATATTTTGCTAGCCACATTTAAGCTCTGGCAACACTAAGGCGAATCCCGTGCGGAACTCGTGACAGCGCGCGTTTTTTTTTTTATGACTAGAAAATAACGTGACTTTGAGGGCATGAGAAACAGGGTGTAAAGTTCACTCATCCACCATAAAAAAGGGAGGATCCTCCGACCAGACGGGTGTCGTGTCTGGCGGGCAACTGCCCAGCTGTTGATGTCGGATAGTCTTTTAAATGTCGTTCGCGCGGTAAACTAATTGCGCGATGCAGGACTTGTGTGACGTCATGTCTTTGATGCGTAGTTCGTATGTGGCGGTGTAACCGCTACACGACTATCCACGTTGGTTAGTTGACTTCACGGAATAGAAAAGACAGTTTTTTCTATTCCGTGGTTGACTTAACCGGCGATTTTTTCCCGCATCCCGTGCGATATTCCCTTTGTTCGGTTAGATGTCAATGTGGATAACAGACAGCTAAGTCTCGTTAAGAAATTGATGGTCACATTGGTCACACACAACCTTTTATCGATCGAAAAAAGGCCTTTTACCGATTATAACAGCTGTAAATTAGCCACGAGCCCTTCAACTCATCTACAGCATGTATCGGAAAGGTGTCGTCATATTTAAGGGTGTGGTAGATACAGACCATCAAACTGAATAAATTTCTCCATGGGACCAAAATAGTAATCGCTTAAAAAAAACTGATGCTGGGCGCAACGAGTTTTTTTTTTTTTTTTAATCTGTTGTTTTCTACAAAGGTGTAATACCTACCTACGCGGTAAAAATGTATCAACGTATGATCTGGACCATTATTCTGGACCCCCCGTCAAGACTCATGAACTGAATCCATGGTAACAGGTTGCACGTGGATGTCCCTGCCGCCCTGTAGTTCTGAGTCTGTGCAAGATCTTAGACACTTTAAGCGCACTCTCTCAGGATTACCACGCGGCGGCGTAGTAATTGCCTAAAATTGACTTTTTAATACATTTACCTTGGCAAGGCTTGGCTAAATAATAAATGAACTTGGCAGGAGTTTCAGGACGTGTTTTTCTTAAAGACTTTGTCTCTGGGGTTGGCAGGTCTTAGTATTTATTATTCTGTTCTTTTCTATACCAATTATACAAGGTCAAATAAAATTTGCAGTATTCGCATTTGATGTGTAACATCTGACATCTCACCTTGGTAATAAGCAACATTAAAGGGGCGGGGCCTCGTCAAGGTCGTTTCTACCGGCCAACTCTAGCACCATTGTGCCTTTAGAAGTATGAGGAACAAGATGTAAAGTTCACTCATTGAATCCTCTATAGAAAAGGGAGGATCCTCCGACCAGACGGGTGTCGTGTCTGGCGGGCAACTGCCCAACGATTGATGTCGGAAAGTTATATATAATTATGTCGATCGCGCGGTAAACTCTAATTGCGCGATGCAGGATTTTGCGTGTAACCAAAATGCTATAGAATAGTTGAATTTTCGATCCAAATGTGCAAATTTACGTTATGTTAACGACGCGCGTTCGAGCTAGGGCCTCAGATAATAGAAGATAGAGGAGCATAGATTATTTTTCTTCCCCATCTGTACATAATGAATACCTACCTACTTCGATCCTTTTATGTACAACTCGGTGCAACACATCCACCATTGAGCTAGTAGTGTATGGGACCTGTGGGGTGTGTTCTATGGTAAAAGCTATGTTCATTATACAAATTATGGAGTCCCACAGTTCTCGAGTGGCGCGCATGTCACCATATCAAGAGGTGTGAATGATTGTGAATGAGCTACGAATGTTTAGGAGTTGGCATAAATTTTAACGAACTTCTAATAAAATTTCCATTTTTGCGCCTGTTTTTGTGAACCTCAAACACATCAAATATTTGGGGTCCTAAAAATACTATAATTATAACCAAGTAACTGCGACCACCTTGGATGGAGCTCAGTTGGTTACGGTACTAAGCTTAGTTACTGCGACCAACTGTCAGAAAAGGCCAAAAGTTGAAAGAGACTCAATTTATTTTAAAAAAATGTATGTTTTAGAGGATAATTTAAATATTTCTGTTTAATTAAATGCATATAAAAAACCTATATGGCTCCCGTAGTCACTGCTACTGTACGACGCGATTCTGTTAGAACAATTTCCATGAAATTTTCATAGAAACTGTTCTACTAGAGTCGCGCCGCGCTGTCGCGTCCTTCCTTTAGGTACAAGGTGTAACTGGTGTGAATCTATGCTAATAACAAAGCTAAAGAGCTTGTTTTTTTGTTTGAACTGAGGAAATTCCATACAAACTTTCATCCTCTAAGCCCCTTTAAATTTCGCAGCATCATGCTGAGAAGCCAGCCAAAAGGCGAGGCGTTTTTGAGGAGCATTTTGGCCTCGTTTAGGATTTTCAATTTTTTGTTTGAAATGAAAACTTCTTTAGGCGCGTTGAGCAATTTTTGGGTGAACAAAAATCATGAAACTCGCATCATCGTCACCGAACGCTTTCCATAAGTTATACGAGTATGTATACTGTATATATATGTGTACTTTTTGGGTGAACAAAAACCATGGAACTCGCGTCTTCATCACCGAACGCTGGGCGAGTGACGTGTGACGAGTGGCGATGAGCTGGGTGAGGTACCTACTTAGATTTTACTTCTATCGGCAGTCCCCGAAGACTGTTTTCTTTTTTTTTATTGTTTTTAAGATTGTGTTTTGTTAAGTTGTGTTGGTGTGTGTTGGATCATTAAGTTCCCTTCAAAATGGTTGAGCTAAATGATGCTGATCCATGCGTCATGTTCGTGAACGGGCGCCGTCAGTGAGGACTGGTCATCTCTTAGCTGCCATGGCTTATTTTAATTATTTTTGTTTTTATATTTTTATTATGGTCGCTTTTAACGTGCACGATTTACTACATTGTTCTCACATGTATAATTTCAACATGAATGATGTAACCAATGTTTTGTAACAATATTCTAATTTAAAAGAGTGTCCATGGAGTTTCTTGCCCGTTCTTCTCCATAGGAACCTACTACGCTTTGGAATGGGCAACTAGCTTCATCTTTCTGACTGACCGACCCCTTGACAATTCAAAAGTACCTGTAATTGGTTTATTTGGAATAAATGATTTGAGTTTGAGTGAGTTTGAGTTTGTGATCTTCGTGTGCGAGTCACAAAAAAAACTTTTTATTTCTTTCTTCTAGACCCAGCGATTTAGGCTGTGCGTTGTCTGTCATTGCCAAGTGAATTTAGTACCTGTGAATTTATGACTTTTATTAAGTAGAAATGCAAAATCAATCCATTAGTAATTCCTTGTACGCAAATACCACATCGGATTGAAAAGCAAAGGAGGTGTGAAAGAGGGTTGCAGACTCTTTGTCAGTGCATAATAGGCATTGTACGGATGTGTCACGCGTTACATAACCCACCCAGCTTACAAAGACCCCTCATCTCCCCTAAGCAACCCCCCACGGCTGAAGAAAGCTGGCGTCGAAAGGGGGGAAGGGGGTCAAGGGACAGTGGTTACCATATTCCATATAATAAGTGAGTTGATTATTTTTAAAGTAAGGAATCTCCTTATGTTTTAAGAGGGGGATCGAAGTGTCGAGAAATTCTTTAATGAATCTCTGTGAATGGGTTCGTGTTTTTTATCTGTGTATGTTTAATTTGTTTATCGTGTTGGACTTATCTTGGCAACAGTGTACGTGTTAATGTGTGAATAATATTTTAGTCAACCACACGACGCACACGAAACGCGAACGAAACACACGATTAACTGGTTAAAAGTCAAAACCAATAAGTTACTCAAAAAATCATTTTAATTTATTTGTTTTACACGGCTTATGAAACCAATTACATATATCAAAGTATATATAATAAGTACAAACATACCACATAAACGCATAACAACAATTAAATACTATTAAATTGGCGAATTTATTATCGAACACATCCCAGTCCGAGTTGGCTTCCACGAGCTTATTTAGTGCGGTCAACACGCGCGGTATGGGACACGCAGCACGGGCTGCTGTCCGACACGAAGGCACGCTTAGCAGTTGATGTTTTCTGCCACGGAGATAATTATTCGGTGTGTAGAGTCGAATCAGCTCATTTGGACGAAACCATACCAACCTTTAAACCATTTTTTGTTCAAGTACTCGTACGATAACCAGCCTGTCAATTGGCCACCGTAAAACTTCTACCAGCATCTTGCTTTTTGTTGTGAAGTCAGTCGGAACCGAGTCAATGTTGGAATCTAACTCAAACTCAAAGCATTTATTTCAATTAAACCATTTACAGGCACTTTTGAACTGTCAAGGGGTCAGTCAGTCAGAAATATGAAGCTAGTTGCCCATTCCAAAGCGTAGTAGGTTCCTATGGAGAATAACGGGCAAGAAACTCCACGGACATTCTTTTAAATCCAATATTAGTTACGAGATATTGGTTACATCATTCATGTTGAAATTATACATGTGAGAACATTGTAGAAAGACGTGCATGTATAAAGCGTCCGTAATAAAAACATAAAACGAAGAACCATTCAAAAATTTAAATAAGCCATGACAGCTAAGAGATGACCAGTCCCAACTGACGGCGCCCGTTCACGAACATGGCGCATGGATCAGCACCATTCAGCTCAACCATTTTGAAGCGAGACATCTGAGTGAGCATGACATACTCACAGCCGCCAGGGAACATTCAAGTCAAGAAAGACATATTACCCGGTAAATGGTAGCTCTTTAGTACATAATATAGTACTCACACCTGTGCTATGCAACTATATAATACAAAGGAGATTGAGTATACACAATGCAAAGCTGGTCTTACAATCTTCAGCAGCTCCAACAGTATTTTCAAATGTAAATCAATTAATGGTGGTTCTGGAGCAGGACCAGCAATGAGCCAAGCATTTTTATCAGCGATGTAATCCCCAACTTATAATAAATGCCTGCCTGCATAGTGTGCGTTTTATACAAGATTTGAATTTCGTCTCATTCAGTTGAAGTCGCACTTCTTGTTTGCGACGCTTTTGTTTGTGGTAGGTATTTAGTTCTTTTGCTATTATGTTTTCGTGTGGTTGATTTCAGAAATAAGATTGACTATAGAAGCGGAAGGTACGTATTTTAAAATGACTTTCTATTGTTTTCTGTTTGTATTACGTATACAAACTATATTTGGATATTTATTTTAATTTTTTTATAACAGTGTTTTTCTTTAAGTATCTGGCCTTAGCTAGCTACATTCCTTTTACAGGCATGAAATTTAGGCTAATGCCAATCATATATCACAATGAAATTACCAAATAACTTCTCCCGCTTTGGGCAGAGCGGGAGGGCGTGTCAGACTCTTACTGACTAAAACCCACCTGTGTTCCTTCAGTTGCCTGTATGTTGCCAGGGGCCACGGTATCCCTTTCCCGCGATTCCGGGCAGGCATCGGCCCTAGCGGACAGCGTCAGTTGTGCTGACATCTGTTTAAGGCGCGCGTGGAACACAAGGCGCCGTCGACCCCTACCATACCCATCTGCAGGGCATAGGGCATCTCCTGCGGCGGTTAGGGGCGTGAGGGCGCGTAATTTGCCTCTCCCTCACGCCTTCCACCTCCTCCTTCTCGAGCATTACTGCTTCAAAGAAGGAGGTGAGGGCTTCCCATGCCCTCCCGCTCTGTACCATAGCCTCGACCAGGGCCGGACGGCCTTGCCCCGCCCAAGCCAGAACAGACCTCCACCGTATGTTCCACCGTGTCCTCCGGGCGATCCACACAATGGTAACACCCGGGCGTTTCCTCCCGCCTTATCCAGAACAGGAACCTACCGAAAAAACCGTGGCGCCTCTCTAGCCACTCCTCAAAGAGGGTACTTATCGCCGCAATTGTGTGCCCAAAAATTGTCTGCCTTAATCCGCCATTTAGTTTTTTATCTATTCGAAGTTAATGGATATAAAAGTTGAATTATTTCAACATTGTAATGTTTTTTCTTGTAGATTCTTCTGAAACGAAGAGCTGAAGAGCTTTATATGTCATCCTGAAAGAATTCTAGGGGAAGAAAATTTACCAAAAGTTTTCTTTTATAAGAAAAACTTGTGGAAATTACTAAATGCCCAGCTGTTTAAAAAACTGTTTAAGTGATTTCGAGTGGCAACAGCATTGATGTTGGTAAATTTGGTGGCTTTGCACATGAAACTGCTAAAATGTGCACAAAAAAAAAGTTTGTATGGTTATATGATCTATGTCACCAACGACGAAAAGGCGCTGTCAATGTCGAATTGTAACAACTGGCATGCGTTTGACTGTACCATAGTATGTAAGAAATTTCTCTGATAAAAGTGTAAACATAAACCCTGTTCAGGTTACATTCTTACGCAATCACTCACTAAAGGGAAAACCATTCGTCTGTCAACTTTATGTTACACACTGCCTGCCTAGCCTTTTCCCAACTATATTGGGGTCGGCTTCCAGTCTAACCGGATGCAGCTGAATACCAGTATTTTACATGGAGCGACTGCCTATCTGACCTCCACAACCCAGTAACTGGGTAATACGATACCCCTTGGTAAGACTGGTTGTCAGACTGTTATGTTTATGTTACACACTATTTTCAACAATTATTATTTGAATCAGGGATGCTACGGAAGTCGTTTTACCGGAACCGAAACCGGAACTAGAGTCGGAGGTTTTAAATTTGATTGATCGGAATCGGATCCGGAATCAGAACCGGAACCGGAGTTGCAGCCGGTAGTAGAAGAAAGATGTGTTAAGGGAAGGCTTAATGAAAAGGGCTTAGTAAAGGGTGGGCGTTTTTGGGGGACTGTATTAGCAATAACATCCACTAACAAAACAATAACCTGAGAATTCAAGCGCGAGCATGTATAAAATAAACAAATATTAAGTACCCTGGTGACGAGTCAAAACTGCGTTTCGAACTTCGGTTTATCTCCGATTCAAAATTATCGAAGCCGAAGACAGTATAGAAGTGTAAAATAAATCGGAATCGGAACCGCAACTACGTAACAACATTATTAAATTGTGATTGAAAAATCACCTCGACAGGTGTATCACCTCAAAATAACTTCGATAGGGAATATTACACAAAGCTGAGACAGTAGATGGCGCCACTTTGACACGAGGTAAACGAATCAAAGTGTCAAAAGCGCGCGGAAATGTTTTTCGGTTTCATATTTTCATAAATATAGCTTAAAAATAATAGCAAAAGTTTAAAAACAAACTACAAACAAGCTTATTAAATAAATATTTCAAACATGTTTACACTTTAATGAAAATAAACGGTGTAACAATATAACTAATAACTAATACATACAGCAGTGAAGTTAGTTTAATAAGGAATTTACCAAAGAGGCTTTTGAACCAACATTCCTTATCGATTGCAAAGATATTTTGTGAACGTCGAATGAGTTGCGATACTAGGCTATATGAAACAAGCCGCTCACGTCTATCGAAGGTTAAGCTGCACTTGCCGCAGTCGGTTCATGGATTGGTGACCATCTTATTGTGAAAATTTAAAGTTGGTATGTATGTCACTCAATCACGACAAAACTACTGAACGAATTTTGATGACACTTTTAATTCCTGTAGTACGTTTCCCTGGAAATTTTTCCGACATCCACGCGGGCGAAATCGCAAGCAAAAGCTATACATAAAAACTTTTTGTTTCATAAAACAGCATCAAATACAGATCTCTAGCCATTAAACGACCCTCATCCACCAGATAATTATATCCACGACTACTTTTCTAATATTTTGCACTATTTACCCCTCTCCCCTATTTCTCTAGGCATGTGCCAACCCTAGGTGGAAAGTAATTCAAAACTACATAGTGTATGCTTTGGCGAGGGGACATCCCTATGTGGCAAAGGCTTTGAAGTAAGTGAATAGAAATATGTCAAGAGATATGCGTGCGCTCATCTTAGTATGCGTTTCTTGTAGGTTGTCAAGCCTGTCTCTTAGCCCTTTAAAAAAAATTAAAATAGATAAATCATTATTATCCAGGTAAAACAGTAAATAGACACAGGATGAACATTCTGGAGACGTCATGTCAATCAGCCTATAATGTGGGAACATTATGATTATGCATGACGTCCTGATTGGCCCTTGACGAGTGAAGGTCAGTGAAGGGCCAATCGGGGGGCCGAACGCGGTCGATACGTAAAGTCGAGATGGTTAAAAGAAACTCACACTAGGCCCTCTGAATGGCTCGAGTTGATACGGTGTCGATCCCTTTCCGAGTTGATATTTGTGCTTTAAGTGAGAAAGGAGAATGCGTTTGAAAATTTGTTCCGCTCCTTGACCGGAGCTCCCGTAACATTATAAGGTTTTAGTGTAGCTCTAGGTAAAGTAGCCATAAGCTGAATATCACTTTTAACATGGAAGAAAAACAATGCATTTTCATCGTTGTTTATCATCCAAGTTTCTCGTCAAGTCTTCGTCGGCGTAAGATAAGTACGGAAGCCAAGAAGCTCATGTATTATTCATAAACAACATTTTCAGGTTATTGTAATACATTCATACAGTATATATATAATATATAAAGTATAATGATACTTTTTGTCGCCTATTCTTGTAGGAGTGGCCAACAGAAATGTAATGATAAAAGCTTTTTTTGTGTATTTAGTCTCGAAAGTCAACCTAACCTGCGTTCGAAATTAGTTTCCAAACATGTAAGTAAACAAACACGAGTTTTAGGAAAAACACTTCTTCTTTTCTTGTGGTTAGTGACTAAACAGGTGTCAGAGTTTTAAAGCCACCCATGGGCCTCTGGCTTGGCTTCACATGCCGTCGAGAAATATCTCTCAGGCATGCCGGTTTCCTCACGATGTTTTCCTTCACAGTTTTAGAAGCAAATGATAATTATACAATACGCACATGAATCAGAAAAGTCAGAGGTGCGTGCCTTGGGTTCGAACTCGAGACCTATGACTTGGCAGTCCGACGGTCACACCACTAGGGAAAGGAAGCTCGCTACGTCACAATTCAGTTTACAATCTACCGGAGAGTGACGTCATGCCACATTTTAACTCAAAGTAGGTATTTCCGTAATCTTTTGAATGCGTAAAAAAAGAAAAAATACGTGTCCAATATTTTTTAATAATCGTAATTCTGTAGCCTCTGTTGGACATCTATATATATAAATAAATATTTACTAAACGCAGAATTTATTAAAGAATCAGCATTGCCACGTTGGTTGGCAATGTTGATTCTTTGGCTTGAAAGAAAACAACCGACATCCAAAAAAATAAAAACAGTACAAAGTGAAAAATAACTTTAATTTCAGAAGCCAGTGTCTGGTTTTGAATTTTCGTTTTTTGCCACCGATATCCGAAATTAGTTATTTTTCACTTTGTGGTGTTTTTTCTTTGGAAATCGGTTGTAATTTTTTTTTTAAGTTTAAGTTTTTTTTTCACTTTTTAGTTGTGGTACCTACCCCACACAAATTGGAATACCACTACCTGTCTTGTAAATAAACAGTGACAGGAACTTATCATATCATCCAGACTAAGTGAAAAAATACGTATTATTGAAGCTAACTCAAAAACTATCCAAGCAAAGTTGGAAGTCGGTTAAAAATAGGCCAGCCAACCCTTGAATAAATAAATAAATAATTCTGTTTTTCAAAGACGTGTTGTTTTCAGCACCACCATAGGTAATTCTTCAAAAAACTTTTCGCCCTAAACTCATGTAAATATTATCAAATCACACGCCATTTTGAGCCACAGCTTAGCCCGTAACTGGGACACGATGAGGCTCGAAGTGTTCACATTATGCGAGCAAGCGCACAGCTAAACACCTATTACTCGCACACGCAGCCACTACAGAGGACATAGACCTCGCTATGTGCAGCTAGACTCGAAAAAAACTAGACCAGCCAATGCATGATAAAACAAAATTTTGGGGATCATCAACATCCGATAGTCACTTAAAATATTTCTTTTACCGTTTTTTTTTTGTAACATTCACAGACGTAATGATATCCATTGTAACGCCTAGGGCTTTGCAGGCAGGCTGTGCAGGCCAAAACCGTTAAGTAGGGTAGGAGATAAGTAAGACCAGCTGGAGTTAATGCATTTATTACTAAAGCAAACTAGATGCACGTAATATGTCCACAGCTAAGGTTGCGGGCATTTTCATGACTGACGTCTGACGTACTATCGCAGAACTTCATATCTAAGCAGTTTGAAAACAAAATCCCGTGAACACTATGAACACATCTGTTACCGCCCCGGTTCTATAGTGGCCGAGCGCTGCAAGCAGAAATAGTTCTTACGGTGTATAAGGCCTCTGCCTCGAATTTTGCGGGCAGCGGAGCGGTGGCGGCGGCGGCGCGCCTACCCTACGCGCATACCCTTCTTTCCCTTCTCTTTCCTTCCTAAGAACCTTGTAACTGTTTTTTGGCCCTGTTAAATAAAATAGACTTTTCAATTCCTAAATCCAACGTTACTTCGATCTTTTTTTTTTCAGCCGCCTCTGATTCTTTCTTAAGCCTACCTACCTCTTTGATCGTGCTAGGGCTGGGGAAAGCATACACTTTTATAGTTAAATTAGACCACACCGTCGCATTAATGTGATTTTCCGTTGCCGTTGGCGTACGCACTACATGCATGTACTAACATTTGGAGAATAATTAAGTATATTTTCGACTTCCCGCGCTGTTTCAGTTTATCTGTGACAAGTCCTTTTCCATTTTACACTAGATTCGCGATTTCAACCGCGTGAATTTTCGCACACCGACCCACCGCGCCGCATAGCATCGCCCGCCCCCACTATTATTTGTTATTTCTAACTTTTGTCTTTTTGATCGGCCCCTAAGAGTCATAGCGAGATGTTACATAGCATATAACCTTTCTCGAGAATTGGGCTATCAAATGCAAAAAGATTTTTTCAAATCGAACTACAGATAGTACATTCCACGACGACGCGCCCCACTCCGCGATTACTGTACTGTAAGCTGTATACTTTAGTACGGAGCGGAGCGGAGTGGGGTGCGTCGTCGTGGATTGCACTATCTATAGTAGTTCCGTTGATTAGCGAGTTCTAACAAACTAGTTAACTCATAAGACAAAAGACTAGCTGCGCCCCACGGTTTTACCCACATAAGTCTCGATCCCATGGGATAAAAGTATCCTATGTCCTAATCCAGGTCATGGTCTACCCATGTGGCAAATTTCATTTAAATCTGTTCAGCCGTTTCAGCGTGAAAGCGTAACAAACAAACTCATTTTGAATCACTGATCGTCTTAGTATTTATTTCATCCTTTGCTCTATTAACTTTCACACTATCCGTAGGTAAAAAAGGAAAATGATAACTCAGCGAATTGACTGCCAATCTGCGATTATTAATCTGTATTTAATTTCCGTGACTGTACGGCATTCATCAAGTTTTATATCTGCCTCTTTTCCTATTGCCGTCTTGAACATTACTGTAACAAAAATATAATTCATTGGTCTACAAAAATGGTTGTTCATCTATGTGCTTGTGATATTTGGAGACAAAAAAATGAAGACGAAAGAAGATGATGAAAAAATATTGGTGCAGACCATCCGCCGTTTGTCACCTTCCCTTGTGTATGCAGCGTGGCACACCCGCTGCGGTCTTCGTCCCACCATGCTGAGCCAGGAGAGTACTCCCAAAGGTTATAAATACTAATTAGCGGACCATAAACTCAACATGGTTGAGAAAAGGCTAGGTACAGACGCCCATCAACCAACACAAAACTGTCAAATTTTCCCAATCAACATTGAACCTTATACTTCAGTGATCAAGTTGAAAATCTATTAAAGAAATTTGACAGATTGTAGTAGGTGTACGTGTGTGAAATCTACCAGCCCCCAAACTTCTTTTATGTAACATCCTTTTTTATATCGATAACTTTACGTGTTCTTATTTATCTCCACACCTTATCCGTCATTGGCAAATTTCATAGAATTTGATCAAGCAACGGATTTCAGAATCAAATACAGAAATTAAAATATTACACCATCGCATCGCCATATTTAATACCTCGGTGACATTTACGCAATACCTTGTTAGCGGGTAAAAAGCGCGCGAATTTATTTTTTCTTTTTCGAGTGTCATTTCAAATGTTCAGTGGTTGTTTATGGTTCGATGAGGCTCTATTGACGAATAGTTGTTTATTTTTATTTTGTTATTAAAGAACAAGTACCTCTAGATGGGAATCTCTTCAGTATTCTTTTTTTTTAAATTAATTTTTAAAATAAATGTTGAAGGAAGTAGGTCAAAATATTATGTTTTGGGCAAAATGTTGTTTTCCATTAGGAGTTAAGGATTTCTGTGCACTTCTGCGTAACCTTCGTGGAATACAGGCGTTATGTTTATGTTATCTGTGACCTCAACATTTTATGCTCAGTAAGAGTGACACGCCCTCCCGCTCCGCCCAGAGCGGGAGAAGTTACTTGATAATTTGCCACCCAAAACAATATCTTTAAAATTATTTATTTAAAAACTATTTTTTTTAAATATTACTTTTAAAATTATTTATTTAAAAACTATTTTTTTGAGATTCTCGCAACAAGCCCTTTCATTTGATATGTCACAGTACAGCACAGTACAGTTTGCATAACTTTATTTTTTCATTTTCCATTTTGCCCCCTTAGACAAAATTCATTATTTACTTTAGACATCCACAGTTTGAATCACAGAAATTCATATGTGTACCAAATTTTAACTAAATTGGTCCAATAGATTCGGAGCAAATTTAGCTGTGACAGACGGACAGCCAGACAGATAGACACACGAGTGATCCTATAATGACATTAAAAATACAATTAGTAGTTTAATAAAGTGGCTTGACAATAATTTAGTTATTAATCTCCAAAAAACTAAAATCATGCACTTTTACCAACGAATAATAATTATGGGAGATACGGATATAAACTACAATGATCAAACTATAGAAAAAGTAAACAGTACAAAACTTTTAGGAATCATAATTGACAGCCGCAGTTAGAAGATATATGTAAACGTTTAAGCACAGCCGCGTTCATCTTGCATAGTCCATCGAAAAAAGTAAACTTACCGACAATACTAGTGGCTTACCATGGTCTAGTGATTTCCATCTTAAGATTTGGTATAATATTTTGGGGTCACTGTAGTGAGCGAGAAAGCATCTTCAAAGCTCAAAAGCGCTGTCTGAGAGCTATTTTTGGTCTTAAAGTAACAGACAGTTGCATACCTATATTTAAGTCACATAAATTATTAACCTTTCCATGCCTTTATATCCTCGAATTAGCAATATTTATAATAACAAATCGATGTCTATTTGCAACTTTAATAGAAACTATAAAACGAAGTACAGCTATGAGATCTCAATACCAGAATCTATTATGCACTCGAGTATTTAAAACTAGCTTACTAAAAAGAAATGTAATTTGTATGGCTAAACTGACCAAATTAAAAACTTACCGTTTTCACACAATTACTTATAGAAAAATGTTATTATTCTGTACAAGATTTCTTAGATGATAAGTTTTTGTTATATTAAGGCAGAATGTACATGGATCTAATTATATATAATTCAACAACTCACTTTTATGTACCTACATTCTAAGCAAATAAAGACCTATTCTATTCTATTCTATAAGGGTTCCGTTTTTTTTTGCTTTTCAGGTAGGGAACCCTAAAAATGCAAAAAACCTAACTTTGTTTTTTTTTTGATACAAAGTCCAAATTAATGATCAATTCTGTGGCTAAAACCTAACTGTAAAATGGGCTAAATATTTTCGAACTTAAAAAAAAAAACTATAATATTTTTAATTTAAACTTGGTTTCTTAATAATAAATCTGATGTCCATTTTATTTTAGTACACGGCAGACTACGGAACTTTATTAAAACCGGCCAACACGCACAATGAAGGGTTCCGTAGTTGGGATGAATCGCAAGAACAAACTTAACTTTGTAGTTGAAAAACATGTTCTCCCATAAGTACGGAATATACGGAATGTATAGGAAATAGTTATTTATCCAACATGTGAGGAAAGTTCGTTTTTCCTATGAGTGTTGATTTTGAGTCTTGAGCGAACGAAGGATTGAAAAATAGAATCACGAGCGCAGCGAGTGATTATAAATTTCAATCCTGAGTAAGCGAAAGACTCAACAAAACAAATAGCAAATGAACTTGCTCACATGTTGCATACAAAACTTTTCACCACGACCAGCAAGAAAGTATTCAGTCATCATAGGTAAATAAATAAAAAACATTAATCTTAACTTATAAATATTTCTATTCTAAGCATCAAATTATTTATTTTTTAAAATATCTTTAAAACTTAACATAAAAAAATCAGGCAAGGTTAGTTTCTGAACGGGATCATTACTTTCCTCACTGTTCAAACAGTGAGGAAAATACAACTTTCCTCACTGTTCAAACAGTGAGGAAAAACCAACTTTCCTCACTGTTTTCGTAGAGGAAAGACACTTCTTTCGTGCGGGAGTGGTGAAAACATGTTTTTGCAACCGCAAATGTAAGTTGGTCGATTATTACTCGTTAACTTGTAAAGCGTTTTAGCTGTGATAATTTTCCTTTTAATTTCGATATATACAATACTGCCGTGAATATTTTCACATAGCCAAAACCCACCATTTAGCTGGCAAATCACCTCCCCTTGCCAGCTAAATGGTGGGTTTTGGACACTAGACTCACAAAAAATTGCACTTTAAAGCTTAAAATTTCGCTAACCGATCCCTGAATCGTAAAATGATTTGCAAACAAACTCGCAATATTTTTGAACGACCTTTCCGAACCCCACACGATGGAGTAGACGAGAAAAAAAAAACACCCCCACTTTACTTGTTTACTACGGAACCCTAAAAATGTACCTACCGATTTTCAAAAACTATTGTCTTTTTTTTTATTAACAAAGCCACCTTTATATTTCAAGAAATACCAGTTTTAAACTATTGAATCAACTTGTAATTTGTTTGTTTCTACAGCTGCTTTAGGATTTTGTCTTTTACTTAATATACGTGTAATGGTAATTAAATAATTTCTATAGTCATCAAGTGTACACAGCCGGTCTTGATAATGAATTACTGACGCATTACGTATCAAAGTATCAATGGTCTTAAACAGGACCGGATTAAAAAAATTATACCTAGGTATGTACCTACTTATCTTCAAATTGAAACAGTAGTATTGCTTGGCGGTAGAAATATAAGTCAAATCAAAAGCCATTTATTCAAACTAGGCTGAGAATCAGCGCTTTTCGAACGGCATAATTACATAAGACAGTCCCCCAAAAACCCTTCACTGCTTCTTAGTGCTTTCGCTGAGAAGAAGTGGCGCAACAAACTCCCCAGCAGCACAGCTGTCTTTTCAGTTAGTAGTGGTAGGTAATATTCATTACACAGATGTATTTTGTTTAATAAATAGAGTTTGGTAACAATTTCAAAGACTGTGCTTAGATGGTTTGGTCATGATGAGATGATGAATGAAAAGCGACTAACAAATGGTATTAACAAGGAAGATATGAGTAGACACACTGGGAGAAAACACCCTTGAAGAACCAATAGTAACCTTTTTGGTGACATTCTTCAGAAACAGCGTCCGTGTATGACCAGCAACACATTTTCGTAAACGATTACGGCAAATTTGTTTCATTTTGACAGTTCAACAACATTCATTGCGTTATTTACGTTGTTGAGCAGATTTTTTTTCGAACTTATGAAGCGATGGATCGGCAATTTGTTTCAAAAAGATTCAAATTCCGATTGATCGTGTATTATGTAATTAGGGTTCTAATGTACGAACTTATATGAATCAAAATGAATATTTAACCTTTCGGTGCATCGTAGCAGGTGGCATTATGTAGTTTCTGCCTACCCCGATACGAAGAAGGCGTGAGTTTATGTGTAAGGGTCTGGTTTGACCACAATCTCACCAGCCTGATGGTAAGCGATGATACCGTTGATGATTGTGCAGGCTTGCATATAATTACTAACCTTTTTTTTTCTTGTGGAAATCCTCATGGATGTCCTCCACCCGGGTCGAGTGGAGGAGTCTGTCAGACTTTTACTGACTAAAACCACGCGGTGTCCTGCTGCTACCTTTAGCCGGGGTGCTGGAGTGCTTGCGCATTTCATCACGCTCCCCCGGCTATGACCCGCATGTATTCATGCGGACCCCGTCACCCTAAGCGGCCACATGAGGTCGCAATCCGTCTAGAGAGAGAACACGACGTGCCGCCGTCTCGGGCCTTTGACTGTTCAGGCAACAAACTCCCCAAGTCTGTTGAATAGAATTACTAACCTAGCCTAATAAATAACTAACTAGCGAATTAAACTAAAATATAATAACCTAACCTAACTGAAACTATTACCTAACAAACTAAAATATGTATACGGCGTCGAAAAATTTCTCCGGTGTCGACTAGCAATATTCCCAAGAGACTGGCGGCATTGCCACGTTGTATGGCAATGCTTATCCTCTGGCCAAGTCAAAGTCAAAGTCAAATAATTTATTTCAATTATGCACATAAAAGGCACTTTTGAACATCAACATTTACAAAAAACAGAAATGATTCTAGTCGCCCCTTCCAAAAGGTAGTTTCCGTATGGAGAAGAATGGGCGAGAAACTCCACCGTTACTCTTTTAAAATGTTTTCACAATATCTTGTACCTATACATTAATTATACAATTATATGTGAAGACGGTGCACCTAGAATAAGAATACTATACCACGATAGGTAAAAATAATGAAAAATGAAGCAATGATAGATAAATTAATTATATCACATAATTAATTTGTGATACATGGTGCTCACATATTTACAAACATTACGATATTCCTAACATTTTAACAAGTAATAAAGTCAGTGTGTGATTTCAAGTAATCACAGAATGTAAAATCAATGTTATAAAAAATAATATTATACAATTAAGGTCAAAGCCATCAAGGTCAAAGTGTTAACCAGCCGTTTGGAGATCTTGTTGAACAAACCATGAGCACTCGGACTCGGACCCCACTGCCCGAGGGTTTCAACCCCAAACGGCTCAAAAATATTATTACCAACAACAAAACATAATGAACCATTTTTAAATAAATAATAATACATTCATTATTGAAGTAAAAACTTCTTTAGGCGCGTTGAGCAATTTTTGGGTGAGCAAAAATCATGGCGCTCGCGTCATCGTCACCGAAAGCTTTCCATGAGCTATATGTATACTGTGTTTACATAAATGTGTACTATTTTGGGTGAACAAAAAGCATGAAACTCGCGTCATCGTCCCCACACGCTTCTCATGAGCTATATGTATATACTGTGTATATATGTGTACTGTTTTGGGTGAACAAAAAGCGTGACACTCGCGTCATCGTCACCGAACGCTTTCCTTGAGCTATATGTATACTGTGTATACATATATGTGTACTTTTTTGGGTGAACAAAAAGCGTGAAACTCGCGTCATCGTCCCCACATGCTTCTCATGAGCTATATGTATATACTGTGTATATATGTGTACTTTTTTGGGTGAACAAAAAGCGTGAAACTCGCGTCATCGTCACCGCACGCTTTACAAGTTCAAGTGTAATTCACAAGTTACTCAGTTTTCACTTCTATTGGCAGTCCCCAAAGACAGCCCCGCATGTTTTTTTTTAAATGTTATGTGTATGTTTATTATTATGTGTATGTGTATTATTGTGACTTTATATGTATTTAATTTTATAGTAGAATTTAGGCTGCCTTAATTCATCCCTGTCATTCAAACGATGTTCTTTAATATAAATGGTAAGAAAATAATGTAACTTAAGTAGTTTTTAAATTACTATTAAGTATTGTTGTCGAAAATATTAAGTTTATCCAAAATGAAACTATTTTGTTTTTTTGTAACTTTATTTGTGGGAGTTGTCTACGCTGCTTTAGGTAAGTTTCAATCCTAAGTAATTATATTATAAATGCGAAAGTGAGTATATTTGTTTGTTATGCTTTTACGCTAAAACGGCAGAACAGATTTAATTTATATTTGGCACATGGTTAGATCATAACCTGGGGAACGTATTACGGGGAAAAAACAACAATGCCAACACAATACAATAGACAATGCTTGTGCATTCATTAATTTTCCCTATCATCGACCTACCGACTCGACTATGACCTGAATGCAGATCTCCTCGACAAACTTGACCGTCTTTTCAATAACTGCATTCGATTCGTTTTCAATCTGCGTAAATATGATCATGTTTCTGCGCATCGGTCGCTTCTAAAGTGGTTGCCCATACGCCAGCGCAGAGAGCAAAGGGCGCTAACCACCTTGTTTTCATTTCTTGACTCTCCCACTTCCCTTAGTTATCTAACCCCCCACTTTCAGTACATTTGTGACAACCACAGTAAAAATCTACGGTCATCAAATAATCGCGTTCTTCAATGTCCCGCTCACCGCAAAGACTTCATTCATTCTTCCTTCTTCGTTCAGTCTATCTCTCTGTGGAATGCGCTCCCCCAGGAAATCAGGATGGCAACAAACCGATTATCCTTTAAAGTTCAAGTTCGAGAGCATATTCGTAAGAAGCTGACAGTATCATCACAACGTTAATGTTTTCCCATTGTTTGTCTTATTTGTTTTAGTATATTCGTGTGTTTATGTATATTTATTTGTGCTTATATTTATATATGATGAGGCATGTTTGTCATAGGTTAGTCATAGGTAAAGCAGTTATAAAGATGCACATATGTGCTTTAAAAATATTCCTCAATTTCTAGTAATTGCACCTACCACTGTTTGTCTCTGCATCACATAGAAAATGCCTATGGCATTAAGTCCGCCTCTGTACATTTCTGTGCTTGAACTATTAAATAAATAAATAAATAATAAACAAAAAGTATATAATATACCATAAGTAGGACATATATGATACTTTTTACTACTTTCGTAGTACGTTCCCGCGGGCTTATTCCCGACCTCCACTCAGGCGAAGCCGCGGACAAAAGTTTGTAGGTAGACTATAAGAGAAGGGAAACGCCAAAAAAATGATGATGTGAGTGATGATATAGATATCCGTTTAATTATTAATGATTTTTTCTTTTTCAGATCCTTTATGCTTGCAACCGTGTGAAACAGGAACGTGTCGTGCTTTTTTTACTAAGTAAGCATTCTACTCTTCTTCTTTTCGTGTGGTTAGTAAACCAACCTGGTGTCAGAGTTTTAAAGCCGCACACGGGCCTCTGACTTGGCTTCACATGCCGTCGAGAAATATCTCTCAGGCACTATGTTTTCCTTCACCGTTTTTGAAGTAAGTGATAACTATACAATACGCACATGAATCCGAAAAGTCAGAGGTGCGTGCCTTGGGTTCGAACTCGAGACCTACGACTTGTCAGTCTGACGGTCACACCACTAGGCTATCACTGCTAGCATTCTACTTATTTGGTTACCTTGCGGGCGCCACTGGGATCAGCGAAAAATGTGCTTACTGCTAATGATTTAAGGCATAAATCTCTATGTGTGAAATGGACGGGATAACGCCGTCGTGGAGCTTGTCGTCAAAATTCGTATTTTTCCGGCGGGTGCGGGCGGCGTGTGCGATTATCGTTTAAAAAAAGCCTCTTTTCAACTACAGTCTGACCGTCGTCGAGAAAATGTGTTCCTGACAGCTGTCAGTTGGACAATTTCTAGTAGTAACATAACATCACGCCTTGTTTCCCCGAAGGGTTGGGCAGAGGTGTACCTGTAGTACACCCACATTTCGCCAGTTATGTTTAAGTCCCATGTAATAGGGGGCGAGCCTATTGCCATCAACCAGGCACAAATCCAGACTCCGGGCTGCTACTGAGAAATTGCAGAAAGAAAATCCCAATGACACTTTGCCCGACCTGGGAATCGAACCCAGGACCTCATGTTCAGCAGTAGCGCTTGCGACTACTAGACCAACGAGGCAGTACGAACGAACGAGGTTCTAGTAGTAATAAGGATCAAATTCTCATAACACATATTCATAAGTCTGAAAATGGCGGGGCCCTACCAGCACCTCTTTTATCAGTATTATTTTAATCTTACATGAGCGTGGGAAAGAGATGGAGCTAGACGTCCCGTATAGCTCCACTTCTTTCTTGCACTGAAGTAACATCAGAATTAATATTGCTTATGCGGTGGTGGTTGGCATTCTGTCGAAGCCGACGGCCGGACTTATACAAGTTGTTAATAGAAAAATGACTAAGCCTTCATTTATGCATTCTTATAAAGTTAAGTAGCAATGAGCAAATATAATGACGGGAAAACGACTTTTGTTTAGGTGTGAAACTTCACCGTATACAATAGATAGTGCAATCCACGACGACGCGTACAGCTTACAGTACAGTAATCGCGGAGTGGGGCGCATTGTCGTGGATTGCACGATCTGTGTACTTTTTTTTAAAGTTGTGGCGCCATTTTGGCGTGAAATTGTTTTAAAATAAAGTTATATTATTTAAAACTAATATTCATAAATAAAACGTGAGAAAAAAAAGTTGGATGTTTGACCTTCAATGTCTCCGTAACCAGATGGTTCCCAATGTCAGGAAAAACATGTCTCTCGGCTTCGTTATGTCTTTTTACATTTGTTTTTTTTTTTAACTTTAAATATAGTACATGCTAAATCCACGTTTTTTTTTCAGGTATTTTTACAATTCTACTTCTGGCAATTGTGAAAGTTTTATTTATGGCGGATGTGGTGGAAACGAGAACAATTTTGATACTAAGTGTCAGTGTCGCAAAGCATGCCGTGCTTAACATTATAAACGTCAATTTGAGAACATTGTTTTAACCTCTTATTCATAATTAATGGTCAAGGTCAAGGTCAAGTTAAATTTATATATTTATGAAACTTCACAGACTTGAAAAAAATACTTTTTAAACTCATAATTATTATTTCAAGTAACAACAGCCGCACAGGTCGATCTTCAATGTTAAGCAACGCTTGCCGAGGTCGGTCCGTGGATGGGTGACCGTCCATTACCTACATATCGAGACCCTCCGTGCTTCGAAAAGCACGTTAAGCCGTTGGTCCCGGCTGTCATTTGTAAATCTTTGACAGTCCTTGGGGAGTCAGAAGCCTGAAAGTCTGACAACCAGTCTTACCCAGGGGTATCGTGTTACCCAGTTACTGGGTTGTCAAGGTCAGATAGGCAGTCGCTCCATGTAAAATACTGATATTCAGCTGCATCCGGTTAGACTGGAAGCCAACCCCAACATGGGGAAAAGGCTAGGCAGAACGATCGAATTATTATTTCAAATAACTACACAACCAGAGGCCGTTTAATTCAGGTGTAGAATTGAAATTATGAGTTTAAAAAAAAATATGTTTTATGATCATTGGAAATCGATACCATCTCGAGATTCACAGCAGCATTGAATTTGACTTTGTATTTATACCACTGCCCACTGATCTGTTTTATTTTGTAGAATTCATAAACTTTACCTATTGTTATTTAATCTTTGTTTTAATTTGTCTTTCTCTTTCTCTTCCTTAACCTTTTTAGAATTATTTACTGACTAGCTGTCCGCCCCGGCTTCGCACGGGTAGCACTGAGTACTTATCTACGGCGCACCTACCTACCTATCCTACCTACCTACCGTATCTACCCTACCTACCCTACCTACCCTACCTGCCCTACCTGCCCTACCTACCCTACCCACCCTACCCACCCTACCCACCCTACCCACCCTACCCACCCTACCCACCCTACCCACCCTACCTACCCTACCTACCCTACCTACCCTACCTACCCTACCTACCCTACCTACCCTACCTACCCTACCTACCCTACCTACCCTACCTACCCTACCCACCCTACCCACCCTACCCACCCTACCCACCCTACCCACCCTACCCACCCTACCCACCCTACCCACCCTACCCACCCTACCAACCCTACCTACCCTACCTACCCTACCTACCCTACCTACCCTACCTACCCTACCTACCCTACCTACCCTACCTACCCTACCTACCCTACCTACCCTACCTACCCTAATATTTTTTGATATTCGGATAGCTCATGACGAGCTATCCAAATATCAAAAAATATTTGGCCTAGGTTAAGAGGGCTAGGTATACTTCGCTATTACAATGTATAATAGATCCTACATAATTAATTGCTGAAAAATACGACGCGTACCCAGTTTTGTCATAGGCCGTTTGACGTCCATCAACTGGGCCGGGCACCGTGAAAATGATTCTACGTCCCGAATCCTGAGGTTTATTAAAATAATTAGTTACCACTTCCTATATAAAGTAAAGAAAAAAAAACCGCCAAAACCCATTTAACATAAATAAACATAACAAACATTTAGGTAAGTAAAACCAAAAAAAATATATAAAGCTAACTCCGCACAAACGGAGAATAGACAAGAAAAAAGCTGCAAAATTTTCTTATTGTGCGCCGCTTGGCAAAGGCAACTACGTTCTGCCTCTCATCATAAACCATGTAAAAATAATATGGAAAAGAGCGGGATACAGTGCTCTCAGTATAAAGACAGTGAAGGGAAACTGAAGGAAAAAAATGCTCTTACACGATACTGAATTGCGTAAAAGTGCTACAAGACCGCGTTCAGTAAGTAAAGGTAGCATTTTGTGTGAATACGTTTATTTATTTATTTTTCATTCAGTTTTCGTTCCTTGCGAAGCATGTGTGGTTTAACTATGAATGATAGGCTGAGGAATGATGTGATAAAACAACGGTGCAACGGTTTAACGGAGATTATACTGACCACAATTATTTTAAAGAGTAGATATTTATATGCTTTGATGGTTTGGTCATGTTGAGAGGATGAGTGAAAAGCGACTAACAAAAGCTTCACCTATACTTTTTAAATGACATGGACTTAAGTATTGAATAATTTTATGTTTTTTTCTCAACTTATCCTATTTTTATTCAAAATTGTATTTATATGGATTTTTTATATAAGTAGTGTGTGCTATGCCAGTTATGCCACCGACTAACGTTTTATAGTTGTTAAATTATCCATTATATAATTAAATTTTCAATTTAATGAAAAAAAAAAATGTTTGCATGCCTTATATAAGGTAGATTGTAAAAGGCTCACCCATCTTATAGTAACATCTTATTTTATGTACTTTACTTAACTTTTCTTTAATGGAAACGCTGGAAGAGGACGTACTAGAAAGACACTAGTGACCTTATTGGTGAAGTTCTTCAGAAAGGTCAGGTGCGTAGTGCTTGCAACCGGCGTGCGTGTATGACCAGGGCCCTGTTTAATAAAGCTGACAATTCGACATAAATATGTCAAAAAAATACAAAATTGTAGAGTTGTTGCGCTTAAGCTGTTTAATAAAAGTGACAAATATGTCAAAAATCTACAGGTGAAATCTTGTCATATTTGTCATGTAAAAATGCGTTTAATAAAACTCGACATATTATGTCAGAAAACCACGGTCAAAATATTTCTGACAAGTTTCGGTTACAATTGTCGGATTGTCCTGACAATTTATGTCGACTTTTGATATAATGGCAAATAATTTTGTTTTAAGCAAATAATTTTGTCGATGACCAATTTTATCAATTAAATATTCTACGGTAGTTTTACATACCCGAAAATTTTCTTTAAAGCAGAAATCTGTAATTGAGAAGAAGAAATTGATTGTGCTTTTAAATGATCGTCGTTGTCTCCTCGTTTGTATTTGTTCCAAGTATACATCATCACTACTCTCACCGCTCGATGTACGAGTAAGTTCCATTTTTTGTAGTAAAGCTTTAAAAAACACTTACACCTTCAAAAATCAAAATATGATATTTTCTCGACAGAGGGTAAAGCTCCTGTCAGAATTGTCGGAAAATTATACAAATATGTCAATATGTCATGACAAATTTATTTTTAATAAAGCAGATTTGACAAGTTTTTCACGACAAATTGTCACCTGTCGCTTAAAAAGTTTTATTAAACAGATAAATGTCGGATTGTCGCGACATCCGACATATTTGTTAATTTTCCACCATTACAATTTTGTCGCCTGTAAGTTTAATTGAACAGAAAAATTGTCGAATTGTCACTTTTTGACAGGTTGGACTTAATTGTTGGGTTGTCAGCTTTATTAAACAGGGCCCAGATGTATGAACGTAAACGAGGCAAAAGGAGCATGTAAGTATTGTAGCAGGCGGCGTTCTGTACTCTCTGCCTACCCCTACGGGAAGGGGGCTTGAATTTATGTTCCTATGTATGTATTTTTGTATATTATTTTCTGCTTTAGCTGTTTTGGACTGTTTAGGTGTCTGTGATACTTAGATATTTTAAATTTTTTGAGGTACTTATCCATTATTGTTTTGCACTGTCTAGTAAGTTTGATACTCCTGATATAATCTGGATGTTTTGTTGATTTTAATATTTTATAGATTGTTTATAGTGGTAGATTTAAATGTATATTAAAAAGAAAAAAAATATGTTAACCAGGGTTCGGAATTGTTATTTAAAATAACGTTTTTAAAACGTATCTAACAGTTCTTTGTACCTACAACATTTGGTTTGAAACGAAAACGAAATGAGAACGTTTTCAAAAACCGGTTTATTCAGCAGAAAGAAATTCTTAATATTCTTGAATGCTGAATGAAATTTGTAATTACGAGTATTACAAAGTTCATTCAGCATTCAAGAATATTCAGAATTTCTTTTTTTAGAGTTTCGTTTCTAAAACGTTTTAATAATCGAAAACGATTGATATTTTGTTCTTCCTCAGAAACGTTTTTATAACGTTCGGACGTAACCGAAACAAATCGTTTCTTAGGTTTTTAAGACGAAACCTTTTCGAAAAATATACCACCATCCAAGCCCTGCTTTTATCACCAATAAGCCGAATTAGGAATTTCCTTCCTATCTTTCGGATTGTGAACGAAAGTGTACTAGGCAATCGGGGTGCAGGCCAATTAAATAAAGTTATACCCCATAACAAATAGGTACTTCGGTATAGGTACCTACTTATTGAAACCCTAAAACACTTTCACTGGTCAAGACTAAAACAAAAATAAGAATACACAAAAAAAACACGAACCTAAAAAAAACAATTAAGTACACAACTGTTTTAATTGAAATCACGAGCAGAACATTTTACTGCAAAATAGTTTTTATGTGAACGCGGCCGAACGCAACCCCATTTAGTCCATAGACAATGGACAATTTATTTTTCTCTATAGCACGCACTGGCCACTAGTTGGGTCACATTTAATAGCTCGTCATAGAATAAAACTTGAAATTGGAATTGATTTTTATTAACGGGACAATGGTGGCGATGGCGTGACTTTGATAAAGTTATATGGATTTTATTGATAAAAAAATAGTCATCTATTTTGTTTTATGTGACCTTCGAACCTTTTAGTTTTAATTGACCATGAAATAACAACGTTTAAACCTAAACAAATAGGCAGTCAAACCAATATAAAATATGTCAACCGTTTCCAAGGTAGGATAGGCACGCGGCTAGGAAATCTATCGAAATGCAGCTGCTCTGTCAAATTCTTGATTTCGTTTAGGATTGACAAAGTACTATTGGTCTAAGGTAATATTAGGAGAGCCCACGACCAAAATAATTTTATCATAACTGACCATAATATTCAATGCACAATGCGCGACGGCCTCAATAGAATCTGCCAACAAGTAGGGCTCCGGATGAACATGGACAAAACAAAAGTCATGTCGAACGTCCATGTTGCGCCCTACCCAATATCGGTTGGGTGCTCTACTCTCGAAGCTGTTGACAAATATGTCAACCTGGGACAAGTGATCCAGTTGGGTAGGTCCAGTTTCGAGATGGAGGTCAATCGTCGAATCCGACTCGGCTGGGCAGCGTTCGGGAAACTACACAACACCTTCTCGTCCAACATACCTCAGTGTCTAAAGACGAAAGTCTACAACCAGTGTGTGTTACCAGTGCTAACATACGGAACTGAAACGTGGCCTCTCTCACCATGGGCCTCATAAGAAAGCTCAAGGTCACTCAGCGCGCTATGGAAAGCTCGGTGTTTCTTTGCGAGATCGAATCAGATATGAGGAGATCCGCAAACGAACTAAAGTCGCTGACATAGCCCAACGGATTAGCAAGCTGAAGTGGCAGTGGGCGGGGCACATAGAGTGCAGAACTGACGGCCGATGGGGCAGAAAGGTTCTGGAATGGAGGCCACCTACCGGTAAGCGCAGCGTAGGACGTCCACCCACAAGGTGGACAGACGACCTAATAAAGGTCGCAGGAAGCCGCTGGATGCAGGTCGCTTCCAACTGGCCGATTTGGAAATCATTGGGGGAGGCCTATGTTCAGCAGTGGACGTCCTATGGCTGAAATGATGATGATGATGATGATGATCACCATAATACAATTATTTTACTGTCTACCGTAATATCCAGACCGTATTTCGCCCACGGCGGCCAATCTCAACTGAGACTAGCCTTCGGCGCGGTAGATATTATAGTGCTCAAGTGTGTGCGCAGACACAGGTGCACTCTCTCTTCCCTCACTCTCATAGTCCGATGGGACGGCAATCCGACACGACCGGAGAGAGATCAGGCGACCAACGACGTAACGTGCTTTCCGAGGCACGGGGGTATCACACCGCCAACTACCAAACTCCGGGCTGTTACTAAGAAATTTCTAATGGAAAAACCCAATAACACATTGCCATACCTGGTAATTGAACCCAGGACTCCATGCCCAGCAGTCACGCTTGCGACTACGAGACTAACGAGGCAGTTACCGCAATACTGATAATACGGGTAAAACCAATGATATTTTATATGTAAAAAAAGGTTGATAGGTTATACACGCTCCTCCAGTGGCACGTAAAAAATTGGCTAAATAGCCACATTTTCTTCGTTTTGACTCTTTTTCGCTCCCGATAATTACTTCCTCGTATCATCAAATAAAAAAAAAAATATTTTACATAAACCTACAAGGGCACTTATGAAACGTCAGAAGCTAGGTGCACGGTTCCAATTCGTCGTTTCCGATGGAGAAAAGCCGGCAAGAAACTCCACGGTTACTCTTTTAAAAGTAAATGGTTTTTACAATGATTTCAAATTACAGTGTTGATAGGTATGAGAGGACAGTGTAGGCCTATCAACAAGTACCAGGTACTTAGCAAGATAGAAAATGGTCGACAGATCTACAGTCTGTTAAGCCTACAACGTTCTCACATTCACAAAATCTAAAAGAAAAGA
This sequence comes from Xanthia togata, assembly GCA_963853775.1. NCBI lineage: Eukaryota > Metazoa > Arthropoda > Insecta > Lepidoptera > Noctuidae > Xanthia > Xanthia togata. The sequence continues at coordinate 10,146,040 of OY970816.1, forward strand.
ATCTATACATAAAAAATACTAAAAATAAAAACCTTACCATTACGATATTAGGTACACCTCTACCCAACCTTTTGGGGAGACAAGGCGTGATGTTAAGTTATGTTTATAAAAACCTATTTAAACCAAATGGCCTGATCGCCACTACAGCTGTAACAAATCTAATGTAATAGTGTGAGTGACACTGTCCCGTTTTTGAAGATTAAATGTTGGGCAGTTAACCTATCTATGTCTTTTTACTGATAATAAATCATTGGTGGAAACCGTATACTTAAAACATTGTAAAAAAAACGGTTAACAAAGTCATAGGGAAGTAATTTATATTTGTGTTTTTTGTTTAAAAGTACAAGTTCCGTCGTTTCTACCCCTATAATCTTTGATGCTGGACGACAAACAATCGTGCAGTATTGACTAATTATTAATTGAAGCCACGAGAGAGGAGGGTTGCACGCTTTAGTAGTCCAGCTGCTTGCCTAGACCAGGGGTCAGATGTTAAGGGCCTTGTGGGTTGTCAGATTACAAAAAAAAAAACATCAAATCAGTACTTAGTTTTTTGTTGTTATTGATAATCTTGTTTTTTTTACTAGTTAGTACCTAGGTAGGCAAAGAAACACTTATGCAGGCTGCAAAATACTCCTCGATATCCAAAAATTACCTAAGGTTTTAATATTGGTAGATCAACGTTTTCTCAGAGGGAAAAACTGTTTGAAAATTGCTTAACTAATTATCAAAATAAAAAAATAGCTAAGTATATTATTTTCATTAAAACTATTTTATAACAAGCAAATTAAAATTACAAACCAGTCACATTTTATCCAACATTATAATTTTTTATTTTATTGCGGCGTGTTCTGGCAACACCACGTTATGACCCCTCCTATTTTGAATAATAGTAAGTGCTTCTCTAAAAATTCTATGGTCATTATTTTCTAAGTATGATTTCTAATCTGTGGCTAGGTCCTCTAGGTTTATGGTTATATAGGAACTGGACCTAACGGACACACTTATAAGTTCATTATTCTTATAAAAAAGGTATGTGAAATTAAATAACGGGGTACTGCTAGAACAGATAGCATCATAAATGACGCAAAAAATGTTAAAAACAACACAGGTCAACAACAAAAAAAAAACAATAATATTTACGTAAATTCAATAAGAAAAAGAAAAGAAAAAAATAAAATAAAATTTGAATTTCTTTTTTGCAATAAATATGGTACTTATGGTCTTAAATATAAAAAGTTCAACACATTTTGCTTACTTACTTATTTCAGCATGATGATGATGATTAATTATTAATTAAAATATGGTGACCAACGCACAACACGTCATAGGTACGCATAGCTACAGATATACTATTAGCATTAACATATCGGTGATGAGAACCCACAAGATTTTCTCCTACCAAAAATCGCTCAACGCGCTTAAAAGTTATCACTTCAACAATAGGGATGATGACTAAAAAAATGTTTTTTGTCCGTAATGTAGATTATGAAAAAATAACGTACACGTATTTTTTTTTTTTTTACGTTATCAAAAGATTACGGCGATACATTGAGTTATAATGTGCCATGACGTCACTTGTATGTAGATTTTATCCATACTTGTGACGTATCAACTCCCACTCCCCAACTTTAATGCGTTGTATCTAAGTCATTTTTAATTTATATGATAAAGCAAAAAATACGTGTCTAATATTTTTATATTATCTGACTGACGGACTAAATAGAATTTCGTTTTTTTGACCCAGGCATCATCCCTATTTTAACTAGACTGAAGTTACAATTGCCTTTTCTATGACGAAATAGCGGACCAGACACTATCAGAATGAATGACATTAATATGACTGTAATTCCTTCCAATATTGACGTAATGTTTTAAAATATTTAGATCATCATCATTTCAACCACCACACCAATGATATTAGAAGTAAAAAGACGTAGAAAGGTTACCTACCTAACATTCTATCTTCAAAAACGGTACTATGTCACACTATTATATGACACGTGGAAGTAGGAGGGCATGTCGTAATTATCGGGAGCGAAAAAGAGACAAAACGAAGAAAATGTGGCTAATTAGCCAACTTTTGACGTGCCACTTGCGGAACGTTTATAACCTATCTACCTCTTTTTACATATAATATCATTGCACCACACTGTCTGAAATTAGTTGAATATAATGTCATTATAATTTATAGTGTCTGGTCCGCTAATAACTCGACTCACAATAAAGTACATCAAAGGCGACTCACGCCTGAATTTTATAACTTTATTTTCAGACAAATCTCAATCCTGATCTTTGACTGGTGCATATCGTTAGATCGATCTTCTATCCGAGTGCCAACTCGGCTATCCCAAAAATCTCATTCAATTAGAGAAGATTTTTGAAGGAAAAATAAGCGTTGAGATTTTTTGTGTGAACAAAATCATGGAAATCGCGTGATCGTCACCGCACGCTTCCCATGAGCTGAGGTACTTAGTTTTGACTTCTATCGGCAGTCCCCAAAGACTGCCCCGCAAGATTTTTATTATTTTCAGAAATGAGTGGCTACATAATAATAGATAGCGGCACGGGTCGAAGGTTAACCTACGCTTGCCGTTGTTGATTCGTAGATGGGTGACCACCCCAAACATATCGAGACCCCTCCATGCTATGTTCTATGTTCTATGTTATGGGGTTTGGTTTCCGCACTCAGTCTGTCAGGTGGACCATTGTGCGTGGGCCATAGCGGCCGTTTGGGGGGTTATTCCAACCAGCCCACCTCCCTCCAGAAGGCAATTAGGTCTCCTGGTTTGTCTAGAACATCTGTGTCATGATCTGGGTGACCCGAGGGTGTCTGTTCTGATTTGCACGCCCGTGCATTCAAAGAGCACGTGCGCAACGGTCTCCTCAGCCTCCATGCACGCCCTGCACAGAGGACTGTCCGTTATGCCTATTGTGTGGAAGTGTTTGTTTAGCGAGCAATGTCCCGTGATGGTCCCTGTCACCAGGCGCAGGCCGTTCCTGTCCAGACGTAAAAGACGCCTGGTCAGCCTGCTATCCAAGGTTGGCATAGCTTCCTTTGACTGCCGGCAGCCTGGTGTAAAATGCTTCCATGCTTCGAAAAGCTCATTATGTCGTTGGTCCCGGCTGTCATTCGTAGATCTTTGACAGTCGTTGCGGGTAGCCCAAAAACCTGACAGCCAGTCTTACCAAAGGGTATCGTGTTACCCAGTTACTGGGTTGTGGAGGTCAGATAGGCAGTCGCTCCATATAAAATACAGGTATATAGCTGCATCCGGTTAGACTGAAAGCCGATCCCAACTTAGTTGGGAAAAGGCTAAGCAGATTGAGTGCCAGAGAGTCGTGGGTGATGTCTGATTTACATTAAGATCGGAACATTGTAAAAGAAAATAAACTCTAAACCATACATTGTCCCTCCAAAAGTTTTATAAAAATAAATGAAAACGTTTCAGTTGTAACATACATTGTATTTTTACGCGGTCATGTCGGCCATTTTGTTCACGTCACTGGAACCGAGCGGTAATTAATTTGTGGGAACCTACAAAAGTGGAAGCGCTAAAAAGTGTGGTATAAGTGATAAGCAATTTTACTAGATTACCTACACACCTAGCAAAATTGATATTGAAATAGCCTCCATGATAGGGGTAGGGTAGGATAGGGTAGTTATTATAAAAACTGTCCGTTGTTATAGTACCGGATCGTAAATCAAACACTTGTTTGTGATAATTATAACTCGAATTATCATTTAGAATATAAAGATGATATATTTTTTACATTTTCTTTTTCTTCTTCTTTTCGTGTGGTTAGTGACTAACCTGGTGTCAGAGTTTTAAAGCCGCCCATGGGCCTCTGACTTGGCTTTTCATGCCGTCGAGAAATATCTCTCAGGCATGCCGGTTTTCTCACGATGTTTTCCTTCACCGTTTTTCAAGCTAGAGATAATTATACAATACGCACATGAATCCGAAAAGTCAGAGGTGCCTTGAGTTCGAACTCGAGACCTGTGACTTGGCAGTCCGACGGTCACACCACTAGGCTCTCACTGCTACATAACTGCTACTGCTATGTTCTTTTTCATGGCCTGTGCTTTCAGCTCGGGGAGCCGACTGTCATGCGACTATCTAAATGTTTTCTTCTTCTTAATATAAATCAATGTTCGTCTCATATCTGCCATTTTCTTAAAATAAACTTGCGGAGATTTTTATTCTAAAACCATGTTAAGTTAAAAACTCTACAGTACCTACTCAAAAATAAATTTCATCTATTAAAGATTAAAGATGGCAAAGTCAATCCATTGATTGCTTATTAGCAAGCTTTGTCTGTACTATAGTAAGCAAATACCCAGAAAGATTACCGTACACTCTTGTAGAAGGTCAGTCAATACAATCATATTCTACATAAGTATATAAAATCTTAAATTCACTAACAAACAATGCACAGCCGGTTTGTATAAAAATAAAGTTCTGACTCACTCACTGACTGACTCATCACCGTCCAGCACAAACCCATAGACCAAGACAGCTGATTTTTTTGATGCGTGGTAACTCACTACTTCTCCCAGAGGGGAGGTCTGTATTCCAACAGTCAAGTGGGAACTTAATATTATCTGATTATGCTTACGAACTTTAGTGTCAATTGTGTGCATTGCTTGCAAGTTTAGATGAATAAATATTTAGATTTATTTCGCGTCTCCCGTATAACTTGTACCACACATAAATCGCGAATCAAGTGTCGATATATTAACCGTCGATATGGCTGACCTAAATGGCGCGCAAAAAAATAGCTTTTTTTTAATGTGCCACCGAGAGGCACCGAATCTACCGCGTACTGCCAACTTTGAAAATGGAACTCCATTAATTAAGTATTGGAAGTTAAATATGGGAACAGAGGTTTTAATGGATGCTGTTTTTAGAGAAAAGTTTTTTCTCTAATTGCCTCGTAGTCGTGTGATTGAGGACCTCATGCTGAGCAGCAAAGTGGTCCTAGATTTAATCTCCAGATCAGGCAGTGCTATTGGGTTTTTCGAATAGGAATTCAGTAGCAGCTCAGAAGTGGGATTTATGCTTCTTTGATATATGTAATTCGTTTCCTAAGCCGTGTCATCTGCCTAGCCTTTTCCCAACTATATTCCAACTTTATCGGTTGCAGCTGAATACCAGTATTTTACATGGAGCGATTGCCTATCTGACCTCCACAACCCAGTAACTGGGTAATACGATACCCCTTGGTAAGACTGGTTGTCAGATTTTCGGTCTTCTGACGACCCGTAACGACTATCAAAGATCCACGAATGACAGCCGGGGCCAACGGCTTAACGTACTTTCCGAGGCACGGAGGAGTCTCAGTATGTAAAGATGGTCACCCATCCACAGACCAACCCCGGCAAGCGTAGCTTAACCTGATGGATCGACCCGTGCGGCAGTTATTATTTAGCCACGAGCTCCTCCGTGCCGCTCCTCCGTGCCGCTCCTCCTAGCCGTGTAAATCAAATAAATTAAATGAGCAAAAAATGCCCAGCATATCTCGGTTCGTGGCTAAATAATAACAGCAGATCTTCAAAGTTAAGTAAAGCTTGCCGAGGTCAGTCTGTGGGTGGTCCTGATCCACAGCCACTTGGGCTCACTCACAAAATAATAATAATTAAAGAGTTGCTTCCCCTTTTTTATTTTGTCTGACTTTACGAACTTAATGTATGTTTTTATTTTTTATAATCAAGTTTTAATTGCTGAATACTCCAATAGATAATAGTGATTTTCTTTCTTTTTGGTATTAAAATTCTTTAAATCTCACAAATAAATTGCAAACTATAGTTTTGTATAATTAAGAAGCTCATTTTTTAAGTTTTTGTAAATGTGAGTACCATGGAGCCGTTTACTATGTTATTATGTTGTATGTTGACTTGAAAGAACATGGCAGTTGAGAGTATGTCATACTCTCTTATATATCTCGCTGATGGTGGCGAGTGTGTTGGATCATTCGGTTCCCTACAAAATGGTTGAGCTGGATGGTGCTGATCCACGCGTCATGTTCGTGAACGGGCGCCGTCAGTTGAGACTGGTCTTATTTTTAATCTTATATTTTTAATCGTTTGTTTTTTTTTACATTGTTTCATATATAGAAGCAACAATTAAGAATAATTTACGCAGGATTTTGTAATTTCTATATTTAAAAGAGTGTCTTTGGAGCGCCTTGCCCATTCTTCTCCATAGAGATCTACGTTTTGGAATGGGCAACTAGCTTCAACTATCTGACTAACTGACTGACTCTTTGACAATTCAAAAATGCCTGTAAATGGTTTAATTGAAATAAATGCTTTGAGTTTGAGGTTGATGGGTAACCAGATTTTGAGGTTGATGGGTAACCATGTACCTAGTATATACCGACACCCCTCCGTGCCTCGGAAAGCATGCCAAGCCGTTGGTTCCGGCTGTCATTCGTAGATCTTTGACAGTCGTTACGGTGAGTTAGAAGCCCAAAAGTCTGGCAACCAGTCTTACCTAGGGGTATCGTTTTACCCAGTTACTGAGTTGTGGAGGTCAGATAGACAGTCGCTCCATGTAAAATACTGGTATATAGCTGCATCTGGTTAGACTGGAAGCTGACCCCAACATAGTTGGGAAAAGGCTAGGTAGATTGATCGATTGATTATCTTTCTGGAATTTCTCGTAAAACTTAAATTCTCACGCACTGTGTTAATTTAAATCAAAGTTTTTTACCGTAACTATTTTCTATTCTAACAACAAATCATTTCTTTTCATGCCAAATCATTTCATCTCAATTTCAAATATGTCAAAAATCATTGGACCTTACATTTTTATTCACACCAGAATTTACGAAAAATAAAATTATTAAAAATATTCAGTCGACTGATTTTTAACAGCTATTATTATCCCACAACGTCACTAGGCAAGACAATAGTACCAGTTTTTAATAGTACGTCATAGACAAAAGACTTCTCTATGGTTGAACGCCTCTACGATATGAGGGCTAAATAATAGGGTGTTGATTTGAAGTTTATATTGTGAAATATCAAACAGGAATGGGAAAGTACCTACCATCTTGTTAATATGCGGGATCAAAGACTTGTTGTACATTGAGGGAACTTGATTAATTTAACTACCTGTCCGTATATTCATGTCATTATTTGACAGTTGTTATTTAGATTGCTAAATTCTATAATTAATTATTTAGCAGATTACCATTGTACATCAATTTATTTGCTGAGTTATAGCCAAACAGTACAAACCATGGAATTAGTGTTTATGTACTGTTATATATTGGTACTAACTAATTCCATGGATAAAGCTATTACAGACAGTTTTCACTAAAGAGGTCACTACTTTATTACAGTCTAATACAAACCTTTAGTCCATTTTACGACTTGTTCTTGATATATGTAGTTAGAATTAATAAACCCTAGCCTGTTCTCTTTTACTACCAAATCAGTAAAAAAGAAATAAAAATGGTCGCGAAACCTACTAAAAAACAATAAAAACCGACCTGAGACTTCACAAAAAAATAATTTAATATTTTTATTACCATTTCCTAACCTTTTACGAGGTATATTTTATTTCGCGCCATTTTTAACGTCAAAATAAACGAATTGCCTCCAAAAGTGAATAAGGTTTTCATTAAACAAGATATCTTTTTCTAATGTCCTCAAAATGCGTCGCCAAGATCCTATCTCGACCTTTCATGAGGTTCTCCATAGACATTAAAAAATATATAAAGAGTTCTTAGGAAAAAGTTGAAGATTTTCCTTCGGGGAGGCTGGAGTGATGAATACTTAAGATAAGGCGGATGCGGTAGGTTTTGTATTGATAAAAATCAACCTTTTATGAGATGATTGTAATCTTACTCAAAATTAAATTGATGTGTACTTGTAAATAAATTACAACTTATTCCTACCCAATTAAGTAATAAAAATAACAATAATATCCTAACTTAACTAACATTATTACTTAACTAACTAAAATATAGCGTTGAAAAATTCATCCGCATCGCTGTCGACTGGTAATGAACCCAAGAGACTGGCCGCATTGCCACGTTGTATGGCAATTCTCAACCTCTGGTAAAAGTCAGCCCTTGGGTCACGGGAATTGTCAACCAGCCTTTACGAGATTTCGTTAAATAGAACATCATCTAATCAGTGATGGCGAGTGATGAGCACTCGGAGCACAGGATTAAAAATACCTTCATGTGTGTGATATGTTCAAATGTGGAAACTAACCTCATATAAATAAGAAAGAAAAATAGGTTTATTTGTCACAGAAACACGTGCATTCAAAAAAACAACAATATAAACATAACAGAAATGTTTGCAGTTGCACGTCATGACTACAATAGAAAAAGAGACAGAGAGAAGAAGAGAAAGATAAGTGACAGCTACATTTTCATTTTGTAACCAAAACCATTAGATTTTTTTTACTTATCTAATGTAAACACATACCCATTCACCCTACACCACCACATTAATTCAACGTCAAAAATACGTCCCAAATCATTATATCCTGTTCTGTATTGTTTATCCTTGTCTTATTTTCTGTTTTTATTAATAACTAGCCGTCCGCCCCGGCTTCGCACGGGTAGCACTAAGTACTTATCTATGGCGCATCTACCTACCCTACCTACCCTACATACCTACCCACCTACCTACCCTACCTACATATCTTACCTACCCACCCTACCTACCTACATACCTACCCTACCTACCTACCCACCTACCTACCCTACCTACATATCTTACCTACCCACCCTACCTACCTACATACCTACCCTACCTACCTACCCTACCTACCAACCTTACCTACCTACCCTACCTACCAACCCTACCTACCTACCCTACCCTACAATAATTATTCATAACAAAAAAACATGTATTCAATGATTTTCGCCAAAGATTAATGTTTCAAATCTAGGACGGTGACTAAAAAACAGCCTATATATAGATTTACTAAATTTTAATTATCTAAATTAATTTAATTACCTTTTAAGCACTTTTGCATGGAACATCATTCCACTCTGTATCTGGAGAAGGGCGCTGTTAGCTGCGCTACAGTTGATACTTTTGCAGCTATCATCGTTTATTTGTACTTAGTCTTGTGTTATTGTTCCAAAATTAACTTAGATACTACTATCTAAGTTAATTTAAACAACTTTTACTGTGGGACCAAAATTGAAATCGCGAAAAAAAAATCTGCCGTTCCCTACATTTTGACGAGTTATGCAAACATGAATGTAGGGTATCGATCACTAATTACCAGTCACCCTATATAAAAATCCATTTCCGTGCATTAGTCTCGCAAAAACTCGAAAATGGCTCGACCGATTTGTTTTTTTTTTGTTGTTTCGCCTGAATCCTGGGTTGGCGTAGGATAAAAGAAAATTAAGAAAACCCCGAGGAACAGCCGAAAAATCGAAATTGAAATCTTGACAGGACAACGTCTGACGATTTAAAAGAATACTTAAAGTTGGTATTTTCTTGAAAGTTAAGATAATGCTCCCAGACCAAATTGGGTGCTAGTTTGTGTGCCTCAGCCATTATGGAGGGACCAAATCTTGGGTTTCAAACCTAACTGCATAAAAGTGTAATACTGTAAAATCTGTTAATAAACTAAAAGTTGCTACCCATGCAATAATTTTACCTAGCTCTATGTATGTAAACGTAGTTATTTAACAAAATCCTTGGTCCCTCCATATTGACGGGCACATATAGGTCATTAATTAATTAAGAAAAGAGAAAAAGAAAGATGAAAGAAAAAAGAAAATAAGGAAAGACGAAGAAAAGAATTGAATTCTTTAGAAATAAGCATCACCTTTGTACGTATTTTTCTGTTCCATTTTTCTGGTCTGTTTATATGTGTGTACATAAACTGTTAAATAAATAATATACTATCACGGCTTAATTTTAAGGGATACCCCGTATAATAAGGACAGTTTTTTTCTAAAATACAACCAAATTCAAAACAAAATTTAATTCTTTCTTACTTCGTAGCCCCAAAACTTCGAAGCACCGTAAATAATGTAGGTATTATTGCATTCTCGAATATAAAGTCGTCCACCGTCCGCCATCTTGGTTCCCTCAATGAGGCAATACAGCTGAAGTGTTGCCCACTTAGAAAAATGTTGCCAAGTTAAATTAATACTTCACGCTACGGAGTGAAGAGGGTAGGCTGGTCATTTTGTATTCCGATATGGAAAATATATATCATGAAATATTTTTGGGTTATCGAGAGGATATTTTTTTGAAAAATGTTTTAGAGGAATGTGCTAAGTTGGGTCTTAATGAGGTCTGCTTGTTTCGATACTTTTGAGGACAAATTCACACTAAAGTGCTGATAAAAATGTTTTCTCTGCGATAGATTATGGCTACGCTGATTGATGTAGACGGTAAGAATACTCGGCAATATAATATAGAAATAAAGATGTTCTCCAGAGCGCAGAAAAACTCAAAAAAGGTCTTTTTCCGCTTCATGAAACTTTCTTTTGATATATTTTCAGAGATGATTTCGAACTGCTGAATTAAATGAGTCAAACCCTTGAAAATAATCCTTTTTGATAATAATTGCTGTTTTTTTTCCTAAATTTTTATGCAACGTACCCTTTTGATATCCCATAACTCTAGGGTATTAATGAGACCATGTCAAATAATCAACTGCCATACGAATTATTTTTCAATTAATATCTTTTTCGTTTTCATTTTTTATACAAAACAATTCGACAAAGTCACGATTATTTATGTAAAACATTTTACGTGAAATATGACAACGTCGCATTTTCTTAGCTTTAAATATGAATTGATTGGTTTGAATGAAAATAATTATTTACTCGTACCTTTTTGTATTATTTTTACATATAGCTAAAGGACAGACCTTAGAGATAATATGGGATGTCAAAAAGAAGACGTTGCATATACAGGATTTCCCTGGAAGTCTGGATCAAATGACTATTTGAAACATAGATTTTTAAATATTTATTTATTTATTTATTTATACTTCAAGCACAAAAATGTGCAGAGGCGGACTTAATGCCACAGGCATTTTCTACCAGTCAACCTTTGGGTGATGCAGAGACAAACAGTGGTAGGTGCAATAGCGAGAGTTGAGGAAAAAACATTTATTTAAATATAAAGATAAACATATATACCTATTAAGAACTATAAATATAATAAATACACCTAATTATATATAAATAAAAGCACAATTAAGACAAACAATGGGAAAACATTACCGTTGTGATGATACTGCCAGCTTCTTGCGAATGAGCTCGCGAACTTTAATTTTAAATGATAATCGGTTGGTCGCCATCCTGAAATATGACCTTGTAAATAAAATTCTCGAACTTTCAAACTAATACGTACGCCGATGATCTGAAGGTCTACAAGTCCATCAAAACTGTAGATGATAGACTTACAGACTTGACTGCCTCGCTGGTCTAGTGGACGCAAGCGCTACTGCTGACCACGAGGTCCTGGGTTCGATTCCCAGATCGGCCAAAGTGTTATTGGATGTTTCTATCAGGAATTTCTCAGTAGCAGCCCGGAGTCTGGATTTGTGCCCGGTTGATGGCAATAGGCTCGCCCCCTATTACATGGGACTTAAAACATAACTGGCGAAATGTGGGTGTACCTATGTACACCTCTGCCCAACCCTTCGGGGAAACAAGGCGTGATGTTATGTTAGACTTACAGACTACTGCTACAGGAACAAATTAAAACTAAGTTTACCGAAGTGCAACTACCTTACATTTACTAAAAACAAGCATATTATTAAGTTCGCCTACACCCTTTGTCATGTGCCTCTATCTCAATTGAATTCAATTCGAGACCTCGGCGTTATACTTGAATCCAAACTATGTCTAGACTTGCACATTAACAAAATTGTCAGCAAAGCTTTCCAACTATTTGGTTTTATCATGCGGTCCACTCTTGACTTCAAGAGAACCTCGTCATATTTATGCTTATATAAAGCTCTCGTTCGTTCACAACTAGAGTAGGTATGCAGTGTCAGTATGGAATCCTTTTCAACCGACTTCAAAAAGGAGGAGGTTCTCAATTCGGTTGTATGTTTTTTTTTTTTTTTTGTATGTTTGTTACGCGATTACTCCGCCAATTATGAATTGATTTTGATGATTATTTTTATGTTTGGTAGGGCATACTTCAGGAGTCGTCCCATATAAATTTGGTCAAGATCTGATAAGGGGTTTTTGAGTTAGCTTCAATAATACGTATTTTTCCCACCTAGTATATGTGGATGATATTCTGATAGTTCCTGTCACTGTAATTTACATAACAGGTAATGGGTATTCAAATTTTTGTGGGGGTTTTGTGTAGGTACCACTACTAAAAAGTGAAAAATAAAAACTTTTTCACAAAAAATAAAACAGACTTCCAAAAAAAAACACTACAAATTGAAAAATAACTTTGATTTCGGAAGTCGGTGGCAAAAAAAATAAAATAAAAAACCAAAGACACCGACTTCCGAAATCAAAGTTATTTTTCAATTTGTAGTGTTTTTTTTTGGAAGTCGGTTTTGTTTTTTGTGAAAAAGTTTTTTACAGAAAATATTCTGAAATGGTGGAGAATGTACAGTACAAATAGATGCCAAAAATCCTACTTATCATATACTCAATTACTCAGCAAGTACAAGCTCCTCCCCCTCTCGAAGGAAATATCTCGAAGCTACAGTACTATACAAAATTGTCAGAAACAAGTTTAGCTGGACAAATCTGAACAGTATGATTTGCTATGCTGTACCTAGAACCATTCATTGTACACAACCACAGTACCTTTGTAAACATTGACATCTTCAATAGGGTGTTTTACTCTATATGTGAAAAAATCTAAAAATATATTATTGAGATAGCGTAGGCAAAACTCAGTCGGAAAACGTTAGTTTTAGTTCATAAAATAGCAAACTAAATTTTAAAATGCAATTCAAAGGTTTTAGCTTTTTTAATCTGTTTCATAACACCATTAGATAGTAGTCGCCATGTTATTACGTCATACGGCTATGGAAACTACCTACCGTACGTTTAATCTATAAAGGCTTTTTATTAGTTTCGTAACCAATGTATTTTTTATTTTAAATAATACCACGGAGGACGGTTTTGTAAAAGGAGACAACACAAATTTATAACTTAAAAAAGCATTTGTTTACATAGCCACTGACGTCATGACCACAGAGAAATATGGCATCCACTGCGCCCAGCGTTTTCGTCAAATTACGCGCGAAATTTGAAAATGCAAACTGAATGCATTTTTATGGCACTTAACGATTGAATAAAAATTTTGTGATTTTTTTAGTGGTTCATTAGCACTATAGAATCTAATTGAGACACTTTAAAAAAATGGGTGTAATACCGTTTGTACAATAAGTAAATTTAAAAGCCTCGTTCACCGTTCCCTATTAAATAAAACAAGTGCTCCTAACTAAAGTAATATCATATAATTTTATTATCTTTATCTTTATACTTACTCTCATTTTTAACAAATTTTCTAATAGTCGTTTTTATACAACATAACTTAATTAAGTAATTGCTACACGTACTGCTATCACTGTTCCTAGCGATTAGCCCTGTTTTTTAAACTTCTGTGTCTACTTGTGGACAGCGTTGTGGGTTACATTATTACCAAATTTATATCATGTTAAACTAGTTGTAAGTCCTTATAATGTAACTGTTTGCTGTTCCTTTCAATAAAAAATAAAATAAGAATATCCCAGTAATTGATACCTCCAAAGAATCTCTATGACTTGGGCAAGTTTTTCTAGTAAGTGGCCACCTTTCGCTCGGGTAACATTTTTCCCATGAACATCGCTCGGAAATTGAGTAAAAGTTTTTGCTAGACCGAAGCCTTTGCAGTAAATGTTTTTTTCACCACTCCCGCACGAAATAAGTGTCTTTCCTCTACGAAAATAGTGAGGAAAGTTGGGTTTTCCTCACTGCTTGATCAGTGAGGAAAGTTGATTTTTCCTCACTGTTTGAACAGTGAGGAAAGTAATGATCCCGTTCAGAAACTAACCTTGCCTGATTTTTTTATGTTAAGTTTTAAAGATATATTTTTAAAAAATAAAGAATTATTTTGATTTGCTTTGTGTCTATTTAATTTATTTACCTATGATGACTGAATACTTTCTTACTGGGTGTGGTGAAAAGTTTTGTATGCAACATGTGAGCAAGTTCATTTGCTTGAAAAACAAACTTTCCTCACATGTTGGATAAATAACTATTTTCTTACTGAACAAATGTTTTCTAGTTGCGTTATTACCACAAGAAAGGCCCACTCTTCTACAAGGTCCTGAAAACAACAGCAACAACGCCCTAAAGTGATAGCCCTGATAGTGTTTTTTATGATGTTTTTCTTTGATCACTACTTATGCGAAGTGATTGAAAAAATGTGACATTGGTCATAACTTTTAAACCATTAAAAATTGCACTGACATTCTCAGGATTCAAGTTTGGAAATGACCGTGCCTACACACCTATTCGATTTGATCAATACTTCCAGGGACAATCTGTTTAATAAATTATTTTTCTTTATTTTAATCAATATGTTAGAGTTCAGTCTGTCAGTATTAACCCTAACAGACTGATTAAAATACAAAATAAACCCTAAAATCATCCCAAATTATTATTTAAAACACCCTTTTAATTGAAATCCTTACCATTAAAAAAAACCGGCCAAGTGTGAGTCGGACTCGCGCACGAAGGGTTCCGTACATTTATCTATAAAAAGGAAAATAAATCATGTCTGTTGTATGGTAGCCTCCTTAAATATTTATTTTATTCTGTTTTTAGTATTTTTGTTATAGCGGCAACAGAAATACATCATCTGTGAAAATTTCAACTGTCTAACTATCAAAGTTCATGAGATACAGCCTGGTGCCCGACGGACGGACGGCAAAAAAATCATGTCTGTTGTATGGGAGCCCCCCCTTAAATATTTATGTTATTCTGTTTTTAGTATTTGTTGTTATAGCGGCAACAGAAATACATCATCTGTGAAAATTTCAACTGTCTAACTGTCACGGATCATGAGATACAGCCTGGTGACAGACGGACGGACGGACAGCGAAGTCTTAGTAATAGGGTTCCGTTTTTACTCTTGGGGAACGGCACCCTAAATATACTCACTCGAATTCCCTTTAGCACTTCTAAATAACAATAAAAGTTACAAACCAGTCGTTGACACATCAATGCTAATGTGTGCCGGTCTCGTCATGTACAAGTCGTGATGGTAAACTAATGACGTAGGTAATGAAATGAGCTCATAGCACTTGTGATTGTTGCGAATCTATAGATATCTATAGAGTGACGTAGGGGGTCGTATTTATAGTACTGCTTTGGGCTTGTTATCTTGGGACGCTTTAGGATTTCTATGCCTATTTTTGTCGTCGGGATATCCGATCCCGTTTGGGGAGGATTTAGAGTTTGTTTTAGGATTTACGAGACGCCCATCTTAAACATAAATAGATAGGCTTTTACATACAAGTATATAGTCACTATAATATTGCTGCATAATTTGCAAAACGTGGCGGTAAATGTGATCTAATCAATCTACCTTGCCTTTTTCCAACTATGTTGGAGCTGCTGAAGATTGAAAAACTATATTTACATTGTATAAATTCAATCTCTTAGTATTATACACACACATTTGCATTGCACATATGTGAGCACTGTTTACTTACTTTAAATCTACCATTTACCGAGTACGTCTTTCATTGACTTGCCCTGTCGGCTGAGAGTATGTCATGCTCACTCAAATGTGTCGCTGGTGGTGGCGTGTGTGTTGGATTTTTAAGTTCCCTTCAAAATGGTTGAGCTAAATGATGCTGATCCATGCGTCATGTTCGTGAACGGGCGCCGTCAGTGGGGACTGGTCATCTCTTAGCTGCCATGGCTTATTTTAATTATTTTTGTTTTTATATTTTTATTATGAACGCTTTTAACGTGCACGTTTTTCTACATTGTTCTCACATGTATAATTTCAACATGAATGATGTAACCAATATTTTGCAACAATATTCTTGATTTAAAAGATTGTCCATGGAGTTTCTTGCCCGTTCTTCTCCATAGGAACCTACTACGCTTTGAAATGGGCAACTAGCTTAATATTTCTGACTGACCGACCCCTTGACAATACAAAATTACCTGTAATTGGTTTATTTGGAATAAATGATTTGAGTTTGAGTTGGGGTCGGTTTTCAGTCTAACCGGATGCAGCTGAATACCAGTATTTTACATGGAGCGACTGCCTATCTGACCTCCACAACCAGTTAATGGGTACACGATACCCCTTGGTAAGACTGGTTGTCAGACTTTTGGGCTTCTGACTACCCCTAACGCCTGTAAAAAATCCACAAATGACAGCCGGGACCAACGAGCTTTCAAGAGGCACGGAGGAGTCTCGATCTGTAAAGATGGCCACAAATCCACGGACCAATCCTGGCAAGCGAAGCTTAACCTTCGATCGACCCGTGCGGCTGTTATTATTTAACCACGAGCCTCTCATTATATAGCGAGTTTAAAAACGATGTCGTGGGACGCCAGCCTCCTTTCTGTGAAAAGGAGTGTGCCGTTATCCACCACGCGGGCCCTATGCGGGTTGGTGGATACTCCATAACTCTATACATACCTGTGTGAAACTCTCTGTCTAAATCGAAATGTGCCATATTATTAACGTCCAAGTAGGTAGGTATTCAGTTTCATTACTAACATTTACACGTAACATTTACGCGTAATTTACTTGTAAACATCACTAAGCTCGTATCCAAATAAACAGCTGAAGGTACGGGTTGCACGTCAGTAGTAACTCGAACTACGTAAATGCCCTTCATCATTACCACCTGCCCAACCTTTTTCTCAACTATGTTGGGGTCAGCTTCCAGTCTAGCCGGAGGCAGCTGAATACCAATATTTTACATGGAGCGACGCCTTTCTGACCTCCATAACTCAGTTACTGGGTAACACGATACGGGCTCGGGCTTCTGTCGACCAGTAATGACAGAAAACGCCCTTACTGTTACGAAATAAAAGCGCTGTCAACGTCTAAACTTTAGCCATGGACGTCTGGTTGAGTGTACGCTCACTTAACTTCGTATGACCGTTTCATTATCTGTAATAACAATAAAAAGCTGTTGACTGTACCGTAGCTTTTATGTGTTAGCGTAAACACACTTTTACTGTCTATTTAATAGGAACTTCTTGGCATACTGCCAATGCATCCTATTTGATTGCTTAGTTAGACTGTGGTCAAATTAACTGCTATTGTTACTGGTTCACAGTGTCAACGATTCTCGGGAATGACTTGATTATCTTACGATATTATCTGTCCTATTTCAGGAATAACGCTGAAATGTCTCATGGGTCTGTATTTGCATCGGAGTTTATACCTTTTACGCTATGCAGTAACGTCACTTAGCGACAGAAATAGGTAGGTATACTTAGTGACTCTTCTCCAGACAAGGTTCTTCAAATTCACAAAGAGCTAGGCTACGGAATAACAGTATCTCCACAACGAAATACCTGTTTTTAGGGTTCCGTAGTCAACAAGGAACCCTTATAGTTTCGCCATGTCCGTCTGTCTGTCTGTCTGTCCGCGGTTTAGCTCAAAAACTATTGGTACTAGAAAGTTGTAATTTAGTATGAGTATACACGTTAATAACGCCAAAAACTTAGTAAAATAAAATTTTGAAAAAAAACAATTATTTAGGGTACATGTAAAGTGGGTTTTTTTTCGTCCTTCCCATAGTGTGGGATATCGTTGGATAGGTCTTGCAAATATCGTTTTTTTATTAAGTAAACCGTTCGTGACTTATCAAGTTTTAAAGTACCAATTTTCGTTAGAGTCAAGTGTGTCCCCCCCCTCTACCAACTAAACGGTTGTACTTAGAAATTCAAATGTCACGGGAGTAGTACCTGTATATAACGAAGTTTAAAGGAAAACTATCACACTTAAGTGGACTTTACAAGTTTACGAGTAATAATCGACCAACTTAAATTTGCGGTTACAAAAACATGTTCTCACATATATTCCGTATGGGAGAACATGTTTTTCAATTACAAAGTTAAGTTTGTCCTTACGATTCATTCATTACAACTACGGAACCCTTCATAGTGCGTGGTCCGACATGCACTTGGCCGGTTTTTCATTTTAAATTTTTGTTCATTTGGACTGGATTAATGTGACATTAATTCGGCTCTAAGTACAGACTATGAATACGGACGACTGCGTGTATTTCTATATTACCGTGGTACAGGAGCACGCTCTTTGACGAACCCACAGTTCGATAAAATGTAACACAGGGCTGTCACTAACACTATGTTTTAATTATTGTTACTATCTGTTACTAAAATTACGATTGCGTCAAAAAATATATGAATCCGTCTAAAAATAAAGAGAAAAACAATATTAAATCGACATGACAGATATAATCTGTAAACTGAAGAAAGATTCCCGTATTTTTAAGAATGTTCACATTTTAATGACAGTCTGAATCTGTCAAAAATACTTATCTCTAATTTTCATACATTATTGACTAGTTTTTGATATTGACATAGAACACGACAAAATTTTTACGATATTAATTGTGGAAAATGGCCTCCAGTTCGTTTTTGTAAGGCAATTTCATTCTTTTGTATCACCAGGGAAATATTTTTGCCGATTTATAGACTCATACGTATGACTGATAATTCATATTTCATTAAGACAGATGTGATATAAATATCTGGACAATTTAAGTTGATAGTTTTTTTGCTAAACAATCCGTTACCCTGCACCATAATTGCGTAAATCAGAATAATCATGTAAAAGTGTCACATCGTCATACAAAAAAGGTAATATTCCTTTCTAAACCTTCTTTGACAGCCCTATACCTAGATCCCCTCCTACTAGGGTTGTGCAACAATAGCGCCGTGGGGTTGTAATTAAAAAAAAGCGCGTAACGCGCTGGCGTGAATTTTCACGCGTACCACTCAATGGGTTGTCTATGTATGCGTATTTATAATATTGCGCGCGTATGTGTTTGAATTAGGAACGCATGTCCGCGATTTGAAATATTTTTTTTCCTTTTTGTGTGCAATTTTATTTCCTTTTTTATTATTTCAAATGTTACTCTGTCTTTTATTTTTATTGTCTCTTGGCTGTGGAAATAATCATTGTTACCTAGTTTGTATTTTTTTTAGTTAGATACCTATGTCTAAAATAAACAAATTTGTATCAATAAAACTAACCTTTATTTTTGGTGAAAATGAAAGTATGGTCTTATTAACCATTAACAAGAGTAAAATCGCAAACACAAATATTGCCCCTGTCGCATGTGTGAGGCGAACCTAAAATCATGAGATATGTTATGAAACGCGTCGGTAAGTAATTAAAACACTAGCTCGTGTGTAATCAGGCCTTATTTATTAAAATATATACAACTATGGTGTCACGTGGGGCGAAGAAACTTACAAAATATAAGTACTTACCTTCCTATATAGTCCCTCAAAAATTAATAACTGTCTCTTATAAAACTTCAACACCTACTCGACCCAAATGTATGGGTCTTTAGGGGTATGAGGAACAGGGTGTAAAGTTCACTCATCCACCATAGAAAAGGGAGGATCCTCCAACCAGACGGGTGTTGTGTCTGGCGGGCCGACTGCCCAACTGTTGATGTCGGATAGTCTTATATATGTCGTTCGCGCGGTAAATTCTAATTGCGCGATGCAGGATTTGTGTGACGTCATGTCTTTGATGCGTAGTCCGTATGTGGCGGTGTAACCGCTACAGGTCGTCCGATAATTTTTTTGCGATTACGTTCACGTTGGTCACATGGAGATAGTAGTCTAGCTAGACCATTAGTTTGATGGTCTGTACCACACGTTATATGACCACACCTTTCTTACATATGCTGTAAAGGTAAGTAATGTTTCCACTACTGGGTCACAGGCCTCCTTGAGAGAGAGTGCGCTGTAATCTACCACGCGGGCCCAGTGCGGGTTGGTGGATGTCACATGTCTTCGAATTTTTGGATTCACATTCCGTGTTCTCACGATGTTTGCCTTTACCGTTTTTAGAGCAGTGGTGATGAAATTATTTACACAAAGTAAAGCGGTTGCCTGGTTCCGAACCCACGACCTATATATAACTCGTAAGTCGGAGCAGTTACCAGTCCACTGAGCCACCACTGTTCTTTGAAAAAGTCCGACTTAGTAGAGCGTCCTGTCTGAAATGCAAACATGTTTGACATAACAGTAGCAAATGTCTGATTGTGTGTCTGAGTACTATGTACCTACAGCTATAAAGCTACCATTTACTGGGTACTTCTTTCATTGACTTGAACGTGCCTGGCGGCACGGGAGTATGTCATGCTCACTCAAACGTCTCGCTGATGGTGGCGTGTGTGTTGGATCATTCAGTTCCCTTCAAAATGGTTGAATATGAATGTAGCTGATCCATACGTCATGTTCGTGAACGGATGCCACCAGAAGGGACTGGTCATTTCTTAGTAGAATTACACAGCTTATTTTTATTTTTGAATCGCTTTTTATTCAACTACGAAACGGAGGAGGCTGTCAATTTGGATTTATATATATATTTCTTTTTTTATCTGTTTATTACGTTCTCAAATGTATTATTTCAACATGAATGGTGCAACAAATATTTTGATTTGAAAAAGTGTCCGTGGAATATCTTGCCCTTTCTTCTCCATAGGAGCCTACTACGCCCTGGAATGAGCAAGCTTCATCTTTGTGACTGACCGACCCCTTGACGATTTAAAAGCCTGTACCTACCTAATTTATTTGATTGAAATAAAGGCTTTGAGCCGAGTTAAAAAAAAAAATTTACTAAAAAAAATCTTTAAGATAGGTACATACCTAATAATAGCTCTCTCGACCGAATTTCGGCCACGGCGACCAATGACCTGCCTTCGGCGCGGGAGATATTATAGTGCACAAGTGTGTGCGCAGACACAGGTGCACTCTCTCTTCCCTCATTCTCATAGTCTAATGGGACGGCAATCTGACACGACCGGAGAGAGATCAGGCGTAGGACTAGGCTTAACGTGCTTTCCGAGGCACGGGGGTATGACACCGCTAACATCCAAACTTCGGGCTGGCGATCAAATAATACTTAAACCTAGTTTGTTAAGGCGAAAGCGTCAAGGTTAGTTTGTTACGGTCACGAATCATATTTTAATCAATACACAACCTGACCTATAAATTTCTCAAAAATTAAAGAAAATTTGAAATGTGTGACCAGATTAAATTTTACAAAAAAACCGAAGCTCCTTAAAAAAATACTGAAATACACCAACTTGCACTGGGAAAATATACCAATAAAAATATTGATTTTCAAAACATATTTTTATTTATTAATCATCATCATCATCGCAATAAATATGCGCTTCATCTTTTTTATCTTGTTTGGTTTTTAAAATTGCAGATACATTTTTGTTTATGAATCTGTTTCTTTGTTCCGATTTTATTAAATTAATCTGTGAAAATATGCGCTCGCATGCAGCATTCGACACTGGTATACATAACAGAGATTTACTGAAACTAGATATATTCTTGTATTTTAATGTACCATCACTGTTAGAAATTTTCCCAACTTCCAACCAAAATTGTTCACAAGAAAGGGGTGAGCCAGTACTCGAAGATTGTAATAAATTACTTACTTCGCGATCAAGTTTGAGTGTTCTATATTCTTCGTCAATTATCTGCATTTGTTCTGGCTGTACTTCGTATGGGAAAGTTTCCATACCATTTCTTAGACTATAAATTCTTTGTTCACTGCAGTGTGTGGGTCAAGAAATTTCAGTTCTCGGAAAATTTGATCTTCAAAAGGCAAACGTGATTTCAATTGCGTGCTCAATTCAATTAAAAAAGATTGGCACTTTCTGAAAAAATCAGCAATTTGGTCTTTCATGTTTATGTTTCCCCTATGTTTAATTAATTCTTGACCCACTTGAATCATATACATATTATTCAATGGCAAATAATTCACACTAGACTTTGGGTCTAATTTAAATACGTTGTCCGTGCTTTTTATATAATAAGTTTTCATATAGCAACCCAAAATCGACAAGTACATAGACTAAATCCGGAAATTCCTCTGAACATCAATGTACGCAGTTTTTTTTTTTAATAATTTTATGACATGGCTATGGTATTGCCATAACTTTTTTCCAAAATATACCCAAAAATACTGGCTTACGCCAATATGCCTTTATACACTCGAGAGCAATGAATCCGGGTCACTTAAAGAATGTTAAAAATCTCGGAAACTAAAAATGATAGGTTAATGCAATAAATTGTATTTAATAGACAATGTAATACTCCTTAAATGAAAGTAAAAAAAATATGAGTCACCATACATTTTATTAACACAAAATTACATAAAGAAAAAAACTGCTGATCTCTCCTTAAAACAAAAATAGGAAACATGAAATTTTTGAACTTTATTACGATTTTCTTGAATTTTAATACTTCGTATTGCCTCCTCGTGCTTCCATTACTGCGTTTACGCGGTTTGGCATGCTGTACACCAAGTTCCTTATACGATTTTGGGGAATATTCTCCCATTCCTCTGTGAGAGCAATTTTGAGCTCACGAAGCGTGATTGGGGGAGGGTTTCGTTGTTTTACGCATCTGCCTAGCTCGTCCCAAGCATGCTCGATCGGGTTGATATCCGGGCTGCGCGCTGGCCACTCCATACGAGTAATGTTCATCTCTTGAAGGTAGTCATTCACAATCCTACCTGTATGAGGTCGGGCATTGTCATGCATAAATATAGCATCCTCACCTAAATTGACCATAAATGGACCAACGTGATCATTGAGGATTTCTTCCACATATCTTTCGCTAGTTAAAGAGCCGTTTTCTATGATCACCAGCTCTGTGCGACTTTCAGAAGAAATTCCGGCCCACACAAGTACAGACCCACCACCGTAGGCTACTTTTTCTTCGATGCATGCTTGCTTGAATCTTTCCCCTGGTCTTCGATACACTCTGTGTCTTCCATCGTGCTTGTAGAGCATAAATTTTGATTCGTCGGAGAACATAACTTTTGACCAATCTTCAATACTCCAATTTACGTGGCTCTGGGCATATCTTAGTCTTGAAATACGATGCCCACGCTCGAGTTTAGGGCCGTTTGCAGGTCTAAGGGGTTTTAAGTTAGATTCAGCAAGCCGACGTCTTACTGTCCATGCACTTGGGTTACTTCCTCCGAGGCGTCGAAACTGATTTGTGAGTTCAGTTCCTGTAAGAAAGCGATTTCGAAGCATGGTGTTCACCAAGTATCGGTCTTCTCGTGCTGTGGTACACCTGGTTCTTCCCGTTCCTGGTCTGCGTAGGTTAGAACCAGTTTCTTCGTAACGTCGGAGAACTCTTTGTACTGTTGACAGCGACACACCGACAGTCCTGGCTGTATCGCGCTGACTCCGGCCGGTTTCCAGCATTGTAAGTATTCTGGTGCATTCTTCAGGCGTAAGCGACATAATTTCAGCTTGAATAATGAATATAGAGCACTATCAACATGGTTTATGTACCCACATAAATGACAGATTACAAACAAAAGCAAAACCAAATGCTGTAATTTCGTAGTTCCATCTTCGAAAGTGGCCCTTTTTCAAATTTGATTTTTTTATGATATAACTTTACAATAACTAAGAAGTTTTAATACCTTCATTTAAGGAGTATTACATTGTCTATTAAATACAATTTATTGCATTAACCTAGCATTTTTAGTTTCCGAGATTTTTAGGATTCTTTAAGTGACCCGGATTCATTGCTCTCGAGTGTATATACTGACTCTTGGAAAACTTACTAAAATTTACTCAAAAAGTATTAAATTACTGAATCTGGTCACACTGATTTGAATTTTGCGAGCAACACTGGCGCAGCTAAAAATGTTATCTTCTGTCAAAACTTAGGAACCTACATGATTGGCTGATAACTTCTTACGTTCAACCAATCACATTTTAAAATATGAGCAGCTGTTGCGAATGAGCTCGACCGAGATTGTAGGTGGCACTGCAAGTATTACTGCCGTCAAGTATGGTTGTGTTTTGGTTCAGAAACAACAACAAAAATGTACCCAGGATTTTGTAATACCTGATAAATAGTGCCAAATAAAGCCAATAGAGCCAATAGTGCAGTGTATCTGTAATAGTGTGTCCTAGCTGTTTCTTGCCCGTTCTTCTCCATAGAAATGTACGTTTTGGAATGGGCAACTTATAGCTTCAACTTTCTGACTAATTCGACTCTTTGACAGTTCAAAATTCAAAAGTTCTTGTTAATGGTTTAATTGAAATAAATGCTTTGAGTTTGACTCAAATTCCCGGGTTCCGGTAGGGTTACAGGCAACCTACCTTTGTCTTTGAGATGGCAGCGAATCTTGGAGGCCTATGGCTCATCCAGGACCGAGGCTCAGCAGTAGCATTTGAAAAAACTTGATCAACGAGGCAGTCAGAGTAAAGTACCTATACGAATAATTTAAAGAATTTAGGGAAGCCGAAATGGAAAGCGATAAACGACACCATTTGCACGATAACATCTTTGTGCCGCAAAGGCGCAAGCCGCTAAAGTATTGTGTTAACTACGTATCTTTCCATTGACTAGCCAATGTCACAAGCAAGATTTAGGTAAGCTGTTAGAGAAAGTGCTTACATATGCACCTTACTTATACGTATAATACGCTTTTCCTAATCCATTGCTTCATAAATAATTATGTTTAAAAAAATCTTCTGCTCGAAAACGTACCTAAACAACACAATAGATTTTGTTGAAATGTCAAATCGAAAGGCAATGAAATTGTAAGTGTGCCGCGCAACAGGAATGATGCCTGGGTAAAAAATAAAAAATTCTATTTAGTCCGTCAGTCAGTTAATAAAAAAATATTAGACACGTATTTTTTGCGTTATCTTAATAATAAAAGATGACTTAAATAAAACGCATTAAAGATGAGGACAGGGGTTACGTCACAAGTAAGTATAAAATCTACATACTCGTGACGCCATGGCAAATTTTAACTCAATGTATCGCCGTTATCTTTTGTTTACGTAAAAAAAGAAAAAATATGTGTCGAATATTTTTTAATAATCTACCTGACGGACAAAAAAAGAATTTTTAGTCATCATCCCTATTACTAATTACATGAGACTTTACAGCTTCGTCCGTGGGATGGCTGCATATCTTCGATGCTGGATAATCCTGGTAGCCCATGGTCAACAGGAGCGCTTGCAAAAACTTGACTCACGAGGTAGTCAGAGTAAAGTATACGATTATTTTAAAGAATTTAGGTAAACCCACCACTGCTCCCTACTGCTTAGTAGGGAGCAGTGGTGGTGCAGTGGTAACGATCCCGACTATTACAAGTTGTAGGTCGTGGGTTCGAACCCATGCATTCGCTTTACTTTGTGTAAATAATTTCATCACCACTGCTCTCAAAACGGTGAAGGAAAACATCGTGAGGAAACCGGCATGTAAAATTCGAAGACATGTGACCTCTCGAAGAGAGAAGGCCTGTCGAAGCAGTGGAGACATTATAGGTTGATTATGCTAGGTAAGCCTAAATGGAAAGCGATAAGAAACACCCTTTGCACGATAACATGCTTGTGTGTTATCAAAAAATATCTTTGATTATGAGACTGAAGATGAAAGGCAAAAAAGGGAGAGTACAAGAAGAAAAGATCTCCAGCTAAAGCAAGTGCCTCACCTGAACGTTGTAAAGCATAGCGCCTACCACAAGTCATTGATAATGTTCAATAAACTGCCGACAGAAATAAAAAGTCTGATAAATACAAGTGGGTTTCAGAATAAGCAACAGCAGTGCTATTCTGTAACCATCTCACCGTGAAAACTTAGGTGAAGAGAGTTGTCATTCCAACAGGGTCAGCATGTCGATTCCCGTAATCACTTCACCGTGAAAACATGTGAAGTGAGCGTGGAGTGAGCTGTCAGTGTCATCTCACCCTGTTGGAATGACAACTCACTTCACCTAAGTTTTCACGGTGAGATGGTTACAGAATAGCACTGCAGATGACACTGACAGCTCACTCCACGCTCACTTCACTTGTTTTCACGGTGAAGTGGTTACGGGAATCGACATGCTGTTCTTGCTAAATAAGTGTCTCTATTCTATTGATGAAGTATAAATGTTTAGAGGTATGAGGAACAGGGTGTAAAGTTCACTCATCCACCATAGAAAAGGGAGACCTCCAACCAGACGGGTGTTATGTCTGGCGGGCCGACTGCCCGACTGTTGATGTCGGATAGTCTTATATATGTTGTTCGCGCGGTAAACTCTAATTGCGCGATGCAGGATTTGTGTGACGTCATGTCTTTGATGCGTAGTTCGTATGTGGCGGTGTAACCGCTACATCACTCCCCTCCGGAGACCGGAGGTCGATAGTGGGCTGAGTCTTGTATCTTGCGATGCTTCAGAGTGCCATTGGAGGTTCCAGTGAGTCGGAACCGGGTGCCGTATAGTTCACGGTGAGTCGGAACTGTCTGCGGTGATTCCCCAGTGAGTCGGGGTGGCGCTTCGTCACGATCCAGTGAGTCGGATCTGGTATAGCGCCGGTTGTGGTTGACTGCTAGCGTCGACCAGGAGAGGGTAGAATGAGCTCTGCTTGTGAGACCGGCCGAAGGTGCAGGTGCTGTGCCAAGGTTGCTGATGAGGCTGAGGGTGATGACCAGGAATGCGCGTTCGCTGCATGCTGGTGGTCACGATACCCGTTGAAGCCGTGGGTGCTGGCTGTCTGTGTGACTCGCCTCACGAAAGCTTGCGGGAGTGATGATGATGATGACGTCACGCTGAAGTAGTTGCACGAAGGCTGCGTTGACGTTCATACTCGGGGTCACCAATTTAGAGGCATGAGGAACAGGGTGTAAAGTTCACTCATCCACCATAGAAAAGGGAGGATCCTCCAACCAGACGGGTGTTATGTCTGGCGGGCCGACTGCCCGACTGTTGATGTCGGATAGTCTTATATATGTTCGTATGTGGCGGTGTAACCGCTACAAATGAATATGAAAGTCGAAAGTAACATAATTATATTTAATTGAAAT
This sequence comes from Xanthia togata, assembly GCA_963853775.1. NCBI lineage: Eukaryota > Metazoa > Arthropoda > Insecta > Lepidoptera > Noctuidae > Xanthia > Xanthia togata. The sequence goes on from OY970816.1 coordinate 10,173,100, forward strand.
GATTTTTTTTATGAATCACTTCTTTTTGTTTTTTTTTTGTGTTATTGTTATTCTGATTTTGATATAATTTGGATAATTGATGATGTTTCCTATATATGTATTTAGTTATAGAAATTCAGACACGATGTAAAAATTGTTAATGAATAAATTAATTGAATTGTGCAAAGGAGCAAATCACAAAAGTATTGTGATTACAAGATGTACAATGACTGAGATAAGCTTTGGAAGCAAGTGCTTTGTCCTCCTCACCTGGCTTACCTGAGCAGACTAGCTTAGCTATTTACAACCATTCGATACCCTGTCGTGCCGAATCAAACATTAATCGATGTTATCGAAAGAGTCCTCTAAACGCTGTTCACAAATCCGTACCCCGAAAATTTTGATAGACCTAGTTTCACCATACTAAATTAGTTAGTTTGAACGTCCAATTAAATAGATAACGGTCCATTAGCCGTAGAATAGAATAGAATAAAATAGAAGACTCTTTATTGATGAGAGATAAGAGACAATAAAAAATACAGACATAAATTTAGAAATTTTACATAGGGTGACACAATGGGCGGTCTTATCGCTTAAAGCGATCTTTTACAGACAACCTTTGGATGGATTAAAGGTAACAGGAGAGACAATCCCGCAGGTAGTCAGTGGTGTACCATCTACATATACAATAACGTAGTGAGTGTCTCACCACGGACTAACAAATAGTTAGTTCTCTAAACTTAATCACTGCTCCAAAGGTCTGCTAATACTTGTAATGGCATGTCAATTGGTTGTCAGTTGGTACTCAATTTATTTTTGAACACGAAAATGATGATATTTTAAAAAATTTTGAACTTTTAGATAATACTATTTGACGTCCTAAAACTTATAAAGAGCGACGACGTCACTATTTTGAAGAATATGATGATGTAAGTTTCAGGACAAGATTTCATTTATCGAAAGAATCTTGTATGGATGTACTTTGTCGGTATTTCAGACATTGAAACTGCTCAGGGTGTTGAACTTTTCCAACACTCATTTTTAGGGTTCCGTACCTAAAGGGTGAAACGGGACCTTATTACTAAGACTCCGCTGTCCGTCTGTCACCAGGCTGTATCTCATGAACCGTGATAGTTAGACAGTTGAAATTTTCACAGATGATGTATTTCTATTGCCGCTATAACAACAAATACTAAAAAAATAATAAAATAAATATTTAAGTGGGGCTCCCATACAACAGACAGAATTTTTTGCCGTTTTTATACATAATGGGACGGAAACCTTCGTGCGCGAGTCCGACTCGCACTTGGTCGGTTTTTATGAGCAATCGTCAAGCACTACATCTGCTGTATTTTGGTTTTCTAATATATTTTTATTTTTTGTATACCTATGAGTCCTATTGAAATTTCTTATTCACTAGCGCACTTTAGACTGTAATGTGAATAAAATATCATCAGTTGAAAAGGAAAAAAAAAAGACTAGCGCAGAAATTGGTTTCACAACTTTTTTTCGACATTTTAAAACACACAATTCCACAATCGCGAAAACGAAAACATGTGACGTTTAAAACGACTATTAAAAAATTACACCAAAAACACAATTTTCAGAAACCAGTAGCATCACTCGTACCCAGGAGACCATTATTTTGAGAAAATTAAAAATGAGGCAATAAATAAAACTCTTAGCAACCCGTCTGAATATCTTGTTTTCAGGTAAACATTGGTCAGCTGATGCGAATAAATTAGTAATATTTTTCAGAAGAAAATGTGAGCTTACGTGTTGAAACCATTTTGAACTTGCTGAAATTTTTTACCGATCGCTAACATAGCATTCTGTCTGACAACTGTTGGACATAATGAAAATAGTTTCCCAGTTATAGATAGACAAAAAATAATATATCGGACAAATTTAGTGTCTCAACTAATCTTACGGCGTTTTTAACGTACGATTAAAAAAGAGCTTACCCGAAACCATCAAACTGTTTCAAAATGTATTTATTTAATAAATTGGACAAAAGTCAACAGGAATAACGTTTAAAAATACTGTTTATTGGATAGGAGAGTAACAAGCACCGCGCGTTTGTTGAGCGGCTCCGAAACATTCGAACGAACAAACTTTTTCGTAATAAAATTACAAAACCTATGTACATTTTTAATATCCAACTTATTGTGATGAAACCGTCTGCCTATTTTTTTGACATAGCAGAAATGGGCTCCCATGAAACTGTGACGTTTCTGACCGGAACTGCCCACCGAGTCGGGTTCAGAATCATCAAAACTAACGATCTTATACGGTTTTGGCCGTAAAGCGATTTGACATAGTTTTGGTCGTGGGCTCTCGTACTAACGAGAGTGAATGACAAGTCAGACCGGTCGTATTTGTTCAATCGATGACAGTTAATATCTTCTTGATGATTGATTTAAGCCTTGATAAGATCCCTCCGTAGAATGTAAACTTTTTTGACGTTTACGTCAATTTTAACAGAACGTGAAATCGGGTTAAGCCAAATAGGCGTCCAATATTCTTCCGATGGCTGTTTGCGGTCGGAGATTAGGCAATAGTTATTTGTTATACAAGAGTGCAAAGTTGCTTTTTAACCGCGTGTTCAATTTTGATGACCGAGCAAGCGAAGGATTCTAAAATTGAATCACGAGCGCAGCGAGTGATTCAAAATTAGAATCCTGAGCGTTAGCGAGGGAATCAAAAGAGCACGAGGTGAAAAATCTTTGCACTCGAGTGCAACACGTAACTTTTCATTCCACCTCAGCGAGGAAATGACTAAATGCAAAAAAAGCTCATTTGCGCATTATTAACAGTTTCAGTCAATTCTGTTGGCGTCAAGCAAACTTCCTCGTCGCTAGAATCACTCATTTTAGTTTTTTCACTTGTTTTCAAGTTTCTTGTTTTTAATATACCTAAGGTTTAACAATGACGTGAAAAAATGCCGCGTAAAGAACCGCGTACAAAGCAAATTGAAAAAAGAACACCAAGAAGTCTGAGTTTTTAACAAATTAAAAAAAAGTTGTATGATATATTCGGCACCATAGAGGTAGCAGTAAATAGGTTTAATGTTTTTTTTAATTCACAAACTTAGTGCACACGATGTTCTAAATTCAATTTACTTTATCCTCTAGAGAATAAAAACGGCTTTTCCACTCAGATACTGAAGATTAAAAATACTCTTTCCGAGATGGTGGGATGAAAAATTACTTTAAAACTTTAAATCTTATATTGCTTAAAAAAATACTACATAAATGGTTAAACTCCAATATTTTTTTTAAAGAATTTATCTAAGGGTACCATTTGTAATGTAACCCATATTATTTGTATGCTATGATACAAGCAACACCATGTATCTCCTCTTTATTATCTTTTTAAAACAACTTTATACCATGTTTTATGCAATTAAATATTATTTCTATTCTATTAAAATCAGGTAACCGTTAATGTTTCATTTTCGACTCGGAAGCCTACGGAATGGTTGTGAATGTGAGCTACGCTGGAACTTTTAAACAGGGAGTCTACTCCCTAAGCGAAATCCGTAGTTTTGTCCGAAGTTACAGACGACCGCAGTCCATCTTCGTCTCACTCAGGGTATGTCGGTGAGTGAAACGGAGAACGAAGCGGCCGTAACTTCGGTTGAAACTACGGATTACGCTTAGGAAGTAGACCCCCTAGATTCCGAGTCTGGTCGGCAAGAAAAACCTGCTTAAGCGGAGGTAGAAAATTCCAACTTGAGGTACTATACCTTCTTTCTTTCCTCCGTGTTCGATACACTTTTAGCAGATCAACATTAGACGATTATTTTGGGCGTTTTGTTGTCTTTTATACTCGATATCCTAGTCGAATTCAGAACCTCACCTTTTTCATTTTGGTTAAATATTTGTATCAAGTACCTACAGCATAGCTTAGCTAATCTTGAACTTATTATTGATTTAACTGCTTTTCTTTACCAGTCGTATTCTTTGTTTGAGGAGCTCGTGGCTAAGTAATAACAGCCACACGGTTCGATCCATCAGGTTAAGTCTTATAACATCACTTATTTAATTAATATACTTAATCAATAATTTCGTAGTTGCAACTGTAAAAAGAACTCCAGCATTTACAACATTTTGTTTAATTTCATAAATTGTGAATGTGAGGACTATGTGGTTCTCTTTTTCTCTCATTAATTTTTTCTTTGTCGGTTGGTTTTAATGATGGTCTGGCAGTTTGAGTAGTTTATGCGGCCTACCCAAATGTCCTTTCTTTGGTATTGTTCGTCGAGTTGAGCTCCTTAAGTTCTGAGTTGAGCTCCACGATTACTGACAAATGCTTGCACTGACAGGACAGGTCCACTCGAATCTTTGTGATTCTTTTCTCAAAAGACCATTTCAGACTAATCTACATGGTCTTCATATGGCCTGACCAAGATTATGTCTGGACTTTAAAAGAGAATGTGACCTCTGAGTTTGTTTCGGCCTTTCTTCTCAGAAACGCCGAACTCATCTAGCAATATTTTTTTTTAAGATGACTTGTAAAATTGATTCCAATATCCTGTTTACAGAATAAACAATTTCATTTCATTTCATTTCAAAGAATTAATCTGCCTAGACTTTTTCCAACTATGTTCGATTCGGCTTACACTCTCATTGGATGCAGCTGAATACTTACCAGTATGTTACATGGAGTAACTGGACCTCCACAGCCCAGTTACTAAGTAACACGACAGCCATAGGTATAGATAGTGCAATCCTCGAAGACGCGCCCCACTCCGCCCCGCTCCGTACTAAAGTACAGCTTACAGTACAGTAAACGCGGAGTGGGGCGCGTCGTCGTGGATTGCACTATCTGTAAGACTGGTTGTCAAACATCCGGGCTTCTGACTACCCGTAACGACTGTCAAAGGTGTATTACAAATGACAGCCACACAAATGACACGGAGGGGTCTCGATATGTAATGGATCCACGGACCGACCTCGACAAGCGTTGCTTAACCTTGAAAATAGGCCCGTGCAGCTGTTATTATTCAGACACGCAAATAATTTATTAGCCTTTTTAGTCGGAAAAACAAAGTGTAGTCTTCAGTCTCGTATTTGTCGTTTGTTTATATTTTGTATGTCCGTTTTGCAGTCGGCAAAGGCCTCCTCCTACATTCTCCATTCCAGTCTCTCACTGGCCACTCTGCCCCATGTTGTTCCAGCGACCTGTCTGATGTCATCATCCAACCTTTTCTTGTGTCTACCTCTCTTTCTTAGCCCGTTTCTTGGTTAACACTGGGTAACTATTTTGCTCCATTTGTCCTTCCTTCTAGTCATGTTTCAAACCCAGGTATAATATTCTATTCAACGCTAGCAACCCAACAAGCATTCCAAATAAAAATAAAATAATTACTTCCACCAAATGTAATGAGAGAAAACCTATGTAAATATGTTCTTTCTAATCACATGACGCGTATGTAAAGCTTAGTATATACACATACAACCAGGCCTAAAGTATCTAGAGTTAGACGCCTGTGTGGGCCGCACGCACTTTTCAAGACTAGCAACTGTTTCCATTGTGTCCGTGAAAATGTGGAATATGTATGTATAGTCTCACGAATTTTGTATCTGGGTAAGTATTTTAATTTTAGTATTTAGCCCTTACCGTGGCCGCCGCGACTTATTATAATATAATAATATTATAATCTTTATTACACAATAGAGTGGTTACAAAATAGTGTGAAGTCCCTGACTCCTATGCTAGGTGGTAGATCTGTGTTACAAGAGCCAGTCCTTCTCCCAGTAGGAGATATTACAGAATCTTAATCAACAAAAAAAACAAAATAGAATATGGTAAAAACAACAAAAAAAAACTGATAGAAGAAGCCTGTATTGAGTTTGTGAATGTTTGTGTGCATCAGTGCACACACACATTTGTGTCTCAGTGTGAACGAACGTGCGTGTGTGTGTGTGTGTGTGTGTTTGTAGAAGAGTGTGTGTGTGTGTGTGTACTTACGAGTTGTAATTTGTGTAAATTATTTCATCGCCAATGCTCTCAAAACGGTGAAGGAAAACATCGTGAGGAAACCGGCATGTCCTGGAACCAAAAATTCGAAAACGTGAGACATCTACCAATCAGCACTGGGCCCGCGTGGTGGATTACGGCCCACTCCCTCTCAGAGGAGGCCTGTGTCCCAGCAGTGGGGCCATTATAGGCTGATTATGACATGATTTATGATAACTAGCCCTCTTTTCCAGCGACTTTCTATGGAAAGATTTCCGTCTTTATTAATCCAAACTTTCATCCGCTAATGTCGCACCCTTAAAAATAGAATTTTCAGGACTTCTGAAACACGTGTTTAATTGGTTTTAAGCAAAAGTCCAAATAACATAATTATTTTTCTTAATTTGGCTTAAACACTTTAGGAGCTCGTGGCTAAGTAGTAACTGCCGCACGGGTCGATCCGTCAGGTTAAGCTACGCTTGCCGGGGTTGGTCTGTGGATGGGTGACCATCTTTACATACCGAGACTCCTCCGTGCCTCGGAAAGCACGTTAAGCCGTTGGTCCCGGTTGTCATTCGTGGATCTTTGACAGTCGTTACGGGTCGTCAGAAGCCCGAAAGTCTGACAACCAGTCTTACCAAGGGGTATCGTATTACCCAGTTACTGGGTTGTGGAGGTCAGATAGGCAGTCGCTCCATGTAAAATACTGGTATTCAGCTGCATCCGGTTAGACTGGAAAGCCGACCCCAATATAGTTGGGAAAAGGCTAGGCAGATTGATTGGCTTAAACACTTTCATGGTATGGTATGGAAATGTTTGACAAATGATAAATGTCCCAAACGTTTTGTGTCATTATAATAATCAGCTTAACAATAATTCTAGTGCCTCATTTCATTAGACACGTCGGGCCTCTGCGAGTTGGCTTCGGCATCTCGTACGCCTTCCAAAGGTCGGTCCCGAGAAATGTCAAAATTCTACTAAATGAAACGTTGTCATACAAAAATTTGCTAATCGTTAGCTGTCAAAGTGAAACATCGGCGAAACGTTGGTTGGCAAGTGACAATCTGCCAAACAATTTTCGGCGAAAAGACCCACTTTCATACTTTCCTCATGGACCTCGCTCACTGCGGCTGGTTACAGCCGTAGCGAAAAAGTGCGCGATTCGTATCGGTTTTTATAGTTTACCTGGTCGCTGCGACCACAGGTCGTGGTCGTCTAGTGCACGAGATTATTTAGTGGATTCTTACGTTACATAAGAAACCTTCTGGCGCATGTTTCCAGCTACAGTGACACTCTGCTTTGATGATCTTCTCTTTATATTTTAGTAGATGCTTCTTTTTAACGAGCTCGTCCAGGGTAGTACTACCACCAAACCTATTTTAGACGCCATGCAGCGTTGCTGTGTTCCGGGTTGAAGGGTATGGGTGCCAACTCAATCACAGGTACAGTACGCGTCAAACTTAAGCGGTTCTGAAGTGCGCTAAACACTGCGCAGTACCACACCCCTCACCCCCCCTGACACGTGAATTTGGTACTGCGCAGGGACTCGCCTCATGTTCCGAGCCGCCATAAAGTTTTAATCGGACTGTACCTGAGACAATTCAGCTTTTGAATGACAACGGATTTGCAATGCCTTTTGTATTGCAGATGTCCGTATACAGCGGTGAATACCTACCAACATGTGGCTCGCTTGCTTGCCATCCGAAAATAAAAACGAAATGTTGCCGCAAATCAATGGAAACTAACCCCAGTCATTCTTAACGAGCCTAGCTCCCCTCTTGCACACAGACACATCACTCACGCACTTTTGCACACACATATATCTACACATACACATATTTACAAACACACACACAGACAGCCGCTGTTGAGGGTAGACGTATGTTGATATTTCAGAGCATTGACTTGCCTAGACCGACCTAGTTAGGGGTTTTATAAAATTCAGTGCTGGATGAAAAATTGTGTAGTTTGAGATATAGCTCCTTATTGGTCGGGTTTTTTTTTTATTGTAGTCTGTATCTGTACTTACTATAGGTACACCTCTGCCTAATCCTTTGGGGAATACAGGCGTGATGTTATGTTATGTTACGTAGTCTGTCTGTCTGTCTACCTGCTTTCTATTAACTTTTATTAACATCTGCCTAGTCTTTTCCCAACTATGTATGTTGGGGTCAGCTTCCAGTCTAACCGGATGCAGCTGAATACCAGAATTTTACTCAGAACGACTGCTTACCTGTCCTCTAAAACCTAGTGAATGAGTAACACGATACCTATTGTAGGTAGTCAGAATTTTAAATTCAGAGAAAATAAGTGACTACCAACTAAACTGGTCCGTATATCTAATCATAGTTCAACAAACTCAAACGTTGAAATACTACAAAGGTTTCAGTGTTAAATGCTACGAATGATAGCAAAACACGATGGTATATGACTAATGAAAAATTATACCACCACCTTAATATGAAGACAGTTAAGCAAGAAATAAAGAACAGAATGGAAGTTTATAAATCATCGAGGATCACAGACCACCCATAACGCACTTGCAAAACATCTAATGAGCGAACCAACCATGCCACAAACCAACACACAGAAAAACCCGTAGGACCTATAATTAGCACATTATCACACGGGGTGACGGCATCACAACTTTAACTGGTTGGCAACTCGCGTTGCCAACTGCGTTGAAACTGGTGCCCTCACATGGCGCAACTCAAGTTATATACATTTCAGTCATTTTATCATTCAGTCAAATTCAAATTCCAAATATTTTATTTCACATAAACCTACAAGGGCACATAATGAAACGTCAGAAGCTAGCTGCACGGTTCCAATTGGTCGTTTCCTATGGAGAAGAGCCGGCAAGAAACTCCACGATTACTCTTTTAAATATAATAGTAGATTATGCACCGAGGGGCTAAAGTTGTGTCTTATGTCACGGGCGTCATATTGAATCTCGAGCGCAATGAAGGATTCGGGATTTAACTCACTAGCGAAGCGAGGGAGTTAATACAAGAATCCTGAATGCAGCGAGGGATTCAAGCTAGCCCAAGGCAAAGACACCTTTAGCCCAGAGGAGGATACTCTACTTTTTACACCTACTGTGAGAAAATAATAGCCATAGTACGAAAAATTAACTAATGTTACAGCCAATTACTATTACGGTATTACGGCGCGGTACGGTATTTGTTATTATTAATGCCAGTTTTAATGTTATTCCATTTCTTTTAAAACATGGCAACGATATGTGGAAGCAGTCGTTATGATTTTGTAGGAAATCGAGAATATCATCCACGCGTAGTAAGGGTATCGAGAATAGCTTTCCTCTTTCTGGCACCAAAGGGTGTTTGTTAGTACTATACTGCCAATTTAGCTGAGCATGTGAGATTCCAAATTCCAATCACATTATTGACCAGCGGGTCATAATGAAATCCAGTACAACATTATTGACCGGCTGTGCCCCGGGCCACTAATGACTCACTTTAGGTTAAGGTTGCTTGACATATAATTTGACATTTTCGAGCAGGTGGTGTGAAAATAGTATTTACAATGTTTTCAAATTACAGTGGAGAGGACAGTGTAGGCCTATCATCAAGTATCAGGTGCTTAGCAGTACCTGGGCGACCAAGTTCTGATCTGGTGAAAATAGAGAATGCTCATTTAATAGTAAGGAATGGAATTAGTATGTACTATACATGTCGTGGCCGGATCTTAGAATTGGCTATTTCATGAAATGGCCAGCTAACATTGGCCATATCGTTTAAACCTCAACGTTTAATGATAATTATGTCAGTCGACGTTTGGCCATATCATTAATGTAGGGTATCCATGGTGTAAGGTGTAGCAAAATTTACAATCAAACAAAATAGGGTGACCACTCATTATAAGTCTTATTGGGTTTCCAAATGTGATATTAAGGAAAGCGATCAACTTGGAAGTAGGTTGGTCACAGTTCTAACCTAACCTAACCCATTTGGTCGGGGTGCCCCATAAGCAGCGTTCATTTTTAATTTTAAAAATTAATTTTAAGTGCTATGTTGCATTTCACGCCGTGGTAGCGGCCGGCGATATCATATTTGGAAACCCAATAAGACTTTTATTGAGTGGTCACCCTATTTTGTTTGATTTGTTGTATGCCGCCATGATGCACAACAAAAACAAAGCGACATCAACGCCTCTACCGGTGGATAAACTAACTATTTTACGATATGATCACTAATGTTTGGCCACATCATGAAGTAGTCGTGCGTTGAACTGTTCATATCGTCAAACGTTGAGTATTCAATGATCTGGCCAGGCCACATTATGAAATGACCAGCGGTCGATGTTCATTTCATGAAATGATCAATTTTAAGATCTGGTCACGACATATATACTAATTCCATGCTGCCATGTAATTATTTTAAGGTAGCCATTTTGTTCTAAACTTTGGGCAATCGAGCTCTGCTCTGGTGAAAATACGGAGAAAACGAATTTTCCCAGATGTGAGAAAACCTAATATGCAACTTTCATCGAAATAGTTGAATAATCACGTTCTAGAAATATGTATATATATAAATGCAAATATTACTCGTTTAATAGTATATGATTTATACCAATCCAGACCGAGCGACCTGCCCTGCCAGTCACGCCTGACTGATTGTGTCGCCGTTGAAAACTAGTTTTCGACAAGTTGCGTCACAGTTGTGCGTTGGAAACTTTTTGGTAACCTCGTGTGAGAATGACCTTACGACGGTGACTGAGACAAAGCGAACTTGTCATTGGACATGTACCGCACAAGTCTGATACAAGCGTTTCATCAATATCCCGTAATTTATTTATTTATTTGGATCTCCAACAAAGATTACACCTTACATGCTAAAAACAAAACATAAAAAGATACAAATCCTTGTGCATCTTCAATTATAGGAGACCACAGCTTGCATTAAGATATCAAACAATCAATTATTAATATGGAAATAAAGTATACAATTTAAAGTAAAAATAACAAGAATTAAAATTATAAAAATGTTGGCTCCACATTTACGTGGCACCGCGCCGTAGTGTATATTCCTGTTGTACAACAGTGGCGGTGCTACCTAATTGGTATGTTGTTAAAGTTTAACAGAAGAGCCAACATTACGGCATACTGGCATTAGAACTATTTGATCAAATGCATTCTTCCAACAAATTAAATAATTTTCCCAGATATATCTTAACTATATTGGCATTGGTAAAAGTGTATCGTGTCAAACTTGAATATTAAGTAACATAACATCACGCCTGGTTTCCCCGAAGGGTTGGGCAGAGGTGTATCTGTATTAGGTACACCCACATTTCGCCAGTTCTGTGTAAGTCCCATGTTATAGGGGGCGAGCCTATTGTCATCAACCGGGCACAAATCCAGACTCCGGGCTGCTACTGAGAAATTCCAGATAGAAAAAACCCAATAACACTTTGCTCGACCCGGGAATCGAACCCCGGACCTCATGCTCAGTAGTAGCGTAGTTTAAGTAATATGGATATTAAGTAATTTTGCTATAATAAGCTAGATGGCGTCACTAAGACATTGGATCACAGTTTTTCAATGACATTTCTTCTAATAGCCTCTATCTCACAGAGTACATTCTAATTTACTGAAATAGAGACCAATCTTCGGCCTTAAAATGGTTAATCACTTACGCCTAGCCACTAGCGCCATCTGTTATCAGGAGTAAGAATGTTTACTCATCATATGTATTTATACATGGAGAGGCTCTAAGTACGTACGCTCTATCTCTTTGCTGAATATTGACTAGATATATTGATTTAATAAAAAATAAAATAAAACAAATCACAACTATAATTCTTTGACAGTAGTATGCAATACATAGTTATAAAACGGCAAATTACCTTAGGGCGTCACTATGCTTAAAATATAATTTCTCTGACTGTATAATTAGCAGTTGGCTGCAAAAGGCCGAAGCCTTAAGTCCAACTACACATTGCATTTCCACACCATCAATGCAGAAACCATTTCTTTGCGAAATAAATAGACTCCCAATCGAAATGTAATCGTGCACTCGAATAGAAGTTCCGTTAAAAGATGAACACTGAAAAATATGTTAGAACAACCTGTACATAGCTTATACAGAATGTTTCCGGCGTACAGGCAGTGGGTTTCCATCAAACCGAACCGTATCGTTTCGTATCGTATCGTTATCGCACCTCAAATAATTCCCATTTTGCTCTCCTAAAAATATTATTGAACAGTCTAATATAATGATTGTGCCTGTTTTTGACTTCACTGAACTTGTTTTTGACTGATTGGACTTTCTGCTTAATTTTTTACTTTGTTTTTTTTTTTTTTTTTTCTTGCTTTTATTTTTAATAAGTGTGTGTTTTATTTGATCTCCTGTGCTTGTCCCAATAAATACTTTTTCTTTCTTTCTTTCTTTTTTGTGAACATCAAATAATTCCAATTTTTGAGGTTCTAAAATCAACTTGGATGTAGCATTCGCTCGGCTAGCTCGCGGTTGATCTCAGTTCTAACCTAAACTAACCCATTTGGTCGGGATCGACCTATTCGGCTCGCGCGTGGAACTGTGAAAAAAAACTAATTGATTCATTGAAAACAATTTCCTTACCAATTTCAGGACCCTCTAATTCGAATTCGTCAGGAACGAGGTTACTTCTCAAGTATGAATTAAAAACAAAAAAAAAATTTGGACACTTTCAAGACCATGAAACACTTTATCTTTCTCTCTCTCTCACACTCACCCCAATCGGTTAAGCAGAGGTATACATATACTGCCCTCCTAAGTCGAGGCGCTGTCGCAATCGGTGTAAGTTAAATGGTAATTTAAGGAAAAAAGGATAAAAAAGAGTGATTATTTCAATGTTTTAAGTTAGATAGCGGTATTTGGCTTATACCATTAGATGCGAAATTGTTATAGCTATTGAATGGTATAAAAAAAAACTAAAAGGTCGTATCTCAGAGATAACGTCTTTCGGCTTAGCAGGGCCTTGTAGTACACCCATATAATAGGGCGAGCCTCTTGCCGAAAACCGGGCACAAATCCAGAAGTTGCAACACTTATTTTTTATTTTTTATTGTTACAACATGTAATAATGCTACGCTACGGTGTAAGAGTCCCCCAATATAAAGGCATGCACTCACTCCAGGAAGCGAACAAGACTGCGCTACAAATGCAATTCAAGGTGTCCCTCACACGGTAACCTATGTTGAGTGTTGACATATTAAACGTCATTTTCAAGTAACATAACATAACATCACGCCTGTATTCTCCGAAGGGTTAGGCAGAGGTGTACACCCACTTTTTGCCAGTTATGTTTAGATCCCATGTAATAGGGGGCGAGTCTTTTGCCTTCAACCGGGCCCGAATCCAGACTCCGAGCTGGCACTGACAAATTCCTGAAGGAAAAACCCAATATCACTTTGACCGACCCGGGAATCGAACCCAGGACCTCATGCTCAGCAGTAGCGTTGCAACCGCAAGACCAACGAGGCAGTTTATTTTCAAATAATAACATGATAATTATTATGCGTTGTTCATGTTCAGACAGAGTTGGTAGCCGACTACTCGCTCCTTTAAAACGACAATGATGTACCAAGTGCTAAAATTTTGAAATAGACCTAATAATGGGAAACGATTTAAAATTTTAAACTATTAAAGTTTCATGTGCAACATCGAATTTTGAGAAATACCAATATTTGCCGCTAGATGGAGGTGCGTCGATGTGTAATTGCAGAGGAGATTTAAATCGAAAACGATAGATTGCTCAGTTACCGTGCGGGGAGTGGAGAGTGGTAGTTGCCTCATACAGTATGCGCAAAACTTTTTGAGCTCTCGGAAGTTGCACGCGAGTGGCTGCGCAGTAAGTAAAAATGTTTCACAGCTTACAATAGATGATTTTGCACTCATCTGTGTCCTGCGCGGTTTAGTACTCGGGCCTACGTTCAGAGGGCTCATAAAGTTTTGCGAGAACTGTACTCGTAGTACTACAACGGCGCTCAGGTAATTGCGCATATTTTTTATTATTTCTGAAACAACATTGATCTAAGTTAACTATCACTTAATTAGCTACTTTGATAATATTAATTTTGAGAAGACTAAGTTTATTCATTTTTTTAATTGGAGTAAAGAAAATATTACTATTGTATCATGAGTTTTAATTATATTTATATTGTTAGGTTAGGTTAGGTTATAGAGTATTTAAAGTAATTAAATTGAGAGAACTTATAAATATGAATAAATGATAGTACCTATTTGCTGGTACTTATCAGAAATTAAAAAAATATCAGGAATATATTGGAGAATTGATGTCAGTAATGATTTTGCACGATACATTGAAATAGTTTTTTTACTAAGGCAAATGTTCTTGCATTTACGCCATTGTTTATCGGGGATTCTTGAAGTAAAAAAACATTTTTATAGGAACAACGATACAACTGTAACCGAAATAAATATAAATAGCAAGATATATAACATAACATAACATCACGCCTTGTTTCCCCGAAGGGTTGGGCAGAGGTGTACCTGTAGTAGGTACACCCACATTTCGCCAGTTATGTTTTTTTAAGTCCCATGTAATAGGGGGCGAGCCTATTGCCATCAACCGGGCACAAAACCAGACTCCGGGCTGCTACTGAGAAATTCCACATAGAAAAACCCAATAACACTTTCCCCGACCCGGGAATCGAACCCAGGACCTCATGCTCAGCAGTAGCGCTTGCAACCACTAGACCAACGAGGCAGTCGAGTAGCAAGATATATCATCATCATCTGCCTAGCCTTTTCCCAACTACGTTGGGGTCAGCTTCCAGTCTAACCGGATGCAGCTGAATACCAGTATTTTATATGGAGCGACTGCCTATCTGACCTCCACAACCTAGTAATTGGGTGATACGATACCCCTTGGTAAGACTGGTTGTCAGACTTTCGGGCTTCTGACGACCCGTAACGACTGTCAAAGATCCACGAATGACAGCCGAGACCAACGGCTTAACGTGCTTTCCGAGGCACGGAGGAGTCTCGGTATGTAAAGATGGTCACCCATCCACAGACCAACCCCGGCAAGCGTAGCTTAACCTGACGGATCGACCCGAGCGGTAGTTATTACTTAGCCACGAGTTCCACGAGTAGCAAGATATATATTATAGAATAATCAATTGATATATATATAAATAGAACTTTTTTTTTTAATAATCTATTTATTAACTTTAATGAACCAGCATACCCTAGCTTAATCAAAAAATATTCTGACTAAAAATATTTTTGACTGGTCACATACACATACATAAACTCACGCTTTTCCTCTCACTCCCAGGGTGATCCTTATATACTCCTTTTATTTCACTTACGGTCATACACGCACGTTGGTTGCGAGTACCTACTACGCACCTGACATACAAGGTCACTGCATATCCTCCTAGGGTGTCCCCTCCCGGCGTTTTCCCTCACTTCTGCCTTGTAAATACCTTTTGTTAGTCGCCTTTTACTATTCCTCTCAAAATTACCAATTATAATAATAAAAATAATATCCCCACCGCCGCCGCATCTCTACGTTTACGTCGTGGGGGTTCTAGATAACCAGTTCACTTAGCCACCCTAACCCATAATCCAATATCTTTGTTTCCATATCTTGCAATAGTCCTGCACCAACCTGGGGTGGGGGGACCTGACATGGTGGCACGTAGTGTTCCACGCGCGCCTCTCTATGATGTAAGGGGGGAGATTAACACCTCACTCCCCCTTAACTCGAGGTGGCCCGCAAAGGCCGGG
This sequence comes from Xanthia togata, assembly GCA_963853775.1. Lineage (NCBI taxonomy): Eukaryota > Metazoa > Arthropoda > Insecta > Lepidoptera > Noctuidae > Xanthia > Xanthia togata. Next base: position 10,188,804 of record OY970816.1, read on the forward strand.
GATCGCGGAAGTCGCATTAGATCCCGTGATTCCCGGTGCAAGTGTGAGACGGAACACCGGAGTGGTTTTAGTCAGCAAGAGGATTGAGGATGAGAATATCCCCACTTATCAAAAAAAAAAAAACCGTGGATTAGCATAGTGCGTACAGGGATAATCGTAGGTTGGTGCCTCGTTTCATTAAACAAGCCCAACGGGCCTCTGCGAGTTGACTGAAGCCCCTCGAACGCCTTCCAAAGGTCCGAGACCCCAGGGGCCCGAGGAATGTCAAAGACGTAATAATAATATAAACTTTATTATCAGGCTTCAAAGGCCCATAGCGTGTTAGTATTACAAATTAACTTAAAATCTATGTTAGTATAACAATTAGGCACACACACAATTATGTGGGTCTCCTACTATCTCACGCATCTGAATGCGCCGGTCTGTGTGCCGCCATCCAGTGAGATATTAGAAGGCCATCCACCCTACCGGCTACAGTAGCCACGAGGCTGTTGGAGCTGTCGCGCACCTGACGCGTCAGTGATGCGATTCGCAGACACAGCAGCAAGCCGAAATCTGGAACACGTGCGTCCACGAACATCACCCACGCGCTACAGAAGCGCGGCAACCCCAGCATTACCCGGAACGCGTTATTATATTAGACTCGTAGAGCATTGTACGAGCCTTGTGTATAACTGACCCACAGGGCGCACGTGTACAGCGACTGGCAGTAGGCCCTGAACAGTATTCTTTTAACCTGTCGCGTACACCGTGTGAACCTGCGGGCCATGTTACACCGGACAGCCAATGCTCTACGTTCCTTCTCTAAGTCGACGTCGTCCGACAGCCTATCGGTGACCCAGTGCCCCAGGTATTTATAACGAGTCACTCTTTTCAGCGGAACTCTGCCCAAGTTAACCGGTGGAACAACGTCATGTATTTTATTTTGCGCCCTATACACTAAGAGCTCGCTTTTGGTGGAGTTGTACCTAAGATCATGAGTCACCGCATAGTCTTCACAGATTCGGAGGAGCCCTCTTAACGCACTGATCGATGGGCTCAGCAACACTATATCATCCGCGTAACTAATATTATTGAGACATTGTCCAACATTATGACCACAATAGACGATTGACTGGTCAAAGATAGTTAATGATTGATTGTATTTAAGTAGGTAATGACCCTGAGCACCAAGATAATTCCAATAAAAAAACACTAAATCCCACTTGCGCGTTCATGGGTTAGCTAAACAATTCGGAGCACACACAACAAAACAAACACAGGAACAGCTAACTCAGGGTTAATCCAAAGATAATGATTGGTTTAACTCTGAGTTAACGGTTAACCCGCAAGTGGGTCTAACATTATTTGCGACACATTTATCGTTATGATACGTCAAAATTATTCCTACAAGGCCTACAGTACTCCTTTAAGCATGACAAGCTTTACAACACTCCTGTGCAGTCATAAAATTGTTCTCGTTAGCGCCGCATCCACCATAGATGAACATTTGACACTGGCCACTACTACAGTTGTATGCATATCTGAAAAACAAATCATAACATCACCTCTATATTTGCCAAAAGGTCTCTAGCCCTACCCAGACTACATCGTATCAAGCAGTCCACTGTTGGACATATTCCTCTCAAATTCCACGCCATTTAGCTCGATTCTCGGCAACTCTCATCCAGCTGCTAAGGCAGAAATAGGTGGTTACACCAACATATTGCCAGTTTTGTTATAAATATTTATAAAAAGATCTTGCTCCTAAATTATATCATTATAATCGCTGAACAAAGATGGGGGTGTTTCGAATAGCCCTTGGAGGTAGGCTTCAAAAATAAACTGTGAACAACTGTAAATGGACTATCCTATTTATCCAATATAAAGCAAGCATATTGTCATCAACCAGGAACATAATACACAGTTTCCTGGCTGCTACAGTGAATTACGAGTATTAACATAAATACCAATAAATGCTACCGCGGTCGATCAATGACGACATAATTATTGTAAAACATAGTGATTGGTGTGATATTGGTACGGGAGGTACCAATATGGTAATAAGGTGACATATTTTGAGGAGCACCCTAGTTGCATAGACTGCAACTTGCACCCTTAGTGCGTTTGTCCACCGCACCCGTCACCAGGACGTCAATGAGAACGAGATGACGAAGCAACGATACATACATCTACTATGGGCGCGTGTCCATCCCACGTCCGGGACCCGAGCACTGTCATCCCGGCTGCCGAAGTTTCGAGTAGTTTGGCGCGACCGATACAACTCGAACCGAGATTATGATGTGCCGGCAATACACGCTGTCCACACACAGCTGTCGCACCGGCGCGAGCTGTTCGTCCGAATTTTGTTTTGTCTATCACAATTAGTATGTTGTGATAGACAAAACAAAATCCGTCGTCCCAGTTCAGTTCTAATAATCTCGTTTCTCGGTGACGTCCCGGTGACAGCTGCAATGGACTTACGCAGATACACTTTGCTCGACCCGGGGATCGAACCCAGGACTTCAGGTCCAACAGCCGCATTTGCGACGACAGGCAACGAAGCAGAAGGCTTTACCGTAGTCAAATTAAAATAAATAAAAAACATACCTAGGGAAATAAGCCAAACACATTCCTGTTTCAATGGGTTGCAAACAAATAGGATCTGAAACAGCAAACAAATGCGGCCATTACAATTTGCGCATTTTTCGTCATGAGTGTCTATGTCTATCTAAGTTACTGGGATGTGTATGTGTGGGGGATGTTTATGTACTTGGGATTGGTTTCCGTACTTAGTCCTTCAAGTGAACCATTGTACGTGGGCCATGGCGGCCATCGCTAGTCATTCCTACCAGCCCTCCTCCCTCCAAAAGTAGATCAGGCCTCCAAGTCTGTTTAGAGTATCTGCAAAAGATCTTGGTGACCCGAGGGTTTCTGTTCTAATTTGGGTGACGCCTATACATTAAAAGAGCACATGCGCATTGGTTTTCACTCCATGTTCTGCACAGAAGACTGTCCAATAAGCTTATTGTGTGGGGTTAAGGGTTTAATTTTCATGGTTTTTGAGGGTGCTTATATCGAAAATGGGGTCAAAATATAAAGAAGATACTTAAAACTAAATACAGGGCCCATTCCATAACTATTTGCAGGACAGTCTGGGCAAATTTACAGCAAAAGTCGCACATGATTCAAAATCGCTTGACACATATCATTGCCCTGTCCGGGACACACACAAGGCAGGCTCTGGTCCGAACACAGACGTGTGTGAATGAATTCATATATGCCATTAAAATTGATGGACAATATTTTAGAAATCATTCAGACCAACAAAATAAGGACAATGGTAAAAAAATTATAAGAAAAACGCAATACTTACAAGAAAAATAAATCAGCGAAAGTACACTAAAAATGTCGGTTACTTATCCAATCCCATTTATTATTCTAGGCCAATTTTTTTTTTTTTTTTTTCTTGGATACGTTTGTTTAGACGTACTGAATGCTGTGTTAAAATGTGTCCATCTATTTTAATGGGACCTTGTATAAATGTACACCGGTGATATTGTTTGAGCCCTCGTCTGAGCACGATCTTTACACTTCCCGGGTACGAACCTATGTGTGTGTGATATGCGTTGATAGATTTGACAGTAACACAGTTATCATACGATTGATAAATAAATAGAAAACTTACCTATATTACCTAAGTGTTTTGCATAGACAATCGCTACGAATGAAGTTACAAGAAAACAAAATAGTTTCATTTTGAATTAACCGTAATTAATATCTTCAAGACGAGGTTTCAGACACCACAGTACTATCGTAGTATACAAACAAACTAAAACATACGATATTTTCCTGCAAATTTATATTAATTAAAGAATCGTTGGAACGTCAGGGATGTATTAAGGCTACCTAAATTCTACGTCTCAGAGCTCATTTTGTAACAGCTATAAAGTTTTTTTTTTTTTTTTTAATACCATACCCAACTATTTCTTTTGCCAAGCAGCGATGTTTTGTAAAATGCCAATTACGTTTTTTGAAATTTGCTGTTCAGAACTATCAGTTTGAATAAAAGTTAAAATGTTTGTTGATTCATCAGAAAGTGTTACAATAATTAGGTATTACACTGGATCACGCACTAGGATACCCTGTGTCGCAGTACCCAGTCTCTTTCGACAGATAATATGAATTACTTATAACAAGAAATTAACAAGAACATCGGTTTCGGTTGCCGTTACTGTGTTGATCTAAATAATGATTCGCGACCGTAATAAATAGGTATATGTGGGATTGTATGGCAAAATAAACGATTATGAATACTTTTTAATATTTTATTTAAGCACAAAAAAAGGTCTGCGTTACACCGTGGTTCGTTCGTCGTCTCGTTATTCGCCATTACCCTCTTTTTCACTCACACACATACTTCCCTTTCTTTCATCCGCTGCGTTCCGTTTTTACAATTATAGCTGCATTCATACTTTAAGAGAATTACAATATTTTTATCCCACAGTCGGCCATCCTGATCCATGTCTGTCCTCAGACATCCACACAAACATTCATCACTAGCTTTCAACAACTTAAATTTAACTTAACTACTAGTACAGCATTACAACTTACAAGTAACAACATAACATCATCAATATTCCTCTATAGACATGTTTACACACGACGTTTAACATTGCAGTAGGTATAGTGCAGATACAGGTCTCTTAATTACATTAAACTAAACTAAAAAATATGATAACAATACATGGTGTTAACAAACATTGCACACAACCTTTCACACACAAACCTGAAACAAGACATAGTTAAGTAAACAAACAACTCTCACCTCTCAGGTTTTAGAGTTTACACCTGGCCACACCTTCATGTAATCTGCTGAACTGGAGGTCACCCCAGGACCTTCAGTATTAGGGTCGAGCTTTTTTACATCATATCTGTTGTTCCTCTTTACTTTTACAATTAGATAGGGCCCCAGATATTTGGCTTTCAGCTTCATTCCCGTGCCAAACTGCGTGCGCTTTATTGCCACTAAGTCCCCCTCATTGTACTTCATACTTTCTTTTCTCTTCTTATTGAAATTCCTTATGTTTTCTTCTTGAACTTGTAGAATTTGTTCTTTAGCTTTCTCTCTGAGTTTTTCTCTCTCTTCTGAATAGCTTTCTCTTTCTTCTTCTAAAAGCAAGTCATAAATCTCGATGTCTTCCTTCATTCTCATCTTAGTCCCAATCAATAGTTGATAGGGTGTAGTATTTATGCTCCTCTGAAAAGTACTATTCAGAGAACGTTGTAATCTACTCACATGCTTGTACCACAGCGCAGGATTTTCTATACACATCTTTGTAAGTACGGAGATTATAGTACGATGAACCCTTTCCACTTGCCCATTTCCTCTAGGTACTCCCGTCGTAGTTTTGATGTGTTGTATGTTTTCGTTTTTACAATACTCCTGAAACTCATTACTTGTATAAGCCGTTCCTCGATCAGTAATAAACCTGGTTGGATTGCCAAAATGTTGTTGGTGAATCTGCAACTTTTCAATTGTTTCTTTACTTGTGGTACTTTTAGTGGGGAATATCCAAGTAAACTTCGTAAATGCGTCTACAATCGTGAGAATATGGTTATACTGCTTCTTCGTCTCAGTCATTGGACCGATGTGATCCAAATGAAGTGTATGCAGCGGTGACTCTTCCTTTTCAATCGGAGTTAGAAATCCTTCTTGTTTTCCCTCTTTACGCGTAGCTAATAAACATGGAATGCAACTTGTAATAAACTCTTCAACTTTCTTATCAAGGTTCTTGATGAAATAGTCTTTACTTATTAATTCAATCATCTTTCTTTTTGAAAAATGTCCATTTGCATGAGCCCGTTTAATTACTTCATTTTCCATAGACTTTGGGATCACTAAATGCTTTTCCATTCCTTTGTACAGCAATCCATTATCCATATAATAATCACCATAATTTTTCTCCTGTAAAATCTCTACTATAGCTTTTAGACCATCATCCAACTGTTGCGCTCGTTTGATCTCATCATGCAGAGTTACTACAGCTACATATGGGTTTCGGCTCAATGCATCAGTATGCTTCATCCTTGTTCCTGGCCGATGTTCAACCACAAAGTCAAACTCCTGTAGAAGCAATGCCCATCTTGCAACCCTCGTACTCAAATCTTTCTTCTTAAGTGTCATCTGGAATGCTTGGCAATCAGTTACAATTTTGAATCTTATACCATACAAGTAGTGTCTAAATTTTTTTACCCCTTCTATAATAGCCAGACTTTCCAGTTCATAACTAGTGTACTTTTTTTCTGCATCATTTGTTTTACGGCTCATGAAGTATACCGGATGTAGTCCACCATCATCATCAGATCGCTGCATGAGTATAGCAGCATAAGCCAGACGTGATGCGTCTGTATGCATTTCTGTCTCCAATCTTGGATTAAATATTCGTAAAACTGGTTTAGTAGTCAAACGTTCCTTCAGACAATTGAATGCACACCGTAGCTCATCGTTGAATTCAAAATTGACATCTTTCTTAAGTAAATCTGTAAGTGGCCGCGCTATGGATGCAAAATTCTGGATATACTTCCTAAAATATGATGCCAGCCCAATAAAACTTTGCAACTGCTTAACTGTTTTGGGTTCTGGAAACTTTGTAACAGCATCAATCTTTTCACTGGCAGGCCTTACTTGTCCATTCTCAATCGTATGACCTAAATAAGTTATGCTTCGACATATCAACTGTGCTTTCTTCCAATTTATTTGCAAACCATATTCAGATGCCACTCTTAAAACTTCTCTTAATCTATTAACAGCTTCCTGTTCATCTTTTGCTGGAATAAGAATATCATCGACAAATATTAGAACAATCCCTTTAGATATTAATTCTCTGAAAATTATGGTCACAAATCTCATGAAGTAGTTTGGGCAAACAGACAAGCCAAATGGAGCTTTCAAAAACTCAAACTGACCATGGTGTGTAACAAATGCAGTATACTTTACGGACTCACTGCTAACACTCAAATGAAAGAATCCATTTTTTAAGTCCAGTACACTAAATACTTTTGCCTCAGCCAACTTGTCAATGTAATCCTCAATAATCGGTAATGGAAACTCATCTTTTATAATTTTACTATTTAACTGTCTGTAGTCTACACACACCCTTATAGCACCGTCTTTTTTGCGAACAAGAACTAACGGACTAGCATATTCAGAATAACTTACGCGTACAATTCCTTGCTCAAGCCACTCGGCAACTTGTTCTTCAACTACCACCTGCTCTTTTAGTGATATGCGTCGTGGACGTTGCGCCACCGGGACATCATCTTTCACAATGATTTTCAGCTGGATAGGAGCTTCTTTGATTTGGCATGGTTGATAGCTGTCAACCATCTGAACAACCTCTTCTTTAAGGTAAGCATTACTTACATGACCAACCTCGACACTGCAAGTAAAACAATTTATTTCTTTCACCCATTCCACAGGTTTCATCCACACAGCACTACCATTCATAACCGTTATAACATTCTTAAGAAATTCGTGACCTATGATTACATCAAAAGGCATACAGTCTTTAGGTACCACGTAGAATAACACATCGTCGTATTTCGTACTGTCGATCACAACATTTGTTGTTATACAACCTAATGACTCCACTTTAGCGAAACCGAGTCCAGCTAGTGTTATGTTATTGTTCATCACTTTACTGACATTAGCACAAAACTCATAAGATACCAAGTTCACGTCACTGCCCGAATCAATAAGCGCACTTGTCGTTTTTCCACATAATTCTACGATCTTCATAGGTTTTTCCAGTTGCGATTGTTTATTTACATCGTAAATGTCATACACAATTTGACGTTTGCTATCATCGTCATCTGTCATCTTGTCACTGTCATTCTGTAAGTTTGACATATCATCCGCGTTGTTGAACGATGATTGACCGAACATCGCTTGCTTGCTCACACGTTCGCCGCTCCCGTTCCCACTTGTCGATGCGCCGTTGTGACCTTTTCTATCGCCGGAAATGCCGGTACTACGCCATCTTGATGAACTCGAGTCTTCCTTACGACCGTCTACCGCCATGTTTTTTTTATGCGGGCACTTCGGTGAAATATGGCCATATTCATTGCAGTTAAAGCACTTTGGACCTTGTGCCTTCTGCGGACAGTCTTCCGACACATGATCGCCGTCACCACAGTTATAGCACCTTTTCAACGTTTTTCCGTGACGTACGGTGCCGCGTTTTTCGTTCCTGTAGGTACTTTTAGAATATTCCAGTTTCATCTTTTCCTTAACAGTCTCGTAGATTTTAAACTTATCTTTGAGATCAGGATACGTAGTTACACCGTATAGCATGATTTTATTGGTCTCGCGGTCGACTATGCCATCAACAATGTATTTAATGGCCACGTAATCGGGAATCTTTCCTCTTTTCCCTAATTCCTTCATGATCATCATATAGTCGATGCAACTCTCGTCACGTCCTTTCTTTCGTTGGCTCATAAGCTCGTGTATTGCTTTGATGTCGACGGTGTCAGAGAACTCTTTACTCAGGGCCACCTTAAGTTCTTCCCATGTTCTGTGAGGGCGTTCAGCTTGCATCCAAAGCTGTGCGGTGCCTGATAGGGATTTCCGTGCCATCAACAGCTGTTGTAACGGTGTCCAACCACATATTTCTCCATTTTCTTCCACATCTTGAATCCATCGCGTCACTGGATACGTTTTATCTTGACCGGTGAACTTAGGTATTAGATCCGAAGTTAGGTACAACATTGAGCTTAGGCCCGTACGTGATTCGTCTTTCGTCATTTTCGTAGTCATCTATCTTCGTCAGCGTTGATCAGTTCACCGTATGCCGATACCGTCGTATATGTTCGGCCGCCGTTGATTTTTTTGAATAGCGTTCGCCGCCGGTCCCCACGCCACGTGCCGGTCGCGCGGTCTCCGTTGTTAGTCCACTTTTAAAACTCGAACCCGTATCGCTATTTTGCCAATCCCGGACGAGCCCCCAATTTTGTGGGATTGTATGGCAAAATAAACGATTATGAATACTTTTTAATATTTTATTTAAGCACAAAAAAAGGTCTGCGTTACACCGTGGTTCGTTCGTCGTCTCGTTATTCGCCATTACCCTCTTTTTCACTCACACACATACTTCCCTTTCTTTCATCCGCTGCGTTCCGTTTTTACAATTATAGCTGCATTCATACTTTAAGAGAATTACAATATTTTTATCCCACATATATATTTACAGATACTACTCTTGGTGGTATGGGTTAGACTGGAAGCCGACTCCAACGTACCTAGTTGGGAGAAGGCTACACAGATGATGCACTAAATTTTGTCCCGCTAAGCAACACTGCTTTGTTTTGGATTCAAGGGTAAGTTATAACACCCTCCGGAATTACGGCCGAGATCATAGGCCTAATCTATAACGCTACTTAGTATGTGTTTTGACTTACAGTCACTTATAGTCGCCGGCACGTAACTTGGCAAGAATCGTAGATGCGCAGAATAAATTATGGCAATAACCATAGAATGACATGGAATAAAGTATATTTTTTTTGTTGCACTAATTGTACATGCACAATCTTACTACCAATACGCCAAAACCTTGCCAAGTTACGTGTGTACGACTATAATTGAAGAACGCCACACTACTGGTCTGCGGTGGCAGCAGGGCGACACTGCCGCACAGCAGTGCTGTCGCAGCAGTGCTGCCGCGAAATTGATGCTGTGCTCGGAATGTAAGTAGGTAATCTAAATTAATATTATAAAAAGAAAACTTTAGATTTTTTGTAAGTGGTTTGTTACGCTTTCACGCTAAAACGGCTGAACGGATTGACCTAGGTTAGGACATAGGATACTTTTATCCTGATATTCCTTCGGGATCATGACTTATGCGGGTGAAACCGCGGGGCGCAGCTAGTCTCATAAAAACCTATAGAAAATGTATGGGGACCTGTAGAGACGCGGCAGCACTGCCGCGACAGCACTAGCGCGTGCTGCAGGGTTCGGAATCAAACCTTTAGACATGTTCCCATCTCTATCTTGCAGTTGTAGTTTGTCAGTAGTGCGACAATGACAAGAGTAACGCTTAGCTAAAGTAGCTGATAAGTAAGTACCGCTTAAAGATCAGCCTATAGCGTAAAGTTAAGTTTCTACTTAAATTTTATTTTAATACGGCCCTGCCTAATACCAGCTAATATCAATGGTAATCAACGAGAACATTGCAGCTGTCTACACTCGATAGCTATGGAAATTAATTAGGTACAAATACAAAAGACAATAATCATAAAGCAAATTTAAATACTCGTACAAATTACAAGTTGACTTTACAGTGTAAAAGTAATTTTATCGTGCATCCGGTTTGACTGGAAGCCGACCACAACACATTTGGGAAAAGGTTAGGCAGGGTTAAGATAATTCAAAGGGTGCAATGAGACCATACTATGTCTTATAGTTAAAAAGTTACAATCCGAAATAATTGAATACTCTTTATTATGCACCATATGGACAACCAGACAGCAGACAGACCGACGGACAAGTCGACAGACAGACAGATAGTCAGACAGCGGGCGTATATAGGCACCGTTTGAGTACGGAACCTTAGAAATCGATTAATTCGAACTGTATATCAAACATTCTTATCATGTTCGGTTTCCAGCATTTTTAAATTATTATTCTTTAACTTAGACATGCTAATTAATAGCTAAGATAGTCATGTAAATACTAGAAAACTATCTGACACATCACTGATTGGCATTGGGCAAGCGTGGTGATCAATGTTCGTTGTCTCTATATGAAAAGAGGCGTTTGCCCTGCATAAGGAGAATTTTATTTCTAGGCAAGCATTTTTGTTTAACGTTGCCCCCTTTTTTTTTTTGGGTGGGAAATCATCTAATGACTTCTCCCGCTCTGGGTGGAGCGGGAGGGCGTGTCAGGCTCTTACTGACTAAAACCCACCCGTGTTCCTTCTGTTGCCTGTGCAATGCCAGGGGGCCACGGTATCCCTTTCGGACTTTCCCGCAACCCCGGCAGGCAATGGTCTCATCGGACCCCTTCACTTGCTGACATCTCTTTGAGGCGCGCGTGGAACACAACGCGCGGTCGACCCGGACTTGGTCCTTACCGGACGGTGAGCTACCCATTGCTCACCGTCCGGTAAGGACCACGGTAAGCCCGCGCCTACGGTGGCCGGGAATCTGCAATAGATTCCCGACGCCCAGGGCATCTCCTCCTGCGGCGGCTAGGGGCGTGAGGGCGCGAAATTTGCCTCGTTAACGTTTCCCTAACATTGTTATTTTGCAATTTTAGGTATTATTCCAGCCCGAATAACGAGTTTCACACAGCGACATCTATCGACTAACTATTACAAAACACAAGTTGTATGTACATAATTTTTTTGATCCTTGTACATAAGTTTGTAATCGATGTGGACTCCTAAATATTTAATAACTTTTGACCGAGTACTTACCTCAAACTACGGACTATATTACTTCCAATCCTTTCATTATCAAAACAAGAGTTACACCATATTTTCAGACTATTGGTTTATCCCCTTAGAGCATTAATTAATGCTCTAACTTTATCCCTCGCCTGCAATACCACCAAAATTAAAAATAAATATTATTCTATTCTATTCTATTCATAATTCTATAGATTATAGTTTATTTAAAACTTTTTAGGGTCCCGGCACACACTTATGAACAAAACCAGGTCCGACACAAACAGGTCCCATTTTTACGTTATCACAAACTTTTAAAATTAATTTATTATCCCTAATTAAATTTAAACATATTACTTACATGTATATACTTTTGAAATCCCCTTTTAATTTCTATTTTGAAACCCTACTCAATAGATTTGGTTATATATTTTTTTAATTAACTAATACTACTAATAATTATTTCGCGCCAAAAATCCGTCATTTCGTTTTTTTTCAAACGCCTATCTAAGGACTGTTCCGTATCTATCGGACTTTATGTTATCTGTGTGTTTTCCGGTTCCTTCATTCCTTCCTCCTATTGCAACCCGTCCGTCATGGCTGAATATACTATCTCTAAAAATAGTCTGGTCGTCTTATTTAAATATCAACCTGGCCACCCACCATAACATGGTGTCAGAAGTGGGATGAAGTGAAAAGAAGCTACCGGAGTTAAAAGAAGTCTCAGACTCAGAAGCCTCAAAAATAAGCGCTGCAAACAGCAAAAATGTTCGTGTAAAACAAAGCCGCGTGGTCCAGTCCTAAAATGCCGGATGAAAAGACGAGTACAAGTTGTCCCCTGCCGCCGAGTAATTTCAGTCTTGATATCAACACCTCAAACATGCCATTGGCTTGGAGAAACTTCAACACTAGTCTTGGTATTTACATGATTGCCAACAATTTGGAGAATGAATCATTTTATCATTCAACTCTTATAAAAAACTTAATTTGCCATTAAGTAGTATAAAGAAAAGTAGTCACAAACTCTCAACCTTTAGCGGTGAAGTATTACCCACTGTAGGTCAATGTATTCTGTCTGTCACACATAACAACAATCTATACAATATCAATTTTCACATTATAGATATACCTTGTAGAAATATTATTGGTCGCAACAGTTGTGAGATTTTAAAGTTAGTTAAAAGAGTTCATAATGTCCAATTTCATGAGTCAGTCAATAAATCACAGCTTGTTGAATATAAAGATCTCTTCTCAGGAACTTCTGACGACCCGTAACGACTGTCAAAGATCCACGAATGACAGCCGGGACCAACGGCTTAACGTGCTTTCCGAGGCACGGAGGAGTCTCGGTACGTAAAGATGGTCACCCATCCACAGACCAACCCCGGCAAGCGTAGCTTAACCTGACGGATCGACCCGAGCGGTAGTTATTACTTAGCCACGAGTTCCTCGAGTAGCAAGATATATATTATAGAATAATCAATTGAAATATATATAAATAGAACTTTTTTTTAATAATCGTTTTATTAACTTTAATAAACCAAGCATACCCTAGCTTAATCAAAAAATATTCTGACTAAAAATATTTTTGACTGGTCACATACACATACATAAACTCACGCTTTTCCTCTCACTCCCAGGGGAGTAGGCAGAAACTACAGAACGGCACCTGCTATGATCCTTACATACTCCTTTTGCTTCAATTACGGTAATACACGCACGTCGGTTGCGAGTACTACGCACCTGACATACAAGGTCACTGTATATCCTCCTAGGACGTCCCCAAAATGACCAATTATAATAATAAAAATAATATCCCCACCGCCGCCGCATCTCTACGTTTACGTCGTGGGGGTTCTAGACAACGAGTTCACTTAGCCACCCAAACCCATAATCCAATATCTTTGTTTCCATATCTTGCAATAGTCCTGCACCAACCTGGGGTGGGGGGACCTGACATGGTGGCACGTAGTGTTCCACGCGCGCCTCGCGATGTAAGGGGGGAGATTAACACCTCACTCCCCCTTAACTCGAGGTGGCCCGCAAAGGCCGGGGATCGCGGAAGTCGCATTAGATCCCGTGATTCCCGGTGCAAGTGTGAGATGGAACACCGGGGTGGTTTTAGTCAGTAAGAGGACTGAGGATGAGAATATCCCCCCGTATCCAAAAAAAAACCGTGCACTAGCATAGCGCGTACAGGGATAATCGTAGGTTGGTGCCTCGTTTCATTAAACAAGTCTAACGAGCCTCTGCGAGTTGGCTGCGGCCCCTCGAACGCCCTCCAAAGGTCCGAGACCCTAGGGTCCCGAGAAATGTCAAAGACGTAAAAAATAATAATATAATCTTTATTATCAGGCTTCAAAGGCCCATTGCGTGTTAGTATTACAAATTAACTTAAAATCTATGTTAGTATAACAATTGAATCTCTCTGAATGCCGGTCTGTGTGCCGCCATCCAGTGAGATATTAGAAGGCCATCCACCCTACCGGCTACAGTAGCCACGAGGCTGTTGGAGCTGTCGCGCACCTGACGCGTCAGTGATGCGATTCGCAGACACAGCAGCGAGCCGAAATCTGGAACACGTGCGTCCACGAACATCACCCACGCGCTACAGAAGCGCGGCAACCCCAGCATTACCCGGAACCCGTTATTATATTGGACTCGTAGAGCATTGTACGAGCCCTGTGTATAACTGACCCGCAGGGCGCACGTGTACAGCGACTGGCAGTAGGCCCTGAACAGTGTTATTTTAACCTGTCGCGTACACCGTGCGAGCCTGCGGGCCAGCATGTTACAAATGACAGCCAATGCTCTACGTTCCTTCTCTAAGTCGACGTCGTCCAACAGCCTATCGGTGACCCAGTGCCCCAGGTATTTAAAAAGAGTCACTCTTTTCAGCGGAACTCTGCCCACGGCAACTGGTGGAACAACGTCATGTATTTTATTTTGCACCCTAAACACTAAGAGCTCGCTTTTGGTGGAGTTGTACCTGAGACCATGAGTCACCGCATAGTCTTCACAGATTCGGAGGAGCCCTCTTAACGCACTGATCGATGGGCTCAGCAACACTATATCAACCGCGTAACTAATATTATTGAGACATTGTCCAACATTATGACAACAATAGACGATTGACTGGTCAAAGATAGTTAATGATTGATTGTATTTAAGTAGGTAATGACCCTGAGCACCAAGATAATTCCAATAAAAAATCACTAAATCCCACTTGCGCGTTCATGGGTTAGCTAAACAATTCGGAACACACACAACAAAACAAACACAGGAACAGCTAACTCAGGGTTAATCCAAAGATAATGATTGGTTTAACTCTGAGTTAACGGTTAACCCGCAAATGGGTCTAACATTATTTGCGACACATTTATCGTTATGATACGTCAAAATTATTCCTACAAGGCCTACAGTACTCCTCTAAGCATGACAAGCTTTACAACACTCCTGTGCAGTCATAAAATTGTTCTCGTTAGCGCCGCATCCACCATAGATGAACATTTCACACTGGCCACTACTACAGTTATATGCATATCTGAAAAACAAAAATCATAACAACACCTCTATATTTGTCAAAAGGTCTCTAGCCCTACCCAGACTACATCGTATAGGTCATAAGCAGACCACTGCTGGACATATGCCTCTCCAATTCCACGCCATTCAACTAGATTCTCGGCAACTCTCATCCAGCTGCTACCAGCCACCCTGCGAAGATCAGTGGCCTAATTCAGGAATAGGTGGTTACACCAACTTATTGCCAGTTTTGTTATAAATATATATAAAAAGATCTTGCTTCTAAATTATATCATTATGATCGCTGAACAAAGATGGGGGTGTTTCGAATAGCCCTTGGTAGGCTTCAAAAATAAACTTTGAACAACTGTAAATGGACTATCCTTAATAACCTATGTAATAGAAAGCAAGCTTATTGTCATCAACCAGGAACATAATATACAGTTTCCTGGCTGCTACAGTGAATTATTAACATAAATACCAATAAATGCTACCGCGGTCGATCAATGACGATATAATCATTGTAAGACATAGTGATTCACCATATTGTTGCCTCCCATAAGGTGACATATTTTGAGGAGCACCCTAGTTGCAGTCTAGTTGCACCCTTAGTGCGTTTTTCCACGGTACCCGTCACCAGGACGTCACCGAGAACGAGATAACGGCGCCGAAGCAGCGATACATACATCTACTATGGGCTCGTGTCCATCCCACGTCCGGGACCCGAGCACTGTCATCCCGGCTGCCGAAGTTTCGAGTAGTTTGGCGCGACCGATACAACTCGAACCGAGATTATGACGGGTTGATGTGCCAGCAATACACGCTGTCCACACACAGTTGTCGCACCGGCGCGCACTGTTCGTCCGAATTTTGTTTTGTCTATCACAATTTGTATGTTGTGATAGACAAAACAAAATCCGGCTTCGGTCGCGCTATAAAAACGATCGCCGTCACAAGGACGTCGTCCCAGTTCAGTTCTAATAATCTCGTTTCTCGGTGACGTCCCGGTGACATCTGCAATGGTAAGTCCATTACATCCATTCCGCAGATACACTTTGCTCGACCCGGGGATCGAACCCAGGACTTCAGGTCCAACAGCCGCATTTACGACTACAGGCAACGAAGTAGAAGGCTTTAACGTAGTCAAGTTAAAATAAATAAAAACATACCTAGGGAAATAAGCCAAACACATTCCTGTTTCAATGGGTTGCAAGCATATAGGATCTGAAACAGCAAACAAATGCGGCCATTACAATTTGCGCATTTTTCGTTCAAGTGAACCATTGTACGTGGGCCATGGCGGCCATCGCTAGTCATTCCTACCAGCCCTCCTCCCTCCAAAAGTAGATCAGGCCTCCAAGTCTGTTTAGAGTATCTGCAAAAGATCTTGGTGACCCGAGGGTTTCTGTTCTAATTTGGGTGACGCCTATACATTAAAAAAGCACATGCGGAATGGTTGCCACTCCATGTTCTGCACAGAGGACTGTCCAATATGCTTATTGTGTGGGGTTAAGGGTTTAATTTTCATGGGTTTTGAGGGCGCTTATATCGAAAATGGGGTCAAAATATAAATCCAGAAGAAGATACTTAAAACTAAATACAGGGCCCATTCCATAACTATTTGCAGGACAGTCTGGGCAAATTTACAGCAAAAGTCGCATACAAAATCGCTTAACACATGTCAGGACCCTGTCCGGGACGTGACAAGGCTGTGGCACATACGAGGCAGGCACTGAAGCTGCGTCGCTGGTCCGAACACAGACGTGTGTGAACGAATTCATAAATCCCATTAAAATACGTCTAATCTAATATTTTAGAAATCATTGAGACCACCAAAATGGACGATGGTAAACAAATTATAAGAAAAACGCATTAGACACTTACAAGAAAAATAAATCAGCGAAAATACAATAAAAATGTTGGTAACCCAATGCCATTTATTACTTTAGGTTAAAATAAAATCACTTTAATCAATGTTTTTTTTTTGCTTGGATATGTTTGGTTAGACGTACTAAACGCTGTGTTAAAATTTGTCCATCTATTTTAATGGGACCTTGTATAAATGTACACCGGTGATATTTTTTTGATCCCTCGTTGGACGTTCGTCCACTTCCCGAGTACGAACCTGATGTGTTGATAGTAACACCCCAGATAGCAGTTATCATACGATTGATAAATAAATAGAAAACTTACCTATACCTATGTGTTTTGCATAGACAATCGCTACGAATGAAGTTACAAGAAAACAAAATAGTTTCATTTTGAATTTGTAACCGTAATTAATATCTTCAAGACGAGGTTTCAGACACCACAGTACTATCGTAGTATACAAACAAACTAAACCATACGATATTTTCCTGCAAATTTATATTAATTAAAGAATCGTTGGAACGTCAGGGATGTATTAAGACTACCTAAATTCTAGGTCTCAGAGCTCATTTTGTAACAGCTATAAAGTAAAATTTAAAAAAAAAATACCATACCCAACTATTTCTTTCGCCAAGCAGCGATGTTTTGTAAAATGCCAATTACGTTTTTTGAAATTTGCTGTTCAGAACTATCAGTTTGAATAAAAGTTAAAATGTTTGTTGATTCATCAGAAAGTGTTACAATAATTAGGTATTACACTGGATCACGCACTAGGATACCCTGTGTCGCAGGACCCAGTCTCTTTCGACAGATAATATGAATTACTTATAACAAGAAATTAACAAGAACATCGGTTTCGGTCGCCGTTACTGTGTTGATCTAAATAATGATTCGCGACAGTAATAAATATATATTTATAGATTTTTTGTCATTAAAATCATGAATACTACTCTTGGTGGTATTGGTTAGACTGGAAGCCGGCTCCAACGTAGTTGGGAGAAGGCTAGGCAGATGATGCACTATATTTTGTCCCGCTAAGCAACACTGCTGTGTTTTAGATTCAAGGGTAAGTTAAAACACCCTCCGGAATTACGGCCGAGATCATAGGCCTAATCTATAACGCTACTTAGTATGTGTTTTGACTTACAGTCAGTTATAGTCGCCGGCACGTAACTTAACAAGAATCGTAGATGTGCAGAATAAATTATGGCAATAACCATAGAATGACATGGAATAAAGTATATTTTTTTTGTTGCACTAATTGTACATGCACAATCTTACTACCAATACGCCAAAACCTTGCCAAGTTACGTGTGTACGACTATAATTGAAGAACGCCACACTAATGGTCTGCGGTGGCAGCAGGGCGACACTGCCGCACAGCAGTGCTGTCGCAGCAGTGCTGCCGCGAAATTGATGCCGTGCTCGGAATGTAAGTAGGTAATCTAAATTAATATTATAAAAAGAAAACTTTAGATTTTTTGTAAGTGGTTTGTTACGCTTTCACGCTAAAACGGCTGAACGGATTGACCTAGGTTAGGACATAGGATACTTTTATCCTGATATTCCTTCGGGATCATGACTTATGCGGGTGAAACCACGGGGCGCAGCTAGTCTCATAAAAACCTATAGAAAATGTATGGGGACCTGTAGAGACGCGGCAGCACTGCCGCGACAGCACTACCGCGTGCAGCAGGGTTCGGAATCAAACCTTTAGACATGTTCCCATCTCTATCTTGCAGTTGTAGTTTGTCAGTAGTGCGACCAGTGACAGGAATAACGCTTAGCCAAAGTAAGTGATAAGTACCTCTCAAAGATCGGTCTCTAGCGTAAAGGTAAGTTTCTAAATAACTTTTATTTTAATACGGCCCTGCATAATACCAGCTGATATCAATGGTAATCAACGAGAACATTGCAGCTGTCTACACTCGATAGCTATGGAAATTAATTAGGTACAAATACAAAAGACAATAATCTTATAGCAAATTTAAATACAAATTACAAGTTGACTTTACAGTGTCAAACTAATTTTATCGAGCATCCGGTTTGACTGGAAGCCGACCACAACACATTTGGGAAAAGGCTAACTACTGAAATGCCGATCTTGCTCCACTTTTTCAAAAATGGCATCCATTTTATCCGTAATAGGGCGACCAGAGCGACGTGCATCTTTGACATCAAAATTTCCGGATTGAAAACGCTTAAACCAAATTTGTGCTACTCTCACAGACACTGCACTAGGTCCATAAACACCACGAAACATCAAACTTTTCATCATTGGTGTCGTTTTCATAGTTTTCGAGGGCGCTAAAGCCGCTAGGCAGGGTTAAGATGATTCAAAGGGTGCAATGAGACCATACTATGTCTTATAGTTAAAAAGTTATAATCCGAAATAATTGAATACTCTTTATTATGTACACTATATGGACAACCAGACAGCAGACAGACCGACAGACAGGTCGACAGACAAACAGATAGACAGACAGCGGGCGTATATAGGCACCGTTTGAGTACGGAACCTTAGAAATCGATTAATTCGAACTGTATATCAAACATTCTTATCATGTTCGGTTTCCAGCATTTTTAAATTATTATTCTTTAATTTAGACATGCTAATTAATAGCTAAGATGGTCATGTAAATACTAGAAAACTATCTGACACATCACTGATTGGCATTGGGCCAGCATGGTGATAAATGTTCGCTGTCTCTACATGAAAAGAGGCGTTTGCCCTGCATAAGGAGAATTTTATTTCTAGCCAAGCATTTTTGTTTTACGTTTCCCCTAACATTGTTATTTTGCAATTTTAGGTATTATTCCAGTCCGAATAACGAGTTTCACACAGCGACATCTATCGACTAACTATTACAAAACACAAGTTGCTTAAATATGTAAATATTTTTTTTTGATCCATGACTTAGGGCTTCGATATCGGGTTGCTAAGTTTGTAATCGATGTGAACTCCTATATATTTAATAACTGTTGACCGAGTACTTCAAACTACGAAGTACTACTATAATTATTTCCAATCCTTTCATTATCTTAAAATAAAATCAATCATTTAAAAAATCAAGACCCCGACTGCAAAACACATCTGAAAATAGAAAAACAAGTATAGTATATCTACCGTATTGTAGGCGGGGAACAAGCAAAAGTTACACCATATTTTCAGGCCTGCAATAACACAAAATTCTATAAATTTATAGTTTATACCTAATGCTTGTTTTTCTCTTTTCAGTAATGTGATTTTGCAGTCGAGTTTTTGGTTTTATAAATTATTTATTTTATGTAAGACTTTTTAGTGTCCCGGCACACACCGAATAAGAACAAAACCAGGGGCCTTATTATGAAGTATTAATGCCATCATTATTCCACGGCGAAAAAAGGACGGTGCTAGCGGCCTTGTATAGCTCCGTCTCTCACTCACACTGGAATAATGGTGGCATTAATACGTCATAATACGGCCCCAGGTCCGACACAAACATGGCCGATTTTTACGTTATCACAAACTTTATAAACTAATTTATTATCCCTAATTAAATTTAAACATATAACTTACATGTATATTTTTGAAATACCCTTTTAATTTATATTTTGATACAGAGCCTTACTCAATAGGTTTGGTTTATTTTTTATTAACTTATTACTATTTCGCGCCAAAAATCCACCGTTTCGTTTTTTTTTTCAAATACCTATCCAAGGACACGTTGTTTTTAAGACAAATCTAACGATACCTTAACTGTAGAAATTCATCCAGCCGTTGTTTGGAAGATACGTGGTAATAAAGAAATTTACACATATATTATACATACATACAAGATACGCGCAAAAAACATAACCCTTCCTTGGCAGGCAGGTAAAAAGAAATACCTCCACGATTAAAATATAAATATAACATGTGAATTTTAAAATCAACACCGTTTTTAAACCTTTGGAGTGATACTTTACAACACCGTCATGGATCGGACATTGTGTTTGTTACACGTTGGTTATTAGAATTATTTGAAAAAAAATATATATTATGGGCTGAATACCTATAACCAATTGACAACCTTTTTTTTGTGTTTTTCGTATTTAACCTGTTTTTTTCTGCAAACTTACCCAAATACTAGGAAGACTAGGAACAGCGTGTGGCTAAGAATAAACCCCTGCGGGGACCCCTTATTCGATTTATTTTTATTCTCACTTCTCATTGTGGCAATTTTAAATGCCTACGTACGATCGATCAGATAATCCTTAAAAATATCTAAAGACAGACCGCAATTCTCAACGTGCTCCAGTTTTAATAAAAGGACTGTAATAAAGACCGTATCGAAAGCTTTTGATGTATCCAAAAGTAATTTTACCATATATAACATGCATAACATAACATTACTTTACACACTGTACATTACACACTGAACATGGACACTAAACTTGCTGCCAGTTTGGAGGACCTTGAGCGGTTGTTTGGCTCCCGCATGCAGGAATATGAAGCGAAACTGCAGCAGGCTACCACTGGTACAACAACAGCTTTACCAGACATTGCATCCATCACAAGTGAGTTCTCCGAGTTTAAGCTGTTTGTCTGTCAAGCACTTTCTACATTAAAAACTCAGATTGAGCTGCTTGCTGCTGGGTTTGATAGGCATGAAACCATCATGTGAAGAAAAGTTCTACTGTTCCATGGTGTTCCAGAGATGGATAACGAAAAGTTACTTGATGTGGTTTACAACATCATATCCAACCATTTTAAAATGACAGAGGTATGTAAGGACAAGAATATTATCCATGTTTGTCATAGACTTGGATTCTCACAGCAGAAGGCCCGACCCATACTAGTACGATTCTTCAAAATGGAGCATCGGCAACTTGTATGGGATAGCAAGAAAGCTCTCAAGGGTACCGGGATCACCATCTCCGAGTTCTTGACACAAGTCCGGCATCGTGTGTTTGCGGCTGCTCGTAAGCATTTCGGTATGCCAAATTGCTGGTCCATGGAAGGCAAGATTGTTGTTATTTGCCCAGACAAATCCCGCCGGAGGATCGAAACGGCAGGTGAACTTCACGCTCTGATAGCCAAATTCCCGTCTTGTTCAGTCGACACCGAGGATTCTGCGCAATCTGAAGAACCTGGATCTCATAAAGCCACAATGTTGGCTACTACACAAGTAACACATTTGTTGGTTTTGTTTTTGTCTGTCCATTTACTTCATTACTTCTCAACTTGGCCGCTTTGCAGTTCACAATCATCTTGGGCCGGTAGTTAAATAACTAATATTTCATCTGTCTCACCGCTAATCTTTTTACTTTTTATTTTTATTACTGCCGGTATTGTAATAAGTTTTATGTATTTTTGTTTTGATGTTTTCACAATTTGACGTATTGACTGGACGATGTGACAGATGTAGACAGATGTCAGTGTCACTGCTCCTGCCCATTCGTCATTGCGTCGCGTTCCATTTTAAGTTCAGTTCGTCTCGTTTTATTTTTAAAATTCTGTCAATTTACCAGCGAGTGGGGGAGGTTTTTCTATTATAGGAAAAATCCGTAATTATTAGTGTTTTTAGTATTATAAATTGTTTTAGTTTTGTATTTTAGTTATTTATATTATTTTTTAAATTATAATTTGGTACTCATGGATGATGTAGCTGATCTTAATGACAGCTTCTTCTCGTGCTCTTCTTCTACCAGTTTTGTTAGTGCGGACAGTGACTCTTCTATACCACTTACTTTACATGATAAAATCTCTTCTCTTTTCTCCAATGATCCTAAGAATTTGCATATAGCTCACATAAATGCTCAGAGTGTTCCTGGTCACTATTCTGACCTTCTGGCATCTTTTAGCAGTGCTCACCTGGATGCTCTCTTGATATCGGAATCCTTTTTGAAGCCATCTCTCCTCTCTACTCAATACTCACTTCCAGGCTTCGTCTTGATCCGCAACGATAGGACCGGTAAAGGTGGAGGAGGTGTTGCTATATACCTGCGTGCTGATTTACCCTACAGGGTGGTCAGTTCATCTCCTTCTCGGTATTCTGAGTCGGCTGAATACTTGTTTCTTGAAATCAATGTTCATCACACTAAAGTTTTGCTTGCAGTGCTCTACAGTCCTAATCTTCGCATTGACTATTTTAATTCTCTCGACACCACTCTCAGTGATCTTTGCCCCATGTATGAGCACTTTATCTTAATGGGTGATTTTAATACGTGCTTGATAAAAAATGACTCTCGCTCCCTTAAACTCCTTTCTCTGTTGTCTTCTTTCAATCTTCAAGTTTTGCCTCTCTCTGCAACTCACTATTTCCCTAATTGCTCACCCTCTTTTCTAGATCTTATGATTGTTTCCTCTCCTAATAATGTTTCTTACCATGGTCAAATTACGGCTAATTTTTCTTACCACGATCTCATTTACCTTTCCTATCGTATCCGTGTTCCCAAGCGTAAGTTGGAGTATTTGTATCTCCGTAACTACAAAGGCATAGACCTTGAGGCTTTGAAGCGTGATGCTGGCGATCTCGACTGGACCCTTCTGGTTGAGAACGATGACATCGATGATAAGGTGAATTGTTTTAACGCAACTGTTCTTAACTTATATAATCAGCATGCCCCTATCAGACGTGTCAAAATTCGACATAACCCTGCACCATGGATAACGCTACAAATTAAAGAGCTTATGGCCCGCAGGGATAAAGCTAAGAGCAGATATAAGCGCAGACCTTCAGAGCTGAATCTCTCTTACTACAAATCCTTACGTAATCGCTGCAGTCATCTGTGTCAAGATGCTAAGAGACGCTATTTCCACGATCAACTCAATAACCGCAGTTCCTCCGATGTATGGAAATTTCTAAAATCTGTAGGCATAGGCAAGTCACCTACCAACCAGTACAAGGATGTGAACCTCAATGATCTAAATAAGCATTTCTCTCTCCTTCCCTTTTCTCTTGATCCGTCTGTCAAAGCTGCGACACTAGAGAGTCTAGCTAGTTTGCCGTTACCACAATGTTCACACTTTAAACTTAGCGATGTTACCGAGGATGACGTTAAGAAATCTATACTTGCTATTACTTCTTCAGCAGTCGGTAATGATAAGTTGTGCTCAAGAATGATAACTCTTATCCTCCCCTCGTTACTTCCTGTCCTCACTCACATCTTCAACCACTCTTTTTCCTCTTGCTCATTTCCGTCAGTTTGGAAAAAGGCTCACATAATACCGTTACCTAAAACTAACAATCCTACTTTATTAACTCACTTTAGACCTATTTCTATTCTCCCATTTCTCTCTAAAGTTCTCGAGCACATGGTTCATAGACAGTTATCTTTTTTCTTGGCGTCAAACTCGATAATTACCCCTTTTCAATCCGGTTTTCGCTCGGGACACAGTACTGTAACCGCGCTTTTGAAGGTAACTGACAACATCCGCTGGGCAATGGAGAATAAGTCCCTTACTGTTCTTGTATTGCTTGACTTTAGTAGCGCCTTCAACTCAGTGGATTTCGACATTTTACTAGGTATCCTCAAATCAATCAATTTCTCTTCTTCCGGTTTAGCTTGGTTCAGTTCTTATCTTCGGGGACGCTCTCAGTGTGTTCGCCTGGAGGAGTCCTTCTCTGATTGGTGCAGCCTCACTGAGGGTGTTCCTCAGGGTAGCGTTCTTTCTCCTCTACTTTTTTCAATTTTCATCAACTTTGTTACCAGAGTAATCTCCTCTAGTTATCATCTCTACGCAGATGACTTGCAGCTCTACCGACATTTCACTGTAGCTGACGCGGGTTCAACTATTGCTGCTATGAACCATGACCTGGCTTCCATCAGCGTTTGGGCTAAGTCGTTTGGTTTGCAAATTAATCCAAGTAAATCCCAGGCTATGATTATAGGCAGCAGATTCGTTCGCAATGCGGTTGATGTTGCATCTCTGATGCCTTTACATCTCGATGGTGTTCACATTGACTATACCGAAACCGCCAAAGATTTAGGGGTCATTATTGATTCCAATCTTTCGTGGCGTGCTCAGGTCAATGAGGTCAGTCGAAAGGTACATTTCTCCTTCCATTCGTTGAAAGGCCTCCAAAGTCTCCTGCCCCTGAAGACTAAAATTTCTTTGGCACAAACACTTATTCAGCCGATCATAGATTATTTATTTATTTATTTATTTATTAACACTTCAAGCACATAAATGTACAGAGGCGGACTTAATGCCACAGGCATTTTCTACCAGTCAACCTTTGGGTGATGCAGAGACAAACTGTGGTAGGTGCAATAGCGAGAATTGAGGAAAAAATATTTATTTAAATATAAAGATATACATATATACCTATTAAAAACTATAAATATAATAAATACACCTAATTATATATAAATATAAGCACAAATAAGACAAACAATGGGAAAACATTACCGTTGTGATGATACTGCCAGCTTCTTGCGAATATGCTCGCGAACTTTAATTTTAAAAGATAGTCGGTTGTTCGCCATCCTGATTTCCTGGGGGAGAGCATTCCACAGAGAGATAGACTGAATGAAGAAGGAAGAGTGAATGAAGTCTGTGCGGTGAGTGGGACATTGAAGAAGACGATTGTGAGATAAACGTAGATTTCTATTGTGGTTGGCGCAAATGTACTGAAAGTGGGGGGCCAAATAACTAGGGGAAGAGGGAGAGTCAATAAATGAAAACAAGGTGGTCAGCGCCCTTTGCTCTCTGCGCTGGCGTATGGGCAACCACCTTAGAAGCGACCGATGCGCAGAGACATGATCATATTTACGCAGATTGAAAACGAATCGAATGCAGTTATTGAGAAGACGGTCAAGTTTATCGAGGAGATCGGCATTCAGGTCATAGTAGCACACATCACCATAATCGATGATAGGAAAGATTAAGGACTGCACAAGCATTGTCTTCGTACTCGATGGTAATAAATTTTTCAATCGGTACAGAGCCCGCAGCGTTCCAGTAACCTTCTGGCTTACCCTAGCGACTTGAGTACGCCAGTTCAGGGTAATATCAATGTGCAAGCCTAAGTCCTTCACGTCAGTGCTAAAAGGAACGATCGTACCATTGAAAAGAACTGGCGGCAAGGTTGTACCGTCCACCTTGCTTATACCCCGAGGACTGCCAATGATGATCGCTTGACACTTTGTAGGGTTTACGGCTACACCAAATCTATCAGCCCAGGTTTTTATGGCTATCAAGTCCCTGTTTAATCTGTCGATAGCGTCAGGTAGTTCATCAACCCTTCCCTGACAGTACAACTGCAAGTCGTCCGCATACAGATGATACGCACACTGAAGCTCGGAAGTTATAAGATTAATAAAAATAGAAAACAGAAGAGGAGAAAGTATACCGCCTTGAGGAACGCGAGTTTCCAAATCACACCAGCATGAAGAAGAATCACCAACATGAATAGATTGCTGACGTTCCTGAAGGTAAGAGGAGAACCATTCCAGAGCTTCGGGAGAGACCATAAGATGTGACAAAATGGCTAACAGGATGTCGTGACTGACGGTATTAAAGGCATTCGAGAAATCAACCAACACTAGAGCAGTAACCGCCGAGCAGTAATTATGCCGACTCCTGCTACCTGGATGCTACTGAGGAGCTATTAAACAAGCTTGAGCGCTTGCAAAACTTGTGCATTCGCTTTGTTTTCGGACTTAGAAAATATGACCATGTTTCCCATCTTCGCAAGGAACTCAAGTGGCTCCCAATCCGCCTTCGCAGGAACACTCGGATGTTATGTCTCCTCTTTAACGTCTTACACAACCCGTCTTATCCTTCCTACCTGCGTGAGCGTTTTTCTTATGCTAGGGCTAGCGACGCACCGTGTCGATCACACCTTAGATCCCTCCTTAAATCTCATCCTCATAAAACAAGCTACTATTCCTATTCTTTCTCTGTCCATGCAGTAAGGTTGTGGAACTCACTACCGCCTAGCATTCGTGACTTAAAAACTGTTTCACATTTCAAATATCGAGTAAAAGAGCATTACCTTTCCTCTCAACCGTGAGTATTTATATACCTATAGTATGTATGTTTATATATTTAAGCTCTATGTATTTATTTAAGTGTACATAAATAATAAAATAAATAAATAAATTACGCCTGTAATCCCCGAATGTGTAGTTAAAGGTGTACCTGTATAGCCAATTATGTTTAGGTCTCATGTAATATGGGGGGAGCACAAATCCAGACTCCGGGCTGTTACTGAGAAAATCCTGATGGAAAAATCCAATAACACTTTGCCCGAGCTGGGAATTGAATCCAGAATTTTATTAAATAATAAAATAAATAAATTATTTATGGTATTTTCACACAGAAAAATAGATACAGATAAGACATAATCATAATTTATGAGTACAAAGGTACTGCTTATTTCTTAAGAAATTTCTTCCAGCAGACCTGCGACAGGAGAAATAAGAAAGAAATGTAGACAAGAAGAGAAAAAATGTATAAATATGCGACACTTAAACTAAAATATTGAAATAAACCTACACGTACGAGTATAACTTAATAAATTAACATATACATAAATAAATACATAGAGCTTAAATATATAAACATACATACTATAGGTACACACATCAACACGGTCTAGGGATATTTAAAAAAAAGCGAATTACTATCAATGTGTTAATTATTTATATGACATGTATATATTTAAAAGATACGTTATTTAATATTCTACCATTTTTTAATAATGGTTAAGGTACTTAGATTAAAATTTCAGGATTTTATGGAAAAAAAATGAAGCATAGACGGAAACCGTATATGAATTAACTTTTAATTTGTGAGTAAAAACTGAAAAAAATAGAAAAATCATTTAATTTGTGTTTATAAACTTGAATTTAGTAGTCTGAGAAAGCGCCCATGATGTTCATAACACATCGGCAACGATTCGGCATGCTCAGAACAAGGTTGTCAATGTCTTGCTGCGGAATATTGTCCCATGTCCTTCTGAGGTGCGCAAAAAGTTGATCTTCTGAAGCCAGATTTTCAGGAACTTCCTTCAGAGCTCTTCTTTGCAGCATATCCCACGCATGCTCAATGGGATTTAGATCTGGCGATTGAGCAGGCCAGTCTAAGGCCCTAACATTATGTGTATGTAACCAAGCTGCTACCGTTCTCGCCGTGTGTGCCCGGGCATTGTCGTGCATGAGCAGGAAATCTTGCCCCATTTGTGTTCTGTGGGGCAAGATTACGGGCCCCAGCACCTGTTGGACGTATCGTTCTGCCGTCATATTGCCCCGCACCCAAACGAGATCCGTCCGTCCTCCAAGACGAATTCCTGCCCAAACCATAATTGTTCCTCCTTGGTATGGGTGAACTTCCTGAGGGTTCTGGAGACGGCTCCATCGTCCAGGAACTCGCCAAACACGCGTCCTTCGTGAATCTGGATGGAAGCCGAACCTGGATTCATCCGTGAACAGCACATTGGACCATTGCTCACGGCCCCAGTCCACGTGGTTCCGAACCCATTCTAATAGTCGTCCACGATTGCCTCTCCGTAAAGGTGGGACCCGGAGTGGTCTACGAGAGCGTAGATTGCTTTCATGCAGTCGCCTTCTTACAGTTTGGTCACTCACAAGCACTTGGTGTTCCACTCGCAGCCTTTGGACCAATTGAGTCGCCGTTGCATTTGGTTGAGCTCGCGCAGTAATTTGCAAAAATCGGTCTTGTCTGGGGGTAGTGATGCGACTTGGCCCCCGGTGCCTCTCCGCTACTTCACCTGTGGCACGATAGCGTGTCCACAATCTTGAAATTACATTTTGATGGGTCCCTATGGCCTCAGCAACATTACGCTGAACAGATCCAGCTTCCAGCATTCCCACAGCTCGTAACATCTCCGCCCTCGTCAAATGTCGGCGTTGCATGGCTACAATACCTCAATTTTAACTTTATCTTTCGTTTAAAAATGAAAAAAAACTGTAACTAAACGTAATTCGTATTGTTTTCTAAATTTCGCACAAATGAAAATTCCCTCTCCTATACATCAAGACATTTTTATGCCACCGAAACAAAAGAATTTTCAAAAATTTTAATTTGGAATTAGTCTGAGATAAATTACAAACAAATCGGTGTATAAAAGATTCCAATGCGGCCAGTACTTTTCGAGTTATTTAATTGAGTATGAAATATCCCTAGACCGTGTTGATGTGTGTATATAAATAATCACAGTTGAGAGGAAAGGTAATGAATGCTCTTTTACTCGATATTTGAATAGTGGAACAGTTTCTAAATCACGAATGCTAGGCGGAAGTGAGTTCCACAACCTTACTGCATGGACAGAGATAAATATGAATAGTAGCTTGTTTTATGAGGATGAGGTTTAAGGAAGGATCTAAGGTGTGATCTACACGGTACGTCGTTAGGGCGAGCATAAGAAAAACGCTCACGCAGGTAGGAAGGATAAGACGGGTTGTGTAAGACGTTGAAGAGGAGACATAAGATCCGAGTGTTCCTGCGAAGGTGGATTGGGAGCCACTTGAGTTCCTTGCGAAGATGGGAAACATGGTCATATTTTCTAGGTCCGAAAACAAAGCGAATGCACAAGTTTTGCAATCGCTCAAGCTTGTTTAATAGCTCCTCAGTAGCATCCAGGTAGCAGGTGTCGGCATAATCTATGATCGACTGAATAAGTGTTTGTGCCAAAAAAATTTTAGTCTTCAGGGGCAGGAGACTTTGGAAGCCTTTCAACAAATGAAAGGAGAAATGTACCTTTCGACTGACCTCATTGTCCTGAGCACGCCACGAAAGATTGGAATCAATAATGACCCCTAAATCTTTGGCGGTTTCGTTATAGTCAATCTGAACACCATCGAGATATAATGGCATCAGAGATGCAACATCAACCGCATTGCGAACGAATCTGCTGCCTATGATCGTAGCCTGGGATTTAGTTGGATTAATTTGCAAACCAAACGACTTAGCCCAAACGCTGATGCAAGCCAGGTCATGGTTCATAGCAGCAATTGTTGAACCCGCGTCAGCTACAGTGAAATGTCGGTAGAGCTGCAAGTCATTTGCGTAGAGATGAAAACTAGAGGAGATTACTCTGGTAACAAAGTTGATGAAAATTGAAAAAAGTAGAGGAGAAAGAACGCTACCCTGAGGAAAACCCTCAGTGAGGCTGCGCCAATCAGAGAAAGACTCCTCCAGGCGAACACACTGAGAGCGTCCCCGAAGATAAGAACTGAACCAAACTAAACCGGAAGAAGAGAAATTGATTGATTTGAGGATACCTAGTATAATGTCGAAATCCACTGAGTTGAAGGCGCTACTAAAGTCAAGCAATACAGGAACAGTAAGGGACTTAATATTCTCCATTGCCCAGCGGATGTTGTCAGTTACTTTCAAAAGAGCTTGTAACCGCGCTTGAAAAACCGGACCGAAACCGGATTGAAAAGGGGTAATTATCGAGTTTGACGCCAAGAAAAAAGATAACTGTCTATGAACCATGTGCTCAAGAACTTTAGAGAGAAATGGGAGAATAGAAATAGATCTAAAGTGAGTTTTAGGTAACGGTATTAAGTGAGCCTTTTTCCAAACTGACGGAAATGAGCAAGAGGAAAAAGAGTGGTTGAAGATGTGAGTGAGGACAGGAAGTAACGAGGGGAGGATAAGAGTTATCATTCTTGAGCACAACTTATCATTACCGACTGCTGAAGAAGTAAGAGCAAGTATAGATTTCAAAACGTCACCCTCGGTAACATCGCTAAGTATAAAGTGTGAACATTGTGGCAACGGCAAACTAGCTAGACTCTCTAGTGTCGCAGCTTTGACAGACGGATCAAGAGAAAAGGGAAGGAGAGAGAAATGCTTATTTAGATCATTGAGGTTCACATCCTTATACTGTTTATACTGGTTGGTAGGTGACTTGCCTATGCCTACAGATTTGAGAAATTTCCATACATCGGAGGAACTGCGGTTATTTATAAATATATTTCTATTTACAAATTGCTATTTGCCCGGGTGTTAATCACGAAATTACGTTAGTACAAAAAAAAAACTTAGTATTTCTCTGCTATGCAGAAAAGAGTTATGTAGAGACCTATGTAGGGTGGCCTATTTAGAGAGCTATGGTGGATGTTTAGGGGCATGAGGAACAGGGTGTAAAGTTCACTCATCCACCATAGAAAAGGGAGGATCCTCCAACCAGACGGGTGTTGTGTTTGGCGGGCCGACTGCCCGACTGTTGATGTCGGATAGTCTTATTATATGTCGTTCGCGCGGTAAACTCTAATGCGCGATGCAGGATTTGTGTGACGTCATGTCTTTGATGCGTAGTTCGTATGTGGCGGTGTAACCGCTACAGATGTGCAGTGTCAGCTTGCGAAATTAAAATTTTGTGTCAGGTTGTATATTGATCAAAATATGATTCGCGGCCATAACCAATATGTATAGGTATATAAAATTATAATCATTAAAATCAATAATACTTCACTCTAAGTTAAATTTGTTCCATTGAATGACTTATTCTTGAAATGAAGAGAGATGTAATGATTATTTGGCAGCTGCTCACAATACATTGTATGGGTCTTCGTTATAGAAACAAAATATAAATGTTTGCTAAAAAAATATATTTTAATCTTAGGCTAAGGCATATTATGGTAATTATTTTGATGTAATTAATGTAAATGTTACAACATTTTGGGATAAGGAGCAAATATTACTAATGATTCGTGGCAGTTAAACTGTTTTTAAATCTTACTGAGTTTTGATACACACAACAACATTTAATTACCACAAGTATGCACCAAAGGTTCAGTGGCAACGTTATAAACTTCACCGGATATATTTTCGAAACGTAAAGTACTAGGATTCTTTTCACAAATAAACGGATACTCTTCCATCGGATAGTCACAATGGACGTCGTCCAAAGTGCCTCGTGGCTGTAAAAGGCCACAAAGATAATTTCCTCTTTGATCTGGCTGACCTTCACCCCATGTGTTGAACAAGCCCTCGATTTTCTCTCCTGTAATTTAACAAAGTGACGAATGTGTTAAACTTCTAATATTAAAATATCAGTTTAGTGTGGGCATAAAGTATAATTCTTGTTTTTTATAGTAGCAGTATCCATTGTAGCAAAATTTATTGAAATTAAACATATACCGTGAATAGAAAGCCAGGTATGGTCATTATTCCAATCTCGTAGTCCAATGTGCGCTGGCTCCGCCAAACTTCCACCTGATGTTGGATTCAGTAAGCCCGTTATGAAATCGGCCTCGTTTTTGTCGTTGATGATGACCAGGTGACCTCCCTCGGCTGCGCAAATCTTGTATCCCTTCATCCATGTCTGTTTTTTGTGATGCTTGTAACAGCTACCCGTGGTATTATAATAGTGATAATCTGTAAATGTGTCAATCACTATTAATGCTGGGTCTCATCTAGCTTCTAATATGACTCCTTGCCATTGTTCAGCTAAATATGTAAAATATAAAGTCACAAGGGATTTCCCCAAATTAAAAAAAGCACATAGCAATTTAATTTCTCACGTCACTTTCGAAATGAAAACCTTAGTTACAGACGAACATAACAGTGATTGAGCACTACTGGTTTTGCCCTCAAAACATTTACCATCATCAAAAGTTCCGCATCGATTAAGGATCGTGGTATTGTCTCTTTTCTTGTAACATATGTATGGTAGCGACAACGTGCACGAGGAGATGAACGTTTTTCCATTAGTGGACAAAGATAGACAATCTTCAGGTGTTTTGCCATCACCATAAAGGCCCCAAGTTATTGATAAGTCAGCTAGTGGAACTCCTGAAATAGAAATAAGTTATAAGATTAAAAGGACTGTTACAGCAGTGCATTCACACCATGGCTGATCTATTTATGATTATGAACGAGACGGGAAATTAGTTTTACTTATTTTAAAATTTATTGCGCACGCAACTAATAGGAAGGTAATTAATAATCTGGTTACATAAACCTGAAAATTTAGACCACTGAATACAAAACTTACGGTTGGTTTTAGTATAAAACTTTTAGGAAATACGGTGAGCAAATATGACGGAATGCCATACAAACTTTCATCCCAATTTAACCCCTTTAGGGGATGAATTTTAAAAATTCCTTTCTTTGTGCTCAACTTCGTTCTTTACGAACCTCTTCTAATTTCATGCTTCTAGACCCAGCAATTTAGGCTGTGTGCTGTCTGTCAGTGAATGAATAAATAGGGATATTGAGTGGGAAAAAAAAGCTATTTAGTCCGTCAGTCAGATAGGTAATAAAAAAATTTAAAAACGTATTTTTTTTAAACGCATTAAAGTTGGGAGTGGGGGCTCGCTCGTCATACCACATTTTAACGTATTGCCTACTCAATGTACTACCGTAAAAAAAAGAAAAAATACATGTCCAAAATTTTTTAATCGTATACCTGACGAACAACATTTTTTTTTGTTTAAGAATTCAAGATCGCATACCTTCGACAGACATATAGTCTCCTTGAGTTAATGCATTAACTCCTAAGAAGATAGGATTGTCCAGGTTTGATTGGCTCACGATTTTGAGTAGAGCAGAGGCGAGCTCCGCGTTAGTAGGAGACGCTAACACAGCACCTGCAAATTAAAAATTAAGTTTAGCTCTATATACAAATTCAAACAAAAATTCACGGATTTTGTTTCAATTGAATCATTTTACGGGTATTTTTGTCAAAGAGTAAAATTGTTATTTAGAAAGATGAAGCCAGTTCCCCGTTCCAAAGTGTAGTATTAAATGGAAAAGAACAAGCAAGATCCTCCTCGTTACCTGCATAGTGGCAGTTGAGGAAGGCTTGCTGCCATGTCGCAGGGACTGTGTGCAGTTTGAGCCAACCATTTACCTCCGGGTCGAAAAGGTAGTCAGGTTTACATACCACATCTACAAACAAAAATGATGGTTATAAACTACATACCTACATAATTATATTCAAAAACAAAATGAAATAATAAAGGAATCCCAAGTTATAACAGACTGGCAGAATTGCCACGTCTAGTGGCAGTGCCTTTTTTACGGCCAAATAACGAACCAGCCGGCTGGACAAGTGGTTAAATAAGTTTAACAATGCATGCGTAGAGTAATGGGAGCGGCTTGTGGCTAAGTAATAACAGCCACACGGGCCGATCGACCAGATAAACTGCGCTTGCCACGGTTGATCCGTGGATCAAGACCAAGCCTTGGAAAGCACGGTAAGCCGTTGGTCCCGGCTGTCATTTGTAGATCTTTGACAGTTGTTACGGGTCGTCAGAAGCCCGAAAGTCTGACAACCAGTCTACCAAGGGGTATCGTGTTATCAAGTAACTGGGTTGTGGAGGTCAGATAGGCAGTCGCTCCATGTAAAATACTGGTATTCAGCTGCATCCAGTTAGACTGGAAGCCGACCCCATAGCCATTCCCATAGTTGGAAAAAGTCTAGGCAAATGATTAATGCATGCGTAAAATAATGTAAGCTTGTTAAAAACTTACCAGTTACAAACAGTAATGTCACGTAAACTAGTGACTTCCACATTTTCCAACATTGAATGTTCCGCAGCACAAAATGTAGTGATTGAGTAAGCTTACAAACCTTTATATATCTGCTACAATTTTTATCTCTAATTAATAATCCGTCGTTTCTTTATCATCTGAGGTCACATTTGCTTCACAGTAGAGATAAAAATGAATTCATATAATAGTAGGCAGGTATACATTGTTTCAATACCAAATAAATACATTCAAAAGCACTGCACTAATTGACTAGGGGAATCCAAGTTCCCGTGGCACCCCCAGGGGTCCTCCAAGGGTGCCTTTGGTCGGGAATGGAGGTTACAGTTCAGTTGGTACCATTAAAAAGTTTGAAACCTAACCAAATAAGAGTGTCGCGCGATTACACGGTCGTCGCGATTTTTTACATTAACAATCATCGCCCGCTAAGTACCTACTTCGTTCGCTTGGATTTCCTACTTTCTCCTTCACCCATTTTAAAGGGTAGTTTAAAAATTAAATGAATCATTAAGATCTTTGTTGTTTACCCAGATAAGTATTTGTACCAAGTATCAGGTTTCAAATCCGAAGAAAGCAGCGAACAAACTTCCCATTCACATAAAAACTCGAAACTTACCCATACAACGATATTTAAAAGCTGTATTAAAACCAAATTTTGTAAAAAAGCATACTATTAAATTTCAGATTATTTAGAAGATAAAAAGCTTGGGATTGAGCTGCTCGCTCTGCTAAGCCTTGTGATAAAACCACCTCTTGTCTGTCAATCAAGCTCATTCAGCACAATGTCAAAACGAGCTGAATTTAAATTTCAGATTATTTAGAAGATAAAAAGCTTGGGAGCTTGGGCTTGCAAAATTTTACTGCATTTTTATTGTTATGTTTTTTGTTCTTTTTTTTAATGTGTTTGTTGCTGTTGTGTTGTGTCTGTGTCGAATAAATGTTTTGTATTGTTATTGTATTGTTGTTTTGAGCTGCTCGCTCTGCTAAGCCTTGTGATAAAACCACCTCTTGTCTGTCAATCAAGCTCATTCAGCACAATGTGAAAACGAGCTGAATCAGCTCGATAGCGACTGACTTACGTTTTGACCTCAGACTAAGGATTTTTCCTTAGTTTGAGGTTTTGACCAATATTTGTATTAATGATCTGTGTTTAGGATGGTGAAATAATTATATACGAATGTTTACTCTATCGATCAACGATGGCATGCAATCTCACATGTTAAACATTTGATATTATTTCGTGCCGAAATGTTTGTACGATATTCTTTGTAGTCAGTTGTGCCTGCGCTGGCGGTTATAATTATTCAGTAAAATCATCTAAATATACCAGTTTAATATAAACATTGACATTGTTGAATATTACATACAAAACGTCGTAATTACTTTGTAAAGTATTATGTGAAGAGTATGTGGATATTTTTCTTTATTATGTTTTCTATCATATGTTTTTTCTTTTTCTCTTTGAATTAATACGATACGATTCTCGTATTACAAAATGTAACTTTTTTTTTTTTTTAATACCGATATGTGAAAAAAAAACAATAAATATCATTATGATTTGAAAATAAATCGTCCAACTGGTTTGTAAATATCATCCAACCGCTTAGGTATTAGCTGTTGTTGAAAATTTGCTAAAATAACCGTTCTTATATTTCATGATTGACTGCTCAGCTTAAAAGAAAGAAAGAAAGAAAATACATTTATTTGGCACAACAAGCAAAGGCACACAAGTAGAAAGAGAAAAAAAATAAGATAAAAGAAAAGAATACAAAATAAAAAGTGTAAAACCTGCGTTGCATGATACCAGCAGGAATGTGTGCCTCGCGGCTACGCCAAATAGGCCCAGTTCAGCATATATGTCAGACAACTAGTGCCTGACGCTGGTTTTGAACTGGACCTGAAGTGTGAGGTGACGGATGTAAATCAGTTTTATACCGCAACGTATGTATGTATACTTAAATAAAATAAATTTGTGTAATATAGTAATAATAATTAATAGTTTAAAATAGTTAGATCCTAGTTAGCTAGCTAGTTAGCTTCATAAAGGTATAGCCTGATGATAATCATTTAAAAAGTTATATCAGTAAGTAACTGTCAGAAAAATATCCTATCATTTTGGCGCGTCCTTTTACTATTTGCGGAGAAGAATCTGTGAGAATCACATCTGTGTGTAAAGAGAGTGTCCATTAAAAATATATATTTGGAAGCTTAGATATTCTGTAATCCAATCGGAATAAATACACACTACCTTAAGAATATGTTTGATTTACAAATTATTTTGGTATTACGTTTGTATGAACTACGCATGCTCCGCTGGCCCGTTAAGGTTATCGTACGTGTTGTTGTGCGTGTGATGTATTGCCTGAAGGTTAGAAAGTAGTGGGATGAAATAAACCAGTTAATTAATTCTATTATCACACAATTAGTAAATATTTCAACAATTTGTAAATTCTACCTTTGCCGGTATTACCGACTGTTTCATAGACACTTATCAATATTTTTGTAACTTTTGTACCTGTTTAGATAGCTGATTAAATGAGGATGTCTTATTCGTAATTTGTACGCTTGCCTATGCTTGCTATGCCGTAACTTCTTAATTTTTGAGATAACTGCAGTGCTATTATTCTGTAACCATCTCACCGAGAAAACTTAGATGAAGTGAGCTCAGAGTGAGCTGTCAGTCCCTAGCAGTAGTTGGAATGACAGCTCCCTTCACGTTCACTTCACCTAAGTTTTCACCGTGAGATTATTACAGAATAGACCGGCTGGTGTCAAAGTTCATGTACACGGATGATTTTTGAAAATGGTTAGTATTATTTCTCCTTTAACATTTAACGTTTGACACTTAAAAAGAAAAAAAATCGCTAGATTTGTTAAAGTATTAGGCACACAATATGCCCATGGAAACCAATCTATTTGAGAGTTTAGAGAAAAGTGATATTTTGTGACGAATTATTCTGGGAAATTTTCAGAAATAGGTAAATAGAAGTTGGGTTTTCTCGAATCCCATGGATTGCCGCCGTGGCTTAATTGTTGCAAATGGGTCACACTATCATGTCCTGGAAGGAATACATTAAATTACAACCCTGTGTAGGCTGATAAACACATTACCCTTCTTAGCGTCGCGCAGTCAGGTAAAAATTGTGATCAAAGTCAAAAGTCAAATAATTTATTTCAATTAGGCACAAAAAAGGCACTTTTGAACGTCAAACTTTACAAAAAATAATAAAACTGATTCTAGTCGCCCATTCCAAAAGGTAGTTTTCGTATGGAGAAGAATGGGCAAGAAACTCCACCGTTACTCTTTTAAAAAAATCATTATATCTTGGACTATCGGCATCAGGAACAGGGTCCAAGCTGCTGGTGATCAGTGCTCTATAGAGAGAGGAACCTCCTCACGATGCGTGCCGTGAGTACTCCTATCTGATTCAAGCCCTTGATCCAGCCGCGCTAACCGTAACGATTATCGGTACAATGATTGCACAGTCCACGTCCCTCATGTCGTCAACCTCGTGTACTAAGTCAAGATACTTATTTTTATCATTCTTAGCTTTCATGAGATTTTCATCATGAGGGACAG
This sequence comes from Xanthia togata, assembly GCA_963853775.1. Taxonomy (NCBI): domain Eukaryota; kingdom Metazoa; phylum Arthropoda; class Insecta; order Lepidoptera; family Noctuidae; genus Xanthia; species Xanthia togata. Next base: position 10,226,641 of record OY970816.1, read on the forward strand.
CGATATCAACAATCATTGCACGGCGCTCTCATCAATCTATCACCACAATATCAGGCTTATTGGCAACAATAGTCCTGTCAGTGATGATGGATCGATCCCAGTACAATGTGGCGTGACTATTTTCGAGAACTGGGTCGGGGACATACCTGTAGTATGGTACTTCGGACTCCACAAGGTTGTACTGCATGGCAAGTTGCTGGTGGATAATCCGAGCCAAATATTGTGTTTGTGCAAGTACTTGCCGTTAGCAAGACGAGAACAACCGGAAAGAATAGAATAAGTTGGATTTATTCGATGGTGGCATGCCCAATATATTTCTGATAATTATTACATAAAATCACGCCTTGTTTCCTCGAAGGGTTGGGCAGTGGTGTATGTACCTATAGTAAACCCAAATTTCGCCAGTTATGGTTTTGAGTCCCATGTAAATAGGGGGCGAGCCTATTGCCATCGACCGGGCTCAAATCCAGACTCCGGGCTGCTACTGAGAAATTCCTGGTGGAAAAACCCAATAACACTTGTCCAACCCGGGAATCGAACCCAGGAACTCATGCTCAACAGTAGCGCTTGCGACCACTAGACCAACGAGGCAGTCGGCGAAAATTATTGTAAGTATTTAATTCATTATGTTATACTCGTATAATAATCGTATTTTATGACTATTACGACTGATTCATATAACTAAGCAATTAATATTTACATGAAATTCAATCACGATAGATTATTTTCGCATCATTAATTTCACGGTAGAAAAAAGAATTTAAAAATTAATGTTACTAATTATTAGCTTGTAATAAATTAAATAGCAATTTTAAAGTGTGTGATAAAGACACGATTCCACTGCGGGCTGTGCCGCCAGCTACGCTACGATTGGTAGGTACGCATAGTACAAGGATATTATGGCGCGAGGCCAATATCGGAATTTTCGCAATACAATGTCAAAAACACTTTCAAAATAAGTATTCGTGGATTTAAAACTTCTTATTCTATATTATCTAACTGATTATTAAAATAAAAATTTAATAGGTATCCTAATCTAAGTAAAACTGAAAAGTTTCTCCGCATCGCTGTCGTCTGGTAATATACCCAAGAGACTGGCAGCATTGCCACGTCGTAATCCAGCCCTTTGGTCACGGGAAGTGTCATACAGAAAACGTTATCACAAATGTTTACCTCTACAACGCCCTCCTGTCAATGCTAATGCCGCAGCCGCGGATCGTAGTAGATGTAGATCACGCCTACATTTTCATACAGAGTGAAGCTAAGTAGATACGCGGGCGTAGCGTAGCCGCGGGCAGCAGTGGAACAGTGCCATAAAGGCATACAGGATGGTTAAACTTACCTTGTCTTGGCCATCAAGATATTTCTTACCGATTGCAAGTCCGTGAGAAAACTCGTGCGCAATGAAATCTATATTTAATTTTCTTTATATATTAGGTGTGATTACAGTTTTCAGCTTTGTTGACGGTAATTTTTTTTAACTTATTTGGCTAGGATTGATTTTTACAACTGACAGATATCATCATGTAAGGAATAATTTTTGAAAATTCTTACATTGAAAAACGTCAAACGTTAATTTTATTCGACGGTAAAGATCTGATGTTGGAAAAATCTGTCCTTACATAAATAATTATTCCGAATACACTTACATATGGTCTATTTTAAAACCTTGATTGCCATCAACTTTATGCAAGTGTAAATAAAGTTATAGCGCAAACTTAACCTTATGTGTAGGCATTACAGTTGTTTCTCCTATAACTCGTGTTTGTTTACATGTTTGGCAATTAAATTGCTAACGCAGATTACCTACCATATATATTTCCGCCTCTAAACAGAGTTGCAATGCACTTTAGACTAACTAATGGTATACCTAAACACTGATAAGAATCGGTATTCGGTTGCCATGCTGACTTATCGTCAGCCTGTTTAATAAAAACAGTTATTCCAACACAAAAGTTTCAAGTTTAAAAACCCAAGGAATAAGATTTTCCATACAAACAAAATCCCCAAGGGGGAGAATTTCCAAAAATCTTTTCTTAGTGTATGGCTTTTTTTTCTTTTTTTTTTGTGTTGGATATCATCAAAGGACTTCTCCCGCTCTGGGTGGAGCGGGAGGGCGTGTCAGATTACTGACTAAAACCCACCCGTGTTCTTTCTGTTGCCTGTGCAATGCCAAGGGGCCACGGTAACTCGTGGGAACAAATATGGAAAAAGATAAAAGCAAAAAAACAAATAGAGAGGAGGGTAGTGATGCGGGGTCGGAGTCCGACGCTGCATGACCACTGGTCAGAGCTCTGAGCGCGAAGTGATGGGGGCTGCCCGGAGGAACCGAAAGTTCCTACGGAAGCGGTCCAAACCGGAAGATGACGCGGTCCAAACACCAGCACACCCGCGCCACCCGGATTGTCCGGGGATACCGCACGGTCTCCGGTGAGGCTTCTTCTTGCCGGATTGCCGCCATGGTATCTGGAGGCAAAAGTCCTCGCGAATATTTGGGAGTGGCGCAAGGAGGCGAAACGCCGGGGCTCGACTCCAATGCCGCGACAAATCGCGGCACAGCGGACAGAGCTCCGACTGGATCTCATGGCGTCATGGAGAGTGCGATTGTCGCAACCCAGTGCTGGCCACACCACTATTGCGGCGATAAGTTCCCTCTTTGAGGAGTGGCTAGAGAGGCACCACGGCGTCCTCACCTTCCGCCTGACGTAGGTTCTCACCGGACACGGTTGTTTCGATAGGTTCCTATTTCGGATAAGGCGGGAGGAAACGCCCGGGTGTCACCACTGCGTGGATCGCCCGGAGGAAACGATGGAGCATACGGTGGAGGTCTGCCCGGCTTGGGCAGAGCACCGCCGTGTCCTCGTGGAGGCGATCGGTGGCGGGGACCTCTCGCGTCCGGCCCTAGTCCAGGCCATGGTACGGAGCGAGAGTGCATGGGAGGCCGTCACCTCCTTCTGCGAAGCAGTAATGCTCATGAAGTATCCCTTTTAGACTTTCCCGCGACCCCGGCAGGCATCGGTTCCATTGGAACCCTTCAATTGCTGACATCTCCTTGAGGCGCGCGTGGAACACAACGCGTCGACTACCCGGGCCTGGTCCTTACCCATTGCTCACCGTCCGCAAGCCCGCGCCTACGGTTGCCGGGAATCGGCTATCGATTCCCGACGCCCAGGGCGTATCCTCCCGCGGCGGCTAGGGGCGTGAGGGCGCGAATTTTGCCTCTCCGTCACGCGTTCCGCCTCCTTCTTCGCGAGCTTTACTGCTTCACAGAAGGAGGTGACTCTCACTCCGTACCATGGCCTGGACCAGGGCTGACCCCCTAGATTGAGCAAGAGCCGCTTCAAGGCAGCCCCGGCCTGCTCCAGTCTGGGAGCCAAACGTCGGAAGTGTTCCACGAAGTTCCACCGACTGTCGAGGATGAGTCCTAGGTACTTCATCGTCGACTCGACGCTGATGTGATCCCCTCCTACCGTTATTTGGGAACCCGACGGTGGCGCGTTCCGAGGACCATGAAAACACATGATCTCGGACTTGTGCAGGGCCACCTCGAGTCCCAACTGCCAGATTCTGGCCACGATTGTTGCAACCCCGTGTGTCGCTAAATCGGCCGCCGCCTGGTGATAGAGCTGGACCCTGTTGAGTCGACAGCTTTTCTTGGAATCACTATTGACAGTAAATTACAATTGGGCCCACACATAGAAAAATTGTCAGAAAGGCTAAGTTCGGCCGCCTATACTGTTAAAAAAAATTGACAGATACCTACAGCCCGAATTGTTTATTTTAGTTACATAGTCTTATGTATCATGGGATTCTTCTCTGGGGAACCTGTGCGGATATTAATACTATCTTTGTTCTACAGAAAAGGGCTGTTCGAGCCATTTACAACCTAGGTCCGAGAGATTCCCTTCGAGAAAAATTTAAAGAAATAAATATTCAGACTGTAGCCTCACAATAATTATATTTTTGAAAACCACAAAAATATATTACATTTTGAGAATTTCATATATTCATAGTTTAAATACCAGGAATAAACACAACCTTGCTGTACATCGCACTCGTCTCCACAGAGTAGGCAACTCGTTCATGGGTATATATATACGCTTTTACAGCAAACTTCCTATCGACATTCCAAACTTACCCATTAATTAAAACCAAACTTTGTAAAAAAAAAAAATGAAATGTATAAAATTTCTGATTATTTAGAAGATAAAAAAGCTTGGGATTGAGCTGCTCGCTCTGCTAAGCCTTGTGATAAAATCATAAAAATTATATTTATATTATTATTATATTTTTCTTTCTCAGTTATAATGTTAAAAGTAGTGATTGTGATATAGTATTGAATAAGGAGAAGCTAGAATTTGTAGATAAAACTGTTTTTCTGGAGATCACGCTCGATTCAAGGCTGCAATCGGGTCCTCATTTAACATCTCTCACAGGACGGCTAAGTTCAGCAGCATATGCTGTAAGAAAAATCCGTCAATTTACTGATATAGATACCGCAAGGCTAGTCTATTTCAGTTACTTTCATAGTATCATGTCCTAAGGTATTTTACTATGGGGACGGGCTGCAGATATCGACTCTATTTTTATTCTGCAGAAAAGAGCCATTAGAGCAATATATTGCCTCCGTAGGCGCGATTCTCTAAGGGAACTGTTTAAAAATATTAACATTATGACGGTACCTTGTCAATATATCTATGAAAACATCATGTACGTCAGGAAAAATCTTAATCTTTTCAGTAAAAGAGGTGAAAGACACAATTATAGTATTAGAAATAGGGACCAATTAGTTCAACCGGGTTTCAGACTGGCTAAAGTAGACTCATCCTTCATGGGGTACTGTTTAAAATGTTACAATAAAATACCTCCCGATATACTACAACTAATTGAAACGAAATTTAAATCTTGTATAAAACGCACACTATGCTGCCAGGCATATTATAAGCTCGGGGATTATATCGCTGACAAAAATGCTTGGCTTAACGCTGGTCCAGCTCCTCAAGGGCGCATAAACTAATTGATTAGCATTTGAAAATATTGTTGGAGCTGCTGAAGATTGCAAAAACTATCTTTGAATTGTATAACTTCAATCTCTTTTTTATTGTATAATTGCATAGCACATGTGTGAGCACAGTGACCATGTACCTTCTATAAAGCTACCATTTAATGGGTACGTCTTTCATTAACTTGATATGCACTGGCGGCTAAGATTATGTCATGCTCACCCAAATGTCTCGCTGGTGGTGGCGTGTGTGTTGGATCGTTGAGTTCCCTTCAAAATGGTTGAGCTAAACGGTGCTGATCCATGCGTCATGTTCGTGAACGGGCGCCATCAGTAGGGACTGGTCATCTCTTATCTGCCACGGCTTATTTTAATTTTTGAATTGTTTTTATCTTTTTATTACGGACGCTTTTTTACGTACACGTCTTTCTACATTGTTCTCACATGTATAATTTCAACATGAACGATGTAAACAATATTTTGTAAGAATTTTTTTTTTTTTTAAGAGTGGCTGTGGAATTTCTTGCCCGTTCTTCTCCATAGGAACCTACGCTTTGGAATGGACAACTAGCTTCATATTTCTGACTGACTGACCCCTTGACAATTCAAAAGTGCCTGTAAATGGTTTAATTGAAATAAATGCTTTGAGTTTGAGTTTTTGAGTTTGTTAGTTTTAGTGATGGTCTGGCAGTTTGAGTAGTTTATGCAACCAAATGTCCTTTCTTTGGTATTATTCGTCGAGTTGAGCTCCTTAAGTTCTGAGTTGAGCACGACGATTACTAACAAATGCTTGCACTGACAGGACAGGTACACTCAAATCTGTGTGGTTCTTTTCTCAAAAGACCATTTCAGACTAATCTACATGGTCCTCATATGGCCTGACCAAGATTATGTCTGTGCTTAGTGCCTGTGACCTCTGAGTTTGTTTCGGCCTTTCTTCTCAGAGTAGTGAGATAGGAAACGCCGAACTCATATAGCTTTTTTTTTTTTTAAGATTACCTGTAATAGTGTTTCCAATATCCTATTTACAGAATAAAATAATTTCATGTTTTCATTTCTTTTCATGTTGGCCTGGTTAGCGATGTCCCGCATTAGTCCATCACGGCCACGACCTTGGTCGCACCGAACAGGTAAACTTTATAACTTAGATGTAGCATAAATTTGAAAATTTGCATTCATTCGTTTCAATTTTACGAATGTATTTGGATATATGACTTCACAAGTTATTGCATTTGCGTAATGATGTTTTTTTTTGCGCAAGCAGTTCAGATGGTGATTGATTTTACGAATTTTGCCAATGCTACATCTTAGTTTTGTCGTACTGTAACACGATACCTCTTATGCTCGGTTCCTATAAACAAAAACGAATCGTTTTGCTCACCAATGGTAGATTTTTTAAGTATTTTCCAACCTTGGCATATAATAGATTCGTAAACTAATTTTGCCTGTGATAGTTACTTTCATATGAGAGGGTCTACTATGAAAAGATATGAGGTCTTTGCTTCATTATTGGTAAAGATACAAGAGTCTTATTTTTAACCAAAAACGGTCTGTAAATGTTATCAATCGGCCATTAGTAAGTCGGTCTGATCATCATATTTTTATTATTTCAGCTGGTCTCGACTACAGATGCAAACTACCTATAAATCCCATGGAAATGGGAGAGTTATACTGCTTGGCGTATTTCCCAAGGTGAGTTTTTGAACATTAATCCATCTTGTGACATCTTTCTAGGCACCATAATAACTTGATTTAGACTTGGCAACACAGGCCTCCGTCCGGTGAAAGGGAGTGGGCCGTAATTCACCACGTAGGCCCAGTGTGCGGGTTGGTAGATGTATTCGAATTTTTGATTCTAGGAGATTCCTCACGATGTTTTCCTTCACCGTTTTGAGAGCAGTGGTGATCTAATAGCTTACACAATGTCAAGCGCCTGTCAAGTTTCGAACCTACGACATTACTGAGCCACCTGCTCTTGCCAGTTCAAGTGCCTGTAATGCTTTCAATTTGAGTTTCTATGAAACTGAAGGCGGCATCGGCCACTGCGACCTACTGCCACACGTTGCTTTATACTATGCTATAGATAGTGTAATACTACGACGCGCCCCACTCCGCTCCGCTCCGTACTAAAAAGTACAGCTAACAGTACAGTAATCGTGAAGTGGGGCGCGTCGTCGTGGATTGCACTATCTGTAAAAATGCGTTACTGGCAAAAATATTAACCGCGCAGGTAACGTGGCAATCCCAGTACCTACCCTAATTACGTAATACATTATCAATCGGAATTTGAATAGTTTGGAAACAAATTGCTAATCCATTGCATCGTATGTTTGAAAAACAAAATCTGCTCAACAACTTAAATAACGCAATGAATGTTGTTGAACAGTCAAAATGAAAATTTGTCGTAATCGTTTACGAAAATGTGTTACGCAATTAGATAGCTGGTTAGCAGTAGGCGGTCAACTGAAGGCCCTTCAGTAAATTTTATATTTATTTTCAGGTATGGCTATGACTCCTCTACAGGCCAATGTGTGAGATTCATCTATGGCGGCTGCAAAGGCAACGCAAATAATTTTTATAACAAAGATCACTGCGAAAAGGCTTGTAAGATCGGTTTCTTCTAAATATTCAAACACTGCATAGTAAAATAATAACATATTGTAAACGGTTTACGGTAGTGCAATATTAAAACTTGTTTTAAAAATGATACAAGCCTATTATTTCAATTAACTAAGTCGGGTCGTGTCGGGCGTGAGACACCCTGTTGGAACCTACTTCCCTTCGATGTATATTATGTTTTAATACAGAGCCATCTAGTTTACGTTTTTAGAAGCTGTATACTATGGTATAGATAGTGTACTACGACGCGCCCCTTATACTAGATGGCTCTGTATTAAAACACAAAAACTTTTGAACTTGAAACCTGAGATCTTGAAACTGGCTTTTTCGGACATAACATACGACTTTTTCGTTACGTAACGATTTCTACCAGTCAATTCCTACCCCAAGTCTTGTCAAAGAACTTCTTTCCAAAATACTAGCTCTCCGATTCGGATCCACCTTAGAACTTTAGCTGTTGTTCCTTCGATGTCACATATTATTTATTAGCTGCCACTTGTGTGTGCTTTCCACAAAATGAACACAAATATTTGCCGACATCTTGACAACAGATATATTAATGGATGAATCATGGAATCAGATATTATTGCCGAGCTGTCCATAATAAATTATGCTCGTGACTATACAGTAGGTACCATCGAAGAAGTTCATATCTATACAACGTAAGGACAATTTCTGCTTGCAGCGTTTGGCCGCTGTTGAACCGGGGCGGTAACAGATGTGGAATTCGTGTTCACGGAATGTTGTTTTCAAACTGCTTAGATATGAAGTTCTTCGATAGTACATGGCCATTAATAATAAGTTAATAATACAGTTACAGATTTTATCTTTGAGCCTGTCGTCTCTGTCTCATACCTGTGTGACAATCTCTTTCAAACGCTCAAAGCGGTAATCTTCACTTTTGAAAACAACGCCACCTATATGTATACATCTTCAAGGACTAGGTTAACAGACTTCAAAAAGGAGGAGGTTTTCAATTCGGATGTTTTAATAGTTTTAAATTCAACCGATAGATGTCACTGTGAGTTGTAAAATTCGTATTTGGCTGCTAATATAATATAAAAAACTGGACAGTAAAATGCTAAACAGAAATACTGGCCTTCAATATTATTCCCTCTGTAGGGCAAAGGCTTTTCATCACCACGCTTGCTCAATATTGGCTATTTAAAACTGTTATTGATCATCTTATGTGATATCTAAGATACTTTTTTAGTATTTACATGACTATCTTAGCTAGTAATTAGAATGTCTAGATTAAAGAATATATAATACAAATTAAAATGCTACAAACCTAAAATGATAATAATATCGATACCCACTATGCAGTCGAACTAATATATTTTTAAGGCTCCAGCAGACAAGCGCGACGCAACAGCACGATGCGACTCTGATAGATCAATTTTCAAGAATTTTTCATAGAAATTGGGATGTCACTAGAGAGAGATGGAAATAGAGTCATGTCGCGCTGTCGAGTCGCGCCATAAGCTTGCTAATAAGTCTAATTATTTATTTACTTTTATTTATTTAGTATTTAATTATCTAGTTTTTATTTATTTATTTATATATTTTTACTAAATTTATTTAGTGAAATTGACGATGATTATAACGAAAATGAGCGCGTAAAATTTCATGAACAGATCTTTGGGCGTATAGTCTGGATGTATTTATCAAAAATAAAATTATTTGATCTATTGAATGAATTATCTATCTGTACGGTTTCTATTTTGCCATTTTCTTACTACATAAGTTATTTATTTACTTCCAAAGACTAGGTAAAATTTGTGTTGAAATATGGAAGTTTCGACGCTCATAACATCTTAACAATTTTTTTTTTTCATTTCTGCGTCCGTATAGGGACAAGAAAAATTTATATATTGCTTAGTTTTGAACGTGCATCGTCAAACAAACGAGTAATCACCTTAATACGTTTGTATGAAAGAATGACCGACTAGCGTACCTACTCTTTTTTTTTTTTTTTTTTTTTTAACTAGGGCATCTCGTAGCTCACCTCTGAGGTGATGACTACTTAACCGGTCAATCCTGCGGCTGCCTTAAGCTACTAACTTAAAGCCTCCAGCCAGGGGCAAAACTATTCTAAATTAAAACTAGGCGAACGCTCGCTAAGGGCACCCCCTGTGGGGTACGGACCTCGGCTTAGGGCGTCGCTGGGGGGAGGACAGCAAGTTGGGACAGGCTGGATCAAAGATGATTCATTATTATTAATCGGGGAATTTAAGACTACATTTCTCAGCAAAACGCGGGCTGGCGCTTCTGCGAGCAAGGGTCGGTGGGGAGTATTATTTACTCGGGCGGGTCGCGATCGCGGAGGACCTCGGCGGCGAGGTCGGAATGCGGGTCGGTGTCTGTGTTTTTTGTGCACTGTACTTGTGGCCCTATTGCTCTCCTGGAGGAGGGTTATGGGGTTGTCTGGGTCGGTAAGGATTTGCCTTGGGCGGCGGGTCTGACTGATTCTACTCGTGACATAATTGGCGGCCTCGACAACCAGAGGGTTGCGGTGTTTGGCGGCGGAAGCGTACCTACTCTTAAGAATCGATTTTTATATAGGTTATGTATGAGGGGTCCCCCCCCACCCCTCATACAATTTCAAGCAGGGTTTATTTTTTAAGAGATGCGTTTTTTTACACTCTTGGCCTATTGCATATTCAAAGACAATCGTATTAATGAGCAAACTCCAGTCGTGCGTCGGAGGCTGTCGGAGCTGACGCACACATTTGTTTGTGTCTGGTTTTACACTCTAAAAAGAAAGAAAGAAAGAAAACTAGCTTTATTTGTCACAGAAACACGTGCATACAAAAAAAACAACAATAGGTACCTATAAACTTGTCAGAATTGTTCGGCAGCTGCACGTCATGACAACATATAATTTATATTTACAGTTGCTATAAGATTGTAGTCTCTTATAGTTGTACCTAATATCCATTCAATTTCCATAGCTATCTAGTGTAGACAGCTGCAATGTTCTTGTTGTTTACCATTGATAACAGCTGGTATTAAGCAGGGCTGTATTAGAATAGAAACTTAGTTATACGGCCCCGTTCACGGCCCCGGGCGACTGCGCGACACGCGCACGCGTCGCCTGTTTCCGTCCGTCGGATGTCGCTCCACTAGTGGCGTCGCGGTGCCTCGTGGCATGCTCTAAACATCTTCTATAATTTGTTTAATCTGTAGTCACTGTCGCAAGACGCGTGTCGATTGTCACACAATAACGGCTGAAATAATTGCTCTCGTTTGATCCCTTGGTGCATCGTTATTACTTAACCTGTAGTTATGTATGATATTTAAGGATTCACTCTATACATAAAACACTTTAGAAACACGATTACTTGCAGTTTCCTCAACAGAAAAAAAAACCAAAGTAATCTCTAAAAAACAACATAAACCCTTAGTACGGCGTAAATACTTCACAGAAGGTCATCAGTTTTTAGGGTTCCGTACCCAAAAGGTGAAACGGGACCCTATTACTAAGACTTCGCTGTCCGTCTGTCACCAGGCTGTATCTCATGAGCCGTGATAGTTAGACAGTTGAAATTTGAGAGTTGTATTTAAGAGTGGAAGGCGGTGGCCGAACTAGTGACACATGGGGTTGCGACACTCATGGATAGAATCTGGCAGTTGGGACTCGAGGTGGCCCTGCACAAGTCCGAGGCCATGTGTTTTCATGGTCCTCGGAACTCGCCACCGTCGGGTTCCCAAATAACGGTAGGAAGGGTTCACACTGGCGTCGAGTCGACGATGAAGTACCTAGGCCTCGTCCTCGACAGCCGGTGGAACTTTGTGGAGCATTTCCAACGTTCAGCTCCCAGACTGGAGCCGGCCGGGGCTGCCTTGAAGCGGCTTCTGCCCAATCTAGCGAGTCCAAACGCCTCCTGCTGGAGGCTCTACGTGGAGGTCGTGCGGTCCATGGCCCTTTACGGGGCACTGGTGTGGGCGCGAGGAGGCGAAACGCCGGGACTTAACTCCAATGCCGCGAGAAATCGCAGAGCACAGCGACAGAGCTCTGGCGGGATCTCATGGCGTCATGGAGAGTCCGATTGTCGCAACCCAGTGCTGGGTACGCCACTATTGCGGCGATAAGTCTCCTATTTGAGAAGTGGCTAGAGAAGCGCCACGGCGTCCTCACCTTCCACCTGACGCAGGTCCTCACCGGACACGGTTGTTTTGGGAGTTTCCTGTTTCGGATAAGGAGAGAGGAAACGCCCGGGTGTCATCACTGCGTGGACCGCCCGGAGGACACGGTGAAGGTTTGCCCAGCTTGGGCAAAGCATTGCCTTGTCCTCGTGGAGGCGATCGGTGGCGGGGATCTCTCGCGTCCGGCCCTAGTCCAGGCCATTGTATAGAGCGAGACGGCATGGGAGGCCGTCACCTCCTGCAAAGCAGTACTGCTTGCGAAGCACTCGCGAAGCGAAGCAGGAGAGGCGCAGGCTTGCGGACGGTGAGCAATGGGTAGCTCGCCGTCCGACAAGGTCCAGGCCAAGGTCGACGGCATTGTGTTCCACGCGCGCCTCATAGAAATGTCAGTGACTGAAGGGGTCCGATGGGACCAATGCCTGCTGGGGCTGCGGAAAAGTTCGAAAGGGATACTGTGGCCCCTGGCAACGTACAGGCAACTGAAGGAACACAGGTGGGTTTCAGTCAGTAATTTCCCATACAAAAGACGTGATTTATTTGCCGTTTTTATAGATAATGGTATGAAACCCTTCGTGCGCGGTTTTTTTAATAACAACAAAACCACATGACGTCTCTACCGACATTTTATATTTTCAAAATGTGTATTTGTTTTAATAATACGACGGAAATACCTAAATTTGCGCGCGGACCGCCGATTCTTAGCCAGAGCTACCACGCTTTCCCACATCCCCGCACGCTATAAACCTCGGTGCGCCATTAATCCCTAAAGGCATCTTAATTATCCCGTTTAACCAAAACACAGCAATGTTGCTTGGAGGCACAAATAGGGCATCATATGCCTAGCCTTTTCCAACTATGTTGAAGTCATCCAGTTTAACCGGATGCAGCTGACATGGTACCAGTATTTCTCATGGAGCAACTGCCTTTCTGACCTCCTCAACCCAGTTACCAGGTAACACGATGCCCCATGGTAAGACCTGCATTGCAATTTAATAATAATACCAGCCTAGAACTGTCTCACTGCAGGGCAAAGGTATCTTCGCTTGCTCAAGACGGGTTGGCGATTTCAGACTTATATTAAAAGTCCAGGTTTCCTCACGATGTTTTTTCTTAACCACTATGTAAAAAAAATAGAATTTCACGGGCAGCTTTTGCCTTAAGTTGGTTCCAGGCACGGACAAACAAAAACAGCTGGACAGATTCTCGCTAACAAGAAACTGTGTCACTCAAGTCGGCACACATTAGTTGGTCAGCCATAAGTCACGCAAATTTCAACACTCGCACATAAATATTTACCCAAACGTACAACGAGCTGGCCGACTTGAGTGACACAGTTTCTTGTTAGCGAGAATCCGTCCGACTTTTTTTATTCGTCCATGGTTTCAGGAATTTTAAAAAGAGTTCTTATACGTAGAATTTAGGCAGCCTTAATACATTCCTGACATTCAAACGATTATTTAATATAAAAAGCAAGAAAATAATGTTTTAGTTCGTATACTTCTAGTTGTACCTAGTGTCTGAAACCTTGTCTTGAAGATAATTACGGTTATTCAAAATGAAACTATTTTGTTTTTTTCTCATTACTTTATTCGTGGCGGTTGTCTACGCAAGTTACTCAGGTAGTATAGGTAAGTTTTTCTGCTTATTTATCAATCGTATGATAATTTCTATCTGGGGTGTTACCACTGTTAAAGTAAAGAAGAAAAAGTTGACATGTGATATGTCAAACGATTTTGAACCTTAATCGGTGCAACTTTTGCTGTCAAGTTGTCTTGACCGCTCTGCAAATGGTTATGGAACGGGCCTAGTATTTGGCTCTGAGTATTTACTTCTGGATTTAAATTTTGATCTCTGGTTTGAACTTTGGTATCAGCACCGCCAAAAACCATGAAAATTACATCCATGACGAAAAATGCACAAAATTTAACGGCTGCATTTTGTTTTCGTTTTCAGATCCTATTTGCCTGCAACCCCCTGTAACAGGACTCTGTCGTGGTTATTTCCCTAGGTAAGCTTCCATTTTTTTGAACTTGAAAACCTTCTTCTACTTTGATGTCTGCCGCAAGCGTGACAGTTGAGCCTGAAGTCCGATCCCCGGGTCAAACTGTAAGGGTGCAACCAGACAAAGCGATCGATTGTCGATGAGCGTCTACTCAAAATATGTCACCACATACCGAAGACATAAAGACGTATAAATATTCAAAGCCTCATACATCATTTCTCTCAAATTATGCTGTCGTCGACTTATTATTTTAAATAAAATAACAATAAAAGAACACCAAATTATTCAATATGCGAAATAAAATGAAGAAAACTTACTTATCAGAATAAGTTGTATTTTTTTTTTGGATCGAAGTTTCTTATTTCTGGTTTTACTCTACACACAGGCGAATGAGAGCTAGACCGGAGAAAGTGTAACATTTTGACTGTCACGACCACGACACTTCTGTTGCGTAACAAAAGTGCAAAAGGGAAAGAGTTCCTTTCGCTTGTTCCAACCGGGTGTGCCACGACACCTCTCGTTTTGTGGTTTACAATTTGAGCATTTACTTTGGCAACTCAAAGTCTGAATGTAGCATAATCAGCCTATAATGTTGTCATTGCTGTGTCACCGGCCTCCTCTTGATGAGAGGGAATGGGCTGTAATCCCCCACGTGGACCCAGTGTGGGGTGGTGGATGTAACATGTCTTCGAATTCTCGGTTGTAGGACATGCCGGTTTCCTCACAATGTTTTCTTTAATTGTTTTGAGAGCAGTCTTCTTCTTTTCGATTGGTTAGTGACTAACCTGGTGTCAGAGTTTTAAACCGCCCATGGGCCTCTGACTTGGCTCCACATGTCTCTCCGGCATGCCGGTTTCCTCACGATGTTTTCCTTCACCGTTTTAGAAGCAAGTGATAACTATACAATACGCACATGAATCCGAAAAGTCAGAGGTGCGTGCCTTTAGAGCAGTGGTGATGGAATAATTTTCCCAAAGTAAAGCGCCTGTTTGGGTTCGAACCTTTATGTAAATTCCGTTTTGTCGAATACATGTGCGATGTTTTTGTTTCAGATATTTTTACAACTGCAGTTCTGAGAGATGTGAAACATTTGTCTATGGTGGATGCGGTGGTAATAAGAACAATTTTATGACTGCGCAAGAGTGTTGTAAAGCTTGTCATGCTGAGTACTGAGGAAATCTATTAGAAAAAATATATCATTGTTGTCAAATTGTTGGTTTTTATTCACCAGTCCTGTACCCTAATTACGTAATACACGATCAATCGGAATTTGAATCGTTTTGAAACCAATTGCTAATCCATTGCTTCATAAGTTCGAAAACAAAATCTGCTCAACAACGTAAATACCACAATGAATGTTGTTGAACTGTCAAAATATAACAAATTTGTCGTAATCGCTTACGAAAATGTGTTGCGTAATTAGACATCTCTACGTCTATTCTGTAATAATCTCACCGTGAAAACTTAGGTGAAGTGAACGTGAAGTGAGCTGTCATTCTACCTGGCTGCTAGGGACTGACAGCTCACTCCGAGCTCACTTCACCTAAGTTTTCACTGTGAGATGGTTACAGAATAGCACTGCTGTTCATGGAACGAAGTTCATTATCGCATTCACTTACTTAGCGAATGAGAACTAGACAGAAAAAAGTTTAACATTTTGACCATCACAACACTTTTGTTACGTAACAAAAGCGAAAGGAACCCAACCGGGTGTCTCACGACACCTTTCAACTGTTTTTCTTTTGACATTGTTTAAACTTCTAAACCATTTTTGTTTATTTCTTCAAACATCAACACAACAACTTCTTTTAAACAATTTCTTCTCTAAATATATTGCATATACTTAAAAAAAATTAGTTTTACCCACCTTACGAATGTTATAATTAATACCGAACACCTGCTAAATGTCTCGAAAAAAACATTAAACATTATGATCACTATAAAGTGCTTAAGTTGTGATTATTACAGAACGAGGAAGACTGACCTACCGTGATACAGTTTTTACTAGTACGGAGGTCAGTGTGAATTACTCTCTAACAACCATGTATCTATGCATGATACGAGATCTTATTATTTTGTTTTTTATTTTTTCTCTTTCTCTATGAATGAATGACTGAATGAAAGGCACCGATCCCAGCGTGGTTTAACCAGACTCGATAAATCGAATGAACCCCATGATTTGCACTAGCCCATGAAGTCTCATGTTTCATGGGGCTACAAAGGCCATTGCATATCAAGGAGTAGACCGGGGGGCGCGGTAATGGTAAGGAAGACGTGCCTTTAGGATAGGAAAGGATTTACGAGCCGTACCGGATGTGCATCCTTGAGTAAGCAATGGAATAGTGGAGAGATGTGTGATTTTTATCTATGGAAGGGCATCTTTTTAAGATGGCTCCGTTGGTTCAGGTTCAGGTCCAGCTTCACCGATGCCTCTACTCTTTGTTGTTTCGAAAGTCTTCCACTGAGGATTTCACTGATATCCGTTTCAGGTTCCTTGTAAACCTCGCTAGCAGTCTGCTTAAGCTTACCTCGGTCTTCAGCCGTGTCCATCCAAAAAAATATTTCCTTGTCGAAGTTAGTCATGTCCTGTTTGAGGTTGCCATTACATGCGTAAACAGGTCAGCCAGCTTTTTGGATTTGGTCTTGTATTACATGTTACAGGTGTGGTTCTCGGCACCTGTGCGCATGTACTAGCACGTTCTTGATGCGTTTAGTTGCGGTTTTTCTGTCTAACGTTATTTTCAGGTTTTGTCTTCTGGCTTGGTTTATTCCTAGCGTGGTTAATCAAGTCCTCCTCGTTGTCTATGTCCAGCTCTGACGCGGTACAACTTCCACCTGTAGCTCACCACTGTTCACCTCAGGTTGACGCGATTGTATTATATTTCTAAATTATGTACACTATTCCGCACAGATAATTAATAAGACAAAACTTCCCACCCGCGTCGCCCGAATTCTTGATTTTATGTTTGTACTATCGCGGGCGCGCACATCTGGACCCCGTACGGACCATTCCTGCTTGCAGCGCTACAGTAACGCTTACCTACGCTCATCAACCAATAGCACTGCAGCATCAGATTATTGCTGAGGCTCTTGTTTTTGTAAATAAAAATATAAAAACACCGTAAAGAACCATCAGAGGTGGTGCGTTTTTTCATTGAAGATGTTTAACAAGACCTTTGTCCGGTGGCAGCTCAAGCACGGACGGGGCCATTTTTTTTTTTTAAGTAATGATTTTCCATGCAATCAGAAAATTATAAAATTTGCGTCCAGAGTCGAGTAGATTTCTTACATTAGCTAACTATTTTGGTATGACCCAGAAAACTTCCATAAAACTTTAAAAGCGTAAAAAGACGCTAACCACCCGTCATATTTGTTTTAAATTAACTCGAGTATAACCCCTTTTCAAGGAATGCACCTAACTATCACCCTGTAGACTCAAACTGATGTTTGATTATATAATACCTAAAAATAATAAATGATAAAAAACGAAGTATGTCGCATTTAACACCATCTACAGTTACGCTATCAATGTCAGATTATACAGCGCATTTACTGAAATACCCCGACAAGCATTCCATAATAGACACAAATAGCGAGAATCACAAAAGTCAAATTTCAAATTGCTATGCGCCCTTTCAAAGCCGACGCGGGCGCACTTCTGGCGCAAAAAAAGGGGGCTGCAATCCAGATGCGGTCATCAAGTGCACGGAGTTCCGTTTTTTATTGGTTAGGTATGCGCGCCCGAAATCGTAAAATCACCATGCAACACTCACAAAACAAAGCTCCGTATAAAAAAAAAAGTTTTTGGAACACTATAAACAGCACAGAATATTATTAAAATTGTCACACACACATTATTCTAAAGTTGGGTACATTATTTAGCCCATAAAACAATTAAACCTGTGTAGGGACAAAATGAACTAGTGACTTAAAATTATGGTCTTGCAGAAGTTCGAGAACATAGTTTTCCACGAAATATAAAGCGATATAACGCCATTATATAGGTATTTAATATGCGCATAATAAATAATAGTAATATGATTTATAACATTAACTTGAAAATAAGAGTTTAATGTGCGCTTGGCACTTCACCACTGCAAATGCACGCTCGCGATGTTGTCCTTTAATCTATCTTAAAAAATACCGATTTTGCAGAGCAAAGCCCTGAAAGATAAAGAAAGATTTCACCAGATTATCTTGGGGTCCTTAAATGCTCTGCAACGCTCGCCTGATGTCCGGAACGCACTTAGGTAGACACCTCACTTTAGCACTATTTTAATGTATTTATTTGGCGATTAGTAAGGTCACAGCATTATTAACTCGTTAGGTATTTCTAGAATAGCTACGAATTCCGATATTAGTAGACTAGATTTGGAAGCGGCACGGTCTAGTGCGTCAGACAATATAAAGAGACTGGCTCAGTCTGATTTCATTCGCTTTAACCGGGGTAAGGCTAAAATAAAACCCTTTTCTATTGGAGACTTTGTTTTCGTAAAAATTGAAGAAAGGCACCAAACTAAGTTAGACCCAAAGTATAAGGGCCCCTACAAAAAAGTGTCTTAGAAAACGATAGGTACGAATTGAAACTTGTTAACGGGTCTAATCGAACGTACAAGGTCACCCATGAGAACTTACGCGAAGTACCCCGCGGTCCATCAGGTTTTATAGAAGTAGCCGAAAGTTATAATGATGATAACGTGACGGCGGATGCTAGCCAGAGTGATACAACATCACTCATCATGAAATAAAGTTCATCATCAGATTTACCCGAGTCAATAAGTGTTGTAACTGATGCCATTGTACACCACGACGACCGTAATTAATTGAAAAAAAAAAAAAACAAGAAAAGAAAAGAGAGTAACAACAAAAAAAAATGTAGAGAGTAAAAAATGTAGGAAAGAGTCATTGAAGGGAAAATCCGGTCCAATGACTCGGCTAAAGGGGTTGCGATCCGGCCTAGCCCTCCGACTATTAAGGATTGCAATCTGGTCTAGCATGTTTGGCTATAGGGACTGATGTCCGGTCTAGCATTCGCTAAAGGGATATTTATCCGGCCTAGCACAGTCGTCTCCAGTTTTAATACTGACGAAATAACGTAGTAGTTGTGGTTAAATATCTGAAGGGTCTAAGTTGACCGGACCAAGAAACAAGCCTTGTAGAGTCATAGCTGACTGGACCAAGTGGTTAAATATCTTAAGGGTCTAAGTAGACCGGACCAGAAACATAACAGGATGACCAATCGGTACTTAATCAGTTTTTCATGTTCTAGATGTGTCATTGTGGGCTAAGCGTACGAGGACGTCCGCACGTCAGCATGGCCGTGTCGGCGTCACATTGTAAACAACACGTGCATCGGGCTACGCGGTAGCACTATGGCGCCGTAGCGCGCTACGACATTCTTCCACCTCCTCGCAGCTGGGCGGAGTTAGTGATCGCTACGTCGTAGCGCGCTACTTCGTTGCCCCACTTACATTAAATGGCATTCTGCCTTCAGGCGTTGCCCGGTGCACAGGTTGTATTGCTCTCAATTATTGTTACTCTGCCTCTCTGTACACAATAATTCAACTCAATAATTCAACTGGGTGTCATGGCTATTTGTGTCTTGAAACTGATTAAGTGTAGTTTCGTGTAAAATTAATTGATTAAATAATTTATGAGAAATTCAAATTTTTTACTATTTAAAGAACCTCTTTTATTTTACAATATATCTGATCCTGTGCCTTCACATACATAACATCACACATTGTTTCTCCGAAGGGTTGGGTGAGGTGTACCTGTAACAGGTACACCCACATTTCGCCAGTTATGTTTAAGTCCCATGTAATAGGGCACGAGTCTATTGCCATCAACCGGGCACTACTGAGAAATTACAGATGGAAAAACCTAATAAAATTATGCCCAACCCGGGAACCGAACCCAGGACCTCATACTCAGCAGTAGCGCTTGCGACCCCTAGACCAACGAGACATAATCAATGACACTTACTTTAAGTAAATACCTTTAGATAGTGTCATTGTAATAATCAATTATGTTGTTTACAAAAAAAATTAAAAAAAAAACGATTCTTAAATATTTCATAATAAGTTATTTATTTGTACCTCTATAGTTCATAATTAAAACACTTTATTAAATTATTCATGCTTATGTCCTGTTTTTTAGTTTTCCAATGCTGTAGTTTACATGTTTTTTTAATAGGTATTTTAATTATTTGAGATGTATGATCCGAAAGTACCAGGTCTACAACTTCAGCCTCGCAGTCTTTCCCATAGTTGTGTGCAAAATTATCAATACAGGTGTGACTACTTAACCTTGTGGGAGTATAAAGAGATAATTTTAGATTACAGTTCACAAGAAAAAATTCTAAGTCTAATGTGGCCTTGTTTCTTTTTAAAACATCAACATTAAAATCTCCACATAAGACAACTTTTTTATTTGATGACCGACAAACTTTTGTTAAAATATAATCCAATTTTTCATAAAATATTTCGTAATTAGGCTTAGGAATTCTGTATATACAAATCACAATTATTTTATAAGCTATTATTTCCACAGCGCAGCATTCAAAAATCCCCGAAACTGATTGTTTCGATATGTCCGGTACTTCTTTAAACTGCAATCCTACTCTAACAAAAATGCACGCTCCTCCTCTCTTTGCATTTCTAGAGAAGAAAGCAGCTGGACAAAAAATTGGAATGTATAATAAATCCTCATAACCAGTTTGTATGAAGTGCTCTGTAATACAAATAACGTCTATAATTGTTCCTCTGTCAGATAATTCCACTAGTTTTACAGTCAGACTGTCTAATTTATTCATCAGTCCAGCTATATTCTGATGTAGAATGGTAAGGTATTTAAAGAAAAAACTGAGAATTTACTTGTTGTGAATCTGTAGATAAACTATTTTTATTTTGCGGTAGGCAGTTAACTTTTAAGTACGTAGTAGTTAGGTCGCTTAGGCCAAGTATAAGGTCTCGCAAATCTGATACAACAGTCTCTAAGATTTATTTAAGATTCCATATTTTTATTATAGGTTTCGTATTCATAGGGTAGATTAAGATTTGAGTCTAGTAAGTATGCATAATTACATGTATTTATATCTAAATAAAGAAGGTTATTAAACGTTTCTATATGGCTGTTAAACATTATGTTGGAATCTGTCATATATTTAAAGGTGGGTAAACAAATTACAAAGTTTGTGTTATTCAAAGGTAACAATTTTTCCCTCACAAACATGACAAGTTCCAAATAGTTATTCGTTTTGCGAAAGTCTTCCTCGCCAATATAGATAACACAATAGTCCGAATGCGTAAAGTTTTGTACTTTTCTTTCAATTTTGTCAAGTATTTGCCACAATCCACATGTAGGTTTACGGTAGTGACATATTTCAAAGTTACACAGATCAGTTCTTTCTGCAATTGTATACAGTCTGTTTGACGTTTCGCTGCTTATTAGGCATATTTTGTGTTTCGAAGGATGCTCATGCTCTACAGCTGTTCTGGTTTGTATGTTTTTATTTTTGTTAGATGGGCTTGCGCTGCTCCTGACGTTTTTAGTTGTATTATGAGTGTTCGTCGGTAAAGAGTCGTGTTTTTCAATTTTCTGGGTGGTCTGAGTTTGTTTTCTCTTCGTGTTTTTTTTAGGAGTCACTATGAGTCCTATTACATTTTTTTTTTACGGAAATTGATGATTTGATGACATGATTTTTGACCATGTAATTTTCAGCAGCAGTAAGATATTTTAATAATTTGATTATAATAACTATAGTGCCATTCTTTTTCTTGTAAGTTGGAGTTACACATTATTTTCGTGTAATTTGCTGAATTGGCGCGGAATATATAGTACTTTAATTTAATTTATTGTAATTTTGTCTTATTATATTGAGAAACAAAAACTAATGAAACGTATTCACTGTAGATCGAAGTTTTATATCATGTTAGTTTATTTGATTTAATTGTGTTTATTTGGAATATAATTGACATGAAAATCAAGACATTTATTGGTTTTCTTTACGAATTTTCCCTGAAAACACAAGGAATTTAAAGAAATTCTAGAACATTCCAATAAACAAGTAAAACATTCAAAGTATCTTTTAGTAATTTTAACATTTATAAGAATTGAATGTAACGATGTGAATTTGAGCGTCAAAGTTCCATCGCCAACGGTTTTTCTTGCAAACTGTGTTCGTAAAATATTTATAGTAAATTACACGAAAAGAAAAATGAAAATGTGTAACTCCAACTTACAATAAAAAGAATGGCACTATCGTTATTCATAATCAGATAATTCAAATATCTTACTGCTGCTGAAAATTACAACGTCAAAAATCATGAATTTGCGTCAAAAATGTAATAGGACTCTTAATGCAGTCTTAGCTTTATGCTTTCCTGGACTGTTGACAATTTTTTCGTAGATGTCATTCTTTTTATTAAATTCTTCATTTAATTTCTTTAGTTGGCTGTTTTCTAATGACAATATCTCGTATTTCGTTATGAGCAGTAGTAAGTTGTGATGTTAATCTGGCAGGGTGCGCCAAAGTTCACCTAAATTTTCAACTCCGATAATTGGAAATCCGAAAATGTTCTTCCTAACATTTTTTATCCTAACAATCACAATTCCTAACTACTCTGTCTCTAATGTTCATAATTCCGAAGCATTAAACTTCATAATGTCAGTAGCAATAAACATCTATTATACTTTTATTTGTTTTCCTATATTTTCTCAACATAACCATCTTTTACACTATTATTCAAAGTCATATATTTTTGTTTAGATTTCTTTTTATTCATAATAATCAGTATTATATACATTAATTTTGCGTAACTTTATTGTCACATAACATACAATAAGAATTATAATAATAGTACCATGGTACAAGTAGTTAAATACATGATTTCATATACACTTTTCAATTAAATTAGTTTAATATTAGCGGCTATAGCTTTCAAATAATCACTTTTATTGGTGTATTTTTGGAAGCCAGAGTCACGCTCCAGTCATTCAGTCAAGTTCCAGAAACGAATCGGTCTTATTCATAATTATTGGTTTAGGTTAGGTTAGAACTGTGACCACAACGCACGAGCCGAGCGAGCGAAGCGAGCGTGCCGCGGCAGCGGCCGGCGAAGTGCCAGAACCGAATCAGTCCTATAGTTATTGGTTTAGGTACGGTTAAAACTGCGGTATAAACTCCCAGCTTGGTAAATGTTTCTTTCTGACTATGAGTGAAAATATTATGGTAATTATGTTTAGGGATAAAAGCGTTATGATAAAAAACAGTAGGAGTTTAAATATATTTACATTAATGATATTATTAATTACAATTTTCGGAAACATGAGTGTTATGAACATCGCCGGTAGCACTACAAAAAGTATGAATGAAACTTTAGGATGAAAATTTTTAGGAAGAGTGATCATTCGGATTACAAATCGTTAGGAAGAACAATTTCGGGTAAAGAACTTTAATTGAGCCAATATGGACCCAATCTGGCAACCTCATCATTTAATATTTTTAATTGCGGTTTTCATAAACCTAGATCAGGCAAGTCTACTTTACATCTAGAATTAATTTCTCCTCAATTGCAATTAATGTAAATCATTATCTTACTTTATACTTGAATAAAATAAAAAAAAAATTATTTAGTTAATTTACTTGTATAATTATATTCTTTTCAATATTTTTTTTTTTTTTTTAATTGAGGATAGAAGCGAATCGCGAATGTTTCTCAGTAAAAGGTTAAACTTCGCTTATTATCAATGTAAGGTCAGGTCAGCTGATATGTGTTGACCTCAGCGATATTAGCTACAGGGCCGTATTTGTTGCATAATAAAATTGAGCCCCAACTGATTATCTAGTTGGAAAAGAATACATACATCTAGTTTTAATGAGCTGAATTATATAAAAATAGTCTTGTACCTACCTACCCGAGGGGCTCGTGGCTAAATGATAACAGCCACACGGGTCGATCTTCAAGGTTAAGCAACGCTTGCTGAGGTCGCTTCGTGGATGGGTGACCATTCATTACATATTGAGACCTCTCCGTGCGTCGGATAGCACACTAAGCCGTTAGCCCCTGCTGTCATTTGTAGATATTTGACAGTCGTTACAGATAGTCAAAAGCCCTAAAGTCTGACAACCAGTCTTATCAAGGGGAGTAGCAGCAGCAGTACTACTTACCTACCTACTACGTAGGCTAGGTAGTATTGCTATACAGCAGTACTACCTACCCTACGTAACTTGTACAAGTCGTGCCATTAAAGATGAGACTTGACACACCACGTGGTTTGACTTGCGTAGTAGACGATTTATGGCGGGAGTCGCGGTCAAGTCTCATCTTTAATGGCGCGACTCCTATCTGTTTTGGACCAAAGTATAATTAGTAACCCTAACTGAATCTACATATACTAATAATAAAAGCTGAAGAGCTTCTTTTTTGGTTTAAACTTGTTTATCTATGGCACTACCCGTCGGATTCAAAGAAATCTTTTTGCATTTGGTAGCACAATTCTGGAGAAAGTTTTATTTATTTATTTATTTTATTATTAATCTACACACAGAAAAAACGATACAGATAAGACATAATCATAATTATGAGTACAAAGGTACTGCTCATTTCTTAAGAAATTTCTTCCAGCAGACTTGCGACAGGAGAAATGAGAAAGAAATGTAGACAAGAAGAGAAAAAAATATATAAATATTCCGCCGACACATATAGACCGCCGGTAGCTTGGACCCTGTTCCCGATATCGGTGGGCTACAATGTATTATATTTTAAATGTTTTTATATATCTTCTAATATTTAAAAATATATTTTATAAGTATTCAAATGAAATAAAGGTGAACATAATAATAACTGAATACATCCCTGCTTTTAAAACAATTGCCAGATATATATGTAATATCAATATAATCAGCGCAAACATTGTTTCGAAGTGAACGAGTCAACTGTAAATAATTACAATGAAATTATTTTATATTCTTGTTATAGTGTTTGTGGCTCTTGCCCTATGTGAAGCTAGGGGTAAGTTTTAAAACCATTTTAACTTGTGTTTGACACAGGAAAGGAACATTCAAACGAGTGCAAGCTTTCTTCACGTTTCCGAATAAGCTGCAGTTTGGTTATTTGGCAGATCATGTTACACAAAGTTCTGTTCAATTGCAAATTAATGGGGTAGATATTGAGTATACATATATTGTTAAATAGCATAATCTGCCTAGCCTTTTCCCAAATATATTGGGGTCAGCTTCCAATCTAACCGGATGCAGATGTATAGCAGTATTATACATGGCGCAACTGGCTATCTGACCACCACAACCCAGTAACTGGGTAACACGATACCCAGTCGTGATTTGTGATTGCGGTGGTTGGTGGCGATTGTAGCGAGGCCCAACATGACTGATCTCAAACTATAATGTAATATAATACCTAACTTGCATGCTCTGTATGTGTACTCATGTTTCCACAAATAAATAATCTTGAATCATACATAGTTGGGAAAAGGCTAGGCAGATTGATTGTTCACGACAATTTATTTATTTATTTATTTTATTATTTATGTACACACATAAAAATAGATACAGATAAGACATAATCATAATTATGAGTACAAAGGTACTGCTTATTTCTTAAGAAATTTCTTCCAGCAGACCTGCGACAGGAGAAATGAGAAAGAAATGTAGACAATAGTGTGTGAGAACAAGAAGAGAAAAAAATTATAAATATGCGAAGTCTTAAACTAAAATATTGAAATAAACCTACACGTATAACGTAATAAATTAACATATACTTAAATAAATACATAGAGCTTAAATATATAAACATACATACTATAGGTATATAAATACTCACGGTTGAGAGGAAAGGTAATGCTCTTTTACTCGATATTTGAAATGTGAAACAGTTTTTAAGTCACGAATGCTAGGCGGTAGTGAGTTCCACAACCTTACTGCATGGACAGAGAAAGAATAGGAATAGTAGCTTGTTTTATGAGGATGAGATTTAAGGAGGGATCTAAGGTGTGATCGACACGGTGCGTCGCTAGCCCTAGCATAAGAAAAACGCTCACGCAGGTAGGAAGGATAAGACGGGTTGTGTAAGACGTTAAAGAGGAGACATAAGATCCGAGTGTTCCTGCGAAGGCGGATTGGGAGCCACTTGAGTTCCTTGCGAAGATGGGAAACATGGTCATATTTTCTAAGTCCGAAAACAAAGCGAATGCACAAGTTTTGCAAGCGCTCAAGCTTGTTTAATAGCTCCTCAGTAGCATCCAGGTAGCAGGAGTCGGCATAATCTATGATCGGCTGAATAAGTGTTTGTGCCAAAGAAATTTTAGTCTTCAGGGGCAGGAGACTTTGGAGGCCTTTCAACGAATGAAAGGAGAAATGTACCTTTCGACTGACCTCATTGACCTGAGCACGCCACGAAAGATTGGAATCAATAATGACCCCTAAATCTTTGGCGGTTTCGGTATAGTCAATGTGAACACCATCGAGATGTAAAGGCATCAGAGATGCAACATCAACCGCATTGCGAACGAATCTGCTGCCTATAATCATAGCCTGGGATTTACTTGGATTAATTTGCAAACCAAACGACTTAGCCCAAACGCTGATGGAAGCCAGGTCATGGTTCATAGCAGCAATAGTTGAACCCGCGTCAGCTACAGTGAAATGTCGGTAGAGCTGCAAGTCATCTGCGTAGAGATGATAACTAGAGGAGATTACTCTGGTAACAAAGTTGATTTATTAAAATAAACACTTGTATATAAAATTATATCCTTGTTTTCAGATCCTAAATGCCTACAACCTAGAGATCCAGGGATATGCTATGGATACCAACCTATGTATGTATTATCTATCTATACAATGCGTAATATGAAAGTTGTTTGTTCAAAATCGTTTACTGAATCGATTTCTGTCATTTTTACACGACTGCCCAAAAAGGAGTGTAATGTATTCAGGGTTGATTGATGTATACCATGTATGTATGTATGTGAGTTTATTTATTCCACCATAAGTTTTAAGCTTTGCTTTAAGCAGATTTGGATATAAAGGGTATCGTTAGAATCCTTTCATCATCCCGAGTGACACTGGCAATATTTTTTTTTGTTGGAAAAATTCAAGGTGGCGGCATTATGGCTCCATTTTGAAAAGTGAAAAAAAAAAACTTCAATTATTACAATATGGGTTTCAAATTGAAGTTCTTGATGAGCTCATTTCAAATATTAATAATTAAATATTAATATTAAATATTAATATTAAATATTAATATTAAATATTAATATTTATAATTTATGGGCACCATTTTTTCTTAGATACGGTGTACGTTCAAAACAAACATTTCATCTTTGGCTGTGCAATCGATTTAATCAGACTTTACTAGTAAGACTGAGAATGTCTAAATGAGTGAATGGTTTCGTAGATGATTGCGTTTTAGAATTATTTCATCATCACACCGTCTTAAAGCCACCTAGCATGAATAAAGCTTGTCACTAAAATGTACAAAACTAAAATAAATAATTTAAAAAAAATTAGAACACGACTGCCCTGTCGACCTCTAAGATTAAAAAGTGTTCCACAGAATGACGGCACGGTTGGCGCAGTGGTTAAAGTAATTGACTGCTGCACTGCGTGTTGCGGGTTCGATTCCCGCACGGAACAAATATTTGTATGACCTACAAGTAGTTGTTCCGGGTCTGGCTGTTTGTGTATGTGAGTTTAAATGTTTGTAAACGCACCCACGATACAGGAGAAATTCCTAGTGTGGGGCAACATTAAAAAAAAAAAAAAAAAAATGGTTTGGTAATGGTTTAGTCAGGGAATACAACTTGTTTTTTACTTTTTAGTTCGTTTTTTGGCAGGGCAGTCGTGTTTTAAATTTTTTAAATTACTTATTTTTGTCAAAAAAAAAATTAAAACTAAGTACAAATCGTGCCATTAAAGTTGAGACTTGACGCACCACGTGGTTTGACTAGGGCAGGAGACGACGCCGGGCGTCATCGGGGCGGGGGGCGCGGTCAAGTCTCAACTTTAATGGCACGATTTGTACGTAATTACACGTGTGCGACTGTGCGTGCGTAGATTTTTAATGTGATCACAATTTTCTTCTACAATAAGTTTAACTAGGGTTACGCATAAAACGCAAATAAAAAAACGCGCATAAATATAAACTCAAAATGCAAAATTCCGCTTTTATTCGTCGAACAAAAAAAAATCTAAATTTAAAATCACGTACCTGTTTACTGGCGTAACCATTATAAGCCCTAACAATTAATAGTTTTTCTTTGTTGTTAACAGCTAACATTGTGGTAGTTTCTATATTTTCTTGCGAGCCTGGTCGTCAACATCGGTCATTTATGACCATATTGTAGATACTCAAATATCTTTCACCGTCTACACTGTTAAATGGGCTATGGAGGCTTTGTTTAGCTGCATTTGCAAATCTAGGGTAGCTACATTTTGTTGCTTCTAAAATCTCTATGACGTCGACAGGACTTTCTTGCTTTACAACATTTATTTTAGTAGCTGCCTATGGAACTGAGCGTATTAATCTAAGATTTCATCCTGTGGTATCTCATAGAAGAATATAGAGGGGGTAATAAAGGTCAAAATAAAGTCATACAAACGCGGGCGGAGGCCACGCGCGCGAGATTCGCTTCTATAGTTACCTACGTCACTTTATGCTGGGAGGCCATTTTGGCCACGCACAGGTCGTTAATATTTTATTAGTTTATACATGCTCGTTTTTTAAATTTAATTTTGTATTACTACTGTTTGTATTTCCTGTGCGTGTCTCGTGAAAAACCCAATATCACTTTGCCCGACCTGGGAATTGAACCCAGGAGCTTATGCTCAGCAGCAGCGCTTGACCAACGAGGCAGTCCTACCTCTCACCTTCCTACCTACTAATTCCTACCTTATATTAGACATACTGATATTTGATTATTTTTTCAGGTTCACGTTCGATAATGCAGCTGAAAAGTGTGTGAGTTTCATCTATGGAGGTTGCTTGGGTAACGATAACCGTTTTGCCACCTTAGAAGCCTGTCAAGCGGCTTGTTAAGATTTAATTAAATTTTATTATTTCTAAATGTAGTTTTATTTCTCAATACGTCAAGCGTTAATATTATGAGAGATCTAGCGTTAGAAAGAGACGCAGGTATATGAGTGACAGAAACGACGCTCTTTTATCTATACTTCAGTATCTACACAAATATAAAATTAAAGTGTACGTTTGTATTGTCAAAAAGCTTTTGCACTAAATGCATCTGAAAGATTAAACGGTACTTATAACAAAAAAATATTTTTTAAATGTTTTCTGTCTGTCTGTTACGGCTAATCTCCGAAACGGCTAGACCGATTGCACAGGTCATCAAAACTGTCACCCCGGTAGCACACCTCCGCCGCGAAACCATAGCAGCGAAACCGCAGTAGTTCAATTCAATAGACTTGCGGCCTTTTCCACTACTCGCATCCGATTCGAGTAGCGGAACATGACGCGAATTGAACTACTGTGGTTTCACTGCTATGGTTTCGCGGCGGAGAAGTTACCGGTGTGAATGAGTTAGTGTATTGGATACGCAGAACATTGTAAGCCTTTCGGGTACTTATGTGAACCACAGGGCTGTCAAGTACAGCGCTGTGCAGTAAGTATTCCTTAGCATTATGTGAACAACAGGGCTGTCAAGTACAGCGCTGTGCAGTATGCCTTAGCATTATGTGAACAACAGGGCTGTCAAGTGCAGCGCTGTGCTGTATTTCTTTGCATTATGTGAACAACAGGGCTGTCAAGTACAGCGCTGTGCAGTATGACTTAGCATTATGTGAACAACAGGGCTGTCAAGTGCAGCGCTGTGCAGTATGACTTAGCATTATGTGAACAACAGGGCTGTCAAGTACAGCGCTATGCAGTATTCCTTAGCATTATCAGCCAGCCTGTAATGTTCCTACTACTGGTACACAGGCCTCCTCTCATCGAGAGGGATTGGGTTGTAATACCACGCGGGCCAAAGGCGTATTCGAATTTTTGGCTCTAGGACATGCCGTTTTCCTCACGATGTTTTCCTTCACCATTTTCAGAACAGTGGTGATGAAATTATTTACACAAAGTAAAGCGGCTGCCTGGGTTCGAACCCACGACAAACACCTCGTAAGTTGTGACCGTTTTTTTTATTTTTTTTATTCACAACCGGCAAGCTCTTGGCCTGAATCTCACCTGGGGCCCAAGTCTGCTATTTTTATAAATTCGTCATTCCAACACGATCCCATTGTCATTTTGCTAAAAGTTCGTATTCTGCTAAATTCATAATAGTCGATCATTGGTTGATCATTGTATTCCACAAACACGATACTCGTAACGAATTAAAAGCAATGACTGCACAATGACGTTCTAATGGTAGGTCACTGATCAAAAGAACTGTCAAAATTTTAACAGATTACCGCCTAAGTCAGTCATTCATTTGTCATTATGTACGAGATTACCAATAGATCCCATTTCTTTCAATGGAGTGTCAGTGGCTGACCATTAGAAAGTCATAATGACGCCAATATATTAGTAGGTTACCAAACTTGTCAAAATCAACATTTATGAAATCAATGATAGACCATTCTGACAATATAGTAATAGCAGACTTGAGGCCCTGATGGAATCCTCAACCACAGAGGAACTGGCTATCTTACCTCTAACTGCCGAAACACAACAATGCTGTTAACATTGTTGGTATGGGGACAGACTTAGATAAGATGGTGATAGCTAGCCAGGCGGATTTAGGACAAGCCGAGCAGAAAATTTTACCCCACTGGGAATCAAACCCGGGACTACTGTGTCTGAGCCAGGTAGTCTAGCCACTAGACCACAGAAGCCGTGAAGATAGAGGGACCAAGTCTTGTATTTCAAATCAGCTTACATAAAAGATTAATATTGTAAAAACTATTTGCTTCCTATGCAATAGTTTTACCTACCTCAATGTATACAATTTATATAATTTAACAAAATCCTCTATTTTGACGTCAAAAAGGATCCCGGGACCAAATGGATACGCTGGTTGGAGAATCATCCTATCAAATATCCACTGAGCCTTATTCTCGGCCTCTCTCATCCATCAAATGGCCAAGGATAATAAATAATATTTATGGAGTTCACTCGTCGTAGCATCGAACTACGCCGTAGCAGCCTACGAACTAGGGGAAGGCTATGAGAGAATTCGTATTGAGAACAGCGCTGTCTATCCATCTTCAAGGAAATCATTTGCAAGAGGAATCAAATTCAAATTAATTTATTTGCAAATATGGGTAAATAATGTGCAGATGTTTTACATTCATGTAATAGGGTAAATCACAGTCTTAGTATCACCATATTTTACCTTTCGGCATGCAAAGTACGTAAAAAGAAAACACAAAATAAATAAAAACTAAACAGAACAAAATTAAGAATGAGATCAGTCTAACTAGTAATAAAAACCTATAGTTTATCCAGGAAATATTCAGATACACTGTAATATGCTTTATTTATCAAAAATCTTTTTAGTTGTTTTTTTTTAACTTATCAGGCCATGATGCCGCCATTAAATATTTAGGTAGGTGATTATATTATACACTTTTAAATAACAGTATAATCTGCATGGCTCCCCCATGCAGAATATACTGTTATTTAAAAGAGTTGTTTTATTATTACGACAACAAATGTTATTAATGTGTCGTCTGTTTTTATATTTTTCAAAGGAAATAATGTTTGATCTTACAAAAAGAATAATTTCATAAATGTATATGCATGGAAGTGTCAGTATTTTGAGATTTTTAAAATATTCTTTGCAACTATCTGTTAGTCTAAGTTTACATTTTGATCGGACACATCTTTTCTGAGCCTTAAAAGCATCATCTTTATATACAGAATGTCCCCAGAACATTATTCCATACCTTATTATGGATCCCACAAAGCCATGGTATGCAGACAGTACAGTCTGCCAGACAGTACGGTATGTCAAAAATGTTGTAGTTTCTACGTGAATGACTTTTTTATTTGAATACGAGTATTTAGTGTTAATGTCACTAAATTGAGCAACTCTATTGCGAAATATGATTATGTTTGTTATATCGAAATTTAACTTTAAATTGTTAAATTTAGTCCATTCCATAATTTTATCGATGGCGTCATTAATATCCTTTTCAAGTGTCATTCTGTCTTTACCGTTAAATAAAATGGTACAATCATCAGCAAAAAGAAATGTTGGTTGTTTTATAATTTTTGGTAAATCGTTGATGTAAATAATAAATAGCAATGGTCCCAATACACTTCCTTGTGGAACTCCTAAGTTCACATACCTGTTAACGGATGTAAAATGAACCTCTTTGATGATTTTTGGGCATATTCGAGTGATTTGGGTAAACTGCTTCCTATTGCTAAGATATGATTCAATAAGTTTAAGAACATTACCACGAACTCCATACATAGCTAACTTCTCCAAAAGTATTTTATGATTAACACAATCAAATGCTTTGCTGAGATCCATGTAGAGTGCACAGACTGGAGTTTTTTTTATCAATAAATCATTACTTTCTGGAGGAAGTTATAAACTGCTGTGTTTATGGTTTTATTTTTACGGAATCCAGTTTGCTCCACAGCTAGATGTTGCGATTTAAAAAAAAAAATGCATTTTTATTAGATTGTGGAAAAGATTGTTATATTAATCACGTTATCAGTTTAGTTTATAAATTAGTAGTAGAAACATATTTCGTAAGAACATACAAAAAGAGAAACAGTATGTGGGATACGAAATAATTTCTACTTATTTATAATATCTTATTTCTAATATTGACCCAGTTCTATTGTGATGTGATTGTTCATTGAATATGAGAGTAAATATTCATATTTTAACCTGTTTTATTGTCACTTTATTAGTATAAAATATAATTTGAGATGGAATAATGATCACTTATTAAAACACTGTAGATTAGTCCACTGCGTTAGTTTAGTTCGGATAACACTTTCACGTCATTATTACACTATATAGTTCATGTCAATAGTAACATCACTAAAGAATAACTGAAATATTTTTAAGAATTAAAATAAAATACAATAAGCGAAGCGTAATGTTTACGTTTGTAGTCTTGATTGTGTTTAGTTTTGAAATAGTTTTTCATTCTATCGATAGATGTTGCTCACGTGTGTTTTAAAATTCGGGGCTGGACAAAAAATGCTAAACCATAAAACTAGCCAGCGAGTCGGACCACGCAGAATGAAGGGTAAGGGTAATAAATTATCCCAGGAAAAAACTTAACATTGTAGTTGAAAACAAGTTCTGCCATACATTCTAACTCTAAATGATGGTTTGTAAGCACAATTATTATTATTATTATTCATTTATTTCGGACAGAATCCATACAGTGTGTTAGTAACAATTTTCTTATGATCTATGTTAGTAGGTAAATAATCTAATAAAATATCTTTTTACAATTTCCCTGTAACTATTCCCACCCAGTGTGCCTGTATGGGACAGTCATGTCGGGATGCAATCATTTGCAAAATGGTGTTGGTGCTACCGCGCAGTCTGTGAAACAATGACGCCACTTTCTTACGCACTACAGCGTGGAAACCGTCAACGCGCGCATTTGCGAACATTTGCGACGCACTACAATGCCGCGGCAACCCCAACAATATTGAAAGGGTTTACTAATGTTTGCCATAATTTAAAAAGCAATAATTTTATATACCATACTTGTATTTGCCATAATTTAATTAGAAATAACGCTTCAGTTGCCATAATCGTTAAATTACATAAAATATTTTCACTAATTTCACTGGTCAAAATCGATCGAGTGTCATCATAATTTTAATCCATATTTTTCATTTTCAATAATGTCGTTTTTAACATTTTTATAATAATCATTTGAATTATATTGATTAATATATGATTTTACGATGCAGATTTTTAAACACAAGTAAACCTAATGTATTATGCATGCTTTCTTTGCAAAAGAGTAAATCTAGTGTTGTGTGGTCACAGTTCTAACCTAACCTAACCGTTTCAAATTTGACAAACTGTGTATTGTCTAATAATTGTTTGCTGTAATAAATCATTTGATTACAGGACAAATGCCTTAATAAGAACAGGTGTGACAACAGCAAATTCTGTCAAGTATCATGTCGAACCACTTTAATGCGTAAGAGCGTTTCTTGCATGGCCCCAACTATTTACAATAAATTACCGAGTTGTTGGAAATCTTTAAATACAGCACAATTTAAAAGTAGACTACGGAATTTTTTGATAGGTAAAACGTACTAACTATAGAACGTTTTATCTATCAAAAAATTCCGTTACACTGGTAACTGAGTTCTTATCGGAAAAAAATATTTGTTAATTAGTCACATCTCGATTTTTGAAATTTTTGATGTATGTCAATTTTTTATTTTTGGCATTTTGATTTTTGATATTTTGATCTTTGACATTTTGATTTCTGACATTTTGATTTTGGTTAATAATAATAATAATAGTAATAGAACTCTATGGCGTCTGTCAATGTCACTAGGTACGAAAAAAATTTGCTCAACATTTTTTTGCATAATTATGACAATTTCATAGCCCAAATTCAAATAAAATATATTTTAAACAAAAATACCAGATAACCAGATGTAAATATGAAAAACCAAAAAAAAACGGACAATAAAAATATACCAAAAATATACAATATTATACAATGTGAGTACCTATGTAAATAATGCAGACCAGAGCCAGAGCACGACAACAGGCACACCCACCATCTCCGGGCTTGTCGCTCAGCTCCGCCTCGCAGCCCGTATGCGCCTCAACCGAGAGCGCCGTGTCACCGGTCGCTGCAGTTGCGTCGAGCTCGAGCGACGAGTTTTTCTCCCCACCGTCGTCACCAACACCACCACAACGGCGAGGAAGAGGACGGCCACCAGCGGGCTTGGGACTTCGAGGCCAACAGGCCTCGAACAGGGTGCCCGCTGCCGGTGGAAATGTGTCGCGCATGCGATGGACCCAGTCCATTAATGAAAATGTGATGCGCGCATATTATGGGGCTACTGAGGGAGGAATTAACCTTACAGCGTACCGAGGTCGGATGCTCTCTCTGTTTCAGGTGCTTGAACCTGCCGTCAATGTCTCGGCCCAACGATTGTCGGATCAGGTGCGCGTCATTCAAAATAATCATAGATTGGATAACGCTACACTTGATCGGCTACGCTCAGAAATGCAGAGTAGCTCTGCTAGTAACCCTCCCACATCCCAGACTGTCGTGTGTGCGCCCACCGAAGTTCCACCGCGGCCAAACCAACATGATGAGGAGGAGGACGCCAGGGCTATATCTGCAGATAACCTATGCAATGTGGAATTAAGGAGCGCACTGGAGGATGCGATCCGTGAGTACCGGTTCACATCACCTGACCTTAGACCACGGCTACCCCGTTTGCCCATGAATAAAAGAAACAGAGCACTTGTATGTGCCCTGGATGCGCTGTTACCAAATTTTATAGAAAGCAGCGCAGACCTTTGCGATACACACTCGATCTTGTACTGCACGGCTGTTGCGGCATGTCGTGTAGCTCGTGTCAAATTTCCAAACACTGACCGAGCTGTACGACCAAAACCTGCCGCGCCAGCCTGGCAGTGCAGGATCGAGCGTCGTATTAATGAGGCCAGGGTACTCATCGGGAAGCTTATCTGCTTCAGGGAGGGCAATACACGCCCAAGGGTGATGCGCTTTGTGAGACGGGCGTTCTCGGGAACGAGTATTAGTCCTCGAGAATATGTTTCCTGTGTCACAGAGCGCATCGACTTCCTGAAGCAGAAAGTTTATGCATGGGCAAACCGTATACGTCGGTTTAGGCGAAGAGTGGATCGGTACACTCAGAATCGCATGTTCCAGAGCGATGAAAGGTGGGTATACAGAGCATGGGAGCGGCCCATTCCCACTCAAGGTGTGACTGACGCGCGCCCGCCAGATAAGGATGCCATGAGTGCTTTTTGGCGAAGCATTTCGTCGGTGCCCGTCAGTCACACTGAAGGTGATTGGATGCGTGTTGTTGAGCGGGCGTGTGATTTAATACCAGACATGGAGGCTATTCGCATTAGTCCTCTGGATGTGGCCCGTGCAGTTCGTCCGTTGCCTAACTGGAAATCTCCAGGACCGGATGGACTGCACAATTTCTGGATTAAATGGCTACAAAGGTCACACGCCTGCTTAGCCTCACAATTCCAGTCATCTGTTGAGACTGGGTCACTACCACTATTCTTTACGACAGGAGTTACCCACCTGCTCCATAAATCGGGTAGTACTGCGGAACCCAAAAACTATAGACCAATAACATGTTTACCGACGGTCTATAAAGTGTAAGAACTTTCCATTCCATTCCATATCCATTCTTAGAGCAAAAATTGCACAACATATTTATAGCAACTCAATTATGTCTGTGTCTCAGAATGGGTGTAAGAATGGGTCCCGCGGTACTAAGGAGCTGCTCCTTATAGACATGACCATAAGCCAACAGGTTCGTAGAACCCGGAAGGATTTGTCGACATGTTGGATAGACTATAAGAAGGCCTATGACTCGGTGCCACATACATGGCTCATTAGGGTGCTGGAATTATACAAAATAGACGTAACTCTACGCACCTTCTTGATGTCGTGTATGGGGCAGTGGAGGACGGTCCTTCTCTATCCAGGATGTGGACAGATCCGGGGGATTAATGAACCGATCAGGATTGAACGCGGAATATTCCAGGGCGATAGTTTGAGCCCGCTTTGGTTTTGTTTAGCCTTGAATCCTCTAAGCACACTTTTGGAGGATTCAGGTCTAGGCTATCGGTTGAGAAGAGGAGGTCAGGTGATATCTCACCTCCTTTACATGGATGACTTAAAACTCTTTGCTCCTAACAATTTGCGACTGATGGAGCTACTGAAAGTAACAGAAACGTTCAGTAGCGCCATCAAGATGGAATTTGGTGTAGACAAATGTGCAGTCATGCATGTAAAGCGAGGGGGGATTATGGAATCCGTGGGAACCCAACTCTCGGATTCCATACACCTTAGATCCCTCTCCTCAACCGAAACCTACAAGTATTTGGGTATGTCGGAAGCATTAGGCATCAATGTTGCCGACATGAAACAATCGTTGAGGGATCGCTTCTTTGGCCGCCTGAATAAAGTGTTCAACAGTCTTTTATCAGGCGGAAACAAGGTGCGTGCCTTCAACGGCTGGGTCATGCCGGTTTTGATGTATTCTTTTGGCATACTCAAATGGACTCAGACGGAACTTGACGCTCTGGATAGGAAGGTCCGTACATTGCTGACGGCAAATCGGATGCATCACCCACGATCATCAGTGATGAGGCTGTACATCCCGCGGAAGTGTGGGGGTCGAGGTTTCTTAAATGCTAAAACCCTCCACAACCGCGAGATCTGCAGTCTCAGGGAATATTTCCTTCAAACTGACGTGGGGATGCACCGAGATGTGGTCGCAGTGGACAAGGGCCTCACCCCGCTCTCCTTGGCGAAAGAGAACTGGTGCAAACCTGCTGTACTTGATACTAACGAC
This sequence comes from Xanthia togata, assembly GCA_963853775.1. Taxonomy (NCBI): domain Eukaryota; kingdom Metazoa; phylum Arthropoda; class Insecta; order Lepidoptera; family Noctuidae; genus Xanthia; species Xanthia togata. Next base: position 10,263,959 of record OY970816.1, read on the forward strand.
CGTAAGGAAGTATGGCAAGGCAAAGAGCTTCACGGACGCTTTTTCCGGGCCCTCCATGGACCCGATGTTGACTTTTTGGCGTCTGTATCCTGGCTGCGTTTCGGCGACCTCTTCGGGGAAACCGAAGGTTTTGTCTGTGCGATAATGGATGAAGTTATCATGACGAATAATTATCGGAAATACATTGTCAAGGATGGTACGGTTGACATTTGTCGGGCATGCCATCGTCCCGGTGAATCAATCTGACATATTGTTTCCGGTTGTTCTCGTCTTGCTAACGGTGAGTACTTGCACAGACACAATCTAGTGGCTAGGATTATCCACCAGCAACTTGCCTTGCAGTACAATCTTGTGGAGTTCGAATTACCATACTACAGGTATGTGCCCGACCCAGTTCTCGAGAATGATCATGCCACATTGTACTGGGATCGATCTATTATCACTGACAGGACTATTGTAGCCAATAAGCCTGATATTGTGGTGATAGATCGACGAGAGCGCCGTGCAATGATTGTTGATATCGCTGTCCCTCATGACGAGAATCTCGTGAAAGCTGAGAAAGATAAAAAAATCAAGTATCTTGACTTAGCACACGAGGTTGTCGACATGTGGGACGTGGACTCTGCAATCATTGTACCGATAATTGTTACGGTTAATGGCTTAATAGCGAAGAGCCTCGATCAACATCTCAGGAGGCTCTCATTGCACGGTTGGGTCAAGGGCTTGATTCAGAAAGCAGTACTTCTGGACACGGCATGCATAGTGAGGAGGTTCCTCTCTCTAGAGCCCTGACCACCGGCATCTTGGACCCTGTTCCTGATGCCGATGGGCCACTATTTTTTATATTTTTAAATGTTTTTATATTTTTTATTTTAATATTTAAAAATATAATTTATATGTACTTATGTAGTTAAATAAAGGAATAATAATAGTAAATAAATGTAATCCCGCCGCGGTCCAATCATAGTGTCGATGAGGAGGATGATAGGGTTGCCACAGTAAGTAGCCAGTGCAACGCCCGATTGAGGAGTGCACTAAAGGATGCGTTTCGTGAGTATAAATACACCCTGACCGATCTTAGACCTCGATTACCACGCCTACCTATGCACAAAAAAAGGGCGCTGGTGTGTGCCTTGGACTCGCAGCTTCGATTTTTTTTCGAGAGCAGCGAGGATCTTTTTGATACACACTCGATTCTTTATTGCGCGGCTGCTGCGGCATGTCGTTTAGCTAACGTCAAGTTTCCAAACAGTGACGGAGCTACCCGACCAAAACCAGCCGTACCAGCCTGGCAGTGCAGGATCGAGTGACGTCTCGATGGGGCCAGGATACTCATCGGCAAACTATACTGCTTCAGGGAGGGCAATACACGACCACGAGTGATGCGCTTTGTAAGGCGGGCATTCTCGGGGACTGGAATCAGCCCTCGAGAATACATGTCCCGTGTCACAGAGCGCATCGACTTCCTGAAGCAGAAAGTTTGTGCATGGGCGAGCCGTATTCGGCGGTATAAGCGGCGGGTTGATCGATACACGCAGAATCGCATGTTCCAGAGCGATGAGAGGTGGGTATATAGAGCTTGGAATAGCTTGGAACTTGGAATAAGGTGGGTATATTAGGCTTTTTTGAAAAGTTATTTTATCCACTTGAGACGTTAACATCGGCTCCGTATAAAAATAATCCAAAATATTAATATTACTTATTATAAGAGATAAAACTAAGTGAATTTAGTACAAGGACACTTCCATAAACAAGTGACATTGAAGATGACATTGTTGTTAACCAAAAGTACATACAAAGTGTGTTTATATAAACAATATTTAAAACCTGTATGAACTGTAAATAAACTTTCAAAATGATCAGTGCCATTTAGGTTATTGTGTATGTATCGTGTAATAATACTAAAACAGTGATAACCTATACTGTGATTTCCAATTAAAAGCAAACAAAATTGATAAAAACTGATTGCGAAGACAAAGACAGTTCAAATTCAAACCGTCCATCGTACACGTTCATAGAACAAAGAAATGAACTTTGGACCCTGCGGAGACTACATGATAACCGTCTCTTACGATCAAACTACAACTGGTCGCCTATAATTGCGAGTAACTAATGTTCACATAGCGTAGCGGTTCCTACATGTGCTTCCAAACGCTCTTTTCATTCGAGCAAACCGAGTTCAAATCTCGCCATCAACAAATATATATTTTTTAAATACTTATAAAATATATACTTTATATTAGTGTGATGTCCAAAATAAAATATGAATTTCTTTGAAAATATTACCCCAAACAGAACACGAGCACGATCATTGACAGAAAAGACTATCGACGAGATTAACTCTAATAATTCGACACTAGATGGCACGAGAAGACAATGATAAAGTGCAAGAGTTGCTACAATAAATTTAAGAACTCAAGTTGGAATTATTGGCAGCTCACGGGGAGATAGATAAACTGTCAACCGAGAACACTAAACTAAAACAAAGTATTCAAATCATCAGTTGTAAAAATCAACTAATGAAGGAGACAACTAGGAAATTATCTAGTGAAATTGGGACTCCAAATAAAAATAAAATTCCAAAGCAGCTTACTCCCCACAGAAAACAACAACAACTTATTAAAAGTACAACAAATAGTCCAGTTAAAAAACACAATAAGTCAACTCCACTTAAGAAATGCCCGAAAAACACATGCTCCATAACACCCAATGCCACACAAAAAACAAGCAGTGATAAGACAATTCCAGAACAAATCCAACGACATAAAAAGAGAGTATTACTGCCCGAGTGACATCACCATGCACCACCACGCAAGCAGACTTCTACTACTAATACAGCTAAACCAAAAATATATTTATTAAGCTGTGAAACATCAAATACATTGTACACCGTTGCAGAAGAAACTAACTTACGAAACTACGACATTTGCTACTATAGGAAACCTAAATGTGGACTGAAGCAAGTATTAGAGACAGTTTATGCAAAAGTCCAAAACTTTACAAGTAAAGACTATTGTATTATTTACATTGGCGAAGAAGACTTCCGAAAAACTCATAATTATATAGATCTAACCATGTATAGTCGAGAAAAATTAATAACACTAACTCACACTAATATTATCTATTATTTGTTTACCGACATATAAATTTAAATTTCGATATAATAATACTTACTATGTAAAACAACAAAATTATAGCAATACTCTATTAAATAGTAGAATAGAAGTTTTTAATAATCTTCTATAAATGGATACACAGGCATATAACTACGCGTATCTATTGGATTCCAACCTAAATCTTTCTTATAACTATGACATGTATAATCAGTACTCAGGCACATTGAATAGCTATGGCACGAAAGCTGTAGTATCAGATTTACAAGATCTAAACAAGACAATAAACAGCCCAAACAACGTCAATTTTGAGGTTGAGTGTTCCCAGTCGGAAAAAATTGAAATACCTACAGACAATCACCAAACTCGCAATCCATACCAAATCAAACACATTTTTTTCGTGTATAATCATATATTTATTATGCACCAAAATGTCAATGGCCTAATAATAAGTCAGATCTATTAAATACGCATGAACTGGCAGATGTAGCTAAGTCAATAGATATCTTATGCATAACCGAACACAACATGAAAAAACCGGCCAAGTGCGTGTCGGACCACGCACAATGAAGGGTTCCGTAGTTGGAATGAATTTATCGTAAGAACAAACTTAACTTTGTAATTGAAAAACATGTTCTCCCATATGGAATATATCGGAGAACATGTTTTTGCAACCGCAAATTTAAGTTGGTCAATTATTACTCGTAAACTTGTAAAGCCCACTTAAGTGTGATAGTTTTCCTTTAAACTTCGTTATATATAAGAATTAATGCCGTGACATTTGAATTTTTAACTACAACCGTTTAGTTTGTAGAGGGGGGAGACACTTGACTCTAACGAAAATTGGTGCTTTAAAGCCTGATTAGTCACGAACGGTTTACTTAATCAAAAAACAGTCTTCGCAAACCCCTAATATTTTTAACGACGACCTATCCAACGATATCCCACACTAAGAGAAGGACGAAAAAAAAAATATCATCCCCACTTTACATGTAGGGGTGGTCCCTAAATAAATGTTTTTTTCAAAATGTTATTTTACCACTTTTTTGGCGTCATTAATTTGTATACTCATACTAAATTACAACTTTCTAGTACCAATAGTTTTTGAGCTAAACCGCGGCCAGACAGACAGACAGACGGACATGGCGAAACTATAAGGGTTCCTTGTTGACTACGGGACCCTAAAAATGATGACCAACCACAACTTTTCAAAATATACTGCGTAGCTATAACCTGATTCTGGGGACGCGAGCTCCAACACGTATGTGTAGTGGGACCTGCTTTGACAACATCATTCATAATATTAGAGGAAGTAGCTGCGAGGTCACAGAATTGGCAATATTAGACCATACAGCGCAATTGCTTAAATGTCTTGTCAAAAAAACCTGCACATTTTCTCATTGGTTTATCAACAAACGGGACTATAGTGATGAAAATATTAGAAAGTTTAGGGAATGCTTGCAAAATTTATCATTTTATGATGTCTATATATGCTCATATCCAAATAAAGCATTTAATGAGTTCCATGACTTATTAAAATTATTCTATGACCTATGTTTCCCAATCAACAAAATAAAAATTTCGGTTATTAATAAACCAAAGTGGATCACAACAGGACTTAAAAAATGTTCGAAACGTAAAAGAGACATGTTATGGGAATATAGAAAGTCACCAAACCAAGACAATAAAAATAAACTTAAAACGTATACCAAAAGATTAAAACACATAATCAAACAGACACAAAAAGTACAAAACAATAATTTAATAAATACTGCTGAAAACAGAAACAAAGCTACACTGAGCATAATTAATAAGCAGAAAGCAAACTACCCTAAACAAGGTATTGATAGCATTAAAATTGACACCAAAATTATAAATAACCCTGAACAAATAGCAGAATCATTGAATAATTATTTTATAGACCAAATTGAATCTCAAAGTGACATGAATCTTAATCTTAATAGTAAACCAATAATAAAATCTAATTCTAATTCAATATTTATGACACCCACAGTACCCTTTGACATATTGAAAATTATTAATTCCTTGAAAAATACGAAAAGCGCTGGATATGACGACATAAACACCGAGGTAATAAAAGCCACATCTCCTATCGTTGCACCAATACTCAGCCACATTATCAATGGTAGCATTGAAACAGGCATATTCCCAGAAAAATTGAAAATCTCTGTGATTAAACCATTACATAAAAAGGCGATAAGCAAGATCCTAGCAACTACAGACGAATCGCGCTCATACCGGTATTCTCAATTTTTTTGAATAAGTAAGTCAAAACGGCTTATTTTCATTTCTAGAAACTAACAAAATCTTGGTTAGCGAACAATATGGTTTCAGGAAAAATAAAAACATTGACTCTGCTATCTACAAACTTGTTGAACCCGCTCTAACTAATGTTGACAATAGAACTCCTGTAGTTGCATTATTTATGGACATGTCAAAGGCATTTGACTATGTTAATCATATAATACTGATAGAAAAGCTGGAAAAATATGGATTTAGAGGCAATATCCTTGAACTTATCAAATCATATTTGACTAATCGAGAACAAATTACATACCTAAATAAAATCTGCCCATAAACAAGAACTGAAAAGACTTATGTCTCCACACATAGAAAATGCATATTTGTTGTGACGCAGGACGGTGTTCTTGCTTCTTTATTATTCATTATATATATTAATGACACGCCTAAAACTATTAATAATCCAATGATTTTATTCGCTGACGATAGCACAATACTAATCAAAAGTAACGATGATGTGACATTTGAAAAATAAATAAACGACAACTTAAAAATAAATCTTGAAAAGACAAATTACATTTCATTCGAACAACAAACAAATAATAAAAAACTTGATATTCGTTACGGTCAGAAAAATATCAGTGAAGCAGAACACAATAAATTCTTAGGTATTTGGATAGATAAAAATATGAGCTGGAAAACACAAGTTGAAAATACATGCAAAAAACTTAGCCAGTATTCATATGCTCTCCATAACATAAGGAAAGTGTCAAATCAGGCAACTTTATGAATGGCGTAGGAATGTTGCATCTACTTTACGCTACGGGCTTATATTTTGGGGGAACTCGACGGACAGAGAAATGGCGTTCAAAGCCCAGAAACAATGCATTAGGGCAATGTGTGGCAACGCACAGAAAGCTGTAAACCACATTTTCAACAGTTTCAGTTATTAACATACCCGTGTCTTTATATATATGAAGTGGCTATCTTTGTCAAAGGAAATCTACATCTTTATACACATTCAAGAAGCACACGACACAAAAATAAAATATGCGTAAGACGTCATAAAAAAGCAGTATTTACAAAAAAAAACTGGGCATGGCACCCAAAATATACAATAAGTTGCCAAAAAGTATCACAGACTTACACAAAATGGAGCATTTCAAATTAGGTTTGCACGAATTCCTACTCGCAAAATGTTACGAGTACTATTCAATTAATGATTATTTAAATGAAAGATAATGATTTTATCTGAAATGGTTACAATATAATGATTATGTAAATTTTGATTTGAATTATAATGTATTTCTGTGTAATTAATGTTGCGATTAGTACCACATTTATATTAATTTGCACACTTCATTAGGTTATAATACAATGAACCTTTTATACCTGTAACACCTTTTTAACATGTACTATGCAAATAAATTATTTGAATTTGAATTTGGGAGCGACCTGAACAAAATGTGACAGACGTGTGCCGCCCGGATGATGCCGCCACGAGTGCATTCTGGCGCAGCATCTGGTCGGTGCCCGTCTGTCATGCTGAGGCTGACTGGATGCAGGATGTCAAGGGAGTGTGTGAAACTATTCCAGAAATGGAAGCCATACTGATCACGCCATCAGACGTAGCCAGAGCAGTCCGTCCGTTACCGAATTGGAAATCACCGGGACCGGACGGACTGCACAACTTTTGGTTGAAATGGCTGATTAGTTCACACACTCGACTGGCATCTCAATTCCAGTCATCCTTAGCGTCTGGGTCGCTACCGCAGTTTCTTACAACAGGCGTTACCCACCTGTTCCATAAGTCAAGTAGTCCCGCGGAACCCAAGAATTATAGACCGATCACATGTTTGTCAACGGTCATAAACTTCTTACATCCATTTTGAGAGCCAAAATTAACACACACATTGACAATAATTCAACTATGTCTGCCTCTCAAAATGGATGTAGGAATGGGTCCCGCGGTACTAAGCAGTTACTCGTCATCGACATGGCCATAAGCCAACAAGTTCGTCGATCCCGCAAGGATCTATCGACATGCTGGATAGACTATAAGAAGGCCTACGACCCGGTGCCACATACATGGCTTATGAGGGTGCTGGAATTGTACAAGATAGATGCAACTCTGCACTCCTTCCTGAAGTCGTGTATGGGGCAATGGAGGACAGAATGTCGACAGATCCAGGGAAATGATGAACCTGTATGGATTAAACGGGGAATATTTCAGGGCGATAGTCTGAGTCCACTTTGGTTCTGCTTAGCCCTGAATCCTCTAAGCACACTGCTGGAGGATTCAGGACTGGGCTATCGATTGAGGAGAGATGGTCAGGTCATATCTCACCTCCTCTACATGGATGACTTGAAACTCTTTGCTCCCAACAAATTGCGACTGATGGAGCTACTGAAGGTAACTGAAACATTTAGTAGCGCCATCAGGATGGAATTTGGTGTAGACAAATGTGCAGTCATGCATGTAAAGCGAGGGGAGATTATGGAGTCCGACGGAACTCAACTCACGGACTCCATACATCTTAGATCTCTCTCCTCAGCCGAAAGCTATAAGTTAAGCGTTAGGCATCATCGTTGCTGACATGAAGCAATCGTTGAAGGAGCGCTTCTTTGGTTGCCTGAAGAAGGTATTTATTAGTCTTCTTTCGGGCGGAAACAAAGCGCGCCTTCAACGGTTAGGTCATGCCGGTTTTGATGTATACTCAAATGGCATCTCTTTCAGCATACTCAAATGGACTCAGACCGAACTCGACGCTCTCGACAGGAGGTTCCGTACACTCCTGACCGCAAGGAAGTATGGCAAAACAAGGAGCTTCACGGGCGCTTCTACCGGGCTCTTCACGAGCCTGGTGTAGATTTCCTAGCGTCCATATCCTGGCTTCGTTTTGGTGACCTTTTCGGGGAAACTGAAGGTTTCGTCTCTGCAATTATGGACGAAGTTATCTTGACGAATAACTACCGGAGACATATTATGAAGGACACATGTCAACCGTCCCGGGTTGACGTGTGTCGGGCATGCCACCGTCCGGGTGAGTCCATCAGACATATTATCTCTGGTTTTTCTCGTCTGGCTAACGGCGAGTTCTTACACAGGCATAACCAAGTGGCCAGGATTATTCACCAGCAACTTGCTTTGAAATATAAACTTGTGGATTCTGAAACTACAAGTACTACAAGTATGTGCCCGACCCAGTTCACGTTGTACAAGGATCGGTCTATCATTACTGACAGGACTATTGTTGCCAATAAGCCTGATATAGTGGTAATAGACCGATTAGTGCGCCGCGCAATTATAGTTGATGTTACCATTCCACATGACGAGAACCTCGTGAAAGCTGAGAAAGAGAAACAAATAAAATATCTCGACTTAGCACACGAGGTTGTCGACATATGGAATTTGTGCTCGGCTATCATTGTGCCGATTGTCGCAACGGCCAATGGCCTGGTGGCCGAAAACCTCGACCAACATCTCTCGAGGCTCTCCTTAGGCGGTTGGATCAAGCGCCTGATTCAGAAGGCAGTACTTCTCGATATGGCTCGTATTGTGAGGAGGTTCCTATCTCTGCAGCCCTAACCACCGGTAGCTTGGACCCTGCTCCCGACACCGGCGGAACACTATTTTTTATATTTTTATCTAAAAAATAGTGTTCCGCCGGTGGTATTTTACCTTTAAAAAAAATATATATAATGTACTTATTTTAAGATAAATGAATAAACGAAATAATAGTAATGACATGTTATATGATGTAATGATAATGGTATGATATTTGTAATAGTACTATGTAATCTAATGATACCAATTTAATTTTTCCTTTTCATACAAACATATATTTTTAATTAGGTTAATGATTTAAAATGTTATTATAGTAATTTATAAATTGATCTAAATATGTGTAATAATAGTGTTAAATAATTTCAAAAGCTTGCATGCCGATTGGTAAAATGTGGCTGAGCTAAATGTAATCTTAAGAACTATTATGTATTACCCATATTTGCAAAATAAAATTCTATTCTATTCTAATAACATTATTTTTTGTACAAAACAATAAACGTATCAAAATTATATTAAACTAGCTTTTGCCTGCGGCATGAAAAGGTAACAGTCAGATTTTAGGGTTGCGTACCTCAAAATGAAAAATTTAAACCCATAAAGGATGACTTAGTTGTCTGTCAAGACCCTTTTTCTCCGGAACGCGGGGAGGCATCAAGTTGAAATAGATATAAAAACTTAGATCTACGGTCCCTTGAATCTTGTAACGAAAATCTAACTTTCAAGCTTATGCCGCATATTTTGACACTCGCAAATAAACCAAAGCCTATTTTACTTAAAATACTTCCCGTCGGCCCAGCAGCATGAAGTTTGGCGAGAAGCCAGGTCAAGTAAAGAGAAAAATCTGAAAATTGGTAATTTATAGTTATTATTATGAAATGCAAATAAAATAGAATAGAATATGTTTATTGTAAAACATGAGTATAAAATAATATGATGTGCAGTCTTAAAATAACAGGTAGATCTGCATGTTTTGCCAAGGACATTCCAAGTTTTGAATTCAAGCCTATTTCTATTGTCACAATTAAAAAAACACTGAAGACTTATGGAGGATTTCCGTTAAGGTTTTAGGAGATATCATTGATACAATTGCCCCTGTTCTAACAGGCATATTTAATCAATATTTAGATAGCGGTAAGTTTCCTGATTTAATGAAACATAGTAAAGTAGTACCAATTTTCAAATCGGGGGTCTCTAGTTAAAATGGGCGTGCGTCAAGGTTCAATTCTTGGCCCTTTTTTATTTCTAGTCTATATAAATGACCTTCCTTATATGATGGCTAACTTATCGGATATAATTCTATTTGGTGACGACATTCTCAAATTTTTTAAATAGATAGAAAAGATACAGATGTCTTACATGTCAACGATAGTCTAGCTGTTCTTTCGAAATGGCTCGCAGCTAATAATCTTTTACTCAATGCGAAAAAAACTAAATGTATTAGGTTCTCATTACCAAATGTACCTCAAGTTGGTCTAAATCTAAAACTTGATGGCAAACAACTAGATAACGGAAACTATATTTTTGGCAATTACTTTAGATTCAAAATTGCAATGGGGCACACATTAGAACTCTTTCAGGTAGATTAAGTTCAGCTGCATATGCAGTAAGAAAAATAAGGCAGTTGACTGATATAGCTACAGCTAGGTTAGTATACTTTGCTTATTTCCACAGTATTATGTCTTATGCCATTCTCCTGCAGACGTAGATTCAATTTAATAATATAATTATTATGTATCAATGCTAGCTCTATGTACATTAATTTAATAGTCCAATAAAACACTCAGCGTTGTTACGTGAAGGCCTGAAACACAGGTTTGAATAAACCTACATCAGGCAGGTCGCTATTGTTTTCATTAGGCCTTTATCCAATATATTATATAAGTTATACCTACACTAGATTTATTTTAGGCATAGTTTAATATCTGCTTAATAATTTTAATATGTAACTCTGTACTGATGTCACTTCTATGTAATTTATATGTGAACTTATGAATAAAAAGTATTTTTTTTTATTTTTTTTATTTTAATTTTAATTCTGGCTTTGTTTGGGAACAAAGTCCCATATGTGTTGCCTTTTGAGTCTTCTGTGACATAGCGGTACACATAACGCAGTTGCTAGGGTATTTGTGTGTGTTTTTATTCGGTTTTGGTATGCTAATGCTCCCTTTTCCACTTCTTCTTTGACTGTTTTCATTTCTGCGTACTCATGCAATTCGCTGATTCTGATAAACAGAGGTGCATTGGTTATCATTTTAAGGGCTTTATTCTGGAACCGTTGTAAGATTTCCACGTTGCTTTGTTTTGCTGATCCCCATAACTCAATTCCATAAGTCCAGATGGGTTTAATTATAGTTTTATAGATGAGTATCTTATTTTCCATGGTGACGTTTGATCTTCTGCCTATTAGCCAGTTGAGGTTTCTCAGCCTTATATTTAGCTCGTCACGTTTTTTTTGTATATGGGTTTTCCATGTTTGTTTCTTGTCAAGATGCATGCCTAAGTACTTTGCTGAACTTTGATGGGGAAAAACATCGTTTCCCAGTTTGATTGGGGGGCAGTTGTCTTTTCTTAAGGTAAAAGTGACATGCATTGACTTGCTTGAGCTGGCCTTGATACGCCACTTTTCCATCCATTTGCTGATTTTGTTGAGGTGACTTTGTAGAGTTAAGGACGCTACATTGGGATTTTCATGGTTGCTAAGTGCAGCGGTGTCATCTGCGAAAGTAGCAGATAGAACATTATCCGTTGTAGGTATATCTGCAGTGTACCAAAGATACAGAGTAGGGCCCAAAATGGAACCTTGTGGCACGCCGGCTTTTATGCCTTGAAAGGCAGAGTAGGCGTCGTTGATTTTAACTCGAAATATTCGATCTTCCAAGTATGACTTAAGGAGCAGGTAGAAGTTGTATGGGAGTTGGTTCTTTATTTTGAAAAGCAGTCCCAGGTGCCAAATTTTATCGAATGCTTGTTGTACGTCGAGAAAAACAGCAGAGCAGTACTGCTTTTTCTCGAGAGCTTCTCTTATTTTATTGGCGACACGGTGAACTTGTTCTATAGTGGAATGGCCAATTCTGAAACCAAACTGATGTTGAGGGATGAGATCATTTTCGGTAAGTATTCGTGTTAGCCTTCGTAGGATGATCCTCTCAAATAGTTTCGATATGGTTGGTAGTAGACTAATTGGCCTGTAAGACGATACGAGATGTGGGGGTTTGCCAGGCTTTGGAATTATGATAATCTCTGATATTTTCCATAGTAATGGAACATACGCAGTCCTAATTATGCTATTAAAAAGATGTGTTATACCGATTACAGCTTTTTTAGGGAGTTCTCGCAGGATTTCGGCTGTTATCAGGCAGAAACCAGGAGCCTTGTTTAACTCTAGGCCTTTTATTTCTTTTTGGATTTCTCTAGGTGAGCAGCTTTGCATTGGGAGAGATAGTTGTAGATCGGTTTCCAAATATTTTTGTATTTCTTTTTCAGTTTCCGCATCACCGCCATTTGGAGTAAAGGCTTCATACAGGAACTGTCCAAATGCCTCAGCCCGTTCTTTGTCCGTTCTAGCCCAAGTGTTGTTGCTCATTTTGATAGGATGTTGTGCTACCTGAGGGGCCGCCCTACTATTTTTTACCGTGTTCCAGAGTGAGTTGTACTGTTTGAGGTCAGCAGCTGCTTTATTAAATGCTCTTTTATCTTCGGAATGTCGACTGTTATGCCACACTCTTCTTAGTCGTCTCTTTTCCAGAATCTTTGTTTTTATATCCTTGGGTACGTTCTTACTACCTCGTTTTTGTGTGGTAACCGGTGCACATTTCCACGCAGCTGTTTGTATAAGGTTTGTTAAGCTTACGGCATATTTTTCGACGTCTTCTTTTGTTTTGAGTGATACTTTAAGGTTCAGATTTTCATCTATGTATTCTCTGAATGCATCCCAATCCGTTTTATTAGTGTAAAGTCGCTCTTTAACTGGGTTTTCGATTAAGGTGGTACTTATTGTGGCTATCACTGGTGTGTGGTCTGAACTGCTGTCTACACAAGTCTCGACTCTTAAATAACGGTTTGACAATCCTTTATACACAAAGAAATCTAGAAGATCAGGTGTCTTATTTGGATCTGTAGGCCAATACGAAGGTTCACCTGTACTCAGTACATATAATTTATTTTTATCTATACTTCTTTTCATTTCTCGGCCTCTAGGTAGAGTTAGACGGGATCCCCAGCAAACGTTTTTAGCGTTCCAGTCGCCTCCACATATGAATCTGTGTCCAAGGGTTTTAAAGTAATTTGTGAATTCTTCTTCCTTAATGGTGTGCCTTGCACCAATACGTGGTAGCTTGTATTGACTCTGTTTTATATTCCTGAAGAATTTCGTGCTTGATGTGTTTTTTGATAATTACAGCTGTACCTGCATGAGCAGTTCCGTCCGGGTGGAATGTCGGATATATGTTGTAATTTCTTATTGTTGTGTTGTGATTTGGTGTTAAGTGTGCCTCCGATACAAGAAGTACGTCAATATTTTCATGTTCTAATAAGGTTTGTATATCATATTTGTGTTTAATCAGCCCATTTGTGTTCCAGGTTACTACTTTCAGAGTAGCCATTTCAATGGACAAGTTTGCTGATTACTGTTGTGAGAAGGTTCATCATTGTTGACATTTGATCCAGTAGTTTGTCCAGCTTTACAGCTTGTTGTGTGAGTAGCATTTCTAAGTTACTATTGTTTGTTGTGGGTTGCGTCTTCGTAGCCTCAGCATAGGATTTTGTTTCTGATTTATCATAAATTTGGTATTGTTGTGCTGGTTCTGTAGTGGTATTTGGTTGTCCTAAGTTATTTGGTTTATTTTGTGTTGTGCTGTGCTTTGTAGGGACCTTTGTTGGCTTTTGTTTAGCCATTTTTCTAGATAATATTTCTCTGTACACCGCACACCCTTTGTAATTAGCGGGGTGTTCTCCTTCACATAGCGCACAGGTGGCGGGGGTGTTCCGGTCCTTTTTAGGACAATCGGATGTTTTGTGGTCTTGTGCACACTTTACGCAGCGATAGGGTCGCATGCAGTAATTTTTAGAGTGCCCGTATTGTTGGCACCTCTGGCATTGCGGTATTGTGTTTCTTTTTTTGGGCTCTTCAATTATAACTATTTGATTACCAATGGATTTTATGGATTTGGCAGCATTGTTGTTTGGGCCAGCAACGAGATTTATAAAAAATGTCGATGTTGATATTTTTTCTGGGCCATACTTTACATTTATAATTTCTCCTTGTACTTTATTTCCGGTTTTTTCAAATTCGTCTATGATGGCAGCGTGTGGGGTTGAGTGGTGGGGCTTTTTTATTACTAGGCGGCAGCAACGTTGGTCCTTTCTATTAAAGGTATGACCTATGAGTCCATTTTCTCGGACTACAGTGATAATTTTTTTGTATGCTTCTATGTCTAGGGAATTTATTCTCAGTTGATTTTTATATACGATTTTTAGGAAGAAGTCATCTTTATCAGCAACAGTGTTTAGTAATTCACTTAGTTTATTTACGTCTTCAATTCCATATAAGATAATCGGTGGAGGTTTGTTTGGGTGTTTCTCTTTGTATTTGGGCTCTGTCAGATCTATCTGTAGGCCTCTGTACCTATTGGTGGTTTTGATTGTTTCAGGAGATGGCAACTGCGATATTTTTTTTCGCTTGTAGCTTCTAGCTGTTGGGACTCTTTGCCATTCGGGAGGACAGGGTGTGTTATCGGTGTTGTTTGTTGGAGTCCGACTTTTCTGTTCTTTTGTTAAGGGGACTGTGTTGGTAGCTTCAAGCTGTGGTTTATTTCCAAGGGATTGACTTCTTGGTCTATTCATAAACAAACTAGGGTGGAAAGCTTGTTGAACAAATCGTTTTCCAGTAACATTGACTGACGTAGACGCCTGGTTACCTACATCCACGTAGTCTTCGGTAGCCAATTTCACACTCTCTGGCCCGGGTACCAGAGAGCGCCGGGGGTTAGCCGGATCGCATGACATATCGCATTCCTCATTATTAGACTTTTCCATATTTTTAAAAAGGGGTTTGGGAGATTTTTCAGCAGCACTTTCCCACGGCACTGCCGTCGCTCTTTTTTGGGGTTATTTAGTCCTCCAAGGTCTGCGAAGGCCTGACCACAGGTTATTTACCGCCGCCTGTTGCTCGGCGTTGGGCATAGCTGGTTGAGCCCTGTTACTCGTTTGGCACCACCCGGGGGGCACGTGTAGGGTGGGTCTAGGAAAAGATGGTACTCGTAAGTCCTACGGACGCGAGTAACTCCTCCCGCCAAATGGAATGCCTAATCGTCGTAAGACGTCAATGCTGCATCGGCGATTAGTTGTTGTCAACCAGTATTGGCGTAACTGCAACGTCGGCGATCTTCCTTTAGTAGAGCTACGTAATTCCTCCACCCTTAGAACGGCGACTATTTTAGCACGTTGAGTGAAAATGTTGCCGGAATGTTGTCGGGATCTGCATTCCTTTCCAGAATTACGGTCGGAGGCTGCGGGTTATTTTCATTAACTTTCGTAGTATTACTACATTTGCATAGTAGCGCCTGGCCATTAAGATGCTGTTACGTATGGCTGCACTTAATAGCACACCGTATAACGGGATTGTGGTGTGATAGAAGGTGTCTGTTTGCACGTTGTCCAAATGCACGGGGGTCTGGATCATAATTTTGTCCTGGATGCCGCGTAGTCCTTGAAGATCCACGGAGTTCAAATTAATATGAGTAGCTGTGGCAACTTGTTTCCCGGAATCGTAGGGTATTTTTATCAGTTTGAGTGGTTGGCCTTTGATTTCATCATAGACATTTGCTATGGTAAACTCTTCAGATTTCAGTCGACATCCAACGGGAATTGTAGCAAGATAACTTCCTTGGAGCGATGAGTTGTACTTTCGTTTGTTGAGGGAATGACAGGACATAGTGTTGGTCATCGAGTTTCTCCATAGCCTCTCTCATCAGGGTAACTGTAGTGAACTGGCAGGAGTCTAGCAGAACTTGATTGGTGATCAACTCCTGGATGCAGTCAGATTTGGTTCGGATCTGGTGGGTGATTTCTTTCTCGCAGAGGTACCAGCTCTTTGACTTCGGGCACTCAGCCTCCATGTACATGAATTTCAACTCGTTGGTTGCTAGGAATGGGAAGGTTGGTATAAGAGCCTGTGCGTGTTTGTTCGGTACTGCAGACAACCTATATAGGTCGTAACTATTCTTAGAAAAGATTGGAAATTTTAAAACGAAAACTATCTGTGCTAGTACGTCAGTGTGTTTAGACATCCACTCTTTACTTATGCTAATGTGGTTATTGAATTCAGTTGCTATTCTATTCTGATTTGTCTCTAATGTTTTAATGGCCATATTATAGTTTAGCGCATCATCGTGGTCTAGGTTTCCGGTAAGGCTTTTTATGATGGAACCTAACCCATCTACAAGACCTCTTTTAACTCTATTGGGCTCCAGAGATTGTAATTGTCTTAGAACATTGCCAAGCTTGTCAGTAAGATGGTTTATTTGGATATCATATAGTAAGTAGGTGTCATTGGTCATTCGACTTTGATAGCTTAGTAGTTGAGTCTGTAGTGAGTGGACGTTGTTTTCGATATCATTCAGACGTACATATTGTAGGAATGTATGGTGGTGAGTCGTGAGTCTATTAGGCCCAAGTTTGTAGGGTAGCAGTCCTGGTTGCCTCTTCGAGGCTCTCGAGTTTTATCTCCTGAAGTCGCATCATTGGGAGAATTGTTATTAACAGAATCCTGTAACAAATTTACTGATTTAGGAACGCGCTTTAGTCTTGACTTTGCTATGGGGCCACGTTTCTTCGAAGTATAAATGTGAATCGGCAGGTCAGCTAGAACTTCTTGTGTATATCTACCGTGGTGCGGTCTTTTGACGATTAGCGAGAGGGTTTGTTGCAAATACTTGCTGTTGGGGTGCGTATTTCTTCTCGGGTTCGCGGGTTTTTTTCTACTCTCGATTAATGCTGTTCGGTTTGCGAGTGATGAGGCGTTGATAATGTCATAAACTTGTTTCATGCGGTCTTTATGAACTAGAACATACTGTTGTAACAGCTGTTGTGTTATGTCAATGTCCTTGCAGTCTCTGGGGTCAAAGTGTCCCGTAAGTAAGTCAAAGGTCTGCATCTTGTGAAATTGTGTATGGAACTGTTGTAGGCTATGATAGCATAAGGAATAAGGTTTACCGTGAGATCATCTTTGTACTGTAATTAGAGGAGTCTGAGGTGTTCTAATAGTGTTAAATGAAATCGTTCAATATTTCCATTGTCATTAGGTGAGTAAACTAATATTCTGTGATGGTTAATCTTGTGAATCCGTGTAAATTCCATGAAAAGTTTTTAACGGTGTTTGATAGCCACCCGGGTGACACGCGACGCGATTATCGATATGAGATGCGAGTCCTGACGTCTCCCGCGGATATCCTACCGACTGCGCCAATTACGTTTACGACAGCCGAAGGATCGAAAAAAAACCGAAATGATTTTTATAGCTTTTAATTATTAAAAAATGAATTACAATTAATTAACTAAGAACTATTAAGATCTGTTTCCACATCATTGTCTGTTTAAGGTACCTACTTAATGACAATAGAAGCGTTTTACCTCAAATAAAACGGTTATTATATACAAGACTTACCTTAGTAGAAGCTTATAAATATATTGAGATAGGCGACTACATTTCCCGCTTTAGCAGCTGCATTTGCCGCTCGTTCTACCCTGTTAGTGTGTCTCTTTCGCACACACCTCCCCTCTTACCAGGCGCGAGGTAGCTGGTGATCCGAGCCTGCTGGTCATTGTGTCGAAATACCACCAGGCAGATTAAAAGTAAGCTTCTACTAAGGTAAGTATACAATAATCGTTTTATTTCAGATAAAACGCTTCTATTATAAACTTGACCGTTAGTAGAAGCTTTATATGTATTGAGATCTGTTTGTTATCGCCTGGTGATTTAAGGGATAATGTATCAATAAACTAATATGAGAGTAGTAGGTAAGTATGTGTCAAAATAGGTAAAATAAAATAAAGTAAAAGCATAGTGTGTGAAGAAAGAGACTTATAATTATCACATGAAAAACTTATAAATGTAGAATTCTTATAATTTTAAATAACAATTATAATTAAACGATCGATCAACTATTGTACCTAATTGTTATCGTTTGCATGATGAACAACTTATAAATGTAGACAATTTTATAACTATTCAATAATTTTAATTAAACGATAAATCAACAAACATTATACCTAATTGTAATCAGTTGGATGTAATTGACTGATGTTTAATACTGCAATAAAGACATGATCTAGTGTCAGAATCAACGGATCTGAACAAAAAGTGTAGAAATATCCGTGTTAGGATTACTATTACTTGAGGAAACTATTACCCCTTGACGATAGAATTTTTGAAAGGTTTTTACCGATTACCAATTCCCTTTCTCTAAAATATCATCCAGGGAGGAATTGTCAATCCAACTTCTAGAGGCCACAGCTGAACGCACACTTCCCGGCGGTGCAGATATGCCTGCTGCCTTCAAAAGCGACTTGAACCAACCTGCAATGACCGTCCTGGAAGCAGGTGATGGTGGACCTCGCAAAGTTATAAATAAATTGGATGTAGTTACCAGAGCTCCTACGTCTTTCATTTAGAGTAGCTATAGTTTGATTGACCCAAAATACAGGATTTAAGTTTTGATTTTGATTGTTAGCCATGAGATTCCACCCTGATTGTCTATCATCTCTACAGTCTGTTTTGGACCCAAATTGAGGTCAAAAAGTAATTTAGTCGTTTTTGATAAAGCATTGATCTCTGCCAATGCCCAGAAGGGTCAAGTCGTGAATCCTGCGACCCGAACAAACGTCATGACGTTGTTCCACCGGTTACTTTGGGCAGAGTTCCGCTGAAAAGAGTGACTCATTTTAAATACGTGCGACACTGGGTCACTGATAGGCTGTTGGATGATGCCGATTTAGAGAGGGAACGTAGAGCGTTGGCTGTCCGGTGCAACATGCTGGCCCGCAGGTTCGCACGGTGTACGCGACATGTTAAAATAACACTGTTCAGGGCCTACTACCAGTCGCTATACACGTGCGCCCTGTGGGTCAGTTATACACAGGGCTCGTACAATGCTCTACGAGTCCAATATAATAACGCGTTCCGGGTAATGCTGGGGTTGCCGCGCTTCTGTAGCGCGTCGGGGATGTTCGCGGACGCACGTGTTCCGGATTTCGGCTCGCTGCTGCGTCTGCGAATCGCATCACTGACGCGTCGGGCGCGACAGCCCCAACAGCCTCGTGGCGACTGTAGCCGGCAGGGTGGATGGCCTTCTAATATCTCACTGGATGGCGGCACACAGACCGGTATTCAAATACGTGAGATAGTAAAGTCAAATAATTTATTTCAATTAGGCACAAAAAGGCACTTTTGAACGTCAAACTTTACAAAAAATAATAAAACTGATTCTAGTCGCCCATTCCAAAAGGTAGTTTTCGTATGGAGAAGAATGGGCAAGAAACTCCACCGTTACTCTTTTAAAAAAATCATTATATCTTGTATACACTTATTATATAATTATATGTGAAGACAATGCACCTAGAATAAGATTACTATACCACGATAGGTAAAAAGAATGAAAAATGAAGGAATGACATAATTATGTGATAGATGCATGGTGCTCACATACTTACAAACATTATAAAATTATACTATATTTCTAACATTATAATAAGTAATACTAATAATAATAAGTCAGTGTGTGAGTTCAAATAATCACAAAAAATTAAATAAAATAAATGTTTAAAAAAATAAAAAATAATAATTATACAATTAAATTAGCAACCAGTTCGATTTTGTCTAGATTCTGAATTGTCCTATGGAGCAGGACCAGCATGTTTCCAAGCATTTTTATCTTGGATATAATCCTCTAATTTGTAATATGCTTGTTTTAAATTTTCTTTCATTTAATTCTAATATATCACAAGGTATTCTGTTGTAACATTTAACACAGTACCCCATAAAAGATGTATTTACATTAGATAGTCTGAAAAATGGTTGATCTATTTTATTTATTTAACCATTTATGTACACACAAAAATAAACAGACAAGATTATAAGAACAGAAAAGTACGTACAAAGGTGATGCTTATTTCTAATGAAATCTCTTCCAGCATACCTGAGATAGGACAGAGGGTAAAAAGAGATGTAGACACCGTGTGTAAGAGTAGAAAGAAAGTAAAATACATAAAATTAAAACAATTCACTTAATAAAATAAAACAAATTATATGACAATATACTTACGAACATACATACATACATACTTCTAAAATAAATAAAATACAACATAAATACCTACGCAACTATGACGAAGTGGAAAGATAGTGTTCTTTCACTCTTCTTTTATCTTTATTTCTAGTATTAAAATTATGTCTATCACTTATTTTATTAAAAAGATGTGATGAAGTAGGAGGCCCACATGATTGTGTGTGCGTAATTGTTATACTAACATAGATTTAAGTAATTTGTAATACTAACACGCTATGGGCCTTTGAAGCCTGATAATAAAGTTTATATTTATTTATTTTTATTTTAAAGGCACAACAACGCTACAGTATGTCGAACAGTTTGAAAATCGTTTGTTTTGTCTACCGAGTAAATACTCATAAAATTGGTCAGAATGTTAATATCCCAGATAGGCGGTTTTGGAGTAATTGGATTTTTTAAAGATATTGCTTTTAAAATATGTTTCACAAGAGCATTTTCACCTAATTTACTAGACAGTTCTGTGTTACAGAGAGTGGAAACTACTGATTTGTGAAGAACGATTGTGTTATATGAGAAGTTATTAAACTCTGCTATGAAGTTCTGCTAAACTCATAATAGTCGATCATTGGTTGATCATTGTATTCCACAAACACGATACTCGTAACGAATTAAAAGCAATGACTGCACAATGACGTTCTAATGGTAGGTCACTGATCAAAGGAACTGTCAAAATTTTAGCAGATTACCGCCTAAGTCAGTCATTCATTTGTCATTATGTACGAGATTACCAATAGATCCCATTTCTTTCAATGGAGTGTCAGTGGCTGACCATTGGAAAGTCATAATGACGCCAATATATTAGTAGGTTACCAAACTTGTCAAAATCAACATTTTATGAAATCAATGATAGACCATTCTGACACTATTGTAATAGCAGACTTGAGGCCCTGATGGTAAGTGATGATCAGGCCGAAGGTAGAAGCGAGCTTCACCCGGAATCCTCAACCACAGAGGAACTGGCTATATTACCTCTAACTGCCGAAACACAACAATGCCGTTAACATTGTTGTTATGGGGACAGACTTAGATAAGATGGTGATAGCTAGCCAGGCGGATTTAGGAAAAGCCGAGCAGAAAATTTTACCCCCACTGGGAATTGAACCCGGGACTACTGTGTCTGAGCCAGGTAGTCTAGCCACTAGACCACAGAAGCCGTGAAGATAGAGGGACCAAGTCTTGTATTTCAAATCAGCTTACATAAAAGATTAATATTGTAAAAACTATTTGCTTCCTATGCAATAGTTCTACCTCAATGTAAACAATTTATATAATTTAACAAAATCCTCTATTTTGACGTCAAAAAGGATCCCGGGTCCAAATGGATACGCTGGTTGGAGAATCATCCTATCTATAAAATATCCACTGAGCCTTATTCTCGGCCTCTCTCATCCATCAAATGGCCAAGGATAATAAATAATCTTTATGGAGTTCACTCGTCGTAGCATCGAACTACGCCGTAGCAGCCTACGAACTAGGCTAGGCTACGAGAGAATTCGTATTGAGAACAGCGCTGTCTATCCATCTTCAAGGAAATCATTTGTAATAGAATTCAAATTCAAATTAATTTATTTGCAAATATGAGTAATTAATGTGCAGATGTTTAACATTCATGTAATAGGGTAAATCACAGTCTTAGTATCACCATATTTTACCTTTCGGCATGCAAAGTAGGTACGTAAAATACACAAAATAAATAAAAACTAAACAGAACAAAATTAAGAATGAGATCAGTCTAACTCGTAAAAAAAAGGTATAGTTTATCCAGGAAATATTCAGATACACTGTAATATGCTTTATTTATCAAAAATCTTTTAAGTTGTTTTTTTAACTTAACATGCGATGATGCCTCCATTAAATATAAGTAGGTGATTAATGTGATTATATACACTGTTTTATTATTACGAAAACCAATGTTATTAATGTGTCGTCTATTTTTATATTTTTCAAAGGAAATAATGTTTGATCTTACAAAAAGAATAATTTCATAAATGTTTATGCATGGAAGTGTCAGTATTTTGAGATTTTTAAAATATTATTTGCAACTATCTGTTTGTCTAAGTTTACATATTGATCGGACACATCTTTTCTGAGCCTTAAAAGCATCATCTTTATATACAGAATGTCCCCAGAACATTATTCCATACCTTATTATGGATCCCACATAACCATGGTATGCAGACAGTACAGTCTGTCAGACAGTACGGTATGTCAAAATTTTTGTAGTTTCTACGTGAATGACTTTTTATTTGAATATTTATTGTTAATGTCACTAAATTGTGCAACTTTATTGCGAAATATGTTTGTTTTATCGAAATTTAACTTTAAATTGTTAAATTTAGTCCATTCCATAATTTTATCGATGATGTCATTAATATCCTTTTCAAGTGTCATTCTGTCTTTACCATTAAATACAATGGTACAATCATCAGCAAAAAGAAATGTTGGTTGTTTTATAATTTTTGGTAAATCGTTGATGTAAATAATAAATAGCAATGGTCCCAATACACTTCCTTGTGGAACTCCTAAGCTCACATACCACATAAAATGAACCTCTTTGTTAATTTTTGGGCATATTCGAGTGATTTGAGTAAACTGCTTTCTAATTGCTAAGATATGATTCAATAAGTTTAAGATCATTACCACGAACTCCATACAATGCTAACTTCTCCAAAAGTATTTTATGATTAACACAATCAATTGCTTTGCTGAGATCCATGTAGAGTGCACAGACTGGACTTTTTTTAATCAATATTAATCATTACTTTCTGTAGGAAGTTATAAACTGCTGTGTTTATGGTTTTATTTTTACGGAATCCAGTTTGCTCCTCAGCTAGAAGATGTTGCGATTCAAAAAAAAAAATAATTTGTTGTGAATTACTTTCTCTTAAACTTTAGATAATACTGGGACTAAAGCTATAGGACGGTAACAGGACATTGAAAGTTTATTGTCTTTTTTGAAAAGTGGTTTTATTAATGTAGTTTTCAGTTTATCCGGAAACTCTCCGTTAAATATTGCCAAATTTATAATATGACATAGTATGTCAGAAATTTTAAGAGAAACCAGCTTTAATATTTGTGTTGAAATCTGGTCAAATCCGGTGCTGCTAGTATTTTTCATATTATTAATTATTCTTTAAATTTCACTTGGACTAGTCGAACTCATGAACATAGATTTTTGATTGCGAGGTATTTGTATATTTGCATCGTTATTTAAAGTATCTCCTTTCAGGCCATCAATAAAGAAGTCATTAAATAAATTTGCTATAGTTAAGGGATTATCAATATCATTTATGCCATCGATGCTTATTTTTTTAATTTCATTTTTAGGTAGTGTTAATGTTGATTTTTTAATAACTGTCCCCGTTGCTTTGCACTTATTGTGAGCTGTCTGTATGAAATGGTTGTTTTGTGAAATTTATGGTGTGTTTTAATCGTCCTGAGAGAGACTTGACTTTTTTTATTTTCCTTTGTACGATTAAAACGATAGCGCCACAGTAGTTGACGTTTACGCATACATCATTTCTTTAAACCATTGCTTATCCGGTCGACTAAGCGAGGTTATTTTCGTAAGTACCACTGGAAAGCATAAGTAGTAAAATAAGGAAAACAGTTCAAAAAAGAGGACAAAAGCATCGTTGGTATCATGAGTCTCAAAAACTTCAGAGAATGTGAGAGAAATAATGTAATAAATAAATTTGTCTATGTTTTTTTGGCTATAATCACGTCTTTCAATATACCAGTACTTTAATGAACTGCCTATTTGTACAGGGCATGCCAACAATTGGGCTGTATGGTCAGATTGTGTCAACTCCAGGACTTGGCCAGTACACCCACGGATATTAGTTAAAATATTGTCAATGCATGTTCCGCTCGCTAAACTAGTGGGCTCATTGATAGATAGTTTAAGATTATTACAAGTTATTGTTTCCAAAAATGTTTTGGTTAAGTTATTTTTATTTAATATATATTTAAAGTCACCACAGATTATAATTTTCTTTTTATTACAGCAATATTTATTAAGCAAAGAATAAAAAGAGTTAAAGAAGGTTTGTATGTCCTCATATTTTGACTTTGGAGGACGATAAATACAGATCACAATAATGTTGTGATGTAGAAGTTCTATACCAGAGCATTCTATGATACTTTCAAAGCAGTATTTTTTTAAACCCTCAATTGGTTTAATATTGTGAGTGTTTCCTACAAGTATACAAGAACCACCTCTTCTATTTTTTCGAAAATTGGAGGATGCAAGAGTAAAGTTAGGTCTTGTAAGTAAATACGTATCTGTATTAGCCATATTATGTTCTGTGAAACATAAGATATCGAATGCATTTTTTTCATCCTCAAGGGATGCTAAAGATAAAGATAAAAGGTCATATTTTGCAATAAGTCCGTTAATATTTTGATGGAATATATTAATTTTGTTATGGACGAAAAAAGTTATTATTTTTGTGACAGGTAGCAGATGTATTTTCCGTTGTATCTCTACTTAACTTTGTAGATATCTTTGAGTGTATTTGCATATTTGTTCATTAATTAACTGTTCCAAATTATTAAAAACATTTTGCATTCCATAGTTGTTAAGTAAACCAGTGCGTCGTGAAAACTTGATATAATCAACCGATAAATCTAAGTTAGTATCAAATAATGTTACTTAAGTATGTCTGTGATTATCTGAATACAGTAAGTTATTAAAAGTTTCAACTTGATAATTGAACGCCGAGCTGCTACATCTATACGTAGGTAAGCATACTAAAACATTAGTGTGTTGTACTGATAATAAAGTTTCATGGATATTTACAATCAAATCGAAATAGTTAGTAAATTTTGTAAAGTCCTCATCACTAATAAGTAGCATGCAGTAATCTTCTTTTGAGTAGTCTGTAAGTTTTGTATTTAAATTCCTGATAAGTGTCTGAACTCCACAGTAAGGTGTTAGATAATGGCATAATTGATAACTCTGGAACTTTTCCTCAGCTATTGATAGTAACAGGTTATTCTTGTTACTGCTTATAATGCATAATTTACGTTTGTTTGGGCATAATTCTATCTTCATTCCTTTTTTTAGTTGTGTAGTTTGACGACTCGTTGGAGGCGTATTAACAGGACTGGTACATTCCGGAGCCATGGTGTGGCTTTCCTCTGAAAACTTGGGTATATTTAATTTCTTCAATTGTTTACAATTCTTCGGGGTAGATTGTTTGGGACTTCTTGTACTTGGTGTACTTAGTATCATGTCACTTTTGGCGGACACAATGATATTACTGTTTGAGATGGTTTTCCTTAAATCCATATTTTCTTTTGACAGCTCATTTATTTTAGCATGGGCAACCTTTAAATCCGAATTTAGTTTCTCAATTTGCGATTTTAGTTCTTGACTTTCATCGTTCTCATTATCTGAGGTATTTGGCATGCTGTTAGTGGTGCCATCTAGGGTCATGCTGCTTGAATTGTTATCATTCATCGATGTTTCCAACACTGACCGATTACGTCTTCATCTACGAAACGTTTTATTCCCAAAGAAATTATGCATTTTTATTAGATTGTGGGAAAGATTGTTATATTAATCACGTTATTAGTTTAGTTTATAAATTAGTAGTAGAAATTATTTCGTAAGAACATACAAAAAGAGAAACAGTACCTATGTGAGATACGAAATAATATCTACTTATTTATAACATCTTATTTCTAATATTGACCCAGTTCTATTGTGATGTGATTGTTAATTGAATATGTGAGTTAATATTCATATTTTAACCTGTTTTATTATCACTTTATCAGCATAAAATATAATTTGAGATGGAATAATGATCACTTAGTAAGACACTGTCCACTGCGTTAGTTTAGTTTGGATAACACTCACGTCATTATTACACTATTATAGTACATGTTAATAGTAACATCAATAAAGAATAACTGAAATATTTTTAAGAATTAAAATAAAATACAATAAGCGGAGCGTAATGTTTACGTGATGGCAGCGCCATCTGTAGTCTTGATTGTGTTTAGTTTTGAAATAGTTTTTCATTCTATCTATAGATGTTGCTCACATGTGTTTTAAAATTCGGGGCTGGACAAAAAATGCTAAACCATAAAACTAGCCAGCGAGTCGGACCACGCAGAATGAAGGGTTCCGTAGTTGGGATCAATAATTTATCCCAGGAACAAACTTAACATTGTAGTTGAAAAACAAGTTCTGCCATACATTCCAACTCTAAATGATGGTTTGTACGCACAATATTGAAAGGGTTTACTAATGTTTGCCATAATTTAAAAAGCAATAATTTTATATAGGTACCATACTTGTATTTGCCATAATTTAATTAGAAATAACGCTTCAGTTGCCATAATCGTGAAATTACATAAAATATTTTCACTAATTTCTGGTCAAAATCGATCGAATGTCATCATAATTTTAATCCATAAATTTATTTGATATATTTGTCATTTTCAATAATGTCGTTTTTAACATTTATATAATAATCATTTGAATAATATTGATTAATATATGATTTTACGATGCAGATTTTTTTATTCACAAGTAAACATAATGTATTTCTTTTGCTTTCTTTGCAAAAGAGGAAATCTAGTGTTGTGTGGTCACAGTTCTAACCTAACCTAACCGTTTCGAATTTGACAAACTGTGTATTGTGTAAACATTGTTTGCTGTAATAAATCATTTGATTACAGGACAAATGCCATAATAAGAATAGGTGTGACAACAGCAAATTATGTCAAGTATCATGTCGAACCACTTTAATGCGTAAGAGCGTTTCTTGCATGGCCCCAACTATTTACAATAAATTACCGAGTTGTTGGAAATCTTTAAATACAGCACAATTTAAAAGTAGACTACGGAATTTTTTGATAGATAACACGGTATTAACTGTAGAACGTTTTATCTATCAAAAATTCCGTTACACTGGTAACTGAGTTCCTATCGGAGAATAATCTTGATTTTTGAAATTTTTGATGAATGACATTATTTTTGATTTTTGACATTTAGGATTTTGATATTTTGATCTTTGACATTTTGATTTCTGATATTTTGATTTTGGTTAACAATAATAATAATAACAAACTCTATGGCGTCTGTCAATGTCACTAGGTACGAAAAAAATTTGCTCAACATTTTTTTGCATAATTATGACAATTTCATAGCCCAAATTCAAATAAAATATATTTTAAACAAAAATACCAGATATCCAGATGCAAGTAAATATGAAAAACCAAAAAAAAACGGAAAATAAAAATATACCAAAAATATACAATATTATACAATGTGAGTACCTATGTAAATAATGCAGACCAGAGCCAGAGCACGACAACAGGCACACCCACCATCTCCGGGCTTGTCGCTCAGCTCCGCCTCGCAGCCCGTATGCGCCTCAACCGAGAGCGCCGTGTCACCGGTCGCTGCAGTTGCGTCGAGCTCGAGCGACGAGTTTTTCTCCCCACCGTCGTCACCAACACCACCACAACGGCGAGGAAGAGGACGGCCACCAGCGGGCTTGGGACTTCGAGGCCAACAGGCCTCGAACAGGGTCCCCGCTGCCGGTGGAAATGTGTCGCGCATGCGATGGACCCAGTCCATTAATGAAAATGTGATGCGCGCATATTATGGGGCTACTGAGGGAGGAATTAACCTTACAGCGTACCGAGGTCGGATGCTCTCTCTGTTTCAGGTGCTTGAACCTGCCGTCAATGTCTCGGCCCAACGATTGTCGGATCAGGTGCGCGTCATTCAAAATAATCATAGATTGGATAACGCTACACTTGATCGGCTACGCTCAGAAATGCAGAGTAGCTCTGCTAGTAACCCTCCCACATCCCAGACTGTCGTGTGTGCGCCCGCCGAAGTTCCACCGCGGCCAAACCAACATGATGAGGAGGAGGACGCCAGGGCTATATCTGCAGATAACCTATGCAATGTGGAATTAAGGAGCGCACTGGAGGATGCGATCCGTGAGTACCGGTTCACATCACCTGACCTTAGACCACGGCTACCCCGTTTGCCCATGAATAAAAGAAACAGAGCACTTGTATGTGCCCTGGATGCGCTGTTACCAAATTTTATAGAAAGCAGCGCAGACCTTTGCGATACACACTCGATCTTGTACTGCACGGCTGTTGCGGCATGTCGTGTAGCTCGTGTCAAATTTCCAAACACTGACCGAGCTGTACGACCAAAACCTGCCGCGCCAGCCTGGCAGTGCAGGATCGAGCGTCGTATTGATGAGGCCAGGGTACTCATCGGGAAGCTTATCTGCTTCAGGGAGGGCAATACACGCCCAAGGGTGATGCGCTTTGTGAGACGGGCGTTCTCGGGAACGAGTATTAGTCCTCGAGAATATGTTTCCTGTGTCACAGAGCGCATCGACTTCCTGAAGCAGAAAGTTTATGCATGGGCAAACCGTATACGTCGGTATAGGCGAAGAGTGGATCGGTACACTCAGAATCGCATGTTCCAGAGCGATGAAAGGTGGGTATACAGAGCATGGGAGCGGCCCATTCCCACTCAAAGTGTGACTGACGCGCGCCCGCCAGATAAGGATGCCATGAGTGCTTTTTGGCGAAGCATTTGGTCGGTGCCCGTCAGTCACACTGAAGGTGATTGGATGCGTGTTGTTGAGCGGGCGTGTGATTTAATACCAGACATGGAGGCTATTCGCATTAGTCCTCTGGATGTGGCCCGTGCAGTTCGTCCGTTGCCTACCTGGAAATCTCCAGGACCGGATGCACTGCACAATTTCTGGATTAAATGGCTACAAAGGTCACACGCCTGCTTAGCCTCACAATTCCAGTCATCTGTTGAGACTGGGTCACTACCACTATTCTTTACGACAGGAGTTACCCACCTGCTCCATAAATCGGGTAGTACTGCGGAACCCAAAAACTATAGACCAATAACATGTTTACCGACGGTCTATAAAGTTCTTACATCCATTCTTAGAGCAAAAATTGCACAACATATTTATAGCAACTCAATTATGTCTGTGTCTCAGAATGGATGTAAGAATGGGTCCCGCGGTACTAAGTAGCTGCTCCTTATAGACATGACCATAAGCCAACAGGTTCGTAGAACCCGGAAGGATTTGTCGACATGTTGGATAGACTATAAGAAGGCCTATGACTCGGTGCCACATACATGGCTCATTAGGGTGCTGGAATTATACAAAATAGACGTAACTCTACGCACCTTCTTGATGTCGTGTATGGGGCAGTGGAGGACGGTCCTTCTCTATCCAGGATGTCGACAGATCCGGGGGATTAATGAACCGATCAGGATTGAACGCGGAATATTCCAGGGCGATAGTTTGAGCCCGCTTTGGTTTTGCTTAGCCTTGAATCCTCTAAGCACACTTTTGGAGGATTCAGGTCTAGGCTATCGGTTGAGAAGAGGAGGTCAGGTGATATCTCACCTCCTTTACATGGATGACTTAAAACTCTTTGCTCCTAACAATTTGCGACTGATGGAGCTACTGAAAGTAACAGAAACGTTCAGTAGCGCCATCAAGATGGAATTTGGTGTAGACAAATGTGCAGTCATGCATGTAAAGCGAGGGGGGATTATGGAATCCGTGGGAACCCAACTCTCGGATTCCATACACCTTAGATCCCTCTCCTCAACCGAAACCTACAAGTATTTGGGTATGTCGGAAGCATTAGGCATCAATGTTGCCGACATGAAACAATCGTTGAGGGATCGCTTCTTTGGCCGCCTGAATAAAGTGTTCAACAGTCTTTTATCAGGCGGAAACAAGGTGCGTGCCTTCAACGGTTGGGTCATGCCGGTTTTGATGTATTCTTTTGGCATACTCAAATGGACTCAGACGGAACTTGACGCTCTGGATAGGAAGGTCCGTAAATTGCTGACGGCAAATCGGATGCATCACCCACGATCATCAGTGATGAGGCTGTACATCCCGCGGAAGTGTGGGGGTCGAGGTTTCTTAAATGCTAAAACCCTCCACAACCGCGAGATCTGCAGTCTCAGGGAATATTTCCTTCAAACTGACGTGGGGATGCACCGAGATGTGGTCGCAGTGGACAAGGGCCTCACCCCGCTCTCCTTGGCGAAAGAGAACTGGTGCAAACCTGCTGTACTTGATACTAACGACCGTAAGGAAGTATGGCAAGGCAAAGAGCTTCACGGACGCTTTTTCCGGGCCCTCCATGGACCCGATGTTGACTTTTTGGCGTCTGTATCCTGGCTGCGTTTCGGCGACCTCTTCGGGGAAACCGAAGGTTTTGTCTGTGCGATAATGGATGAAGTTATCATGACGAATAATTATCGGAAATACATTGTCAAGGATGATACGGTTGACATTTGTCGGGCATGCCATCGTCCCGGTGAATCAATCCGACATATTGTTTCCGGTTGTTCTCGTCTTGCTAACGGTGAGTACTTGCACAGACACAATCTAGTGGCTAGGATTATCCACCAGCAACTTGCCTTGCAGTACAACCTTGTGGAGTTCGAATTACCATACTACAGGTATGTGCCCGACCCAGTTCTCGAGAATGGTCATGCCACATTGTACTGGGATCGATCTATTATCACTGACAGGACTATTGTAGCCAATAAGCCTGATATTGTGGTGATAGATCGACGAGAGCGCCGTGCAATGATTGTTGATATCGCTGTCCCTCATGACGAGAATCTCGTGAAAGCTGAGAAAGATAAAAAAATCAAGTATCTTGACTTAGCACACGAGGTTTTCGACATGTGGGACGTGGACTCTGCAATCATTGTACCGATAATTGTTACGGTTAATGGCTTAATAGCGAAGAGCCTCGATCAACATCTCAGGAGGCTCTCATTGCACGGTTGGGTCAAGGGCTTGATTCAGAAAGCAGTACTTCTGGACACGGCACGCATAGTGAGGAGGTTCCTCTCTCTAGAGCCCTGACCACCGGCATCTTGGACCCTGTTCCTGATGCCGATGGGCCACTATTTTTTATATTTTTAAATGTTTTTATATTTTTTATTTTAATATTTAAAAATATAATTTATATGTACTTATGTAGTTAAATAAAGGAATATAATAATAATAGTAAATATATGTAATCCCGCCGCGGTCCAATCATAGTGTCGAAGAGGAGGGTGATAGGGTTGCCACAGTAAGTAGCCAGTGCAACGCCCGATTGAGGAGTGCATTGGAGGATGCGTTTCGTGAGTATAGATACACCGCGACCGATCTTAGACCCCGATTACCACGCCTACCTATGCACAAAAAAAATAGGGCGCTGGTGTGTGCCTTGGACTAGCAGCTTAGAAATGTTTTCGAGAGCAGCGAGGATCTCGTTGATACATGTCATTTAGCTAACGTCAAGTTTCCAAACAGTGACGGAGCTACTCGACCAAAACCAGCCGTACCAGCCTGGCCTGACGTATCGATGGGGCCAGGGTACTCATCGGCAAACTATACTGCTTCAGGGAGGGCAACACACGACCACGAGTGATGCGCTTTGTAAGGCGGGCATTCTCGGGGACTGGAATCAGCCCTCGAGAATACATGTCCCGTGTCACAGAGCGCATCGACTTCCTGAAGCAAAAAGTTTGTGCATGAGCGAGCCGTATTTGGCGGTATAAGCGGCGGGTTGATCGATACACGCAGAATCGCATGTTCCAGAGCGATGAGAGGTGGGTATATAGAGCTTGGAATAGCTTGGAACTTGGAATAAGGTGGGTATATTGGGCTTTTTTGAAAAGTTGTTTTATCCACTTGAGACGTTAACATCGGCTCCGTATAAAAATATTCCAAAATGTTAATATTACTTATTATAAGAGATAAAACTAAGTGAATTTAGTACAAGGACACTTCCATAAACAAGTGACATTGAAGATGACATTGTTGGGTTAACCAAAAGTACATACAAAGTGTGTTTATATAAACAATATTTAAAACCTGTATGAACTGTAAATAAACTTTCAAAATGATCAGTGCGATTTAGGTAATTGTGTATGTATCGTGTAATAATACTAAAACAGTGATAAACTATAGTGTGATTTCCAATTAAAAGCAAACAAAAGTGATAAAAAGTGTGATTTCGAAGACAAAGACAGTTCAAATTCAAACCGTCCATCGTACACGTTCATAGAACAAAGAAATGAACTTTGGACCCTGCGGAGACTACATGATAACCGTCTCTTACGATCAAAATACAACTGGTCGCCTAATTCATTGCAAGTAACTAATGTTCACATAGTGTAGCGGTTCCTACTTGTGCTTCCAAACGCTTTTTTCATTCAAGCAAACCGAGTTCAAATCTCGCCATCATTTTTTTTTTTTAAATACTATTAAAATATATACTTTATATTAGTGTGATGTCTAAAATAAAATATGAATTTCTTTGAAAATATTAGCCTGAGGAAAACACGAACACGATCATTGACAGAAAAGACTATCGACGAGATTAACTCTAATAATTCGATACTACCAGAAATATAAGGCACCGAAGACAATGATAAAGTGAAAGAGTTGCGACAAAAAATTGAAGAACTCAAGTTGGAATTATTGGCAGCTCACGGGGAGATAGATAAACTGTCAACCGACAACACTGAACTAAAACAAAGTATTCAAATCATCAGTTGTAAAAAATGAAGGAGGCAACTAGGAAATTATCCAGTGAAATTGGGACTCAAAAATAAAATTCCAAAGCAGCTTACTCCCTACAGAAAACAACAACAACTTATTAAAAGTACAACAAATAGTCCAGTTAAAAACAAAATAAGTCAACTCCACTTATGAAATGCCCGAAAAACACATGCTCGATAACACCCAATGACACACAAAAAACAAGCAGTGATAAGACAATTCCAGAACAAATCCAACGACATAAAAAAGAGCGTATTACTGCCCGAGTGACATCACCATGCACCACCTCGCAAGCAGACTTCTACTACTAATACAGCTTAACCAAAAATATGTGTATTAAGCTGTGAAACATCAAATACATTGTACACCGTTGCAGAAGAAACTAACTTACGAAACTACGGCATTTGTCGTTATAGGAAACCTAAATGTGGACTGAAGCAAGTATTAGAGACAATTGATGCAAAAGTCCAAAACTTTGCAAGTAAAGACTATTGTATTATTTACGAAGAAGACTTCCGAAAAACTCATAATTATATAGATCTAACCATGTTTATTCGAGAAAAATTAATAACACTAACTCACACTAATATTATTATTTGTTTACTGACACATAAATTTAAATTTCGATATAATAATACTTACTATGTAAAACAACAACATTATAGCAATACTCTGTTTAATAGTAGAATAGAAGTTTTTAATAATCTTCTATATAATTATATACACAGGCATATAACTACGCGTATCTATTGGATTCCAACCTAAATCTTTCTTATAACTATGACATGTATAATCAGCACCCAGGCACACTGAATAGCTATGGCACGAAAGCTGTAGTATCAGATTTACAAGATCTTATTATGACAATAAACAGCCCAAACAACGTCAATGTTGAGGTTGAGTGTTCCCAGTCGCAAAAAAATTAAATACCTAATACAGACGCACAATCACCAAACTCGCAATCCATACCAAATCAAACACATTTTTTTCGTGTATAATCATATAATTTAGTATGCACCAAAATGTCAATGGCCAATGTCATGGCAATTTTTTACGTTGCTCTGCAGTTTTTTTTCGAACTTACGAAGCAATGTATTAGCAATCTGTTTCAAAACGATTCAGATTCGGATTGATTGTGCATTACGTAATTAGGGTACAGGTACAACTACATATTTCTAACTACTCACTAGCAGCATGCTACACTAGGCAAGATAGACACGGGGGCTCGTGCATACTAGTAAAAAACACACATCAATTTGAAATAACTAATGTAAATAAATGGGCCATACCTAATCAAATTGAATGCTGTGCGATAAAACTGACTTCCCATTCCATCATCATTATTTGTATATATAGACCGCCAATTCATAGTAAAGATAAGCTATCAATGTTGTTTTAATAATTTGGATATGATGTTAAACGAATTAGGTTTACAACGTAATAGTAGGATTATAATATGTGGGGATTTTAATATAGATATTTGCAAAGACAGTAAAATGCCAATCACTTTTCAAAATATACTGCGTAGCTATAACCTGATTCTGGGGACGCGAGCTCCAACACGTCTGTGTAGTGGGACCTGCATTGACAACCTCATTCATAATATTAGAGGAAGTAGCTGCGAGGTCACAGAATTGGCAATATCAGACCATACAGCGCAATTGCTTAAATGTCGTGTCAAAAAAACAAAAACATTGACTGCTATCTACAAACTTGTTGAACACCCTCTAACTAATGTTGACAATAGAACTCCTGTTGCTTCATTATTTAACTCCTCTAGTTGCATTATTTATAGACATGTCAAAGTTATTTGACTATGTTAATCATATAATACTGATAAAAAAAGCTGGAAAAATATGGAATCAGAGGCAATATCCTTGAACTTATCAAATCATATTTGACTAATCGAGAACAAATTACATACGTTGAGTGTTCCCAGTCGCAAAAAAATTAAATACCTAATACAGACGCACAATCACCAAACTCGCAATCCATACCAAATCAAACACATTTTTTTCGTGTATAATCATATAATTTAGTATGCACCAAAATGTCAATGGCCAATGTCATGGCAATTTTTTACGTTGCTCTGCAGTTTTTTTTCGAACTTACGAAGCAATGTATTAGCAATCTGTTTCAAAACGATTCAGATTCGGATTGATTGTGCATTACGTAATTAGGGTACAGGTACAACTACATATTTCTAAATACTCACTAGCAGCATGCTACACTAGGCAAGATAGACACGGGGGCTCGTGCATACTAGTAAAAAACACACATCAATTTGAAATAACTAATGTAAATAAATGGGCCATACCTAATCAAATTGAATGCTGTGCGATAAAACTGACTTCCCATTCCATCATCATTATTTGTATATATAGACCGCCAATTCATAGTAAAGATAAGCTATCAATGTTGTTTTAATAATTTGGATATGATGTTAAACGAATTAGGTTTACAACGTAATAGTAGGATTATAATATGTGGGGATTTTAATATAGATATTTGCAAAGACAGTAAAATGCCAATCACTTTTCAAAATATACTGCGTAGCTATAACCTGATTCTGGGGACGCGAGCTCCAACACGTCTGTGTAGTGGGACCTGCATTGACAACCTCATTCATAATATTAGAGGAAGTAGCTGCGAGGTCACAGAATTGGCAATATCAGACCATACAGCGCAATTGCTTAAATGTCGTGTCAAAAAAACAAAAACATTGACTGCTATCTACAAACTTGTTGAACACCCTCTAACTAATGTTGACAATAGAACTCCTGTTGCTTCATTATTTAACTCCTCTAGTTGCATTATTTATAGACATGTCAAAGTTATTTGACTATGTTAATCATATAATACTGATAAAAAAAGCTGGAAAAATATGGAATCAGAGGCAATATCCTTGAACTTATCAAATCATATTTGACTAATCGAGAACAAATTACATACGTTGAGTGTTCCCAGTCGCAAAAAAATTAAATACCTAATACAGACGCACAATCACCAAACTCGCAATCCATACCAAATCAAACACATTTTTTTCGTGTATAATCATATAATTTAGTATGCACCAAAATGTCAATGGCCAATGTCATGGCAATTTTTTACGTTGCTCTGCAGTTTTTTTTCGAACTTACGAAGCAATGTATTAGCAATCTGTTTCAAAACGATTCAGATTCGGATTGATTGTGCATTACGTAATTAGGGTACAGGTACAACTACATATTTCTAAATACTCACTAGCAGCATGCTACACTAGGCAAGATAGACACGGGGGCTCGTGCATACTAGTAAAAAACACACATCAATTTGAAATAACTAATGTAAATAAATGGGCCATACCTAATCAAATTGAATGCTGTGCGATAAAACTGACTTCCCATTCCATCATCATTATTTGTATATATAGACCGCCAATTCATAGTAAAGATAAGCTATCAATGTTGTTTTAATAATTTGGATATGATGTTAAACGAATTAGGTTTACAACGTAATAGTAGGATTATAATATGTGGGGATTTTAATATAGAT
The DNA here is from genome assembly GCA_963853775.1 of Xanthia togata. Classification (NCBI taxonomy): domain Eukaryota; kingdom Metazoa; phylum Arthropoda; class Insecta; order Lepidoptera; family Noctuidae; genus Xanthia; species Xanthia togata. The sequence continues at coordinate 10,300,380 of OY970816.1, forward strand.
ATTTGCAAAGACAGTAAAATGCCAATCACTTTTCAAAATATACTGCGTAGCTATAACCTGATTCTGGGGACGCGAGCTCCAACACGTCTGTGTAGTGGGACCTGCATTGACAACATCATTCATAATATTAGAGGAAGTAGCTGCGAGGTCACAGAATTGGCAATATCAGACCATACAGCGCAATTGCTTAAATGTCGTGTCAAAAAAACAAAAACATTGACTGCTATCTACAAACTTGTTGAACACCCTCTAACTAATGTTGACAATAGAACTCCTGTTGCTTCATTATTTAACTCCTCTAGTTGCATTATTTATAGACATGTCAAAGTAATTTGACTATGTTAATCATATAATACTGATAAAAAAAGCTGGAAAAATATGGAATCAGAGGCAATATCCTTGAACTTATCAAATCATATTTGACTAATCGAGAACAAATTACATACCTTAATAAAATCTGCCCATAAACAAGAACTGAAAAGACTTATGTCTCCACACATAGAAAATGCATATTTGGTATGCCGCAGGGTGGTGTTCTTGCTCCTTTATTATTCATTATAATTATTAACGACATGCCTAAAACTATTAATAATCCAATGATTTTATTCGCTGAAGATAGCACAATACTAATCAAAAGTAACGATGATGACGTGACATTTGAAAAATAAATAAACGACAACATAAATTATAATAACGTGCTAACTTAAAACAACTTAAAAATAAATCTTGAAAAGACAAATTACATTTCATTCGAACAACAAACAAATAATAAAAAACTTGATATTCGTTACGGTCAGAAAAATATCAGTGAAGCAGAACACACTAAATTCTTAGGTATTTGGATAGATAAAAATATGAGCTGGAAAACACAAGTTGTAAATACATGCAAAAAACTTAGCCAGTATTCATATGCTCTCCATAACATAAGGAAAGTGTCAAATCAGGCAACTTTATGAATGGCGTAGGAATGTTGCATCTACTTTACGCTACGGGCTTATATTTTGGGGGAACTCGACGGACAGAGAAATGGCGTTCAAAGCCCAGAAACAATGCATTGGGGCAATGTGTGGCAACGCACAGAAAGCTGTAAATCACATTTTCAACAGTTTCAGTTATTAACACATTCCCGTGTCTTTATATATATGAAGTGGCTTCTTTGTCAAAGGAAATTTACATTTTTATACACATCCAAGAAGCACACGACACTAAAATAAAATATGCGTAAGACTTCATAAAAAAGCAGTATTTACAAAAAACATTCTGGGCATGGCACCCAAAATATACAATAAGTTGCCAAAAAGTATCACAGACTTACACAAAATGGAGCATTTCAAATTAGGTTTGTACGAATTCCTACTTGCAAATGTTACTATTCAATTAATTAATTGCGGATGAATTTTTCGACGCTATATTTTAATTTTTCAATAGTTTTAGTTAAGTTAGTTTATAATTTTGCTAATTTTATGTCTTTCAATAAATGATTACTTAAATGAAAGATGACTGATTTCATCTGAAATGGTTACAATATAATGATTATGTAAATTTTGATTTGACTTTTGTATTTTTTTTAAGTAACTCAATTATAATGTATTTCTGTGTAATTAATGTTGCGATTAGTACCACATTTATATTAATTTGCACACCTCATTAGGTTATAATACAATGAACCTTTTATACCTGTGTAGCGGTTACACCGCCACATACTAACTACGCATCAAAGAAATGACGTCACACAAATCCTGCATCGCGCAATTAGAGTTTACCGCGCGAACGACATAGATAAGACTATCCGAAATCAACAGTCGGGCAGTCGGCCCGCCAGACACAACACCCGTCTGGTCGGAGGATCCTCCCTTTTCTATGGCGGATGAGTGAACTTTACACCCTGTTCCTCATGCCCCTAAATTGGTGACCCCGAGTATGAACGTCAACGCAGCCTTCGTGCAACTACTTCAGCGTGACGTCATCATCATCACTCCCGCAAGCTTTCGTGAGGCGAGTCACACAGACAGCCAGCACCCTCGGCTTCGACGGGTATCCTGACCACCAGCATGCAGCGAACGCGCATTCCTGGTCATCACCCTCAGCCTCATCACCCCGACCCACTGGGGAATCAACGCAATCAACTCAATCAGTGCAATCACCGCTATCACCTCAATCGTCTCAATCAGCGCAATCACCGCTATCACCTCAATCACCGCAATCACCTCAATCACCACAACCGCCGCAATCATCGCAGACAGTTCCGACTCACCGCGAACTGTACGGCACCCGGTTCCGACTCACTGGAACCTTAGCTGGCACTGTGAAGCATCGCAAGATACAAGACTCAGCCCACTATCGACCTCCGGTCTCCGGAGGGGAGTGATGTAGCGGTTACACCGCCACATACTTACTACGCATCAAAGAAATGACGTCACACAAATCCTGCATCGCGCAATTAGAGTTTACCGCGCGAACGACATAGATAAGACTATCCGAAATCAACAGTCGGGCAGTCGGCCCGCCAGACACAACAGCCGTCTGGTTGGAGGATCCTCCCTTTTCTATGGTGGATGAGTGAACCTTACACCCTGTTCTTCATGCCCCTAAACCTGTAACACCTTTTTAACATGTATTATGCAAATAAATTATTTGAATTTGGGAGCGACCTGCACAAAATGTGACGGACGTGTGCCGCCCGGATGATGCCGCCACGAGTGCATTCTGGCGCAGCATCTGTTCGGTGCCCGTCTGTCATGCTGAGGCTGACTGGATGCAGGATGTCAAACGAGTGTGTGAAACTATTCCAGAAATGGAAGCCATCCTGATCACGCCATCAGACGTAGCTAGAGCAGTCCGTCCGTTACCGAATTGGAAATCACCGGGACCGGACGGACTGCACAACTTTTGGTTGAAATGGCTGATTAGTTCACACACTCGACTGGCATCTCAATTCCAGTCATCCCTAGAGTCGGGATCGCTTCCGCAGTTTCTTACAACAGGCGTTACCCACCAACCCAAGAATTATAGTCTATAAACTTCTTACAAAAATTTTGAGAGCCATAAATAACACACACATTGACACAATAATTCAATTATGTCTGCCTCTCAAAATTGATGTAGGAATGGGTCCCGCGGTACTAAGGAGTTTCTCCTCATCGACATGGCCGTAAGCCAACAAGTTCGTCGATCCCGCAAGGATCTATCGACATGCTGGATAGACTATAAGAAGGCCTACGACTCGGTGCCACATACATGGCTCATGAGGGTGCTGGAGTTGTACAAGATAGATGCAACTCTGCGCTCCTTCCTGAAGTCGTGTATGGGGCAATGGAGGACGGTCCTTCGCTATCCAGGGGAATGATGAACCTGTATGGATTAAACGGGGAATATTTCAGGGCGATACTCTGAGTCCACTTTGGTTCTGCTTAGCCTTGAATCCTCTAAGCACACTGCTGGAGGATTCAGGACTGGGCCATCGATTGAGGAGAGATGGTCAGGTCATATCTCACCTTCTCTACATGGATGACTTGAAACTCTTTGCTCCCAACAAATTTCGACTGATGGAGCTACTGAAGGTAACTGAAACATTCAGTAGCGCCATCAGGATGGAATTTGGTGTAGACAAATGTGCAGTAGTAGCATACATGTAAAGCGAGGGGAGATTATGGAGTCCGAGGGACTCAACTCACGGACTCCATACACCTTAGATCTCTCTCCTCAGCCGAAAGCTATAAGTATTTGGGTATGTCGGAAGCGATAGGCATCAACGTTGCTGACATGAAGCAATCGTTGAAGGAGCGCTTCTTTGGTTGCCTGAAGAAGGTATTAATTAGAATTCTTTCGGGCGGAAACAAAGCTTGCCTTCAACGGTTGGGTCATGCCGGTTTTGATGTACTCTTTCGGCATAATCAAATGGACTCAGACCGAACTCGATGCTCTGGACAGGAGGGTCCGTACACTCCTGACCGCAAGGAAGTATGGCAAAGCAAGGAGCTTCACGGGCGCTTCTACCGGGCTCTTCACGAGCCTGGTGTAGATTTCCTAGCGTCCATACCCTGGCTTCGTTTTGGTGACCTTTTCGGGGAAACTGAAGGTTTCGTCTCTGCAATTATGGACGAAGTTATCACAACATATTATGAAGGACGGGACGGTTGACGTGTGTCGGGCATGCCACCGTCCGGGTGAATCCATCAAAAATATTATCTCTGGTTGTTCTCGTCTGGGTAACGGCGAGTACTTGCACAGGCATAACCTAGTGGCCAGGATTATTCACCAGCAACTTGCTTTGAAATAATATAAACTTGTGGATTCTGAAATACCGTACTACAAGTATGTGCCCGACCCAGTTCACGTTGTACTAGGATCGGTCTATCATTACTGACAGGACTATTGTTGCCAATAAGGCTGATATAGTAGTGATAGACCGATTAGCGTGCCGCGCAATGATAGTTGATGTTACCATTACACATGACGAGAACCTCGTGAAAGCTGAGAAAGAGAAACAATTAAAATATCTCGACTTAGCACACGAGGTGGTCGACATATGGAATGTGTGCTCGGCTATCATTGTGCCGATTGTCGTAACAGCCAATGGCCTGATGGCCGAAAGCCTCGACCAACATCTCTCGAGGCTCTCGTTAGGCGGCTGGATCAAGCGCCTGATTCAGAAGGCAGTACTTCTCGATACGGCTCGTATTGTGAGGGGGTTCCTATCTCTGCAGCCCTAACCACCGGTAGCTTGGACCCTGCTTCCGACATCGGCGGAACACTATTTTTAATATTTTTAAATGTTTTTTATACCTTTAAAAAAAAAAGAAAAAAAAATATTTTAAGAAAAATGAATAAACGAAATAATAGTAATAGTAATGACATGTTATATGATGTAATGATAATGGTATGATATTTGTAATAGTAATATGTATTCTAATGATACTAATTTAATTTTTCCTTTTCATACAAACATATATTTTTATTTAGGTTGAAGATTTAAAAATTTGTAATAGTAATTTGTAAATTGATCTAAATATGTCTAATAATAGTGTTAAATAATTTCAAATGCTTGCATGCCGATTGATAAAATGTGGCTGAGCTAAATGTAATCTTAAGAACTATTATGTACTACCCATATTTGCTAAATAAAATTCTATTCTATTAACATTATTTTTTGTACAAAACAATAAACGTTTCAAAATTATATTAAACTAGCTTTTGCCTGCGGCGTCGCTCGCGTAAATTTCGGAAAATATCCCACAGGGACGTACTACCGGAATTCAGAGTATCCTATGTCCTGACCCAGGTCATGGCCTATCCGTATGCCTTCCAACTAAATCCATTCTGCCGCTACGGCATGAAAAGGTAACTGTCAGATTTTAGGGTTGCGTACCTCAAAATTAAAAATTTAAACCCATAAAGGATGACTTCGTTGTCTGTCAAGACTCTTTTTCTCCAGAACGCGTAGAGGCATCAAATTGAAATAGATATAAAAACTTAGATCTACGGTCCCTCGAATCTTGTAACGAAAATCTAACTTTCAAGCTTAAATCAAGTTTAAATAAACCAAAGCCTATTTTACTTAAAATACTTCCCGTTGGCCCAGCAGCATGAAGTTTGGAGAGAAGCTAGGTCAAGTAAAGAGAAAAATCCGAAAATTGGTAATTTATAGTTATTATTATGAAATGCAAATAGAATAGAATATTTTTATTGTAAAACATGAGACACAGAACAACAAAACATGAAACATGAGTATACATCAAATAATATTATGTGCAATGTCTTAAAATAACAGGTAGATCTGCATGTTTTGCCAAGGACATTCCAAGTTTTGAATTCAAGCCTATTTCTATTGTCACAATTAAAAAAGCATTCAAGTCTTAACATAAAAAACACTGAAGACTTATGGGGGATTTCCGTTAAGGTTTTTGTAGATATTATTGACACAATTGCCTCTGTTCTAACAGGCATATTTAATCAATGTTTAGATAGCGGTACGTTTCCTGATTTAATTAAACATAGTAAAGTAGTACCAATTTTCAAATCGGGGGTCTCTAATTAGAATGGGCGTGCGTCAAGGTTCAATTCTTGGCCCTTTTTTATTTCTAGTCTATATAAATGACCTTCCTTATATGATGGCTAACTTATCGGATATAATTCTATTTGCTGACGACACTTCTCTAATTTTTTAAATAGATAGAAAAGATACAGATGTCTTACATGTCAACGATAGTCTAGCTGTTCTTTCGAAATGGTTCGCAGCTAGTAATCTTTTACTCAATACGAAAAAAACTAAATGTATTAGGTTCTCATTACCACATGTACCTCAAGTTGGTCTAAATCTAAAACTTGATGGCAAACAACTAGATGCAATAACGGAAACTACATATATTTTTGGGAATTACTTTAGATTCAAAATTGCAATAGGGCGCCCACATTAGAACTCATTCAGGTAGATTAAGTTCAGCTGCATATGCAGTAAGAAAAATAAGGCAGTTGACTGATATAGCCACAGCTAGGTTAGTATACTTTGCTTATTTCCACAGTATTATGTCTTATGCCATTCTGTTGTGGGGATCGGCAGCTGACGTAGATTCAATTTTCATCTTACAAAAGAGAGCAATCCGCGCTATCTATAAAATGGATCCTCGCGAATCCCTTCGAAACAAATTCAAAGAAATTGATATACTGGCTCTGCCTTCTCTTTATATCTCAGAAAGTATTTTGTATGTTTGCAAAAACTTAGGACTTTTCAAAATAAGAAGCGATTTCCATAATATTAATACATAAAATACAATATATACAATATATTAATGCATAATATTATTTCATTTCATTTCAATACACGTTGTAGACATGAAATTGTGATACCCAAATTTAGATTAACTAAAAGAAGCAAGTCATTTCTTATAAACAGTATCCGCTTTTATAACAAGTTGCCTAAGTCGGTTACAGGACTTAGCGATGGGAAGTTCAAAACCCACATTAAACGCGTTCTTATCAAGAATGCATATTATAAAATAAAAACTACGTTGAAGACAAGGAAGTTTGGCAATAATTCCTTTTGCACATGTGGCTTCCCTGATAGCTCATTAACAGCGAATTGTGTAAGAGTCTATTAACTGCTCCCAAATTACCATGTTTATATATTTTTTTTACATTTTTATTTTTACATTCTTCCTGGACATAATTACGCTATTATTTGACATTATATACCAACAATTGAACTTCAACTCTTTATTAGTGGCTTTTGTGAACATCATATTATTATTCAGAGTTGTCACAGCTGTAATAGCAATCACGTCATTTTGTTTATAATACGTTTTTATTTTTAGTCATTTATTCATCTTTTTATAGATTATTTTCTATTTTGTGAATATGAGAACGCAGTAGGCTCAGTGGACTGTAGATTTGTTGACCTTAATTATTTTGTTAAGTACCTGGTACTTGTTGAAAGACCTACACTGTCCTCCCATACCTAATAACACTGTTATTTGAAAATATTGTAAAAGCCATTTTTTTTTTTTTTTTAATGGAACCGTGCACTTAGCTTCTTTCATATTTAACACTAGTGTAGACCAAGGCGTCTTTCAGGATCTCATGAAACATAGTAAAGTAGTTCCTTTGTTCAAATCCGGTGATAGTAAGGAACCCAACAATTATAGGCCTGTGTCAATTCTGCCAGTTCTCAGTAAGGTGTTTGAAAAGTTGATTCTCAATCAAATGTTACGGCATTTTAATAAAAATTCCATCTTTCATGATCAACAGTACGGTTTCACCAAAGGGCGTTGTACCACTGACGTCGGTGTCACCCTAATAAAGAACATTTTTAACGCCTGGGAAGAAGCACAAGATGCCATTGGAATCTTTTGCGACCTCTCGAAAGCGTTCGATTGCGTAGACCATGAGACACTTCTGCTGAAACTAGAGCACTATGGGATTAGGAATACAGCTCTTGATTTACTAAGATCATACCTGAAAGATAGAAAGGTTAAAGTTCAAGTCAACGGCACAAACTCATAAGGGTCTGAAATGGTAATGGGCGTTCCTCAAGGTTCGATATTGGGTCCATTCCTGTGTTTAGCTTATATTAATGATTTACCCCAATTATTTCAAAATCAACCAAAGATGGTGTTATTTGCAGATGACACATCATTGATATTTAAAATAAACCGACGGTCACAAAATCTTGACGATGTGAATAGCTGTATTGTTCAGGTCCAAGATTGGTTTACGGTAAATAATTTGGTACTGAATGTTAAATGTTAGAAGCAGCGAATGTGACATCATATTGAATGGAGAAAAACTTATTAATCAAACAGTTTTCCTAGGAATCACGCTAGACGAGAAATTACAATGGGGACCCCATATAACATCTCTCGCGGGGTGGCTAAGCTCGGCCGCCTATGCTGTTAGAAAGATAAGACAGTTAACAGATGTAGAAACCACCCGTTTGGTCTATTTTAGTTACTTCCACAGTATTATGTCGTATGGCATTTTACTACGGGGTCGGGCTGCTGACATTGAATCCATTTTTATTTTACAAAAGGGAACTGTCAGAGCCATTTATAATCTAAGTCGTGCGAATCTCTCAGGGAACTATTTAAAAAGATTAATATTATGACGGTACCTTGCCAATTCATTTATGAAAATATTATTTATGTGAGAAAAAATCTACATCTTTTTAATAAAATAAGTGATAGACATAATTTTAATACTAGAAATAAAGATAAAATAGATCAACCATTTTTCAGACTATCTAAAGTAAATACATCTTTTATGGGGTACTGTGTTAAATGTTACAACAGAATACCTTGTGATATATTAGAATTAAATGAAAGAAAATTTAAACTCATATAAAAAGTACACTTTGTAAACAAGCATATTACAAATTAGAGGATTATATCCAAGATAAAAATGCTTGGAAACATGCTGGTCCTGCTCCATAGGACAATTTAGAATCTAGACAAAATCAAACTGGTTGCCAATTTAATTGTATAATATTACTTTTTTTAAACATTAATTTTATATTTTGTGATTACTTGAACTCCCACACTGACTTATTATTAGTAGTACTTGTTAAAATGTTAAGAATATCGTATAATTTTACAATGTTTGTAAATATGTGAGCACCATGCATCTATCACATAATTAATTTATGTCATTCCTTCATTTTTCATTCTTTTTACCACGATAGGTAAAAAGAAAGGTATAGTAATCTTATTCTAGGTGCATCGTCTTCACATATAATTATATAATTAATGTATACAGGATATTGTGAAAATATTTTAAAAGAGTAACGGTGGAGTTTCTTGCCCATTCTTCTCCATACGAAAACGACCTTTTGGAATGGGCGACTAGAAACAATTTTTTTTTTTTTTTGTAAATGTTGACGTTCATAAGTGCCTTTTTTGTGCCTAATTAAAATTTGACTTTGACGTTTCTTATGTGCCCATACAGGTTTATGTGAAAAAAAAATAGAATTTAATTTGAATTTATGGCGTACAGAACAATTTTTTTTTTGTTTAGTAAACCCATGAAAGATTTGACTCTACACAACAAACTATGAAATTAATACCTTAATCATAACGATAATTAAAAAAGATGGGATAAGTATTGTTTTTACAGATTTGAGGGTCGGGTAAAATGTCATAATTATAGGAGTCTATTTAATTAATTGCGTTTACAAAAAATTCCGATATAACTATGACCTATTTTTTTAAATGTATTTTAAACAGAGCAGTAGGCATTTGCTTTAATAGGTTTTGGGATTTTATTATAAGGGGTTGGTGCTAAACACAAAATACTTTTACGCATTAAAGCCGTGGTTGATCTTGGTACGCATAATTTATTATAATCCCGTCGATTACGAATAGAAACGTCTTTCTTAAACAGTACCCTAATTACGTAATGCAAAATCAATCCGAATCTGAATCGTTTTGAAACAGATTGTTAATCCATTGCTCCGCAAGTTCGAAAAAAAATCTGCAGAGCAACGTGAATAACGCAATGAATGTTGTTGAACTGTCAAAATGAAACAGATTTGTCGTTATCGTTTACGAAAATATGTTGCGTAATTAGAAAGCAGGTTAGGATTGGTTTATATAAAATTTGATATTTCATAAACAAATAAGGAAGGTAGACTTAAAATGTTATATTTAATAAAATACTGCTTGCAACTATAAGTTATTGTCATACCAAACATAGACCTAATACACCTTTTTTTAGACTTAAAAATGATTTCTTTATTAGTAGAGTTTCCCCAAAATATAACTCCAAGCCTCATTATGGAGCCTATGTAGCCTGGTAGACAGTTATAAGCGTGTTGGTACTTATAATAGGTTTTAGTTTATAGAGGGCATCGGCAGAAGAACACACTTTTTATTTATTTAATTCTTCTGTGTGTGCTTTCCTGCCAGTTCAGACGTTTGTCAATGGTTACACCTAAACATTTAGCTGTATCTACCTTTTTCATAACAGTTAATTTGTGTTGAACATTAATATCTGGTGCTTCTAAAGGTTGACTGAAGGACTTATTTTTTCTATTTTCAAGATAAGTAAGCTACGATAAGATAAGACTTTATTTGCCCTAACATGGTATAAAGTTTTTACAGCCAGTTTTTGATATAATGTCCACATTTTTTTATCATAGGATAGAAGCGAATCGCGAATGTTTCTCAGTAAAAGGTCAAACTTCGCTTATTATTAATGTAAGGTCAGGTCTGCTGATATGCGCTGACCTCAGCGATATTAGCTACAGGGCCGTATTTGTTAAAGAATAAAATTGAGCCCCAACTTAGTATCTAATTGGAAAATAATACATACATCGAGTTTTAATGAGCTGAATAATATTATGTTAGTCTTGTACCTACCTACCCAAGGGGCTCGTGGCTAGATGATAACAGCCACATGGGTCGATCTTCTAAGTTAAGCAACGCTTGCTGAGGTCGGTTTGTGGATGGGTAACCATTCATTACATATCGAGACTTCTCCGTGCGTCGGAGAGCACGCTGAGCCGTTAGTCCCTGCTGTCATTTGTAGATATTTGATAGTCGTTACGGGTAGTCAAAAGCCCTAAAGTCTGACAACCAGTCTTATCAAGGGGAGTAACTGGGTTGTGGACGTCAGATATGCAGTCGCTCTACAGCTCTACAGCAGTACTACTTACCTACTTACTACGTAGGGCAGGTAGTAATGCTATACAGCAGTACTACCTACCCTACGTAACTTGTACAAGTCGTGCTATTAAAGATGAGACTTGACACGCCACGTGGTTTGACTCGCGTAGTAGACCATTTGTGGCGGTCGAGTCTCATCTTTAACGGCGCGACTCCTATCTGTTTTGGACCAAGGAAAAATAATGTAACCTTAACTGAATCTACATATACATATATACTAATAATAAAAGCTGAAGAGTTTTTTTTTTTGTTTAAACTTGCTTATCTATGGCACTACCAGTCGGATTAAAATAAATCTTGATGCATTTGGTAGCACAATTCTGGAGAAAGGTTATTATAGGCTATGTAACATCACGGTAGAACCCTTAGACGCCGAGAAATAAGAAAACGTCAGAAAGAACGCTAAGTGAAAACGAAGCAATAGCTTGGGCAGGCGATTCGATGGGATGGGTCAGCGGAATAAGAAAATTCATGCGAACAGAGTCGCGGGCAGAAGATAGCATATCATATGCTAGGAAACAAGAAAGCTGACAGTATAAGAAACAAATCCATCAGGCACAAGAACAAGGCTCGAGTGGAAATGATCTCGACACGTGGTAAGAGGGAAGGACAAACGGACCAAAATAGTTACCCAGTTCTACCTAAGAAATGGCCAAAGAAAGAGAGGTAGACTACAGAAAAGGTGGGATGTTGACATTAGACAGGTCGCTGGAACAACATGAGGCAGAGTGGCCAGAGAGAGACAGGAACGGAGAATGTTGAGTCCTTTGCCGACTGGCAAAAGGACGTAGAAAGCATAAACAAAGGATAATAAATAAAATAATAATGTCTGCCTCTTAAAATGGATGTAGGAACGGGTCCTGCGGTACTAAGGAGCTACTCCTCATTGATATGGCCATTTAACCAACATGTTTGCCGTTCCCGAAAGGATATGTTGACATGTTGGCTAGATTATAAGAAGGACTATGACTTGGTGCCATATACATGGCTCTTGAGGGTGCTGGAGTTGTATAAAGTAGATGCAGCATTGCGCACTTTCCTGATGTCGTGTATGACGTAATGGTGGACGATCCTTCACTATCCAGGATCTCAGAGAATATTTCCTAGAAGCTGACTTGAGGATGCATCGAGTTGTGGTCGCGGTGGGCAAGGGCCTCAACCCACTCTCATTTTAATTTTATTGCATGCATTATTAATGTTCAAAATACGGGTGACGACCCTGATTCCTTTAACACAGGTACCAAATAGCTTACGAGTCAGGGCTTCAAATTAAAATATAACAACTTTTTTATGTCAATAAATCATTTTATTATTTATTATTGGCTAAAGAATACTGGCGCTAAACTGTAGTGCTTGACACTAACGATCGCAGGGAGGTAGGGAGGTATGGCAGAATAAGGAGCTTCACGGACGCTATTTCCGGGCCCTACATGAACCCAATATAGATTTGCTAGCGTCCGTAGCCTGGCTGCGTTTTGGTGATCTCTTTGGGGCAACCGAATGTTTTGTCTGTGCAATAATGATGGACGAATTTATCATGACGAACATTTACCGGAACTTTATTATGAAGAACGGCATGGTTGAATCTTTTTAGCATGCTACCGTCCGGGAGAATCCATAAGACACATTATCTCCGGGTGTTCTCGTCTAGCTAACGAAGAAAACTTGCATAGATACCTACAACGTTGTAGCCTGGATTATCCATCAGCAACTTAGTCTAAAATACAGCCATGTGGAATAGGAAGTGCAGTACTACTAGTAGGTGTCAGATACAGTTCTCAAAAATGGAAATATCACATTGTACTGGTATCGATCAGCACTTGCAGGACTAATGTTGCCAATAAGCATGATATAGTGGTGGTGGATCGAATAGAGCGGCCCACAATGATTATTGACATAAGAGTCCCGCATGACGGGAACCTTGTGAAAGCCGAGAAGGATAAACAAGTCAAGTATCTTGACTTGGCTCGCGAGATTGTCGACATGTTGGGTGTGAACCTAGCGATCATTGTGCCGATAGTCGTGACAGCCCATGGCGTAATAGCCATGAGCCTCGACCAACACCCGAGGAGGTTCCATTGGGCAGCTGGATCCAGATCTTGATTCAGAAAGCGGTACTTCTGGACACGGCTCGCATTGTTAGGAGGTTCCTCTCTCTGGAGCCCTGACCGCCGGTAACTTGGACCCTGTTCTCGATATCGGTGGGCTACAATGTATTATATTTTTAAATGTTTTTATATTTAAATTATTCTAATATTTAAAAATGTAGTTTATAAGTATTCAAATGAATTAAAGGAGGAAATAATAATAACTGAATACGTCCCTGCTTTAAAAATAATTGCCTGATATTATATGTAATATCAATACAACAGCGCAAACATTGTTTCGAAGTGAACGAGTTAACTCTAAATAATTACAATGAAATTATTTTATATTCTTGTCTTAGTGTTTGTGGCTCTTGCCCTATGTGAAGCTAGGGGTAAGTTTTAAAACCATTTTAACTTGTGTTTGACACAGAAAAGGAAGATTCAAATGAGTGAAAGGTTTCTTCACGTTTCCGAATAAGCTGCAGTTTGGTTATTTGGCAGATCATGTTACGCAAAGTTCTGTTCAATTGCAAATTAATCGGGTAGATATTGAGTATACGGGAATTGTGAAATATCATAATCTGCCTAGCCTTTTCCCAAATATATTGGGGTCAGCTTCCAATTTAACCGGATGCAGATGTATAGCAGTATTATCCATGGCGCAACTGGCTATCTGACCACCACAACCCAGTAACTGGGTAACACGATACCCAGTCGTGATTTGTGATTGCGGTGGCGGTTGCGATTGTAGCGAGGCCAAACGTGACTAATCTCAAACTATAATGAAATATAATAACTTGCATGCTCAGTATGTGTACTCATGTTTCCACAAATAAATAATCTTGAATCATACATAGTTGGGAAAAGGCTAGGCAGATTGATTGTTCACGACAGTTTATTAAAATAAACACTTGTATATAAAATTATATCCTTGTTTTCAGATCCTAAATGCCTACAACCTAGAGATCCAGGGATATGCTATGGATACCAACCTATGTATGTATTATCTATCTATACAATGCGTAATATGAAAGTTGTTTGTTCAAAATCGTTTAATGAATCGATTTCTGTCACTTTTACACGACTGCCCAAAAAGGAGTGTAAAGTATTTAGGGTTGATTGATGTATACCATGTATGTATGTGAGTTTATTTATTCCACCATAACTTGTAAGCTTTGCTTTAAGCAGATTTGGATATAAGGGGTATCGTTAGAGTCCTTTCATCATCCCGAGTGACACTGGCTATAATTTTTTTTTGTTGGAAAATTCAAGGTGGTGGCAGTATGGCTCCATTTTGAAAAGTGAAAAAAAAAACTTCAATTATTACAATATGGGTTTCAAATTGAAGTTCTTGATAAGCTCATTTCAAATATTCATAATTAAATATTAATATTAAATATTAATATTAAATATTAATTATTTGTAATTTATGGGCACCATTTTTTCTTAGATACGGTGTACGTTCAAAACAAACATTTCATCTTTGGCTGTGCAAACGATTTAATCAGACTTTACCCAGCCTTACTAAAGGCTGAGAATGTCTAAATGAGTGAATGGTTTCGTAGATGATTGCGTTTTAGAATTATTTCATCATCACACCGTATTAAAGCCACCTAGCATGAATAAAGCTTATCACTAAAATGTACAAAACTAAAATAAATAATTTAAAAAAAATTAGAACACGACTGCCCTGTCGACCTCTAAGATTAAAAAGTGTTCCACAGAATGGTCCCCCGACTGCAATGAAAATTTTATTTATCTGTTTAGACAGGGAATACAACTTGTTTTTTACTTTTTAGTTCGTTTTTTGGCAGGGCAGTCGGGTTTTTAATTTTTTTAAATTACTTATTATTACTAATATTTTTGTCACAAAAAAACATTAAAACTAAGTACAAATCGTGCCATTAAAGTTGAGACTTGACGCACCACGTGGTTTGACTAGGGCAGGAGACGACGCCGGGCGTCATCGGGGCGGGGGAAAGAGCGGCGGGGGGCGCGGTCAAGTCTCAACTTTAATGGCACGATTTGTACGTAATTACACGTGTGCGACTGTGCGTGCGTAGATTTTTAATGTGATCACAATTTTCTTCTACAATCAGTTTAACTAGGGTTACGCATAAAACGCAAATAAAAAAACGCGCATAAATATAAACTCAAAATGCAAAATTCCGCTTTTATTCGTCGAACAAAAAAAATCTAAATTTAAAATCACGTACCTGTTTATTGGCGTAATCATTGAAAGCCCTAACAATTAATAGTTTTTCTTTGTTGTTAACAGCTAACATTGTGGTAGTTTCTATATTTTCTTGCGAGCCTGGTCGTCAACATCGGTCATTTATGACCATATTGTAGATACTCAAATATCTTTCACCGTCTACACTGTTAAATGGGCTATGGAGGCTTTGTTTAGCTGCATTTGCAAATCTAGGGTAGCTACATTTTGTTGCTTCTAAAATCTCTATGACGTCGACAGGACTTTCTTGCTTTACAACATTTATTTTAGTAGCTGTCTATGGAAATGGGCGTATTAATCTAAGATTTCATCCTGTGGTATCTCATAGAAGAATATAGAGGGGGTAATAAAGGTCAAAATAAAGTCATACAAACCCGGGCGGAGGCCACGCGCGCGAGATTCGCTTCTTTAGTTACCTACGTCACGTTATGCTGGGAGGCAATTTTGGCCTCGCACAGGTCGTTATTATTTTGTTAGTTTTTAAATGCTCCTTTTTTAAAATATAATTTTGTATTATTACTGTTTGTATTTCCTGTGCGTGTCTCGTGAAAAACCCAATATCACTTTGCCCGACCTGGGAATTGAACCCAGGAGCTTATGCTCAGCAGCAGCGCTTGACCAACGAGGCAGTCCTACCTCTCACCTTCCTACCTACTACTTCCTACCTTATATTAGACATACTTATATTTGATTATTTTTTCAGGTTCACGTTCGATAATGCAGCTGAAAAGTGTGTGAGTTTCATCTATGGAGGTTGCTTGGGTAACGATAACCGTTTTGCCACCTTAGAAGCCTGTCAAGCGGCTTGTTAAGATTTTATTAAATTTAATTATTTCTAAATGCAGTTTTATTTCTCAATACGTCAAGCGTTAATATTATGAGAGATCTAGCGTTAGAAAGAGACGCAGGTATATGATTGACAGAAACGACGCTCTTTTATCTATACTTCAGTATCTACACAAATATAAAATTAAAGTGTACATTTGTATTGTCAAAAAGCTTTTACACTAAATGCATCTGAAAGTTTAAACGGTACTTATAACAAAAAACTATTTTTTAAATGTTTTCTGTCTGTCTGTTACGGCTAATCTCCGAAACGGCTGGACCGACTGCACAGGTCATCAAAACTGTCACCCCGGTAGCATACCTCCGCCTCGAAACCATAGCAGCGAAACCGCAGTAGTTCAATTCAATAGACTTGCGGCCTTTTCCACTACTCGCATCCGATTCGAGTAGCGGAACATGACGCGAATTGAACTACTGTGGTTTCACTGCTATGGTTTCGCGGCGGAGAAGTTACCGGTGTGAATGAGTTATTGTATTGGATACGCAGAACATTGTAAGCCTTTCGGGTACTTATGTGAACCACAGGGCTGTTAAGTACAGCGCTGTGCAGTAAGTATTCCTTAGCATTATGTGAACAACAGGGCTGTCAAGTACAGCGCTGTGCAGTAAGTATTCCTTAGCATTATGTGAACAACAGGGCTGTCAAGTACAGCGCTGTGCAGTAAGTATTCCTTAGCATTATGTGAACCACAGGGCTGTCAAGTACAGCGCTGTGCAGTAAGTATTCCTTAGCATTATGTGAACAACAGGGCTGTCAAGTACAGCGCTGTGCAGTAAGTATTTCTTAGCATTATGTGAACAACAGGGCTGTCAAGTACAGCGCTGTGCAGTAAGTATTCCTTAGCATTATGTGAACCACAGGGCTGTCAAGTACAGCGCTGTGCAGTAAGTATTCCTTAGCATTATGTGAACAACAGGGCTGTCAAGTACAGCGCTGTGCAGTATTCCTAAGCATTATGTGAACAACAGGGCTGTCAAGTACAGCGCTGTGCAGTATTCCTTAGCATTATGTGAACAACAGGGCTGTCAAGTACAGCGCTGTGCAGTATTCCTTAGCATTATGTGAACAACAGGGCTGTCAATTACAGCGCTGTGCAGTATTCCTTAGCATTATGTGAACAACAGGGCTGTCAAGTACAGCGCTGTGCAGTACTCCTTAGCATTATGTGAACAACAGGGCTGTCAAGTACAGCGCTGTGCACTATTCCTTAGCATTATGTGAACAACAGGGCTGTCAAGTATAGCGCTGTGCTGTATGCCTTAGTATTATGTGAACAACAGGGGTGTCAAGTACAACGCTGTGCAGTATTCCTTACCATTATCAGCCAGCCTGTAATGTTCCTACTACTGGTACACAGGCCTCCTCTCATCGAGAGGGATTGGGTTGTAATACCACGCGGGCCAAAGGCGTATTCGAATTTTTGGCTCTAGGACATGCCGTTTTCCTCACGATGTTTTCCTTCACCATTTTCAGAACAGTGGTGATGAAATTATTTACACAAAGTAAAGCGGCTGCCTGGGTTCGAACCCACGACAAACATCTCGTAAGTTGTGACCGTTTTTTTATTTTTTTTATTCACAACCGGCAAGCTCTTGGCCTGAATCTCACCTGGGGCCCAAGTCTGCTATTTTTATAAATTCGTCATTCCAACACGATCCCATTGTTATTTTGCTAAAAGTTCGTATTCTGCTAAATTCATAATAGTCGATCATTGGTTGATCATTGTATTCCACAAACACGATACTCGTAACGAATTAAAAGCAATGACTGCACAATGACGTTCTAATGGTAGGTCACCTCAGAACAATAAGTTATTGTTCTGAGTAGGTCACTGATCAAAAGAACTGTCAAAATTTTAACAGATTACCGCCTAAGTCAGTCATTCATTTGTCATTATGTACGAGATTACCAATAGATCCCATTTCTTTCAATGGAGTGTCAGTGGCTGACCATTGGAAAGTCATAATGACGCCAATATGTTAGTAGATTACCAAACTTGTCAAAATCAACATTTATGAAATCAATGATACACCATTCTGACACTATTGTTATAGCAGACTTGAGGCCCTGATGGTAAGTGATGATCAGGCCGAAGGTAGAAGCGAGCTTCACCCGGAATCCTCAACCACAGTGGAACTGGCTATATTACCTCTAACTACCGAAACACAACAATGCTGTTAACATTGTTGGTATGGGGACAGACTTAGATAAGATGGTGATAGCTAGCCAGGCGGATTTAGGATAAGCCGAGCAGAAAATTTTACCCCCACTGGGAATCGAACCCGAGACTACTGTGTCTGAGCCAGGTAGTCTAGCCACTAGACCACGGAAGCCGTGAAGATAGAGGGACCAAGTCTTGTATTTCAAATCAGCTTACATAAAAGATTAATATTGTAAAAACTATTTGCTTCCTATGCAATAGTTTTACCTACCTCAATGTATACAATTTATATAATTTAACAAAATCCTCTATTTTGACGTCAAAAAGGATCCCGGGACCAAATGGATACGCTGGTTGGAGAATCATCCTATCTATAGAATATCCACTGAGCCTTATTCTCGGCCTCTCTCATCCATCAAATGGCCAAGGATAATAAATAATCTTTATGGAGTTCACTCGTCGTAGCATCGAACTACGCCGTAGCAGCCTACGAACTAGGGGAAGGCTACGAGAGAATTCGTATTGAGAACAGCGTTGTCTATCCATATTCAAGGAAATCATTTGCAAGAGGATTCAAATTCAAATTAATTTATTTGCAAATATGGGTAAATAATGTGCAGATGTTTTATTCTGCATGGCTCCCCCATGCAGAATATACTGTTATTTAAAAGAGTTGTTTTATTATTACGACAGCAAATTTTATTAAGGTGTCGTCTGTTTTTATATTTTTCAAAGGAAATAATGTTTGATCTTACAAAAAGAATAATTTCATAAATGTATATGCATGGAAGTGTCAGTATTTTGAGATTTTTAAAATATTCTTTGCAACTATATGTTTGTCTAAGTTTACATATTGATCGGACACATCTTTTCTGAGCCTTAAAAGCATCATCTTTATATACAGAATGTCCCCAGAACATTATTCCATACCTTATTATGGATCCCACATAGCTGTGGTATGCAGACAGTACAGTCTGTCAGACAGTACGGTATGTCAAAAATGTTGTAGTTTCTACGTGAATGACTTTTTTATTTGAATACGAGTATTTAGTGTTAATGTCACTAAATTGTGCAACTCTATTGCAAAATATGATTATGTTTGTTTTATCGAAATTTAACTTTAAATTGTTAAATTTAGTCCATTCCATAATTTTATCGATGGCGTCATTAATATCCTTTTCAAGTGTCATTCTGTCTTTAACGTTAAATAAAATAGTACAATCATCAGCAAAAAGAAATATTGGTTGTTTTATAATTTTTGGAAAATGGTCCCAATACACTTCCTTGTGGAACTCCTAAGTTCACATACCTGTTTACGGATGTAAAATGAACCTTTTTGTTGATTTTTGGGCATATTCGAGTGATTTGGGTAAACTGCTTTCTATTGCTAAGATATGATTCAATAAGTTTAAGAACATTACCACGAACTCCATACATGGCTAACTTCTCCAAAAGTATTTTATGATTAACACAATCAAATGCTTTGCTGAGATCTATGTAGAGTGCACAGACTGGAGTTTTTTTTATCAATACTAATCATTACTTTCTGGAGGAAGTTATAAACTGCTGTGTTTATGGTTTTATTTTTACGGAATCCAGTTTGCTCCACAGCTAGAAGATGTTGCGATTCAAAAAAAAAATATAATTTGTTGTGAATTACTTTCTCTAAAACTTTAGATAATACTGGAACTAAAGCTTTAAGACGGTAACAGGACATAGAAAGTTTATTTATCCACTCGCCTGTGGACACTCAGTAGTACTGTACGCGTCGGTCAATTAAATAGATCGTCAACCTTTTTCTCATTTTAAGTATTTACCATTACATATTTACATTCAGTGTTTAAACAATGAAAACGTGCGGATTGTGTAACATGCAGTTCAACGATGGCGTTCAGTGTGGGAGCTGCAAGAAGTATTTAAATTTTGGATGTGCTAACATATCTGAAGCTGGATGGAGAAAGCTTGGAGCTACAGCTTGTAGAATCTTATCTCCAGTTGTACCCACTTCTGATCAAGATCAAGCGTCCCTAGAAAACATCCTGGCTGAAATTCGGGACATGAAGCGTCAGTTGCTTAATTTACCGACACTAAGTGATGACATTAAAATGATTAAGGATGAGCTATCTGAGCTGAAGTCGACATGTCAAGGTACTAGTGGCAAACTCGATGTGTTTGATGCAAGGATCGCTGAAGTTGAAACTAAAGTATCTGAACTTGAGAAGATGCAGTTGGCCATAAATGACTTGCAGACAGATTTATCGAAGGTGAAGTTCGAACTTTCATCCAATGATCAGCGGTCTCGATTAAATAATATTGAAATCAAGGGAGTTCCTATGAGGAAAGATGAGAATTTATTCACGATTATTGAAGCCATTGGTCGTAAAGTAAACTATAGCTGCCCCAAATCGCTGATCAATTACGTTTCGAGGGTGCCGATTTTCAACTCCAACGATAAACTTATTATAGTGAGTTTTATGAACAGATACGTCAAAAAAGATTTTATAGCGGCAGCACGAGCAGTAAAGAACTTATCCACCACTGACATCGGGTTCCAAGGCACTTCCCAGCGTGTGTTGAATATAAGAAGCTGCTAAGTAAAGTTAAAACCATCGCAAAGGATAAGAACTACGAGTTCATTTGGGTGAAACACGGCAAAATTCACGTACTCAAAAACACCAACTCCAAAGTTCTCATAGTGAGAAAGGAATCGGATTTAAACAAAATCGTCTAATATGCCACCTATACCATACCCATTCTTATCTGCTTTATTGTTTTAAAATATTTCATGTTGTTTTATTAGGATGTTACAAATTGTTTGGCACCACTGCTGCACTAATGAGACCGTCATCTATCTTTTGTTCGGTTAAAAAAATTCTGCTTTATTGTTTTATTATATTTCATGTTGTTCTACTAAGATGTTACAAATTGTTTAGCACCTCTGCCGCACTAATAAGCTCGTCACCTATCTTTTGTTCGGTAAAAAAAAATCTCTGTGTTTCTAATCGCGCTGTTCATTTTAAAGTGTTAGTGCGTAATAATATGCCTGGCTCGCTCGCGCTTGCGCGTACTACACATTACTGTTTGCCTGCTCACACAGTTCTTTGCCGCACATTGACGAATAATTCATGCACTCAAATAATATTAGTCGCTGTTTGCTTACTTCAAGTATATTTTTTTTCCTACCACCCTCATTTAGTTGATATTTTTATGATATGTGTTATTGTGGCCTATTTCGATTATTCATATTCTGTTGTTGATTTTTTGTGCGATGGCTGATAATTGGAATGTTAATTTACCTGGTTTAAACATATATTATCAGAACGTTCGTGGTTTACGAACCAAAACCGACACTTTCTATCGGCAAATGGTGGCCAGCTCATTTGATGTTATTGTTCTCACTGAGACTTGGTTGTTGGATGGTATTTTGAACTCGGAGTTTTTTGATGAAAGGTATATTGTGTGGCGTCGGGATCGGGATTACGCTATGACTGGGCAATCACGTGGTGGAGGAGTTCTGATAGCTGAGAATTATCGGTAACGTGTCAACAAAATTTTCATTCTACAGCTGAAGATCTCTGGATAACCCTACATTTGAGAAATTCGAATACGCGTAGCTATTTTAACTTACATCTCTGTGGAATTTATTTATGTAAACAAAATCTGGGTCTTTCCTTTTCTTCTCAATTGGCGAACTTTCTTTCGACATTAAATCGATCTGTAATTGGCAATGGTTCCGATAGATTTCTTATTATAGGTGATTTCAATATGAGCGGAATAAGTTGGGAACCATCTGACAATATATCGTACGTCCCATCGAATCTTAAGAGTATTGATGAAGTGTTACTTGGGGATGAGTTATGTACCTACTCTTGACCTTGGTCAATATAATGGCGTAGCTAACAGATACGGTAAAATACTTGACTTAGTCCTCTCGAACCAGGCAGTCAATGTGACTGAAAGCTCAAACCCACTAGTACCAGTCGATGATTATCACCCAGCATTGTTAATTACAATGGATGTTGTCAAGATGCCTCTCCTTGAGTGTGCGTCACGTATACAGTTTTTATATGATATGGGTGATTACGAATCTTTTAACGGTGACATCTGTAAGGTCTACTGGGATAGTGAGTTCTCAGTAAGGTCCGTTGACGATTCCGTAAGTTTTTTCAATAACGTTATCTATAATCTTCAATCAAAATATATTCCTCAGAAACTTTGTCGTAATAAATCATATCCGACCTGGTACAGTTCTTCATTGATTAGAACAATAAAAGAGAAATTTAGATACTTTAAAAAACATAAAAATACGGTAATAAAGCTGATGAACTAACATTTAAACTTCTTCGTGATAGGGTAAAAGTGTTAGAAAGTCAGTGTTACGCAAATTATTTGAAACTTACCGAAGCGTCTATTAAAAATAACCCTAAACAATTTTGGACTTTTGTTAAGAAACGTCATAATATAAATGCAATTCCCAGTACGTTCAATTTTATAAACGAAACACTGTGTACCGGGGAATCAATATGTGAGGCATTTTCTACCTATTTTCACTCCACGTTTTTAGATCCCAACCTTACTCATGGAGGTAGCTCAAATTCCTCTTCCTCTGGTTTTACTGAATCCTCAAACCTGTCGTCTGATATCAGTCGTATCACGGTGAACATTGAAGATATAGCCAACTTGCTTCGCAAATTAGATACATCGAAGGCCCAGATAATATCTCAGCGAAGGTTCTTGTACGTTGTGCGGCATCTATTGCACTTCCTATTAAATTCTATTTAAAAAATCATTAGATGCTTGTGTTGTCCCCAAACTTTGGAAATCGGCATTTATAACGCCTGTGCATAAGAAGGGAGTCAAGACAGACATTGCTAATTATAGGCCGATATCCAAGTTGTGTATCACTGCCAAGGTTTTCGAAAGGATTATTTATAACCAGGTCTATTCTGCTCTGGAGCAATCGTTAAGTCCCTTCCAACACGGCTTTCTTAAAGGTAGATCCACTGTCACCAATCTCATTTTGCTTAATAACTACATCACTGACGCAATGGACCACGGTAAACAAGTCGACGTTGTCTACACAGACAATAGTAAGTGTTTCGACCGAATCGACCACGTCATCCTATTGCGGAAGTTAGAGGGCATCGGTATACGTGGAGACCTACTCAGATGGTTTTCCTCTTACATAGAAAACAGGTCGCAAGCTGTGGTACTGAATAATTATATATCCAGCTGGGTTTTAGTCCCCAGCGGAGTACCCCAAGGTTCGTTGCTCGGTCCGTTATTATTTATCATCTATGTAAACGATATCGACTCCTGTTTGACCTCATCCAAATTATTGTGTTTCGCTGATGATATGAAAATCTATGCTACCATATCATCGACTGCGGACATGTCAGCATTTCAAACTGATTTACAGCGTCTTGAAGTGTACTGCCAAAAAAGTAAGCTTGATCTCAATCCCAAAAAATGCTCAGTTGTAACGTATTCCCGTGGACGGTCAGTCCTAGCCACAAAATATACTCTTGGTGGCCATATATTACCTAGATCTAGTACGATTCGTGATCTGGGGGTTCATCACGATTCCAAACTTATTTTTGATAAGCATGTTGATGCCATCGTCGCTAAAGCCTCAAAATCTCTTGGTTTCATAATGCGATTGTCCAAGTGCTTCACGCAAGCTAAAACGTTAAATATTCTATACTGCACCTTTGTTAGAAGCCACTTGGAATACGCATCTGAAATATGGAGTCCATGCTATCATAAATATATTGACCGTATTGAGCGCATACAGAAAAAAATTATAAAAATTTTATGCTTTCACCAGAGGGTGCCGTATGAGTCCAATAACTACCTCAGTCTCTGTAAAAAATATCATCTCTTACCATTGAGTAATCGTCGTGAGATCTCTGACTGTATATTTTTGCTGAAGACGGTTCGAGGTGACATAAATTGCTCTGATATTCTGTCAGCTTTCTACTTTAACGTTCCACGCAAATCCAAACGATTCAATCCACCATTGCGGGTGCCATTTGCAAGTACTAACTACAGACAAAATTCATACGTTGTGCGTGTAAGCAGGTATTTTAATGAGGTGTACAAACAGTTCGACTTTGATCTTTTCAAGACAAGTGTGACCTCGGCAAAGAACAGTTTAGCAATGAGTTTCTTTAAAGCTTGAATTCTTCAGACTGCTTTCTTTTTATTTATAAATTGAATTTGTAGCATCTTGGTTATTATGGGAAATAACCCGTCATAATAATGTTATATTAGTTTTTGCAAGTTTTAGGTGATGATCTACGAGCTATTTTTTATTTATTTTTTTAATTTTATTCCTGTTTTTTCTTTTTGGCAATGTTTGGCAGTGTGTATATTTTGTTCCACAGTACTTTTATACCAGAAAAGCTCTAGACGTGAAGACTTGTAATTGGCTGCCAAATTATCATACTGTTATATAACACCATTGTATTTAGCTGTAAGTCTTCCAAAGACCTTAAATAAATAAATAAATAAATTATCAATATCATACCTATATGCCATCGATGCTTATTTTTTTAATTTCATTTTTAGGTAGTGTTAATGTTGATTTTTTAATATCTGTCCCCGTTGTTTTGCACTTATTGTGAGCTGTCTGTATGAAATGGTTGTTTTGGGCTTTTTTTGTGGAATTTATGGTGTCTTTTAATCGTCCTGAGAGAGACTTGAAACTTATTTTATTTTCCTTTGTACGATTAAAACGATAGCGCCACAGTAGTTGACGTTTACGCATACAACATTTCTTTAAACCATTGCTTATCCATCTCGGTCGACTATGCGAGGTTATTTTCGTAAGTACCACTGGAAAGCATAAGTAGTAAAATAAGGAAAACCGGTCAAAAAAGAGGACAAAAGCATCGTTGGTATCATGAGTCTCAAAAACTTCAGAGAATGTGAGAGAAGTAATGTAATAAATAAATTTGTCTATGTTTTCTTGGCTAAAATCACGTCTTTCAATATACCAGTACTTTAATGAACTGCCTATTTGTAAAGGGCATGCCAACAATTGGACTGTATGGTCAAATAGTGCCAACTCCAGAACTTTGCCAGTACACCCACGGATATTAGTTAAAATATTGTCAATGCATGTTCCGCTCGCTAATCTAGTGGGCTCATTGATAGATAGTTTATGATTATTACAAGTTATTGTTTCCAAAAATGTTTTGGTTAAGTTATTTTTATTTAATATATTTAAGTATATTAAAGTCACCACAGATTATAATTTTCTTTTTATTACAGCAATATTTATTAAGCAAAGAATAAAAAGAGTTAAAGAAGGTTTGTATGTCCTCATGTTTTGACTATGGAGGACGATAAATACAGATCACATTACTTACTATCATGTCACTATTGGCGGACATAATGATAGTACTATTTGAGATGGTTTTCCTTAAATCCATATTTTCTTTTGACAGCTCATTTATTTTAGCATGGGCAACCTTTAAATCCGAATTAAGTTTCTCAATTTGCGATTTTAGTTCTTGACTTTCATCATTCTCATAATCTGAGGTATTTGGCATGCTGTTAGTGGTGCCATCTAGGGTCATACTGCTTGAATTGTTATCATTCATCGATGTTTCCAACACTGACCGATTACGTTTTCATCTACGAAGCGTTTTATTCCCAAAGAAATTATGCATTTTTATTAGATTGTGGGAAAGATTGTTATATTAATCACGTTATCAGTTTAGTTTATAAATTAGTAGTAGAAATTATTTCGTAAGAACATACAAAAAGAGAAACAGTATGTGAGATACGAAATAATTTCTACTTATTTATAATATCTTATTTCTAATATTGACCCAGTTCTATTGTGATGTGATTGTTCATTGAATATGAGAGTTAATATTCATATTTTGACCTGTTTTATTATCACTTTATCAGCATAAAATATAATTTGAGATGGAATAATGATCACTTATTAAAACACTGTAGATTAGTTCACTGCGTTAGTTTAGTTTGGGTAACACTTTCACGTCATTATTACACTATATAGTTCATGATAATAGTAACATCAATAAAGAATAACTGAAATATTTTAAGAATTAAAATAAAGTACAATAAGCGGAGCGTAATGTTTACGTGATGGCAGCGCCATCTGTAGTCTTGATTGTGTTTAGTTTTGAAATAGTTTTTCTTTCTATCGATAGATGTTGCTCACATGTGTTTTAAAATTCGGGGCTGGACAAAAAATGCTAAACCATAAAACTAGCCAGCGAGTCGGACCACGCAGAATGAAGGGTTCCGTAGTTGGGATCAATAATTTATCCCAGGAACAAACTTAACATTGTAGTTGAAAAACAAGTTCTGCCATACATTCCAACTCTAAATGATGGTTTGTACGCACAATATTGAAAGGGTTTACTAATTTTTGCCATAATTTAAAAAGCAATAATTTTATATACCATACTTGTATTTGCCATAATTTAATTAGAAATAACGCTTCAGTTGCCATAATCGTGAAATTACATAAAATATTTTCACTTAATTTCACTGGTCAAAATCGATCGAGTGTCATCATAATTTTAATCCATATATTTATTTGATATATTTTTCATTTTCAATAATGTCGTTTTTAACATTTTTATAATAATCATTTGAATGATATTGATTAATATATGATTTTACGATGCAGATTTTTTTATTCACAAGTAAACCTAATGTACGAGTATTATGCATGCTTTCTTTGCAAAAGAGGAAATCTAGTGTTGTGTGGTCACAGTTCTAACCTAACCTAACCGTTTCAAATTTGACAAACTATGTATTGTCTAAACATTGTTTGCTAAATCATTTGATTACAGGACAAATGCCTTAATAAGAATAGGTGTGACAACAACAAATTATGTCAAGTATCATGTCGAACCACTTTAATGCGTAAGAGCGTTTCTTGCATGGCCCCAACTATTTAAAATAAATTACCGAGTTGTTGGAAATCTTTAAATACAGCAAAATTTAAAAGTAGACTACGGAATTTGTTGATAGATAAAACGAACTAACTGTAGAACGTTTTATCTATCAAAAAATTCCGTTACACTGGCAACTGAGTTCCTATCGGAAAAAATTATTTGTTAATTAGTCACATCTCGATTTTTGAAATTTTTGATGTATGACAATTTTTTATTTTTGACATTTTGATTTTTGATATTTTGATCTTTGACATTTTGATTTCTGACATTTTGATTTTGGTTAATAATAATACTAATAGTAAATAAATGTAATCCCGCCGCGGTCCAATCATAGTGTCGAAGAGGAGGATGATAGGGTTGCCACAGTAAGTAGCCAGTGCAACGCCCGATTGAGGAGTGCACTAGAGGATGCGTTTCGTGAGTATAGATACACCCTGACCGATCTTAGACCCCGATTACTACGCCTACCTATGCACAAAAAAAATAGGGCGCTGGTGTGTGCCTTGGACTCGCAGCTTGGATTTTTTTTCGAGAGCAGCGAGGATCTCGTTTATACACACTCGATTCTGTATTGCGCGGCTGCTGCGGCATGTCGTTTAGCTAACGTCAAGTTTCCAAACAGTGACGGAGCTACTCGACCAAAACCAGCCGTACCAGCCTGGCAGTGCAGGATCGAGCGACGTCTCGATGGGGCCAGGGTACTCATCGGCAAACTATACTGCTTCAGGGAGGGCAATACACGACCAAGAGTGATGCGCTTTGTAAGGCGGGCATTCTCGGGGACTGGAATCAGCCCTCGAGAATATATGTCCCGTGTCACAGAGCGCATCGACTTCCTGAAGCAGAAAGTTTGTGCATGGGCGAGCCGTATTCGCATGTTCCAGAGCGATGAGAGGTGAGTATTATAGAGCTTGGAATAGCCTGGAACTTGGAATAAGGTGGGTGTATTGGGCTTTTTTGAAAAGTTGTTTTATCCACTTGAGACGTTAACATCGGCTCCGTATAAAAATAATCCAAAATATTAATATTACTTATTTTAAGAGATAAAACTAAGTGAATTTAGTACAAGGACACTTCCATAAACAAGTGAAATTGAAGATGACATTGTTGTTAACCAAAAGTACATACAAAGTGTGTTTATATAAACAATAATTAAAACCTGTAGGAACTGTAAATAAATTTTCAAAATGTTCAGTACGATTTAGGTTATTGTGTATGTATCGTGTAATAATACTAAAACAGTGATAAACTATACTGTGATTTCCAATTAAAAGCAAACAAAAGTGATAAAAACTGTGAATTCGAAGACAAAAACAGTTCAAATTCAAACCGTCCATCGTACACGTTCATAGGACAAAGAAATGAACTTTGGACCCTGCGGAGACTACATGATAACCGTCTTTTACGATCAAACTACAACTTGTCGCCTAATTAATTGCGAGTAACTAATGTTCACATAGCGTAGCGGTTCCTACGTGTGCTACCAAACGCTCTTTTCATTCAAGCAAACCGAGTTCAAATCTCGCCATCAACAAACGTTTTTTTTTTTAAATATTATTAAAATATATAATTTATATTAGTGTGATGTCCAAAATAAAATATGAATTTCTTTGAAAATATTACCCCAAAGAGAACACGAACACGATCATTGACAGAAAAGACTATCGACGAGATTAACTCTAATAATTCGACACTAGATGGCACGAGAAGACAATGATAAAGTGCAAGAGTTGCGACACTAAATTTAAGAACTCAAGTTGGAATTATTGGCAGCTCACGGGGAGATAGATAAACTGTCAACCGAGAACACTGAACTAAAACAAAGTATTCAAATCATCAGTTGTAAAAATCAACTAATGAAGGAGACAACTAGGAAATTATCTAGTGAAATTGGGACTCCAAATAAAAATCAAAATCCAAAGCAGCTTACTCCCCACAGAAAACAACAACAACTTATTAAAAGTACAACAAATAGTCCAGTTAAAAAACACAATAAGTCAACTCCACTTATGAAATGCCCGAAAAACACATGCTCGATAACACCCAATGCCACACAAAAAACAAGCAGTGATAAGACAATTCCAGAACAAATCCAACGACATAAAAAGAGAGTATTACTGCCCGAGTGACATCACCATGCATCACCACGCAGACAGACTTCTACTACTAATACAGCTAAACCAAAAATATGTTTATTAAGCTGTGAAACATCAAATACATTGTACACCGTTGCAGAAGAAACTAACTTACGAAACTACGACATTTGCTACTATAGGAAACCTAAATGTGGACTGAAGCAAGTATTAGAGACAGTTGATGCAAAAGTCCAAAACTTTACAAGTAAAGACTATTGTATTATTTACATTGGCGAAGAAAACTTCCGAAAAACTCATAATTATATAGATCTAACCATGTATAGTCGAGAAAAATATAACACTAACTCACACTAATATTATCTATTATTTGTTTACCGACATATAAATTTAAATTTCGATATAATAATACTTACTATGTAAAACAACAAAATTATAGCAATACTCTATTTAATAGTAGAATAGAAGTTTTTAATAATCTTCTATAAATGGATACACAGGCATATAACTACGCGTATCTATTGGATTCCAACCTAAATCTTTCTTATAACTATGACATGTATAATCAGCACTCAGGCACATTGAATAGCTATGGCACGAAAGCTGTAGTATCAGATTTACAAGATCTAAACAAGACAATAAACAGCCCAAACAACGTCAATTTTGAGGTTGAGTGTTCCCAGTCGCAAAAAATTGAAATACCTACAGACGCACAATCACCAAACTCGCAATCCATACCAAATCAAACACATTTTTTTCGTGTATAATCATATATTTATTATGCACCAAAATGTCAATGGCCTAATAAATAAGTCAGATCTATTAAATACGCATGAACTTGCAGATGTAGGTAAGTCAATAGATATCTTATGCATAACCGAACACAACATGAAAAAACCGGCCAAGTGCGTGTCGGACCACGCACAATGAAGGGTTCCGTAGTTGGAATGAATTTATCGTAAGAACAAACTTAACTTTGTAATTGAAAAACATGTTCTCCCATATGGAATATATCGGAGAACATGTTTTTGCAACCGCAAATTTAAGTTGGTCAATTATTACTCGTAAACTTGTAAAGCCCACTTAAGTGTGATAGTTTTCCTTTAATCTTCGTTATATATAAGTATTAATGCCGTGACATTTGAATTTCTAACTACAACCGTTTAGTTGGTAGAGGGGGGAAACACTTGACTCTACCGAAAATTGGTACTTTAGAGCCTGATAAGTCACGAACGGTTTACTTAATCAAAAAACGGTCTTCGCATACCCCTAATATTTTTAAAAGACCTATCCAACGATATCCCACACTAAGGGAAGGACGAAAAAAAAATTATCATCCCCACTTTACATGTAGGGGAGGTCCCTAAATAAATGTTTTTTTCAAAATGTTATTTTACCACTTTTTTGGCGTTATTAATTTGTATACTCATACTAAATTACAACTTTCTAGTACCAATATTTTTTGAGCTAAACCGCAGCCAGACAGACAGACAGACGGACATGGCGAAACTATAAGCGTTCCTTGTTGACTACGGGACCCTAAAAATGATGACCAACCACAACTTTTCAAAATATACTGCGTAGCTATAACCTGATTCTGGGGACGCGAGCTCCAACACGTATGTGTAGTGGGACCTGCTTTGACAACATCATTCATAATATTAGAGGAAGTAGCTGCGAGGTCACAGAATTGGCAATATTAGACCATACAGCGCAATTGCTTAAATGTCTTGTCAAAAAAACCTGCACATTTTCTCATTGGTTTATCAACAAACGGGACTATAGTGATGAAAATATTAGAAAGTTTAGGGAATGCTTGCAAAATTTATCATTTTATGATGTCTATTTATGCTCATATCCAAATAAAGCATTTAATGAGTTCCCTGACTTATTAAAATTATTCTATGACCTATGTTTCCCAATCAATAAAATAAAAATTTCGGTTATTAATAAACCAAAGTGGATCACAACAGGACTTAAAAAATGTTCGAAATGTAAAAGAGACATGTTATGGGAATATAGAAAGTCACCAAACCAAGACAATAAAAATAAACTTAAAACGTATACCAAAAGATTAAAACACATAATCAAACAGACACAAAAAGTACAAAACAATAATTTAATAAATACTGCTGAAAACAAAAACAAAGCTACACTGAGCATAATTAATAAGCAGAAAGCAAACTACCCTAAACAAGGTATTGATAGCATTAAAATTGACACCAAAATTATAAATAACCCTGAACAAATAGCAGAATCATTGAATAATTATTTTATAGACCAAATTGAATCTCAAAGTGACATGAATCTTAATCTTAATAGTAAACCAATAATAAAATCTAATTCTAATTCAATATTTATGACACCCACAGTACCCTTTGACATATTGAAAATTATTAATTCCTTGAAAAATACGAAAAGCGCTGGATATGACGACATAAACACCGAGGTAATAAAAGCCACATCTCCTATCGTTGCACCAATACTCAGCCACATTATCAATGGTAGCATTGAAACAGGCATATTCCCAGAAAATTTGAAAATCTCTGTGATTAAACCATTACATAAAAAGGCGATAAGCAAGATCCTAGCAACTACAGACGAATCGCGCTCATACCGATATTCTCAATTTTTTTGAATAAGTAAGTCAAAACGGCTTATTTTCATTTCTAGAAACTAACAAAATCTTGGTTAGCGAACAATATGGTTTCAGGAAAAATAAAAACATTGACTCTGCTATCTACAAACTTGTTGAACCCGCTCTAACTAATGTTGACAATAGAACTCCTGTAGTTGCATTATTTATGGACATGTCAAAGGCATTTGACTATGTTAATCATATAATACTGATAGAAAAGCTGGAAAAATATGGAATTAGAGGCAATATCCTTGAACTTATCAAATCATATTTGACTAATCGAGAACAAATTACATACCTAAATAAAATCTGCCCATAAACAAGAACTGAAAAGACTTATGTCTCCACACATAGAAAATGCATATTTGTTGTGACGCAGGGCGGTGTTCTTGCTTCTTTATTATTCATTATATATATTAATGACACGCCTAAAACTATTAATAATCCAATGATTTTATTCGCTGACGATAGCACAATACTAATCAAAAGTAACGATGATGTGACATTTGAAAAATAAATAAACGACAACTTAAAACAACTTAAAAATAAATCTTGAAAAGACAAATTACATTTCATTCGAACAACAAACAAATAATAAAAAACTTGATATTCGTTACGGTCAGAAAAATATCAGTGAAGCAGAACACACTAAATTCTTAGGTATTTGGATAGATAAAAATATGAGCTGGAAAACACAAGTTGAAAATACATGCAAAAAACTTAGCCAGTATTCATATGCTCTCCATAACATAAGGAAAGTGTCAAATCAGGCAACTTTATGAATGGCGTAGGAATGTTGCATCTACTTTACGCTACGGGCTTATATTTTGGGGGAACTCGACGGACAGAGAAATGGCGTTCAAAGCCCAGAAACAATGCATTAGGGCAATGTGTGGCAACGCACAGAAAGCTGTAAACCACATTTTCAACAGTTTCAGTTATTAACATA
This sequence comes from Xanthia togata, assembly GCA_963853775.1. Taxonomy (NCBI): domain Eukaryota; kingdom Metazoa; phylum Arthropoda; class Insecta; order Lepidoptera; family Noctuidae; genus Xanthia; species Xanthia togata. The sequence continues at coordinate 10,333,483 of OY970816.1, forward strand.
CCCGTGTCTTTATATATATGAAGTGGCTATCTTTGTCAAAGGAAATCTACATCTTTATACACATTCAAGAAGCACACGACACAAAAATAAAATATGCGTAAGACGGCATAAAAAAGCAGTATTTACAAAAAAAAACTGGGCATGGCACCCAAAATATACAATAAGTTGCCAAAAAGTATCACAGACTTACACAAAATGGAGCATTTCAAATTAGGTTTGCACGAATTCCTACTCGCAAAATGTTACGAGTACTATTCAATTAATGATTATTTAAATGAAAGATAATGATTTTATCTGAAATGGTTACAATATAATGATTATGTAAATTTTGATTTGAATTATAATGTATTTCTGTGTAATTAATGTTGCGATTAGTACCACATTTATATTAATTTGCACACTTCATTAGGTTATAATACAATGAACCTTTTATACCTGTAACACCTTTTTAACATGTACTATGCAAATAAATTATTTGAATTTGGGAGCGACCTGAACAAAATGTGACGGACGTGTGCCGCCCGGATGATGCCGCCACGAGTGCATTCTGGCGCAGCATCTGGTCGGTGCCCGTCTGTCATGCTGAGGCTGACTGGATGCAGGATGTCAAGGGAGTGTGTGAAACTATTCCAGAAATGGAAGCCATACTGATCACGCCATCAGACGTAGCCAGAGCAGTCCGTCCGTTACCGAATTGGAAATCACCGGGACCGGACGGACTGCACAACTTTTGGTTGAAATGGCTGATTAGTTCACACACTCGACTGGCATCTCAATTCCAGTCATCCTTAGCGTCTGGGTCGCTACCGCAGTTTCTTACAACAGGCGTTACCCACCTGTTCCATAAGTCAAGTAGTCCCGCGGAACCCAAGAATTATAGACCGATCACATGTTTGTCAACGGTCTATAAACTTCTTACATCCATTTTGAGAGCCAAAATTAACACACACATTGACAATAATTCAACTATGTCTGCCTCTCAAAATGGATGTAGGAATGGGTCCCGCGGTACTAAGGAGTTACTCGTCATCGACATGGCCATAAGCCAACAAGTTCGTCGATCCCGCAAGGATCTATCGACATGCTGGATAGACTATAAGAAGGCCTACGACCCGGTGCCACATACATGGCTTATGAGGGTGCTGGAATTGTACAAGATAGATGCAACTCTGCACTCCTTCCTGAAGTCGTGTATGGGGCAATGGAGGACAGAATGTCGACAGATCCAGGGAAATGATGAACCTGTATGGATTAAACGGGGAATATTTCAGGGCGATAGTCTGAGTCCACTTTGGTTCTGCTTAGCCCTGAATCCTCTAAGCACACTGCTGGAGGATTCAGGACTGGGCTATCGATTGAGGAGAGATGGTCAGGTCATATCTCACCTCCTCTACATGGATGACTTGAAACTCTTTGCTCCCAACAAATTGCGACTGATGGAGCTACTGAAGGTAACTGAAACATTTAGTAGCGCCATCAGGATGGAATTTGGTGTAGACAAATGTGCAGTCATGCATGTAAAGCGAGGGGAGATTATGGAGTCCGAGGGAACTCCACTCACGGACTCCATACATCTTAGATCTCTCTCCTCAGCCGAAAGCTATAAGTTAAGCGTTAGGCATGTTGCTGACATGAAGCAATCGTTGAAGGAGCGCTTCTTTGGTTGCCTGAAGAAGGTATTAATTAGTCTTCTTTCGGGCGGAAACAAAGCGCGCCTTCAACGGTTGGGTCATGCCGGTTTTGATGTACTCTTTCGGCATACTCAAATGGACTCAGACCGAACTCGACGCTCTGGACAGGAGGGTCCGTACACTCCTGACCGCAAGGAAGTATGGCAAAGCAAGGAGCTTCACGGGCGCTTCTACCGGGCTCTTCACGAGCCTGGTGTAGATTTCCTAGCGTCCATATCCTGGCTTCGTTTTGGTGACCTTTTCGGGGAAACTGAAGGTTTCGTCTCTGCAATTATGGACGATGTTATCTTGACGAATAACTACCGGAGACATATTATGAAGGACACAAATGTCAACCGTCCCGGGTTGACGTGTGTCGGCCATGCCACCGTCCGGGTGAGTCCATCAGACATATTATCTCTGGTTGTTCTCGTCTGGCTAACGGCGAGTACTTGCACAGGCATAACCAAGCGGCCAGGATTATTCACCAGCAACTTGCTTTGAAATATAAACTTGTGGATTCTGAAATACCGTACTACAAGTATGTGCCCGACCCAGTTCACGTTGTACTAGGATCGGTCTATCATTACTGACAAGACTAGTGTTGCCAATAAGCCTGATATAGTGGTAATAGACCGATTAGCACGCCGCGCAATGATAGTTGATGTTACCATTCCACATGACGAGAACCTCGTGAAAGCTGAGAAAGAGAAACAAATAAAATATCTCGACTTAGCACACGAGGTTGTCGACATAATTATGGAATTTGTGCTCGGCTATCATTGTGCCGATTGTCGTAACGGCCAATGGCCTGATGGCCGAAAGCCTCGACCAACATCTCTCGAGGCTCTCGTTAGGCGGTTGGATCAAGCGCCTGATTCAGAAGGCAGTACTTCTCGATACAGTTCGTATTGTGAGGAGGTTCCTATCTCTGCAGCCCTAACCACCAGTAGCTTGGACCCTGCTCCCGACACTGGCGGAACACTTTTTTTTATATTTTTAAATGTTTTTTATACCTTTAAAAAAAAAAAAAAAATAATGTACTTATTTTAAGAAAAATGGATAAACGAAATAATAGTAATGACATATTATATGATGTAATGATAATGGTATGATATTTGTAATAGTACTATGTAATCTAATGATACTAATTTAATTTTGCCTTTTCATACAAACATATATTTTTAATTAAGTTGATGATTTAAAATTTTCTAATAGTAATTTATAAATTGATCTAAATATGTGTAATAATAGTGTTAAACAATTTCAAATGCTTGCATGCCGATTGGTAAAATGTGGCTGAGCTAAATGTAATCATAAGAACTATTATGTATTACCCATATTTGCAAAATAAAATTCTATTCTATTTTAACAACATTATTTTTTGTACAAAACAATAAACGTTTCAAAATTATATTAAACTAGCTTTTGCCTGCGGCGTCGCTAGCGTAAATTTCGGAAAATATCCCACAGGGACGTACTACCGGAATTCAGAGTATCCTATGTCCTGACCCAGGTCATGGCCTATCCGTATGCCTTCCAACTAAATCCATTCTGCCGCTGCGGCATGAAAAGGTAACAGTCAGATTTTAGGGTTGCGTACCTCAAAATGAAAAATTTAAACCCATAAAGGATGACTTCGTTGTCTGTCAAGACTCTTTTTCTCCAGAACGCGTAGAGGCATCAAATTGAAATAGATATAAAAACTTAGATCTACGGTCCCTTGAATCTTGTAACGAAAATCTAACTTTCAAGCTTAAATCAAGTTTAAATAAACCAAAGTCTATTTTACTTAAAATATTGAAGTTTGGAGAGAAGCCAAGTCAAGTAAAGAGAAAAATCCGAAAATTGGTAATTTATAATTATTATTATGAAATGCAAATAGAATAGAATATGTTTATCGTAAAACATGAGTATACATCAAATAATATTATGTGCAAGGTCTTGAAATAACAGGTAGATCTGCATGTTTTGCCAAGGACATTCCAAGTTATGAATTCAAGCCTATTTCTCTATTGTCACAATTAAAAAAGCATTCAAGTCTTAACATAAAAAACACTGAAGACTTATGGGGGATTTCCGTTTAGGTTTTAGGAGATATCATTGACACAATTGCCTTTGTTCTAACAGGCATATTTAATCAATGTTTAGATAGCGGTACGTTTCCTGATTTAATGAAACATAGTAAAGTAGTACAATTTTCAATTTTCAATTTGCAATTTTCAAGTCGGGGGTCTCTAGTTAAAATGGGCGTGCGTCAAGGTTCAATTCTTGGCCCTTTTTTATTTCTAGTCTATATAAATGACCTTCCTTATATGATGGCTAACTTATCGGATATAATTCTATTTGGTGACGACATTTCTCTAATTTTTAAAATAGATAGAAAAGATACAGATGTCTTACATGTCAACGATAGTCTAGCTGTTCTTTCGAAATGGCTCGCAGCTAATAATCTTTTACTCAATGCGAAAAAAACTAAATGTATTAGGTTCTCATTACCAAATGTACCTCAAGTTGGTCTAAATCTAAAACTTGATGGCAAACAACTAGATAACGGAAACTATATTTTTGGCAATTACTTTAGATTCAAAATTGCAATGGGGCACACATTAGAACTCTTTCAGGTAGATTAAGTTCAGCTGCATATGCAGTAAGAAAAATAAGGCAGTTGACTGATATAGCCACAGCTAGGTTAGTATACTTTGCTTATTTCCACAGTATTATGTCTTATGCCATTCTCCTGCAGACGTAGATTCAATTTAATTCTTCTATGTGTGCTTTCCTGCCAGTTCAGACGTTTGTCAACGGTTACACCTAAAAATTTAGCTGTATCTACCTTTTTCATAACAGTTAATTTGTGTTGATCTGGTGCTTCTAAAGGTTGACTGAAGGACTTATTTTTTTCTTTTTTCAAGATAAGCTACTATAAGATAAGATAAGACTTTAATTGCCTTAAACATGGTTTATAGTGGTTACAGTCTGTTTTTGATATAATGTCCACATTATTTGTCATAGGATAGAAGCGAATCGCGAATGTTTCTCAGTAAAAGGTTAAACTTCGCTTATTAGCAATGTAAGGTCAGGTCTGCTGATATGTGTTGACCTCAGCGATATTAGCTACAGGGCCGTATTTGTTACACAATAAAATTGAGCCAAAACTGAGTATCTAGTTGGAAAAGAATACATACATCGAGTTTTAATGAGCTAAATAATATTATATTAGTCTTGTACCTACCTACCCAAAAAGTTCGTGGCTAGATGATAACAGCCGCATGGGTCGCTCTTCAAGGTTAAGCAACACTTGCCGTGGTCAGATCGTGGATGGGTGACCATTCATTACATATCGAGACCTCTCATTTGACAGTCGTTACGGGTAGTCAAAAGCCCTAAAGTCTGACAACCAGTCTTATCAAGGGGAGTAACTGGGTTGTGGACGTCAGATATGCAGTCGCTCTACAGCTCTACAGCAGTACTACTTACCTAACTACTACGTAGGGTAGGTAGTATTGCTATACAGCAGTACTACCTACCCTACGTAACTTGTACAAGTCGTGCCATTAAAGATGAGACTTGACACACCACGTGGTTTGACTTGCGTAGTAGACGATTTATGGCGGGAGTCGCAGTCAAGTCTCATCTTTAATGGCGCGACTCCTATCTGTTTTGGACCAAAGTATAATTAGTAACCCTAACTGAATCTACATATATATACTAATAATAAAAGCTGAAGAGCTTCTTTTTTGGTTTAAACTTGTTTATCTATGGCACTACCAGTCGGATTAAAATAAATCTTTTTGCATTTGGTAGCACAATTCTGAAGAAAGGGTTATTTATTTATTTATTTTATTATTAATCTACACACAGAAAAATAGATACAGATAAGACATACTAATCATAATTATGAGTACAAAGGTACTGCTCATTTCTTAAGAAATTTCTTCCAGCAGACTTGCGACAGGAGAAATGAGAAAGAAATGTAGACAAGAAGAGAAAAAAAATATAAATATTCCGCCGAAGCATATAGACCGCCGGTAGCTTGGACCCTGTTCCCGATATCGGTGGGCTACAATGTATTATATTTTAAATGTTTTTATAAATCTTCTAATATTTAAAAATATATTTAATAAGTATTCAAATGAAATAAAGGTGAACATAATAATAACTGAATACGTCCCTGCTTTAAAAACAATTGCCAGATATATATGTAATATCAATATAATCAGCGCAAACATTGTTTCGAAGTGAACGAGTCAACTCTAAATAATTACAATGAAATTATTTTATATTCTTGTTATAGTGTTTGTGGCTCTTGCCCTATGTGAAGCTAGGGGTAAGTTTTAAAACCATTTTAACTTGTGTTTGACACAGGAAAGGAACATTCAAACGAGTGCAAGCTTTCTTCACGTTTCCGAATAAGCTGCAGTATGGTTTTTTGGCAGATCATGTTACACAAAGTTCTGTTCAATTGCAAATTAATGGGGTAGTTATTGAGTATACATATATTGTGAAATATCATAATCTGCCTCGCCTTTTCCCAAATATATTGGGGTCAGCTTCCAATCTAACCGGATGCAGATGTATAGCAGTATTATACATGGCGCAACTGGCTATCTGACCACCACAACCCAGTAACTGGGTAACACGATACCCAGTCGCGATTTGTGATTGCGGTGGTTGGTGGCGATTGTTGCGAGGCCCAACATGACTGATCTCAAACTATAATGTAATATAATACCTAACTTGCATGCTCTGTATGTGTACTCATGTTTCCACAAATAAATAATCTTGAATCATACATAGTTAGGAAAAGGCTAGGCAGATTGATTGTTCACGACAGTTTATTAAAATAAACACTTGTATATAAAATTATATCCTTGTTTTCAGATCCTAAATGCCTACAACCTAGAGATCCAGGGATATGCTATGGATACCAACCTATGTATGTATTATCTATCTATACAATGTGCATTATGAACGTATGTAGTTTGTTCAAAATCGTTTACTGAATCGATTTCTGTCATTTTTACACGACTGCCCAAAAAGGAGTGTAATGTATTCAGGGTTGATTGATGTATACCATGTATGTATGTGAGTTTATTTATTCCACCATAACTTTTAAGCTTTGCTTTAAGCAGATTTGGATATAAGGGGTATCGTTAGAATCCTTTCATCATCCCGAGTGACACTGGCTATAAATTTTTTTTGTTGGAAAAATTAAAGGTGGCGGCAGTATGGCTCCATTTTGAAAAGTGAAAAAAAAAAACTTCAATTATTACAATATGGGTTTCAAATTGAAGTTCTTGATGAGCTCATTTCAAATATTCATAATTAAATATTAATATTAAATATTAATATTAATATTAAATATTAATATTAAATATTAATATTTATAATTTATGGGCACCATTTTTTCTTAGATACGGTGTACGTTCAAAACAAACATTTCATCTTTGGCTGTGCAATCGATTTAATCAGACTTTACTAGTAAGACTGAGAATGTCTAAATGAGTGAATGGTTTCGTAGATGATTGCGTTTTAGAATTATTTCATCATCACACCGTATTAAAGCCACCTAGCATGAATTAAGCTTGTCACTAAAATGTACAAAACTAAAATAAATAATTTAAAAAAAATTAGAACACGACTGCCCTGTCGACCTCTAAGATTAAAAAGTGTTCCACAGAATGACGGCACGGTTGGCGCAGTGGTTAAAGTAATTGACTGCTGCACTGCGTGTTGCGGGTTCGATTCCCGCACGGAACAAATATTTGTATGACCTACAAGTAGTTGTTCCGGGTCTGGCTGTTTGTGTATGTGAGTTTAAATGTTTGTAAACGCACCCACGATACAGGAGAAATTCCTAGTGTGGGGCAACATTAAAAAAAAAAAAAAAAAAAAATGGTCCCCCGACTGCAATGACAATTTTATTTATCTGTTTAGTCAGGGAATACAACTTGTTTTTTACTTTTTAGTTCGTTTTTTGGCAGGGCAGTCGTGTTTTAAATTTTTTAAATTACTTATTTTTACTAATATTTTTGTCACAAAAAAAAATTAAAACTAAGTACAAATCGTGCCATTAAAGTTGAGACTTGACGCACCACGTGGTTTGACTAGCGCAGTAGACGACGCCGGGCATCATCGGGGCGGGGGAAAGAGCGGCGGGGGGCGCGGTCAAGTCTCAACTTTAATGGCACGATTTGTACGTAATTACACGTGTGCGACTGTGCGTGCGTAGATTTTTAATGTGATCACAATTTTCTTCTACAATAAGTTTAACTAGGGTTACGCATAAAACGCAAATAAAAAATCAAAATTTCGCATAAATCTTAACTCAAAATGCAAAATTCTGCTTTTATTCGTCGAACAAAAAAAAAAACTAAATTTAAAATAACGTACCTGTTTATTGGCGTAACCATTATAAGCCCTAACAATTAATAGTTTTTCTTTGTTGTTAACAGCTAACATTGTGGTAGTTTCTATATTTTCTTGCGAGCCTGGTCGTCAACATCGGTCATTTATGACCATATTGTAGATACTCAAATATCTTTCACCGTCTACACTGTTAAATGGGCTATGGAGGCTTTGTTTAGCTGCATTTGCAAATCTAGGGTAGCTACATTTTGTTGCTTCTAAAATCTCTATGACGTCGACAGGACTTTCTTGCTTTACAACATTTATTTTAGTAGCTGTCTATGTAAATGGGCGTATTAATCTAAGATTTCATCCTGTGGTATCTCATAGAAGAATATAGAGGGGGTAATAAAGGTCAAAATAAAGTCATACAAACGCGGGCGGAGGCCACGCGCGCGAGATTCGCTTCTTTAGTTACCTAAGTCACGTTATGCTGGGAGGCCATTTTGGCCTCGCACAGCTCGTTATTATTTTGTTAGTTTTTAAATGCTCCTTTTTTAAAATAGAATTTTGTATTATTACTGTTTGTATTTCCTGTGCGTGTCTCGTGAAAAACCCAATATCACTTTGCCCGACCTGGGAATTGAACCCAGGAGCTTATGCTCAGCAGCAGCGCTTGACCAACGAGGCAGTCCTACCTCTCATCTTCCTACCTACTACTTCCTACCTTATATTAGACATACTTATATTTGATTATTTTTTCAGGTTCACGTTCGATAATGCAGCTGAAAAGTGTGTGAGTTTCATCTATGGAGGTTGCTTGGGTAACGATAACCGTTTTGCCACCTTAGAAGCCTGTCAAGCGGCTTGTTAAGATTTTATTAAATTTAATTATTTCTAAATGCAGTTTTATTTCTCAATACGTCAAGCGTTAATATTATGAGAGATCTAGCGTTAGAAAGAGACGCAGGTATATGAGTGACAGAAACGACGCTCTTTTATCTATACTTCAGTATCTACACAAATATAAAATTAAAGTGTACATTTGTATTGTCAAAAAGCTTTTACACTAAATGCATCTGAAAGTTTAAACGGTACTTATAACAAAAAACTATTTTTTAAATGTTTTCTGTCTGTCTGTTACGGCTAATCTCCAAAACGGCTGGAACGATTGCACAGGTCATCAAAACTGTCACCCCGGTAGCATACCTCCGCCTCGAAACCATAGCAGCGAAACCGCAGTAGTTCAATTCAATAGACTGGCGGCCTTTTCCACTACTCGCATCCGATTCGAGTAGCGGAACATGACGCGAATTGAACTACTGTGGTTTCACTGCTATGGTTTCGCGGCGGAGAAGTTACCGGTGTGAATGAGTTATTGTATTGGATACGCAGAACATTGTAAGCCTTTCGGGTACTTATGTGAACCACAGGGCTGTTAAGTACAGCGCTGTGCAGTAAGTATTCCTTAGCATTATGTGAACAACAGGGCTGTCAAGTACAGCGCTGTGCAGTAAGTATTCCTTAGCATTATGTGAACAACAGGGCTGTCAAGTACAGCGCTGTGCAGTAAGTATTCCTTAGCATTATGTGAACCACAGGGCTGTCAAGTACAGCGCTGTGCAGTAAGTATTCCTTAGCATTATGTGAACAAAAGGGCTGTCAAGTACAGCGCTGTGCAGTATTCCTTAGCATTATGTGAACAACAGGGCTGTCAAGTACAGCGCTGTGCACTATTCCTTAGCATTATGTGAACAACAGGGCTGTCAAGTACAACGCTGTGCAGTATTCCTTACCATTATCAGCCAGCCTGTAATGTTCCTACTACTGGTACACAGGCCTCCTCTCATCGAGAGGGATTGGGTTGTAATACCACGCGGGCCAAAGGCGTATTCGAATTTTTGGCTCTAGGACATGCCGTTTTCCTCACGATGTTTTCCTTCACCATTTTCAGAACAGTGGTGATGAAATTATTTACACAAAGTAAAGCGGCTGCCTGGGTTCGAACCCACGACAAACACCTCGTAAGTTGTGACCGTTTTTTTTATTTTTTTTATTCACAACCGGCAAGCTCTTGGCCTGAATCTCACCTGGGGTCCAAGTCTGCTATTTTTATAAATTCGTCATTCCAACACGATCCCACTGTCATTTTGCTAAAAATTCGTATTCTGCTAAATTCATAATAGTCGATCATTGGTTGATCATTGTATTTCACAAACACGATACTCGTAACGAATTAAAAGCAATGACTGCACAATGACGTTCTAATGGTAGGTCACTGATCAAAGGAACTGTCAAAATTTTAGCAGAGTACCGCCTAAGTCAGTCATTAATTTGTCATTATGTACGAGATTACCAACAGATCCCATTTCTTTCAATGGAGTGTCAGTGGCTGGCCATTGGAAAGTCATAATGACGCCAATATATTAGTAGGTTACCAAACTTGTCAAAATCAACATTTATGAAATCAATGATAGACCATTCTGACAATATAGTAATAGCAGACTTGAGGCCCTGATGGTAAGTGATGATCAGGCCGAAGGTAGAAGCGAGCTTCACCCGGAATCCTCAACCACAGAGGAACTGGCTATATTACCTGTAACTGCCGAAACACAACAATGCTGTTAACATTGTTGTTATGGGGACAGACTTAGATAAGATGGTGATAGCTAGCCAGGCGGATTTAGGACAAGCCGAGCAGAAAATTTTACCCCCACTGGGAATCGAACCCGGGACTACTGTGTCTGAGCCAGGTAGTCTAGCCACTAGACCACAGAAGCCGTGAAGATAGAGGGACCAAGTCTTGTATTTCAAATCAGCTTACATAAAAGATTAATATTGTAAAAACTATTTGCTTCCTATGCAATAGTTTTACCTACCTCAATGTATACAATTTATATAATTTAACAAAATCCTCTATTTTGACGTCAAAAAGGATCCCGGGACCAAATGGATACGCTGGTTGGAGAATCATCCTATCAAATATCCACTGAGCCTTATTCTCGGCCTCTCTCATCCATCAAATGGCCAAGGATAATAAATAATATTTATGGAGTTCACTCGTCGTAGCATCGAACTACGCCGTAGCAGCCTACGAACTAGGGGAAGGCTACGAGAGAATTCGTATTGAGAACAGCGCTGTCTATCCATCTTCAAGGAAATCATTTGCAAGAAAAATCAAATTCAAATTAATTTATTTGCAAATATGGGTAAATAATGTGCAGATGTTTTACATTCATGTAATAGGGTAAATCACAGTCTTAGTATCACCATATTTTACCTTTCGGCATGCAAAGTACGTAAAAAGAAAACACAAAATAAATAAAAACTAAACAGAACAAAATTAAGAATGAGATCAGTCTAACTAGTAATAAAAACCTATAGTTTATCCAGGAAATATTCAGATACACTGTAATATGCTTTATTTATCAAAAATCTTTTTAGTTGTTTTTTTTTTAACTTATCAGGCGATGATGCCTCCATTAAATATTTAGGTAGGTGATTATATTATACACTTTTAAATAACAGTATATTCTGCATGGCTCCCCCATTCAGAATATACTGTTATTTAAAAGAGTTGTTTTATTATTACGACAACAAATTGTATTAAGGTGTCGTCTGTTTTTATATTTTTCAAAGGAAATAATGTTTGATCTTACAAAAAAAATAATTTAATAAATGTATATGCGTGGAAGTGTCAGTATTTTGAGATTTTTAAAATATTCTTTGCAACTATCTGTTTGTCTAAGTTTACATATTGATCGGACACATCTTTTCTGAGCCTTAAAAGCATCGTCTTTATATACAGAATGTCCCCAGAACATTATTCCATACCTTATTATGGATCCCACAAAGCCATGGTATGCAGACAGTACAGTCTGTCAGACAGTACGGTATGTCAAAAATGTTGTAGTTTCTACGTGAATGACTTTTTTATTTGAATACGAGTATTTAGTGTTAATGTCACTAAATTGTGCAACTCTATTGCGAAATATGATTATGTTTGTTTTATCGAAATTTAACTTTAAATTGTTAAATTTAGTCCATTCCATAATTTTATCGATGGCGTCATTAATATCCTTTTCAAGTGTCATTCTGTCTTTACCATTAAATAAAATGGTACAATCATCAGCAAAAAGAAATGTTGGTTGTTTTATAATTTTTGGTAAATCGTTGATGTAAATAATAAATAGCAATGGTCCCAATACACTTCCTTGTGGAACTCCCAAGTTCACATACCTGTTTACGGATGTAAAATGAACCTCGTTGTTGATTTTTGGGCATATTCGAGTGATTTGGGTAAACTGCTTTCTTTTGCTAAGATATGATTCAATAAATTTAAGAACATTACCACGAACTCCATACATGGCTTACTTCTCCAAAAGTATTTTATGATTAACACAATCAAATGCTTTGCTGAGATCCATGTAGAGTGCACAGACTGGAGTTTTTTTTATCAACATTAATCATTACTTTCTGGAGGAAGTTATAAACTGCTGTGTTTATGGTTTTATTTTTACGGAATCCAGTTTGCTCCACAGCTAGAAGATGTTGCAATTCAAAAAAAAAAAAAAAAATGTTGTGAATTACTTTCTCTAAAACTTTAGATAATACTGGAACCTTTAAGACGGTAACAGGACATAGAAAGTTTATTGTCTTTTTTGAAAAGTAGTTTTATTAATGTAGTTTTCAGTTTATCCGGAAACTCCGTTAAATATTGCCAAATTTATAATATGACATAGTATGTCAGAAATTTTAAGAGAAACCAGCTTTAATATTTGTGTTGAAATCTGGTCAAATCCGGTGCTGCTAGTATTTTTCATATTATTAATTATTCTTTGAATTTCACTTGGACTAGTCGAACTCATGAACTTGGATTATTGATTGCGAGGTATTTGTATATTTGCATCGTTATTTAAAGTATCTCCCTTCAGGCCATCAATAAAGAAGTCATTATATAAATTTGCTATAGTTAAGGGATTATCAATATAATTTATGCCATCGATGCTTATTTTTTTAATTTCATTTTTAGGTAGTGTTAATGTTGATTTTTTAATAACTGTCCCCGTTGCTTTGCACTTATTGTGAGCTGTCTGTATGAAATGGTTGTTTTGGGCTTATTATAACTTATTTTATTTTCCTTTGTACGATTAAAACGATAGCGCCACAGTAGTTGACGTTTACGCATACAACATTTCTTTAAACCATTGCTTATCTATCTCGGTCGACTATGCGAGGTTATTTTCGTAAATACCACTGGAAAGCATAAGTAGTACAATAAGGAAAACAGGTAAAAAAAGAGGACAAAAGCATCGTTGGTATCATGAATTCATGAGTCTCAAAAACTTCAGAGAATGTGAGAGAAGTAATGTTATAAATAAATTTGTCTATGTTTTCTTGGCTAAAATCACGTCTTTCAATATGCCAGTACTTTAATGAACTGCCTATTTGTACAGGGCATGCTAACAATTGGGCTGTATGGTCAGATAGTGCCAACTCCAGGACTTTGCCAGTACACCCACGGATATTAGTTAAAATATTGTCAATGCATGTTCCGCTCACTAATCTAGTGGGCTCATTGATAGATAGTTTATGATTATTACAAGTTATTGTTTCCAAAAATGTTTTGGTTAAGTTATTTTTATTTAATATATTTATATTAAAGTCACCACAGATTATAATTTTCTTTTTATTACAGCAATATTTATTAAGCAAAGAATAAAAAGAGTTAAAGAAGGTTTGTATGTCCTCATGTTTTGACTATAGAGGACGATAAATACAGATCACAGTAATATTGTGGTGTAGAAGTTCTATACCAGAGCATTCTATGATACTTTCAAAGCAGTATTTTTTTAAACTCAATTGGTTTAAAATTGTGAGTGTTTCGTACAAGTATACCAGAACCACATCTTCTATTTTTTTCGAAAATTGGAGGATGCAAGAGTAAAGTTAGGTCTTGTAAGTAAATGCGTATCTGTATGAGCCATATTATGTTCTGTGAAACATAAGATATCGAATGCGTTTTTTTCATCCTCAAGGGATGCTAAAGATCCGATAAAAGGTCAGATTTTGCAATAAGTCCGTTAACATTTTGATGGAATATATTTATTTTGTTATGGACGAAAAAAATTATTATTTTTGTGACAGGTAGCAGATGTATTTTCCGTTGTATCTCTACTTAACTTTGAAGATATCTTTTACAGTTAATTAATGAACAAATATGCAAATACTCTCAGTATTTGCATATTTGTTCATTAATTAACTGTTCCAAATTATTAAAAACATTTTGCATTCCATAGTTGTTAAGTAAACAAGTGCGTCGTGAAAACTTGGTATAATCAACCGATAAATCTAAGTTAGTATCAAATAATGTTACATAAGTATGTCTGTGATTATCTGAATACAGTAAGTTATTAAAAGTTTCAACTCGATAATTGAACGCCGAGCTGCTACATCTATACGTAGGTAAGCATACTAAAACATTAGTGTGTTGTACTGATAATAAAGTTTCATGAATATTTACAATCAAATCGAAATAGTTAGTAGATTTTGTAAAGTCCTCATCACTAATAAGTATCATGCATTAATCTTCTTTTGAGTAGTCTGTAAGTTTTGTATTTAAATTCCTGATAAGTGTCTGAATTCCACAGTAAGGTGTTAGATAATAACATAATATTAATAACTCTGGAACTTTTCCTCAGCTATTGATAGTGTTGATGAGCGTGTGGACTGATATTATATACGGATAATGCATTCTTTATGATCCAAGATTTCTTAAATTATTGATTGATTTGTTTAAATATTAAATTTAACTGTATTTTGACTTTTTGACAAATAACTAAATTTGACATGTGAAATAATTTTCAATTTAATGCTAATACATAATTATTGTATGCCTATTAGGCAGGACATATTGGAACTAAATTTTTTTGTTAAGACCTGTAACAAACATATGCCCACAATAAAGATATTATGATTATGATTATGATAAAATATAATTTGAGATGGAATAATGATCACTTATTAAAACACTGTAGATTAGTCCACTGCGTTAGTTTAAACTCCAACTGTTTCTTATCATAACGCTTTTATCCCTAAACATAATTACCATAATATATCTACCACTATGAATAAAATACTTAGAAAAATTTCGCGACCAATTTCGAGGTTTCGTAGTTGGTCACAGTTCTAACCTAACCTAACCAATGGATCCCTTCCACATCGTTTTGACGACAAACGGTTAGTCGGAGACAAAAAACACCAAGACACTTTTAGCCTTATATTTAGGTGTTTTATACGTCTAAACATAAGGCTAAATCAAGAAAATAAACGATTTGCAAAAATAACACTCTTTTGACTATTTTTTTCTGAGTCCTTGCGCCGTAGCGCCTCCAAGGCTACACTCCAACCGAAATTCATAAAACACGACTCATTTACGGCCTGGTTATGTTTATGGCCTGGGATTTTATACCGCAGTTTTAACCGTACCTAAACCAATAACTATAGGACCGATTCGGTTCTGGCACTTCGCCGGCCGCTACCGCGGCACGCTCGCTTCGCTCGCTCGGCTCGTGCGTTGTGGTCACAGTTCTAACCTAACCTAAACCAATAATTATGAATAAGACCGATTCGTTTCTGGAACTTGACTGAATGACTGGAGCGGGACTCTGGCTTCGCTCGCTCGGCTCGTGCGTTATGGTCGCAGTTCTAACTTATTTTAAACCAATGACTATACATATTACCGTGATAAACAAAAAAGATATGGACTTTGAATAATAGTGTAAAAGATGGTTATGTTGAGAAAATATAGAAAAACAAATAAAAGTATAATAGATGTTTATTGCTACTGACATTATGAAGTTGAATGCTTCGGAATTATGAACATTAGAGACAGAGTAGTTAGGAATTGTGATTGTTAGGATGAAAAATGTTAGGAAGAACATTTTCGGATTTCCAATTATCGGAGTTGAAAATTTAGGTGAACTTTGGCGCACCCCATTATTACACTATATAGTTCATGTCAATAGTAACATCAATAAAGAATAACTGAAATATTTTTAAGAATTAAAATAAAATACAATAAGCGGAGCGTAATGTTTACGTGATGGCATCTGTAGTCTTGATTGTGTTTAGTTTTGAAATAGTTTTTCATTCTATCGATAGATGTTGCTCGCATGTGTTTTAAAATTCAGGGCTGGACAAAAAATGCTAAACCATAAAACTAGCCAGCGAGTCGGACCACGCAGAATGAAGGGTTCCGTAGTTGGGATCAATAATTTATCCCAGGAAAAAACTTAACATTGTAGTTGAAAACAAGTTCTGCCATACATTCCAACTCTAAATGATGGTTTGTACGCACAATATTGAAAGGGTTTACTAATATTTGCCATAATTTAAAAAGCAATAATTTTATATACCATACTTGTATTTGCCATAATTTAATTAGAAATAACGCTTCAGTTGCCATAATCGTGAAATTACATAAAATATTTTCACTAATTTCACTGGTCAAAATCGATCGAGTGTCATCATAATTTTAATCCATAAATTTATTTGATATATTTTTCATTTTCAATAATGTCGTTTTTAACATTCTTATAATAATCATTTGAATTATATTGATTAATAATATATGATTTTACGATGCAGATTTTTTTATTCACAAGTAAACCTAATGTATTATGCATGCTTTCTTTGCAAAAG
This sequence comes from Xanthia togata, assembly GCA_963853775.1. NCBI lineage: Eukaryota > Metazoa > Arthropoda > Insecta > Lepidoptera > Noctuidae > Xanthia > Xanthia togata. The sequence continues at coordinate 10,350,207 of OY970816.1, forward strand.
AGGAAATCTAGTGTTGTGTGGTCACAGTTCTAACCTAACCTAACCGTTTCAAATTTGACAAACTGTGTATTGTCTAAACATTGTTTGCTGTAATAAATCATTTGATTACAGGACAAATGCCTTAATAAAAATAGGTGTGACAACAGCAAATTATGTCAAGTACGGTATCATGTCGAACCACTTTAATGCGTAAGAGCGTTTCTTGCATGGCCCCAACTATTTACAATAAATTACCGAGTTGTTGGAAATCTTTAAATACAGCACAATTTAAAAGTAGACTACGGAATTTTTTGATAGATAAAACGTATTATCTGTAGAACGTTTTATCTATCAAAAAATTCCGTTACACTGGTAACTGAGTTCCTATCGGAAAAAAATATTTGTTAATTAGTCACATCTCGATTTGTGAAATTTTTGATGTATGACAATTTTTTAATTTTTGACATTTTGATTTCTGACATTTTGATTTTGGTTAATAATAATAGACCATGTCACGTTGTACTGGGATCGGTCTATCATTACTGACAGGACTATTGTTGCCAATAAGCCTGATATAGTGGTGATAGACCGATTAGCGCGCCGCGCAATGATAGTTGATGTTACCATTCCACATGACGAGAACCTCGTGAAAGCTGAGAAAGAGAAACAAATAAAATATCTCGACTTAGCACACGAGGTTGTCGACATGTGGAATGTGAGCTCGGCTATCATTGTGCCGATTGTCGTAACGGCCAATGGCCTGATGGCCGAAAGCCTCGACCAACATCTCTCGAGGCTCTCGTTAGGCGGTTGGATCAAGGGCCTAATTCAGAAGGCAGTACTTCTCGATACGGCTCGTATTGTGAGGAGGTTCCTATCTCTGCAGCCCTAACCACCGGTAGCTTGGACCCGGCTCCCGACACCGGCGGAAAACTATTTTTAATATTTTCAAATGTTTTTTATACCCTTTAAAAAAAAAAATATGTATTTTATATGTTAGAAAAATAAATAAATGAAAATAATAATAGTAAATATTCGCGGTCCAATCATAGTGTCGAAGAGGAGGATGATAGGGTTGCCACAGTAAGTAGCCAGTGCAACGCCCGATTGAGGAGTGCACTAGAGGATGCGTTTCGTGAGTATAGATACACCCTGACCGATCTTAGACCCCGATTACCACGCCTACCTATGCACAAAAAAAATAGGGCGCTGGTGTGTGCCTTGGACTCGCAGCTTGGAATTTTTTTCGAGAGCAGCGAGGATCTCGTTGATACAACACGTTTAGGTTAGCTAAAACTAGTAAGTCATTTGTTATAAACAGTATTCGCTTTTATAACAAGTGGCCAAAGTCGGTTACAGAACTTAGTGATGGAAAGTTGAAAACCCACATCAAACGTGTCCTTATCAAAAAAGCATATTATAAGATTAAAGACTACGAGTACTTTGAAGACAAGGAAGTTTGGCAATAATTCCTTCTGCACATGTGGCTTCCCTGGTAGCTCATTAACAGCATTACTATGTAATTATGTCTATTAACTGCTCCCAAATTAAGATGACTATTTGATTTTACCTATTATTCTTTTTTTTCTTTTACGTACTTTTTTGACATAATCTTTTCGTTATTTGACATTATACATATAACTTCACTATACTATATTTTTTATAGATTTGTTAAAGCTTTAGTGGCAGTCATGCCATTTGGTTTAAATAGGTTTTTAATTGGTTTTTTTAAATATAGATTCTCTTTTATATTTTGTGAATGTGAGAACGTTGTAGGCATAACCGACTTTTAGATCTGTCGATCGTTTTCTATCTTGCTAAGTACCTGGTACTTGTTGATAGGCCTACAGTGTCCTCTCATACCTATAAACACTGTAACTTGAAAAGATTGTAAATACCATTTACTTTTAAAAGAGTAGGTAACCGTGGAGTTTCTTGCCGGCTCTTTTCCATAGGAAACGATCAATTGGAACCGTGCACCTAGCTTCTGACGTTTCATAAGAGCCCTTGTAGGTTTATGTGAAATAAAATAATTTGAATTTGAATTTGACACACTCGATTCTGTATTGCGCGGCTGCTGCGGCATGTCGTTTAGCTAACGTCAAGTTTCCAAACAGTGACAGAGCTACTCGACCAAAACCAGCCGTACCAGCCTGGCAGTGCAGGATCGAGCGACGTCTCGATGGGGCCAGGGTACTCATGCGCAAACTATACTGCTTCAGGGAGGGCAATACACGACCACGAGTGATGCGCTTTGTAAGGCGGGCATTCTCAGGGACTGGAATCAGCCCTCGAGAATACATGTCCCTTGTCACAGAGCGCATCGACTTCCTGAAGCAGAAAGTTTGTGCATGGGCGAGCCGTATTCGGCGGTATAAGCGGCGGGTTGATCGATACACGCAGAATCGCATGTTCCAGAGCGATGAGAGGTGGGTTCGACACTAGATGGCACGAGAAGACAATGATAAAGTGCAAGAGTTGCGACAGTAAATTTAAGAATTCAAGTTGGAATTATTGTGTTGGCAGCTCACGGGGAGATAGATAAACTGTCAACCGAGAACACTGAACTAAAACAAAGTATTCAAATCATCAGTTGTAAAAATCAACTAATGAAGGAGACAACTAGAAAATTATCTAGTGAAATTGGGACTCCAAATAAAAATAAAATTCCAAAGCAGCTTACTCCCCACAGAAAACAACAACAACTTATTAAAAGTACAACAAATAGTCCAGTTAAAAAACACAATAAGTCAACTCCACTTATGAAATGCCCGAAAAACACATGCTCCATAACACCCAATGCCACACAAAAAACAAGCAGTGATAAGACAATTCCAGAACAAATCCAACGACATAAAAAGAGAGTATTACTGCCCGAGTGACATCACCATGCACCACCACGCAAGCAGACTTCTACTACTAATACAGCTAAACCAAAAATATGTTTATTAAGCTGTGAAACATCAAATACATTGTACACCGTTGCAGAAGAAACTAACTTATGAAACTACGACATTTGCCACTATAGGAAACGTAAATGTGGACTGAAGCAAGTATTAGAGACAGTTGATGCAAAAGTCCAAAACTTTACAAGTATTGTATTATTTACATTGGCGAAGAAGATTTCCGAAAAACTCATCATTATATAGATCTAACCATTTATAGTCGAGAAAAATTAATAACACTAACTCACACTACTATTATCTATTATTTGTTTACCGACATATAAATTTAAATTTCGATATAATAATACTTACTATGGAAAACAACAAAATTATAGCAATACTCTATTTAATAGTAGAATAGAAGTTTTTAATAATCTTCTATAAATGGATACACAGGCATATAACTACGCGTATCTATTGGATTCCAACCTAAATCTTTCTTATAACTATGACATGTATAATCATATATTTATTATGCACCAAAATGTCAATGGCCTAATAAATAAGTCAGATCTATTAAATACGCATGAACTTGCAGATGTAGCTAAGTCAATAGATATCTTATGCATAACCGAACACAACATGAAAAAACCGGCCAAGTGCGTGTCGGACCACGCACAATGAAGGGTTTCGTTGTCCTTGACATAATCACGCTATTATTTGAAATTATATACCAACAATTTAACTTCAACTCTTTATTAGTGGCTTTTGTGAACCTGATAATTATTCAGAGTTGTCACAGCTGTAATAGCAATCACGTCATTTCGTTTATAATATGTTTTTATTTTTAGTAATTTATTCATCTTTATATAGATTATTTTCTATTTTGTGAATGTGAGAACGCAGTGGACTGTAGATTTGTTGACCTTAACTATTTTGTTAAGTACCTGGTACTTGTTGAAAGACCTACACTGTCTTCCCAACACTGTTATTTGAAAATACTGTAAAAGCCAATTTTTTTTATTTTTTTTTATTGGAACAGGGCACTTAGCTTCTGACGTTTCATAAGTGCCCATATAGGTTTATGTGAAAAATTTGAATTTAATTTGAATTTAAGGCGTACAAAACAATTTTTTTCTGGTTTAGTAAAACCATGAAAGATTTGACTCTACACAACAAACTATGAAATTAATAACTTAATCATAACGATGATTAAAAAAGAGGGGATAAGTATTGTTTTTACAGATTTGAGGGTCGGGTAAAATGTCATAATTATAGGAGTCTATTTAATTAATTGCGTTTACTAAAAATTCCGGGTATTTAACTATGAGCTATTTTTTTAATGTATTTTAAACAGAGCAGTAGGCATTTGTTTTAATAGGTTTTGGGATTTTATTATAAGGGGTTGGTGCTAAACACTTTTACGCATTAAAGCGGTGGTTGATCTTGGTACGCATAATTTATTATAATCCCGTCGATTACGAATAGAAACGTCTGATAGTTTCTTAAACAGGTTAGGATTGGTTTGTATAAAATTTGATATTTCATTAACAAATAAGGAAGGTAGACTTAAAATGCTATATTTAATAAAATACTGCTTGCAACTATAAGTTATTGTCAAACCAAACAGACCTAATACACCTTTTTTGAGACTTAAAAATGATTTCTTTATTAGTAGAGTTTCCCCAAAATATAATATATCCAAGCCTCATTATGGAGCCTATAATACCATAGTAGACAGTTATAAGCGTGTTGGTACTTATAATAGGTTTTAGTTCATAGAGGGCATCGGCAGAAGAACACACTTTTTATTTATTTAATTCTTCTGTGTGTGCTTTCCTGCCAGTTCATACGTTTGTCAATGGTTACACCTAAAAATTTAGCTGTATCTACCTTTTTCATAACAGTTAATTTGTGTTGAACATTAATAAGTCCTTCAGTCAACCTTTAGAAGCACCAGATGTGCTTCTAAAGGTTGACTGAAGGACTTATTTTTTTCTTTTTTCAAGATAAGTAAGCTACGATAAGATAAGACTTTATTTGCCGTAACATGGTATAAAGTTGTTACAGCCAGTTTTTTATATAATGTCCACATTATTTATCATAGGATAGAAGCGAATCGCGAATGTTTCTCAGTAAAAGGTCAAACTTCGCTTATTATTAATGTAAGGTCAGGTCTGCTGATATGTGCTGACCTCAGCGATATTAGCTACAGGGCCGTATTTGTTAAATAATAAAATTGAGCCCCAACTTAGTATCTAATTGGAAAAGAATATATACATCGAGTTTTAATGAGCTGAATAATATTATGTTATTCTTGTACCTACCTACCCAAGGGGCTCGTGGCTAGATGATAACAGCCGCACGGGTCGATCTTCAAGGTTAAGCAACGCTTGCTGAGGTCGCTTCGTGGATGGGTGACCATTCATTACATATTGAGACCTCTCCGTGCGTCGGAGAGCACGCTAAGCCGTTAGCCCCTGTGTTAAGAAGAGGTTTGCAAGCGTTACTCAGACTGGCTGGTATGGGAGATGACGGATGTTTTGAATATGTTTGTTAGGAACATGATGTGTGACTTTACACTGTTATTTTCTGGGTTATCAAGAAAAACCAAATTAAAATTTCTATGTGCTTTATCTGCTTTGTTTTCACTATTCTACTGATAGGAAAGACCCACCAGGTTATGGGCCCAGCACGCTTCCACTGCGCCACTCTGCTTAAAATTTACAGTGTGATAGAGATCACACAGATGATGTTAGAGACGCTGAATTCATGGAAGAGGAAGATGAACAGTGGACATCATTTGAAGAGAGGCCGGAGGAAGAGCAACCTGTTGAAACAATACCTGTAGTAGAAGAGAGAAGATACCCACTCAGGAACAGAAAGCCTGTGGAGTTTAAGGATCATATCACCTATGAGGCGATAGTGGAAGAAAGAGATCCACTAACAGTTATAGAGGCACTGACGAGAAGAGATGCAAAACAGTGGAAACTTGCTATTCAGGAGGAGCTGGATGCATTAAAGAAAAATCAAACCTGGGTGTTGGTAGAGCCAAACCAAGCGAGTAACATTATTGATTCGAAATGGCTGTTCCGAATCAAAAAGGAGGCGGGAAATAAGACTCGGTATAAAGCTCGTTTGGTTGCAAGAGGCTTCAGACAGAGAAAAGGTATTGATTACGATGAGACGTTCTCCCCAGTTGTGCGTCATAGCTCTTTGAGGCTGTTAATAGCACTAGCAGCGCAGATGAATCTGCAAATGAATCACATGGACGTCAAGACAGCGTTTCTAAATGGCAATTTAAATGAAGAGGTTTACATGCGACAACCACCATATTTCGAAGAGAAAGGCAAGGAAGACCATGTATGCTTATTGAAGAGATCTCTTTATGGACTGAAACAGGCGCCACGTTCATGGAATTCTAAACTTCATTCAGAGCTAGAGAGTCTGAATTTCCACCGTTGCAAGAATGAACCATGTGTCTACACAAGGCGAATCGAAAATGATATGATAATACTTGCAGTTTATGTTGATGATATCCTAATCTTTTATAACAATGTAAGAGAAATGCATAAGGTCAAGAAAGAACTTATGTCCAAATTCGAGATGAAAGATTTCGGAAAAACTGAATTATTTTTAGGGATGCGGCTAAAGCAAGAGAATGGCCACATAAAGATTGACCAAGAAGAGTATATAGAGAAGCTTCTACGCAGATTTGGCATGGAAGACTGCAAGACAGTTGCCACACCTGCAGTACCTGGTCAACATTTCAAGAAGCCAGAGGGCTCACACACACCGAGTGACAAAATACCTTACAGAGAGTTGATAGGATCACTGATGTACTTGGCTGTGTGTACGCGACCAGACATAGCTCATGCTGTGAATATTATGAGTCAGTTCTGTAACTGCTATGAAGAGATCCATTGGAGTACTGCCAAGAGGATTCTAAGGTACCTTAAAGGTACTAAGAACATGGGACTCGTGTACTCAAATGATGCCTGTAGTACAGAGATACAAGGTTTCTCTGATGCTGATCATGGAGGAAATATAATAGATAGAAAGTCTTATTCTGGAAATGTTTTCACATTGGCAGGAGGAGCAGTGTCATGGCAGAGTGCTAAGCAGAGAAGTATAGCCATTTCAACAGCAGAGGCTGAATATGTCAGCTTATCGGAAGCTGCTAAAGATGCCATATTTTTGAGAAGGTTCTTGGGGGAACTGGTGGACACCCAAGAAAAAGCTATCACAGTTTACACGGATAGTCAGTCAGCAATGGCCATAGCACAAAACCCAGTGCACCATCAGCAGACTAAGCATATCGATTTACGATATCATTTTGTTAGAGAAGCCTTAGAGTAGGAGATTATTAAATTGAAATATCTCGCAACAAATGTGATGGTCGCTGACATTATGACAAAACCTGTGCCTAAGAGTAAGCATGAGTATTGTCGTAAGGAGATGGGTGTGCAAGAGTGAGTCAGAGGGAAACGCTTGAGGAGGAGTGTTAAGAAGAGGTTTGCAAGCGTTACTCAGACTGGCTGGTATGGGAGATGACGGATGTTTTGAATATGTTTGTTAGGAACATGATGTGTGACTTTACACTGTTATTTTCTGGGTTGTCAAGAAAAACCAAATTAAAATTTCTATGTGCTTTATCTGCTTTGTTTTCACTATTCTACTGATAGGAAAGACCCACCACCCTGCTGTCATTTGTAGATATTTGACAGTCGTTACAGATAGTCAAAAGCCCTAAAGTCTGACAACCAGTCTTATCAAGGGGAGTAACTGGGTTGTGGACGTCAGATATGCAGTCGCTCTACAGCTCTACAGCAGTACTACTTACCTACCTACTACGTAGGGTACGTAGTATTGCTATACAGCAGTACTACTTACCCAACGTAACTTGTACAAGTCGTGCCATTAAAGATGAGACTTTACACACCACGTGGTTTGACATGCGTAGTAGACGATTTATGGCGGGAGTCGCAGTCAAGTCTCATCTTTAATGGCGCGACTCCTATCTGTTTTGGACCAAAGTATAATTAGTAACCCTAACTGAATCTACATATATATACTAATAATAAAAGCTGAAGAGCTTCTTTTTTGGTTTAAACTTGTTTATCTATGGCACTACCAGTCGGATTAAAAGAAATCTTTTTGCATTTGGTAGCACAATTCTGGAGAAAGGGTTATTTATTTATTCATTTTATTATTAATCTACACACAGAAAAATAGATACAGATAAGACATAATCATAATTATGAGTACAAAGGTACTGCTCAATTCTTAAGAAATTTCTTCCAGCAGACTTGCGACAGGAGAAATGAGAAAAAAATATAAATATTCCGCCGAAGCATATAGACCGCCGGTAGCTTGGACCCTGTTCCTGATATCGGTGGGCTACAATGTATTATATTTTAAATGTTTTTATATTTCTTCTAATATTTAAAAATATAGTTTATAAGTATTCAAATGAAATAAAGATGAACATAGTAATAACTGAATACGTCCCTGCTTTAAAAACAATTGCCAGATATATATGTAATATCAATATAATCAGCGCAAACATTGTTTCGAAGTGAACGAGTCAACTGTAAATAATTACAATGAAATTATTTTATATTCTTGTTATAGTGTTTGTGGCTCTTGCCCTATGTGAAGCTAGGGGTAAGTTTAAAAACCATTTTAACTTGTGTTTGACACAGGAAAGGAACATTCAAATGAGTGCAAGCTTTCTTCACGTTTCCGAATAAGCTGCAGTTTGGTTATTTGGCAGATCATGTTACACAAAGTTCTGTTCAATTGCAAATTAATGGGGTAGATATTGAGTATACATATATTGTTAAATATCATAATCTGCCTAGCCTTTTCCCAAATATATTGGGGTCAGCTTCCAATCTAACCGGATGCAGATGTATAGCAGTATTATACATGGCGCAACTGGCTATCTGACCACCACAACCCAGTAACTGGGTAACACGATACCCAGTCGTGATTTGTGATTGCGGTGGCGGTTGCGATTGTAGCGAGGCCAAACGTGACTGATCTCAAACTATAATGTAATATAATAACTTGCATGCTCTGTATGTGTACTCATGTTTCCACAAATAAATAATCTTGAATCATACATAGTTGGGAAAAGGCTAGGCAGATTGATTGCTCACGACAGTTTATTAAAATAAACACTTGTATATAAAATTATATCCTTGTTTTCAGATCCTAAATGCCTACAACCTAGAGATCCAGGGATATGCTATGGATACCAACCTATGTATGTATTATCTATCTATACAATGCGTAATATGAAAGTTGTTTGTTCAAAATCGTTTAATGAATCGATTTCTGTCACTTTTACACGACTGCCCAAAAAGGAGTGTAAAGTATTTAGGGTTGATTGATGTATACCATGTATGTATGTGAGTTTATTTATTCCACCATAACTTGTAAGCTTTGCTTTAAGCAGATTTGGATATAAGGGGTATCGTTAGAGTCCTTTCATCATCCCGAGTGACACTGGCTATAATTTTTTTTTGTTGGTAAATTCAAGGTGGTGGCAGTATGGCTCCATTTTGAAAAGTGAAAAAAAAAACTTCAATTATTACAATATGGGTTTCAAATTGAAGTTCTTGATAAGCTCATTTCAAATATTCATAATTAAATATTAATATTAAATATTAATTATTTGTAATTTATGGGCACCATTTTTTCTTAGATACGGTGTACGTTCAAAACAAACATTTCATCTTTGGCTGTGCAAACGATTTAATCAGACTTTACTAGTAAGGCTGAGAATGTCTAAATGAGTGAATGGTTTCGTAGATGATTGCATTTTAGAATTATTTCATCATCACACCGTATTAAAGCCACCTAGCATGAATAAAGCTTATCACTAAAATGTACAAAACTAAAATAAATAATTTTAAAAAAATTAGAACACGACTGCCCTGTCGACCTCTAAGATTAAAAAGTGTTCCACAGAATGGTCCCCCGACTGCAATGAAAATTTTATTTATCTGTTTAGACAGGGAATACAACTTGTTTTTTACTTTTTAGTTCGGTTTTTGGCAGGGCAGTCGTGTTTTTAATTTTTTTAAATTACTTATCATTACTAATATTTTTGTCACAAAAAAAAATTAAAACTAAGTACAAATCGTGCCATTAAAGTTGAGACTTGACGCACCACGTGGTTTGACTAGGGCAGGAGACGACGCCGGGCGTCATCGGGGCGGGGGAAAGAGCGGCGGGGGGCGCGGTCAAGTCTCAACTTTAATGGCACGATTTGTACGTAATTACACGTGTGCGACTGTGCGTGCGTAGATTTTTAATGTGATCACAATTTTCTTCTACAATCAGTTTAACTAGGGTTACGCATAAAACGCAAATAAAAAAACGCGCATAAATATAAACTCAAAATGCAAAATTCCGCTTTTATTCGTCGAACAAAAAAAAATCTAAATTTAAAATCACGTACCTGTTTATTGGCGTAATCATTGAAAGCCCTAACAATTAATAGTTTTTCTTTGTTGTTAACAGCTAACATTGTGGTAGTTTCTATATTTTCTTGCGAGCCTGGTCGTCAACATCGGTCATTTATGACCATATTGTAGATACTCAAATATCTTTCACCGTCTACACTGTTAAATGGGCTATGGAGGCTTTGTTTAGCTGCATTTGCAAATCTAGGGTAGCTACATTTTGTTGCTTCTAAAATCTCTATGACGTCGACAGGACTTTCTTGCTTTACAACATTTATTTTAGTAGCTGTCTATGGAAATGGGCGTATTAATCTAAGATTTCATCCTGTGGTATCTCATAGAAGAATATAGAGGGGGTAATAAAGGTCAAAATAAAGTCATACAAACCCGGGCGGAGGCCACGCGCGCGAGATTCGCTTCTTTAGTTACCTACGTCACGTTATGCTGGGAGGCAATTTTGGCCTCGCACAGGTCGTTATTATTTTGTTAGTTTTTAAATGCTCCTTTTTTAAAATAGAATTTTGTATTATTACTGTTTGTATTTCCTGTGCGTGTCTCGTGAAAAACCCAATATCACTTTGCCCGACCTGGGAATTGAACCCAGGAGCTTATGCTCAGCAGCAGCGCTTGACCAACGAGGCAGTCCTACCTCTCACCTTCCTACCTACTACTTCCTACCTTATATTAGACATACTTATATTTGATTATTTTTTCAGGTTCACGTTCGATAATGCAGCTGAAAAGTGTGTGAGTTTCATCTATGGAGGTTGCTTGGGTAACGATAACCGTTTTGCCACCTTAGAAGCCTGTCAAGCGGCTTGTTAAGATTTTATTAAATTTAATTATTTCTAAATGCAGTTTTATTTCTCAATACGTCAAGCGTTAATATTATGAGAGATCTAGCGTTAGAAAGAGACGCAGGTATATGAGTGACAGAAACGACGCTCTTTTATCTATACTTCAGTATCTACACAAATATAAAATTAAAGTGTACATTTGTATTGTCAAAAAGCTTTTACACTAAATGCATCTGAAAGTTTAAACGGTACTTATAACAAAAAACTATTTTTTAAATGTTTTCTGTCTGTCTGTTACGGCTAATCTCCGAAACGGCTGGACCGATTGCACAGGTCATCAAAACTGTCACCCCGGTAGCATACCTCCGCCTCGAAACCATAGCAGCGAAACCGCAGTAGTTCAATTCAATAGACTTGCGGCCTTTTCCACTACTCGCATCCGATTCGAGTAGCGGAACATGACGCGAATTGAACTACTGTGGTTTCACTGCTATGGTTTCGCGGCGGAGAAGTTACCGGTGTGAATGAGTTATTGTATTGGATACGCAGAACATTGTAAGCCTTTCGGGTACTTATGTGAACCACAGGGCTGTTAAGTACAGCGCTGTGCAGTAAGTATTCCTTAGCATTATGTGAACAACAGGGCTGTCAAGTACAGCGCTGTGCAGTAAGTATTCCTTAGCATTATGTGAACAACAGGGCTGTCAAGTACAGCGCTGTGCAGTAAGTATTCCTTAGCATTATGTGAACCACAGGGCTGTCAAGTACAGCGCTGTGCAGTAAGTATTCCTTAGCATTATGTGAACAACAGGGCTGTCAAGTACAGCGCTGTGCACTATTCCTTAGCATTATGTGAACAACAGGGCTGTCAAGTACAGCGCTGTGCACTATTCCTTAGCATTATGTGAACAACAGGGCTGTCAAGTACAGCGCTGTGCTGTATGCCTTAGCATTATGTGAACAACAGGGCTGTCAAGTACAGCGCTGTGCAGTATTCCTTAGCATTATGTGAACAACAGGGCTGTCAAGTACAGCGCTGTGCACTATTCCTTAGCATTATGTGAACAACAGGGCTGTCAAGTACAGCGCTGTGCACTATTCCTTAGCATTATGTGAACCACAGGGCTGTCAAGTACAGCGCTGTGCACTATTCCTTAGCATTATGTAAACAACAGGGCTGTCAAGTACAGCGCTGTGCAGTATTCCTTAGCATTATCAGTCAGCCTGTAATGTTCCTACTACTGGTACACAGGCCTCCTCTCATCGAGAGGGATTGGGTTGTAATACAACGCGGGCCAAAGGCGTATTCGAATTTTTGGTTCTAGGACATGCCGGTTTCCTCACGATGTTTTCCTTCACCATTTTCAGAGCAGTGGTGATGAAATTATTTACACAAAGTAAAGCGGCTGCCTGGGTTCGAACCCACGACAAGCACCTCGTAAGTTGTGACCGTTTATTTTATTTATTTTTATTCACAACCGGCAAGCTCTTGGCCTGAATCTCACCTGGGGCCCAAGTCTGCTATTTTTATAAATTCGACATTCCAACACGATCCCACTGTCATTTTGCTAAAAATTCGTATTCTGCTAAATTCATAATAGTCGATCATTGGTTGATCATTGTATTTCACAAACACGATACTCGTAACGAATTAAAAGCAATGACTGCACAATGACGTTCTAATGGTAGGTCACTGATCAAAGGAACTGTCAAAATTTTAGCAGAGTACCGCCTAAGTCAGTCATTAATTTGTCATTATGTACGAGATTACCAATAAATCCCATTTCTTTCAATGGAGTGTCAGTGGCTGGCCATTGGAAAGTCATAATGACGCCAATATATTAGTAGGTAACTTGTCAAAATCAACATTTATGAAATCAATGATAGACCATTCTGACAATATAGTAATAGCAGACTTGAGGCCCTGATGGTAAGTGATGATCAGGCCGAAGGTAGAAGCGAGCTTCACCCGGAATCCTCAACCACAGTGGAACTGGCTATATTACCTCTAACTACCGAAACACAACAATGCTGTTAACATTGTTGCTATGGGGACAGACTTAGATAAGATGGTGATAGCTAGCCAGGCGGATTTAGGATAAGCCGAGCAGAAAATTTTACCCCCACTGGGAATCGAACCCGGGACTACTGTGTCTGAGCCAGATAGTCTAGCCACTAGACCACAGAAGCCGTGAAGATAGAGGGACCAAGTCTTGTATTTCAAATCAGCTTACGTAAAAGATTAATATTGTAAAAACTATTTGCTTCCTATGCAATAGTTTTACCTACCTCAATGTATACAATTTATATAATTTAACAAAATCCTCTATTTTGACGTCAAAAAGGATCCCGGGACCAAATGGATACGCTGGTTGGAGAATCATCCTATCAAATATCCACTGAGCCTTATTCTCGGCCTCTCTCATCCATCAAATGGCCAAGGATAATAAATAATATTTATGGAGTTCACTCGTCGTAGCATCGAACTACGCCGTAGCAGCCTACGAACTAGGGGAAGGCTACGAGAGAATTCGTATTGAGAACAGCGCTGTCTATCCATCTTCAAGGAAATCATTTGCAAGAGGAATCAAATTCAATAGTTATTTGTGCAACAAGAGAGCAAAGTCGTTTTTTGCTGCGAGTGTTGATTTTGAATCCCGAGTAAGCGAAGGATTCTATAATTGAATCACGAGCGTAGCGAGTGATTCTAGGTTAGAATCCTGAGCGCTGCGAGGGATTCAAAGACACGAGATGCAAATAACTTTGCTCTCGTGTAACACATACAACTTTTCACCTCAGCAGCGAGAACATACAACATTTTAAAAAAAAACCTGTCCGATCCGTGAGGGTGTCGTTAGGTATCGTACTGTTAGCATATTTGACGGCACGGTTTGCGCAGTGGTTAAGCGATTGACTGCTGCGCTGCATGTCGCGGGTTCGATTCCCGCACGGAACAAATATTTATGTATGACCTACAAGTAGTTGTTTCGGGTATGGCTGTTTGTGTACGTGAGTATAAATGTTTGTAAACGCATCCACGATACAGGAGAAATCCTAATGTGGGGCAACGCTTAAAAAAAAAAAAAAAAATATATATGTGGAAATTATCAGGAAAAAAGAAAAAATAATCCCTACATTTTTTTTCAATGGTGAATTTGACCGAATTTAACATTTGGTGCGGGCGGCGGCCGTCGTTTAGCGGGTGTCTAAAAGTCATAAGTTATGAGTTTTGCAATTTTTATGGATTTGGCGTAATTTTGGAACTAAAAATGTGAATTTTTAATACCAATAACTTTTTGACTATCAATAATAATCAAAAAATACTGTTTTGTAATGTTACTGCAGTAGCCCATTTTCTCAGTTTTTCTTAAAAGAGATTTTTTTGAAAGGTTTTTTTTTTACTTAATCTTCATCACCTCGTATTTTGCAGCCACCATCTTGGATTTATATTTTGAACTCACTATCGACTTTCTCACCCTCGAAAACTATGAAAACGACACCCATGTCGAAAAATGTGAAAATTTTCGCAGCCGCCATCTTGGATTTTTATTTTGACTTCACTATCGGCTTAAGCAACGTTGAAAACCATAGAAACGATACCCATGAAGAAAAATTTGAAAATTTTCGCAGCGGCCATCTTGGATTTACATTTTGACTTCACTATCGGCTTTAGCAACCTTGAAAACCATAGAAACGATACCCATAAAGAAAAATTTAAAAAATTCCCAGCCGCCATCTTGGATTTACATTTTGACCTCACGGTCGACTTTGGCACCCTTGATAACTATGAAAACGACACCCATTATGAAAAATGTGAAAATTTTCGCAACCGCCATCTTGGATTTTCATTTCGACCAAATTCACACTTACTATCTCTCTCCGTCTTTCTTTCTCTTTGAATTAGAAGAAGACAGTCACAAGCGCCTTTTCGCGTGACGATTTCTGCCACTGCACTCTTACCGCAAGCCGCTTAAGAACTTCGTTCCGAAAATTTAATAATACAGAATTTAAATATCACCTCAACAGATGATTTGCAATTTTAATGTTTTATGTATAACCGAACGTTTTATTGTTTGTTTCTTTTTTGGGCCTAGTAGGTAGGTATGGAAATTTGAAATCGAACTTCGAATCGATTTGTTTCTATCTCTCGCTTTTTTCAAAGTGACAAAACTAATTGAAGTTAAAATCTTTAGAATTTTGTGAGTACACCCAACACTACTCTCGGCATTTAAAAAAAATAATTAAAAAGTTACTTTGTCTCACGCTCGCAGCAAAATCGAATTTTGCTCACTGTTTTTTGACAGCAAAACCTGCTTGTTTGAGGTGCTGAGGTGAAAATTAATTTATTTGCAAATATGGGTAAATAATGTGCAGATGTTTTACATTCATGTAATAGGGTAAATCACAGTCTTAGTATCACCATATTTTACCTTTCGGCATGCAAAGTACGTAAAAAGAAAACACAAAATAAATAAAAACTAAACAGAACAAAATTAAGAATGAGATCAGTATAACTAGTAATAAAAACCTATAGTTTATCCAGGAAATATTCAGATACACTGTAATATGCTTTATTTATCAAAAATCTTTTTAGTTGTTTTTTTTTAACTTATCAGGCGATGATGCCTCCATTAAATATTTAGGTAGGTGATTATATTATACACTTTTAAATAACAGTATATTCTGCATGGCTCCCCCATGCAGAATATACTGTTATTTAAAAGAGTTGTTTTATTATTACGACAACAAATTTTACTAAGGTGTCGTCTCTTTTTATATTTTTCAAAGGAAATAATGTTTGATCTTACAAAAAAAAAAATTTAATAAATGTATATGCGTGGAAGTGTCAGTATTTTGAGATTTTTAAAATATTCTTTGCAACTATCTGTTTGTCTAAGTTTACATATTGATCGGACACATCTTTTCTGAGCCTTAAAAGCATCGTCTTTATATACAGAATGTCCCCAGAACATTATTCCATACCTTATTATGGATCCCACAAAGCCATGGTATGCAGACAGTACAGTCTGTCAGACAGTACGGTATGTCAAAAATGTTGTAGTTTCTACGTGAATGACTTTTTTATTTGAATACGAGTATTTAGTGTTAATGTCACTAAATTGTGCAACTCTATTGCGAAATATGATTATGTTTGTTTTATCGAAATTTAACTTTAAATTGTTAAATTTAGGCCATTCCATAATTTTATCGATGGCGTCATTAATATCCTTTTCAAGTGTCATTCTGTCTTTACCATTAAATAAAATGGTACAATCATCAGCAAAAAGAAATGTTGGTTGTTTTATAATTTTTGTTAAATCGTTGATGTAAATAATAAATAGCAATGGTCCCAATACACTTCCTTGTGGAACTCCTAAGTTCACATACCTGTTTACGGATGTAAAATGAACCTCGATGTTGATTTTTGGGCATATTCGAGTGATTTGGGTAAACTGCTTTCTTTTGCTAAGATATGATTCAATAAATTTAAGAACATTACCACGAACTCCATACATGGCTAACTTCTCCAAAAGTATTTTATGATTAACACAATCAAATGCTTTGCTGAGATCCATGTAGAGTGCACAGACTGGAGTTTTTTTTATCAACATTAATCATTACTTTCTGGAGGAAGTTATAAACTGCTGTGTTTATGGTTTTATTTTTACGGAATCCAGTTTGCTCCACAGCTAGAAGATGTTGCAAATAAAAAAAAAAAAAAATTGTTGTGAATTACTTTCTCTAAAACTTTAGATAATACTGGAACTAAAGCTTTAAGACGGTAACAGGACATAGAAAGTTTATTGTCTTTTTTGAAAAGTAGTTTTATTAATGTAGTTTTCAGTTTATCCGGAAACTCCGTTAAATATGGCCAAATTTATAATATGACATAGTATGTCAAAAATTTTAAGAGAAACCAGCTTTAATATTTGTGTTGAAATCTGGTCAAATCCGGTGCTGCTAGTATTTTTCATATTATTAATTATTCTTTGAATTTCACTTGGACTAGTCGAACTCATGAACTTGGATTATTGATTGCGAGGTATTTGTATATTTGCATCGTTATTTAAAGTATCTCCCTTCAGGCCATCAATAAAGAAGTCATTAAATAAATTTGCTATAGTTAAGGGATTATCAATATAATTTATGCCATCGATGCTTATTTTTTTAATTTCATTTTTAGGTAGTGTTAATGTTGATTTTTTAATAACTGTCCCCGTTGCTTTGCACTTATTGTGAGCTGTCTGTATGAAATGGTTGTTTTGGGCTTATTATAACTTATTTTATTTTCCTTTGTACGATTAAAACGATAGCGCCACAGTAGTTGACGTTTACGCATACAACATTTCTTTAGACCATTGCTTATCTATCTCGGTCGACTATGCGAGGTTATTTTCGTAAGTACCACTGGAAAGCATAAGTAGTAAAATAAGGAAAACAGGTAAAAAAAGAGGACAAAAGCATCGTTGGTATCATGAGTCTCAAAAACTTCAGAGAATGTGAGAGAAGTAATGTTATAAATAAATTTGTCTATGTTTTCTTGGCTAAAATCACGTCTTTCAATATGCCAGTACTTTAATGAACTGCCTATTTGTACAGGGCATGCCAACAATTGGGCTGTATGGTCAGATAGTGCCAACTCCAGGACTTTGCCAGTACACCCACGGGTATTAGTTAAAATATTGTCAATGCATGTTCCGCTCGCTAATCTAGTGGGCTCATTGATAGATAGTTTATGATTATTACAAGTTATTGTTTCCAAAAATGTTTTAGTTAAGTTATTTTTATTTAATATATTTATATTAAAGTCACCACAGATTATAATTTTCTTTTTATTACAGCAATATTTATTAAGCAAAGAATAAAAAGAGTTAAAGAAGGTTTGTATGTCCTCATGTTTTGACTATAGAGGACGATAAATACAGATCACAGTAATATTGTGGTGTAGAAGTTCTATACCAGAGCATTCTATGATACTTTCAAAGCAGTATTTTTTTAAACTCTCAATTGGTTTAAAATTGTGAGTGTTTCGTACAAGTATACCAGAACCACATCTTCTATTTTTTTCGAAAATTGGAGGATGCAAGAGTAAAGTTAGGTCTTGTAAGTAAATGCGTATCTGTATGAGCCATTTTATGTTCTGTGAAACATAAGATATCGAATGCGTTTTTTTCATCCTCAAGGGATGCTAAAGATCCGATAAAAGGTCAGATTTTGCAATAAGTCCGTTAAAATTTTGATGGAATATATTAATTTTGTTATGGACGAAAAAAGTTATTATTTTTGTGACAGGTAGCAGATGTATTTTCCGTTGTATCTCTACTTAACTTTGAAGATATCTTTTGAGTGTATTTGCATATTTGTTCATTAATTAACTGTTCCAAATTATTAAAAACATTTTGCATTCCATAGTTGTTAAGTAAACCAGTGCGTCGTGAAAACTTGGTATAATCAACCGATAAATCTAAGTTAGTATCAAATAATGTTAGTACATAAGTATGTCTGTGATTATCTGAATACAGTAAGTTATTAAAAGTTTCAACTCGATAATTAAACGCCGAGCTGCTACATCTATACGTAGGTAAGCATACTAAAACATTAGTGTGTTGTACTGATAATAAAGTTTCATGAATATTTATAATCAAATCGAAATAGTTAGTAGATTTTGTAAAGTCCTCATCACTAATAAGTATCATGCAGTAATCTTCTTTTGAGTAGTCTGTAAGTTTTGTATTTAAATTCCTGATAAGTGTCTGAATTCCACAGTAAGGTGTTAGATAATAACATAATTAATAACTCTGGAAATTTTCCTCAGCTATTGATAGTGTTGATGAGCGTGTGGACTGTATTTAAAGAGATGAATTAAACGATGTGATGGTGGTTATTGAGATTAATATTTAATTAAAATAGAAAAACTAGAGAAAATACATCGAACACAAAAGACAGCACAGTGACAACTTAAAATCAAATTAAAAAATCTTTTAAAAAAAGGTTGTAGCTTTTCCAGCCAGTCGCCAACATTCCGGGCTCCTAGTGGAACACTAAACCGTGGGGCAACTGGCTGGGGTTCGGCTACTAGAGGTACGAGCTTGCGGACTGGTCGGCGCAAGGTACCTCCTTTAGTGGCCACGTCTGCGACACCGACCAGCCCGTCAGGTCCCGTAAAAGTTTTGGTTACCCTGCCTAGGAGCCAAAGACCCCTAGGCAGAGAATTGTCCGCGACCACGACCACGTCACCTTCGCTTACATTCAAAATGTTTCCGTTACTAGAGTAGCGTCCACGTGGAATTAATGTAGGCAGGTATTCCGTAAGCCACCTTTGCCAGAAGTGGTCAGCCAGCCTGAGAGCGTGTCTCCAGTTAGATTTTCAAAGTAGGTCTGCATCCGAGAGCTTAACTGGCCATGGAGCCACCGATGACCAGCCAAGGATAAAATGAAACGGAGCTATAGCTTGTAGAGCTCACTTCATCACACAGATGGTTTGCTGGTCCTTCATTTTTACTTTACCCATCTTCAGAATGGCCATGCGAACCAGACTGCTCCCATGAAGCTCCAGGAATTTCTGAGTTAAAATCAGAGTTCGTGGGCCTTCTAACGGACACTCCACGAGATGGGTGGGAAAAAAAGGTTTTAGTTCGCTCATAAGAACATTTAAAAGCTAACCATTCATTAATGTTTCCTGAAAAAGGAACTAGCTGAAATCTTTCCTTGCGGTCGGGTGGTGAAGAAATGGCCTTCGCTAGTTGTGAAATGGGGTAAGGTGGAATGTCAGCTGACGTACAAGCCGGGTTGCCAACTTTTGGTGTGTGAACGTTGTTTGTCGCTGCTTGTGGGGAATTGTCAAGTTGAGGATTAGGTGTCTTTTGAATACCCACCCATGCTTTGACACGTTATTTATGAGAACTACAAGAAGAGCTACTATACGACTTATAAGAATGTTCCTCCAGGGAGGCGAGTTGCGCACGTAACTTTATCTCGTCTGCATCTTGTTGCAGACGTGATAGTTCTCGTTCCCGTTCGAATAACTCACGTTCACGCTCTACGCGCCGTTGCTGATGTTCGGCCTCAATGGCCAGTTTTTGTGCATGTATAGAAGTGCGCGAATGTGTAGCGCTGTGTCTAGTGTCCTTTGTCGACTGGCTTGGTTCTGGCACTGGAGCTAGAAGGGAGTACTGTTGTTTCTTGCTGGTGTGCAATGTTTTTAATACTTCCCTCTGGTTGTGAGTCCCTTGTCCTGATGGCCGGTCGATTTGTTCCGCTCCCACACGGCGTTGGCTGGGCACAGTCGCGGAGAGAGGTCGGAGTATTTTCTTCGCGATGTGATTCAGCGGGATTTTGTGCCGTCGGGGGCACAGCTGACCTAGTTTGACAACGCGTAACCACCATCGTGTGAAATTTAAGTAATGGAAAAAAATGAACACTAAATGGGATGGTAAATTTAGGCGACGAATGGACCAAAAAATGTTGATGAGCGTGTGGACTGTATTTAAAGAGATGAATTAAACGATGTGATGGTGCTTATTGAGATAAATATTTAATTAAAATAGAAAAACTAGAGAAAATACATCGAACACAAAAGACAGCACAGTGATAACTTAAAATCAAATTAAAAAATCTTTTTAAAAAAGGTTGTAGCTTTTCCAGCCAGTCGCCAACAGATAGTAACGGGTTATTCTTGTTACTGCTTTTGCATTTGTTTGGGCATAATTCTATCTTCATTCCTTTTATTAGTTGTGAAGTTTGACGACTCGTTGGAGGCGTATTAACAGGAGTGGTATATTCCGGAGCCATGGTGTGGCTTTCCTCTGAAAACTTAGGTATATTTAATTTCTTCAATTGTTTACAATTCTTCGGGGTAGATTGTTTGGGACTTCTTGTACTTGGTTTACTTACTATCATGTCACTTTTGGCGGACATAATGATATTACTATTTGAGATGGTTTTCCTTAAATCCATATTTTCTTTTGACAGCTCATTTAGTTTTAACATGGGCAACCTTTAAATCCGAATTAAGTTTCTCAATTTGCGATTTTAGTTCTTGACTTTCATCATTCTCATAATCTGTGGTATTTGGCATGCTGTTAGTGGTGCCATCTAGGGTCATACTGCTTGAATTGTTATCATTCATCGATGTTTCCAACACTGACCGATTACGTCTTCATCTACGAAGCGATTTATTCCCAAAGAAATTATGCATTTTTTTATTAGATTGTGGGTAAGATTGTTATATTAATCACGTTATCAGTTTAGTTTATAAATTAGTAGTAGAAATTATTTCGTAAGAACATACAAAAAGAGAAACAGTATGTGAGATACGAAATAATTTTTACTTATTTATAATATCTTATTTCTAATAATGACCCAGTTCTATTGTGATGTGATTGTTCATTGAATATGAGAGTTAATATTCATAATTTTAACCTGTTTTATTATCACTTTATCAGCATAAAATATAATTTGAGATGGAATAATGATCACTTATTAAAACATTGTAGATTAGTCCACTGCGTTAGTTTAGTTTGGGTAACACTTTCACGTCATTATTACACTATATAGTTCATGATAATAGTAACATCAATAAAGAATAACTGAAATATTTTAAGAATTAAAATAAAATACAATAAGCGGAGCGTAATGTTTACGTGATGGCAGCGCCATCTGTAGTCTTGATTGTGTTTAGTTTTGAAATAGTTTTTCTTTCTATCGATAGATGTTGCTCACATGTGTTTTAAAATTCGGGGCTGGACAAAAAATGCTAAACCATAAAACTAGCCAGCGAGTCGGACCACGCAGAATGAAGGGTTCCGTAGTTGGGATCAATAATTTACCCAGGAACAAACTTAACATTGTAGTTGAAAAACAAGTTCTGCCATACATTCCAACTCTAAATGATGGTTTGTACGCACAATATTGAAAGGGTTTACTAATTTTTGCCATAATTTAAAAAGCAATAATTTTATATACCATACTTGTATTTGCCATAATTTAATTAGAAATAACGCTTCAGTTGCCATAATCGTGAAATTAGGTACATAAAATATTTTCACTTAATTTCACTGGTCAAAATCGATCGAGTGTCATCATAATTTTAATCCATATATTTATTTGATATATTTTTCATTTTCAATAATGTCGTTTTTAACATTTTTATAATAATCATTTGAATGATATTAATTAATATATGATTTTACGATGCAGATTTTTTTATTCACAAGTAAACCTAATGTACGAGTATTATGCATGCTTTCTTTGCAAAAGAGGAAATCTAGTGTTGTGTGGTCACAGTTCTAACCTAACCTAACCGTTTCAAATTTGACAAACTATGTATTGTCTAAACATTGTTTGCTAAATCATTTGATTACAGGACAAATGCCTTAATAAGAATAGGTGTGACAACAGCAAATTATGTCAAGTATCATGTCGAACCACTTTAATGCGTAAGAGCGTTTCTTGCATGGCCCCAACTATTTACAATAAATTACCGAGTTGTTGGAAATCTTTAAATACAGCACAATTTAAAAGTAGACTACGGAATTTGTTGATAGATAAAACGAACTAACTGTAGAACGTTTTATCTATCAAAAAATTCCGTTACACTGGCAACTGAGTTCCTATCGGAAAAAAATATTTGTTAATTAGTCACATCTCGATTTTTGAAATTTTTGATGTATGACAATTTTTAATTTTTGACATTTTGATTTTTGATATTTTGATCTTTGACATTTTGATTTCTGACATTTTGATTTTGGTTAATAATAATAATAATAGTAAATAAATGTAATCCCGCCGCGGTCCAATCATAGTGTCGAAGAGGAGGATGATAGGGTTGCCACAGTAAGTAGCCAGTGCAACGTCCGATTGAGGAGTGCACTAAAAGATGCGTTTCGTGAGTATAGATACACCCTGACCGATCTTAGACCGCGATTACCACGCCTACCTATGCACAAAAAAAAAGGGCGCTGGTGTGTGCCTTGGACTCGCAGCTTCGAATTTTTTTCGAGAGCAGCGAGGATCTCGTTGATACACACTCGATTCTGTATTGCGCGGCTGCTGCGGCATGTCATTTAGCTAACGTCAAGTTTCCAAACAGTGACGGTGCTACCCGACCAAAACCAGCCGTACCAGCCTGGCAGTGCAGGATCGAGTGACGTCTCGATGGGGCCAGGGTACTCATCGGCAAACTATACTGCTGCGAGTGGTGCGCTTTGTAAGGCGGGCATTCTCGGGGACTGGAATCAGCCCTCGAGAATACATGTCTCGTGTCACAGAGCGCATCGACTTCCTGAAGCAGAAAGTTTGTGCATGGGCGAGCCGTATTCGGCGGTATAAGCGGCGGGTTGATCGATACACGCAGAATCGCATGTTCCAGAGCGATGAGAGGTGGGTAATATAGAGCTTGGAATAGCTTGGAACTTGGAATAAGGTGGGTATATTAGGCTTTTTTGAAAAGTTATTTTATCCACTTGAGACGTTAACATCGGCTCCGTATAAAAATAATCCAAAATATTAATATTACTTATTATAAGAGATAAAACTAAGTGAATTTAGTACAAGGACACTTCCATAAACAAGTGACATTGAAGATGACATTGTTGTTAACCAAAAGTACATACAAAGTGTGTTTATATAAACAATATTTAAAACCTGTATGAACTGTAAATAAACTTTCAAAATGATCAGTGCCATTTAGGTTATGTATCGTGTAATAATACTAAAACAGTGATAAACTATACTGTGATTTCCAAATAAAAGCAAACAAAATTGATAAAAACTGATTGCGAAGACAAAGACAGTTCAAATTCAAACCGTCCATCGTACACGTTCATAGAACAAAGAAATGAACTTTGGACCCTGCGGAGACTACATGATAACCGTCTCTTACGATCAAACTACAACTTGTCACCTAATTAATTACGAGTAACTAATGTTCACATAGCGTAGCGGTTCCTACGTGTGCTACCAAACGCTCTTTTTATTCAAGCAAACCGAGTTCAAATCTCGCCATCAACAAACATTTTTTTTTTAAATACTATTAAAATATAAACATAACATAACATCACGCCTTGTTTCCCCGAAGGGTTGGGCAGAGGTGTACCTACCTGTAGTAGGTAGGTACATCCACATTTCGCCAGTTATGTTTAAGTCCCATGTAATAGGGGGCGAGCCTATTACCATCAACCGGGCACAAATTCAGACTCCGGGCTGCTACTGAGAAATTCCAGATAGAAAAACCCAATAACACTTTGCCCGACCCGGGATTCGAACCCAAGACCTCATGCTTAGCAGTAGCGCTTGCAACCACTAGACCAACGAGGCAGACTATTAAAATATATACTTTATATTAATGTGATGTCCAAAATAAAATATGAATTTCTTTGAAAATATTACCCCAAACAGAACACGAGCACGATCTTTGACAGAAAAGACTATCGTCGAGATTAACTCTAATAATTCGATACTACCAGAAATATCAGACACCGAAGACAATGATAAAGTGAAAGAGTTGCGACAAAAAATTGAAGAACTCAAGTTGGAATTATTGTGTTGGCAGTTCACGGGGAGATAGATAAACTGTTAACCGAGAACACTGAACTAAAACAAAGTATTCAAATCATCAGTTGTAAAAATCAACTAATGAAGGAGACAACTAGAAAATTATCTAGTTAAATTGGGACTCCAAATAAAAATAAAATTCCAAAGCAGCTTACTCCCCACAGAAAACAACAACAACTTATTAAAAGTACAACAAATAGTCCAGTTAAAAAACACAATAAGTCAACTCCACTTAAGAAATGCCCGAAAAACACATGCTCCATAACACCCAATGCCACACAAAAAACAAGCAGTGATAAGACAATTCCAGAACAAATCCAACGACATAAAAAGAGAGTATTACTGCCCGAGTGACATCACCATGCACCACCACGCAAGCAGACTTCTACTACTAATACAGCTAAACCAAAAATATGTTTATTAAGCTGTGAAACATCAAATACATTGTACACCGTTGCAGAAGAAACTAACTTATGAAACTACGACATTTGCCACTATAGGAAACGTAAATGTGGACTGAAGCAAGTATTAGAGACAGTTGATGCAAAAGTCCAAAACTTTACAAGTATTGTATTATTTACATTGGCGAAGAAAAACTCATAATTATACAGGGTGTTTGGCAGAACGTTGAACATACGAAAATGGTGGATAGGTGGGGTCATCTGCTACTTACTCAAACCATTTTTTTTAAATGCAAGTTGATATTTTTTTATTTTTTTTTATTTTTATTTATTTCAACAAAAGTTACATAGGTGTATTTCACAAATCTTCTGCCAAACTGCAGGACAGTTTGATTTAGATTTAAATATTTTTTAGATCTTTCTGTAAGTTTGAGGACTCATAACTTTTTTTCTAGCTAACATCTGAATAAAGCAATAATTTTATAAGAATCTACCAACATCAAAGATTTAAAAAAAATGCCTGTTTTATCCATTTGTGATAAAAATTACACTCTAAAGTTAAGAAAGTGGTGAAACTAGAAGAAAGCAAAAAAAATTTTTTTTTTTTATCCTGGGTTCCAGGGAGTAAGTAGCAGATGACCCAACCTATCCACCATTTTCGTATGTTCAACGTTCTGCCAAACACCCTGTATAGATCTAACCATTTATAGTCGAGAAAAATTAATAACACTAACTCACACTAATATTATCTATTATTTGTTTACCGACATATAAATTTAAATTTCGATATAATAATACTTACTATGTAAAACAACAACATTATAGCAATACTCTATTTAATAGTAGAATAGAAGTTTTTAATAATCTTCTATAAATGGATACACAGGCATATAACTACGCATATCTATTGGATTCCAACCTAAATCTTTCTTATAACTATGACATGTATAATCAGCACTCAGGCACATTGAATAGCTATGGCACGAAAGCTGTAGTATCAGATTTACAAGATCTAAACAAGACAATAAACAGCCCAAACAACGTCAATTTTGAGGTTGAGTGTTCCCAGTCGCAAAAAATTGAAATACCTACAGACGCACAATCACCAAACTCGCAATCCATACCAAATCAAACACATTTTTTTCGTGTATAATCATATAATTTAGTATGCACCAAAATGTCAATGGCCAAATAAATAAGTCAGATCTATTAAATACGCATGAACTTGCAGATGTAGGTAAGTCAATAGATATCTTATGCATAACCGAACACAACATAAAAAAAAACCGGAGCCAAGTGCGTGTCGGACCACGCACAATGAAGTGTTCCTTATTTGGAATGAATTTATCGTAAGAACAAACTTAACTTTGTAATTGAAAAACATGTTCTCCCATACGGAATATATGGAGAACATGCTTTTGCAACCGCAAATTTAAGTTGGTCAATTATTACTCGTAAACTTGTAAAGCCCACTTAAGTGTGATAGTTTTCCTTTAAACTTCGTTATATATAAGAATTAATGCCGTGACATTTGAATTTTTAACTACAACCGTTTAGTTTGTAGAGGGGGGAGACACTTGACTCTAACGAAAATTGGTGCTTTAAAGCCTGATTAGTCACGAACGGTTTACTTAATCAAAAAACAGTCTTCGCAAACCCCTAATATTTTTAACGACGACCTATCCAACGATATCCCACACTAAGAGAAGGACGAAAAAAAAAATATCATCCCCACTTTACATGTAGGGGTGGTCCCTAAATAAATGTTTTTTTCAAAATGTTATTTTACCACTTTTTTGGCGTCATTAATTTGTATACTCATACTAAATTACAACTTTCTAGTACCAATAGTTTTTGAGCTAAACCGCGGCCAGACAGACAGACAGACGGACATGGCGAAACTATAAGGGTTCCTTGTTGACTACGGGACCCTAAAAATGATGACCAACCACAACTTTTCAAAATATACTGCGTAGCTATAACCTGATTCTGGGGACGCGAGCTCCAACACGTATGTGTAGTGGGACCTGCTTTGACAACATCATTCATAATATTAGAGGAAGTAGCTGCGAGGTCACAGAATTGGCAATATTAGACCATACAGCGCAATTGCTTAAATGTCTTGTCAAAAAAACCTGCACATTTTCTCATTGGTTTATCAACAAACGGGACTATAGTGATGAAAATATTAGAAAGTTTAGGGAATGCTTGCAAAATTTATCATTTTATGATGTCTATATATGCTCATATCCAAATAAAGCATTTAATGAGTTCCATGACTTATTAAAATTATTCTATGACCTATGTTTCCCAATCAACAAAATAAAAATTTCGGTTATTAATAAACCAAAGTGGATCACAACAGGACTTAAAAAATGTTCGAAACGTAAAAGAGACATGTTATGGGAATATAGAAAGTCACCAAACCAAGACAATAAAAATAAACTTAAAACGTATACCAAAAGATTAAAACACATAATCAAACAGACACAAAAAGTACAAAACAATAATTTAATAAATACTGCTGAAAACAGAAACAAAGCTACACTGAGCATAATTAATAAGCAGAAAGCAAACTACCCTAAACAAGGTATTGATAGCATTAAAATTGACACCAAAATTATAAATAACCCTGAACAAATAGCAGAATCATTGAATAATTATTTTATAGACCAAATTGAATCTCAAAGTGACATGAATCTTAATCTTAATAGTAAACCAATAATAAAATCTAATTCTAATTCAATATTTATGACACCCACAGTACCCTTTGACATATTGAAAATTATTAATTCCTTGAAAAATACGAAAAGCGCTGGATATGACGACATAAACACCGAGGTAATAAAAGCCACATCTCCTATCGTTGCACCAATACTCAGCCACATTATCAATGGTAGCATTGAAACAGGCATATTCCCAGAAAAATTGAAAATCTCTGTGATTAAACCATTACATAAAAAGGCGATAAGCAAGATCCTAGCAACTACAGACGAATCGCGCTCATACCGGTATTCTCAATTTTTTTGAATAAGTAAGTCAAAACGGCTTATTTTCATTTCTAGAAACTAACAAAATCTTGGTTAGCGAACAATATGGTTTCAGGAAAAATAAAAACATTGACTCTGCTATCTACAAACTTGTTGAACCCGCTCTAACTAATGTTGACAATAGAACTCCTGTAGTTGCATTATTTATGGACATGTCAAAGGCATTTGACTATGTTAATCATATAATACTGATAGAAAAGCTGGAAAAATATGGAATTAGAGGCAATATCCTTGAACTTATCAAATCATATTTGACTAATCGAGAACAAATTACATACCTAAATAAAATCTGCCCATAAACAAGAACTGAAAAGACTTATGTCTCCACACATAGAAAATGCATATTTGTTGTGACGCAGGACGGTGTTCTTGCTTCTTTATTATTCATTATATATATTAATGACACGCCTAAAACTATTAATAATCCAATGATTTTATTCGCTGACGATAGCACAATACTAATCAAAAGTAACGATGATGTGACATTTGAAAAATAAATAAACGACAACTTAAAAATAAATCTTGAAAAGACAAATTACATTTCATTCGAACAACAAACAAATAATAAAAAACTTGATATTCGTTACGGTCAGAAAAATATCAGTGAAGCAGAACACAATAAATTCTTAGGTATTTGGATAGATAAAAATATGAGCTGGAAAACACAAGTTGAAAATACATGCAAAAAACTTAGCCAGTATTCATATGCTCTCCATAACATAAGGAAAGTGTCAAATCAGGCAACTTTATGAATGGCGTAGGAATGTTGCATCTACTTTACGCTACGGGCTTATATTTTGGGGGAACTCGACGGACAGAGAAATGGCGTTCAAAGCCCAGAAACAATGCATTAGGGCAATGTGTGGCAACGCACAGAAAGCTGTAAACCACATTTTCAACAGTTTCAGTTATTAACATACCCGTGTCTTTATATATATGAAGTGGCTATCTTTGTCAAAGGAAATCTACATCTTTATACACATTCAAGAAGCACACGACACAAAAATAAAATATGCGTAAGACGTCATAAAAAAGCAGTATTTACAAAAAAAAACTGGGCATGGCACCCAAAATATACAATAAGTTGCCAAAAAGTATCACAGACTTACACAAAATGGAGCATTTCAAATTAGGTTTGCACGAATTCCTACTCGCAAAATGTTACGAGTACTATTCAATTAATGATTATTTAAATGAAAGATAATGATTTTATCTGAAATGGTTACAATATAATGATTATGTAAATTTTGATTTGAATTATAATGTATTTCTGTGTAATTAATGTTGCGATTAGTACCACATTTATATTAATTTGCACACTTCATTAGGTTATAATACAATGAACCTTTTATACCTGTAACACCTTTTTAACATGTACTATGCAAATAAATTATTTGAATTTGAATTTGGGAGCGACCTGAACAAAATGTGACAGACGTGTGCCGCCCGGATGATGCCGCCACGAGTGCATTCTGGCGCAGCATCTGGTCGGTGCCCGTCTGTCATGCTGAGGCTGACTGGATGCAGGATGTCAAGGGAGTGTGTGAAACTATTCCAGAAATGGAAGCCATACTGATCACGCCATCAGACGTAGCCAGAGCAGTCCGTCCGTTACCGAATTGGAAATCACCGGGACCGGACGGACTGCACAACTTTTGGTTGAAATGGCTGATTAGTTCACACACTCGACTGGCATCTCAATTCCAGTCATCCTTAGCGTCTGGGTCGCTACCGCAGTTTCTTACAACAGGCGTTACCCACCTGTTCCATAAGTCAAGTAGTCCCGCGGAACCCAAGAATTATAGACCGATCACATGTTTGTCAACGGTCATAAACTTCTTACATCCATTTTGAGAGCCAAAATTAACACACACATTGACAATAATTCAACTATGTCTGCCTCTCAAAATGGATGTAGGAATGGGTCCCGCGGTACTAAGCAGTTACTCGTCATCGACATGGCCATAAGCCAACAAGTTCGTCGATCCCGCAAGGATCTATCGACATGCTGGATAGACTATAAGAAGGCCTACGACCCGGTGCCACATACATGGCTTATGAGGGTGCTGGAATTGTACAAGATAGATGCAACTCTGCACTCCTTCCTGAAGTCGCGTATGGGGCAATGGAGGACAGAATGTCGACAGATCCAGGGAAATGATGAACCTGTATGGATTAAACGGGGAATATTTCAGGGCGATAGTCTGAGTCCACTTTGGTTCTGCTTAGCCCTGAATCCTCTAAGCACACTGCTGGAGGATTCAGGACTGGGCTATCGATTGAGGAGAGATGGTCAGGTCATATCTCACCTCCTCTACATGGATGACTTGAAACTCTTTGCTCCCAACAAATTGCGACTGATGGAGCTACTGAAGGTAACTGAAACATTTAGTAGCGCCATCAGGATGGAATTTGGTGTAGACAAATGTGCAGTCATGCATGTAAAGCGAGGGGAGATTATGGAGTCCGACGGAACTCAACTCACGGACTCCATACATCTTAGATCTCTCTCCTCAGCCGAAAGCTATAAGTTAAGCGTTAGGCATCATCGTTGCTGACATGAAGCAATCGTTGAAGGAGCGCTTCTTTGGTTGCCTGAAGAAGGTATTTATTAGTCTTCTTTCGGGCGGAAACAAAGCGCGCCTTCAACGGTTAGGTCATGCCGGTTTTGATGTATACTCAAATGGCATCTCTTTCAGCATACTCAAATGGACTCAGACCGAACTCGACGCTCTCGACAGGAGGTTCCGTACACTCCTGACCGCAAGGAAGTATGGCAAAACAAGGAGCTTCACGGGCGCTTCTACCGGGCTCTTCACGAGCCTGGTGTAGATTTCCTAGCGTCCATATCCTGGCTTCGTTTTGGTGACCTTTTCGGGGAAACTGAAGGTTTCGTCTCTGCAATTATGGACGAAGTTATCTTGACGAATAACTACCGGAGACATATTATGAAGGACACATGTCAACCGTCCCGGGTTGACGTGTGTCGGGCATGCCACCGTCCGGGTGAGTCCATCAGACATATTATCTCTGGTTTTTCTCGTCTGGCTAACGGCGAGTTCTTACACAGGCATAACCAAGTGGCCAGGATTATTCACCAGCAACTTGCTTTGAAATATAAACTTGTGGATTCTGAAACTACAAGTACTACAAGTATGTGCCCGACCCAGTTCACGTTGTACAAGGATCGGTCTATCATTACTGACAGGACTATTGTTGCCAATAAGCCTGATATAGTGGTAATAGACCGATTAGTGCGCCGCGCAATTATAGTTGATGTTACCATTCCACATGACGAGAACCTCGTGAAAGCTGAGAAAGAGAAACAAATAAAATATCTCGACTTAGCACACGAGGTTGTCGACATATGGAATTTGTGCTCGGCTATCATTGTGCCGATTGTCGCAACGGCCAATGGCCTGGTGGCCGAAAACCTCGACCAACATCTCTCGAGGCTCTCCTTAGGCGGTTGGATCAAGCGCCTGATTCAGAAGGCAGTACTTCTCGATATGGCTCGTATTGTGAGGAGGTTCCTATCTCTGCAGCCCTAACCACCGGTAGCTTGGACCCTGCTCCCGACACCGGCGGAACACTATTTTTTATATTTTTATCTAAAAAATAGTGTTCCGCCGGTGGTATTTTACCTTTAAAAAAAAATATATAATGTACTTATTTTAAGATAAATGAATAAACGAAATAATAGTAATGACATGTTATATGATGTAATGATAATGGTATGATATTTGTAATAGTACTATGTAATCTAATGATACCAATTTAATTTTTCCTTTTCATACAAACATATATTTTTAATTAGGTTAATGATTTAAAATGTTATTATAGTAATTTATAAATTGATCTAAATATGTGTAATAATAGTGTTAAATAATTTCAAAAGCTTGCATGCCGATTGGTAAAATGTGGCTGAGCTAAATGTAATCTTAAGAACTATTATGTATTACCCATATTTGCAAAATAAAATTCTATTCTATTCTAATAACATTATTTTTTGTACAAAACAATAAACGTATCAAAATTATATTAAACTAGCTTTTGCCTGCGGCATGAAAAGGTAACAGTCAGATTTTAGGGTTGCGTACCTCAAAATGAAAAATTTAAACCCATAAAGGATGACTTAGTTGTCTGTCAAGACCCTTTTTCTCCGGAACGCGGGGAGGCATCAAGTTGAAATAGATATAAAAACTTAGATCTACGGTCCCTTGAATCTTGTAACGAAAATCTAACTTTCAAGCTTATGCCGCATATTTTGACACTCGCAAATAAACCAAAGCCTATTTTACTTAAAATACTTCCCGTCGGCCCAGCAGCATGAAGTTTGGCGAGAAGCCAGGTCAAGTAAAGAGAAAAATCTGAAAATTGGTAATTTATAGTTATTATTATGAAATGCAAATAAAATAGAATAGAATATGTTTATTGTAAAACATGAGTATAAAATAATATGATGTGCAGTCTTAAAATAACAGGTAGATCTGCATGTTTTGCCAAGGACATTCCAAGTTTTGAATTCAAGCCTATTTCTATTGTCACAATTAAAAAAACACTGAAGACTTATGGAGGATTTCCGTTAAGGTTTTAGGAGATATCATTGATACAATTGCCCCTGTTCTAACAGGCATATTTAATCAATATTTAGATAGCGGTAAGTTTCCTGATTTAATGAAACATAGTAAAGTAGTACCAATTTTCAAATCGGGGGTCTCTAGTTAAAATGGGCGTGCGTCAAGGTTCAATTCTTGGCCCTTTTTTATTTCTAGTCTATATAAATGACCTTCCTTATATGATGGCTAACTTATCGGATATAATTCTATTTGGTGACGACATTCTCAAATTTTTTAAATAGATAGAAAAGATACAGATGTCTTACATGTCAACGATAGTCTAGCTGTTCTTTCGAAATGGCTCGCAGCTAATAATCTTTTACTCAATGCGAAAAAAACTAAATGTATTAGGTTCTCATTACCAAATGTACCTCAAGTTGGTCTAAATCTAAAACTTGATGGCAAACAACTAGATAACGGAAACTATATTTTTGGCAATTACTTTAGATTCAAAATTGCAATGGGGCACACATTAGAACTCTTTCAGGTAGATTAAGTTCAGCTGCATATGCAGTAAGAAAAATAAGGCAGTTGACTGATATAGCTACAGCTAGGTTAGTATACTTTGCTTATTTCCACAGTATTATGTCTTATGCCATTCTCCTGCAGACGTAGATTCAATTTAATAATATAATTATTATGTATCAATGCTAGCTCTATGTACATTAATTTAATAGTCCAATAAAACACTCAGCGTTGTTACGTGAAGGCCTGAAACACAGGTTTGAATAAACCTACATCAGGCAGGTCGCTATTGTTTTCATTAGGCCTTTATCCAATATATTATATAAGTTATACCTACACTAGATTTATTTTAGGCATAGTTTAATATCTGCTTAATAATTTTAATATGTAACTCTGTACTGATGTCACTTCTATGTAATTTATATGTGAACTTATGAATAAAAAGTATTTTTTTTTATTTTTTTTATTTTAATTTTAATTCTGGCTTTGTTTGGGAACAAAGTCCCATATGTGTTGCCTTTTGAGTCTTCTGTGACATAGCGGTACACATAACGCAGTTGCTAGGGTATTTGTGTGTGTTTTTATTCGGTTTTGGTATGCTAATGCTCCCTTTTCCACTTCTTCTTTGACTGTTTTCATTTCTGCGTACTCATGCAATTCGCTGATTCTGATAAACAGAGGTGCATTGGTTATCATTTTAAGGGCTTTATTCTGGAACCGTTGTAAGATTTCCACGTTGCTTTGTTTTGCTGATCCCCATAACTCAATTCCATAAGTCCAGATGGGTTTAATTATAGTTTTATAGATGAGTATCTTATTTTCCATGGTGACGTTTGATCTTCTGCCTATTAGCCAGTTGAGGTTTCTCAGCCTTATACACACATCAACACGGTCTAGGGATATTTCATACTCAATTAAATAACTCGAAAATTACTGGCCGCATTGGAATCTTTTATACACCGATTTGTTTGTAATTTATCTCAGACTAATTCCAAATTAAAATTTTTGAAAATTCTTTTGTTTCGGTGGCATAAAAATGTCTTGATGTATAGGAGAGGGAATTTTCATTTGTGCGAAATTTAGAAAACAATACGAATTACGTTTAGTTACAGCTTTTTTTCATTTTTAAACGAAAGATAAAGTTAAAATTGAGGTATTGTAGCCATGCAACGCCGACATTTGACGAGGGCGGAGATGTTACGAGCTGTGGGAATGCTGGAAGCTGGATCTGTTCAGCGTAATGTTGTTGAGGCCATAGGGACCCATAAAAATGTCATTTCAAGATTGTGGACACGCTATCGTGCCACAGGTGAAGTAGCGGAGAGGCACCGGGGGCCAAGTCGCATCACTACCCCCAGACAAGACCGATTTTTGCAAATTACTGCGCGAGCTCAACCAAATGCAACGGCGACTCAATTGGTCCAAAGGCTGCGAGTGGAACACCAAGTGCTTGTGAGTGACCAAACTGTAAGAAGGCGACTGCATGAAAGCAATCTACGCTCTCGTAGACCACTCCGGGTCCCACCTTTACGGAGAGGCAATCGTGGACGACGATTAGAATGGGTTCGGAACCACGTGGACTGGGGCCGTGAGCAATGGTCCAATGTGCTGTTCACGGATGAATCCAGGTTCGGCTTCCATCCAGATTCACGAAGGACGCGTGTTTGGCGAGTTCCTGGACGATGGAGCCGTCTCCAGAACCCTCAGGAAGTTCACCCATACCAAGGAGGAACAATTATGGTTTGGGCAGGAATTCGTCTTGGAGGACGGACGGATCTCGTTTGGATGCGGGGCAATATGACGGCAGAACGATACGTCCAACAGGTGCTGGGGCCCGTAATCTTGCCCCACAGAACACAAATGGGGCAAGATTTCCTGCTCATGCACGACAATGCCCGGGCACACACGGCGAGAACGGTAGCAGCTTGGTTACATACACATAATGTTAGGGCCTTAGACTGGCCTGCTCAATCGCCAGATCTAAATCCCATTGAGCATGCGTGGGATATGCTGCAAAGAAGAGCTCTGAAGGAAGTTCCTGAAAATCTGGCTACAGAAGATCAACTTTTTGCGCACCTCAGAAGGACATGGGACAATATTCCGCAGCAAGACATTGACAACCTTGTTCTGAGCATGCCGAATCGTTGCCGATGTGTTATGAACATCATGGGCGCTTTCTCAGACTACTAAATTCAAGTTTATAAACACAAATTAAATGATTTTTCTATTTTTTTCAGTTTTTACTCACAAATTAAAAGTTAATTCATATACGGTTTCCGTCTATGCTTCATTTTTTTCCATAAAATCCTGAAATTTTAATCTAAGTACCTTAACCATTATTAAAAAATGGTAGAATATTAAATAACGTATCTTTTAAATATATACATGTCATATAAATAATTAACACATTGATAGTAATTCGCTTTTTTAAAAATATCCCTAGACCGTGTTGATGTGTGTATTTAGCTCGTCACGTTTTTTTTGTATATGGGTTTTCCATGTTTGTTTCTTGTCAAGATGCATGCCTAAGTACTTTGCTGAACTTTGATGGGGAAAAACATCGTTTCCCAGTTTGATTGGGGGGCAGTTGTCTTTTCTTAAGGTAAAAGTGACATGCATTGACTTGCTTGAGCTGGCCTTGATACGCCACTTTTCCATCCATTTGCTGATTTTGTTGAGGTGACTTTGTAGAGTTAAGGACGCTACATTGGGATTTTCATGGTTGCTAAGTGCAGCGGTGTCATCTGCGAAAGTAGCAGATAGAACATTATCCGTTGTAGGTATATCTGCAGTGTACCAAAGATACAGAGTAGGGCCCAAAATGGAACCTTGTGGCACGCCGGCTTTTATGCCTTGAAAGGCAGAGTAGGCGTCGTTGATTTTAACTCGAAATATTCGATCTTCCAAGTATGACTTAAGGAGCAGGTAGAAGTTGTATGGGAGTTGGTTCTTTATTTTGAAAAGCAGTCCCAGGTGCCAAATTTTATCGAATGCTTGTTGTACGTCGAGAAAAACAGCAGAGCAGTACTGCTTTTTCTCGAGAGCTTCTCTTATTTTATTGGCGACACGGTGAACTTGTTCTATAGTGGAATGGCCAATTCTGAAACCAAACTGATGTTGAGGGATGAGATCATTTTCGGTAAGTATTCGTGTTAGCCTTCGTAGGATGATCCTCTCAAATAGTTTCGATATGGTTGGTAGTAGACTAATTGGCCTGTAAGACGATACGAGATGTGGGGGTTTGCCAGGCTTTGGAATTATGATAATCTCTGATATTTTCCATAGTAATGGAACATACGCAGTCCTAATTATGCTATTAAAAAGATGTGTTATACCGATTACAGCTTTTTTAGGGAGTTCTCGCAGGATTTCGGCTGTTATCAGGCAGAAACCAGGAGCCTTGTTTAACTCTAGGCCTTTTATTTCTTTTTGGATTTCTCTAGGTGAGCAGCTTTGCATTGGGAGAGATAGTTGTAGATCGGTTTCCAAATATTTTTGTATTTCTTTTTCAGTTTCCGCATCACCGCCATTTGGAGTAAAGGCTTCATACAGGAACTGTCCAAATGCCTCAGCCCGTTCTTTGTCCGTTCTAGCCCAAGTGTTGTTGCTCATTTTGATAGGATGTTGTGCTACCTGAGGGGCCGCCCTACTATTTTTTACCGTGTTCCAGAGTGAGTTGTACTGTTTGAGGTCAGCAGCTGCTTTATTAAATGCTCTTTTATCTTCGGAATGTCGACTGTTATGCCACACTCTTCTTAGTCGTCTCTTTTCCAGAATCTTTGTTTTTATATCCTTGGGTACGTTCTTACTACCTCGTTTTTGTGTGGTAACCGGTGCACATTTCCACGCAGCTGTTTGTATAAGGTTTGTTAAGCTTACGGCATATTTTTCGACGTCTTCTTTTGTTTTGAGTGATACTTTAAGGTTCAGATTTTCATCTATGTATTCTCTGAATGCATCCCAATCCGTTTTATTAGTGTAAAGTCGCTCTTTAACTGGGTTTTCGATTAAGGTGGTACTTATTGTGGCTATCACTGGTGTGTGGTCTGAACTGCTGTCTACACAAGTCTCGACTCTTAAATAACGGTTTGACAATCCTTTATACACAAAGAAATCTAGAAGATCAGGTGTCTTATTTGGATCTGTAGGCCAATACGAAGGTTCACCTGTACTCAGTACATATAATTTATTTTTATCTATACTTCTTTTCATTTCTCGGCCTCTAGGTAGAGTTAGACGGGATCCCCAGCAAACGTTTTTAGCGTTCCAGTCGCCTCCACATATGAATCTGTGTCCAAGGGTTTTAAAGTAATTTGTGAATTCTTCTTCCTTAATGGTGTGCCTTGCACCAATACGTGGTAGCTTGTATTGACTCTGTTTTATATTCCTGAAGAATTTCGTGCTTGATGTGTTTTTTGATAATTACAGCTGTACCTGCATGAGCAGTTCCGTCCGGGTGGAATGTCGGATATATGTTGTAATTTCTTATTGTTGTGTTGTGATTTGGTGTTAAGTGTGCCTCCGATACAAGAAGTACGTCAATATTTTCATGTTCTAATAAGGTTTGTATATCATATTTGTGTTTAATCAGCCCATTTGTGTTCCAGGTTACTACTTTCAGAGTAGCCATTTCAATGGACAAGTTTGCTGATTACTGTTGTGAGAAGGTTCATCATTGTTGACATTTGATCCAGTAGTTTGTCCAGCTTTACAGCTTGTTGTGTGAGTAGCATTTCTAAGTTACTATTGTTTGTTGTGGGTTGCGTCTTCGTAGCCTCAGCATAGGATTTTGTTTCTGATTTATCATAAATTTGGTATTGTTGTGCTGGTTCTGTAGTGGTATTTGGTTGTCCTAAGTTATTTGGTTTATTTTGTGTTGTGCTGTGCTTTGTAGGGACCTTTGTTGGCTTTTGTTTAGCCATTTTTCTAGATAATATTTCTCTGTACACCGCACACCCTTTGTAATTAGCCGGGTGTTCTCCTTCACATAGCGCACAGGTGGCGGGGGTGTTCCGGTCCTTTTTAGGACAATCGGATGTTTTGTGGTCTTGTGCACACTTTACGCAGCGATAGGGTCGCATGCAGTAATTTTTAGAGTGCCCGTATTGTTGGCACCTCTGGCATTGCGGTATTGTGTTTCTTTTTTTGGGCTCTTCAATTATAACTATTTGATTACCAATGGATTTTATGGATTTGGCAGCATTGTTGTTTGGGCCAGCAACGAGATTTATAAAAAATGTCGATGTTGATATTTTTTCTGGGCCATACTTTACATTTATAATTTCTCCTTGTACTTTATTTCCGGTTTTTTCAAATTCGTCTATGATGGCAGCGTGTGGGGTTGAGTGGTGGGGCTTTTTTATTACTAGGCGGCAGCAACGTTGGTGCTTTCTATTAAAGGTATGACCTATGAGTCCATTTTCTCGGACTACAGTGATAATTTTTTTGTATGCTTCTATGTCTAGGGAATTTATTCTCAGTTGATTTTTATATACGATTTTTAGGAAGAAGTCATCTTTATCAGCAACAGTGTTTAGTAATTCACTTAGTTTATTTACGTCTTCAATTCCATATAAGATAATCGGTGGAGGTTTGTTTGGGTGTTTCTCTTTGTATTTGGGCTCTGTCAGATCTATCTGTAGGCCTCTGTACCTATTGGTGGTTTTGATTGTTTCAGGAGATGGCAACTGCGATATTTTTTTTCGCTTGTAGCTTCTAGCTGTTGGGACTCTTTGCCATTCGGGAGGACAGGGTGTGTTATCGGTGTTGTTTGTTGGAGTCCGACTTTTCTGTTCTTTTGTTAAGGGGACTGTGTTGGTAGCTTCAAGCTGTGGTTTATTTCCAAGGGATTGACTTCTTGGTCTATTCATAAACAAACTAGGGTGGAAAGCTTGTTGAACAAATCGTTTTCCAGTAACATTGACTGACGTAGACGCCTGGTTACCTACATCCACGTAGTCTTCGGTAGCCAATTTCACACTCTCTGGCCCGGGTACCAGAGAGCGCCGGGGGTTAGCCGGATCGCATGACATATCGCATTCCTCATTATTAGACTTTTCCATATTTTTAAAAAGGGGTTTGGGAGATTTTTCAGCAGCACTTTCCCACGGCACTGCCGTCGCTCTTTTTTGGGGTTATTTAGTCCTCCAAGGTCTGCGAAGGCCTGACCACAGGTTATTTACCGCCGCCTGTTGCTCGGCGTTGGGCATAGCTGGTTGAGCCCTGTTACTCGTTTGGCACCACCCGGGGGGCACGTGTAGGGTGGGTCTAGGAAAAGATGGTACTCGTAAGTCCTACGGACGCGAGTAACTCCTCCCGCCAAATGGAATGCCTAATCGTCGTAAGACGTCAATGCTGCATCGGCGATTAGTTGTTGTCAACCAGTATTGGCGTAACTGCAACGTCGGCGATCTTCCTTTAGTAGAGCTACGTAATTCCTCCACCCTTAGAACGGCGACTATTTTAGCACGTTGAGTGAAAATGTTGCCGGAATGTTGTCGGGATCTGCATTCCTTTCCAGAATTACGGTCGGAGGCTGCGGGTTATTTTCATTAACTTTCGTAGTATTACTACATTTGCATAGTAGCGCCTGGCCATTAAGATGCTGTTACGTATGGCTGCACTTAATAGCACACCGTATAACGGGATTGTGGTGTGATAGAAGGTGTCTGTTTGCACGTTGTCCAAATGCACGGGGGTCTGGATCATAATTTTGTCCTGGATGCCGCGTAGTCCTTGAAGATCCACGGAGTTCAAATTAATATGAGTAGCTGTGGCAACTTGTTTCCCGGAATCGTAGGGTATTTTTATCAGTTTGAGTGGTTGGCCTTTGATTTCATCATAGACATTTGCTATGGTAAACTCTTCAGATTTCAGTCGACATCCAACGGGAATTGTAGCAAGATAACTTCCTTGGAGCGATGAGTTGTACTTTCGTTTGTTGAGGGAATGACAGGACATAGTGTTGGTCATCGAGTTTCTCCATAGCCTCTCTCATCAGGGTAACTGTAGTGAACTGGCAGGAGTCTAGCAGAACTTGATTGGTGATCAACTCCTGGATGCAGTCAGATTTGGTTCGGATCTGGTGGGTGATTTCTTTCTCGCAGAGGTACCAGCTCTTTGACTTCGGGCACTCAGCCTCCATGTACATGAATTTCAACTCGTTGGTTGCTAGGAATGGGAAGGTTGGTATAAGAGCCTGTGCGTGTTTGTTCGGTACTGCAGACAACCTATATAGGTCGTAACTATTCTTAGAAAAGATTGGAAATTTTAAAACGAAAACTATCTGTGCTAGTACGTCAGTGTGTTTAGACATCCACTCTTTACTTATGCTAATGTGGTTATTGAATTCAGTTGCTATTCTATTCTGATTTGTCTCTAATGTTTTAATGGCCATATTATAGTTTAGCGCATCATCGTGGTCTAGGTTTCCGGTAAGGCTTTTTATGATGGAACCTAACCCATCTACAAGACCTCTTTTAACTCTATTGGGCTCCAGAGATTGTAATTGTCTTAGAACATTGCCAAGCTTGTCAGTAAGATGGTTTATTTGGATATCATATAGTAAGTAGGTGTCATTGGTCATTCGACTTTGATAGCTTAGTAGTTGAGTCTGTAGTGAGTGGACGTTGTTTTCGATATCATTCAGACGTACATATTGTAGGAATGTATGGTGGTGAGTCGTGAGTCTATTAGGCCCAAGTTTGTAGGGTAGCAGTCCTGGTTGCCTCTTCGAGGCTCTCGAGTTTTATCTCCTGAAGTCGCATCATTGGGAGAATTGTTATTAACAGAATCCTGTAACAAATTTACTGATTTAGGAACGCGCTTTAGTCTTGACTTTGCTATGGGGCCACGTTTCTTCGAAGTATAAATGTGAATCGGCAGGTCAGCTAGAACTTCTTGTGTATATCTACCGTGGTGCGGTCTTTTGACGATTAGCGAGAGGGTTTGTTGCAAATACTTGCTGTTGGGGTGCGTATTTCTTCTCGGGTTCGCGGGTTTTTTTCTACTCTCGATTAATGCTGTTCGGTTTGCGAGTGATGAGGCGTTGATAATGTCATAAACTTGTTTCATGCGGTCTTTATGAACTAGAACATACTGTTGTAACAGCTGTTGTGTTATGTCAATGTCCTTGCAGTCTCTGGGGTCAAAGTGTCCCGTAAGTAAGTCAAAGGTCTGCATCTTGTGAAATTGTGTATGGAACTGTTGTAGGCTATGATAGCATAAGGAATAAGGTTTACCGTGAGATCATCTTTGTACTGTAATTAGAGGAGTCTGAGGTGTTCTAATAGTGTTAAATGAAATCGTTCAATATTTCCATTGTCATTAGGTGAGTAAACTAATATTCTGTGATGGTTAATCTTGTGAATCCGTGTAAATTCCATGAAAAGTTTTTAACGGTGTTTGATAGCCACCCGGGTGACACGCGACGCGATTATCGATATGAGATGCGAGTCCTGACGTCTCCCGCGGATATCCTACCGACTGCGCCAATTACGTTTACGACAGCCGAAGGATCGAAAAAAAACCGAAATGATTTTTATAGCTTTTAATTATTAAAAAATGAATTACAATTAATTAACTAAGAACTATTAAGATCTGTTTCCACATCATTGTCTGTTTAAGGTACCTACTTAATGACAATAGAAGCGTTTTACCTCAAATAAAACGGTTATTATATACAAGACTTACCTTAGTAGAAGCTTATAAATATATTGAGATAGGCGACTACATTTCCCGCTTTAGCAGCTGCATTTGCCGCTCGTTCTACCCTGTTAGTCTGTCTCTTTCGCACACACCTCCCCTCTTACCAGGCGCGAGGTAGCTGGTGATCCGAGCCTGCTGGTCATTGTGTCGAAATACCACCAGGCAGATTAAAAGTAAGCTTCTACTAAGGTAAGTATACAATAATCGTTTTATTTCAGATAAAACGCTTCTATTATAAACTTGACCGTTAGTAGAAGCTTTATATGTATTGAGATCTGTTTGTTATCGCCTGGTGATTTAAGGGATAATGTATCAATAAACTAATATGAGAGTAGTAGGTAAGTATGTGTCAAAATAGGTAAAATAAAATAAAGTAAAAGCATAGTGTGTGAAGAAAGAGACTTATAATTATCACATGAAAAACTTATAAATGTAGAATTCTTATAATTTTAAATAACAATTATAATTAAACGATCGATCAACTATTGTACCTAATTGTTATCGTTTGCATGATGAACAACTTATAAATGTAGACAATTTTATAACTATTCAATAATTTTAATTAAACGATAAATCAACAAACATTATACCTAATTGTAATCAGTTGGATGTAATTGACTGATGTTTAATACTGCAATAAAGACATGATCTAGTGTCAGAATCAACGGATCTGAACAAAAAGTGTAGAAATATCCGTGTTAGGATTACTATTACTTGAGGAAACTATTACCCCTTGACGATAGAATTTTTGAAAGGTTTTTACCGATTACCAATTCCCTTTCTCTAAAATATCATCCAGGGAGGAATTGTCAATCCAACTTCTAGAGGCCACAGCTGAACGCACACTTCCCGGCGGTGCAGATATGCCTGCTGCCTTCAAAAGCGACTTGAACCAACCTGCAATGACCGTCCTGGAAGCAGGTGATGGTGGACCTCGCAAAGTTATAAATAAATTGGATGTAGTTACCAGAGCTCCTACGTCTTTCATTTAGAGTAGCTATAGTTTGATTGACCCAAAATACAGGATTTAAGTTTTGATTTTGATTGTTAGCCATGAGATTCCACCCTGATTGTCTATCATCTCTACAGTCTGTTTTGGACCCAAATTGAGGTCAAAAAGTAATTTAGTCGTTTTTGATAAAGCATTGATCTCTGCCAATGCCCAGAAGGGTCAAGTCGTGAATCCTGCGACCCGAACAAACGTCATGACGTTGTTCCACCGGTTACTTTGGGCAGAGTTCCGCTGAAAAGAGTGACTCATTTTAAATACGTGCGACACTGGGTCACTGATAGGCTGTTGGATGATGCCGATTTAGAGAGGGAACGTAGAGCGTTGGCTGTCCGGTGCAACATGCTGGCCCGCAGGTTCGCACGGTGTACGCGACATGTTAAAATAACACTGTTCAGGGCCTACTACCAGTCGCTATACACGTGCGCCCTGTGGGTCAGTTATACACAGGGCTCGTACAATGCTCTACGAGTCCAATATAATAACGCGTTCCGGGTAATGCTGGGGTTGCCGCGCTTCTGTAGCGCGTCGGGGATGTTCGCGGACGCACGTGTTCCGGATTTCGGCTCGCTGCTGCGTCTGCGAATCGCATCACTGACGCGTCGGGCGCGACAGCCCCAACAGCCTCGTGGCGACTGTAGCCGGCAGGGTGGATGGCCTTCTAATATCTCACTGGATGGCGGCACACAGACCGGTATTCAAATACGTGAGATAGTAAAGTCAAATAATTTATTTCAATTAGGCACAAAAAGGCACTTTTGAACGTCAAACTTTACAAAAAATAATAAAACTGATTCTAGTCGCCCATTCCAAAAGGTAGTTTTCGTATGGAGAAGAATGGGCAAGAAACTCCACCGTTACTCTTTTAAAAAAATCATTATATCTTGTATACACTTATTATATAATTATATGTGAAGACAATGCACCTAGAATAAGATTACTATACCACGATAGGTAAAAAGAATGAAAAATGAAGGAATGACATAATTATGTGATAGATGCATGGTGCTCACATACTTACAAACATTATAAAATTATACTATATTTCT
This sequence comes from Xanthia togata, assembly GCA_963853775.1. Lineage (NCBI taxonomy): Eukaryota > Metazoa > Arthropoda > Insecta > Lepidoptera > Noctuidae > Xanthia > Xanthia togata. The sequence goes on from OY970816.1 coordinate 10,394,196, forward strand.
AACATTATAATAAGTAATACTAATAATAATAAGTCAGTGTGTGAGTTCAAATAATCACAAAAAATTAAATAAAATAAATGTTTAAAAAAATAAAAAATAATAATTATACAATTAAATTAGCAACCAGTTCGATTTTGTCTAGATTCTGAATTGTCCTATGGAGCAGGACCAGCATGTTTCCAAGCATTTTTATCTTGGATATAATCCTCTAATTTGTAATATGCTTGTTTTAAATTTTCTTTCATTTAATTCTAATATATCACAAGGTATTCTGTTGTAACATTTAACACAGTACCCCATAAAAGATGTATTTACATTAGATAGTCTGAAAAATGGTTGATCTATTTTATTTATTTAACCATTTATGTACACACAAAAATAAACAGACAAGATTATAAGAACAGAAAAGTACGTACAAAGGTGATGCTTATTTCTAATGAAATCTCTTCCAGCATACCTGAGATAGGACAGAGGGTAAAAAGAGATGTAGACACCGTGTGTAAGAGTAGAAAGAAAGTAAAATACATAAAATTAAAACAATTCACTTAATAAAATAAAACAAATTATATGACAATATACTTACGAACATACATACATACATACTTCTAAAATAAATAAAATACAACATAAATACCTACGCAACTATGACGAAGTGGAAAGATAGTGTTCTTTCACTCTTCTTTTATCTTTATTTCTAGTATTAAAATTATGTCTATCACTTATTTTATTAAAAAGATGTGATGAAGTAGGAGGCCCACATGATTGTGTGTGCGTAATTGTTATACTAACATAGATTTAAGTAATTTGTAATACTAACACGCTATGGGCCTTTGAAGCCTGATAATAAAGTTTATATTTATTTATTTTTATTTTAAAGGCACAACAACGCTACAGTATGTCGAACAGTTTGAAAATCGTTTGTTTTGTCTACCGAGTAAATACTCATAAAATTTGTCAGAATGTTAATATCCCAGATAGGCGGTTTTGGAGTAATTGGATTTTTTAAAGATATTGCTTTTAAAATATGTTTCACAAGAGCATTTTCACCTAATTTACTAGACAGTTCTGTGTTACAGAGAGTGGAAACTACTGATTTGTGAAGAACGATTGTGTTATATGAGAAGTTATTAAACTCTGCTATGAAGTTCTGCTAAACTCATAATAGTCGATCATTGGTTGATCATTGTATTCCACAAACACGATACTCGTAACGAATTAAAAGCAATGACTGCACAATGACGTTCTAATGGTAGGTCACTGATCAAAGGAACTGTCAAAATTTTAGCAGATTACCGCCTAAGTCAGTCATTCATTTGTCATTATGTACGAGATTACCAATAGATCCCATTTCTTTCAATGGAGTGTCAGTGGCTGACCATTGGAAAGTCATAATGACGCCAATATATTAGTAGGTTACCAAACTTGTCAAAATCAACATTTTATGAAATCAATGATAGACCATTCTGACACTATTGTAATAGCAGACTTGAGGCCCTGATGGTAAGTGATGATCAGGCCGAAGGTAGAAGCGAGCTTCACCCGGAATCCTCAACCACAGAGGAACTGGCTATATTACCTCTAACTGCCGAAACACAACAATGCCGTTAACATTGTTGTTATGGGGACAGACTTAGATAAGATGGTGTATAGCTAGCCAGGCGGATTTAGGAAAAGCCGAGCAGAAAATTTTACCCCCACTGGGAATCGAACCCGGGACTACTGTGTCTGAGCCAGGTAGTCTAGCCACTAGACCACAGAAGCCGTGAAGATAGAGGGACCAAGTCTTGTATTTCAAATCAGCTTACATAAAAGATTAATATTGTAAAAACTATTTGCTTCCTATGCAATAGTTCTACCTCAATGTAAACAATTTATATAATTTAACAAAATCCTCTATTTTGACGTCAAAAAGGATCCCGGGTCCAAATGGATACGCTGGTTGGAGAATCATCCTATCTATAAAATATCCACTGAGCCTTATTCTCGGCCTCTCTCATCCATCAAATGGCCAAGGATAATAAATAATCTTTATGGAGTTCACTCGTCGTAGCATCGAACTACGCCGTAGCAGCCTACGAACTAGGCTAGGCTACGAGAGAATTCGTATTGAGAACAGCGCTGTCTATCCATCTTCAAGGAAATCATTTGTAATAGAATTCAAATTCAAATTAATTTATTTGCAAATATGAGTAATTAATGTGCAGATGTTTAACATTCATGTAATAGGGTAAATCACAGTCTTAGTATCACCATATTTTACCTTTCGGCATGCAAAGTAGGTACGTAAAATACACAAAATAAATAAAAACTAAACAGAACAAAATTAAGAATGAGATCAGTCTAACTCGTAAAAAAAAGGTATAGTTTATCCAGGAAATATTCAGATACACTGTAATATGCTTTATTTATCAAAAATCTTTTAAGTTGTTTTTTTAACTTAACATGCGATGATGCCTCCATTAAATATAAGTAGGTGATTAATGTGATTATATACACTGTTTTATTATTACGAAAACCAATGTTATTAATGTGTCGTCTATTTTTATATTTTTCAAAGGAAATAATGTTTGATCTTACAAAAAGAATAATTTCATAAATGTTTATGCATGGAAGTGTCAGTATTTTGAGATTTTTAAAATATTATTTGCAACTATCTGTTTGTCTAAGTTTACATATTGATCGGACACATCTTTTCTGAGCCTTAAAAGCATCATCTTTATATACAGAATGTCCCCAGAACATTATTCCATACCTTATTATGGATCCCACATAACCATGGTATGCAGACAGTACAGTCTGTCAGACAGTACGGTATGTCAAAATTTTTGTAGTTTCTACGTGAATGACTTTTTATTTGAATATTTATTGTTAATGTCACTAAATTGTGCAACTTTATTGCGAAATATGTTTGTTTTATCGAAATTTAACTTTAAATTGTTAAATTTAGTCCATTCCATAATTTTATCGATGATGTCATTAATATCCTTTTCAAGTGTCATTCTGTCTTTACCATTAAATACAATGGTACAATCATCAGCAAAAAGAAATGTTGGTTGTTTTATAATTTTTGGTAAATCGTTGATGTAAATAATAAATAGCAATGGTCCCAATACACTTCCTTGTGGAACTCCTAAGCTCACATACCACATAAAATGAACCTCTTTGTTAATTTTTGGGCATATTCGAGTGATTTGAGTAAACTGCTTTCTAATTGCTAAGATATGATTCAATAAGTTTAAGATCATTACCACGAACTCCATACAATGCTAACTTCTCCAAAAGTATTTTATGATTAACACAATCAATTGCTTTGCTGAGATCCATGTAGAGTGCACAGACTGGACTTTTTTTAATCAATATTAATCATTACTTTCTGTAGGAAGTTATAAACTGCTGTGTTTATGGTTTTATTTTTACGGAATCCAGTTTGCTCCTCAGCTAGAAGATGTTGCGATTCAAAAAAAAAAAAAAATTTGTTGTGAATTACTTTCTCTTAAACTTTAGATAATACTGGGACTAAAGCTATAGGACGGTAACAGGACATTGAAAGTTTATTGTCTTTTTTGAAAAGTGGTTTTATTAATGTAGTTTTCAGTTTATCCGGAAACTCTCCGTTAAATATTGCCAAATTTATAATATGACATAGTATGTCAGAAATTTTAAGAGAAACCAGCTTTAATATTTGTGTTGAAATCTGGTCAAATCCGGTGCTGCTAGTATTTTTCATATTATTAATTATTCTTTAAATTTCACTTGGACTAGTCGAACTCATGAACATAGATTTTTGATTGCGAGGTATTTGTATATTTGCATCGTTATTTAAAGTATCTCCTTTCAGGCCATCAATAAAGAAGTCATTAAATAAATTTGCTATAGTTAAGGGATTATCAATATCATTTATGCCATCGATGCTTATTTTTTTAATTTCATTTTTAGGTAGTGTTAATGTTGATTTTTTAATAACTGTCCCCGTTGCTTTGCACTTATTGTGAGCTGTCTGTATGAAATGGTTGTTTTGTGAAATTTATGGTGTGTTTTAATCGTCCTGAGAGAGACTTGACTTTTTTTATTTTCCTTTGTACGATTAAAACGATAGCGCCACAGTAGTTGACGTTTACGCATACATCATTTCTTTAAACCATTGCTTATCCGGTCGACTAAGCGAGGTTATTTTCGTAAGTACCACTGGAAAGCATAAGTAGTAAAATAAGGAAAACAGTTCAAAAAAGAGGACAAAAGCATCGTTGGTATCATGAGTCTCAAAAACTTCAGAGAATGTGAGAGAAATAATGTAATAAATAAATTTGTCTATGTTTTTTTGGCTATAATCACGTCTTTCAATATACCAGTACTTTAATGAACTGCCTATTTGTACAAGGCATGCCAACAATTGGGCTGTATGGTCAGATTGTGTCAACTCCAGGACTTGGCCAGTACACCCACGGATATTAGTTAAAATATTGTCAATGCATGTTCCGCTCGCTAAACTAGTGGGCTCATTGATAGATAGTTTAAGATTATTACAAGTTATTGTTTCCAAAAATGTTTTGGTTAAGTTATTTTTATTTAAAGTCACCACAGATTATAATTTTCTTTTTATTACAGCAATATTTATTAAGCAAAGAATAAAAAGAGTTAAAGAAGGTTTGTATGTCCTCATATTTTGACTTTGGAGGACGATAAATACAGATCACAATAATGTTGTGATGTAGAAGTTCTATACCAGAGCATTCTATGATACTTTCAAAGCAGTATTTTTTTAAACCCTCAATTGGTTTAATATTGTGAGTGTTTCCTACAAGTATACAAGAACCACCTCTTCTATTTTTTCGAAAATTGGAGGATGCAAGAGTAAAGTTAGGTCTTGTAAGTAAATACGTATCTGTATTAGCCATATTATGTTCTGTGAAACATAAGATATCGAATGCATTTTTTTCATCCTCAAGGGATGCTAAAGATAAAGATAAAAGGTCATATTTTGCAATAAGTCCGTTAATATTTTGATGGAATATATTAATTTTGTTATGGACGAAAAAAGTTATTATTTTTGTGACAGGTAGCAGATGTATTTTCCGTTGTATCTCTACTTAACTTTGTAGATATCTTTGAGTGTATTTGCATATTTGTTCATTAATTAACTGTTCCAAATTATTAAAAACATTTTGCATTCCATAGTTGTTAAGTAAACCAGTGCGTCGTGAAAACTTGATATAATCAACCGATAAATCTAAGTTAGTATCAAATAATGTTACTTAAGTATGTCTGTGATTATCTGAATACAGTAAGTTATTAAAAGTTTCAACTTGATAATTGAACGCCGAGCTGCTACATCTATACGTAGGTAAGCATACTAAAACATTAGTGTGTTGTACTGATAATAAAGTTTCATGGATATTTACAATCAAATCGAAATAGTTAGTAAATTTTGTAAAGTCCTCATCACTAATAAGTAGCATGCAGTAATCTTCTTTTGAGTAGTCTGTAAGTTTTGTATTTAAATTCCTGATAAGTGTCTGAACTCCACAGTAAGGTGTTAGATAATGGCATAATTGATAACTCTGGAACTTCTCCTCAGCTATTGATAGTAACAGGTTATTCTTGTTACTGCTTATAATGCATAATTTACGTTTGTTTGGGCATAATTCTATCTTCATTCCTTTTTTTAGTTGTGTAGTTTGACGACTCGTTGGAGGCGTATTAACAGGACTGGTACATTCCGGAGCCATGGTGTGGCTTTCCTCTGAAAACTTGGGTATATTTAATTTCTTCAATTGTTTACAATTCTTCGGGGTAGATTGTTTGGGACTTCTTGTACTTGGTGTACTTACTATCATGTCACTTTTGGCGGACACAATGATATTACTGTTTGAGATGGTTTTCCTTAAATCCATATTTTCTTTTGACAGCTCATTTATTTTAGCATGGGCAACCTTTAAATCCGAATTTAGTTTCTCAATTTGCGATTTTAGTTCTTGACTTTCATCGTTCTCATTATCTGAGGTATTTGGCATGCTGTTAGTGGTGCCATCTAGGGTCATGCTGCTTGAATTGTTATCATTCATCGATGTTTCCAACACTGACCGATTACGTCTTCATCTACGAAACGTTTTATTCCCAAAGAAATTATGCATTTTTATTAGATTGTGGGAAAGATTGTTATATTAATCACGTTATTAGTTTAGTTTATAAATTAGTAGTAGAAATTATTTCGTAAGAACATACAAAAAGAGAAACAGTACCTATGTGAGATACGAAATAATATCTACTTATTTATAACATCTTATTTCTAATATTGACCCAGTTCTATTGTGATGTGATTGTTAATTGAATATGTGAGTTAATATTCATATTTTAACCTGTTTTATTATCACTTTATCAGCATAAAATATAATTTGAGATGGAATAATGATCACTTAGTAAGACACTGTCCACTGCGTTAGTTTAGTTTGGATAACACTCACGTCATTATTACACTATTATAGTTCATGTTAATAGTAACATCAATAAAGAATAACTGAAATATTTTTAAGAATTAAAATAAAATACAATAAGCGGAGCGTAATGTTTACGTGATGGCAGCGCCATCTGTAGTCTTGATTGTGTTTAGTTTTGAAATAGTTTTTCATTCTATCTATAGATGTTGCTCACATGTGTTTTAAAATTCGGGGCTGGACAAAAAATGCTAAACCATAAAACTAGCCAGCGAGTCGGACCACGCAGAATGAAGGGTTCCGTAGTTGGGATCAATAATTTATCCCAGGAACAAACTTAACATTGTAGTTGAAAAACAAGTTCTGCCATACATTCCAACTCTAAATGATGGTTTGTACGCACAATATTGAAAGGGTTTACTAATGTTTGCCATAATTTAAAAAGCAATAATTTTATATACCATACTTGTATTTGCCATAATTTAATTAGAAATAACGCTTCAGTTGCCATAATCGTGAAATTACATAAAATATTTTCACTAATTTCTGGTCAAAATCGATCGAATGTCATCATAATTTTAATCCATAAATTTATTTGATATATTTGTCATTTTCAATAATGTCGTTTTTAACATTTATATAATAATCATTTGAATAATATTGATTAATATATGATTTTACGATGCAGATTTTTTTATTCACAAGTAAACATAATGTATTTCTTTTGCTTTCTTTGCAAAAGAGGAAATCTAGTGTTGTGTGGTCACAGTTCTAACCTTTTTTTTTTTTTTTTTTTTTTTTTGGTCTCGGGGTGGAAAATCCTCATGGATGTCCTCCACCCTGGGGCGGGCGGAGGGGTCTGTCAGACTCGTACTGACTAAAAACCACCCCGGTGTTCCATCTCACACCTACGTCGGAGGTCGCGGGAACGCAGATACTTCCGCGACCCTCGGCTGGTGCCGGCCCGCCTCTGCGGGCCACCTCGAGTTTGGGGGGAGTGAGGTGTTAAACTCCCCCCTTACATCATAGAGAGGCGCGCGTGGAACACTACGCGCCGCCATCTCGGGTCCTAAGGAGTAGGGGGCGATGGATTTCCCCAGATCCGTCGCCCCTGGACCCATTTAGGGGGGCTGGAAGAGGGCGTTATCCGCCCTCCGCCGACGCCCGGTGCGTCTGCTGCGGATCGGGTTAGTGGAAGCAATCTCCCGCTCCCTTTCCGCAGCCTCCTTCTGCGAGATGACTGTCTCGCAGAAGGAAACCACCGCGTCCCAGGACTCCTCGCTGCCGGCCATGGAATTCACAATGGCCGGCAGCGAAAGGTCACTGCCTACTCCATAGACGAGGGCACGGCGCGGCTCCTCCCAAGCGGCACACTCTGCCAGCGTATGCCGCGCCGTGTCCTCCCGACAGTCGACGCAGTGGTGACACCGGGCGTCCGGCTCCCTGTTTATGCGACACAGGTACTTCCCGAAGCAACCATGCCCCGAGAGCACCTGCGTCACCCGAAACGACAGGGAGCCGTGCCTCCTCCCGAGCCAAGTGTCGAGCACCGGCCGGACCGCCTCAATAGTGTTGAGGCCGGCGGTAGGGCGTGAGAGCCTGTCCCGCCATTCCGCCACCAGGACCTCGCGAAGCTGCGACCGACGCAGCTCCAAATGTCGCTGCGTCAGTCGCTCGCCTCGCGCCCTCGAGTCCTCGCGCCACCGATAAAGTGACGCGAGTACCTTCGCCTCCAGGTTCACAGTTCTAACCTAACCTAACCGTTTCGAATTTGACAAACTGTGTATTGTGTAAACATTGTTTGCTGTAATAAATCATTTGATTACAGGACAAATGCCATAATAAGAATAGGTGTGACAACAGCAAATTATGTCAAGTATCATGTCGAACCACTTTAATGCGTAAGAGCGTTTCTTGCATGGCCCCAACTATTTACAATAAATTACCGAGTTGTTGGAAATCTTTAAATACAGCACAATTTAAAAGTAGACTACGGAATTTTTTGATAGATAACACGGTATTAACTGTAGAACGTTTTATCTATCAAAAATTCCGTTACACTGGTAACTGAGTTCCTATCGGAGAATAATCTTGATTTTTGAAATTTTTGATGAATGACATTATTTTTGATTTTTGACATTTAGGATTTTGATATTTTGATCTTTGACATTTTGATTTCTGATATTTTGATTTTGGTTAACAATAATAATAATAACAAACTCTATGGCGTCTGTCAATGTCACTAGGTACGAAAAAAATTTGCTCAACATTTTTTTGCATAATTATGACAATTTCATAGCCCAAATTCAAATAAAATATATTTTAAACAAAAATACCAGATATCCAGATGCAAGTAAATATGAAAAACCAAAAAAAAACGGAAAATAAAAATATACCAAAAATATACAATATTATACAATGTGAGTACCTATGTAAATAATGCAGACCAGAGCCAGAGCACGACAACAGGCACACCCACCATCTCCGGGCTTGTCGCTCAGCTCCGCCTCGCAGCCCGTATGCGCCTCAACCGAGAGCGCCGTGTCACCGGTCGCTGCAGTTGCGTCGAGCTCGAGCGACGAGTTTTTCTCCCCACCGTCGTCACCAACACCACCACAACGGCGAGGAAGAGGACGGCCACCAGCGGGCTTGGGACTTCGAGGCCAACAGGCCTCGAACAGGGTCCCCGCTGCCGGTGGAAATGTGTCGCGCATGCGATGGACCCAGTCCATTAATGAAAATGTGATGCGCGCATATTATGGGGCTACTGAGGGAGGAATTAACCTTACAGCGTACCGAGGTCGGATGCTCTCTCTGTTTCAGGTGCTTGAACCTGCCGTCAATGTCTCGGCCCAACGATTGTCGGATCAGGTGCGCGTCATTCAAAATAATCATAGATTGGATAACGCTACACTTGATCGGCTACGCTCAGAAATGCAGAGTAGCTCTGCTAGTAACCCTCCCACATCCCAGACTGTCGTGTGTGCGCCCGCCGAAGTTCCACCGCGGCCAAACCAACATGATGAGGAGGAGGACGCCAGGGCTATATCTGCAGATAACCTATGCAATGTGGAATTAAGGAGCGCACTGGAGGATGCGATCCGTGAGTACCGGTTCACATCACCTGACCTTAGACCACGGCTACCCCGTTTGCCCATGAATAAAAGAAACAGAGCACTTGTATGTGCCCTGGATGCGCTGTTACCAAATTTTATAGAAAGCAGCGCAGACCTTTGCGATACACACTCGATCTTGTACTGCACGGCTGTTGCGGCATGTCGTGTAGCTCGTGTCAAATTTCCAAACACTGACCGAGCTGTACGACCAAAACCTGCCGCGCCAGCCTGGCAGTGCAGGATCGAGCGTCGTATTGATGAGGCCAGGGTACTCATCGGGAAGCTTATCTGCTTCAGGGAGGGCAATACACGCCCAAGGGTGATGCGCTTTGTGAGACGGGCGTTCTCGGGAACGAGTATTAGTCCTCGAGAATATGTTTCCTGTGTCACAGAGCGCATCGACTTCCTGAAGCAGAAAGTTTATGCATGGGCAAACCGTATACGTCGGTATAGGCGAAGAGTGGATCGGTACACTCAGAATCGCATGTTCCAGAGCGATGAAAGGTGGGTATACAGAGCATGGGAGCGGCCCATTCCCACTCAAAGTGTGACTGACGCGCGCCCGCCAGATAAGGATGCCATGAGTGCTTTTTGGCGAAGCATTTGGTCGGTGCCCGTCAGTCACACTGAAGGTGATTGGATGCGTGTTGTTGAGCGGGCGTGTGATTTAATACCAGACATGGAGGCTATTCGCATTAGTCCTCTGGATGTGGCCCGTGCAGTTCGTCCGTTGCCTACCTGGAAATCTCCAGGACCGGATGCACTGCACAATTTCTGGATTAAATGGCTACAAAGGTCACACGCCTGCTTAGCCTCACAATTCCAGTCATCTGTTGAGACTGGGTCACTACCACTATTCTTTACGACAGGAGTTACCCACCTGCTCCATAAATCGGGTAGTACTGCGGAACCCAAAAACTATAGACCAATAACATGTTTACCGACGGTCTATAAAGTTCTTACATCCATTCTTAGAGCAAAAATTGCACAACATATTTATAGCAACTCAATTATGTCTGTGTCTCAGAATGGATGTAAGAATGGGTCCCGCGGTACTAAGTAGCTGCTCCTTATAGACATGACCATAAGCCAACAGGTTCGTAGAACCCGGAAGGATTTGTCGACATGTTGGATAGACTATAAGAAGGCCTATGACTCGGTGCCACATACATGGCTCATTAGGGTGCTGGAATTATACAAAATAGACGTAACTCTACGCACCTTCTTGATGTCGTGTATGGGGCAGTGGAGGACGGTCCTTCTCTATCCAGGATGTCGACAGATCCGGGGGATTAATGAACCGATCAGGATTGAACGCGGAATATTCCAGGGCGATAGTTTGAGCCCGCTTTGGTTTTGCTTAGCCTTGAATCCTCTAAGCACACTTTTGGAGGATTCAGGTCTAGGCTATCGGTTGAGAAGAGGAGGTCAGGTGATATCTCACCTCCTTTACATGGATGACTTAAAACTCTTTGCTCCTAACAATTTGCGACTGATGGAGCTACTGAAAGTAACAGAAACGTTCAGTAGCGCCATCAAGATGGAATTTGGTGTAGACAAATGTGCAGTCATGCATGTAAAGCGAGGGGGGATTATGGAATCCGTGGGAACCCAACTCTCGGATTCCATACACCTTAGATCCCTCTCCTCAACCGAAACCTACAAGTATTTGGGTATGTCGGAAGCATTAGGCATCAATGTTGCCGACATGAAACAATCGTTGAGGGATCGCTTCTTTGGCCGCCTGAATAAAGTGTTCAACAGTCTTTTATCAGGCGGAAACAAGGTGCGTGCCTTCAACGGTTGGGTCATGCCGGTTTTGATGTATTCTTTTGGCATACTCAAATGGACTCAGACGGAACTTGACGCTCTGGATAGGAAGGTCCGTAAATTGCTGACGGCAAATCGGATGCATCACCCACGATCATCAGTGATGAGGCTGTACATCCCGCGGAAGTGTGGGGGTCGAGGTTTCTTAAATGCTAAAACCCTCCACAACCGCGAGATCTGCAGTCTCAGGGAATATTTCCTTCAAACTGACGTGGGGATGCACCGAGATGTGGTCGCAGTGGACAAGGGCCTCACCCCGCTCTCCTTGGCGAAAGAGAACTGGTGCAAACCTGCTGTACTTGATACTAACGACCGTAAGGAAGTATGGCAAGGCAAAGAGCTTCACGGACGCTTTTTCCGGGCCCTCCATGGACCCGATGTTGACTTTTTGGCGTCTGTATCCTGGCTGCGTTTCGGCGACCTCTTCGGGGAAACCGAAGGTTTTGTCTGTGCGATAATGGATGAAGTTATCATGACGAATAATTATCGGAAATACATTGTCAAGGATGATACGGTTGACATTTGTCGGGCATGCCATCGTCCCGGTGAATCAATCCGAAATATTGTTTCCGGTTGTTCTCGTCTTGCTAACGGTGAGTACTTGCACAGACACAATCTAGTGGCTAGGATTATCCACCAGCAACTTGCCTTGCAGTACAACCTTGTGGAGTTCGAATTACCATACTACAGGTATGTGCCCGACCCAGTTCTCGAGAATGGTCATGCCACATTGTACTGGGATCGATCTATTATCACTGACAGGACTATTGTAGCCAATAAGCCTGATATTGTGGTGATAGATCGACGAGAGCGCCGTGCAATGATTGTTGATATCGCTGTCCCTCATGACGAGAATCTCGTGAAAGCTGAGAAAGATAAAAAAATCAAGTATCTTGACTTAGCACACGAGGTTTTCGACATGTGGGACGTGGACTCTGCAATCATTGTACCGATAATTGTTACGGTTAATGGCTTAATAGCGAAGAGCCTCGATCAACATCTCAGGAGGCTCTCATTGCACGGTTGGGTCAAGGGCTTGATTCAGAAAGCAGTACTTCTGGACACGGCACGCATAGTGAGGAGGTTCCTCTCTCTAGAGCCCTGACCACCGGCATCTTGGACCCTGTTCCTGATGCCGATGGGCCATTATTTTTTATATTTTTAAATGTTTTTATATTTTTTATTTTAATATTTAAAAATATAATTTATATGTACTTATGTAGTTAAATAAAGGAATATAATAATAATAGTAAATATATGTAATCCCGCCGCGGTCCAATCATAGTGTCGAAGAGGAGGGTGATAGGGTTGCCACAGTAAGTAGCCAGTGCAACGCCCGATTGAGGAGTGCATTGGAGGATGCGTTTCGTGAGTATAGATACACCGCGACCGATCTTAGACCCCGATTACCACGCCTACCTATGCACAAAAAAAATAGGGCGCTGGTGTGTGCCTTGGACTAGCAGCTTAGAAATGTTTTCGAGAGCAGCGAGGATCTCGTTGATACATGTCATTTAGCTAACGTCAAGTTTCCAAACAGTGACGGAGCTACTCGACCAAAACCAGCCGTACCAGCCTGGCCTGACGTATCGATGGGGCCAGGGTACTCATCGGCAAACTATACTGCTTCAGGGAGGGCAACACACGACCACGAGTGATGCGCTTTGTAAGGCGGGCATTCTCGGGGACTGGAATCAGCCCTCGAGAATACATGTCCCGTGTCACAGAGCGCATCGACTTCCTGAAGCAAAAAGTTTGTGCATGAGCGAGCCGTATTTGGCGGTATAAGCGGCGGGTTGATCGATACACGCAGAATCGCATGTTCCAGAGCGATGAGAGGTGGGTATATAGAGCTTGGAATAGCTTGGAACTTGGAATAAGGTGGGTATATTGGGCTTTTTTGAAAAGTTGTTTTATCCACTTGAGACGTTAACATCGGCTCCGTATAAAAATATTCCAAAATGTTAATATTACTTATTATAAGAGATAAAACTAAGTGAATTTAGTACAAGGACACTTCCATAAACAAGTGACATTGAAGATGACATTGTTGGGTTAACCAAAAGTACATACAAAGTGTGTTTATATAAACAATATTTAAAACCTGTATGAACTGTAAATAAACTTTCAAAATGATCAGTGCGATTTAGGTAATTGTGTATGTATCGTGTAATAATACTAAAACAGTGATAAACTATAGTGTGATTTCCAATTAAAAGCAAACAAAAGTGATAAAAAGTGTGATTTCGAAGACAAAGACAGTTCAAATTCAAACCGTCCATCGTACACGTTCATAGAACAAAGAAATGAACTTTGGACCCTGCGGAGACTACATGATAACCGTCTCTTACGATCAAAATACAACTGGTCGCCTAATTCATTGCAAGTAACTAATGTTCACATAGTGTAGCGGTTCCTACTTGTGCTTCCAAACGCTTTTTTCATTCAAGCAAACCGAGTTCAAATCTCGCCATCATTTTTTTTTTTTAAATACTATTAAAATATATACTTTATATTAGTGTGATGTCTAAAATAAAATATGAATTTCTTTGAAAATATTAGCCTGAGGAAAACACGAACACGATCATTGACAGAAAAGACTATCGACGAGATTAACTCTAATAATTCGATACTACCAGAAATATAAGGCACCGAAGACAATGATAAAGTGAAAGAGTTGCGACAAAAAATTGAAGAACTCAAGTTGGAATTATTGGCAGCTCACGGGGAGATAGATAAACTGTCAACCGACAACATTGAACTAAAACAAAGTATTCAAATCATCAGTTGTAAAAAATGAAGGAGGCAACTAGGAAATTATCCAGTGAAATTGGGACTCAAAAATAAAATTCCAAAGCAGCTTACTCCCTACAGAAAACAACAACAACTTATTAAAAGTACAACAAATAGTCCAGTTAAAAACAAAATAAGTCAACTCCACTTATGAAATGCCCGAAAAACACATGCTCGATAACACCCAATGACACACAAAAAACAAGCAGTGATAAGACAATTCCAGAACAAATCCAACGACATAAAAAAAGAGCGTATTACTGCCCGAGTGACATCACCATGCACCACCTCGCAAGCAGACTTCTACTACTAATACAGCTTAACCAAAAATATGTGTATTAAGCTGTGAAACATCAAATACATTGTACACCGTTGCAGAAGAAACTAACTTACGAAACTACGGCATTTGTCGTTATAGGAAACCTAAATGTGGACTGAAGCAAGTATTAGAGACAATTGATGCAAAAGTCCAAAACTTTGCAAGTAAAGACTATTGTATTATTTACGAAGAAGACTTCCGAAAAACTCATAATTATATAGATCTAACCATGTTTATTCGAGAAAAATTAATAACACTAACTCACACTAATATTATTATTTGTTTACTGACACATAAATTTAAATTTCGATATAATAATACTTACTATGTAAAACAACAACATTATAGCAATACTCTGTTTAATAGTAGAATAGAAGTTTTTAATAATCTTCTATATAATTATATACACAGGCATATAACTACGCGTATCTATTGGATTCCAACCTCTCAATCTTTCTTATAACTATGACATGTATAATCAGCACCCAGGCACACTGAATAGCTATGGCACGAAAGCTGTAGTATCAGATTTACAAGATCTTATTATGACAATAAACAGCCCAAACAACGTCAATGTTGAGGTTGAGTGTTCCCAGTCGCAAAAAAATTAAATACCTAATACAGACGCACAATCACCAAACTCGCAATCCATACCAAATCAAACACATTTTTTTCGTGTATAATCATATAATTTAGTATGCACCAAAATGTCAATGGCCAATGTCATGGCAATTTTTTACGTTGCTCTGCAGTTTTTTTTCGAACTTACGAAGCAATGTATTAGCAATCTGTTTCAAAACGATTCAGATTCGGATTGATTGTGCATTACGTAATTAGGGTACAGGTACAACTACATATTTCTAACTACTCACTAGCAGCATGCTACACTAGGCAAGATAGACACGGGGGCTCGTGCATACTAGTAAAAAACACACATCAATTTGAAATAACTAATGTAAATAAATGGGCCATACCTAATCAAATTGAATGCTGTGCGATAAAACTGACTTCCCATTCCATCATCATTATTTGTATATATAGACCGCCAATTCATAGTAAAGATAAGCTATCAATGTTGTTTTAATAATTTGGATATGATGTTAAACGAATTAGGTTTACAACGTAATAGTAGGATTATAATATGTGGGGATTTTAATATAGATATTTGCAAAGACAGTAAAATGCCAATCACTTTTCAAAATATACTGCGTAGCTATAACCTGATTCTGGGGACGCGAGCTCCAACACGTCTGTGTAGTGGGACCTGCATTGACAACCTCATTCATAATATTAGAGGAAGTAGCTGCGAGGTCACAGAATTGGCAATATCAGACCATACAGCGCAATTGCTTAAATGTCGTGTCAAAAAAACAAAAACATTGACTGCTATCTACAAACTTGTTGAACACCCTCTAACTAATGTTGACAATAGAACTCCTGTTGCTTCATTATTTAACTCCTCTAGTTGCATTATTTATAGACATGTCAAAGTTATTTGACTATGTTAATCATATAATACTGATAAAAAAAGCTGGAAAAATATGGAATCAGAGGCAATATCCTTGAACTTATCAAATCATATTTGACTAATCGAGAACAAATTACATACGTTGAGTGTTCCCAGTCGCAAAAAAATTAAATACCTAATACAGACGCACAATCACCAAACTCGCAATCCATACCAAATCAAACACATTTTTTTCGTGTATAATCATATAATTTAGTATGCACCAAAATGTCAATGGCCAATGTCATGGCAATTTTTTACGTTGCTCTGCAGTTTTTTTTCGAACTTACGAAGCAATGTATTAGCAATCTGTTTCAAAACGATTCAGATTCGGATTGATTGTGCATTACGTAATTAGGGTACAGGTACAACTACATATTTCTAAATACTCACTAGCAGCATGCTACACTAGGCAAGATAGACACGGGGGCTCGTGCATACTAGTAAAAAACACACATCAATTTGAAATAACTAATGTAAATAAATGGGCCATACCTAATCAAATTGAATGCTGTGCGATAAAACTGACTTCCCATTCCATCATCATTATTTGTATATATAGACCGCCAATTCATAGTAAAGATAAGCTATCAATGTTGTTTTAATAATTTGGATATGATGTTAAACGAATTAGGTTTACAACGTAATAGTAGGATTATAATATGTGGGGATTTTAATATAGATATTTGCAAAGACAGTAAAATGCCAATCACTTTTCAAAATATACTGCGTAGCTATAACCTGATTCTGGGGACGCGAGCTCCAACACGTCTGTGTAGTGGGACCTGCATTGACAACATCATTCATAATATTAGAGGAAGTAGCTGCGAGGTCACAGAATTGGCAATATCAGACCATACAGCGCAATTGCTTAAATGTCGTGTCAAAAAAACAAAAACATTGACTGCTATCTACAAACTTGTTGAACACCCTCTAACTAATGTTGACAATAGAACTCCTGTTGCTTCATTATTTAACTCCTCTAGTTGCATTATTTATAGACATGTCAAAGTTATTTGACTATGTTAATCATATAATACTGATAAAAAAAGCTGGAAAAATATGGAATCAGAGGCAATATCCTTGAACTTATCAAATCATATTTGACTAATCGAGAACAAATTACATACCTTAATAAAATCTGCCCATAAACAAGAACTGAAAAGACTTATGTCTCCACACATAGAAAATGCATATTTGGTATGCCGCAGGGTGGTGTTCTTGCTCCTTTATTATTCATTATAATTATTAACGACATGCCTAAAACTATTAATAATCCAATGATTTTATTCGCTGAAGATAGCACAATACTAATCAAAAGTAACGATGATGACGTGACATTTGAAAAATAAATAAACGACAACATAAATTATAATAACGTGCTAACTTAAAACAACTTAAAAATAAATCTTGAAAAGACAAATTACATTTCATTCGAACAACAAACAAATAATAAAAAACTTGATATTCGTTACGGTCAGAAAAATATCAGTGAAGCAGAACACACTAAATTCTTAGGTATTTGGATAGATAAAAATATGAGCTGGAAAACACAAGTTGTAAATACATGCAAAAAACTTAGCCAGTATTCATATGCTCTCCATAACATAAGGAAAGTGTCAAATCAGGCAACTTTATGAATGGCGTAGGAATGTTGCATCTACTTTACGCTACGGGCTTATATTTTGGGGGAACTCGACGGACAGAGAAATGGCGTTCAAAGCCCAGAAACAATGCATTAGGGCAATGTGTGGCAACGCACAGAAAGCTGTAAATCACATTTTCAACAGTTTCAGTTATTAACACATTCCCGTGTCTTTATATATATGAAGTGGCTTCTTTGTCAAAGGAAATTTACATTTTTATACACATCCAAGAAGCACACGACACTAAAATAAAATATGCGTAAGACTTCATAAAAAAGCAGTATTTACAAAAAACATTCTGGGCATGGCACCCAAAATATACAATAAGTTGCCAAAAAGTATCACAGACTTACACAAAATGGAGCATTTCAAATTAGGTTTGTACGAATTCCTACTTGCAAATGTTACTATTCAATTAATTAATTGCGGATGAATTTTTCGACGCTATATTTTAATTTTTCAATAGTTTTAGTTAAGTTAGTTTATAATTTTGCTAATTTTATGTCTTTCAATAAATGATTACTTAAATGAAAGATGACTGATTTCATCTGAAATGGTTACAATATAAAGATTATGTAAATTTTGATTTGACTTTTGTATTTTTTTTAAGTAACTCAATTATAATGTATTTCTGTGTAATTAATGTTGCGATTAGTACCACATTTATATTAATTTGCACACCTCATTAGGTTATAATACAATGAACCTTTTATACCTGTGTAGCGGTTACACCGCCACATACTAACTACGCATCAAAGAAATGACGTCACACAAATCCTGCATCGCGCAATTAGAGTTTACCGCGCGAACGACATAGATAAGACTATCCGAAATCAACAGTCGGGCAGTCGGCCCGCCAGACACAACACCCGTCTGGTCGGAGGATCCTCCCTTTTCTATGGCGGATGAGTGAACTTTACACCCTGTTCCTCATGCCCCTAAATTGGTGACCCCGAGTATGAACGTCAACGCAGCCTTCGTGCAACTACTTCAGCGTGACGTCATCATCATCACTCCCGCAAGCTTTCGTGAGGCGAGTCACACAGACAGCCAGCACCCTCGGCTTCGACGGGTATCCTGACCACCAGCATGCAGCGAACGCGCATTCCTGGTCATCACCCTCAGCCTCATCACCCCGACCCACTGGGGAATCAACGCAATCAACTCAATCAGTGCAATCACCGCTATCACCTCAATCGTCTCAATCAGCGCAATCACCGCTATCACCTCAATCACCGCAATCACCTCAATCACCACAACCGCCGCAATCATCGCAGACAGTTCCGACTCACCGCGAACTGTGCGGCACCCGGTTCCGACTCACTGGAACCTTAGCTGGCACTGTGAAGCATCGCAAGATACAAGACTCAGCCCACTATCGACCTCCGGTCTCCGGAGGGGAGTGATGTAGCGGTTACACCGCCACATACTAACTACGCATCAAAGAAATGACGTCACACAAATCCTGCATCGCGCAATTAGAGTTTACCGCGCGAACGACATAGATAAGACTATCCGAAATCAACAGTCGGGCAGTCGGCCCGCCAGACACAACAGCCGTCTGGTTGGAGGATCCTCCCTTTTCTATGGTGGATGAGTGAACCTTACACCCTGTTCTTCATGCCCCTAAACCTGTAACACCTTTTTAACATGTATTATGCAAATAAATTATTTGAATTTGGGAGCGACCTGCACAAAATGTGACGGACGTGTGCCGCCCGGATGATGCCGCCACGAGTGCATTCTGGCGCAGCATCTGTTCGGTGCCCGTCTGTCATGCTGAGGCTGACTGGATGCAGGATGTCAAACGAGTGTGTGAAACTATTCCAGAAATGGAAGCCATCCTGATCACGCCATCAGACGTAGCTAGAGCAGTCCGTCCGTTACCGAATTGGAAATCACCGGGACCGGACGGACTGCACAACTTTTGGTTGAAATGGCTGAATAGTTCACACACTCGACTGGCATCTCAATTCCAGTCATCCCTAGAGTCGGGATCGCTTCCGCAGTTTCTTACAACAGGCGTTACCCACCAACCCAAGAATTATAGTCTATAAACTTCTTACAAAAATTTTGAGAGCCATAAATAACACACACATTGACACAATAATTCAATTATGTCTGCCTCTCAAAATTGATGTAGGAATGGGTCCCGCGGTACTAAGGAGTTTCTCCTCATCGACATGGCCGTAAGCCAACAAGTTCGTCGATCCCGCAAGGATCTATCGACATGCTGGATAGACTATAAGAAGGCCTACGACTCGGTGCCACATACATGGCTCATGAGGGTGCTGGAGTTGTACAAGATAGATGCAACTCTGCGCTCCTTCCTGAAGTCGTGTATGGGGCAATGGAGGACGGTCCTTCGCTATCCAGGGGAATGATGAACCTGTATGGATTAAACGGGGAATATTTCAGGGCGATACTCTGAGTCCACTTTGGTTCTGCTTAGCCTTGAATCCTCTAAGCACACTGCTGGAGGATTCAGGACTGGGCCATCGATTGAGGAGAGATGGTCAGGTCATATCTCACCTTCTCTACATGGATGACTTGAAACTCTTTGCTCCCAACAAATTTCGACTGATGGAGCTACTGAAGGTAACTGAAACATTCAGTAGCGCCATCAGGATGGAATTTGGTGTAGACAAATGTGCAGTAGTAGCATACATGTAAAGCGAGGGGAGATTATGGAGTCCGAGGGACTCAACTCACGGACTCCATACACCTTAGATCTCTCTCCTCAGCCGAAAGCTATAAGTATTTGGGTATGTCGGAAGCGATAGGCATCAACGTTGCTGACATGAAGCAATCGTTGAAGGAGCGCTTCTTTGGTTGCCTGAAGAAGGTATTAATTAGTATTCTTTCGGGCGGAAACAAAGCTTGCCTTCAACGGTTGGGTCATGCCGGTTTTGATGTACTCTTTCGGCATAATCAAATGGACTCAGACCGAACTCGATGCTCTGGACAGGAGGGTCCGTACACTCCTGACCGCAAGGAAGTATGGCAAAGCAAGGAGCTTCACGGGCGCTTCTACCGGGCTCTTCACGAGCCTGGTGTAGATTTCCTAGCGTCCATACCCTGGCTTCGTTTTGGTGACCTTTTCGGGGAAACTGAAGGTTTCGTCTCTGCAATTATGGACGAAGTTATCACAACATATTATGAAGGACGGGACGGTTGACGTGTGTCGGGCATGCCACCGTCCGGGTGAATCCATCAAAAATATTATCTCTGGTTGTTCTCGTCTGGGTAACGGCGAGTACTTGCACAGGCATAACCAAGTGGCCAGGATTATTCACCAGCAACTTGCTTTGAAATAATATAAACTTGTGGATTCTGAAATACCGTACTACAAGTATGTGCCCGACCCAGTTCACGTTGTACTAGGATCGGTCTATCATTACTGACAGGACTATTGTTGCCAATAAGGCTGATATAGTAGTGATAGACCGATTAGCGTGCCGCGCAATGATAGTTGATGTTACCATTACACATGACGAGAACCTCGTGAAAGCTGAGAAAGAGAAACAATTAAAATATCTCGACTTAGCACACGAGGTGGTCGACATATGGAATGTGTGCTCGGCTATCATTGTGCCGATTGTCGTAACAGCCAATGGCCTGATGGCCGAAAGCCTCGACCAACATCTCTCGAGGCTCTCGTTAGGCGGCTGGATCAAGCGCCTGATTCAGAAGGCAGTACTTCTCGATACGGCTCGTATTGTGAGGGGGTTCCTATCTCTGCAGCCCTAACCACCGGTAGCTTGGACCCTGCTTCCGACATCGGCGGAACACTATTTTTAATATTTTTAAATGTTTTTTATACCTTTAAAAAAAAAAGAAAAAAAAATATTTTAAGAAAAATGAATAAACGAAATAATAGTAATAGTAATGACATGTTATATGATGTAATGATAATGGTATGATATTTGTAATAGTAATATGTATTCTAATGATACTAATTTAATTTTTCCTTTTCATACAAACATATATTTTTATTTAGGTTGAAGATTTAAAAATTTGTAATAGTAATTTGTAAATTGATCTAAATATGTCTAATAATAGTGTTAAATAATTTCAAATGCTTGCATGCCGATTGATAAAATGTGGCTGAGCTAAATGTAATCTTAAGAACTATTATGTACTACCCATATTTGCTAAATAAAATTCTATTCTATTAACATTATTTTTTGTACAAAACAATAAACGTTTCAAAATTATATTAAACTAGCTTTTGCCTGCGGCGTCGCTCGCGTAAATTTCGGAAAATATCCCACAGGGACGTACTACCGGAATTCAGAGTATCCTATGTCCTGACCCAGGTCATGGCCTATCCGTATGCCTTCCAACTAAATCCATTCTGCCGCTACGGCATGAAAAGGTAACTGTCAGATTTTAGGGTTGCGTACCTCAAAATTAAAAATTTAAACCCATAAAGGATGACTTCGTTGTCTGTCAAGACTCTTTTTCTCCAGAACGCGTAGAGGCATCAAATTGAAATAGATATAAAAACTTAGATCTACGGTCCCTCGAATCTTGTAACGAAAATCTAACTTTCAAGCTTAAATCAAGTTTAAATAAACCAAAGCCTATTTTACTTAAAATACTTCCCGTTGGCCCAGCAGCATGAAGTTTGGAGAGAAGCTAGGTCAAGTAAAGAGAAAAATCCGAAAATTGGTAATTTATAGTTATTATTATGAAATGCAAATAGAATAGAATATTTTTATTGTAAAACATGAGACACAGAACAACAAAACATGAAACATGAGTATACATCAAATAATATTATGTGCAATGTCTTAAAATAACAGGTAGATCTGCATGTTTTGCCAAGGACATTCCAAGTTTTGAATTCAAGCCTATTTCTATTGTCACAATTTAAAAAGCATTCAAGTCTTAACATAAAAAACACTGAAGACTTATGGGGGATTTCCGTTAAGGTTTTTGTAGATATTATTGACACAATTGCCTCTGTTCTAACAGGCATATTTAATCAATGTTTAGATAGCGGTACGTTTCCTGATTTAATTAAACATAGTAAAGTAGTACCAATTTTCAAATCGGGGGTCTCTAATTAGAATGGGCGTGCGTCAAGGTTCAATTCTTGGCCCTTTTTTATTTCTAGTCTATATAAATGACCTTCCTTATATGATGGCTAACTTATCGGATATAATTCTATTTGCTGACGACACTTCTCTAATTTTTTAAATAGATAGAAAAGATACAGATGTCTTACATGTCAACGATAGTCTAGCTGTTCTTTCGAAATGGTTCGCAGCTAGTAATCTTTTACTCAATACGAAAAAAACTAAATGTATTAGGTTCTCATTACCACATGTACCTCAAGTTGGTCTAAATCTAAAACTTGATGGCAAACAACTAGATGCAATAACGGAAACTACATATATTTTTGGGAATTACTTTAGATTCAAAATTGCAATAGGGCGCCCACATTAGAACTCATTCAGGTAGATTAAGTTCAGCTGCATATGCAGTAAGAAAAATAAGGCAGTTGACTGATATAGCCACAGCTAGGTTAGTATACTTTGCTTATTTCCACAGTATTATGTCTTATGCCATTCTGTTGTGGGGATCGGCAGCTGACGTAGATTCAATTTTCATCTTACAAAAGAGAGCAATCCGCGCTATCTATAAAATGGATCCTCGCGAATCCCTTCGAAACAAATTCAAAGAAATTGATATACTGGCTCTGCCTTCTCTTTATATCTCAGAAAGTATTTTGTATGTTTGCAAAAACTTAGGACTTTTCAAAATAAGAAGCGATTTCCATAATATTAATACATAAAATACAATATATACAATATATTAATGCATAATATTATTTCATTTCATTTCAATACACGTTGTAGACATGAAATTGTGATACCCAAATTTAGATTAACTAAAAGAAGCAAGTCATTTCTTATAAACAGTATCCGCTTTTATAACAAGTTGCCTAAGTCGGTTACAGGACTTAGCGATGGGAAGTTCAAAACCCACATTAGACGCGTTCTTATCAAGAATGCATATTATAAAATAAAAACTACGTTGAAGACAAGGAAGTTTGGCAATAATTCCTTTTGCACATGTGGCTTCCCTGATAGCTCATTAACAGCGAATTGTGTAAGAGTCTATTAACTGCTCCCAAATTACCATGTTTATATATTTTTTTTACATTTTTATTTTTACATTCTTCCTGGACATAATTACGCTATTATTTGACATTATATACCAACAATTGAACTTCAACTCTTTATTAGTGGCTTTTGTGAACATCATATTATTATTCAGAGTTGTCACAGCTGTAATAGCAATCACGTCATTTTGTTTATAATACGTTTTTATTTTTAGTCATTTATTCATCTTTTTATAGATTATTTTCTATTTTGTGAATATGAGAACGCAGTAGGCTCAGTGGACTGTAGATTTGTTGACCTTAATTATTTTGTTAAGTACCTGGTACTTGTTGAAAGACCTACACTGTCCTCCCATACCTAATAACACTGTTATTTGAAAATATTGTAAAAGCCATTTTTTTTTTTTTTTAATGGAACCGTGCACTTAGCTTCTTTCATATTTAACACTAGTGTAGACCAAGGCGTCTTTCAGGATCTCATGAAACATAGTAAAGTAGTTCCTTTGTTCAAATCCGGTGATAGTAAGGAACCCAACAATTATAGGCCTGTGTCAATTCTGCCAGTTCTCAGTAAGGTGTTTGAAAAGTTGATTCTCAATCAAATGTTACGGCATTTTAATAAAAATTCCATCTTTCATGATCAACAGTACGGTTTCACCAAAGGGCGTTGTACCACTGACGTCGGTGTCACCCTAATAAAGAACATTTTTAACGCCTGGGAAGAAGCACAAGATGCCATTGGAATCTTTTGCGACCTCTCGAAAGCGTTCGATTGCGTAGACCATGAGACACTTCTGCTGAAACTAGAGCACTATGGGATTAGGAATACAGCTCTTGATTTACTAAGATCATACCTGAAAGATAGAAAGGTTAAAGTTCAAGTCAACGGCACAAACTCATAAGGGTCTGAAATGGTAATGGGCGTTCCTCAAGGTTCGATATTGGGTCCATTCCTGTGTTTAGCTTATATTAATGATTTACCCCAATTATTTCAAAATCAACCAAAGATGGTGTTATTTGCAGATGACACATCATTGATATTTAAAATAAACCGACGGTCACAAAATCTTGACGATGTGAATAGCTGTATTGTTCAGGTCCAAGATTGGTTTACGGTAAATAATTTGGTACTGAATGTTAAATGTTAGAAGCAGCGAATGTGACATCATATTGAATGGAGAAAAACTTATTAATCAAACAGTTTTCCTAGGAATCACGCTAGACGAGAAATTACAATGGGGACCCCATATAACATCTCTCGCGGGGTGGCTAAGCTCGGCCGCCTATGCTGTTAGAAAGATAAGACAGTTAACAGATGTAGAAACCACCCGTTTGGTCTATTTTAGTTACTTCCACAGTATTATGTCGTATGGCATTTTACTACGGGGTCGGGCTGCTGACATTGAATCCATTTTTATTTTACAAAAGGGAACTGTCAGAGCCATTTATAATCTAAGTCGTGCGAATCTCTCAGGGAACTATTTAAAAAGATTAATATTATGACGGTACCTTGCCAATTCATTTATGAAAATATTATTTATGTGAGAAAAAATCTACATCTTTTTAATAAAATAAGTGATAGACATAATTTTAATACTAGAAATAAAGATAAAATAGATCAACCATTTTTCAGACTATCTAAAGTAAATACATCTTTTATGGGGTACTGTGTTAAATGTTACAACAGAATACCTTGTGATATATTAGAATTAAATTAAAGAAAATTTAAACTCATATAAAAAGTACACTTTGTAAACAAGCATATTACAAATTAGAGGATTATATCCAAGATAAAAATGCTTGGAAACATGCTGGTCCTGCTCCATAGGACAATTTAGAATCTAGACAAAATCAAACTGGTTGCCAATTTAATTGTATAATATTACTTTTTTTAAACATTAATTTTATATTTTGTGATTACTTGAACTCCCACACTGACTTATTATTAGTAGTACTTGTTAAAATGTTAAGAATATCGTATAATTTTACAATGTTTGTAAATATGTGAGCACCATGCATCTATCACATAATTAATTTATGTCATTCCTTCATTTTTCATTCTTTTTACCACGATAGGTAAAAAGAAAGGTATAGTAATCTTATTCTAGGTGCATCGTCTTCACATATAATTATATAATTAATGTATACAGGATATTGTGAAAATATTTTAAAAGAGTAACGGTGGAGTTTCTTGCCCATTCTTCTCCATACGAAAACGACCTTTTGGAATGGGCGACTAGAAACAATTTTTTTTTTTTTTTGTAAATGTTGACGTTCATAAGTGCCTTTTTTGTGCCTAATTAAAATTTGACTTTGACGTTTCTTATGTGCCCATACAGGTTTATGTGAAAAAAAAAATAGAATTTAATTTGAATTTATGGCGTACAGAACAATTTTTTTTTTGTTTAGTAAACCCATGAAAGATTTGACTCTACACAACAAACTATGAAATTAATACCTTAATCATAACGATAATTAAAAAAGATGGGATAAGTATTGTTTTTACAGATTTGAGGGTCGGGTAAAATGTCATAATTATAGGAGTCTATTTAATTAATTGCGTTTACAAAAAATTCCGATATAACTATGACCTATTTTTTAAAATGTATTTTAAACAGAGCAGTAGGCATTTGCTTTAATAGGTTTTGGGATTTTATTATAAGGGGTTGGTGCTAAACACAAAATACTTTTACGCATTAAAGCCGTGGTTGATCTTGGTACGCATAATTTATTATAATCCCGTCGATTACGAATAGAAACGTCTTTCTTAAACAGTACCCTAATTACGTAATGCAAAATCAATCCGAATCTGAATCGTTTTGAAACAGATTGTTAATCCATTGCTCCGCAAGTTCGAAAAAAAATCTGCAGAGCAACGTGAATAACGCAATGAATGTTGTTGAACTGTCAAAATGAAACAGATTTGTCGTTATCGTTTACGAAAATATGTTGCGTAATTAGAAAGCAGGTTAGGATTGGTTTATATAAAATTTGATATTTCATAAACAAATAAGGAAGGTAGACTTAAAATGTTATATTTAATAAAATACTGCTTGCAACTATAAGTTATTGTCATACCAAACATAGACCTAATACACCTTTTTTGAGACTTAAAAATGATTTCTTTATTAGTACAGTTTCCCCAAAATATAACTCCAAGCCTCATTATGGAGCCTATGTAGCCTGGTAGACAGTTATAAGCGTGTTGGTACTTATAATAGGTTTTAGTTTATAGAGGGCATCGGCAGAAGAACACACTTTTTATTTATTTAATTCTTCTGTGTGTGCTTTCCTGCCAGGTCAGACGTTTGTCAATGGTTACACCTAAACATTTAGCTGTATCTACCTTTTTCATAACAGTTAATTTGTGTTGAACATTAATATCTGGTGCTTCTAAAGGTTGACTGAAGGACTTATTTTTTCTTATTTCAAGGTAAGCTACGATAAGATAAGATGAGACTTTATTTGCCTTAAACATGGTTTATAGTGGTTACAGTCTGTTTTTGATAATATGTCCACATTATTTTTTTATCATAGGATAGAAGCGAATCGCGAATGTTTCTCAGTAAAAGGTCAAACTTCGCTTATTATTAATGTAAGGTCAGGTCTACTGCTGATATGTGCTGAACTCAGAGATATTAGGTACAGGGCCGTATTTGTTAAATAATAAAATTGAGCCCCAACTTAGTATCTAATTGGAAAAGAATAAATACATCGAGTTTTAATGAGCTAAATAATATTATATTAGTCTTGTACCTACCTACCCAAGGGGCTCGTGGCTAGATGATAACAGCCACACGGGTCGATCTTCAAGGTTAAGCAACGCTTGGCCGAGGTCAGTTTCGTGGATGGGTGACCATTCATTACATATCGAGACGTCTCCGTGCGTCGGAAAGCACGCTAAGCCGTTAGTCCCTGCTGTCATTTGTAGATATTTGACAGTCGTTACGGGTAGTCAAAAGCCCTAAAGTCTGACAACCAGTCTTATCAAGGGGAGTAACTGGGTTGTGGACGTCAGATATGCAGTCGCTCTACAGCTCTACAGCAGTACTACTTACCTACCTACTACGTAGGGTAGGTAGTATTGCTATACAGCAGTACTACCTACCCTACGTAATGTTCAAGTCGTGCCTTTAAAGATGAGACTTGACACACCACGTGGTTTGACTTGCGTAGTAGACGATTTATGGCGGGAGTCGCGGTCAAGTCTCATCTTTAATGGCGCGACTCCTATCTGTTTTGGAGTAAAGAAAAATTAGTAAACCTAACTGAATCTACATATATATACTAATAATAAAAGCTGAAGAGCTTTTTTTTTGGTTTAAACTTGCTTATCTATGGCACTAGCAGTCGGATTTAAAGTAATCTTTTTGCATTTGGTAGCACAATTCTGGAGAAAGGTTTATTTATTTATTTTATTATTAATCTACACACAGAAAAATCGATACAGATAATCATAATTATGAGTACAAAGGTACTGCTCATTTCTTAAGAAATAAAAAAGAAGAGAAAAAAAGAAAAATCCGCCGCGCCGGTAGCTTGGACCCAGTTCCCGATATCGGTGGGCTACAATGTATTATATTTCAAAATGTTTTTATATTTCTTCCCTTATATTCTAATATTTAAAAATATAGTTTATAAGTAGATATTCAAATGAAATAAAGGTGAAAATAATAATAGCTGAATACGTCCCTGCTTTAAAAACAATTGCCAGATATATATGTAATATCAATACAATCAGCGCAAACATTGTTTCGAAGTGAACGAGTCAACTGTAAATAATTACAATGAAATTATTTTATATTCTTGTTCTAGTGTTTATGGCTCTTGCCCTATGTGAAGCTAGGGGTAAGTTTTAAAACCATTTTAACTTGTGTTTGACACAGAAAAGGAAGATTCAAATGAGTGAAAGGTTTCTTCACGTTTCCGAATAAGCTGCAGTTTGGTTATTTGGCAGATCATGTTACGCAAAGTTCTGTTCAATTGCAAATTAATCGGGTAGATATTGAGTATACGGGAATTGTGAAATATCATAATCTGCCTAGCCTTTTCCCAAATATATTGGGGTCAGCTTCCAATTTAACCGGATGCAGATGTATAGCAGTATTATACATGGCGCAACTGGCTATCTGACCACCACAACCCAGTAACTGGGTAACACGATACCCAGTCGCGATTTGTGATTGCGGTGGTTGGTGGCGATTGTGGTGGTCAGATGGCCAGTCGCGCCATGTAAAATATTGGTATTTAGCTGCATGCGGTTCTGGACTGGAAGAAGACCCCAACATACTTATGTAGTTGGGAAAAGGCTAGGCTGATTGATTGTTCACGACAGTTTATTAAAATAAACACTTAATTGTATATAAAATTATATCTTTGTTTTCAGATCCTAAATGCCTACAATTTAGCGATCCAGGGATATGCTATGGATACCAACCTATGTATGTATTATCTATCTATACAATGCGCATTATGAACGTATGTAGTTTGTTCAAAATCGTTTACTGAATCGATTTCTGAAATTTTTAGGGTTCCGTACCAAAAGGGTGAAACGGGACCCTATTACTAAGACTCCGCTGTCGGTCTGTCACCAGGCTGTATCTCATGAACCGTGAAAGTTAGACAGTTGAAATTTTCACTGATGATGTATTTCTGTTGCCGCTATAACAACAAATATTAAATATTTAAGGGGGGCTCCCATGCAACCGACATGATTTTTTTGTCGTTTTTATAGATAATGGTACGGAACCCTTCGTGCGCGAGTCCGACTCGCACTTGGCCGGTTTTTAATATACGTACTTTGTCGTCACAATAAGAATTAAAACTATGTACAAGTCGTGCCATTAACGTTGATACTTGACGCACCACGTGGTTTGACTTGCGCAGTAGACGATTTATGGGTCTCTTTAGCGGTATGAGGTCCCCGCCGGGGCGTCATCGGGGCGGCGGAGAGGGGAGGGAGGGATGCGCGGTCAAGTCTCAACTTTAATGGCACGACTTGTACGTAAATTACAGTCACAATCCCACTATACAGTCAAAATAAACCAAAATGGACGAAGTACCTACTACGCTAGACCCTAAGCCCACGTTAGCACGGACGTAATAAAATCGCGGCGATTTTTAATCGTACAATGGATTTTCAACGCTCTGCTTAGCGCCAAGAGTTGAAAACCCAACAGTGTGTTTTTTCAACGCGCTGGGACGAGAGTGCGTCCCAACGCGTTGGATTCTCTACGCTCAGCTCAACGCCGAGAGATGAAAATTCAGAGTACGATAAAAAAAAATCGCCGCGATAAAAACACATCCGTGCGATCATGGGCTTACACGTGTGCGACTGTGCGTGCGTAGATTTTTAATGTGACCACAATTTCCTTCTACAATCAGTTTAACTAGGGTTACGTACCTATACTACGCAAATAAAAAATCGAAATTTCGCATAAATATAAACTCAGAATGCAAAATTTCGCTTTTAATCGCCGAACAAAAAAAAAACTTAATTTATAGGTAATCACGTATTTTTGTATTAATAGTTTTTTTTTTTTTTTGTTAATAGCTAACATAGTGGTAGTTTCTGTATTTTCTTGCGAGCCTGGTCGTCGGAATCGGTCATATATGACAATATTGTAGATACTCAAATATCTTTCAACGTCTACACTGTTAAATGGGCCGCGGTGGCTTTGTATAGCTGCATTTGTAATCTAGGGTAGCTACATTTTGTTGCTTCTAAAATCTCTATGACGTCGACAGGAGTTTCTTGCTGAACAACATTTATTTTAGTAGCTGCCTATTGAAATGAGCGTATTCGTCTAAGATTTCATCCTGTGGTATCCCATAGAAGAATGTAGAGGGGGTAATAAAGGTCAAAATAAAGTCATACAATCGCGTTCGGTGGCAGCGCGCGCGAGATTCGCTTCTTTAGTTACCTACGTCACGTTATGCCGAGAGGCCTTTTTGGCCTCGCACAGGTCGTTATTATTTTGTTAGTTTTTAAATGCGCCTTTTTTAAACATAATTTTGTATTATTATTGTTTGAATTTCCTGTGCGTGTCTCGTGAAAAACCCAATATCACTTTGCCTGACCTGGGAATTGAACCCAGGAGCTTATGCTCAGCAGCAGCGCTTGCGACCACTAGACCAACGAGGCAGTCCTACCTCTCACCTTCCTACCTACTTATATTAGACCTACTTATGTATATGTGATTATTTTTTCCAGGTTCACTTTCGATAATGTAGCTGAAAAGTGTGTGAGTTTCATCTATGGAGGTTGCTTGGGTAACGATAACCGTTTTGCTACCTTAGAAGCCTGTCAAGCGGCTTGTTAAGATTTAATTAAATTTAATTAATTCTAAATGCAGTTTTATTTCTCAATACGTCAAGCGTTTATATTATTAGAGATCTAGCGTTAGAAAGAGACGCAGGCATATGAGTAACAGAGACGACGCTCTATTATTATCTATACTTCGGTATCTATACAAAAAAGTTAAATTAGTGTCCGTTTGTAATGTCAACAGCTTTTGTACTAAAATGCATCTGAAAGTATACGGTACTTATAACAAAAAACATTTTTTTTAATGTATCTGTGTGTGTGTCTGTTCCGGCTAATCTCCGAAACGGCTGGACCAATTTTGACGGGACATTCATTGGCAGAAAGCTGATGTAAGATGTTATATGGAATAAAATAGGCTACTTTTAGTTTAGAAAAGAAAAATAATTGGGGTTCACGCGGGTGAAGCCGCGGTCATCAGCTAGTTAACCTTTATTTATACAGACTACAATGCGGACTACAGAGTTAGTAACAAAATGGCTTAGTCTATGTTAGTACTTAATATCTCAAACATATCGTTTCCTATTTGTGAGCGCACACGAGACTATCTGCCCGGCGGCTATCGATTGCAGGATAGTGTCGGGACTATCACGCAGCCTGCGGAGTAGCGAGGCAGATTTCTTACGCCACAGTGCATCGAAGCCGTCAGTGCATGCGTCTGCCAACATTGCCGAGGCACTACAGAAGCGCGGCAGTCGCAACAATACCCTGAATGAGTTATTGTATTGCATACAGAGCATTGTAAGCCTTTCGGGTACTTCCCAAGTAGCACACAAGCTCTATAACAACAAGCCGTACACCGGCCGGTTAGAGGTTCTTAATAAAAGCATAGCCTCCATAAGTAAGCTTTACAGTAGCTGTACAAGCCGCTACAGCGCTGCTGTACCCCCGAAAGAGGCACTGATTTATCCGATCTACGGTTCTAGAATGACGATACAATGGTCGTAAATATGTGTTAGTATGGAGATACAAAGGTGCTATGCGAGCGGTAGTGTAAGCCTCAGTATCTATTTTATGTTATTTAGTCAGGGACAATAAACAGCTACAATATGTGTTGAAACAGAGAAATTAATACAAAGTATAAACAATATTGCAGCCCACTACATTATCCGCATATTAACATTGAAAAATATGATAATGAGGGTCACTAGATTGGTTGTAAAATAATAATTATATCACATTAATAATAACTAATTACTTCATGGAGAATAGAAACATAAATATAAACTTTAATTTTAATTGATTGCTTGGTAACAGAGTAATAAATAACACTAATAACAAATGAATAATAAAATTTAGACTAACCTACATACCTGATAACATTATTAGTTAATATTATTAACCAATAATGTTATCAGGCATGTAAGTTAGTCTAATTTTCATAACATAACATTTAAATTTGGATTTGGAGCATAGAAAAATATAAAGATTATCAAAATTACAATTAGAAGATTCAACCATTCGACGGATAGGGCAGCGTAAACCAGAATTAGTACCTGCACGGGTACTACGTATATTAGTGCGTGGAACCACATAACATAGGTTGCTTGTGATATCGATGCAATCTAGATGATACTTACGTCTAGATTCTAGGTTGACCTGCCTATATTTATCTAGTAATTGTGAGTACGACAAATACGTTTTGTGGCATCTGTAAAGCATGGCTCGTAGAAACTTACGCTGGACTTTTTCAATCTCGTCTATGTATTTCTGGTAATACGGGTTCCAGATAGGGACGGCATATTCCAATTGTGAACGTACAAGGGTCTTATATAGGTAAATGTATGTGGAGACCCGCTTGAACTCTGTGGACGATCTCATAACAAAACCATACATCTTAAATTCTTTATTTAAAACTTTTTCTACATGCTGGTTTAGGGACAACTTATTATCAATTAGCACACCAAGTCTCTCACGGCTGATACATTACTGAGTTTTGTGTCGTGTAATGAGTAATTAAAGTTAATAACTGATTTATTCTTTGTGAAATTGATGCTATTGCACTCGGAGAGACTAAGGTGTAGTTTATTATTTAGACAGTAGTCAGTGAGACTGTCTTGATCTTGTTGGAATAGCCGACAATCCTCTACAGTCTGTATAGACCTATAAGCTTTTAGATCATCAGCGTACATAAGAAAATTAGTATTTTTAAAACATTTGTCTATGTCGTTAATATATCAAATTAATAATAGTGGTCCCAAGATTGAACCTTGTGGAACACCCGAGGATTATGCACTGCATCAGACTGATGGCCATTAATGAAAACCTTTTGTGTTCTATTTTTAATATCCTATATTAAAAATAGAACACAAAAGGTTGCCGGTTGGAGAGCCGGTGAAACAAATTTCCTCGTATACCATTAAACGCAATCTTAATGTGTAGGATTAATATAGATAAAACATCTAAAATAAGTTCTTGTAGCGCGACCGTAGTGCTCGCATCTTATTTAAACACGTCTGTATCTCTGAATTAGAGTTTACAGGGGCCCACATACTCTTTTAGCAGTATTATTTTAATCTTACTTGAGCGTGGGAAAGAGATGGAGCTAGACGTCCTGTGTAGCTTCAATTCTTTCTCGCACTGAAATAACATTAAAATAATGCTGCTTAAAGAGGTGGTGGTTGGCCCCCTGATCTGTATTAGATATACAGTAGCAGCAGTATTAGACTGCCACGTTGGTATTGTGGTCGCAAGCGTTACTGCTGACCATGAGGTCCTGGGTTCGATTTCCAGGTCCGGTAAATTGTCACTGGGTTTTTCTTTCTGGAATTTCTCAGTAGCAGCCCGGAGTCTGGATTTGTGCCCGGTTGATGGCAATAGGCTCGCCCCGTATTACATGGGACTTAAACATTACTGGCAAAACGTGGGTGTACTACAGGTACACCTCTGCTCAACCCTTCGGGGAAACAAGGCGTGATGTTATGTTATGTTAGTATTAGATATTTTGGGGAAATGAAAAAAACATATTGAAATTTTAACAATGACGTTTAAGAAAGTGATCGATGGAACAACTGGAAATAATTGAAAAATAATCAACAGGTGAATAAGTGTTGATGTTTCCTATTATGCATGCAAAGGACCAATGCGAGTACCAGTGTATTGTAAATATATACATATATTTTAGCTAAAATTTTCATGCGCCTGCCATATAAGCAGTTTTTTTGCATATTTTATGGATAAAAAGTACATTTGATCAGAGGGTAAGAATTTAGAATTTAGTTTATATAAGATAGTTTAGCTTTGTAGGTAATTTATTTAGAATCCTGGGTGAGAAAGATGGACGTTTATTCCATTTTTATACATATTTATGATATAAATAAATTATAAAAATCATGAGATTTGCTTGTATTAAAAACTACAATAGCGTTTCGGTGACAACTGCCTTCAGAATTTACTAGAACCATTCTATCGCTTTTAAACCACTAGTATCCACCATTGTAAACCTTTCGGTTCTATGATTGTATGTATTGACGCACTATTGTACTTTTTTAGGTGTACATCGGTAATTAATATATTCTTTTAAGAGTCTAAGGTTGTACAACGGACTATTGATATTCTATTATATTATTTATTTAGGGGTCCATTGTATGAATCTTAAAACCCCTGTTAATCCTTCTTACACTTTCTCATTATTCGTTTGTGAATTTATATTTATACTCTACTAATTAAATAAGACTAACTGAAATATTTCTTGTTTATATGTATTCAATATTTACAAACAACATCTAGTCTAATTATTGGAACCTTTAAATATGAAAACATTAATTGCACCTAAATACGAGAGTTCCTTAATTTTTTTGCTTGTTGTTATCGGAGTGGATGCGCGGTAGTAGAGGCGCGGGCAGTCCGCGTGCGAGCTCCGAGGAATCGGTGGCTGAGGAAGCGGGCGGGTGTGCGCCGCGCCCGAGTATCACTTCATACCCAAAATATACAAAAAAATACAAATAAAATATCTAATATTTATTTTTATTGTTTTGCCAAGTTCCTCAATATGAATTCCATTTTGCAGTAACGACAGCATCTCTTCTACAAAATCATTTAAATAAGCATCCAGATCTATTGGCTCACTGTTCCCACAATAAATACCAATTACAGACGGGTCTTTTTCAGGTGTTTCAAATGTATTGCACAGAATCGGCCAGAATTCTTTCGAAGTTTTATGAATAGGAAGGCCATTAAAATTAAAGTTTAAGGAAATATATTCTGGTAATTCATCTGGAGCCCAAGAACGTACGATTTTTGTGAGTGGAATCTCAACCCCATTGTGCCAGTATACACCACCGCCTGCAAGTGGTTTTAAATTTATATTTCTAGCGGTATGCAATATGGCCCGAGGATCTCTAGGCAAAATATTAGGAATTGTAGTATTTAAAATTTCTGACAAATCTCATGCGACATGCGAATTTAACTGCCCATTTTCGAAAATTATTGCGAAAATCAACGTTCTTTATGAAATCACTAGTAGACTCGGCAGTATCTATATCTGAACAGATGAGATCAGCACATTCGTCATTACTAGATGTAGTGCCATCTATGGATTCCTCAGCAATTACTCCGGCCTCAACTCCTGAGAAGTCATAAATAATACTATCAGCTACATCTCCAGGTTACATTTGACGCAGAATTTAAATCTACGGAACCCTCTTTATTTCCGATACACTCTTGACTGTATGTACTTTCAATAGTGACGACATTATTTGAGGCAGTGGCACCTGCCTCAAATTCTTTGAAATCACAATTAATTTTGTCAGCTAAAGTGCCAGTGCAGGTTTCGGTAATATTAGACGAAACAATTTTAATTCCTTGAAGCTTCAGTTGATTACTAGCGTTTCCAAAGTTTTTGTCATCACTATGTTCTGGTCGATTAATAATTATATACTAATATTCTTTGCAATTATTTTTCCTCATACTAGCATGTTTTTTTTCTTAATTTCAACGCTTTTTGGTCATCCGTGACAAATTCACGCGATAATTATTAATCTTTTACAAAATGGAGTCACAATAATGCAATTAAATTAGTAAAACAATTTTTTGTCACTTCAGCCGCTATATTGACGCTAGAAACGAAAATTTTGAGCTTTTAGCATTATAAAGCGTGGTTTTCTTGCCTTATTCAGCTATTTAAGATACAGTTGGTGTAAAATTCACAACTATAACAACTTACGTGCTACTATAGAATTATAATTCTCTGTTGTAGATACAGAGTCTCAAAGGGAGTAATAAGCACTATTTTCCAGCTTAGACATTTAGAAATATGCAATATACAACCTAAAGCGCTTTAAAGGAAACTTATAACTCCATTTAAACACTTTTAACTATTAAAGCCCTTTTTGAGACTTAGCGGTGTTTTAAAAGGTATTTATAACTCTACTTTACATACATATATCAAATGCTCGTACAATAACTCTATAACACGACTTTGTATTTTCATTGGGATTATATTTACTGTTGTACGGCTACTGTACCACTTGCCTGTTAAAAACACTTGCCGATATGTCCGATATGTACATCTCTACTACGTAAAGGTTGGTACAACGGAAGAACAGGTACTTGATCACCTTAAATCAATTGTGAACAGTGAAGGATATACAGTTGAAGGCCTCAAAGCACGTGGCAATTATGCTTCATTTAAGCTGGGCGTGCCATCAAAATTGGAAAACTGTATGATGAGTTCAGAGCATTGGCCAGAGAATATTTGCATAAAGCCATGGCGACAGAATTTTCGTAGCAAAAGTACTAAGCCCTTTCAGGAACAAAAAAATAACTAAGGAAATTGTTATCATCTATCAGAATGTACGAGGCCTCCGAACAAAGACTGCAACGTTTAGCAATAACTTGGCCCTCTGTTCTGGTGATCTAATAGCACTAACGGAAACTTTCCTTAACAGTTCCGTGAATGATGCTGAATTGTTTCCTCGGGGTTATGTCGTGCTGCGGAAGGATCGACCTGGTGACGTTGGATGGGGCGGAGTTCTCCTGGCTGTTAGGGATTGTTACACAGTTAAGAGAATAACAGATGTGGATGACTTAACTGATGATAAAGAATTATTGTTTGCATTGATAACATGGAGAAATGTTATGTTTTTGATCTGTGTAGTCTATTTACCTCCTAGCTATAGTAAGAAACTATACCTTAGTGTTCTAGAGTGTTTAGAGAATGTGATAAGTAGATTTCCGGAATATAAAATTATTATAGTTGGTGATTTCAATCTAAAATCATGTCATTGATTATTTTACTGATTATAATAAACTACAGCAATTTAATGAAATTAGCAACAAATATGGCGGCATTTTGGATCTGGTGTTATCAAATTGTGACTCTGAGAGCGTCTGTGTGGTGTCGTGTATCGATCCTCTGGTTCCGATAGATGCGTATCATCCTGCCCTGGAGATAACTGTTACTTTACCAAAAAGTGCAGTTGTCAAGGACCGTTTATCTGCAATACCCAGCAGTCGAAACGCTGACTGGAATTTTCGTAAGGCTAATCTCTATGGGTTGTACATGGATATTGCTAAAATAGATTGGACTGAATTGCTGCTACAGCAGGATGTCGATTTATCAATAGACATATTATATAAAAAAATATTCAATGATAATGTCCCGAAAAAGAAAATTCCAACTTTTGTTTCTAAATATAATTATCCAACGTGGTATACTTCGGAAATTAAACATTATATTAAATTCAATAGGGAGATATTTAAATATTATAGAACTAAAGTCAAGGATCTTACTGAAATTGCTTTTAAAAATTATATTACTTCAATGGAGAACACTATCAGTGGTGATCCTTCAAAGTTTTGGAAGTACGTAAAAGATAAAAAGAAAAATAAAGAACAGAATAACGAATTCATATATGAGGACAAGGTTGTGGAAGGACAGGGAGCCGTAAATGCGTTTGCAGATTATTTTAGTTCCGTTTTCCATAGTGACTCTCCTAAGTTAGATCCTGAGGCAGCTGAGCGCGGTGCAACTGATAGAGGCTGTTTACCAGTGATCACTGTAGATCACATTAATGGATCAGAATTTCGTCAAGCAGTCCGCAAGCTTAATGCTTCGTCTGCCTATGGGCCAGATGCTATTCCATCTTTTATTTTAAAAGACTGTCTGTCCCTATTAGAGAAGCCTCTCTTGTTTGTCTTCAATCTGTCACTGCAGCATTCTGTATATCCCACTCTCTGGAAGGTTTCCAGGGTCACACCCGTCCCAAAGAGTGGATCATCAACAGACGTGACAAACTTTGGACCCATTGCTGTGCTGCTAGTCTTCGGGCAAATTTTCGAGTCTATTTTAAATAATTCTATCTCGAAACAAGTCAGAGGTTTATTAGATAATTCCCAGCATGGTTTTCGTCCTGCTCGTTCCACCTTAACTAATCATATATGTTTTGCTGACTACTTGAAGGCCAAATGACCGCTGGGAGTCAGGTTGATGCAGCATATTTTGATTTTAGAAAGGCGTTCGATTTGGTAGACAATGATATACTTCTGGTGAAGTTTGCATCTCTCGGATTCGGTCCCCAACTTCTCCGATTTCTAGCAGATTATCTCAGAGATAGACGACAGTTTGTAAAAATCAATAGCTATCAGTCACCGGAATATTTTACTAGATCGGGCGTTAGTCAAGGCAGTACACTGGGTCCTCTCCAATTCATAATGATGATTAATGATTTGCCGAAAGTTTTATCTGCGTCAGAATGCTTATTGTTTGCAGATGATTTAAAGCTGTTTCTGTCGGTCACTGGAGCAGAGGATTGTTTGGCATTTCAGCGGGACATTGATGCAGTTTTGGATTGGAGTGTGAGAAATAAGTTACCGCTTAATATGTCTAAGTGTAAAGTCATCACATTCTCCAGGTCTCGTGCGCCAATCACTACTGCCTACAAGCTGGCGGATGTTTCACTTGAACGTGTCTCAATAATACGGGACCTGGGACTTACCTTAGATAGTAGTTTCAATTTTCACGAGCACGTTAGAAAAGTGTGCAAAGATGCAAATAAGGCATTGGGCTTCGTCATTAGAACTTCCTCTCAATTTCGTGGCGTCAGGGTTGTCAAGTTGCTGTACAATGCATATGTGCTCAGTAAACTGGAGTATAATGCAATTGTCTGGAATCCTACGGAGAAGTTGTATGTACTAATGGTAGAAAAAATTCAGAGGAAATTTTGCCGTTATGTGTATAAGCTGACTTACGGGTATTACCCATTCCTATATCCTTCTTTATTCGTGTCGGGTATGATCGGATTGGATACTTTACAGCTGAGACGCAACTTAATGCATATTTTACATTATTGTCTTTTAATAAGCAATAAGATTGATAATCCATCGGCTAGAGAGCATATCCATTTGTATGTTCAACAGCAATACATGCGGGGCATAGGGCGGCGGCGGCATCAGCTTTTCGCGTGCCCACCGGCATGGCGCACCCATCAGGTCAATAACAGCCCAACCGCAAGAGCAATTTCTCTCATGAATAGTTACCTTGATAGTAGTCCAGATGCCGACATATTTGTGGATAGTATCAACAGCACAAGGAAATATGTATTGTCGTTTTTAAATAGACTGTAGTTAATAATATAATTTTACTGTAGTTTAGTTGATTATGTGAACTATGAGGTATTGTTATTTTTAAATGTTCTATTGTAATTATTTGAATTTGACCAAGATATTGAATTTGGACATGTTATTATTTTTATTTTTTTTGTATTTGATAAATTG
The DNA here is from genome assembly GCA_963853775.1 of Xanthia togata. NCBI lineage: Eukaryota > Metazoa > Arthropoda > Insecta > Lepidoptera > Noctuidae > Xanthia > Xanthia togata. Next base: position 10,434,010 of record OY970816.1, read on the forward strand.
ATTTTTTTTTTGACATCTTTGACATTATTATATCATTTTTCTTATTATTATTTTTTTTGTTGCTTATAATGTTGAATTTCTTTGACATCTTTCTATTGACATGTATTGTAATTTTTTTCTCAATTTCGTTAATGCTTGATATGGATTGTGGAAATTGTTAGCATGTTAGCGTTTTGGTCGTAACTGTAAGCTTATATTGTGTTTTATTCAATAAATAAATAAAGAACGATTAAATACGCTACTGAACCACCTAAGTATTGTGGCGAACCCCTTGAACCGCTATTATAGCACATTCAGGTGGTAAAGAAGTGATTTTAGCGGCTCGTGTGCTAGTTGGGTTATATGTGAAAAACAGGGCTGTCAAGTACAGCGCTGTGCAGTATTCCTTAGCATTATGTGAACAACAGAGCTGTCAAGTACAGCGCTGTGCTGTATGCCTTAGCATTATGTGAACAACAGGGCTGTCAAGTACAGTGCTGTGCAGTATTCCTTAGCATTATGTGAACCATAGGGCTGTCAAGTATAGCGCTGTGCAGTATGCCTTAGTATTATGTGAACAACAGGGCTGTCAAGTACAGCGCTGTGCAGTATTCCTTAGCATTATGTGAACCACAGGGCTGTCAAGTACAGCGCTGTGCAGTATTCCTTAGCATTATGTGAACAACAGGGCTGTCAAGTACAGCGCTGTGCACTATTCCTTAGTAATATGTGAACAACAGGGCTGTCAAGTACAGCGCTGTGCATTATTCCTTAGCATTATGTGAACAACAGGGCTGTCAAGTACAGCGCTGTGCAGTATTCCTTAGCATTATCAGTCACCCTGTCATGTTCCCACTGAAAGGTAGGTTAGGTTAGAACTGTGACCACCGAACCGAGCGAGCGTAGGGAGCAGTGCCGCGGCATTTAGGCACAAGAGAATGTGGTGTTTTACAGCGAACTAACCTCAACTATCAAACAAAATAACAAGTGACAGTGATAGTGACAATGACAATGCAATTCTCACGGCAATTTAGCCAAGCCGAGGCAACGCCACTATTATGCCGCTAACGGCAGTTTATCCGAGAGTTACACTGCCTAAAAATAAAAAAAATACGGTCGGGTACTGTGTACAAGCCTTGGAATATACGCTAGACAAAAAAAAACGGTTTCTTCCTGATATGGCACCAAGCAATTGAACGCTTTATCTCCTGAAAATATTTTGATACACTAGCCCACACGGGCGTATTTTTATCGTATTTTGTATCTATCTTTCTTTAGCATGTCGGTGATGTAAACGCATAAGATGTCCCCTTACCAATAACCCCTATAATAGTCGTCACACGTCTGTATCAAAAACACACTGTAAAATAATACTGCTAAAAGAGTTTGTGGTAGACCTACCACAAACTCTTTTAGCAGTATTATTTTACAGTGTGTTTTTGTGTGAGTTTACAGGGGCCCCCCTGTAAACTCTAATTCAGAGATACAGACGTGTTTAAATAAGATGCGAGCACTACAGTCGCGCTACAAGAACTTATTTTAGATGTATTTATTATCTAGGAAATTTGTTTCGCCGGGTCTCATCCTATATTAAAAATAGAACACAAAAGGTTTTCATTAATAGCCATCAGTCTGATGCAGTGCATATAACCTCGGGTGTTCCACAAGCTTCAATCTTGGGACCACTATTATTTATTTTATATAATAACGACATAGACAAATGTTTTAAAAATATTAAGTTTCTTATGTACGCTGACGATCTAAAACCTATTGATGGTCTATACAAACTGTAGAGGATTATCGGCTATTCCAATAAGATCGGGACAATCTCACTGACTACTGTCTAAATAATAAACTACACCTTAGTCTCTCTAAGTGCAATAGCATCAATTTCACAAAGAATAAATCAGTTATTAACTTTAATTACTCATTACATTACACGACACAAAACTCAGTAATGTATCAGCCGTGAGAGATCTTGGTGTGCTAATTGTTAATAAGTTGTCCCTAAACCAGCATGTAGAAAAAGTTATAAATAAAGAATTTAAGATGTATGGTTTCGTTATGAGATCATCCACATAGTTCAAGCGGGTCTCCACCTACATTTACATATATAAGACACTTGTCGCCGGTCTATCTGGAACTCGTATTACCAGGATACATAGACGTGATTGAAAAAGTTCAGCATAAGTTTCTACAAGCCATGCATTACAGATGCCACAAAACGTATTTGTCGTACTCACAATTACTAGATAAATTTAAGCAGGTCAACCTAGAATCTAAACGTAAGTATCTAGAGGCTATTGTACTGTATTGTATTGTTCATGGTCATTTTGATTGCATCGATATCACAAGCCAACTATGTTATATGGTTCCACGCACTGATAATATACGTAGTACCCGTGCAGGTACTAATTCTGGTTTGCGCTGCCCTATCCGTCGAATGGTTGAATCTTATAATTGTAATTTTGATAATCTATATATTTTTCTATGCTCCAAATCCAAATTAAATGTAATGTTATGAAAATTAGACTAACTTACATGCCTGATAATATTATTAACCAATAATGTTATCAGGTATGTAGGTTAGTCAAAATTTTATTATTAATTTGCTACTAGTGTTATTTATTACTCTGTTACCAAGCAATCAATTAAAATTAAAGTTTATATTTATATTTCTATTCAGCATGAGCCATGAAGTAATAGTGTTAGTTATTATAAATGTGATATAATTATTATTTTACCACCTATCTAGTAGCCCTCATTATCATATTTTTCTATGTTAATATGCGGATAATGTAGTGGGCTGCAATATTGTTTATACTTTGTATTAATTTCTCTGTTTCAACACATATTGTAGCTGTTTATTGTCCCTGACTAAATAACATAAAATAGATACTGAGGCTTACACTACCGCGTAGTCGAATAAATCGGTGCCTCTTTCGGGGGTACAGCTACTGTAGAGCTTACTTATGGAGGCTATGCCATTATTAAGAACCTCTAACCGGCCGGTGTACGGCTTTTTATAGAGCTTGTGTGCTACTTGGGAAGTACCCGAAAGGCTTACAATGCTCTGTATCCAATACAATAACTCATTCAGGGTATTGTTGCGACTGCCGCGCTTCTGTAGTGCCTCGGCAATGTTGGCAGACGCGCGCACTGATGACGCAGCTTCGATGCACTGTGGCGTAAGAAATCTGCCTCGCTACTCCGCAGGCTGCGTGATAGTCCCGACACTATCCTGCAATCGATAGCCGCCCGGGCAGATAGCCTCGTGTGCGCTCACAAATAGGAAACGATCTGTTTTAGATATTAAGTACTAACATAGATTAAGCCATTTTGTTACTACCACTATAGTCCTCATTGTAGTCTGAATAAATAAAGGTTAACTAGCTGATGACTCCTTATAAAATCTTACATGAGCTATCTGCCAATGTAAGTCCCGTCAAAATAGGTCCAGCCGTTTCGGAGATTAGCCGGAACAGACAGACAGACATACATTTAAAAAAATGTTTTTTGGTTTTAAGTACCCGTATATACTTTCAGATGCATTTCAGTACAAAAGCTGTTGACATTACAAACGGACACTTTAATTATATTTTTTTGTATAGATACCGTAGTATAGATAATAGTAGAGCGTCGTCTTTGTCAATCATATACTCGTACCTGCGTCTCGTTCTAACGCTAGATCTCTAATTATATTAACGCTTGGCGTATTGAGAAATAAAACTGCATTTAGAAATAATTCAATTTAATTAAATCTTAATAACAAGCCGCCTGACAGGCTTCTAAGGAAGGAAAACGGTTATCGTTACCCAAGCAACCTCCATAGATGAAACTCACACACTTTTCAGCTGCATTATCGAACGTAAACCTGAAAAAATAATCAGATATAAGTAGGTCTAATATAAGTAGGTAGGAAGGTGTGGGGTAGGACTGTCTCGTTGGTCTAGTGGTCGCAAGCGCTGCTGCTGAGATGAGCTTCTGGGTTCGATTCCTAGGTCGGGCAAAGTGAAATTGGGTCTTTCTCGGGACACGCACAGGAAATACAAACAGTTATAATACAAACCATATTAAAAAAAATAAGCAATTCAAAACTTACAAAATAATAACGACCTTGGCGAGGCCATAAAGGCCACTCAGCATAACGTGACGTAGGTAACTAAAGAAGCGAATCTCACGAGCGTTGCCTCCGCCCGCGTTTGTATGACTTTATTTTGAATTCGGAATTTTGCATTTTGAGTTTATATATTATATGCGAAATTTTGATTTTTTATTTGCGTTATTTAAGTAACCCTAGTTATACTGATTATGATTGATAATTAAATCGTTTGCACAGACAAAGATTAAATGTTTGTTTTGCACGTACACCGTACCTAAGTAAAAATGGTGCCCATAAATTATATATATTTGGAATGTGCTTCAATTTGATACCCATATTGTACCCATAATTGAAGTTTTTTTTTTCACTTTTCAAAATGGAGCCTTACTGCTGCCAGAATTTTTCAAACAAAAAAAAAATTGTCAGTGTCACTCGGGGTGATGTAAGGATAACAATATCCCATACATCTAAATCTGTTCAGGCATTTAAAAGTTATGGTGGAATAAAGAAACTCACATACATACATACTATAGTACTATATAGTACATCAACCCTGAATACATTACACTCCTTTTTGGGCAGTCGTGTAAAAATGACAGAAATCGATTCAGTAAACGATTTTGAACAAACAACTTTCATATTGCGCATTGTATAGATAGATAATACATACATAGGTTGGTTTCCATAGCATATCCCTGGATCTCTAGGTTGTAGGCATTTAGGATCTGAAAACAAGGATATAATTTTATATAAAAGTGTTTATTTTAATAAACTGTCGTGCACAATCAATCTGCCTAGCCCTTTCCCAACTATGTATGATTCAAGATTAGGGGTCTGTTTCCAGTCCAGAACCGCATGCAGCTGAATACCAGTACTTTATATGGAGCGACTGCCTATCTGACCTCCACAACCCAGTAATTGGGTGATACGATACCCCTTGGTAAGACTGGTTGTCAGACTTTCGGGCTTCTGACGACCCGTAACGACTGTCAAAGATCCACGAATGACAGCCGGGACCAACGGCTTAACGTGCTTTCCGAGGCACGGAGGAGTCTCGGTACGTAAAGATGGTCACCCATCCACAGACCAACCCCGGCAAGCGTAGCTTAACCTGACGGATCGACCCGTGCGGCAGTTATTACTTAGCCACGAGCTCCTCCCACGACGAAATCACGACTGGGTGTCGTGTTAAAAAGATTATTTATTTGTGGAAACATGAGTACACGTAGAGAGCATGCAAGTTATTATATTACATTATAGTTTGAGATCAGTCATGTTGGGCCTCGCATCAATCGCCACCAACCACCGCAATCACAAATCGCGACTGGGTATCGTGTTACCCAGTTACTGGGTTGTGGTGGTCAGATAGCCAGTTGCGCCATGTATAATACTGCTATACATCTGCATCCGGTTAGATTGGAAGCTGACCCCAATATATTTGGGAAAAGGCTTGGCAGATTATGATATTTCACAATATCCGTATACTCAATATCTACCCCATTAATTTGCAATTGAACAGAACTTTGTGTAACATGATCTGCCAAATAACCAAACTGCAGCTTATTCGGAAACGTGAATAAAGCTTTCACTGATTTGAATCTTCCTTTTCTGTGTCAAACACAAGTTAAAATGGTTTTAAAACTTACCCCTAGCTTCACATAGGGCAAGAGCCATAAACACTAGAACAAGAATATAAAATAATTTCATTGTAATTATTTACAGTTGACTCGTTCACTTCGAAACAATGTTTGCGCTGATTATATTGATATTACATACATATATATCTGGCAATTGTTTTTAAAGCAGGGACGTATTCAGTTATTATTATGTTCACCTTTATTTCATTTGAATACTTATAAACTATATTTTTAAATATTAGAATATAAGGGAAGAAATATAAAAACATTTAAAAATATAATACATTGTAGCCCACCGATATTGGGAACAGGGTCCAAGCTACCGGCGGTCTATATGCGTCGGCGGAATATTTATATTTATTTTCTCTTCTTGTCTACATTTCTTTCTCATTTCTCCTGTCGCAAGTCTGCTGGAAGAAATTTCTTAAGAAATGAGCAGTACCTTTGTACTGATAATTATGATTATCTGTATCCTATTTTTCTGTGTGTAGATTAATAATAAAATAAATAAACCTTTCTCCAGAATTGTGCTACCAAATGCAAAAAGATTTCTTTTAATCCGACTGGTAGTTGCCATAGATAAACAAGTTTAAACCAAAAAAAAAGCTCTTCAGCTTTTATTATTAGTATATGTATATGTAGATTCAGTTAGGTTTACTAATTTTTCTTTACTCCAAAACAGATAGGAGTCGCGCCATTAAAGATGAGACTTGACCGCGACTCCCGCCATAAATCGTCTACTACGCAAGTCAAACCACGTGGTGTGTCAAGTCTCATCTTTAATGGCACGACTTGTACAAGTTACGTAGGGTAGGTAGTACTGCTGTATAGCAATACTACCTACCCTACGTAGTAGGTAGGTAAGTAGTACTGCTGTAGAGCTGTAGAGCGACTGCATATCTGACGTCCACAACCCAGTTACTCCCCTTGATAAGACTGGTTGTCAGACTTTAGGGCTTTTGACTACCCGTAACGACTATCAAATATCTACAAATGACAGCAGGGACTAACGGCTTAGCGTGCTCTCCGACGCACGGAGAAGTCTCGATATGTAATGAATGGTCACCCATCCACAAACCGACCTCAGCAAGCGTTGCTTAACTTAGAAGATCGACCCGTGCGGCTGTTATCATCTAGCCACGAGCCCGTTGGGTAGGTAGGTACAAGACTAACATAATATTATTCAGCTCATTAAAACTCGATGTATGTATTATTTTCCAATTAGATACTAAGTTGGGGCTCAATTTTATTATTTAACAAATACGGCCCTGTAGCTAATATCGCTGAGGTCAGCGCATATCAGTAGACCTGACCTTACATTAATAATAAGCGAAGTTTGACCTTTTACTGAGAAACATTCGCGATTCGCTTCTATCCTATGATAAAAAATGTGGACATTAAATCAAAAACTGACTGTAACAACTTTATACCATGTTAGGGCAAATAAAGTCTTATCTTATCGTAGCTTACTTATCTTGAAAATAGAAAAAATAAGTCCTTCAGTCAACCTTTAGAAGCACCAGATATTAATGTTCAACACAAATTAACTGTTATGAAAAAGGTAGATACAGCTAAATGTTTAGGTGTAACCATGGACAAACGTCTGAACTGGCAGGAAAGCACACACAGAAGAATTAAATAAATAAAAAGTGTGTTCTTCTGCCGATGCCCTCTATAAACTAAAACCTATTATAAGTACCAACACGCTTATAACTGTCTACCAGGCTACTTAGGCTCCATAATGAGGCTTGGAGTTATATTTTGGGGAAACTCTACTAATAAAGAAATCATTTTTAAGTCTCAAAAAAGGTGTATTAGGTCTATGTTTGGTTTGACAATAACTTAAAGTTGCAAGCAGTATTTTATTAAATATAACATTTTAAGTCTACCTTCCTTATTTGTTTATGAAATATCAAATTTTATACAAACCAATTAGTAAACCTGTTTAAGAAAGACGTTTCTATTCGTAATCGACGGGATTGTAATAAATTATGCGTACCAAGATCAACCACGGCTTTAATGCGTAAAAGTAATTTGTGTTTAGCACCAACCCCTTATAATAAAATCCCAAAACCTATTAAAGCCTACTGCTCTGTTTAAAATACATTTAAAAAAATTGCTCATAGCCAAATGCTATACGCGGAATTTTTAGTAAACGCAATTAATTAAATAGACTCCTAAATTTTACCCGACCCTCAAATCTGTAAAAACAATACTTATCCCATCTTTTTTAATATCGTTATGATTAAGTTATTAATTTCATAGTTTGTTGTGTAGAGTCAAATCTTTCATGGTTTTACTAAACCAAAAAAAAATTGTTTTGTACGACATAAATTCAAACTAAATTCAAAATATATTTTTTTCACATAAACCTATATGGCCACATAAGAAACGTCAGAAGATAAGTGCTCGGTTCCAATAAAAAAAAAAAAATGGCTTTTACAATATTATCAAATAACAGTGTTATTAGGTATGGGAGGACAGTTTAGGTCTTTCAACAAGTACCAGGTACTTAACAAAATAATTAAGGTCAACAAATCTACAGTCCACTAAGCCTACTGCGTTCTCACATTCACAAAATAGAAAATAATCTATAAAAAGATGAATAAATGACTAAAAATAAAAACGTATTATAAACGAAATGACGTGATTGCTATTACAGCTGTGACAACTTTGAATAATTATCATGTTAACAAAAGCCACTAATAAAGAGTTAAAGTTAAATTGTTGGTATATAATGTCAAATAATAGCGTGATTATGTCAAGGAAGAATGTAAAAATAAAAATGTAAAAAAAAATATATAAACATGGTAATTTGGGAGCAGTTACTAGACTCTTACACAATTCGCCGTTAATGAGCCATCAGGGAAGCCACATGTGCAAAAGGAATTATTGCCAAACTTCCTTGTCTTCAACGTAGTTTTTATTTTATAATACGCATTCTTGATAAGAACGCGTTTAATGTGGGTTTTGAACTTTCCATCGCTAAATTCTGTAACCGACTTAGGCAACTTGTTATAAAAGCGGATACTGTTTATAACAAATGACTTACTAGTTTTAGCTAACCTAAATTTGGGTATCACAATTTCATGTCTACAACGTGTATTGAAATGAAATGAAATGTGAAATAATATTATGTATTAATATATTGTATTGTATTTTATGTATTAATATTATGGAAATCGCTTTTTATTTTGAAAAGTCCTAAGCTTTTGCAAACATACAAAATACTTTCTGAGATATAAAGTCAGAGGCAGAGTCAGTATATAAATTTCTTTGAATTTGTTTCGAAGGGTTTCGCGAGGACCCATTTGATAGATAGCGCGGATTGCTCTCTTTTGTAAGGTGAAAATTGAATCTACGTCAGCTGCCCATCCCCACAGCAGAATGGCATAAGACTGTGGAAATAAGCAAAGTATACTAACCTAGCTGTGGCTATATCAGTCAACTGCCTTATTTTTCTTACTGCATATGCAGCTGAACTTAATCTACCTGAAAGAGTTCTAATGTGGGCGCCCTATTGCAATTTTGAATCTAAAGTAATTCCCAAAAATATAGTTTCCGTTATTGCATCTAGTTGTTTGCCATCAAGTTTTACATTTAGACCAACTTGAGGTACATGTGGTAATGAGAACCTAATACATTTAGTTTTTTTCGCATTGAGTAAAAGATTATTAGCTGCGAACCATTTCGAAAGAACAGCTAGACTATCGTTGACATGTAAGACATCTGTATCTTTTCTATTTATTTTAAAAATTAGAGAAGTGTCATCAGCAAATAGAATTATATCCGATAAGTTAGCCATCATATAAGGAAGGTCATTTATATAGACTAGAAATAAAAAAGGGCCAAGAATTGAACCTTGACGCACGCCCATTTTAATTAGAGACCCCCGATTTGAAAATTGGTACTACTTTACTATGTTTAATTAAATCAGGAAACGTACCGCTATCTAAACATTGATTAAATATGCCTGTTAGAACAGGGGCAATTGTGTCAATGATATCTACAAAAACCTTAACGGAAATCCCCCATAAGTCTTCAGTGTTATTTATGTTAAGACTTGAATGCTTTTTTAATTGTGACAGTAGAAATAGGCTTGAATTCAAAACTTGGAATGTCCTTGGCAAAACATGCAGATCTACCTGTTATTTTAGCCACTAAATCAGGCTTATTGCAATAATAGTCCTGTCAGTGATGATAGACCGATCCTAGTACAACGTGAACTGGGTCGGGCACATACTTGTAGTACGGTATTTCAGAATCCACAAGTTTATATTTCAAAGCAATTTGCTGGTGAATGAAATGAAAGGGATTCGCGAGGACCCATTTTATAGATAGCGCGGATTGCTCTCTTTTGTGAGATGTAAATTGAATCTACGTCAGCTGCCGATCCCCACAGCAGAATGGCATAAGACATAAAACTGTGGAAATAAGCAAAGTATACTAACCTAACTGTGGCTATATCAGTCAACTGCCTTATTTTTCTTACTGCATGTGCAGCTGAACTTAATCTACCTGAAAGAGTTCTAATGTGGGCGCCCCATTGCAATTTTGAATCTAAAGTAATTCCCAAAAATATAGAGTCCTTAATTGCATCTAGTTGTTTGCCATCAAGTGTTAGATTTAGACCAACTTGAGGTACATTTGGTAATGAGAACCTAATACATTTAGTTTTTTTGAGTAAAAGATTATTAGCTGCGAACCATTTCGAAAGAACAGCTAGACTATCGTTGACATGTGAGACATCTGTATCTTTTCTATCTATTTAAAAAATTAGAGAAGTGTCGTCAGCAATCTAATTTTAATGACTATTTTTGTAAGATTAGGCATTCCATATTCCTACTTCGACGTGGAATGAATATTCGTAGGTTAATTAATTGTAATTCATTTTTTAATAATTAAAAGCTATAAAAATAATTTCGGTTTTTTTTCGATCCTTCGGCTGTCGTAAACGTAATTGGCGCAGTCGGTAGGATATCCGCGGGAGACGTCGAGACTCGCATCTCATATCGATAATCGCGTCGCGTGTCACCCGGGTGGCTATCAAGCACCGTTCCGGATATCCTGAACATACGGACCTGCTGCAGACCGAAAGGAGAATCTGGAAATCGATTCACGGAGAGAGACCAGAAATGAAGTGTTTGTAAGTATTTAGGGGCATGAGGAACAGGGTGTAAAGTTCACTCATCCACCATAGAAAAGGGAGGATCCTCCAACCAGACGGATGTTGTGTCTGGCGGGCCGACTGCCCGACTGTTGATGTCGGATAGTCTTATATATGTCGTTCGCGCGGTAAACTCTAATTGCGCGATGCAGGATTTGTGTGACGTCATGTCTTTGATGCGTAGTTCGTATGTGGCGGTGTAACCGCTACAAGTACATCAGAATTATTCTCGTGTTGCTCCCTTCGAAATCCTAACCTTCAAGATTTACCATCCCAGAGCCTCGAGTGCGCGGGAACCTGAATCACATCAGGCCCGCCGACGAACTGTAGATACTAATAGAGATAGTGTTTTAGATAATTTGGCTTTAGGTAACTTATTTAGTTTAGATATGGCTCAGCACGACCCAGACACTATTTTCAAGGCCCTTCGCCTTGTCCCGGAGTTTGATGGTAACCCTAATGTGCTTACGCGGTTTATTAAAATCTGTGACTCGTTAGCAACGCAATACTTAAGTGGTGCGCCCGGAAGCGAATTTTCAAACTTATGCCTATCAAACGGAATTCTTAATAAGATTTCTGGAACCGCTGCGTGTACCATAAACTCTAATGGGATACCAGAGAGTTGGCTGGGCATTCGAACTGCCTTGATTAACAATTTCTCAGACCAACGCGATGAAACCGCGTTGTACAATGACCTTTCTGTCGCTACGCAGGGTAACAAGACAGGAGTTTTATGACCATTGCCAAATACTGTTCAGTACAATGATGACATACGTGACTTTGCATGAGACTATACCGACTACTATAGAGGCCAAGCGTGAACTTTATAAAAAGGTGGAAGATCCTAAAGGTTTAAAGGAACCTTTAGGATCTCGTATACGTTGCATGCGGCCGGCTACCATTGAGAAAGCTCTTGAATATGTTCAGGAGGAATTAAACATCATGTATTTGCAGCAACGCAGTGAACCCCAAAAGGGCCAGTCAACCCTAAGGGTCACCCCAACATTAACACCAGCAGCAATTGCTCCCCAGCGGTCGCATAACTTCCAGGTGCCTCATTGGCCAGCTCCTGTAGGTCAACGCCCTATGGGCTCCCTCAACCTTTCAGATTTGCAAGACCGATCCAATATCAGCAGCGTGGCCCCACTAACGCGCAAAGAATGTTAAGTGCACCACCACCTAATTATAACCCCCGTAGTAATGTCTTCCGGGTACCGTCTCAAAACCGTCCACCATCAGGTCCTCACCCTATGAGTGGAGTACAACGTTTCACCCCCAGTTCTTTGCCCCCAACCAATGGGTTAGCAGGTCATGATTGGAATAGATCAGGAAACCCGCCGCCAACAAACTTTTTTAGGACCCGCGAAATGAATGTTAATGAATGTGCTACCTATGACGACTCACATTACAATTACTACCAAGAACCGGCGTACAATTATTATGCTGACTATAACTACTCGGACAGCGACTTTGCCCCCGGTTTCACCTGTGACTCGACTTATTTTATGACTGCGGATAATCAATCGCTTGACGATCCTCAGTCACAAGGAAATGCTAACCATGCTGAACAGGATTTTCCGGAGACTTCAACCTCACCAAAACCAGGATAGAATTAAACCTACAGGCGCAGAGACAGCTACCATACATACAAATCGCGAAACCCCCTCTGAAACTTTTGATAGACACGGGTGCCAATCAATCTTTTTTAAGTCCCGAAGCCGTTCAAAAGTACTTTGCCGATTTTGCCCTCAACTTTGATCCGTTTGAAGTGACAAATATACACGCGACAAGCAGAAACTACTATTCTATTACACTGCCTTGTTTTGCAGAATTTAATGACACCGATAATATGAAGTTATTCATTTATAGGTTTCACGAATACTTTGACGGACTAATAGGTTTAGATTTATTGAGTAGCTGGGAGGCCCGCATAGATTTAAGAGAAGGTCAACTATTGACTCGAACCGCGTCAAATCCTATCAAAATGTACAACTCGTGCAACGTTAATCTATATGAGGATATAATTCCAGCAGGGACTTCTAAAGTTATCCGTATCCCTGTCGACATCGCGGAAGGTGACGCTTTCATTAATGAACAAATACTTTGTAATTGCATAGTTCACGAATGCATTACCACCATTGCTAATAACCGCGGCTACTTAGAAATTGAGAACCCGACACCTAATGACGTCATATTCTCACTTGATCGCCCGGCGCACGGGGAACTATTTAATACTGAGTGCACGCGTACTCAACAAACGGCAACTCGCGCACAAAATGTAATTTCACGATTACGAACGGATCACCTTAACCCAGAGGAAAAGGCTAACCTTATAGCTCTTTGTTCTCGTTACGCGGACGTATTTTATATTGGGTGAGGGACTAACTTTTACAAACAAAGTCAAACACTGGATTAGGACCACAGACAAAGTGCCAGTGCACACCAAAAGTTATCGGTATCCATTCGTACATCGCCAGGAAGTTAGGGACCAGATAGGAAAAATGCTAGAATAGGGTATCATACGACCATATGAATCTGCCTGGAGCTCCCCTATTTGGGTAGTGCCAAAGAAGATAGACGCTTCCGGAAAGCAAAAGTGGCGTCTCGTGGTTGATTTCCGTAAGGTTAACGAAAAAACACTAGACGACAAGTACCCTATCCCTAATATTAGTGACGTCCTGGACAAATTAGGGAAATGCCACTACTTCACGACCCTCGATTTGGCAAGTGGTTTCTACCAGGTTGAGATGGACCCTATCGACGTCGAGAAAACCGCATTCAACGTAGAGCATGGGCATTTCGAATTTCTTCGTATGCCAATGGGATTAAAAAATTCTCCGTCAACGTTACAACGTGTCATGGATAATGTCCTCAGAGGGCTTCAGAACGAGATGTCTCGTATATCTCGATGACATCATCGTGTTCAGCACTTCCCTTCAGGAACACGTGACCAATCTCGAAAAAGTGTTTCAGAGACTTCGAGAGTCCAACTTCAAGATCCAAATGGACAAATCTGAATTTCTTAAGCTTGAAACAGCGTACCTTGGTCACATCATTAGTAGAGATGGTATAAAGCCAAATCCCGATAAGATATCCGTCATCAACAAATACCCCATGCCGAAAACCCCAAAAGAAATCAATCAATTTCTAGGCCTTCTCGGTTATTACCGAAAATTTATTCCCGACTTTGCCCGTACCACAAAGCCACTCACGCAATGTCTGAAAAAAGGAAGAAAGATCACTCTCGACACTGACTTTAAGAACTGTTTTGAAAAATGTAAGACTCTTCTGACCAATGATCCCATCTTGCAATACCCGGATTTTAATAGAGAATTTAACTTAACAACAGACGCATCTAACGTAGCCATTGGAGCTATACTATCCCAAGGTCCCATAGGGCCAGACAAACCGGTCTGTTACGCCTCTCGAACTCTTAACGAGAGTGAAATAAACTATAGCACCATTGAAAAAGAGCTCCTCGCCATAGTCTGGGCTACAAAATATCTCAGACTATACCTCTTCGGACGAAGATTCAAAATTTTAACTGACCATAAACCATTACAGTGGATGATGAATTTGAAAGAGCCGAGCTCACGACTTACAAGATGGCGACTTAGACTCAGCGAGTATGACTTTTCCGTAATTTACAAGAAGGGGAAAACGAACACTAATGCCGACGCCCTCTCCCGCATAGAAATAAATACTAAGGAAGCTATGTCTCTAATAGAAGAAATTGACGAACTCAATTCCCTAATGGGCAACCCATCCGAAACAATACTCGCCCAAGCAGACTCTTCCACTGAAACAGCTCACACAAGTAATGAAAATCCAATTCTTGAAATTCCTATAACAGATAAACCTCTTAATACATTCAATCGACAGATACATCTTATCCTTGTTAGCGACGTAAAGAAACGACCTTCAGTGACAAAACCATTTGACACACACACGCGTAATAGCATCCAGCTATCGCAATCCAACTTAGAGGAGGATGTCATAAGCGCTATAAAGGAGTACGCTAACCCCAAGGTTAAAACAGGTATTTTAATAGATCCTCCATTATCCATGTATTCTATCATTCCGATCCTTCAAAACAAGTTTAAAAGTTCATCATTAAACCTCGTTCTCGCTAAATCCGAGCTGGAAAACGTCAAGGAATATCTGCGTCAGCAGGAGATAATCCGTCACTACCATGATGACAAAACTAACCATCGCGGAATCACCGAGTGTCATTTAGCCTTGTCTCGCAAATATTATTGGCCAAAAATGAAGAACCATATCACCAAATTTATAAGTGAATGTACCATCTGCGGACAAGTCAAATACGATAGAAACCCAGTCAGACCTCAATTTAACGTTGTGCCCCCAGCCACCAAGCCATTTGAAATAGTCCATATGGATTTATTTACTGTACAAAGCGAGAAGTACGTCACTTTCATCGACGTCTTTACGAAATGTGGTCAAGCTTACCATCTGCGCGATGGAACAGCTGTTAGCATATTACAAGCCCTCTTGCAATACTGTACTCACCATGGCGTCCCCATGACTATTGTCACAGAGAATGGAACTGAGTTCACCAACCAACTTTTCATGGAATTTACACGGCTTAACAAGATTAACCATCTCTGTGATGGTTAATCTTGTTAGCTATATTAGCTTACTCACCTAATGACAATGGAAATATTGAACGATTTCATTTAACACTATTAGAACACCTCAGACTCCTCAAATTACAGTACAAAGACGATCCCACGGTAAACCTTATTCCTTATGCTATCATAGCCTACAACAGTTCCATACACAGTTTCACAAGATGCAGACCTTTTGACTTACTTACGGGACACTTTGACCCCAGAGACTGCAAGGACATTGACATAACACAACAGCTGTTACAACAGTATGTTCTAGTTCATAAAGACCGCATGAAACAAGTTTATGACATTATCAACGCCTCATCACTCGCAAACCGAGCAGCATTAATCGAGAGTAGAAAAAAACCCGCGAACCCGAGAAGGAATACGCACCCCAACAGCAAGTATTTGTAACAAACCCTCTCGCTAATCATCAAAAGACCACACCACGGTATACACAAGAAGTTCTAGCTGACCTGCCGATTCACATTTATATTTCGAAGAAACGTGGCCCCATAGCAAAGTCAAGACTAAAGCGGGTTCCTAAATCAGTAAATTTGTTACAGGATTCTGTTAATAACAATTCTCCCAATGATGCGACTTCAGGAGATAAAACTCGAGAGCCTCGAAGAGGCTCCAGGACTGCTACCCTACAAACTTGGGCCTATGAGACTCACGACTCACCACCATACATTCCTACAATATGTACGTCTGAATGATATCGAAAAGAACGTCCACTCACTACAGACTCAACTACTAAGCTATCAAAGTCGAATGACCAATGACACCTACTTACTATATGATATCCAAATAAACCATCTTACTTACAAGCTTGGCAATGTTCTAAGACAATTACAATCTCTGGAGCCCAATAGAGTTAAAAGAGGTCTTGTAGATGGGTTAGGTTCCATCATAAAAAGCCTTACCGGAAACCTAGACCACGATGATGCGCTAAACTATAATATGGCCTCTAAAACATTAGAGACAAATCAGAATAGAATAGCAACTGAATTCAATAACCACATTAGCATAAGTAAAGAGTGGATGTCTAAACACTCTGACGTACTAGCACAGACAGATTTCGTTTTTAAATTTCCAATCTTTTCTAAGAATAGTTACGACCTTTATAGGTTGTCTGCAGTACCGAACAAACACGCACAGGCTCTTATACCAACCTTCCCATTCCTAGCAACCAACGAGTTGACAAGTACATGGAGGCTGAGTGCCCGAAGTCAAAGAGCTGGTACCTCTGCGAGAAAGAAATCACCCACCAGATCCGAACCAAATCTGACTGAATCCAGGAGTTGATCACCAATCAAGTTCTGCTAGACTCCTGCCAGTTCACTACAGTTACCCTGATGAGAGAGGCTATGGAGAAACTCGATGACCAACACTATGTCCTGTCATTCCCTCAACAAACGAAAGTACAACTCATCTGCCACCAGAAGGACTACACATCGCTCCAAGGAAGTTATCTTGCTACAATTCCCGTTGGATGTCGACTGAAATCTGAAGAGTTTACCATAGCAAATGTCTATGATGAAATCAAAGGCCAACCACTCAAACTGATGAAAATACCCTACGATTCCGGGAAACAAGTTGCCACAGCTACTCATATTAATTTGAACTCCGTGGATCTTCAAGGACTACGCGGCATCCAGGACAAAATTATGATCCAGACCCCCGTGCATTTGGACAACGTGCAAACAGACACCTTCTATCACACCACAATCCCGTTATACGGTGTGCTATTAAGTGCAGCCATACTTATCAGCATCTTAATGGCCAGGCGCTACTATGCAAATGTAGTAATACTACGAAAGTTAATGAAAATAACCCGCAGCCTCCGACCGTAATTCTGGAAAGGAATGCAGATCCCGACTACATTCCGGCAACATTTTCACTCAACGTGCTAAAATAGTCGCCGTTCTAAGGGTGGAGGAATTACGTAGTTCTACTAAAGGAAGATCGCCGACGTTGCAGTTACGCCAATACTGGTTGACAACAACTAATCCGTCGATTCCCGGCCACCGTAGGCGCGGGCTTGCGGACGGTGAGCAATGGGTAGCTCGCCGTCCGGTAAGGACCAAGCGCGGGTCGATGGCGCGTTGTGTTCCACGCGCGCCTCAAAGAGTGTCAGCGAGTGAACGGGTCCGATGAGACCATTCAAACTCAAACTCAAACTCAAATCATTTATTCCAAATAAACCAATTACAGGTACTTTTGAATTGTCAAGGGGTCGGTCAGTCAGAAAGATGAAGCTAGTTGCCCATTCCAAAGCGTAGTAGGTTCCTATGGAGAAGAACGGGCAAGAAACTCCATGGACACTCTTTTAAACTAGAATATTGTTACAAAACATAATGCCATTGCCTGCCGGGGTTGCGGGAAAGTCCGAAAGGGATACCGTGGCCCCCTGGCATTGCACAGGCAAGAGAAGGAACACGGGTGGGTTTTAGTCAGTAAGAGTCTGACACGCCCTCCCGCTCCACCCAGAGCGGAAGACGTCATTTAATGATTTCCCAACCAAAAAAAAAAAAAAATTATAAGCACTTGTAACAGAAGAGAACTTGGTGAGTGGGTCGTCGTAAGGGCGGATAACTTTCACAATTATAATTTATTATAAATCGACCTCGCTGCTTCGATATTTAACATACCACTATTATTGATTTATCATTGAGGTTTTACACAAAAACACATTCACAATTTATCAAAACGATGTTCACTTACATAATTTCGTAATAATTAAGGAGATTATACGAGTAAATCCCAAAAATATTACAAAGAACATCGAATCATCATCATCTATCAAGATACAGGTCTCCTAGTTTGAGAGGCAGGGTTTAATTTTTTTGTCTAATACATTTAATACTTTTTTAACCCTACACGTATGTATAAACAGCCATTCATGATTATTGTATGTGTCTACCACTGTGTTGAATCTGTGTCTATGTATTACTTTTGCTAAATAAACAATTATTAATTAATTAATTAATGCAACAAATTAATTAATTAATGTTAGATCTGACAGAAGAAACAAATTGCTCGTTGATATGGAACTAGTATGTACTACGTACAACTGGAAGGCTTACTGGTAAAATCCTGTCAAATTAAATTGAACTCTATTAGTAAGACTATCGTTGTTTTTACAATATCCAAAGACACAGTAAAAAACGGGCTCGAGAGAGAAAAACTTAAACTTCGTTGTGTCTCTTTCGCACGATTGCCATGCTAAATATTTAATTCCTTTAGTAGAATAAGATTGTACGAAATGAAAATTAAAACGTAGTTTTTATTTGCCTAATATGATAAACTTATGTGAGTACCGCATATGAACTAAAACGAATTACTTTCGCTTGCAGGTTTACTTATTAAGAACACAAATATTTCTCACAATAGCATCGTAGGTTCCTAATTAGTAAATATTTTACATTTATTACTAGCAATGCCGGCAACTACGGATGTTATGTCAGCTGATGTATGGCGGCGTCTCGTTTTTTATTGTGTGTTTTATTCAGAAGCTTTTGATGCGATTTGAGAATCGAAGAGACTGTTGTTTTTTGAAAAATGGTGAATACCTCCTGTGCTGTGAGTGGGTGTCATAAAGAATTTTACCCTGATTGTGGAATATCCTTTCACAGGAGTTTTTTTTTTTTTTAATAAATAGGGAGACCATACTAAATGTAAAATCAGAACCTAACAAATCAGTATTTTTTTCTAGATTGCCTTCGAATGCCGAAATAAGAAGAAAATGGTTAGAGATTATTCCTGGAAAGCTGACTCCGTAATATGTAGCTTGCTTTTCAAACCCGAAGAATACCTGACAGAAACTCGGAAGAAATTTAAACCTGTAGTAATACCATATAAAATCATTCAATAAATACTACGTATGTTTCTATATATTGTCTGTTATTTTATTTGAAATCGTACAGACGCCAGCAGGTCAACCTACCCGAAACTGTCAAATTTTCCCAACCAATTTTGGGTCTTATATTTTAGTGATAAAGTTGAAAATCAATTAAAGATTGATAGATTGTAGTAGGTTGATGCGCTGGCGTCTGTACAAACATCATTACAACCCTTCGTTCGCACCGACAACAAAACATGTTGCAAACAGCTATCTAGCGCAATCAAACCCTCAAAGAGTGATAGAGATAGATAGCTACTTTTGGTTTCGGGGCGTGAGAAACCTTTAATACTAAACTTAAATAACTACTCAGGATTTTCACTGATGAGAAATAAAAATACGTACTGCCGATTTGAAGGCGAGTTTTATTCTGAATCCGATACATACATGGCTCATCCGGTGGGCACAGACCGCTGAGCTTGCAAAACATCCATGTCGTTTCTAGAATAGTCGTATATCTACTTATCTACTTATAGGTAACTTAATCTAAAGCAGATGGGTGAGGTGTATTCATAACTCCTCCGACCCTAAGAGCGAAATTATCGGAAGGTTCAATTTGAGAGTCGTTCCGACAATTTTGCCAAAACAATAAACATTTCGGCGATTTTAGCCAAATTATATAAATCAAAAATGTAAGGAAACTGAAAATGACTAAACCTAAAGTGACGTATCCTAATTTTTCACTGATGTTAAAGTCTTTCTTTTCACTCAAAACTCTCTCGATCACTTCACTATGCTTTAACGAAAAGGCCATATATTTCACTTCGTCTAAACTTATTCCTTTCATATTAACTACACTTGATTTGGAGAGACTGGCATTCACGTGCAACTGGGGTAACGTGATAATGGGAATCTTCTCCACCACTTCCGACTCTATAAAAATACGACGGTGAAGGTGAATTCCATAGATTTGCAGGTCACAAGGTTCGTCAATTGTCACCAGGTAAGTGCCGAAGACAAGTTGTTTACTGATCTCTTCACCGCATTGCTTAGTCAATGTCGTTCTCAATCTACTATAAAGGAGCCAACTAGCTGCGTTGACTTGCTGGACCTTGACCTTCTCAATTTGGATTTCATGTTGTTTACAGGGAGTATGGTCATCTTTAAATTTCATCAACTGTTCTACACAGGAAAGTTCATAGTATAAGGCTTGATTATCCGCAGTGCATAAAAACTGGTCGCCAGCAGAGAGTGGTCGGCATGGTTTTATTAACGGTAAGTATTTCATTCCTTTCGCCAGAAGGTAAGGATATTTGGGAATAATTGCTAAGGTTTTATTTTCAGGTTCATAAAAGATTGGTAAGGAATATATCTTAAAATAGTTATAAGATGAGTTATCCGTAAGTGGAATTTCCATTATAAATGTTATCTGATTATCTCTAATAAATGACTTTACAGCAATGGTCTCCTCTATTTTCAATAAATTTGTTTCTAGTGGAGGATACACTAAGTTTCCAGAGTAAGAAATCAATTCTAAATGATACAATAATTCTGTAGAGTTCACAATTGATTGATGTAATATCGATAATTTACTTAACGCTAATGCTGTTTCGATTTCACTTAGTCTAGCAAAGATAGTACGAAAACTACTTGTGAATACAGAAAATAATCCTGTTAGGTAAGTTAAGAAAATCCAGTTGTTTTGCTGAGCAGATAAATCTTTCAAAATTAGTTCAATCTTTGTTAGGCGATTATGAAAGGTTACAGTATTCTGATTTATTGTTTCAGTTACATTAATGAAACTATCAAACATCTTGGAGACTATTGTTAATTTTTTTGAAGTAATTATTTGATTATGATTTAACTTGGAAACAAGTTCTTCGTATCTAACGGCATCATCGTGATCTAGGTTACCAGTTATTAATTTTATAATAGAACCCAATGGATTTATTAGTCCTCTTTTAGAACGTTTCTGTGGAACTAGTTGTCGATATTTTTCTATAGTTATATCACGTATAAACTCTGCATGTATTTTCATACTTGTAAATTCTTGAGAATATGATGCATTCCAGTCGATAAGTTTACACATTAGTTGGTAGTTGCTGGTTATGTAATTTAAATCATTATAAATCTGTTCTAAACTTATGAGCTTGACTATAGTCCAGTGATCAGTTTGAATGTGTGCTAGACCTTCTTTTACCGGGAATATTCCTGGGTTTCCTTCAAGATTTTGCAGATGAAGGGCCAGCGAGGGCATCACTATTAACAGGATGCCGCACCACCTGCGGAGGGCGTTTTACATTTTTAATTGGGGTTTTAGTAATTCTTTCTCCTATTTGTATTGGTAAAATATTTCTTTCAGATTGACCTATAACTTTTGCTTTTACGTATCTTGGTTTGTCTTTACTTTTACGCTTGTTAACGTCTTTCGTAAAAATAATTTCACCTTCCTTAAACTCAACTCCAGCTTCACCACCTTTCCTTTCCCTATGCTTTTCTTTTATTGCTACCATTTTATCTGTCAAATATTTATACATGACTCTAGTTCGTTTTCTATGATCCTTAATCATTTTCTGGAAATATTGTTTTTCTAATTCTATGCTATACGGGTTATTGGTATCAGTATGTCCGAAAACAACTTCGAATGGAGTGAGTTCGGTAACAGAATGAATGGAATGGTTATATGCCATAACCGAATACGTCATTACGGATGCCGCATCGGTACATCGTTTTTCGTACTTCGCCAATCTATATATTTCAATTAAGGTGCTGTGAAATCGTTCTATCAGGCCCATTGAATTGGGGTTATTGGGTGTGCCAATATGAAGGTGAACTTTATGTAAGCTTAAAAATTCCTTCATCAACTCGTTATTGAACTCAGATCCTGGATCGGAACTTATCTTTTTAGGAACACCGTAGTATGAAAAATATTTCATTAGAGCACGGACAACTTCTGGAGTAGATTTATTCTGAATTTCGATAGCCTGACCTAGTTTACTAAAGGCGTCTATAAGGGTCAGATAAGTTTTACCTTCAATACTAAAAAGATCTATAAATAATTCCTGAAACGGGGCACTCTGTGTTTGTGTCAGCTGTAATTTAGGTTTAATTGGCCTCTTATCATATTTCATTTTCTGACATGCCTCGCAAGTATTAATAACTGCCGCTACTGTCTCCTGCATTCCATCCCAATAATAATTCCTACGAAGCCTAACTAATGTCTCTTTGATGCCGCGGTGGCACGTGTTTCCTTCATGATGTTTAACTATTATACTTTTCTGTTCTCCTTCATCTTCTACATAAATAACTCGTTCTGTGCATTCATAAAAAATAATCAAATCTTTCCTAAACAGCTGAATTATCATGTTACCGAATAATTTACGATGTAAATTTTCCTCAAAATAAATGAAATACTTAAATTTTGGTTTAATGTATTGTTTCAAAAATTCCTTTATCAATTCTGGGTTATCTATTGGTAAGAAAACTTCTAATACTTTCTGTTTGTCACGTGAAAGGTCCTTTACTTGCATTTCATTTTTGAGCCATGAGAACACTAAAATTTGATTTGGTTTTGTGTCTATGGCTTCGTGTAAAATTGGTATTCCAGTGGACTCGTTTAAAGCTGAATGAATTGTATCTGATTTACTAGCTTCAGGAACAGGGTATTCTCTAATGTTTTCGTCTATAAACTCTATAGAACTAGCAGTTGCTGTTCGGCTTGTGTCTGATATTGTTACAGTTGATGAATTGCTGCGTTCTCTTTTATTTTCAGCTGTGGACTTTTCTGTAACTATATTATCTAGGTGATCCGTATCTTTTTCATCAACGTTAACTGCAAGTGATCCATCATCACCGTCAGAGTCTAAAGCATACATTTTTATTCTAGAAAAGGCGTCGGCATTGGTATTTTGTTTGCCATTTTTGTAAATCAATTCAAAGTCATAGTCTTGCAAACGAAGTCCCCAACGTGTAAGTTTACTGCTTGGGTCTTTCAGAGATCGAAGCCATACTAAAGGACGGTGGTCAGTGTATATATAAAACTTTCGACCATATAAGTATGGTCTGAAATGTTTTATTGCCCAAATTATAGCAAGCAATTCCCGCTCGATTGTGCTATAACGTGATTCGGTATCGCTAAGGGTGCGACTAGCGTAAGCGATAGGTTTGTCACTGCCAATTTGTCCTTGTGACAAAACTGCACCTAGAGCTACGTTTGACGCATCAGTCGTAAGTATGAAAGGTTTGTTGTAGTCAGGGTATTGTAAAAGAGGGGCGTGCGTCAAAAGTTCCTTGCATTTGTTAAATGCGTCAATGTATTTCTGATCTATTATAATTTTGTTACGCTTTTTCAAACAAGATGTCAAGGGTTGGGTAATTTTTGCAAAGTCTTTAATGAAACGTCGGTAGTATCCCACCAGTCCAAGAAAACTTTTAATCTCAGTCGTCGTTTTTGGTAGGGGATAGTTCAGTACAGCCATAATTTTGTCGTCATTGGGTTTAAGTCCTTCTTTGGTAATTGTGTGCCCAAGGTAAAGTACTTCTTTGCGTATAAACTCTGATTTGTCTAGTTGAATTTTCATGTTAGTGGCCCTAATTCTGTCAAAAACAGTCCGTAAATTCTGAATCATGTTGTCGAGGCTATTTCCGTAAACTATAATGTCATCTAAATATACCATACAGTGTAATCCTTGTAATCCACGTAAAACATTGTCCATTGTCCTCTGGAATGTGGCTGGGGCGGTTTTAAGCCCAAATGGCATTCTCAGGAATTCAAAATGTCCATTTTGAGTGGAAAATGCTGTCTTCTGTCTGTCCTTCTCTTCTAACTCTATCTGATGGTATCCACTTGCTAAATCAAGAGTAGTATAGTAAGTGCTCTTTCCCAACTTGTCAAAAAGGTCATGAATGTTCGGTAGGGGGTATTTGTCGTCAATAGTAATTTCATTAAGTCTTCTAAAGTCAATCACCATCCTGTATTTAATTTCACAAGATGCATCCATCTTCTTAGGCACCAGGTGAACAGGGGCATTCCAAGGAGAATGGGACTCTTGTATTACATTGTCTTTTATTAGTTGGTCAACTTGTCTGTTGATTTCGTTTTGGACAAGCGGAGCCTGTCTGTACGGTTTCACATATATAGGGTCTTCGTTTTTTGTCCTTATGTGATGTTTTACCGAATTAGTAAACGTCAAGGGAATTTGGTCACAGTAAAATATGTCTTTGAATTCATTGCAAAGTCTATAAATCTTTTCATGTTCTTCTTCGTTGGTATGGTCCAGTCTGAGTTTACTTAAGTTGTCTTCAAGTAATTTGTCTGTTTCTATGTCAGTATTACTTTTAGTAAAATTTATATTACATTCATTATTTTTATATTTAGTCACTGTAAAGGGTTGTTTTATATTAAGTCGTTTTGGGCTATCAGAAGAATTTTGGATAACGGTATATGCGTATCCATTTACACAATTTATTATAGCGCTGGGCATACGCAGACCATTCTCAAATCCTTGAAAATCTAGAATAGCATCGCCTGAATATTGATTGACAGGTAACTTAACTCGTTGTTCTGTTCGTGATGGTATATCAATTATATAATTTAAGTTATAATTAATTATTGGAACACGCGTAGTGCTAGTTGTTAATACTTGGTTCTTTAAATCAATTACTGCGTCTAATTGTAATAAAAGGTCATTACCAATAAGTCCGTCATATCGTGGGTCAACGTCATACAAATAAAATTTAGGCCAAGCGTTAGTTACAAAAGTAGGTAAGGGAGGAATTTCCATTACTTCATCGTGTCTACTAGAAGCATGGGTGCTTACCACTTGGAAATGTTCTTTCCTGATATATTCACAAAAAAATTCATAAGCCTTTTGAGGACTAAATAATAAATGAATGATCTCATACTACCAGTGTCAATCATCATTTTTGCGTCTATTTCTTCTAAGTAGATGTAGGGAAGCTTTAGATTTGGATCGCAATTTAGTTCTAAGATTTCTTGTCCTTTAACGAGGCTTTTTCCTGAAAATCCACATTCTGATTGTCACCCGTTGGTTCTAATTTTTGTTATCAGGTATGTTAGAATCTTTCGCGCAACTTACGTTCTCATAATAATAGTTAACGTCATTTAAATAGTCATAGTCATTCGTTAAATTATAATAGTAAGATTCGTCCCAATAGGGACCGTATACATACTCGTAATCATTCATAGTAAGTTAATTTAAATTAAAACCTTGTTGCTGCTTAGGTTGGGCCGTTCTCATAGACACATCACTATCTTGAATTTGGGGTTTTAGTACCTGGGGAAGATTCGATCCAACTTGTTGCGGTGGTTTGTAACCGAATTGTTGCGGTGGTTTGTAACCAAACGGTTGAGGTGGCCTATACCCAAACTGTTGCGGTAATCTATAACCATACTGTAGAGGTGGCCTATAGCCAAACTGTACTGGTGGCCTATAGCCGAACTGTACTGGTGGCCTATATCCAATCTGTTGAGCTGGCCTATAACCAAACTGTTGCAGTTGCGAACCCGACTGAGGACGATACTCGGATATTGGCTTGAATGGTTGACCTTGACCCATAGTTTGAGGTATCTTATTTTGTGTATTTTGGGAATTATTAAAATTAAATTTAGACTGAAAAGGTAAGGTGGGTTTATTCGCAACTGGTTGTAATATTGGTGAACTTGATCCCGAAATTTGACTATTACCATGAATGCGGTTCCGCATATTATATTGATCTAAGAAGTTGACTTCTTCAAGTACGATGCTCAAAGCTGCTTCTAAAGTAGTAGGCGATTTAAGCCTAACGATACGCACCATATTTTCAGGAAGGTTGTACAAAAATACATTTAGAGCCGTATTGTTGTAGATAACCAATTTAGCACGTCTTAATTCCACATCATCCATTGTATTCACCTTAGACATTAATAACGAGCGAACATTTTGGATTCTATTACAAAAGTCTAAAAAACTTTCACCCGATTTTATTTTTAAAGATTCTAATTCAATATTAATACACGCTTCACTACGGGGGTCTCCAAAATGTTGAATCAGCAAATCTTTGAATGCGGACCATGTAACAATATCCTCGCGTTCCGATAAGAGCGCAGCTGCATCCTCTTTTAGTCTACTCGTTAAAACATTAAAAACATAAAGATTTTGTTCCACACTGCCCTTAAATCGATCAACCACATACTGACATTTTCTCAAATAAAGGTTTAACTGTCTTTTATCACCATTATACAGTGGGATTAATTGTACAATTTCGTTTGGTATCGGTTCCACTGCGACCGTAGTCATGATTATAGAGTAATGAACTGTTCAGAGGTTGCAAACTCGCTTTTAAAACAATCCTATTAAAATTCACACACACAATAGAACAAACACACAATTAAAGCACTATAATAATTGGAAATACTGGACGAATTTCGATTGTAAAATAAAAAAAAATACTTAAGAATTTTAAAATAAAAATCTTCAAGTTACTTTACCTTAATACAGTTTTCATTCAATCTAAAGTTAATATAGTTTATTTTATTTTATTCCAAAATCTAAATTAGAAACTTAAAATAAATATGAACTCTCTAACATTGACACTACTCTGTGTTATGTTCTAAGAATTGAATAGAGATAAGACCATATATAATTTCATACAGAGTCATCAACCTCAACTAAACATTAAACACTGTTATAATGAGCAAGTTTTGATCTCAAAAGTAACATTTAAAACTTATGAAAAATATAGGAGGATTAGGGGAACAAAGGATTGGCGAAAAGATTTACTCACCAACCGTCCGCGACTCCCATACTCGGTGATTTGTGCACTCACGCGATACAAAAGAATATTTCTTTGGTTCGAAGGATTTCCTCTGTCTTCGTAGATTTTACGTCTAATTTTATTACTGACGAATTTGGACGTCGGAAAAACGCGAAACTACGGATTTCTGTGAGAAAATCCTACCGGCTGCGCCACTTTTGGTTTCGGGGCGTGAGAAACCTTTAATACTAAACTTAAATAACTACTCAGGATTTTCACTGATGAGAAATAAAAATACGTACTGCCGATTTGAAGGCGAGTTTTATTCTGAATCCGATACATACATGGCTCATCCGGTGGGCACAGACCGCTGAGCTTGCAAAACATCCATGTCGTTTCTAGAATAGTCGTATATCTACTTATCTACTTATAGGTAACTTAATCTAAAGCAGATGGGTGAGGTGTATTCATAACTAGCTGTTTATAACATGTTTTGGTGCCGGTTAAATAAACATGTTGTATTTATGGGCTATGGGTGTTGGGCCCATCACCTATCGCATTTAGACGATCATCGCGTTCATCGCTATAGGTAGGGGCCCCCGTTGGAATGAAACACGTCACGTCATGAATTACTTAATTGGTGTAGACAGAAGCACTTACTAGCATGTTTTGAATTATATCTCAAATTCCCACCGACAAATCACCCTTGGTGGAGATTTAATGTTTTTATTTCCTGAAATCCCCACCACGACTTATAGCAAATTTCAAGAGGATTTCAGGAATATAAACATGAAAAATTCCGGTGGAGGTCTGCCCGGCTTGGGCAGAGCACCGCCGTGTTCTCGTGGAGGCGATCGGTGGCGGGGATCTCTCGCGACCGGCCCTGGTCCAGGCCATAGTGTGGAGCATGCCATAGAGCAGAGGGCATGGGAGGCCGTCACCTCCTTCTGCGAAGCAGTATTGCTCGCGAAGGAGGAGGCGGAACGCGTGAGGGAGAGGCAAAATTCTCGTCCTCACGCCCCTAGCCGCTGCAGGAGGAGACGCCCTGGGCGTCGGGAATCGACAGCTGATTTCCGGCCACCGTAGGCGCGGGCTCGCGGACTGTGAGCAATGGGTAGCTCGCAGTAAGGACCACGCCCGGGTTGACGGCGCGTTGTGTTCCACGCGCGCCTCAAAGAGATTTCAGCAATTGAACGGGTCTGATGGGATGCCTGCCAGGGTTGCGGGAAAGTCCGAAAGGGATACCGTGGTCCCTGGCAATGCACAGGCAACTAAAGGAACACGGGTGGGTTTTAGTCAGTAAGAGTCTGACACGCCCTCCCGCTCCACCCTGATCGGGAGAAGTCATTTAATGATTACCCACCCAAAAAAAAAGGGTGATTTGTCGGTGGGGATAATTCAAAACATGCTAATAAGTGCTTCGGTCTAACCTAAGTATAATTTAAGACGATGGAAGACAAGATGGAAAATGATGACGTGTGTGATCGCTGTAATTTTAAAGATATAGAAAGAAAGAGAGAGAGAGACAAGAAAGTATTTATTGGGACAAGCACAAGAGATATCAGTATAGCTAACACACAAGTAAACTTAAAATATATCAGAAAGTTGCTTATACATCGCGCGACCAAGACAGCTTCTTGTATAAATAACCTGGTTTCTTTGTGAGAATAGTGCCAAAGAGTAGGGTAGCCAGGTGAAGCTTTCTGCGAGCTGACATTCTCATCAAATTACCTTTATTTAAAAAAGGAGTGATGTGGTGGGACATTGTAGCAGAATCTTGCTCAAGCATTCTACACCCGCTGGATAAGTTTTTCGCTTCTACCGAGAATGCACGCCCCATACAAAGTGTCAGCGTAGAACAGTTCAGCTTGGATAGTACAAGTGACTCACACAGCATGACACGCATATCCACACTTATGTAGGGACGGACACGATACAAGAGCTTGAGTCGGTAGAAGCAGTTGCGCACGGCCTCCAATATGAGAGTTTCGAAATGCAGCTGCCCGTCAAATACTACCCCAAGATTACGAGCCTCCAGAACCCTTTCCACACCACAACCATCGATCCTGAGGTCCAGGTTGCAAGCAAGCAATTTGTTCAGGAAATCCCTAGATCCCATCACAATATACTTGGACTTACTAGGGTTCAGGACCAAAGAGTTTCTTCTGGACCAAGAAGAGACCCTTTCTAAATCCTCATTTATTCTCTTTACAGCTTCAGCAGCATCCTGGGAGCGGAAGGAGAGGTACAACTGCAAATCATCGGCGTAAAGGTGGAACTTGGTGTTGATGAGACAGTTGGCAATGTCAGCACTGTAAAGGATGAAGAGAAGTGGGCCAAGGATCGATCCCTGCGGTACGCCCCTATCCACGCGCTTCGAACCAGAAGACATGATATCTCCGTTAATGTCGCATGTCACCTGGACAAACTGTGATCGATTACTGAGGTAACTCTCAAACCATTTTACCGCTCCGACATCACATCCATAGTTAGACAACTTGGAGAGAAGAAGTGCCGGTCTATTCTGTAATAATCTCACCGTGAAAACTTAGGTGAAGTGAGCTGTCACTCCACCAGCTAGGGACTGACAGCTCACTCCAAGCTCACCTCACCACACCATTGCTATTCTGTAACCATCTCACCGTGAAAACTTATTTTCACGGTGAGATGGTTACAGAATAGCAATGGTGAAGTATTAATAGAGTCAAAAGCACGCAAAAAATCCAGTAAGACAAGAAGGGACCCCATGCCCTGGTCTCTGGCTTCCAGAATGTTACCGACTACATCCAGGAGTGCTGTCACTGTGCTATGGCCCCTGCGAAATCCTGACTGAGCCAGTGGCAAGATACTATGGTGCTCAAGATATGCCCTAAACTGGTTGGAGACAACCCTCTCCAAAATCTTGGACAGACATGGCAGTGGGCTAATCGGACGAAGATATACCTAGTGATTACGATTGAAAATGTCATGCTACTAGGTGTTGATGAAAAGGTATGTAACATAAACAGCATCAAGAGTCGACGAGCGTATAAAGAGTAATTATATAAGGTGGCCTAGTAAAATTGATGTACCTACCTATTACATAAAATATGGTTACCCTACTTATATATCGACAGTCTTAGTAGGTACGCGATGCCTAACAACGCAAGTGTGGGAAGGGAACACCGGGGTGGTTTTTAGTCAGTAGGAGTCTGACAGGCTCTGCGCCCGCCCCAGGGCGGAGGACATCCATGAGGATTTTCCAACACAGAACAAAAAAAAAGGGGGTGCCCCCCAGCTTGGTGGATCGACGACCCTAAAAAGGTGGTAGGGACAAACTGGATGCGGAAAGCAGAGGACAGGTTGTTGTGGCACAGCCTGGGAGAGGCCTTTGTCCAGCACTGGGCTGCGATAGGCTGAGTTGATTGATTGGACTGCGATAGGCAAAGATGATTAATT
This sequence comes from Xanthia togata, assembly GCA_963853775.1. Lineage (NCBI taxonomy): Eukaryota > Metazoa > Arthropoda > Insecta > Lepidoptera > Noctuidae > Xanthia > Xanthia togata. The sequence continues at coordinate 10,464,563 of OY970816.1, forward strand.
GAAGCTCCTACCCCTTTTTTAGGAACGTACTCTTACCCAATAATTGATCGGATACTTTTGCCTGTAAGCAGGATAAAATGTACAACAAGAACGGAAGTATTCCACTCAGGATTGATATCATCATCAGCACTTGACCGAACCGCACCTGAGCACTTCCACTAACCGCATACCGAGAGCAGAAAAGAAGCAAGAGTGAATTAATTGTCGCTAAGAGTGAAATATTCAATCACTAAAAATCAGAACACACTATTTTTAGCTAAGCAACAACAGCCGCACTGGCCGATGTTAAAGGGGAATGCCAGGCCGCCATAGTGCTTTAGGCCCTGAGTGCCCACATTTAAGACCGAATGCTAATATTAGTATACACCACAAATAATTTATTGGCAAAAGAAACTTATTGAAAAAAGTCAGAGTTTCCAAATTATAAGGTTTTTTTTATTTTTTAATGTGCCGTACACAAGTCGAACCAGGTTGAATTTCGGGGTCATCGATAGGTACTGACATCAAATCCAAGTTATCGCGGGGGTTGTCGTTATCAGCAGGAGCGGAATCCATATTCAAGCCGTGGTAGTCAGGTTTAGGAGAGTCGCCAGAGTCAGTATTCATGGTCAGAAAAGTCGATTTTTACTAGCAAAATACACGCACAGATCACTATGATGCAAAGGCAACCGAAGTAATGTAAATAGCTATTGACACTTCTATAATTGTCAACTGACAAGTTTTAGTGTTGCCATTACATAAAAAAAGTATCGATCAGCGCATTACATATGTAGATCATTGAATTTATTATAATAAGTATTCTAAGTCGATTGTAAATCGCTATTATGGTTTAGAATTATTTTTAAATGAAACTGTGATTTTCTATTTACATAAAAAACGTAATTCCACTTTATTCAGTACAGCCACAAATACAGTGTGAGATAGATAGTATCAAAATCGTACGAGTAGGTAAGGTTCACAGGTAATAGACGTGACTTATTAACTTTTTAACATAATAGTTACTTTTAATTATTTTTTAATGTTTCCAACTTCTATTGCGTCGTGAATTGCAGAGTTAATTACGTACATTTGTTATAAGTTTTTTTATTAAAACGAATTTCGTGGGCAGTCTTGGGCCTAAAATCGGCATTCCCTTTGAGCAACGCCTACCAAGGTCAATGACCCCTCCTGCTTCTGTAAGCATGATAACTGTTGGCCCTGATTGTCACTTATAGATCTTTGGCAATCATCGCAAGTAATCAGGAGCCCGAAAGTCTGCCGTACCTAAGTATTAAATTCAATTGATAAATCCTCTGGCGTCGTCCGCCAGTCTGCGCAGGCCCTTACTTACGTACTTTTTTACTTTAGTAGTACTTTTACTTGGTTGATTGCAGATAGACATTTTATTTATTTATTTATTTATTCGCATACAACTATCATCACAGGCTTACCTAATACAATAGTGTAGTTTTATTTTTTATAACTTACAAAGATTAGACTTAAAATTATATTATTATGAACAATCAAGTTCACGTCTATTACCTGTGAACCTTACCTACGATTTTGATATTATCTATGTCACACTGTATTTGTGGCTGTACTGAATAAATTGGAACTACGTTTTTTTATGTAAATAGAAAATCACAGTTTCATTTAAATATAATTCTAAACCATAATAGCGATTTACAATCGACTTAGAATACTTATTATAATAAATTCAATGATCTACATATGTAATGCGCTGATCGATACTTTTTTTAATGTAATGGCAACACTAAAACTTGTCAGTTGACAATAGAAGTGTCAATAGCTATTTACATTACTTCGGTTGCCTTTGCATCATAGTGATCTGTGCGTGTATTTTGCTAGTAAAAATCGACTTTTCTGATCATGAATACTGACTCTGGCGACTCTCCTAAACCTGACTACCACGGCTTGAATATGGAACCCCCGCGATAACTTGGATTTGATGTCAGTACCTATCGATGACCCCGAAATTTAACCTGGTACGGCACATTAAAAAATAAAAAACCTTATAATTTGGAAAGTCTGACTTTTTTCAATAAGTTTCTTTTGCCAATAAATTATTTGTGGTGTATACTAATATTAGCATTCGGTCTTACATGTGGGCACTCAGGGCCTAAAGCACTATGGCGGCCTGGCATTCCCCTTTAACATCGGCCAGTGCGGCTGTTGTTGCTTAGCTAAAAATAGTGTGTTCTGATTTTTAGTGATTGAATATTTCACTCTTAGCGACAATTAATTCACTCTTGCTTCTTTTCTGCTCTCGGTATGCGGTTAGTGGACGTGCTCAGGTGCGGTTCGGTCAAGTGCTGATGATATCAATCCTGAGTGGAATACTTCCGTTCTTGTTGTACATTTAATTATCCTGCTTACAGACAAAAGTATCCGATCAACTATTGGGAAAGAGTACGTTCCTAAAAAAGGGGTAGGAGGTTCTATCAATCATCTTTGCCTATCGCAGTCCAATCAATCAACTCAGCCTATCGCAACCCAGTGCTGGACAAAGGCCTCTCCCAGGCTGTGCCACAACAACCTGTCCTCTGCTTTCCGCATCCAGTTTGTCCCTACCACCTTTTTAGGGTCGTCGATCCACCAAGCTGGGGGCACCCCCTTTTGTTTTTTGTTCTGTGTTGGAAAATCCTCATGGATGTCCTCCGCCCTGGGGCGGGCGCAGAGCCTGTCAGACTCCTACTGACTAAAAACCACCCCGGTGTTCCCTTCCCACACTTGCGTTGTTGGGCATCGCGTACCTACTAAGACTGTCGATACGCGGTCTCAACTCCAGGACTCGTCAGCTCTTCCGGCCATCGGTCATTTGACGCGGACAAAGTCGCGTGCAGAAGTGTTAAATAATATGTTAACTTGGGTATTGTTGCTCATGAAGTGTTCAATTGATGTATGAAATTAATAGTCATGTTCTTTTTTGTCATTGACAATTTGATATTACTATTAAATAATCCTGGAGATAATCTATACTATACATATAGTAATAATATTGTAAAGAGGTAATCTTTTTTTGTGTGTTTTCAATTTTGTTTGTAGAGAGTTATCTCCAAAATTATGAGTCGGATTTGAAAAATTATATTTGCATTGGATAGCTCAGTTCTTGCGGGAAGCTATAGGCTATGTTACATCACGCTACGACCCTAGGAGCCGAGCAGAAAGAAAGAAAAGTCCGAAAGAACGCTAAGCGAAAATGAAGTAATAGCGCGGGTGGGCGATGCGATGCGACGGGATCTAGGGCAGAAATTTCACGCGGATGAAGTGCGAGCAGAAGCTAGCATATTATACTAATGTAAAAATGTGTGGTAAAAAATACTGTAAAAGATCTTAAGACTGAGATATTTACGCCATAACTTATATTTACATAATAGGCAGAAACTAGTACGCAATAATAATGCAAACATATTGGGAAATATAGGAGTAATACTATAATTATTCGATTTGTAATGTGATCTTGAAATAGTGTAACAAAGATTTTTTTTAAATTATTTTTTACAAGGTTGCAATGTTTGTGTGTTAGTTTGTTCAGGTCGAATCTTGTAAGCTGAATTAAAACCACTTCCTCTTATCCTACATAGTTGTCATTTATTATTTATTTAATATTATTAATTGCAAAAGGTTATACACCAGTAATTAATTAATTTCATAACCGTTATTTAAATTACAATTTCATCCGGATAGGTAGGTACAGCGTTAATATTAAATAAAATAAAAAAATCATTTCGTTAGTTCATTTTCTTGAGTGTTCTATTGTTTGCCTTTTTGTATTGGTTAATTATAACCTTAGCAGGCAAAATATGATGAGAAGAATGAATGTTTGATCCTGCAAAAAAAAACAACATATACCAAAATCAAAAGGACGGACATCGTTCTGTCAGCTGTCACCGTACAGCGATTGACATTTTAATCAACATGAATACAATCCTTAATAGATTGAGCAAATAATTCATAGCCAGCTGTTTTACATTTACAAACGTACAAGTGACGATATTGCTATTAACAGAGGGCCTAGTGTGAGATTACGCATCGACCGCGTTCGGTGCTCGGATTGAAAGCGGGCCGGCCTTCACCAGTGAAGGCTGCCAATCGGAGCGCCGAACGCGGTCGATACGTAAAGTCGAGATGGTTAAAAGAAACTCACACTAGGCCCTCTGGTGTGTGTGACTAATAGGAATGGTTTTGTGCCACGAAAACTGTACTGTTATAGTAATTTGAGAGCAGTGGTGGCCGAGTGGTAGCGGTAAAGAGTATAGTAATATTGGGTAACGGCCACCACTTACGAGTTTGTACAGACAAGCGCTTTACTTTCTGTTTATAATTTCATCGCCACTGCTTTCAGAACGGTGAAGGAAAACATCGTGAGGAAACCGGCATGTCATAGAACCAAAAATTCGAAATTCCAACCCGCACTGGGCCCGCCTGGTGGATTATAGCACACTCCCTCTCTAAGAAAGGAGGCCTTTGTCCCTGAGTCCAAAAAAATGGTCGAGCCATTATCGTGATTTCGCGAGACTAATGCACGGCAATCGATTTTTTAGTCTTTGCTAAATACACTCGTGGGCATATAGTAACGCAAAAAAAGTGTTTATGAGACAAAATAACTTCGATATTTGTGACAATTAAGTTAATTTAAAATTGCGTACATCGAAAAAACAAATGATCAAATGACAAAAATTAACCAAATCAAGAAAAAAGATTTTTTTTACAGGAAAGTAACATTTTTGTATAAAATATTTTGTTCATTTTTTCCATAAATGCTCAGGAAATGCTGTAACGTGTGGCTTTATTCAGTACTTGGTGTTTCTCCCTCTAGCTCTTTGATCTGGTTCCTGTCTACTTGGCATACTCCTAATCTAGTGATTTTCTTAATTTGTCTTCTCCAATCTTATCCCATAAATTCTCTATGGAGTTTAAGTTGGGTGAGCGCGCTGGCCACCCCAAAACTTGGATTTAAAACTTCACGAAGGTATTCGAAAACTTCGGCCGCCATACTGCAGCCGAAGTTGTCGAATACCTTCGTGAAGTTTTAAATCCAAGGGGGCGTGCATAATCATGATAAAAACAAATCTATCACCTATAAAAGGGGCAAATGGCACTGCAATTTCTTCTAAAATCTCTTTTTCATATCGCACCGCTGTTAGTGACCCATTCGCCATGACGCGGAGTTCCGTGCGTGCCCCCATACAAATACCTTCGCATATCATAAGCTGACCCACCACCATATGCCTCTTTTACAATGAGGTTGCACTGAGCGTACCTCTCTCCTGGGCGTCTGCACACTTTAATCCTTCCATCATATCGCTCCAGGCAAAATCCTCCAAGACTCCAAGCTTCGTCATTCTAATTTTCGTGAATGCGAGCAAAATTAACTCGAGCTAGTCGATGGGATGTGGCAAAATGGGGGCCTCTGGCAGGCAATTGTGAATTTATTCCGGCCGATTCCAGTCTTCTTCTCACAGTTTTTGTGCTTACTGTAACCACTCGAACTTCTTGGAGCTTCGTTCTTACCTTAGCAGAATTTAAGGTCTGGTTTCTTAGCACGCTGGTAACAATGAACCGGTCATCTCTGGCCACAATTTTCCGTTTACGTCCCTGTCCTGCGAGTCTCGTATACTGTCCGGTCTGTCGATACCTTTGACAACTCGGTGTACTACAGATTTTAATACTCGCAATGTTTGGATCACAAGTTTGTAGGTGTGCCCTGTTTTATTTAAAGTAACAGGTAACTTGAGTGGCGTTTAGATCTGGCATTCTCAGTTTATTTGCAGTAACAATTCACACTTAACACGATACACAAGGCAGTCAAGGCATTTTGTTTAACAAAACCTAAATTTAAACTCAAATTCAAAAATTGCCAATTTTTTTTTCTCAGTATGAAAGAACGCATTACGCTATAATTACATAAAAACAAATGAAATTCGAAAAAAAAACATTCCAATACTTTCTTTTTTTAATAGCATTTACTTAATGTTCGTGGCCAGTACGCACATTAGTTACAAAAAGGAGAAATTAAACCTGTTTTTTGCGTTCCTCTAAATTTGTCCATTAGTGTATATTTTCTATTTTTTTTTTTCTTTCAAATTTGACATCAGTTTTCTGATACACGCTGTAGATTAGCAGCTGCTGTCAGCATCTTCAGAAATAGCGATAGTCTGACAGTCACTTGTAACTCTCTCAAGTTCAAATGAATGTCTATTTCGTGAAAACGTGACATAATCTGTATTGATGATTTTAATGACTTTAATTCGGTATGTAAAGTAAAAATTAACCTATGCTGGTTCCAAAACCATTTTGAGATTTTAGGTTTGTAAGCCTTATTTTTCGATTTTTAGGTCTTAAAATTTTAAGATCGTATTTATTTTCACAAAAATTCTTAAAATCACTTGACTTTTACTTGACCTCTAAATGACGTCATAATGTACCCTGTATAGGAAACTTTCAGTGCCTCTTGTAACAAAAATTTTGTACGTGTCAAGCGTCAATGTCAACGTCAAGTTTACATGAAGCTGTTTACTTTCGTTGAGCGTACTGTGCCTTGATTTTTTGATAAGTTACCTAATTATTTTCACTATAACCCTTGCTTTCCCTCCGGACTTCGATACTTACTGCTACATTGACCATTTGCTTGTTATAAGGAACTGCTTGCCTACCCTTTGGATTTGTTTTAAATATGGACCTCAGTACACAAACAATTTGTTGTGATGTTTTTACATGACGGTATGAAGCATTTAGCACAAATAGTCTTTGATCGATTCATAATTAATAAGCTTTATCTTTACAATAAGGTACGGATATAAAAATCGCTCTGTTATGACAAATTAATATTCACTGTCCAATTTGACAGTTTGACTTTACTGAATTTTCAAGTTTAGTTTTAATTATATGTATTAAACGTGGCAAAGATCATAAGCTGTTCAGTCTAGTTTATGACGTCAGCATGAACAAAACTTTAAAAAAATAACTACAGCTTGGAAAAACAAAAAGTTGAAATTATATATTTCAAATACTCATATCTTTAAAATAAAAATATAAAAAAAATACCTGAAAAATACTTTACATACCGAATTCTGTTAAAACGTATATGAACTGCGACCGTAACATATACGTTACGGTACTGACCTGCAAATTGCAAAAAACGGAAGAATACTGGCACTTTCGCGAATTCGGGGCTACCCTGGCACTGTAGCCTTAAATCTTTGTTATTGCACTTACCACTGTTTGTCTCTGCATCACCCAGAGGTTGACTGGTAGAAAACTCTTATGGCATTAAGTCCGCCTTTGTAAATGTGTGTGCTTAAAGTATTAAATAAATAAATAACCAATGTTATCATTACCATCCTGCCTCAGTGGTTGCGCCCACGGTTGCTGCGCCCGCGGTCGCTGGCGCAGTCGCTGCTGGGACTGACTTTGCCCAACGATAAACATAAAAACAAGAAACAATACAAATAATAATATCTTCATGTTTTTCACTGTGTTCGTGGTCTCTACAAGAAGTCTTTCTTAGCAATGCCTGTAAGAATAGTTTTCCGTGATTATAAAGCTGCATAGTTCCATATACAGGTTGATTGGAAATTGTACTTCTCTTTTTCTTTATTTTTCGTGAGTTTTTAAGCCGCCTCTGACTTGGCTTCACATGCCATCGAGAAATATCTCTCAGGCATGCCGGTTTCCTCACGATGTTTTTCTTCACCGTTTTTAAGCAAGTATTAATTATACAATACGTACATGAATCCGAAAAGTCTGAGGTGCGTGCCTTGGGTTCGAATTCGAAACCTATGACTTGGCAGTCCGACGGTCACACCACTGGGCTGTCGTTTGTTTCATTGTACTTTTTATCATGCGTCTAGTCATTTCCAAACCATGCCGGGATCGGCTTCCAGCTTTTAGCCACAATCACCAACAGTTTTTGCCCCCCCAACCCCACTGTTCCTTCTACTACCATGAGTCGGGGACCTGGAATATACATTCGCCGCACCCACGATTGAAAAAATAAATAAATTGTAAGTACGCCAAATTTTCAGTAAAGAATAAAATTATATTCAAATTCAAAAGTCATTTATTCAAACTAGGCTGAGAAATCAGCACTTTTCGAACGTCGAAATTACATAAGACAGTCCCCCAAAAACGCCCGACCTTCACCGCTTTTGCTGGGAAGAAGAAGAGGCGCAACAAACTCCCCAGTAGCACAGCTGTTTGAATAGTAAGAAAAACTTAATTCTATAGATATGTCACATCTTTCCTTTCAGGATCAAAAAAAAAAAAAAAAAACTAAATCATCAAATCTGTGGGAGTGATTTCATGAAAAAGTACGTTTTCACCTCAGCACCTCAAACAAGCAGGTTTTGCTGTCAAAAAACAGTGAGCAAAATTCGATTTTGCTGCGAGCGTGAGACAAAGTAACTTTTTAATTTTTTTTTTTAAATGCCGAGAGCAGTGTTGGGTCTACTCACAAAATTCTAAAGATTTGAACTTCAATTAGTTTTGTCACTTTCAATTCGATACGAAAAAAAGCGAGGGATAGAAACAAATCGATTCGAAGTTCGATTTCAAAATTCCATAACTACCTACTAGGCCCAAAAAAGAAACAAACAATAAAACGTTCGGATATACTTAAAACGTTAAAATTGCAAATCATCTGTTAAGGTTTTATTTAAATTCTGTTTTATTAAATTTTTGGAACGAAGTTCTTAAGCGGCTTGCGGTGAGAGTGCAGTGGCAGATATCGTCACGCGAAAAGGCGCTTGCGACTGCCTTCTTCTAATTCAAAGAGAAAGAGAGAGATAGTAAGTGTGAATTTGGTCGAAATGAAAATCCAAGATGGCGGTTGTGAAAATTTTAACATTTTTCATAATGGGTGTCGTTTTCATAGTTTTCAAAGGTGCCAAAGCCGACCGTGAGGATAAAAATATAAATCCAAGAAGGTGGCTGCAAAATACGAGGTGATGAAGCTTATGTAAAAAAAAACCTTGTCCGATCCGAAAATCTGGGGAAAATGGGCATATGGTGCAGTAACATTACAAAACAGTATTTTTTTATTATTATTGATAGTAAATAAGTTATTGTTATTTAAAATTCACATTTTTAGTTCCAAAATTACCACAAATCCATAAAAAATGTAACTTTTAGACACCCGCTAAACGACGGCCGCCACCCGCACCAAATGTAAAATTCGGTCAAATTCACCATTGAAAAAAAAAGGAGGGATTATTATTTATTTTTTCCTGGAAATTTCCACATAAATATGCTAACAGTACGATACCTAACAACACCCTCACGGATCGGACAGGGTTTTTTTTTTACATGTTGTATGTTCTCGCTGCTGAGGTGAAAAGTTGTATGTGTTACACGAGAGCAAAGTTATTTGCATCTCGTGTCTTTGAATCCCTCGCAGCGCTCAGGATTCTAACCTAGAATCACTCGCTACGCTCGTGATTCAATTATAGAACCCTTCGCTTACTCGGGATTCAAAATCAACACTCGCAGCAAAAAACGACTTTGCTCTCTTGTTGCACAAATAACTATTGTCACTTAAAGCGGGGGAAGCGCGCGCTATATGTTTTGACCAATGAGCGCGTGCGGTGTTAGAGTTGGCCCTCAGAAACGACCTTGACGAGCTCCGCCCCTTTAATGTTGCAATTTTACACATCATATGCGGGGGAAGCGCGCGCTATATGTTTTGACCAATGAGCGCGCGCGGTGTTAGAGTTGGCCCTCAGAAACGACCTTGACGAGCTCCGCCCCTTTAATGTTGCAATTTTACACATCATATGCGACTAGGGTGGCCAGATGAAGGCTTATCATTTCCGGGACAATTCTAGGGTAGCGGAGTCGGGCCGTAGTAAAATATATGAAAATAAATAAGTATTTAATTAAGTCTCAATAATGTTTTTTACTTGTTTTTTATTTTTTGAAACGAAAAAGAAAAATGCAAGTTATTTTCAAATAACTCATTTCATGTAAAAATTACCTACCTACCTCAATACATATTGTTAGCGCTAAATCGTTAATTTTTTAATTAATTGTGGCTTAGAAACTGCAAATGATGGCTGGTAACTTCCTGTCCGTTTCCCTCTCACCCAATGACTCTATTCCCCACCTTGTCGCACCTCAAAGACAATGCATGGTGGTCATTACGAATGAGTTCGTGTCGCATCACCGTTCAAAGCGCATCTACTTAGAAATATATTTAAATAGTCAGTAATAGACCAAATAATTGTGTGTGCATAGCAATCGTCATTTTGGTGACAATTTGTGAGCGTTCAGTGGAAGACAAGGGGCGCCCCGAAAATCCAGGAATCAAGAAGATCGACGGTGCGAGGTACCTTTTTTTTTTTTTTTTGGGTGGGAAATCATCAAATGACGTCTCCCGCTCTGGGTGGAGCGGGAGGGCGTGTCAGACTCTAACTGACTAAAACCCACCCGTGTTCCTTCTGTTGCCTGTGCAATGCCAGGGGGCCACGGTATCCCTTTCGGACTTTCCCGCAACCCCGGCAGGCAATGGTCTCATCGGACCCCTTTACTCGCTGACACTCTTTGAGGCGCGCGTGGAACACAACGCGCCGTCGACCCGGGCTTGGTCCTTACCGGTCGGCGAGCTACCCATTGCTTACCGTCCGCAAGCCCGCGCCTACGGTGGCCGGGAATCAGCAATTGATTCCCGACGCCCAGGGCGTCTCCTCCTGCGGCGGCTAGGGGCGTGAGGGCGCAAAATTTGCCTCTCCCTCACGCGATCCGCCTCCTCCTTCGCGAGCATTACTGCTTCGCAGAAGGAGGTGACGGCCTCCCATGCCCTCTCGCTCCGTACCATGGCCTGGACCAGGGCCAGACGCGAGAGATCTCCGCCACCGATCGCCTCCACGAGGACACGGCGGTGCTCTGCCCAAGCCGGGCATACCTCCACCGTATGCTCCACCGTGTCCTCCGGGCGATCCACAGCAGTGATGACACCCGGGCGTTTCCTCCCGCCTTATCCGAAGCAGTTACCTCCCGAAACACGGTGCGAAGTACCTAACGTTTTTCCCTATAATTTCCTACTTGCCTATTTATTTGTGTGTGCCTAGATTTATTTTGCTTTTTTTCCAATATATTCTACCCTCGCGCATTCAAATATTGTGTATTTTACTATATTATAAAAAAAAAAACAACCAAATTGAGCACCTGCTTGTTGATTAGGTAAACTTTAGTAGGAAATCAACACGAGCTTCTTGCGAGTGACTTTAAAATATTTATCAATGGATTTTATCTCCGTATTTTGTCCCCGTCAAGGGCTTTGCAAAACTAATAAAATTACTAATATAAACAAGACACGTCAATATTGATACGTCTGCAGTTCGGACTTGATCAATGAAGTCCATGGGCAATCTGTTTCGCTCTTTAGTCCATAAACTATTCAGCAGGCTAAATATTCTTTCGCAAAAGGAGAAAAATGTAATAGGTGTTCGGAATCCGGGACTGTAAATTCATAATACTGAACACGGGACAAGACGCAAAATTCCGGGACATTCTCGGATTTCCCGGCCCTCTGGCAACTCTATATGCGACTTCTGTACCACTGACTACTCGCTCGTTTTTGCAAATAATTTCTTTTATTTTTATATTTTTTAATGAATTGAATTTCCAAAACACCCTGTATTTTTTAAATTAATTTAAAACGATTCAATGTGTACAAGTTTTCAAATCAACCCATAATTGTTTTTTTAATGGTGTTTATTATCACTACAGGATTAGTTTATTAGGTACTTTTAATCTGTAGGTAATTAAAATAGTAAAACCTGCCAAGTGCGAGTCTGATTCACGCACAAAGAGTTCCGTACCACCAACACTTTTTCGACGTATTGCATCATAGTATAGTATAACGGGAGAGGACGCCCTAGAAGGACATGTACCATAATGGTGAAAAAAACAAAACAAAAATCATTTATTTGCCTAAATAAGGTACAGAAAGTTGGTAAAATGTACAAAAGTTGTTCTCTTGTTCTGCCTTTAATTTCGACGTGCAAATATAAAATAAAGTTACACTTTATTTAAATTATTAATTGATCAAAATCATGCAGCCATTAACAGATAATCCCATTAAAATTATTGAATTAATTAAATATCAATATAATGAAAAAAATAAATATAAATGTCAATAATAATCATGTCAATAATGGGAGAGATTTGCCACACAATAATTAATAATTTAGAAAGACCGTGCAAAAAATTCAAAATTCAAAATTCAAAAGTCATTTATTCAAATTAGGCTGAGAATCAGCACTTTTCGAACGTCAAAATTACATAAGACAGTCCCACAAAACGCCCACCCTTCACCACTTCCTAGTGCTTTCGCTGGGAAGAAGAAGTGGCGCAACAAACTCCCCAGCAGCACAGCTGTCTGTTCAATTAGGAAAAATAAAATGATTCTATACAATAGTACTTATGCAAAATAATTTACATAACACAACACAAAACATTAAATTATAAATTATCAGCCATATGACAGCTAGCACACGCCAATATACCAACCAAAAACATCGAGATCTATACTCAAGCAGAAATAAAAATAACTAAACGTAAAGAATATCTAAAAAGAAAATAAAGCCTCCAGGCATAAAGGGCGTGCCCGCTTACATATAGCTGTAACTAGAGTTATAATTGATAAACTAGGACCATCGAGGTAAAATAAATAAACAGTTAATTATTAATAACAATAACAAAACCATGATCAGCAAGACGACCAGTCACCACAAGCAGCACCCGTTCACGAGCTTAACGCAAAGATCAGCCATTACCCCCCTCGCCATATTTGAGGGAAGGAGGCAACCCGACCCCCGACGCTACCGCAAGCAGTGACATCTATGGGAGCATGACGAACTTGCTGCCAGTTTTTCAGGAAAAAAAAATAAAAAAATATGATCAGTTTGTCGAGGTCGCTAGCTAACCACATATTGCGATACAACTCATGAAAATCATTCTAATGAGTAGTTAATGTCAACAAAAAATTAATAAAATTAAAATAAATTGACATATAAAGTCAAATAAAATGAACAATTTACCTAAGCTTATATAACCTGTGAGTAGGTAGGCTAACATTGGGCTACAATTAAGAAAACTTACAATTTATTCAAAATGTTACAACAAAAATTTTCTGTGAGCTCCCTTTGCGTACCGCTTCAGTAGTTGTTTTGATTTTACCACCCTATTCTTTTTTAAATTATAAGTTAAAAAATTACCAGTGCATTTCTTATAGGCTGCAAGTCCTAGGTCAGCTTTTATAACACGCGACATGGTTCTGGGTGCTATCTTCATCTCCCGAGATAAAATCTTTTGCTTTCGGACAGGATTTCTTCGAATTCTTTCCCTTACTGCTTTGACCACCTTTTTCGTACGAACACTACGTGGACGGCCAGATCTTTTTCTGTCACAAACAGAGGAGGTCTCATTGTACCTATCACAGAAATATTAAAAACAGGAGAAGTGGCAAGGGGGCGTGTTGCCGACCACGTGGAGTTGAGCGCCTCGCTCAGGTATTGAAAAAATGGCCGTCACCGCGAGTTAGTGTGTTGTCAACCGCGATCGTAAAAAAAACGATTATGCCGTCTTGTTAAGTGGGTTCATGCAAAAATAGAAGCCAAAACAAAATTTTTCGAAGTCATAGCATCAGTTACCACAAGTAAATACAAGTATTTTACAATATTTGTCTTAAAAATCACGAAAAACAACAAGCCGTAAAATATATCTGAGTTGTACTACTTTATTTTTGTTTTCCTATATTATCCCGACAGTATTATTTTTGCAATAAATACATTGCTCTTTTACAACCACCTCAGTCTATCACTGAGTGACTGAACAAGCAAAGTAAATCTGACATAACGAAACGTCAATAAGCCGTAATGTCGCATGGTGCGTCCGCTGCTCTGGTCCGCCGTATTTGAGCGCGAGCTAGTGATGTGCTCGTGGAGGTCTGACAAAGTCTATCGACAAGAAAGTCGACTGCGAATTGTTATATTACAATTTCATTTAATTGATGTTAACTCTTGTAATCCGATTGGAAGGCCGATGTGGTTCTATGCATTTTTACCCATTTTTATTATTTTACAGCGTAATGCGTAACCAAATATCGTGAAGTAAGTTCAATAATGTTTAGTTTAGTCTATGGAATGTCCTTGGGTTTGAATTATGAGATGTAATGCCTTAGCCTCAAGTTACTTCGTCATTTGTTATGGTTATGGTATTTTACTGAAGTCTTCATAAATGCACCATTAGCTTCGTATGCATTATAATAATCAGCATCATATAGTCATAATTATGTATTATGCCGCAGAATTTCTAAAGAGGGTTTGAAGCCATATTGTGACGTCATGCATGCTCTAAAATATTTATTTATTTATTTATATATACTTTATTGTACACCACAAAAACAAATAACAAAAAAAAAAAAACACTACAAAATATACAATGGGCGGCCTTATCGCTTTCCGCGATCTCTTCCAGGCAACCTTGGAATGGACAGTGATTTGCCTGGACATAAAATGGGGCTGTCGTTGAAATAAACAATATTATAATATGAAAATTACTTTTAATAAGGTTATTATTAAAGATTTGGCAATAGGTCAACATTCATGCTATTTATTTCTTATGCATGCGTGTGTGTTATTGTCACATAAACACCTAGTTACTAGAGAAAGAAGAATTTAATTTCTTAAAAATACGGGTTTTTTAAGAGCCTGCAAACTTACAAGTTTATGATTAGCTTCGTATACCTATATAATTCAGTAAGTCACTAACAAATTGTAATTGTACCGTTTCAGTTTCCCAAAAGAAGCAAGTAAAAAATCAATGGATTGATGCCATAGGAAGGTCAGCTAACTGGTTCTCTACAAAAACGAGAATCTCTTTTTTGAACATTTTATGGCATCATAATCATATATAACTACGTGTCGTTTGATTTGTAATTGTTTTTAAAATATTTTTATTAATTAATTAAATAATGTTTTGTTGGTTTCATATCGTTTTTGTTTACTTTATTTCCAAAACCTTTATAGTAAATTTATCTATAACTCTTCGATTTAGTCAAGCTCTATGTCGTATCCGCCCCCGAGTCCCGACAACACACAATGATAATTGTTTTAGTGTGAGTAATTATACGGAAAAAGTACGCTTGTGGCGATGAACACATCGTTCACTCAAATGACCATGTAATGTAACATCCCTACGATAGTGACACATCACTACGTTTCTTGACAGAAGCTAGGACGATAATTTTCCTGGGGATTTTGTGAGATAATAATCCAGGCTCTCACCGTCTATATAGTGCGACTATCACTTGTTTTACAATTGTATCACTCTACCTAGTGTAATTACAATTTGTGGGCGTTCCTAGCTAATTAAACTTTATAACCTATGGATCACAGTGATTGGTTTTATTTCGAATAATCGGGAGCAACCAACTCCCACATTGGTGACCGCGACTGCAAAATCACGCTACCTGTAATCAGTAGCTAGACTGCTAAATAAAAAAAAGTGCCAACGCCGGCGCCGAAGTGCCTACTCATTGCGTTTGTCGTCGTGTTTCAAACGAGTGCAGATACCATATTTGACGTGTAGCTAGACTGCTAAATAAAAAAAAGTGCCAACGCCGGCGCCGAAGTGCCTACTCATTGCGTTTGTCGTCGTGTTTCAAACGAGTGCAGATACCATATTTTACGACGTTGCCGACACCCAACTACAGTCCCGACGCTGCGCCGGTCGGTCTACGGTACATCTACGCTACGAAAATTTCATCGCGTTTCTGCAGACGTAACTTACGACCGCGATCGTCGGAACAACTCGCCGGAGTGCATGATTGCATGTTGTGTGTGCTTTGGGTTCAAATGCAGTGAAATCTGAACTAATGATTTGCAGCACTGGACATTCCTAACCGTCTCACGCAAGTTTTTTTATTTTTTTTTTATTAATTTTTCCGAAGACTGACAGCTAATAACAACATAAGGTTGCGCAAATGCTATGTTGTGGAGCTGCATTGCACTTACTCAACGATCCGAGTGAATGATTATAGTTCTTGTCGTTATTTACTATAGGAACTAGGTAGTAATAATGTTAATGCTAATCTTTTCTTTGTGTTAGTTATAAAGTGCAATTGTATACCTATTAACATATCTACATAATTGAAATAAGTGCATGTAACTAACCCGCATCATAAAAAAAAAACTTAAAATTTAATATTGCTCAGCTAATTGAAATAATTTATGATATTGTACAATTTTGTGTATATGTTTGAATGCCTTCCTACCGCTAACATTAATTTACTTTTGGGATTGGTATTGTAGTTACCAAAAGAAAAAAAAAATATTGTTTGTTTGTTCTGCGGTGCTCGGGCGTGTGGTATTATTGTTGCTTGCTGTGTATAGGTTTTGCATCATGGCGAATGAACAGCTTCAAGCACAACTCGAGCAAGTGATGGCAGAAAATGCAGCATTACAAAAGCGACTAGGCCAGAATGAAGTGGAGGCCAAGGTATGTAGGGTAGCAGTAAAACTACCTACATTTTGGGCTGACAAGCCCGCAATTTGGTTTGCACAGGTGGAAGCCCAATTCCAAATTGCTAAAATTGTTGGTGATTCCACCAAATACAATTATGTAGTAGGCCATCTAGATCAGAGGCTGGCAGGTGAGGTCGAGGATCTAATAACAAATCCACCAGTCGAAGATAAATATGTGAAATTGAAAGAAGCCCTTATACAGCGTCTTTCAACTTCCCAAGAAAAACAGGTTCGACAGCTTCTAAGCGACGAAGAGCTTGGTGACCGGAAACCGTCCCAGTTTCTTCGTCACCTTCGCTCACTTGCTGGGACGGTCCTTTCCGACGATAGTATCATACGCCAACTTTGGTTGCGGCGTCTGCCACAACAAGCTCAAGCAATACTAGCAGCACAGGCTGACCTTAATTTGGATAAAGTGTCGGAGTTAGCTGACAAAATTGTGGAGTTAGCCCCATCACCTGCTGTTTGTTGCACGTCAGCGACGTCAACTTTAACTTTAGCTACATTAGCTCAACAATTAGAAGCTGTGAGTAACCAAGTAGCTGCACTCTCGAGGCAGCAACATCGTCCTATACGTGACCGGTCCGCATCTTCCGGCAGGTCAGCATCTTCCAATAGGTCAGCGAACAATTCCAAACGATGCTGGTACCACAGGAGATGGGGTGTTAAGGCAACTAGATGTACTAGGCCATGTGACTGGGAGTCGGAAAACCCAACCAGCGGTCAGTAGCGGCGGCAACTGATTGCGAAAACATCGGCCGCCGCCTTTTTGTCACGGACCACGTGACCAGCCGCCGTTTCCTAATTGACACTGGGTCGGACCTGTGTTGCTTTCCACATCGCTGGTTACCGGCACGCAGGCAGCCTACTGATTATGAACTAAGCGCCGCTAATGGAAGTAGTATACAAACCTTTGGAACAGTAAACCTGAAATTAAATTTTGGTTTGCGCCGCGATTTCATTTGGCAGTTTGTGATAGCCGACGTCAGCACAGCCATTATTGGTTCTGATTTTTTGGCATTTTATCACCTTTTACCCGACTGCCGAAATAAGAAATTGGTCGACGGTACTACTGGACTAACATCTGCTGCTTCTACCGCTACTACTGACCAGCCCAGCGTACGAGCAGTAGCGTCTGGTAAGTCAATATTTACTCAACTCCTGGCGGAGTTTCCAGATATAACTCGACCTCCCGGCTTTCCCAGGGTCATCAAGCATGACACAGTGCACTACATCAAGACCATAGACGGACCCCCTGTCTCCTGTCGACCTCGACGTTTGGCGCCGCAGAAACTTGTTGCGGCCCAAAAAGAATTCGAGGAAATGGTACGATGCGGTACAGCCCGGCCGTCAAAAAGTGCTTGGTCGTCACCTTTACATATGACCGTTAAAAAAGACAACACCTGGCGTCCCTGTGGCGACTACCGCACCTTGAACGCCAGGACCGTACCAGATCGATACCCGGTTCGGCACATTAACGATTTCGCCCATAACCTCGCTGGTGCCAAGGTATTTAGCACACTGGATCTCGTTAAAGCTTACCACCAAATTCCGATTTCTGAAGAGGATATTGCGAAAACTGCCATCGTGACCCCGTTTGGCCTCTTCGAATTCCCGTTTATGACCTTTGGCTTAAGAAACGCTGGCCAAACATTCCAGCGTTTCATCGATGAGGTCACACGGGGTCTCGAATTCTGTTTTCCTTACATAGACGATATCCTCATATTTTCCAAAGATGAGTCTACCCACCTTCAACACCTGCGCGTCCTCTTCAAACGCCTGCAAGACTACGGAGTGGTAATAAACCCTTCAAAGTGTGTCCTAGGCGTCAACGAAGCCGCATTTTTAGGCTACCACGTTTGTAGTGATGGAACGCGCCCCCCACAGGATCGAATTCAAACGTTACTGGATTTCCCACCACCTGAGACAGTACAAGGTATGCGCCGGTTTCTGGGTATGCTTAACTACTATCGTCGTTTCGTGCCTCGTGCAGCGCAGTTTCAGGCTCCATTGATTGACGCATTGGTTTCAACTAACAGTAAAGGTGCAAAGCCATTTCCATGGTCACCCGAACTCTTGCAAAAATTTGAAGCTTGCAAAAAGAGCCTCTCCAACGCAACACTTCTGCAACATCCAGTCAGCAACGCCAGGTTGGGTTTATTCACTGACGCATCTAGCGTTCACATCGGGTCCTGCCTTCAGCAAAATCTAAACGGCCAGTGGTATCCACTTTCCTTTTTCAGCAAAAAGTTGACTCCGCAGCAGGCACAGTGGCCAGCTTATTACCGTGAATTATTAGCGATCTATGAGAGTGTTCAACATTTTCGGTACATTTTAGAAGTCCAGCACGCAACAATTTTCACAGACCATAAGCCCCTCTTGTACGCCTTTTTACAGCGACGCGAGAAACTTCCACCTCCACAACTTAACCAGCTATCATTCATTAGTCAATTCACAACTGACATCCAGTACATTAAGGGTGAAGACAATGTCGTGGCCGACGCTATGTCACGCATCGACATAGACGCCATAACTCTGGATCAAGATTATGAAGCTTTGTCTAGGTCGCAGGAATCAGACCAAGAACTTGCTAAATTATTGCAAGGTGGTTCCAGCTTAACATTCACCAAAATCAGTACATCAGGAACCAACACCCCGGTTTACTGTGACATCTCTACTGGTAAGCCACGTCTCTATCTGACCCCTTCCTTCCGCCGCGCTGCTTTCAATAAGTTACACAATTTGAGCCATCCCGGTGCTCAAGCTACGACTCGTTTGGTGGCAGAGCGTTTTGTCTGGCCTTCGGTTAGAAAAGATTGCCGAGCCTGGTCTCGATCTTGTGAAGCATGTCAACGTAGCAAGATTTCAAGACACAATTCTACCCCCGTCGGTAATTTTGACATACCATCCGGTCGTTTCATGCACGTCCACGTTGACATCGTTGGTCCATTGCCCGTCAGTAACGAATACCGTTATTGCTTGACCGCAATAGACAGAGTGTCCAGATGGCCCGAGGTTTGGCCCATGCGATCTATTACCGCGGATGAGGTAGCCGAGACTTTTACCAAAGAATGGGTATCTCGCTTTGGCGTTCCGTCAGTTATCACTACAGATCAGGGTTCCCAATTTGAGTCGGGTTTGTTTCAACGATTACTGCAGCAATTCGGTACCAAGCGCATTAGAACCACCTCATATCACCCCTGCGCAAACGGGATGATCGAGCGTGTCCATCGGCAACTTAAAGCGGCGTTAATGTGTCATAATGATTCGTGGGCGAGGTCCCTTCCGATGGTTCTGCTTGGAATGCGTTCGGCGTATAAGGAAGATCTCGAAGCCACGGTAGCAGAATTACTTTACGGAGAGCCTCTCAGGCTCCCTGGAGAATTTTTGGTCCCACCTTTAACATCAGGAACATTAGAAAATCCAGTTGATTTCGTTGTACAGCTGCGACACAAAATGTCATTGGTACGGCCACTACCAGCTAGTCGACATAGTGAACCAGCTCCATTTATATTCAAGAATTTGTCGACTGCGACTCATGTATACCTTAGAGACGATACCATTCGAAAAGCGTTGCAGCCACCCTATACAGGTCCATATAAAGTCCTGGAACGTTCGTGTGATGGGAAAACATTCACCCTAATGGTAAAGGGCAACAAGGCCGTCGTAAGCGTCGACAGACTTAAACCGGCCTTCATTGACCATTCCGATCTGCAGACGACCCACACTATGCAATTGCCCACCCCGGCTGATCATCCTTCACGGCAAGCCGTGAGGGATAAGTCGCCCGAGCCCTTAATCCCGCAACAGTCAGTACAGGTTCATTTACCAGTAAAGCAGTCCTATACCACACGCTCGGGTAGGCGCGTTAGATTTAAGAATTTTGATTAATTTTTATTTTTATTGTTTATTGATGTTTTATAACTGTACCATGTTAGTTATTTAAGCCTGGTTTTGTTCTCTCCGTAGGGGGGTGGTGTGGCGATGAACACATCGTTCACTCAAATGACCATGTAATGTAACATCCCTACGATAGTGACACATCACTACGTTTCTTGACAGAAGCTAGGACGATAATTTTCCTGGGGATTTTGTGAGATAATAATCCAGGCTCTCACCGTCTATATAGTGCGACTATCACTTGTTTTACAATTGTATCACTCTACCTAGTGTAATTACAATTTGTGGGCGTTCCTAGCTAATTAAACTTTATAACCTATGGATCACAGTGATTGGTTTTATTTCGAATAATCGGGAGCAACCAACTCCCACACGCTGTGTTTTAAATAATAAGGTTTATATTTAAATGACTGAGTTATCGATGCGCGTGTGTGCACTTGTTCGTAGTATTGTTTTGACAGAACTGTGTGTGCAATATTAGCGATATGGAGGGAGAATTGTGGCTTCATCGGTTTTCTATACATTTTGAACTCCACGCCATATCTCCTTCATTATTATATCTATGGTACCTATTAATAGCCCGGTACACAAACATTTGACTAATACCAAGCGTATGGAGAGTTTTAAAAATTGCATTTGGCTCCATACCAACTTTGTGTAATACAATGTGTGTATACGGAATCGTGACAATCTTTATCGTAAAACTAAACGAAATCCTGATAATCACATTCTTAAAGTAACGTAACACGTTATAGAAGTTTTTACAATATTTTTGCTGAAAAAACTGAAACGACAGTATGAACGATCTGAATTCCTGAAACACCGTAAAAATCCAAAAGCTACCTGGAATCTAATTAAAACTATATCTACCTTAAAAAGTAACAAAACATCTCCCAATGAACTTCTGTCTCTTCATTCTGATTCTAGTCTTTCACTCAATCACGTCGAGATCGAAAGAATTGTCTTAGGGTTGAAACTTACTACCACAGTAGGCTGGGACGGTATATCCTCTACCCTAATAAGAGCTGCTAGAAATGTTCTTATCCCTATTATCTCCCATGTATTCAGTCTCGTCTTCGAAACCGGTCTTTCCCACTGTATTACTGTATTCTGGGGACAGGGCCAGTGTCAATAACTATAGACCTATCTTGGTGCTCACTATTCTTTCTAAGATTCTTGAAAAAATTCTAAATTCTCAGTTTTTTAAACACTAACAAAATTACTGCCGATAATCAATATGGATTCAGGTCTGGTAAAAGCACAGAAGATGCTGTACTTGATTTAACTGGAGCTATTGCAAATAATATGAATCTTAAGCTTAAAACAATAGCTGTTTTTCTAGACCTCTCGAAGGCATTTGACACTGTCTCTGTTCCTCTTTTGCTCACAAAATTATTTCAAATTGGGGTAAGGGGGCTACCCCTGGATATTTTTTGAAAGCTACCTTAGTAACCGCTCTCAGGTTGTAAGAATCGGTAACCACTTAAACGAAGAACAGTTTCTCACCTATGGAGTTCCTCAGGGCAGTGTCCTGGGGCCCACCCTCTTCCTTATTTACATAAACAGACTGTAGACTGTCCCTAGCAAACTGCAAAATCATAACATACGCCGACGACACTGTGTTACTAGTTCATGGGAGTGACTTGAGATGAAATTCTCAAATTTCTTAAATTAAATTTTCTTTCTCCAGAATTAGCTTATCTACTGACAGGTTGTATGAATTTATATAATTGTTCATAATTTTACTGCCTCGTTCGTCTAGTGGTCGCAAGTGCTACTGCTGAGCATGAGGTCCAGCAGCCTACCTCCCGCACCCCTCGCAGTCCAAACCCTTACATCGGCGATCCTCGTGAAGTTGTATTCTGTATTTTTTATCAAATTTGTTTGGGTACCCGCAGCCTAATTGCGCAATTCATAAACCAAGTGCAATTTTAATCGCATGCCATAATTGGAATTACGATAAACATTTTTTACCAATCGACGAAAATAATATGGGGTTGTTCTTATGAATTGGCTATAATTGGTTTAAACCACGTTTAAACGATATGTTTTGTTCCACCATAGGCATGCTTATTTTCCAAATTATTGTGCAATAATTTAATTTTGTTTTAATTAACACTGATGCTTTAATAGTGCTTATAAATGAAAATGTACAATGATTGCCGAAAAATAAAAAACCATTTTTCTGCGAGCGTGAGACAAAGTAACTTTTTTTTTTTCTGAGAACTGTGCTGGGTCTACTCATAAAATTCTAAAGATTTGAACTTCACTTAATTTCGTCACTTTCACTTCGATACGAAAAAAGCGAGAGATAGAAAAACGTCGAATCGAAGTTCGACTTCAAAATTCCATACCTACTAGGCCCAAAAAAGAAACAAACAATAAAACGTTCGGATACACATACAACCTTAAAATTGCAAATCATCAGTAAAGGTTTTATATAAATTCTGTTTTATTATATTTTTGGAACGAAGTTCTTTAAGCGGCTTGCGGTAATAGTGCACTGGCAGAAATCGTCACGCGAAAAGGCGCTTGCGACTGTCTTCTTCTAATTCAAAGAGATAGAAAGACGGAGAGAGATACAAAGAGTGAATTTGGTCAAAATGAAAATCCAAGATGGCAGTTGCGAATATTTCACATTTTACGTCATGGGTGTCGTTTTCATAATTTTCAAGGGTGCTAAAGCTGATCGTAAAGTCAAAATGTTAATCCAAGATGGCGGCTGCGAAAATTTTAAATTTTTTCTTCGTGGGTATCGTTATTATGGTTTTCAAGGTTGCTGAAGCCGATAGTTTAATCAAAATAAAAATCCAAGATGGCAGCTGCGAAAATTTTCATATTTTTCGTCATGGGTGTCGTTTTAATAGTTATCGAGGGTGACAAAGCCGATAATGACATTAAAATGTAAATCCAAGATAGCGACTGAAATTTTTTAAGTTTTAATCATGGGTATCGTTTTCATTTCCACATAAATATGCTCACAGTACAATACCTAACAACACCCTCACGGATCAGACGGTTTTTTTTTACATGTTGAAGGTTCTCGCTGCTGAGGTGAAAAGTTGTGTGTGAAGTTGTGTGTGAGTTGTGTGTATCTGAATCCCTCGCCGCGCTCAGGATTCTAACCTAGAATCCTTCGCTTACTCGGGATTCAAAATCAACACTCGCAGCAAAAAACAACTTTGCTCTCTTGTTGAACAAATAACTATTTTAAACACTTTCTATCAAAAACTACCATAGCTGAAATTCGTAACAAAACGTTTTTCTTTTCACGTTTTTGTTATCTGTGGTCAATGATAAAATCGTAGAAAAGCAGTGTTGTCAACTTAGTGGGATTTCCACTAAACCACCCTACTGGCGAAGAAATTTTGCTTTAAGTGGCTGGTGGTTTTGTCAAGTGGTTAGTTTAATTCAATTTGTAGAAAAAAATTCAATCAATTACTAAAACTGACTCGAGAAAATTTTAAAATAACAAGATAATGGCATGTTTTGTTCTTTGTCTAAAATCTGTGTCAGATTTTCCGATTTATTTCTTTCAAATGCCGAAACCACTGCAGATTCGAACGTTGATTTGGAAAAACTGTTCACCATAATGAATATGTTGAAACCAAACAAAGGCTCCGCCCGAGTTGAGATCGCGAAACAACGTCATTTCTAAAAAATAACCCACGCGAAAATACTACCGGGTTAAAAAAATCTACCATTTAGCCATTATTATGTATCTAAGAAACATCCAAACATCTTCAGTAACTTTTTCATTAATTATTGTAGTGCGATATTAAGTAGTATGATGTTTAAAAAAATACTTTGATTACCTACCTATGTTATGTTTTATTTTCATTCTCAAATCTTCAAATGGACCTCCAAAATAGCGACCGAATATCGGTAACAGAAAAATAAAATTTAAAATATTGTGTTAATCTATACTCTATTTGAAATAAGATTACACATTTAAATAAACCGTTTCGTGTTCGGTTGAACATTAAAAGCAAAAAAGTGGTTACAATACCATGTGTTTTCTGAAGCTGCCATTTGTCATGCCACCAACGCAATTGAAGTCAAAATCGGTTGAACGGATTATAAAAAATGTCTCATCAAATTCAAATTCAAAAGTCATTTATTCAAAATAGGCTGAGAAATCAGCACTTTTCAAAATTACATAAGACAGTCCCCCAAAAACGCCCACCCTTCACCACTTCCTAGTGCTTTAGCTGGGAAGAAGAAGTGGCGCAATAAACTTCCCAGCTGCACAGCTGTCTGAATTGTTAGAAAAACTTGATTCTATACAAAAGTACATACAAAATAATTTACATTACGCAACATAGAACATTAAATTAAATTAAATTATTTTCTTTATGTCACCTAGCACACGCCAATATACCAACAAAAAAAAGTGAAAAGTAAATACCCGAATGAATGCCAGGCATAAAGGGCGTACTCGTTTACATATAGCTATTAAAGCTGTAACTCGGAAATCACAAATGATAAACTAGGACCATCGAAGTAAAAATAAATAAACAGTTAATTACTAATAACAGCAACAAAAACCTAGGTCAGCAACACGACCAGTCACCACAAGCAGGACCCATCTTATTTCGACGCATGTCCTATAGCGGACTCGGGGAAATGACAACACAGTCTGAGTGTTTGTCTGTGTGTTTCCCCGAGGGAAATGACAACACTGAGTAAAACTTGAAATAATGCGAAATACAACCTGTCTAAAGTATACCTTTGCTGCTCTAACTTTATCAGATTAGAAGGAAAAGAACAGGAAAGGTTTATTACGTCACTTTCATTGAATCGAAATTATTAAGTATAGTTACTATGTCCGTCAACCTCACATTCTAACTGTAATTGTTAATTGATATTTTTTTACATTAGTAGATGCTGAAATAAACTATAGGAACCACTAACCAAAACAACTAACTACAAAACATATTCATAATATTTTCACGGACGCGACACTGAAAATACAAGAATGGAACACTACCCAACATCAATCTTGTTCATTCCTTAACAAAGAAGTTGGTTGGCAAGGTGGCAATCGTGGATTGGATAACCAATATTCTGTATTAATAATTGAAGGTAAGCTTTTTGTCACATAGTTAAGAATCAAGCGAGGCAACTCACTTAATAATAAAATTATGAATATATTTCCTTGGCCGAACTTTCTACATCATAATTATATTTTATGTATACCTCACTAATGTTTACTTAATTTAGTATTACAAAATATCTGGACACTGAAAAACCAGCCCTAATTAAAGAAGCAACTATACAAACAGCAGCAATAACTAGGCTGATGGCTTTTGTCCAGCTATGGGCTTAATGAATGCCAAATAATGTTTAAGTACTTTATTTGAGCAGAAAATAAGATTATGTTTTAAAACTGTAGAGTTCCTGGAGCGTTCACCTACGAAGTCATGAAAGCAGCATGCATGATGTCACCCCTGCTGCGTTGCTCGCTGTACTGGTACTTAAAGTAGAAACTGAAGATTGTTCTTGAAATATAATCGTTTTTTTTTAGAAAACTGTTGAGTCTTGTACGACAGTGATATAAATGTATGTTCCTATTTTGTTAATTGTTATCAGTGTTAACTTTAATAAAGTGTTTTGATTATGAACTATAGAGGTACAGATAAAAATAACTAATTATGAAAATTTAAAGTTTTTTATTTTTATATAAACACTACAATTGATTATTACAATGATACTATCTATAGGTATTTACCTAAATTAACTGTCATTAATTATGTATCGTTGGTCTAGGGTCGCAAGCGCTACTGCTGAGTATGAGGTCCTGGGTTTGATGCTTGGGTTGGGCATAGTGTTATTGGGTTTTTCCATTTGGAATTTATCAGTAGTAGCCAGTTGATGGCAATTGGCTTGTCCCTTATTACATGGGACTTAAACATAACTGGTGAAATATGGGTGTAAATGTTACAGGTACACCTCTGCCCAACCTTTCGGAGGAACAAGGCGTGATGTTATGTATGTATGTTCATTAGGTTTCAGTAAATAGAGCGAAATAAATTATGGTAAACAAAAACAACTGTTACAGCTGCAACAATAACAGACAATAGCATTTATTCACATTTATGAAATATTTACACATGGGGCAAAAAGAAATTGGAAAATATATTGTAAGGATTTGTGAAATTTTATGTATTCATGTGGAATTCATCATGGATTATGTATGTACTGCTTGCTAATTCTTGCTGTAATGAGAGAGTTTAAACTTTTCCTGAATAATGAAGTTGAGCCTGAAACCTGAAATAAAAAAAAGAATTTAAGTAAATCCTCATTATATTCCATGATTAATTACATTAATTCACCAAATAAATTCTAATAGGCCTCTCCCTTAAATACATCAATGCACAATCTATCTACTCTAAACTAAAGAAAAGCAATATTCTGCTATAAACAACAGTTAGGTTCAATGACTTTATTTAAATGTATGAAAGTTTATGTTTGATGGTGCATTTCGTATTCACCAACATAACATTGTTGCTGTGCTAAACACACATTCAATGTTCAACACTAAGAAATAAAATAAAATTGTTATTAATTAAGTACCTTAAACAGACAATGATGTGGAAATAGATCATGTATGGTGGTGTGGTGAGTATGTTCATTGATGTCCTTACATAATTCACTGTCATAAAATGCTTCAAACTATGCTTGTTTTAGTAGTATGCGTGTTGTAATGAAGAACAAGCTCCATATGGTTGCTAAGCTTTTAGCTCATGAAAGTTTGACACAGTACGAGATACGAATCTGTCTTTCGAGAAAATAGATATCGAACATTGCTGTATTAAAAAAAAAAATTTGGCAACGAAGTTCTTTAACGCGGCTTGCGGTAGGAGTTGACGAAAGTGTGAATTTGGTCGAAATGAAAATCTAAGATGGCGGCTGCGAAAATTTTCAAATTTTCATGGGTGTCACTTTCATAGTTTTTGAGGGTGTTATAGCCGATAGTGACGTTAAAATGTAAATCCAAGATGGTGGCAGTGAAAAAACTCAAAAGTGCGACTTGACACTAGCACAGAAATATTGCTCGTAACAAAGCCCATCAATGATAAAAATAGGAATTTAATTTCAAAATAGTGTCACTGTATTTGACCTTAATTCATTTTATTTTGTTTTGAAATATATTTTTTTCTATATTACAATAGCTTATCTCATTTAGGCATAAAATCGAATGACATGCTTGGAAGACGTTTTTAGGGTTCCGTAGTCAACAAGGAACCCTTATAGTTTCGCCATGTCCGTCCGTCTGTCTGTCTGTCTGCCCGCGGTTTAGCTCAAAAACTATTGGTACTAGAAAGTTGTAATTTGGCATGAGTATACAAGTTAATGACGCCAAAAAAATGGTAAAATAAAATTTTGAAAATAACAATTATTTAGGGTACCTCCCCTACATGTAAAGTGGGGATGATAATTTTTATTTTCGTCCTTCACATAGTATGGGATACCGTTGGAGAGGTCTTTTAAAAATATTAGGGGTTTGCGAAGACCATTTTTTGATTAAGTAAACCGTTCGTGACTTATCAAGCTTTAAAATACCAATTTTCGTTAGAGTCAAGTGTCCCCTCCCCCCTCTACTAACTAAACGGTTGTAGTTAGAAATTCAAATGTCACGGCATTAGTACATATATAACGAAGTTTATATAAAAACTATCACACTTAAGTGGGCTTTACAAGTTTACGAGTAATAATCGACCAACCTAAATTTGCGGTTGCAAAAACATGTTCTCCCATATATTACGTATGGGAGAACATGTTTTTCAATTACAAAGTTAAGTTTGTTCTTACGATAAATTCATTCCAACTACGGAACCCTTCATTGTGCGTGGTCCGACACGCACTTGGCCGGTTTTTTTTTTACGTGTAACGTCTTGACTATCTGGGAGTGATTTAGTGGGTTAGTTTTAGTTTTTCTAAGGTTAGTACCTGTTTTTAATATTTCTGTGGTTAGTACTAACAGTCATTCGGAAACACAAACACTTAACAGACAACAATTATAAAAAAAGTTCTGTCTTTAGATGGGTCACCAAAGTTAAGCAACTCATGCCGAGATCTGTCTGTGGATAAGTCTATTGTGTCGAAGTTGAAGTTGTATTGCTTATTATAAAAAACTTTTTGACCTTTTGCGACCGTTGATTAATAATAATAATAAATAATAATAATTTGTTTATTGAAATAATTGATTGACATAAATATTTACAAAATTGGGCCTTCAACTAGAGGTAGGTATAAAATTAATGGATTCTACCTGAACTAAGAATAAACCTGTATCTCAGGATTATTTGGCCTTAGAACGAAATGGCGTATTCTTCCCAAAAACCGCTATAGTGCAATGTGTTTTTTTTATCAGTGATAGGCTTTGTTACGAGCAATATTTCTGTGCTAGTGTCAAATCGCACTTTTGAGTGTTTGGAGAGAAAAAAAATTAAAACGAAAATCTGAAGAAAAAAAAAAAGGTGATTTTCCAAAAATAAAACCTGGAAAATATGCGCCCAAATATGCTCTATATTTGGGCGCATATTTTCCAGTTTTTATTTTTGGAAAATCACCTTTTTTTTTTCAGATTTTCGTTTTAATTTTTTTTCAGATCAGATCATATTCATAATTTATTATAAAATAAATTTCTTTGGACAGTTACGTTTTCAGTTTTTTTTTATGAAAATATCACCTAAACTTCATCATTTAAAATTTAAAAAAGTATTTGAAATGGACACGTGGGTGTTTTACTCGTGCATTATAAATGCATCCCTTGATCGATAAATACCATAAACAGCAGAGGGTTTTTTTTCATCAAATGTAACACTGCGTCGTAGATATGTCGTTAGCGGTCTATACATTACATCGTAATTTAAACCCAAACTATGAGGAAATAAGGTCCAGAAGAGTAGTAATAATATTGTTTGTGAAGTTTCGCGAATCAGCGACGGGTTTTCGATGTGCGAGTTTGTTTGGGATTTTGTGTCAAGATGCGCGCTTGAAGTAATGCTTCCATGTTTACTTTCGTTCACTGTTAGCCACGCCCTTTTTGCCAGGAGGCTTTTATTTAGATATTGTTTACGTTTAGTTATTTTTATTTCTGCCTGAGTATAGTTCTCGATGTTTTTGGTTGGTATATTGGCGTGTGCTAGCTGTCATATGGCTATTAATTTATGTCTTGTGTTGCGTAATGTAAATTATTTTGCATACTATTATAATTATAGAATCATTATTTTCTAACTGAACAGAGCTGTGCTGCTGAGGAGTTAGTTGCGCCACTTCTTCTTCCCAGCCAAAGCACTAGGAAGTAGTGAAGGGTGGGCGTTTTGGTGGACTGACTTATCTAATTTTGACGTTCGAAAAGTGTTGATTCTCAGACTAGTTTGAATAAATGACTTTTTAATTTTTACTTTTGTTTAACTAAAGTACGGCTATCTGTTGTAATATAGGTAACCTCTCTGTGGACATCATACATAGCATTGGATTAGCACCTAATTAAATACCTTCATGGCTATTTAACCTAATACAAGCAAAGATTAAAGGCAACAAGAAATAATAATTTGCAATATCAGTCTTTTAATTGCTTTTTCTATCGTGAATTTGACGATGCGAGATTAATAAAATTCTAATAAAAATTTACAATATTATACAAGGTGGCACATTTAGATCGGTCAGTATAGGAACGTCTGAAACTATAAGACATACAAAGATCTCTTCTTAGGAACCACGTCATCGATTTTAGTAACAAGAAAAACTGCGTTCATACATTTTTTTTAAACTTGTACTCAGCTCGGGAATCGAAGCCGGACATTTTGAAAAATAAAACTATCGCTATTTCTATTTTGATATCGATTGTGTAGGTCTTAAGCAGTAAATGTTACTATAAAAATGCATTGTTTTCATATCCTTTAATTTATAATAGCAAGTTTTCGAAATTACCACCATTTATAAGAATAGACATTGGGCGCAGGCCTTACATGCAGGTGATGATATTAGACGACTTGAATTTTGCAATTGGATAAAAGAAGTGATAGATCAAGACAGGCATTTTTTAAAGTAGGTACGTAATATTTTCTGATGAAACGCAATTTTCTAACAACAAAATGTAAAACCGTAAAAATCATCACTTCTAATAGTGTAAATCGAAAATCCCGTATGAGTGCACGAAGGATGCCGTCAAGTTAGATTCTCATTTAACTGCTGGGTCGGCCTACTTCATAATAAGGTTCTCATGTTCGAAATTTATGATGAACGTTTGGACAGACTCAAGTACTTACCTTGATATCTTAGAAGATCTTTTGCAGGTCCTAGAAGAAATGTCAGGAGAAGTAAAAGAACGAGTTTATTTTCAACAGGACGGAGCACCCGCTCACAATAGTCACATAGCTAGAGACGTTTTAAATGAGAACTTTACCCAAAAAAAATGTTTGTGAAGGACGGCCCTATCAAATGGCCCGCGAGGTCGCCCGATTTAACCCACTAGACTATTTCTTGTGGGGTTACGTTAAGGATGAAGTGTACAAAACAAGCTACGACACCATTGAAGACCTAAAAGCAGCCATAGAGCCCATTTTAACGCAAATTCACCACCTGAATAATACAACAATACGCAATAGTAAGATAGTTATCTAAACAAGTAAAATGTTTTATTGAAAAAATGGTGGTCATTTCGAAAACTTATTAAAATAAATTAAAGGAGAATTTGTTCGATACTCCGTGATCTTGACCTATATGATTATATAATTAATATATTATACAATTATTGTGAAAATATTTTAAAAGAGTAACGGTGGAGTTTCTTGCCCATTCTTCTCCATACGAAAACTACCTTTTGAAATGGGTGACTAGAATCAATTATTATATATTTTTTTGTAAATTTTGACGTTCATAAGTGCCTTTTTTGTGCCTAATTTAAATAAATTATTTGACTTTGACCGTACTTCCGGGATTGTCCTGATAGCCGTGGAATACCGCTCCACTCCTTATAAGCACCTCAGGACATGTTGCCCCCTTGTCAATGCCTTGTCACTTTGTGCTAGCGACCGTTTCGGGGGCCCATTATTGAGTGTGCAAGTCACCCCCTGCCATTTTACCGGTGTATTTTATATAAAATATTGGTCAGGCAGGGGCCATAGTCTTCCCATAATTCTAGATAACCAGTTCACTTATCCACCCAAACCCATAATCCAATATCTTTGTTTCCATATCTTGTAATAGTCCTGCACCAACCGGGGGATGTCCTTGGGTGCACTAGCATCGGCGCGTAGTGTTCCACGCGCGCCTCTCTATGATGTAAGGGGGAGTTAACACCTCACTCCCCCCGAACTCGAGGTGGCCCGCAGAGGCGGGCCGGCACTAGCCTGGGATCGCGGAAGGCGCATTAGATCCCGTGATCCCCGGCGAGTGTGGGACGGAACACCAGGGTGGTTTTAGTCAGTAAGAGTCTGACAGACCCCTCTGCCCTCCCCAGGGCGGAGGAGATCCATGAGATTTCGCCCCGTAAAAAATTAAAATAAATGATTGCACTAGCATAGTGCGTACAGGAATAATCGTAGTTTGGTGACTCGTTTCATTAAACACGTCTAACGGGCCTCTGCGAGTTGGCTTCGGCCCCTCGTACGCCTTCCAAAGGTAAGCCCTCGTACGCCTTCCCTAGGGTCCCGAGAAATGTCAAAAATTTGCAATATTATTCTTTAATTGCTTTTTCTACCGTGAAATTAACGATGCGAGAATAATACGATTGACGGCACGGTTGGCGCAGTGGTTAAGCGATTGCCTGCTGCGCTGCGTGTCGCGGGTTCAGTTCCCGCACGGCAACGAGTTAAAAAAAAAAACATGTTGTAAATATTACTTATATTATTAACTAACTGCACCCTGTGGTTACACCCGCATAAGTATCAATCCCGTTCGAATATCGGGATAAAAAGTATCCTATGTCCTAACCCATCTCAATTTCATCCAAATCTATTAAGCCGTTTAGGCGTGTAAGCGGAACAAATAAACAAACAAACTCACTTTCACATTTATAATTTTAGTTAGGTATATATTAATCAGTCACAGAAATAAACAGTTAGGTAAATGTACTTACTTATTTAAATTTTCGAGTTGAAATACACAATAATGCTTCTGGCTATGATTTTAAGGGTTCCGTAGTCAACAAGGAATCCTTGTAGTTTCGCCATGAACGTCTGTCTGTCTGTCCGCGACTTAGATCAGAGACTGTTAGTACTAGGAAGCTGTAACTTGGTATTGTAGTTGTCATATTAATCACGTCAAAAAAATGGTAAAAAAGAACTTTATTAGGGTACTTCCCCTACACGTGAAGAGGGATTTTTTTTTGCTTGTCTATTCCATAGTGGTCGATACCGTTGGAAAGGTCTTTCAAAAATATTCTAAGTGTGCGAAAACCATTTTTGTTTTGTATTCAGGGATCCGTTTGCTAAATAAAGTTTTAAAGTGCTAGGTGTCGTCGTCCTCCTGCCAGCTAAATGGTTGTTAAAAATGTTTGGGACGGACGGCCCTATCAAATGGCCCGTGAGGTCGCCCGATTTAATCCACTAGACTTGACTAGACTATTTCTTGTGCGGTAACGTTAAGGATGAAGTGTACAAAACAAGCTACGACATAATTGAAGACCTAAAAGCAGACATAGAGCCCAATTTAACGCAAATTCACCTCTATACGCAATAGTAATGATCGTTACCTAAACAAGTAAAACGTTGTATTGAAAAAAATGGTGGTCCTTCCGAAAACTTACTAAATAAATTTAAAAATATGAAAATAATGCATTTTATCCATTTTAGAAATCATTTCTCATACTAAAATTTACTGCTAAGACCTACACGATCGAAATCTAAATAGAAATAGTGTTAGTTTTATTTATCAAAACGTCCGGGTTCGATTCCCGAGCTGAGTACAAGTTTTTTTTTCTATGTATAAATGCTGTTTTCCTTGTTACTAAAATCGATGGCATGGTTCCTAAGAAGAGATCTTCATATGTCTTATAGTTTCAGACTTTCCCATACTGACCGATCTAAATGTGCCACCCTGTACATCCCCACCGTCGTATCTCTACGATGACGTCGTGGTAGGGCTTGCGCGCTCCGAACTCCAGGTCGATACCGGTAGAGTTTTTGCCGGAACAGGTCTGGGATGAGGAGGTTGGTCTGGCCAAGAGAGATACAGAAACCCGCAGGGCAGCACGTGGCGAGCTGTTGGGCAGTAGCGACCCCACGGACCCTGTCTCCCGGGAGAAATCTTCCTCATCTCTGGCTCGCCTTTATTGGCCGGCTGTAGTGAACACTGACGAGGAATAGAGCTCCCACCTCTTTCTTGCCTTTATTGGCCGGCCTGAGTGGAGATTCGCAAAAGCAAATTTGGCAATTTTGGCTGGTAGCAAATTTGCTCGGAGTACCGAGCAAATTTGCTACCAGCATCTTTTTAGCAGCATTTGTTAGCAGCATTTTCTTCCAGCATCTGGTAGGGATCTTGACCGTACTTCGCTATGATAACCGTAGAATACCGCTCCACTCCTTATAAGCACCTCAGGACATGTTGCCCCCTTGTCAATACGACACTTTGTGCTTGCGATCGTTTTCGGGGGCCCATTATTTAGTGTGCAAGTCACCCCCTGCCATTTTACCTGTGTATTTTATATAAAATATTGATCAGGCAGGGGCCATAGTCTTTCCATTGTTCTAGATAACCAGTTCACTTATCCACCCAAACCCATAATCCAATATCTTTGTTTCCATATCTTGTAATAGTCCTGCACCAACCGGGGGTTATCCTTGGGTGCACTAGCATAGTGCGTACAGGGATAGTCGTAGGTTGGTGCCTCGTTTCATCAAACACGTCTAACGGGTCTCTGCCAGTTTGCTTCGGCCCCTCGTACGCCTTCCAAAAGTAAACCCTAGGGTCCCGAGAAAAGTCAAAAATTTGCAATATTATTCTTTAACTGCTTTTTCTACCGTGAAATTAACGATGCGAGAATAATAAAATTCCATGTTGTAAATATTACTTATATTATTAACTAACTGCACCCTGTGGTTACACCCGCATAAGTCTCAATCCCGTTCGAATATCGGGATAAAAAGTATCCTATGTCCTAACCCAGCTCAATTTCATCCAAATCTATTAAGCCGTTTAGGCGTGTAAGCGGAACAAATAAACAAACAAACTCACTTTCACATTTATAATTTTAGTTAGGTATATATTAATCAGTCACAGAAATAAACAGTTAGGTAAATGTACTTACTTATTTTAGTTTTCGATTTGAAATATACAATAATGCTTCTGGCTATGATTTCAAGGGTTCCGTAGTCAACAAGGAATCCTTGTAGTTTCGCCATGATCGTCTGTCTGTCTGTCCGCGGCTTAGATCAGAGACTGTTAGTACTAGGAAGCTGTAACTTGGTATACATATTAACTGCCCCGTTGGTCCCGTGGATGCAAGCGCGACTGCTGAATGTGGGGTCCTGGGTTCGATTCCCGGGTCGGGCAAAGTGTTATTGGGTTTTTCCATTAGGAATTTCTTAGTAACAGCCCGGAGTTTGGAAGTTGGCGGTGTGATACCCCCGTGCCTCGGAGAGTACGTTAATCCGTTGGTCCTGCGCCTGATCTCTCTCCGGTCGTGTCGGATTGCCGTCCCATCGGACTATGAGAGTGAAGGAAGAGAGAGCACCTGTGTCTGCGCACACACATGTGCACTATAATATCTCCCGCGCCGAAGGCTAGTCTCCGTTGAGATTGGCCGCCGTGGCCGAAATACGGTCTGGAGGACTATATATATATAATCACGCCAAAAAAGTGGTAAAAAAGAACTTTTTTAGAGTAACTTTTTTTTTGCTTGTCTATTCCATAGTGGTAGATGTTGTTGGAATGGTCTTTCAAAAACATTCTAAGTGTGTGAAAACCATTTTTGCTTTGTATTCAGGGATCCGTTTGCGAAATAAAGTTTTAAAGTCTACTAATTATTGTTAAAGTCAAGTGTCGTCGTCCCCCTTTTTTTTTTTTTTTTTTTTTTTGGGTGGGAAATCATCTGTTCCTTCTGTTGCCTGTGCAATGCCAGGGGGCCACGGTATCCCTTTCGGACTTTCCCGCAACCCCGGCAGGCAATGGTCTCATCGGACCCCTTCACTCGCTGACACTCTTTGAGGCGCGCGTGGAACACAACGCGCCGTCGACCCGGGCCTGGTCCTTACCGGACGGCGAGCTACCCATTGCTCACCGTCCGCAAGCCCGCGCCTACGGTGGCCGGGAATCAGCGATTGATTCCCGACGCCCAGGGCGTCTCCTCCTGCGGCGGCTAGGGGCGTGAGGGCGCGAAATTTGCCTCTCCCTCACGCGTTCCGCCTCCTCCTTTGCGAGCATTACTGCTTCGCAGAAGGAGGTGACGGCCTCCCATGCCCTCTCGCTCCGTACCATGGCCTGGACCAGGGCCGGACGCGAGAGATCCCCGCCACCGATCGCCTCCACGAGGACACGGCGGTGCTCTGCCCAAGCCGGGCATACCTCCACCGTATGCTCTACCGTGTCCTCCGGGCGATCCACGCAGTGATGACACCCGGGCGTCTCCTCCCGCCTTATCCGAAACAGGTACCTCCCGAAACAGCCGTGTCCGGTGAGGACCTGCGTCAGGCGGAAGGTGAGGACGCCGTGGCGCCTCTCCAGCCACTCCTCAAAGAGGGGACTTATCGCCGCAATAGTGGCGTGCCCAGCACTGGGTTGCGACAATCGCACTCTCCATGACGCCATGAGATCCCGTCGGAGCTCTGTCCGCTGTGCCGCGATTTCTCGCGGCATCGGAGTCAAGCCCCGGCGTTTCGCCTCCTCGCGCCACTCCCAAATATGCGCGAGGACTTTTGCCTCCAGATCCGATGGCGGCAATCCAGCAAGGAGGCTCGCCGCCTCACCGGAGACCGTGCGGTATCCCCGGACCAGCCGGGTGGCCATGACCCTCTGGGACGCGTTCAACCGGCGGGCAGGCCGCCGCCTCAACGAACGCGCCCACACCGGTGCCCCGTACAGGGCCATGGACCGCACGATCCCCGCGTATAGCCTCCGGCAGGAGGCGTTTGAAC
The DNA here is from genome assembly GCA_963853775.1 of Xanthia togata. Taxonomy (NCBI): domain Eukaryota; kingdom Metazoa; phylum Arthropoda; class Insecta; order Lepidoptera; family Noctuidae; genus Xanthia; species Xanthia togata. The sequence goes on from OY970816.1 coordinate 10,501,074, forward strand.
CCCCTAGATTGGGCAGGAGCCGCTTCAATGCAGCCCCGGCCCGCTCCAGTCTGGGAGCCAAACGTCGGAAATGCTCCACGAAGTTCCACCGACTGTCGAGGACGAGTCCCAGGTACTTCATCGTCGACTCGACGCCGATGTGAACCCCTCCTACCGTTATTTGGGAACCCGACGGTGGCGCGTTCCGAGGACCATGAAAACACATGGCCTCGGACTTGTGCAAGGCCACCTCGAGTCCCAACTGCCGGATTCTGGCCACGATTGTCGCAACCCCGTGTGTCGCTAGTTCGGCCGCCGCCTGGTGCGACCTCCCCTGCGCCAGGACCAACGTGTCGTCAGCGTAACAAACGACGCTGACGCCATTGGGGAGGTCTGCGCGCAGCACCCAGCCGTATCCGATGTCCCACAGATGCGGCCCCAGGACCGATCCCTGTGGGACACCGCACGACATCTCTCGCCGGTTCCACTCTCCCTGGTGACCGGGGTAGATGATGGCCCTGTCCGTCAAATAGGCCTCGACCACACGACAGAGGTAGGTCGGCATCCGGTGATACCGGAGTGCCTCCCTGATGCAACTCCAGGGCAGGGTATTGAAGGCGTTGGCGATGTCTAGAGACACCGCCAAGACGACCCCACCCCGAGCCACCGCATCCCCCGTCGTGAGGGCTCGCACGCGCATGATGGCACCCACCGTGGAGCGCCCCCTGCGGAAACCAAACTGGCTCTCCGCCAAATCCGGCCCCACCCGCACCAGCCGCCCGACAAGGCGGTCTGCAATTACTCTTTCAAAGAGCTTGCCCACCTCGTCGAGCAGCACGATGGGCCGGAAAGCGGACGGAGAGTCCGCAGGGCGCCCCGGCTTCTTGATGAGGACCAGTTTCCCCGTCTTCCAACGAAGTGGGAACTGGCCCCTCTCCATGCATGCGCTTAAGAGCCCCCTTAGTCGAGGCCCGAGAGCCTCTGAGGCCAGGACCCAGGCTTTCCCAGGTAAGCCGTCGGGTCCTGGGGCGGTATTTCTGGCATTCAGCCTACGTACCGCCACCCTCATCTCTACCTCGGTCACCTCCGGAGCATCGTCGTCGTCGTCGGCGGTGTGGTCCGCATTGGGCACCGCAGTAGGCGGAGCCATGGGCGGGGAGGCATGTTCCCCTCGTGAAGGGAACAGAGCGCTCACCACATCCCCCACAAGCTGCGGCCGGAGACTCTGCGTAAGCGGGGGAGCCCATGGGCGGAGTTTCTCCCGCACCATTTTGTATGGGCGTCCCCACGGGTCTCTGTTCAGAGTCTCCAGCGACTCCTCGCGGGCCACTGCCCTGGCCCGCAGGATTTCCGCTTGGAGGGCGGTCTTCGCCGCTCTGTACCCCTCGTACAGCTCCGCCTGAATGGCTTCCGTATCCGGAGGTCGAATACGGAGCCGGCGGTGCCTGGTGTACCGACGGCGCGCAGCAACGCATGCATTTCGCAGTGTCGTCAGCTGTCGCGACCACCAGTACACCTGGCGCGAAGCACGTCCGGGCTGGACCCGGGGCATTGCCACGTCACATATCTCGGACATGGCCTCCCGGAACCACTCCGCCTCGTCATTGATGTCGGCAGGCCTGTGTGGTGATGACACCCAGGCCTGCACGATTGAGGCTTCCAGGAGGAGCTCCCGGTCCAGCTGCTTCAGCGCCCACCGCGGACCACTCGGGGCCTGTCGGACCGGCGCGCTCGAGGTCTGGGCGGAGACGTCAAACCGGATGTACCGGTGATCGGAATACGTCGCCACCCCCTCCATGACGCGCCAGTCAATGACTCGTGGCGACAGAGCGGGGCTGGCGAACGCTCAGGTCCTCCACCCAGTCATCCCTGGGCGGGACAAAGTACGGCTCACCGACCACGGCGATGTTAATCGACCACTGCGCCATGCTCTGGAGCAACAAATGCTGAGCTGCGGCGCAGTGGTTGGTCGTCGTCCCCCTGCCAGTCAAATGGTTGTTTTTGGATGGGATCCCTTCTTTTCGCATAATGTTCTTTGTCCTAATATACTTCGGCATAACGATTTAGGCACAATTTGTTTTGGCATAATAATACTTCGGCATAATTTTTTTAGGCATACATTTTATGTTGGCATAATCATCTTAAAGACTAATTTATTTTGGCATAAATTTGATTCGCATAACGTTAGTAGGCCTAATAACTATTAGCATAACGTTAGTAGGCCTAATGACTATTAGCATAATATTCATATATATATTTTCCTTTTCTAGTAGATACGTACTCCAGACTTTGGGTGGAAATGGTGGTGGTGAACTTGTAGTGTCCCATACATAATTCTGATCAAACTAATTTGCTATAGTTTCTGTAACAATTAAATAATATTGTTGGTTAAAAAATTAATATGCTGTGCAACAAAAGTTAGTGACAGAACCGAATTGATGCAAAACCGACTCCACGTAGTCTGGTTTGTCCTACCCCTAGAGTGTAATTTAAAATCGCGTAGGCGCGTAGGTGCGAGGCGGCCCGCGGGCTGAGGAGCAGGCGGCTGCGACGATTAGCACGCGTGGGGCCGCCGGAGGCCCGCAGCGCCGGAGCCGTGACAGAAACCCTGCTGCTGCATGCTTACTTGCATGCTGCATCCTTACTTGTTTGCTGTATGCTTGCTTGCATGCTGTATGCTTGCTTGCATGCTGTATGCTTGCTTGCATGCTGTATGCTTGCTTGCTTCATGCTTCATACAGCGAAAAAAAAAACCCACAAAATTGTTCAATAAAAATATGTTTTAATATCATTATGCGTAAATAAATTTATGCTTTAGGATATTATGCTTAAAAAAGTTATGCTTTAGAACTTTATGCTTAATAAATTTATGCTTTAGAATATTATGCTTAATCATTATTATGGTTAGAGAAATTATGCTTAAAAAAATTATGCGTAAGCTGTTATGCGTAATTATATTATGCGAAAATATAATTATGCCAAACAAAATTATGCTAAGTTATATTAGGTCTTAAAATTTTATGCAAATGGATAGGGAACCTTTTTGGATATTATGTGAAAAAGGTTTCAGGTTTGGACCCATAGTAAAAGTTATTCATAATTATAAAGTAAGTAGTAAGTAATCATTTATTTACCAAAACTTAGCCTGAAGGACAGTGTTCTTTAGTGGGATTGACACCTTTTTACAAAAATATTTATAATTGCATAATAATTATAATGATGTTAACATTTTATTGGGTGGGTATAATGGTTAATTGTGTGTGTGTTGCTGTGGGGTTAAACTGGTCTGTTGGTGTGTGTGTGTTTGTGTTTGTGTTTGTGCGTATGTGTTTATGTGTGTGCGTGTGTGTGTGAGTGTAGTACACTTAGTAAAAAACAATCTGTCGAGAAAGTGAAGTGAAAAATTTGGTATTTTAGTCGTTAATTCATAGAATAAATGAGTTCCTCTGTATTGCAATAGTTTAGATTTAAGAGCAAATCCAACAATTTTCTTTTTAATTCAAAATAATTAAGATTAATTATTGTTAATTTTTTTTCAAGCTTGTTGTATAGTCTAAAACTTAGGATGAAATATTGGTGGGTCGCAAATGAGGTCCTGTAACGCTCGACTTGGCATACTCGAGAAGACCTACATCGAGTAAATAGTAGGTACTTGTTTTGGTGGGACGGAGGAATGTTTGCGAAGAGTCGAGCGGAAAACAAAGAGTTGTCTGACAGTGAGCAACTTGCAGTCCTGATATAATTGTTCAGTCGGGTACCTAAACGGTTTGCGTAGCATCACCTTCAGAACAGCTCTTTGAGTCCTCTCAAGTGGTAGTAGAGATGTTTTGTTGCTCCTCCCCAGGCAGTCACACAGTAGGTATGTCAGTAGTGACTGGCACAAGGAGTAGTACCTATACAGTTTTGAGCGTGTCGATGTCCGCTGAGTTTCTAAGTAGCATAGAGATATAAATTACTTTGCGAACTCTAGATGTAATGTGTTTGTGCTAGGGAATGCAAACCGGTTTAATCGAAAACCGAAAAAACGGTTTTCGGCATATTTGATATTATTAAATAAACCGGGTTTTTTTCACATTTCCGGTTTTTCGAGTTTTTTTATTATTTTCAAATGGCAACACGTTGGGTGTTGCCATTCGAAAATAATGACCACATGTTAGTCAAAACTATGAATTTGGTGTCAGCCATTTTGTTTTACCAAACGTTGCCAACGGTTGCTAGTGAAAAGACGTTTGTTTATTGTAGCATTGGTAATTTGGTAACATTTAACTGTTTTCAATAGTTGAGTGAAGCTGTTTAATGAATTTTTCGTGCAGTTCAATTATTTTTGTAAGTATTTGACATTTATAGTATGTACCTACTTTGGTTAGGTACATATTGCTATTTTTAAATGTTAAGATATTCACAGTGTGCCACACCATGCTTTATATTATAAATGCGAAAGTTTGATTGTTAGCATGTTTGTTACTTTTTCACGCAGAAACTCTTTGAATCTAGATAAATTTGGATGAAATTTAGAATAAAGATAGCTAGGCTACCTACATAGCCTACTTTTAATCCCGAAAAAATCATGTTCCACTTATTCTACGCTGCCGAAGTCTCGGGCAGAAGGTAGTAGTGGAATGCAATAAAGAATTGAGTATTGAGTAGTTAATTTATAAAACAACGGTTTTGTATTGATAGGCATAGGCTGTCTGCCCACCGCATACGAAACTGATTTGCCTTTGTTTCCTTACTTAACTTTTACAGTATGCCCAGGAAGTGCCTGGAACAGCCTAGAACGTTATATTTTCCTTTTTCTCACAGTCCAGTATAGTTCTTGTTAATTTCATAATTAAACAGATAAAGTTAATGTTCTTGCTTGTCGCTTTCAGATTACTATGGATGAATTTATAGAAAACATCAGAAAAACTGAGGATGATTTATTATAATCTATGTTTATGAGATGAATTTTTTAGATTTTTATTTTAATGTTTTTTTTTTTTTTTTTTTTTGAATATTTTTAGTAGTTAATTAGAACAAAGTAGTAACCTGATTGCAATTATTATTGATCTCTTTAAAATACTTATTTCTACGATGGTAATTAAAGGTTTCAGACGCTATTGAGATTATTATTATGGTTTCATTTTAAAAGTTAGGCTTTATAATTAAAGATTTTATAATACCTGTGTGTTGGTTTTGTATTTTATAATACTTTCTATTCATGCATCTAGTTAGAATTACCTGTTTCGTTGGTCTTTTTAAAACTCTTGATTAATATTGTAGGTACCTACTTAGCTGAAGCACAAAAATCAAATTAAACTTTTACTTAAACAAAATGCATTTTCAATAGCAATACATATAGAATAGGGATGATACCAGGGAAAAAAAAGAAATTCTATGTACTCCATCAGTCAGATAAAAAAATATTAGATAGGTACATATTTTTTGCTTTATCATATTAATAAAAATGACTTAGATACAACGCATTAAAGTTGGGGAGTTGGGGTTGATACGTCACAAGTATGTATGTATAAAATCTACATACAAGTACATTATAACTCAATGTATCGCCGTAATCTTTTGATAACGGTAAAAAAGAAAAAATACGTGTACGTAATTTTTTCATAATCTAGGTACATTACGGACAAAAAACATTTTTTTAGTCATCATACCTAATTCGTCGCAAGTGCGACTGTTGCGAATAGGGTCCTAGGTTTGATCCCCAGGGGCTGCAGTTTCGATAAAGAGAGCGATTCCTTCACGACCGAATTCGATCGCAAAGTCCTAATGGCGTCCCAATACGCGCGCTACGCGCTTGATAAAAAAAGAAAATACGTTTATTTACGTTAAACATGACGCAAAGAAAGAACAATACACGAGAATAACAAATTGGGGGGAAATACGCACGTGATTTTTTCATGCTTGTCAAGCAATTTTGACTGTATGTCTGTACTGGTCTCGGAAAAGTGTAAATGGGCTTTCGGGTTTGGAATTTCCCAGAAGCATCTCGGAGTCTGGATTTGTGCCCAGCTGTTGGCAATTACCTCATAAGCTCGTCACCCCCTCATAGTCCGATAGGACGGCAATCCGACACGACCGGAGACAGATCAGGCGCAGGACAGACGGCTTAACGTGATTTCCGAGACACGGGGAGTCACACCGCCAACTTCCAAGCTCCGGGCTGTTACTAAAAAATTCCTTGGAATGGAAAAACCCAATAACATTTTGCCTGACCCGGGTATCGAACCCAGGACCCCAGGCTCAGCAGTCGCGCTTGCGACCACGAGACCAATGATACACTTCCGTCAGACTCCTACATATATGTAAGCGACGCACACGGGTGCCTGCGCTGGCGCCGCACTGGCTCGATCACGGTAGTGACAGGTGCAGCGCTGCCCGCTATTCTCAATGTGTCGGTAGATATTGTATGACTCTTATGGGTCAAACCACTTACCAGTTATGTTAGAATGTAGGTAAGTTTGATAGCATCAAAATGCACATTATGGTGACGAAGCCGTAAACAAAGTTGTCTAGGCTAAACGTGATACTGAACAAATAGGTAGCTAAATATCACGATTGTTGTCATTCAGAATTACGACAAATTGATTTTCCAAGTCAATTTAGTCAGGGTGCGGACAGAATGTGTAACAATTCCTGCTTTGTTAACGCTACTGAATACAATATTATTATCATAAAAATAAAACGAAGCGTAAGCATGTAAATGGCTGGAATGGATCCTAATAGTCATTACAACTTTGCGACCGAAATCGGTCGTATAGCGACCACTATCTATGTTGAGACTACCGGGCCTGGTTAGTCAACTCAGTAGCGTATTTCCGACGCAGCCATCCCGCTTGCAGGCGTCCTCGTGTGTACCTGCAACCAAAACTCAACAACCTGTTCGACTCGGCCAATTCTGACCATTTATCGGTTCCAACTTTTTGACATTAGGAAACTTTAATCCTCAATCATTTTATTGTTTAACAAAACAATACTTCTCAATTATATAAAGAAACTTTGATTAATCATACCAAAAATCATCAACCAGAGCCATGTACCATTATTTTCCACATTAACAGTCATCTTTTTAATCTAGCGCATGGATGAAAACTATGGTCTCTCCACCCGATCTCCGCCAGAGATCCGCCGCCTATCGCGTACCCACGGACTACTTAAGTTGCCTCAACAGACACCGATTTCTACTACCTCATCATCTACTACTAACTATCCGAAACGCGCGACAGTTTCTACATGTCTTGCACCGATGAAGTCTGCTTTACTCCGGCCGGTCCGAGCGTTATGTTGTAGACTCTGTCAAACGCCGCTATACGGCGCTGGCGTCCCGATTAGTCAACTTAGTAACGTATTTCCGACATATACATACTTACAGACGAGCATAGAACCTCCTTTTTGGCTGTCGGGTAAAAAATGCTGAAAAAAATATTTTTTCACAATTGCCGCGAATTTAAAACGTAAGAAATATTGAATTTAGCGGGCTGACATTCTGGTTTAAGACATTTATTTCTCAAAATATTAAATTAATCACTTACAAAGAAAATACAATAATAATCAAAGAAAAGTAACCGATTAGCGTTTTTAGTAGGGTAGATGTTCAAAATGTTAGTGGAGATTGTCTAAAGAGAGTGCGCGCATCCGCATACGCTTCGGTGCGAACAAAGCCAAATGGTTTATTTTAAATAGGCACATAAAAGACACTTTTGAATGTCAAAAATGTTTTTAAATAGAATGATTCTAGTATTCCAAAAGGTAGTTTTGTATGGACAAGAATGGGCAAGAAACTCCACCGTTACTCTTTTAAAAATAACATAACATCACGCCTTGTTTCCCCGAAGGGTTGGGCAGAGGTGTACCTGTAGTAGGTACACCCACATTTCGTCAGTTATGTTTAAGTCCCATGTAATCGGGGGTGAGCCTATTGCCATCAACCGGGCACAAATCCAGACTACGGGCTGCTACTGAGAAATTCCAGATAGAAAAACCCAATAACACTTTGCCCGACCTGGGAATCGAACCCAAGACCTCATCCTCAGTAGCGCTTGCGACCACTAGGCCAACGAGGCAGTCTTTTTACGCAGTGATGATACCCGGGCGTTTCCTTTCGCCTTATCCGTGCCCGGTGAGGACCTGCGTCAGGCGGAAGGTGAGGACGCGCGGTGCCTCTCCAGCCACTCCTCAAAGAGCCTTATCGCCGCAATAATGGCGTGCCCAGCACTGGATTGTGACTATCGCACTCTCCATGACGCCATGAGATCCCGCCGGAGCTCTGTCTACTGTGCCGTGATTTCTCGCGGGGTATCGTAGTGAAGCTCCGGCGTTTCGCCTCCTCGCGCCACTCCCAAATGTGCGCGAGGACTTTTGCCTCCAGATCCCAATGCACCTCACCGGAGACCGTGCGGTATCCCCGGACCAGCCGGGTGGCCATGACCCTCTGGGACGCGGGAACGCGCCCACACCGGGTGCCCCGTAAAGAGCCATGGACCGCACGATCCCCATGTAGAGCCTTCCGGTAGGTGGCGTTTGGATCCCCTAGATTCAAGGCAGCCCTGCCCCACTCCAGTCTGGGAGCCAAACAGATTAGAGGCACTTTCAATAATAAATAGACAGATATAATGCTCATTATACTTATCACTCACAATCCCATTAGACAATTATAGGAAAAAAAACAAATGCAATAAAAAAATAAGGTTGGAACAATGCAATAACAGTTCATTATCTTATCACAATAATCCATTATTATCCGTACCTAATAATAGGTAGGATACCAATCTCGGGAGTGTCGGGACGACGCGAGGGACTTCTAGAACAAGTTGTAGGTTTAACAATAAAGTGATCGCAAGGATAATCTCTCTATGTCAGGATAACATTGCACAATCAGTAATGATGGGACGCGCAGCTTGTACAACATAACAACGAACCGTTCAGTAGTGCACATGAACAACATTGCAAGCATGAGAATAATAGTTGTATTATTTATGTTATTTGTGTTTGCTCCACCGAGCCACCAACAAGAAGAGAAGGATCGCAGAGCCAAAAGTATACGAGGTATGTTACCGTACCGTAGTCATGATCTGCCGAGCCTTTTTGCAACTATGTTGGCATCGGCTTCCAGTTTAACCGGCTGCAGATTAACATCAGTATTCTACACGGAGCGACTGCCTATCTGACCTCCACAACCCAGCTACTAGGTAACACACGGATATCGAGGGATATGCCTTGGAGGCGTGGCACGTGGCGCCTCGACATTGCTAAATTGGGCTTATGTTCGAACGGCGGCTGTACGCTTCATTCAGTCGCTTTGCAACTGCGTACAGTGTACTATTGATGCGTAAAAAACCAAAATGCCGAGCTGTGCAGTAATAGTTTGTAAAAATAGGTCTAGTACCATCAACCTGAAGACAAATGGCGTGTCCTACCACCGGTAATTAAACATTTAAGTCACTGTTTAATATTTTAAATCAATTTTTAAATCATTTACTAACTTATGTCCGGAGCGATACGAACTAGCCCGAACTAGCCCGAATCTTTCCGAACGGAACGAACGTTTTGGGTTTAGAGAGATGCAATCGAGTGCGTGCGGCTGATTTTATCGACATGCGTATTATTGCAGTCGAATCTTTTTTTACAGAACTAAATTGATATTCTCGTATTACATGTATAGTGTAGGAGTTAAATTTGTTATTAATTTAATTTTGTTTGAAGCAAATAAAGACATTGTTATTTCAATACAGTTACTCGTGCATAGCATAATATTTAACAGAGAGGGTTCCCTTTACCCGGTAATACAATATTTAAAAAAAAACAACTCATTTTATTTTAGTAAAAATAACCCATATTTTCGGATAGGTATATAAAAACAAAATAAATTATGTAAAGAAAATTAAATGAAGTTATAATAATACAAGAAAAATATCGATAAAAATTATCGACCATCGCTTTAGACTCCCTAATTGCATGCGTGTGCATTGAATGTTCGCAAATAGCAAGTGTTTACAAGTGAATGCCCCGCCCATTCTATGTATGTGTGCTATTAGAAATTGATTTAGTGTAGCTGCTTTCTTCTTAATGTGCGAGTTCAAATTTTAAGTGTGTGTCGTAAGTACACTATTTGTTGATGTTGTAATTATTTTGGTGGGAGATAAGCGGTCGCACTAGGATTCCTTACTATTCCGCAATGAAGGCATATCTCTGGATATCTATGAGGTAACACGATACCCTTCGGAAAAGTCTTACCTTGTGGTGACGATCAGTCGGTCAGATTTTCGGGCTTCTGACTACCCGTAACGACTGTCAAAGATCCACGAATGACAACCGAGAGTTGACGGCTTAGCGTGCTGGCATTGACTTGACCAAACCAATAACTGTGATCTTTTTATGAGCTTCCTTTTGTATGAGGATTCTATAATATTGAGTCATAGTTTGCCTAGCCTTTCCCAACTATATTGGGGACGGCTTCCAGTCAAGCCGGATGCAGTTGAATACTAGTATTCTACATGGAATGACTTTCCGAGTAATCCCGAGGCACGGAAGGGTCTCGGTATACAACGTATGGTCACACTTCCAAGGACCGCCCTCGGTAAGCGGAGCTTAACTTACGATCGACTCGTGCGCATGTTATTATACAGGGTGTCCAGTAAATAGCACGACATACTGCAGGGGGTGATAGCTTGGGTCACTACCTATCAATACAACACAATATATGTTCAGCAAAATCTTACGAATTTACAGTTTTACAAAATTTTCCGAAATATCGAAAAATCTCTACCTTGAAACAGATTTTTAAGCATCTCGTAATGAAAAAATCTTTTTCTAGAACTTTTTTTACATCAAATTATTCGTGAATAGTTACTCTACTCATTATAATTTTTTTTTAATCAAAAACAAGAATGTTTTGAAGAAATCGTTTCGTTTTTGTTAAAATTTTCACAGAACAATTTTCTTTGTAAAAATTTTGTAGGTTTTATTAGGTAGTGACCCTAGCTATCACCCCCTGCAGTATGTCGTGCTATTTACTGGACACCCTGTATAGTCACGAGCCTTAAGTAGTGTTTTATTGTCCAAGTATTTCTCGACGATAAGTGACTGTCAGTGACGGTCGCCATCGCTGGGGAGTTTGTTGCGCCACTTCTTCTTCCCAGCAAAAGCACTAGGAAGTAGTGAAGGGTGGGCGTTTTGGGGGGCTGTCTTAAGTAATTTTGACGTTCGAAAAGTGCTGATTCTTAGCCTATTATGAATAAATGACTTTTGAATTTTTGTCCCCCGCGTCCTAATGGAAAGCGTTCGTCGCTCGAATACGCGATAGTCGCTCGAACACGCGATCGCCGCGACACTTTTTGTTCGTAAAACGGGAAGGGGCCCTCTGTCGGTGCGACCACGCGTTCCGGTTCGCGTATTCGCGCGACAATCGCTTTTTATTAGGACGCGGCCAGAGCCCACTTTACTGTCGTCGCAATTTTTTTTACAATACTTGATTGTTGATTGGAGTACCCAATGGTTTATGTTTATTATGAAAAGGTACTAAGCAATTTTATTTCATCTTTTTTAGGTTTGGCTTCCGATTCCATCGAAATCATGGATAATGATCCTATAATGACCGCTAATTTGATACGAGATACATTCCGTTGGCTATCACGTCTTAATAATATACTTACAACGACATACTATCCGCAAAATAGTCGCCGGCGAGTACTACGAGTAAAACGCAAGTTACCAACAAAACGTCGTAAACCAACAATAATAGATCAAAGTTTAAGAAAAATACGTTCAAATACAACAACAAAATCTCTCAAAATAAAACCGATTCGCCGCAAGATACTGATACGTCGCAAGGCAACTACTCCGAGTACACCACGCCGTGTACGGTACAACAATAAGGTACACATTCGTCGCAAGATACCGATACGTCGCAAGTCAACTACAACTACTCCGAATACACTACGCCGTGTACAGTACAACAGTAAGGGACACATTCGTTGCAAGATACCGATACGTTGCAAGTCAACTACAACTACTCCGAGTACACCACGCCCTGTACGGTACAACAATAAGGCACAAATTCGTCGCAAGATACCAATACGTCGCAAGTCAACTACAAATACTCCGAGTACACTACGCCGTGTACAGTACAACAATAAGGTACACATTCGTCGCAAGATACCGATACGTCGCAAGGCAACTACAACTACTCCGAGTACACTACGCCGTGTACAATACAACAATAAGGTACACATTCATCGCTAGATACCGATACGTCGCAAGTCAACTACAACTACTCTGAGTCGTCAGTTCGTCTGTTCAACAACGTAAAGATCTCAATGAACGTTGTTGAACTGTCAAAATGCCATGGCATTGCCATAGTAAGTGTGTTACGTCATCTCCTGCGGTGACGAGGGGCGTGAGGGCGCAAAATTTGCCTCTCCCTCACGCGCTCCACCTCCTCCTTCGCGAGTATAACTGCTTCGCAGAAGTAGGTGATGGCCACGCCCTCTCGCTCCGTACCATGGCCTGGAACAGGGCCGGACGCGAGAGATTACCGCCGCCGATCGGCTCCACGAGGACACGGCTGTGCCCCGCCCAAGCCGGGAAGACGTCCACCGTATGCTCCACCATGTCCTCCCGCTTTATCCGAAACAGGAACCTTCTGAATCAACCGTGATCTGCGTCAGGCGGAAATGAGGACACCGTGGCGCCTCTCTAGCCACTACTCAAAGAGAGGACTTATCGCCACAATTGTGGCGAGCAAACCCCATAGCCTTACCGATATATTCTGTATAAATCTTAGGTGAAGTGAGCTTGCACTGAGCTTTCAATAGTGTCCCTAGAACACGGTGGAATAATAGGGTCAGTTCAAGCTCACTTCACCTAAGTTTTCACGTTGAGAATTTTTACAGAATAGTCGGCTGGATATGAAAGATAGATCTGACAGTAAGTTGTTTGCTCTTTGAAGAACCCAATGTTTAATGTTTATTTAGAAAACATAAAAATTTGTAATTGAAATAACTGAACACCTTTTAGGCCCACTCAAACAATTCTTTATCAAAGGGTACGTATTTGAATATCGAAAATTAAAATACCTACTGTTAAAATATCGATGTTCAAAACATCGAAAATGGAAATATCGAACGACCATAAAACCGAAAATTAAAATAACGAAAGTTTATACTATCGAATGGTTAAATATCTTACGTCCAATATATCTAAAATCTAAATATCTACAAAAGTTACACCAAATATCGAAATACAGATTATCGAATTCCTAAATATCGAAGTACAAACTATCGAACGTCCTAAATATCGATGGGTACATAATTATATTATTTCAACATCGAAAATTAATATACCTACGTGTAAAAATGGGTTAATTTTCAAGCTTTAATACATTCATTAATTCACCCTAAAAATACGTACAAGTTAAAATATCGACAAATTTTGATATAAGTAGTATGAGTGGAAAAAGGTTTTTATATACACTCTAGGGGTAACAGCCAAAAGACTACGTAAATTCGGGGTGCTCCAATTCGGTTTTGGAACAATTTCGACCTATTTATCCATGAAAATCAGTGTCCAGTGTACAAGCATAGGTCAACCGTGAAGGTATTATTTAGGTCTTTAAATTTAAATATTTTCTTGAAAGTCAATATAATTGTGCTACTATATGTAGTTAGTGACAGACGTATCGCTGCAAAACCGCCTCCACGTAGTCATGTCTGCCCTACCCCTAGAGTGTAATTTAGAATCGCGTAAGCGCGGAGGGGCGATGCAGCCCGCGAGCTGAGGAGCAGGTGGTCTTAACACCCGGTGGTGAGCGTTTAGACCATCTGCAACGTTAAGCTCGCGTGGGACTGCCGGAGCCCTGCAGCGCCGGAGCCGTGACAGAAACCATGCTTGCTTGCATGTTGCATGATTGCTGCATGCTTGTTTGTAAGATGGTAATCAGTTACTTTACAGTTTTTTTTTTCGGTATTTTAACTAGTACGTATTTTTAACATAGATATTATGAACTTAGATGTATTCAATGTTGATATTTTAAACTTAGGCATAATATCATTCGATATTTTGAATCATTCGAAATTTTAATCACTCGGCATTTCAATCTCCGAAGTTTTAAGCGTAGGTATAACAATTTTCGACATTTTGATATAATCGATATTTAAATTTTCGATGTTTTGAACATTGGTATTTTAAGCGTAGGTATTTTAATCTTCGATATTCAAATACGTACCCTTATCAAAACAATCTCTTTCATATGACGCAACTGAAAACTAGTCCAGCACTCACACACACCCGCACTCATAATACCACTACTACACACGTCTGCCACACCTACCAACATACAAAGTTCTGTCTGTATGTCTTTTATGTTTTTACTATTGATTTTTGCATGATTTTTTTATATATGATTTAAGTACTTACCAAAGTCTGCTAAACTGTATCCATGTCACAATTAAGTTTGGAACGATGCATACCTTAGTTTTAGACGGGCGTTGATAGCTGCGACACTGTTTTTTAGGGTTCCGTAGTCAACAAGGAACCCATGCCCGTCTGTCTGTCTGTCTGTCGGTCCGCGGTTTAGCTCAAAAACTATTTTTACTAGAAAGTTGTAATTTGGCATGAGTATACATGTTAATGACATTAAAAAATTGTTTTTTTTTTTTTTTAAACAATTATTTAGGGTAGGACCACATGTAAAGTGGGGATGATAATTTTTTTTTCCTCCTTAGCATAGTGTGGGATATCGTTAGATAGATCTTTCAAAAATATTAGGGGTTTAGAAATACCGTTTTTTGAATAAGTAAATCGTTCGTGACTTATTACGCTTTAAAGTACCAATTTTCGTTAGAGTCAAGTGACCCCCCTCTACCAACTAAACCGTTGTAGTTAGAAATTCAAATGTCACGACGTTAGTACTTATATACAGGGTGTCCAGTAAATAGCACGACATACTGCAGGGGGTGATAGCTAGGGTCACTACCTATCAATACAACACAATATATGTTCAGCAAAATCTTACGGATTTACAGTTTTACAAAATTTTCCGAAATACCGAAAAATCTCTACCTTGAAACAGATTTTTAAGCATCTCGTAATGAAAAAATCCTTTTCTAGTACTTTTTTTTTCTATCAACGACAAGAATGTTTTCAAGAAATACTATTTTTTGTTTAAATTTTCACAGAACTATTTTCTTATCTATTCTTTATGGTTGGTATATTGGCGTGTGCTAGCTGTCATATGGCTATTAATTTATAATTTAAATTTTATTTTGCGTAATGTAAATTATCTTATAAATTATTGTATAGAATCATTTTTTTTTTTCCTAACTGAACAGACAGCTGTGCTGCTGGGGAGTTTGTTGCGCCACTTCTTCTTCCCAGCAAAAGCACTAGGAAGTGGTGAAGGGTGGGCGTTTTGGGGGACTGTCTTATGTAATTTTGACGTTCGAAAAGTGCTGATTCTCAGCCTAATTTGAATAAATGACTTTTGATTTTGATTTTTTGATTTTATCACTTAAGTTTAACCTACAGTGGTGAAAAAAAAATTTAAGATTTTGCTGAACATAATATTGTGTTGTATTGATAGGTAGTGACCCAAGCTATCACCCCCTGCAGTATGTCGTGCTATTTACTGGACAACCTGTATAACGAAGTTTAAAGGAAAACTATCACTGCTAAGTAGACTTTATAGATTAACGAGTATTAATCGACAATCTTAAAATTCCAACTACGGAACCCTTCATTGTGCGTGGTCCGACTCGAACTTGGCCAATTTATACTTTTGTAGCTATCATCGTTTCCGGATATCTATGATTGTTTCTATTGTAATTATTTATGTCAATTTGTGGTTGTTCCAAAATAAAAACTTTTTACTTTACTTTTACTTTTTAACTCGGAGATAACAGCAAATTTAGAGTTAATCAAATAATTCATCTTACACCTCCAAGAGTTACAGAAACCTAGGGTTAAACTTCTAAATATTTAACCCACTGATGTGGGAGAGTTAAGTCGCTAAACTCTAGGTTAGTGTCAGTAATGTAAAAATAAATTGACGTACTGAAAACTTATTTTGTATTTTATATTGTTCGACGTTATACGAGTAGGTAGTAAGTGAATTTTCTGTACTATATCAGGCATTTTATTCATGAACATTTATATACAAGAAAGTATTACGTATCGTAATGTACTTACGTGATTCATGTGTATTTAAAATTAAACTTGCTAAAGGTCATTGAGGAAGTCACGGCCAACATTTTCTGTATTCACACTTAACTGCGAAAATGTGCGCGTTGGAAACTACAGGCACTTGAAAATATTGTTTTTTTTTGTATGTAGAAAACACTATAGCGTTTTTTTCACTTTTTAGTTGTGATACCTACCCCTATAGGTATGTAAATTACAGTGACAGGAACTAATCATCATATCATCCATATAGACTAAGTTAGAAAATACGTGTAAGCAAACTCAAAAACTGTCCAAGAAAAGTTAGTAAAATTTATTTGAGAACACCTCGAGAGCATACCCTTTCATACAATAAAATAATTTTGCAAACCGTCTATAAGACGGAGTTATGCCCGAAAATAAATTTAAAAAATATAAACATCCAAATTGAGAACCTCTTACTCCTTAAGTCAGTTAAAAACATTTTTCGTCGCCGTCCCCGTAAAGTATACTAACAAACCAAAATCTGGAACAAGGATCTTTTTAAATAGCATCTGTTTTCTTTATCCTCATTGAACAATTAAAGTATCCATAATTTCCTTAATCCAATATCTACAACAAAAAAAAAACAATTATGTCATAAACTAATAATTGTTTGCGCTCTGACCTAAAGTAGCATAATTCAACATGAAATGGAGTACTACCTAGTCTACTTTACCAAAACTCATAAAGAAGTTTCACAGTACAAAACAAGGTGAAGTTTATACAATATTTCGAAGTATTCGATATTTAAAAAACTTGCCATAATGATGACAGGAAAAATGCATGTCTTTTCTATTTCAGTATAAAGACAAAAAAAGACAGTAATATAAACCCAAGAAAAGTATTAAAAGTCAAATTATATTCTTGTTGAGAAGAGCTACAATTTTCAACCGTAGTTAAAAACGTCCATTACTGTCGCAGCCATGATGTTTTTTTTTTCACGATACTGCGTTGTTTACATCTCTTTTTAGCCCCATTTGTTTGTGTTATATTCAAGCAGAAATCGCACTTTCTTACTTACCTTCGTGAGATTTCAAGGAATTCGCTAACAGATTCATATTCACATGTTATTTTACGTCCTTTTCATTGTCATTGCCTGCATTGACTACGAGTTTTGAGTTTGTATTCCGTGACTACAAAAAATAATGAATTGTAAAATAAATAAAACAAGTTTTTTTTATGCAATTTTTTCTCGACTCCTTACAATGTCTATTTTTTTAATCTAATTGCATATTCCCTATTATAATCAAATATTAGGAACACGGCAGGTAAAGGCCCATCATGAAAAAGTGGCTGGTGAGACAACATGGCACCACCCCTCCAGTTGACACAGCTGTCTCTTCTTTATATCATAGTCGGCCATTATACCATTCAGCCCCAGTCAAACTCAAACCCAAAGCATTTATTTCAAATAAACAAATTTCGAATTGTCTATGGGTCGGTCAGTTAGAAAGATGAAGCTAGTTGCCCATTCCAAAGCGTAATAGGTTCTTATAGAGGAAACGGGCAAGAAACTTCACGGACACTTTTAAATTAAAATATTGGTTACATCATATTGAAATTAGTATTATACATGTGAGAACAAATGAAGAAAGACCTGTGATGATGATGAGATATGTATAGCAGTTAACTGCTGAACATAAGTCGTCACTCCATCAAGCCTGGGGGCCGAGTCGCGGTCTCCACTCACTAACACGTCTCACACCCAACGGTCATCGGTTCTACGGCCAACATGACTTGGCTATTGCCACCTTGCGTATTCTATCCGTGGGTACTCCATTTACTTATAACTCCGTGTAAAATGGTGACATTGTTTTGGTAACCTTGTAACAATTTTATTGAGATAACTAAGTACTTAATACAATTGGTATTTATAGAAGTCTTCAGACTTTGCCATCAACTAGTCTTCTTTGACAAATCTTAGAAAAATATTATTAACAGTTGGTGACATTCTTATCGAAATACGACTGAAAAAAATACTGCTAACTAAAAAAACAAAAAAAAAACAACATTCAATGATGGTGATCATTGAATTTTGTTTTTTTTTTTGTTTTTTACTGCCAAATACATCATTTAACTTTGTTTTGTGTATAAGGTGTAAATAATGTCGACGTTTTGGAGTTTCTGTGCCTTTCTTACTCTCATCAATCTGGCGAATACACAGCAAATAAATGGTATGTATATTATATTATATAACAATGATTTACTAAAACACAATTTCATACAGTGTTTCCTATAGCTAAAGCACCATATTATATAGATTAACGCTAGCCCAAACAGTAGAACTTGTCAACAGTGACGTGAGGCCGGTCTCGTAAACATGTGTGCGCTTAGTGACGTGTAGTTTGATTGTAAATGTGTGCGAGTGAGCGTGTATGCACAGAGTGGAGGTGTAGTTTTAGCATGCTTCACTGTAATATTCGCAGTGTCTTGGTTTGTTAATTGGTCTGAGCTTCAGGGTGCTACACACTTGGTCGGCATCGTCGTCATCGTTTCAGCCCGGATTCACCCAGTACAGGGGTATAATAATAATAATACCATTTATAAAATAAAATAATATTAAAATATTAATTTGACACAAAAAAATACATATTACAAGCCAGTCATCATAAAATAAACACAAATGTACTGCCACAAAACTGATCCTAATCCCCAAACTAGGCCTGGACCTGTATTTTGGGGATCCGCATTCAGCCATGGGTTCTATAATCCAATATAAAAGCATTAATAGGAGTGTCATTCCAAAGTTGACAGCCAGGGTTATTTATTTCAGGCAACACAGGACCATAGGAAAATTCTTAACTTAAACATACATAAACTGACGAGCAATATAAAAAGCCACCAACTTATCATGAAATAATTCCGACACCACGCAAGATAGCTTGTTGAAGCAACTGTGCGTTTGCACTGGCGAAACATTCACAACAAAACATGTTTAAATCGTTAGTTTCTGTCAAAGTTCCATACAATATTTGACAGGAACTAGAGATTTAAACATGTTTTGTTGTGATGTTTCGCCAGTGCAAACGCACGGTAAAAAGCAACATTCAAGCACTAACAACACACATAGAACTGTTTTCAAGATTTCACTTCATGTAAGTTAACTGGTGTGGTTTAGGAGATAATTTTGATTTTAGACTGTTAGTACTAGAATGCTGTGATTTGGCATGGATATGGCATATTATTCACGCCGACAGGTGGTAAAATAACTTTTTTATTTTTCTTTTTATGTGACGTATATTATACACGTAAAGTGGGGATGTTTCTTTTTTTCTCGTCTATTCCATGGCGTGGGGTGTCGTTGGAAAGGTCGTTCAAAAATATTGCGGGTGTGTGAAAACTATTTTTCAATTCAGGGATTCGTTTGCGAAATATTAAGCTTTAAAGTGCAAATTTTTGTAGCCAGCTAAATGGTTATACTTGGATTTGTGAAAAAATTCACAGCAATGGTGTAAGAAATTAAAAGGAAAACTGTCACAGCTAAGTAGGCTTTACAGATTAACGAGTAATAATCGACCAACTTAAATTTGCAGTTTGAAAAACATGTTCTCCCATACATTTGGCATAGGAGAACATGATTTTCAACTGCAATATTAAGTTTGTTCTTGGGATAAATTCATCCCAACTACGGAACCCTTCATGGTGCGTCGTAAACACGCACTTGGCCGGTTTTTTATATTGCACGTCAGTGTATTTTTAAAAGATGTAGAGTACTTCCTAATTGTGGATCTTTAAATTAAGATTATTTTTATTACTAAAGAAAACTAAAGATTTTTTTTTTTTTATATATACTCGTAATATTTCAGGTTTGGGTCTTTTAACATGCGCTCAACAGTCCAGAATTCGATGGCCTATGGTTTCTACGAACAATGTACCTAGCTTGTCCACTGAAACTTTGGTCTAATCTTCTGATTCTGGGCTGGGCACTGCGACATTCTAACACCATAACATTATACGCTATGTACAGTCACGAGCTTTAATTTGGGACCCACCTAAGGTTGAATATCGTGTAGCAAACTTTCGCCATTTAGAGCTATTATGTTAACGCTGTCACTGCACAAACAATAAACGTCATAATGTTTACCATCGACAACTTTACGTTTCTAGGGGCTAACGTCAACTGGAGCGAGGGCAAACGATCATTACCGATTTCCGAGTAATAATTACTTTTTGGTCCTGTGGTCCCATAAGAAAAAAGAAACAAATAAAAAAGAACAAAATTATATTGTCAATATATGATAGCTAGTCAACTAACCCGCTTATTCTTCAAACCTATATTAGTTAAAAAGTTTTGTCTCTTTCTCAAACATAAATATCAAAGTGACGGACCAAAACAACATATTTAAAATAAAATAGGTTTAAAGGCCGTTTATGATTATGGGGGCTTAGAAGATTTCAGCTAAAATATTGATTAATAAAATCTTTAGAAAAACAAAGTTATTTATTCTTTATATTTATTAAGACATTTATGACACAAACCTCAATCTTAACACAATTATATAGAAAGCATGGTTAGCGGTGCACAAAATAAACACTTATCACCGAAGGCTACGACTAAATTAATTTAAATCTCTCCAGTAATTTTTTTATCATAAATATTCAAAACCGCGTATATCCACCTTCATTGTCAATCACATCCTGGAGCCGGTTACGCATGGATCCAATCAATTTGTCACATATGTCAGTAACTCAGTACCCCTTAAACTTTCCCAGATTGTGAGGCAGTGATCCATAAGTGCTTCTCTAGTTCTTTCGTTTCTATTTGACCATTTTTGAACCATTAAGCCCCATAAATTTTCTATAGGATTTAAATCGGCACACTTTGCAGGCCACGGCATACGATTTAAATTTGCTCTATTATTGTCGAACCAAGTTCTAACGATTCTTGCCGTATGAATTGTTGCGTTATCTTGAACAAAGTTTATTGGAGCAACATCTTCTTGTGGATAATATAGTTGCAATGTTGGAAGGACACTCTCGTCTAATAAATCGACATAATCTTGAGCAGTGGCCCTGGGTGGTAAATTTATTAGTTCTCCAATGCCGGCTGAACTAATCCAGCCAGACATGTTAACTGTAATGCGACCAGACGCGTTGTTAGCTATGACGTGGTCTTCCGTGTATCGCGTCCTGTCAATTCGCCACAAATGTAGTCTGCCCGTTTGGGAAGATTGAAAAGTCTTTTCATCGATGAAAGCCGTCGTCGTCCAATCAAAATTTAGATACTGACGTGCGAAAATAAGTCGAGCAGCTTTATGGGCATCCGTCAACGCAATTTTTTTTGCAGGCCGCCTGTGATGCAGTCCCATAGCTTTAAGATGCCTTCTAACTGTTGAAGGGTGGACTTCAAACGCTTCCGCAAAATGCCTCGTTGGCGTAAATCCATTCATCAGGTATTGCCTTTGCATCAAGCGGCTCTGCTCTTGTGTTATAACTTGCGGGTGATGGTTGTTTCGTCGTAAGTCAATAATATTTTCCTCGTTCCCGTGGCGTCGAACCCAGCGGCGAACTGTGTTTCTTGTCACATTTATTCGTCGCGATATCTTGTGAATGCCTACTCCTTGTTCGTGCAAATCAATAATTTGGAGCCTTATTTGGTCACGATTAGCCGCAAGCATTTTATTAATTGGTAAATTATATTTTGTGAAAATATCACATTAAACTATTTTCTTAAATGACACTGACACGACACATGTTCGTAATTAGAAAATCGTAATGATAGCTTTTTGCAACGAGGTTATCATTTCATAGGTCGATTAGATAAGACATTTTATGTCTTAACTTGACATTCAACATTTCAACCTTAAAGCAAAGTTTCAAAGTTTCGACCTTATTGCATTATGATTGTTCTAACAACATTTAACGGAAATGGGTCCCAAATTAAAGCTCGTGACTGTACGTACAGGTCGTGCCATTAAAGATGAGACTTGACGCACCACGTGGTTTGACATGCGCAGTAGACGATTTATGGGTCTCTTTAGCGGTATGAGGTCCCCGCGCCGCCGCGCCGGGGCGTCATCCGGGGGGTGGGAAGAGCGGCGGAAGGCGCGGTCAAGTCTCAACTTTATTGGCACGACTTGTACCTCTTGAGTCTATTTTCAGGCGCTAGCTGTCAACTACCAATCGATCCCGGCAACTGTGGCGTGCTTTCTGTTCTGTCTACACCTACTCTTAGGTAAGTTAATTATAGTTACTTTTTGTTTACCCTTAAACCGAATCACTTTGAACAACTTAATAATGATAGGACCTCTTTTATCTCGACTCACCAAGGGGTATCTATCGTATTACCCAGTTTTTGAGTTGTGGAAGTCAGATAGACAGTCGTTCCATGTAAAATTACTGGTATTCCGCTGCATCCGGTTAGACTGGAAGCCGACCCCAACATTGTTGGGAAAGGGCTAGGCAGATTGATTTGTATAGGAGTCAAAGGGGGTTATGTGGTTGTAAATGACCTCTCCTACGTCCCCTTAATGGATTGCCGACATAACAACCAATAACCCTGTATATTCACACATATCTATGGAACAGCGGAACAGCAGATTATTTCTTCCGCAATTTATGTTTGGTCCCGTTGAAGTACAGACACGGCTAAACATCAAGCTATACATTTCCAGTTTCTGCTGATCTCGCATTGTATAAGATTTCCGTACAATGCGAGGTCAGCTTGTACTGGAAATGTATAGCTTGATGTGTAGTCTACTAGGTAGTAGAGAAACGTTGAAGTCGGTGATATTTTTTTCCGCTGTGGTGTTATGACACCTCAATAATGAATCATAAGTATAATAAAAGTGAAAAGAAAGAAGAATTTAATCTCGCGACAGTTTAAGAAGCCCGATTTGACGTTTCTCATTATACATGCGGCATTAACAGGGCTTATCCTGAAAGTTGGCAACGTCGCAAATAGCTGTCAAATATTTGTAATGTTACCTGTTTTGATTAATTTGGCAATAATACTGTATGGAAATATGAAGTGTGGCTAACTAGCGAACTAAAATATTGTTAATGAAATGCAATATTTAATATCGTAACACCGAACATTTACTTTTATGTGTAAAAGAAAGTATTTGGAAACTTTCCAATGCCTTTTTTACACCAAAAACGGTTACAAACATCAAATTCAGTGTTATAATTGCAATTCATTATTAATATTCTAGTTCGCCAGTTAGCTACATTTCATATTTCCATACATTAATATTGAAAAATTAATCAAAACAGCGAAATATTCGACATCTATTTGCGACGTTGCCAACTTCCAGAATAAACGCCCTTAACTTTGTATGAACGTCTACGTAAGAAATTGAAAAATCGAATTCATAATCCTACATAATTACTATGTTATCTAGACACTATAATAATAATAATAATTAATAATAATTTTTATTGAATAAAACGTTTACAAGAAGTGTACACATAGTCAACAGTAAGTAAATATTATCCAAACAATAATTATAGTGCCTAAAAATAAACTAAAACTAATATATGTTAAGAACAGCTGCAAGTAATCACGGTATGGAATTACAATGTTAGGTAGCGACCCGCCCGACCTAGGTTAATTCAAACCTGTGTTTCAGGCCATCACTTTACATTTTAATTAAATTGGAACACTAAAATTTTAAGTTAAACGATATAAAATAATCTGTTAAACACTATGAGAAAAAGCATTTTGGTTTCTTATTATCTAAACTAAACCTATGTAAATATACAAAAGTAAATACTTACGAGGGAATAAATTCATCATGACAAATTTTCTAGAAGTTTTTCTGTGTCTGTGTTTTTTACTATAACAATGAGTATCATTCGTCAGAACCAACTTTCACTTTATATTGGAAAAATGCACTCAAATCCATTAATTATTGAATAATAATCCGACATGACATTATTACAATGTCATGTCTTTGGGTTCCTTACAATAGTGTTGTGACCCATTTTAAGCCGCTATTGGACCGTATAAAATCGATACTCTTACAAAAATTACATTTAGAAAAGAAAGAAACGTATAATTACTCTATTATTAATTAATGTTTAAACATATAAAAACAAAATCTGATTATATAAATTTTTAGCTTTATTTTGACAATTGATACAAATTTATTTATTTACCTGAGGAGCTCGTGGCTAAGTAATAACTACCGCACGGGTCGATCCATCAAGTTAAGCTACGCTTGACGGGGTTGGTCTGTGGATGGGTGACCATCTTTACATACCGAGACTCCTCCGTGCCTCGGAAAGCACGTTAAGCCGTTGGTCCCAGCTGTCATTCGTGGATCTTTGACAGTCGTTACACGTCAGAAGCCCGAAAGTCTGACAACCAGTCTTACCAAGGGTTATAGTATTACCCAGTTACTGGGTTGTAGAGGTCAGATAGGCAGTCGCTTCATGTAAAATACTGGTATTCAGCTGCATCCGGTTGAACTGGAAGCCGACCCCAATATAGTTGGGAAAAGGCAGGCAGGCAGATTGATTGACCTGATGATGATGATGACGTGTAATAAAACCATATGCTTCGAGAATCAGTTTAAAGCAATGTAGATAAATTGTCGATTACAAACTCCCATATATGATAAATCGATATATCTCGAGAATCGGATTTTACAACCGATTTTTAACCCATCACTACACAAACTACTTAGATAGGTGTCAAATCGGGCTACTTAGATTGTCACGAGATTAGAGGATCAGTTAAATATTTCTTTTTTTATAATTTTCAGGTATGGCTACGACAGAAATAGCGCTCGCTGTATCCAGTTCTCGTACTCCGGCTGTGGTGGTAACACCAACAGGTTCACCACCAACAACCAGTGCCTGGTAGCTTGCTTCTCATCTCAACAGCTGTCTTTTAACGACTTCATTAATCTAGTTGGATTTGTATTGACTGGTCAAAACACTATAAATAGTTTAGTTGTGTAATATTTTGTTTTTATTTACTTATCACTAAGCACCTGTCGTAAGCGACTACAAAGCTATTAACGAGGGAACAGGGCCTGCAAGGAATTAGAAAAATAGGTATTTGAAGAAACTATTGCCGTCGTCTTACCTCAAGTCTGCTCCTGTAGAGTGCGATAGGGACAGTTGCACCTCAGACCGAATATATCTCAAAAAAATTGACAAGATCGACGTTTCGTATTCCCCTTTTTTCTCCATGAAAACTGAGCCGATTCAATTATTTTTTACATAAAAAAATTAAGAAACGGAATGTCTAGGTTCCTATTATTTTCTTTTTTGTTAAAAACCTTTCGAATTTGTCTGGTACCTAGTCCTCTAATCACGGCGATAAAAATAGGCCATTTTTATAATTTTTAGACGGTCATATTTACTTACCAATTAGTTGCTGAAAAAAATGAAATAAGAGGAACGTATCTACATTACAGTAGATCTTGATTGTATGAAAAAAAAGATTGCTCTAGAGGCATTATTCAGGAAGAAAAAAGGGGAATACATTTGTATGGAGAATCGCACGCCCTGCTCTCTCTTAAGAAATGTACCAATTAAGATAGATGCATAATAATATATTAATATTTGATCGGTGAATGTTCACACTGCTGGTGGTTACTCGTTTGTCCAGCGACAAGAGCTATCAAAGAGCTACTAAAGAGAGTACTAGCTCTGTGACGCTCGCTTGGCGGGCAGAACCCTCGCTGAGAGACTCACGCTTGGTACATACGCCAGCGAGCGATTAGCGAGTAATCGTTCGTTGCCGTCGGGCACTCGCTGCTCGTTATTCGCCAACTCGTTTCTAGTTGCTAGCTCTGCTGGCTTCTCTTCTCGCAGCAATCTTAACCCTAGAAAAAACAAAAAAATCACATGCTGATGTCCGCGTGGTGGATTACGGCCCACTTTCTCTCACAAGTAAAAGGCCTGTATCCCAGCCGTGGGACCATTATGATTATGGATGTCCGGATGTCAGGTGGATGTTTCCTGTGATATGAATGTACTAACGCGTGTTCCAGTAATCGTGGTAAACAAACATAAGTAGTAAAGTCTAACAATGGAAATGTAAACATTGTATACAGGGCGCGTGTAATGTAATGAGAAAATTATTGACGTGAAACATTCTCAGTTCGGAGGCCAGCGTGTCCCAAAATTACCCTGTTGTGGGTAAGGTACAGTCCAGCCTAAAATGTATATTTATGTCACCGTAAGATTGTTACAACCATTAACCTTCGTGCAGACTAACGCGACACGACAGCGCGACGCGACGCCGCCTATTGTTATACCATGAAGTTTTCTTAGAAACCGTATTGTTCGAGTCGCGTCGCGCTTGTCTGCACGAGCCTTTAGCTTATAATCTATCGGTATTAATGCCGTAAAAATTGTGAGCTGGGTGAAATAGGTTAGGTTAGGTTAGAAATGTGACAAACCGTGCGCAAGCGGAGCGACCGAAGCGAGAATCGGTCGACGAGCGCTACTTCCAAGTTGCTCACAGCTAAGCAAGCTATTTAGTATTAGCGCAAGGTGCGTTACGTCGCAAGCAAGTTTGATACAAGCTCACAATTTGTCGGGTTCCCGTGGATATATTGTAAACTATCGAAAAATTATTCGTTAAATTGTAAATGGTTTGCTGTAGTTCAAAATTTTTCTGCAGTTTATAATCTAACGGAAATGAATACCGATAGATTAGAAACTCTACCGAAGTTCATAATTATACGGTTGCCACCAATTGCCACCGTATACATTAACAAGAATTCATTTAACGTTCATTTCATATTTTTTTTTACATATCCGTATGACGTAATAACATGGCGACTACTATCTAATGGTGTTAAGAAACCGATTAAAAAACCTGAAACCTTTGAATTGAATTTTAAAATTTAGTTTGTTATTTTATGAACTGAAACTAACGTTTTCCGACTGCTTTTTGCCAAAGCTACCTCAACAAGGCGCAATAGGTTCGCCCCCTATTACCTACATGGGACTTAAACATAACTGGCGAAATATGGGTGTACCTACCTACCATGGGTACACTCTGCCTAACCCTTCGGGGAAACAAGGCGTGATGTTATGTAAGTGTTATTTCCAAACGAACAATTTAACATTAAGCTCAAGTGCGCACGGACGTAATAAAAAATAAAAAACTTTATTTCAGACCTTTTCGACAGTCCATACATTTTTTTTTTTTTTTTTTTGTTAGTGGTTAGTAACAGATTGTGCATAAATGCTATGTTAGTGGTATTTAATTCAGTTTAATTTAACATAAACCTATACTTATTTTGACCCAGTGTCTTTGGATGGGGCAGTCTACTCTGCCAACAATCATTTTCAGAATGCTGTTCCGAGCAGTAACAATACAATACAAAACATTTATTCGACACAGACAACACAACAGCAACAAACACATAAAAAAAAGAACAAAAAACATAACAATAAAATTGCAGTAAAATTTTGCTGAGCGTGCCCGTACCGAAAGGGTTACCATCTCAGCATTTGCGCAAGCGTTGCAGTAAGGAAGCCGCTTTCTTACGCATGATGGCGTGAAAGCCATCCGTAGGAGCTGCAGCAAACATTCCCGATGCACTGCAACGTCGCGGCAACCGCAAAAACTTCCTGAAAGCGTTGTTGTATTGTACGCGCAGAGCGTTGTAGGCACGGCCCGTATATGACACCCACAGGCCGCCTGTGCAGAAGGACTGACAGAACGCCCAAACTCACTTTAACGTAATAAAATCGAGGCGATTTTTTTGTGCACTATATTTTCAACGCTCTGCTTAGCGCCGAGAGTCGAAAGTCCAACAGTGTGTTTTTTCAACGCGCTGGACGAGATAGCGTCCCAACGCGTTGGATTCTCAACGCTTGACTCAACACCGAGAGTCGAAAATACAGTACGTAAATGGGCTTACTTTTTAATATCATTTTATTGAATCATGGTTTTGAAAGCTACTTAAATATTGGGTCCCCAACTATGAAATCAGCGTTTTGTATGGAGAATTTTAAAGAAGTTGTATTTTTCATACTAACATTTTCTTAATTTATTTAACAACCGTATACACTAATGTTTTAAAACTAAGATAACGTATGCCACTTAGAATAAGCGACAAAAATAAGTTTTGGCTAAGTTTTAAAACAAATAGTGGTCATTTCTGCTACCAAAAAGAGGAGTCATTTTTAAGGTATTTTTTATGTTTAGAAAACTATAAGTAGTTAATAAGGTTTTTTTTACTATTGGTAGGTAGTAAGTTGTCTATGATGGTCATTATTCGATATAATATCAAGCAATGAATATTGATGAATATTTTAAATCATAGAAGTGAGGAGGTTCTCTATTTGTGAGAAAAAGACGCCAATTTCATAGGTGGGGTTACTAACCTGCTGTATAAACGGAAAGGAAGTTGTGCACGCCACAGAAAAACGAAAAAGAATTGATTACCTAACCTCTACCTACTTACCTACCATGACTAAACACGTACGTAGTACAAGCGATACCTAGTACAGAATCCAATGTAATTGGATAACTAGAAAAAGTTTTGATTAATAATAATTATAACTAATTGAATACAAACATAACTTTAATCATTTTTAGGGATTTATTTTATAAACTTTGCTTCAAATTAAGTGACGTTGAAACGTCAAAAATGCATGGTTATTCACATGGACGAACATAAAAAGTCGGACAGACCCTGGTTAATAAATTGCACAAGAAAAAGATGTCTGAGGTAGGAGGATCCTGAGTTACAGAGCACCAGGGTCTCATCTGCTATTACAATAGTGTCAGAATGGTCTATCATTGATTTCATAATTGTTGATTTTGACAAGTTTGTTAATCTACCTACTTACTAATATATTGGCGTCATTATGACTTTCCAATGGACAGCCACTGACACTCCATTGAAAGAAATGGCATCTATTGGTAATCTCGTACATAATGACAAATGAATGACTTACATATGCGGTAATCTGCTAAAATTTTTACAGTTCCTTTGATCAGTAACCTACCATTAGAACGTCATTGTGCAGTCATTGCTTTTAATTCGTTACGAGTATCGTGTTTGTGGAATACAATGATCAACCAATGATCGCCCATTATGAATTTAGCAGATTACGAACTTTTAGCAAAATGACAATGGGATGGTGTTGGAATGACGAATTTATAAAAATAGAAGACTTGGACCCCAGGCTCTCTTACTGTGCGTTTGCACAGGCATCAAAACAAAACATGTTGAAAGCTAGATCCTGTCAAACATTGTATGGATTGTTGACAGAAAATAGAGATTTCAAGATGTTTGTCGTGAATGTTTCGCCATTGCAATCTCACAGTTAGATGTGAACAGTCGCTAATCATTTCTTAACTTCAAGCAACGTTTATAAATAAACCCCTTTAATGCTTAGTTAAAAGAATACTGTGTTTTTTGTGAAGCAATGAAGTCACGCTAGAGGCAATAATGATTAACTTCGGCAATTATTATTGCTCAGTTCTATTATTAATAATTAGAATAACCGCATGTAAAGCAGATAATTCCAACAATACTGACATAGAGATGGATGACTCTGGTAAGTAAATAATTATTATTTATAATAATCTGTCAAGTCGACAAAATTATGTGACATGAGGCAGGCATTACTGACAAATGCTTGCACTGACAGGACAGGTCCACTCAAATCTGTGTGGTTCTTTTCTCAAAAGACCATTTCAGACTAATCCACATGGTTCTCATATGGCCTGACCAAGATTATGACATGTCTGGACTTTAAAAGAGACTGTGACCTCTGAGTTTGTTTCGGCCTTTCTTCTTCTTCTTCACAGTACCTACCTAGTCAGATACTAAATGCCGAACTCATCTTGCAAATTTTTAATAATTTTTTTAAGATGACGTTTGAAAGTGTTTCCAATATCCTTTTACATTTACAGAATAAACAATTTCATTTCATTTCACCCCTTGGTAAGCTGGTAAACTGGTTGTCAGACTTTTGGGCTATTTGGCATCTTTGAATATTTTTTATTTTATCAAGTAATCTTGTTTTCTTAGATATTTCTAGAACAGCTGATGATGTCTCTGGGTCGGATTTAAAATTCGGTCCCGATGTATGTGGGCTGCCTATCGACGAAGGGGACTGCAAGAACGAAAGCCTGGGTACCAATGAAGACAGCGACAGTGACAACGGAATCAAAGAAAGCTTCGATCTAAACAACCTCAATGAATTAATCGATTTCAACGAACTCAACGAAAGCATCGAACTCAACGAACGCAACGAACTCAACGAACGCAACGAACTCAACGAAAGTAACAAACTCTAGTAAGTTAAACAAACTATTACAAACATAGCATCACGCCAGTAAGTATTTCCCGTAGACAGATGTAGATATAAGTAAGTTTATTAGGTATTATAGTACCCACATTTCGCCAGTTATTATTATTGGGGATAGGCCTATTGCCATCAGCTGCGCCGACACTCTTCCTACTGAGAAATTTCTAATAGATAAACACAGTCTAACCTATCAATCGAACTCAGAGTCCCTCGTACTACTCGGACCGATAACCATCGATGTAAATCGATGCCGAGAACTGTATAAACGTAAAAAGCATTAGTTGATATAAACAATATATGCATGGTCATACATAAAATTAAAAAAATATACGCGTCGACTTGAAAACTTCCTCAATTTTTTTCGTCAGTTAAAAAATAGTATCAATAACAATCAGTTAAATAATAATTTTCATTTTTTCTCATTTGTATCGCGTTATAACACGTTGTGTGTTCTAACGCGATACAAATGAAAACTTATATGAGCCGATTACATTACATACGCGATTCGGCACCACCAACCGACAGGAGCCGAATATCCCGAGTATACCCGATTCAGTGTCACCGACCCTAGCATGACAGTTCAGTTTCGTCCAATGTTCAGACAGAGCGCACTTAAAAAATGTGTTCTCATCCTTTAATTTCATTTTTTGATAAAAACTTGTTTCAGTTTTGGCTACAACAAGAGCACGAAGAAATGCGAACAATTTAACTACGATGGCTGTGGGGGCAATGAAAATAGATTTGAAACTATTAACGAATGCTGGAAAACCTGCTACACACCACTGAAGAATTTCCTAGCTAAAGTGACAGACCTCCTTGTGTTCAGAGTCACTAATGACACTTCTAAATTTCCCGCCACGTGATATTTGTGTCGATATCTGCCTAGCCTTTGCGCAATGTTGGGGTCGGCTTTCGGTTCAACCGTTTTCAGCTGAATACCAGTATTTTAACATGGAGCGGCTGCCTATCTGACCTCCACAACCCAGATATTGGGTAACACAATCCGACTACCTGTAAAAAAGATCTACGGATGACAGCCGGATCCAGTCAAATCGGTCAAATAATGGGTCAAAAATTTTGCGGGTTAAAAAACTTAAAAATAGTCCTACAGTGAGCCAGCCAGGTCTGTTGAATGACCGATAGCCGGTATTGCAGACACATCAAGTGGAGACCGAATCGACAAGCTTTAGAGCGTTTGTCCACTGCCACCGTCACCAGGACGTCACTGAGAAACAAGATTATTCGCACCGAACGTGACTTTCCAGTGACGGCGATCTTGTGTCCACCATTGGGCGCTCAATCTCAGTACAAAAAGCTAAGGACAGCAATGAGTACAATGATACAAAATCACGGAGTATATGTAGTCCATGTATAAAATAAGTTTTAATATGTGTTTTAATTTAGTTGGATGATAATCGTAGAAGTTTTCACCAACTTAAGATAAAGAGATGGCAGCTCTGAAGCAATGTTCACTATAATTCGCCTTGGTGGTTTTATTAACAATTAACTGGCAGCCCTAATACAAAATATCTGCTAATCTCTGACGTTTGCGCTGATGTTAAAAGATACTTTGTTTATTTTTGTGATATTGCTGTGCTATGTCGTGCGTTTGTCGTTGAGTGGAGCGTAAGTTCGTCCGAATCATCCATATTTGTGACCAGAAAGTGATTTTGTGAGTGATTGTGTCAAAACTGAGATAAAACTCCAGTGTAGAGTTAAGTTTGAGATAGGATTCTTCTTGTTAATTACTTTGGTACATAGTAATAAAAACAAGATTACTAAATTGTATTTCATTTACGAGTCTTATCTTATTTTATCAATCCTTGAAATGAACACTAAAATACTAAGAATAAAAATAAATATCTATACCCATACTACGAGTACCACCAATTATCTATACCCATCCTATACATAGCTATAATGTACCGATGTCCTATCCAAAGGTGTAGTTCTAACTGTGAATATCAGATGGCGCTAGTTTCTTTTCGAACGCAAATGACCCGTTCCACGGAACAAGACTGGTCTCTATTTCAGTATAGTATAAAGTACTCTGTGGTCCATCACGACCAAACTCAGCATAGTAGACAAAACAAAAACCGGGCGAACGCCGCGCCGGTGGCGAGGTGACAAGATTAACGTGTATGGTATTGCCGACACATCGACCCGTCACAATCGTGCCGAGTTCTAGCGGTCGCGGCGAACTACTGGAAACTTCGGCGGCCGGGATAATAGCGCTCAGGTGACGGACATGCGGCCATAGTAAATGTATCCATCGTTACTTCGGCGACGTCATCTCGTTCTCGGTGACGTCCCGGTGACGGGTGGTGGACAATCACACTAGAATGGTGCGTGGGAAGCCAAGCTAAATGGATCGATTTAAAGATTGTATGATTTTTTATAAATTAAATTATATTTAAGACCGCGTCCTCACCATAAGTGATTGTCGCGCGAATACGCGATCTTCGCGCTCGTTTATATGAACATGACGTACACTTACGTCAACTTACTACAATCTGTCAAATTTATTTAACCTTTTCACCGCCAGCGTACACAGGACGCGATGCCTCGCCTAGCGCCAAGCTATAAATGTATAACGAAATAATATATAGTCAACAGTAGTGATGAGGGTAGCGTCATATCGATGAATGAGAATTATACACGTTAAGTTATGTTTTATTTACAATTTTACGGATATAAATAAAAACTGATTAAATATTTCCATATTTGTTTTATTTCACACAATCCATATGAAGAAAAAACAATATAAATTATAAGTATCAAAGAAACAAATACATAACTCAATTAGAGCCATAAGAAATGAGGTACATCTCTAATTGTTTCATGACGTCATTCTTTGACTTCATTTCAAGTCCTTGGCGCTCAGAGCACGTTAAATTCAATTCTGATTAGGGATGTGGTCTATGATCTTTTTTCTATATTTGTCTACTCCCGTGTTTTATTAAACTACTTCAGTCAACATTTTTTACCGTTAGGTATATAAGCGGCAGAACTTTTCACTGTATCTATTTATTGTGTATTTCGCCGTTTTTCAGAAATGGTAAGTAGGTATGGATTTAAGTTATAAAATACTTGTAGCAGTGTACTTATCGACCCGTTTTCTCACATTCCACACCTTGTAGAATGCTTAAAAGCTCATCCGTATCCAGTTCTTCGTTCATGTCAATAACTTACTTATTTCTTTACTTATTAATAATGAAGCAATCAAAAGTGCAACAAATAGTGCTGCAGACTGCACTATGCCAAAGTGACCTTGACAGCCATACGTTTATGACGTCACAGAACGTCTTCTTAGGAGTCCGTGGCGCCCGGGGCACTGACAACCATTGACTTATAGCTGACGACCAATTGTTTTGTAGAGATGGGAATATAATTATCGATAAGGATTGCCAACAATTATTTAATTCCGGTTCGGCACCTATCCGACGGTCGAAATTCGTCTATTTTCCCTTTGTTATAAAGTAGTTATCCAAGTTCATATTTTACTGACCTCAAATTGTTTTCGATAATAATATTTCTAAATATTTCAACGGGTGAAATCAAACAGCGTTACCTTTCGCGTCACATCACTGGCCGACTTTATATAAAGTCCTTGGCGTTCTGGGGATATTAAAAATGTTCGGAGTTTTTGTTTTTGCCAATTTTAAGACAATTAAGGGCTTCTTTTTTGTGGAAAAATAAAAAACCGGGTCTTAGACAGTGCTTTAAAATAATAAAATGAAAATAAACCTGATAAATACAGTAAATTGAATTTTATAACATAGTTAAAATGAAGAGCTTCTAATGAAGTCGTGGCGCTGGTGGCACGAAAATCTGGAACTTCTATTGATGTCCTTGGCGGTGAAAAGGTTAATAGATTTTCAACTTTATCACTAAAGTATAAGGTTCAAAGTTGATTGGGAATACTCGTATTTGACAGTTTCGGGTAGGTTGATGCGCTGACGTCTGGAGTTCTGTACACGCCTGATCAATCAAGTAAACGATCGCGTAATCGTGTACCTACTCACCCGACAATAGGTTTCGATTATGATGCAGGGCACGAGTTGGTATTTCAAAAGCCAGATACAGATAGTGCAATCCACGACGACGCGCCCCACTCCGCGATTACTGTACCTACTGTAAGCTGTACTTTAGTACGGAGCGGAGCGGAGTGGGGCGCGTCTCAGTGGATTGCACTATCTATAACTTATATCTGAAGAGTAGTTATATAATATGACAGTTTGACATAATTTTCTTTACAAAAGCTGTCAAAACGCAATATTTATTCCTTATACAAAAGTTATCTGACTATTGAAAAATCAGCGCTGCAATTGTGACAACTTTAAAATAATTTAGAGACAATAAATTATTAACAATGTAATTTATTAAACTAACATTGTTTTTAATCAAATTAGGTAGATTTGGTTGATGTTATTTGGCAGAGAACCAAAGTTGTTGACAGCTCACAGAATTAGCAAGCTGAAGTGGCAATAGGCCGGCCACTTTAGCCATAGAACCGATGACCGTTGGGGTAGACGTGTTGTTGAGTGGAGATTGCGAGACAGCAAACGTAAGGTAGGACGACAGACTAGGTGGAGTGACGATCTTCGCAGGATGGCTGGTGGCAGCTGGATGAGAGTTGCCGAGAACCGAACTCAATGGGGTCCATATGGAGAGACCTATGTCCAGCAGTGGACTGATAATATTGATGCAGATGATATTACTTGTTGTTAGTCTTCTTCAAACGTACATACACCAGAGGTCATCCTACCCGAAACTGTCAAATTTTCCCAATCAACTTTGAACCTTATGCTTTAGTGATAAAGTGGAAAATCTATTAAAGAAATTTGACAGATTGTAATAGTCAAATTCTTAGTCTTTAACCGGTTTTGTTCTGGGAATAAAGTTTCTTAATTTTCTTGGCTGACATGAAACGACCGGCGGAAACTGTGGGCAAAAAAAAAGTTTTTGTTTTTAAAGTATTTCTTCACACATGCGATTTGATTAGATAAGTGCTCAATACCTACATAATTATGAGCGGCACGAGTCAACGGCAGAAGCCACTGCAGCCATCGACCAGGGGCCCAAGTCTGATATTTCTATAAATTCGTCATTCGAAGACGATCCCATTGTCTTTTCGCTAAAAGTTCGTAATCTGCTAAATTCATAATGGTCGATCATTGGTTGATCATTGTATTCCACAAACACGATACTCGAAACGAACTAAAAGACATGACTGCACAATGACGTTTTCATGTTAGGTCACTGATCAAAAGAACTGTCAAAATGTTAGCAGATTACGGCCTAAGTCAGTCATTCATTTTTCATTATGTACGAGATTACCAATAAATGCCATTTCTTTCAATGGAGTGTCAATGGCTGACCATTGGAAAGTCATAATGACGCCAATATATTAGTAGATTACCAAACTTGTCAAAATTAACAATTATGAAATCAATGACAGACCATTCCGACACTATTGTAATAGCAGACTTGAGGCCCTGACCCGACATAGATAGTAGAGGCAGTTTCGACATAAATAGCGATCGATCGCTATACGACCGAATTCGGTCGCAAAGTCGTAATGGCGTCCCTAGGCGCGCGCAACGTGCTTCACAAGTATCAAACTCAAACTCAAAGCATTTATTTCAATTAAACCCTTTACAGGCACTTTTGAATTGTCAAAGAGTCAGTTAGTCAGAAAGTTGAAGCTAGTTGCCCATTCCAAAACGTAGATCTCTATGGAGAAGAACGGGCAAGAAACTCCAAGGACACTCTTTTAAATATAGAAATTACAAAATCCTGGGTACATTACTCTTGTTGATTCTATATGTGAGACCAATGTAAAAAAATATATATAAATCAAAAACGATTAAAAATAAGCCCTGGCAGATAAGAGATCTTCGTGCTTGTCAAAGTACGCACGACGCGCGCGTCTCCCTAGACACCGAATTCGGTCGCAAAGTCCTAATAGCGTCCGGGCTACGCTATTAGGACTTTGCGACCGAATTCGGTCGTATAGCGACCTATCTATCAGTGTGACCAGATTCAGTATTTTAATACTTTTTGAGTATATTTTAGTAAGTTTTCCAAGAGTCAGTATTTTTATAGGTATATTGGCGTAAGCCAGTATTTTAGGGTATATTTTGGAAAAAAGTTATGGCAATACCATAGCCATGTCATAAAATTATTTAAAAAAAAAACTGCGTACATTGATGTTCAGGGGAATTTCCGGATTTAGTCTATATTTCATTTTGGAGCAAAGATCAGTAAGTTACAGATAGGACATGACAGGTGGGCCCCCTAGATTACAAATAGTATCGATTCATCTAGTCACAAAATGAATTTCTGTTCTGCACTTGGCTTAATCTTTGAAGGTTTGGTTTCAAACTTTCAAATTGAAACTTAGGGAAATTCCCGAATTATTGAAAGTTTCAATAATTCGGGATTTTCTCTAAGTTTAAATTGTACATGTTCGTCGTAATGTAAATAGAGAGCGCGATTTTTTGTTGTCATTTTACTTCATGCTATTACGCTGTTATCTGGTACGCAATTCAGAATCCAGAAAACATGTCTAGTTTTCAGCAAAGTTATTTGGCTAAATGGGAACAAATTCCGGAGTTTTCTTCGTTTTGTAAAGCGTGCAGTGCGAAACTCCAAAGTAGATTAGCATCTATAAAACAACATGCAAATACTGAAAAGCATAAATCGAACTTGAACAAATATAAAGGACAGTCAAAGGTAAGCTTAACTTGTTTTTAGTTTTTAGTAAAATGAGAATTACTGTACCTAAAGTCGAGAAGTTCAGAGGTACTTTATTTAGTGTATGATCATAATGTATAATTTATCTTTTACTTGTTTCCAGGTTGACACATTTTTCAAAAAGGCACCACTGAAAGACGAAGTCAAGAAAGCGGAGCTGCGTTTATGCGGTTTTCTTTCAGAACACAACATAATATGTTTTGAAAATCAGTATTTTTATTGGTATATTTTCCCTGTGCAAGTTGGTATATTTCAGTATTATTTTAAGGAGCTTCGGTTTTTTTGTAAAATTTAATCTGGTCACACTGCTATCTATGTCGAGACTGCCGCCCCTGCTATCTAATTACGCAACACATTTTCGTAAACGATTACGACTAATTTGTTTCATTTTGACAGTTCAACAACATTCATTACGTTATTTACGTTGTTGAGCAGATTTTTTTTCGAACTTATGTAGTAATGGATTAGCAATTTGTTTCAAAACGATACAGATTCTGATTGAGCGTGTATTACGCAATTAGGGTACAGGGCTCTAACTTCTAATAGTTCTCGTTCTTCATGTTGAAAGACCTACTGTCCACGCCTAGGTACCTAATAACACTGTTATTTGGAAATATTGTAAAAGCCACAAATATTGAGGGATATGCCTTAGAGGCGTGGCACGTGGTGCCTCGACATTGCTAAATTGGGCTTATGTTCGAACGGCGGCTGTACGCTTCATTCAGTCGTTTTACAATTGCGTACAGTGTACTATTGATGCGTAAAAAACCAAAAAGCCGAGTTGTGCAGTAATAATTTGTAAAAATAGGTCTAGTACCATCAACCTGAAGACAAATGGCGTATCCTACCACCGGTAAGTAAACATTTAAGTCACTGTTTAATATTTTAAATCAATTTATAAATTATTTATTCATCTACGTCCGGAGCGATACGAACTAGCCTAAACTAGCCCGAATCTTTCCGAACGGAACGAACTTTTTGAATTTAGAGAATCGAGTGCGTGCGGCTGATTTTATCGACATGCGTATTATTGCAGTCGAATCTTTTTTTACAGAACTCAATGGATATTCTCGTATTACATGTATAGTATAAGATTTAAATTTGTTATTAATTTCATGTTGTTTGAAGCAAATAAAAACATTGTTATTTCAATACAGTTACTCGTGCATAGCATAATATTTAACAGAGAGGGTTCGCTTTACCCGGTAATACAATATTAAAAAAAAAAACTCCAGATTTTTTAAATCGGTCCAGTAGTTTTTTTAGTTTATTCATTACAAACAAAAAAACATACAAAAAATCAAATCTATTCTCTTAATATTAGTTTAGATAAGTCCTTTTTTTTCATTCACTGTCACATTTTCTATTCGGACATTACATGTTAAGAAAATAGCTGAATGCCATTTTGCGTTATTGACATTTTATATTACGACCTAATATAAAATGCTGAGTCGGAAAGCAGATCGTATTGTCCAAAAAAAATAGCGTTCTATCCAAAAAAAACTTAATAATATGGAGAACCATAAATTAACAAACCGGGAGAGGGAAGAGCGTCGTGTCCCGAAAAGAACATACAAAAAAAAATACAAATAAAAAAAATAACTTACCCATATTAGTAACTAAAATATAAAAGAACACTGTTGATAACAATAACATTATTAAGGTCTTCATTTTGGTATCAACAAACACGTTTGTTCAGGGGATATCAATTTTAATTAACACAACACATTCGTGTTACCTATATTGCAATTATTGTAATAATGCATTCTGCCGATTAGAGGAAAATCGAACATGGATTATACTGGCTTAGGTACTTTACCTGATTCTTATAAGTACTTAACTTACTAAAGGTGCAATTACACTGCGGTCGATCGATGCAATCGCTCGAAGGCGACACTAAGCGACTTTTAACCCTTTACCGCATGGTTTTTTTTATTCAACTCAAATTAATATATATTATTATATATATTTTTTATACCTCTTAATTTTTATGGTGTACAATAAAGAGTATTCTATCTATCTATCTATTAATTTACATGGTTAAATATATTTTTTTGAACATAGGAAAAATAAGAAAAAAATAAAAACACTTGGAAAACTGAGAAAAGTCCTAATAACATCAATGTACCATATTTGGTACAACATGCAGTAACGTAGCTTTAGCTGACTGGTCGAAAATGGTACAATATGCATTAAGGGTTATAAAGAAGTATATTATATGTATGTATATATGTCGTAATAAAAATGTATGTATGTCTGTTACATTAACTTTCACTGTTTTTGCAGTGTTTGTTTGAAATAATAGAATGATAAAAAAATTACAGAAATCAACTTTATTATAAGATCTTTTAATAGAAACTTCTAAAGTATAAAAAAATGCCGTATTTTACCTAATAATGAGATTATTATGAGTAAACGAAATAAAAAATTGCCTGAAAATTTGTGCATCATTGTGTATGAAAACTTTGAAAACAGTATCTATCTTTATTAAAACATAAGTGAACTCGGCATTTCAGCGACTGACATTTCAGCGTAGGCGCATTACTTTTTTTCTTCCGCTTAGTGCTAGTCGAAGTAGATTGTTCTTCTGTGTCGGACATTTCTTCCTCTTGTAATATTTCCAAGTCCACATTATCATCGGAACCATAGTCATCGCTGTCACTTTCTTGTATATACACAGCATGTAAAGGTCGAACAACCTGAACCTGGCCATCTTCATCTGATACATATTCATGATCGCCCTCGTCAGGAATAACGTTAATTTTACACCCACGAGTTTTCATGTTGTCTAGCAAATCATAAAAAATTGGTCAGTCGGTAAGTAAGCATACTACTCGTATAAAGAGTACTTGAAATATCTGCCACTACATGATGATGATCGTCCTTATCGATTGATGGTCGTTTATTTCTTGATTGACCTGCGTTCGACGATCGATTGATATCGAATATGGTTTCATCAAAATCGATAGGTCGACCGCAGTCAGTGTGGATGCACCTTAAGGTTGGTAGCTATGTAGTAGGAAGTTACGTCAGGAATATTAATAGCGCTAAGTCAACAACATCCGATACTTACCGTGACTATTGAAAATTCTTCTTCTTGCAAAAACTTGAACTCAAACTGAAAGCACTTATTTAAATTAAACCAAACTTTTGAATTGTCAAAGAGTCGGTCTATAGGTGCCAATTCCAAATAGCACCTAGTAGTTTCCCATGGAGAAGAACGGGCAAAAAAACTCCATGAAAACTACATTATATCACGAAATACTTTTACAACATATTGGTTACGTACATCATTTATGTTGAAATTATATATTTTATACATAAAATATGTAAGAACGATAAAGAAAGTCATGCAAGTTAAAAGCGTCCAGAGTGAAAACAAAATACAAAAAAAAAACTCACTTACATAACAACCATTTTCTTAATGTCCCTTGGGAATCATCGCATTTACGAATACAAACAGCTATCCTTCCATTTTTAAAATAAATTACATTAAGGTGATACTAGCCAACATTTTTCCCATACAAATTTCGGGAGTGAATTACTCCACTGTTTGACATTGTACATCCAAAGTTAAACATTATATCGTTTTGTCTCATTATTAATTGTGTCTGTACGGAAGCGGAATAGTAAAATTAAAAGCCAATAAAAAGTTATGAGCCAACAAAGTTTCATTTTTCTTGCTAATTTTAACGCAACTTTGGGCGTAAATAAGTAATAAAAGAAATGGAAAATCTCCAAAACAAAATCCGTACAGACATAGCTCAATTATCGAAGATTTTAATAAACTTTATTTGTAAATGATTTACGCAGCGGTTTTTTCATAAAACACGATTTCCCGAAGGACTTTTCGTAATTTTATTCGCGCTCGTTTTACTATCAATTGTCGTGCATTTCACTAGATAATGTTCCCCCGCGCGGTGCGGAGGGAAGACGCTCACGCATACATGCACATTACTATGTGATACGTACTTTCGTTCGAATTTCGATTCAGGCACGTGCATATCACGCACGTTTAACTTCGTACTTTTGAGTGTTTTTCGGCTGCGGCCTACGCGTTTGTAAGTTTGTCGATACTATGATGTCGCGTTGTTTCGATACTACCTACTTTATCTGTTTGACGTCGCGCTGAAATTTTGACTACGTATTTTTGTTTGAAATTGGAATTGTTGGTTTGAGTGGACGCTGTGTTGGAATCAAAACTTTTTTGTAATGCAATAAAAATGGCGCGCCCCGCTAGTTCCATTAGAGAAAAAAAGAAAAATGGAAACTCCTTTGTGATGTTAACTTTTTGGATTTTAACTGTATCATAATGGTAAAATAGTTATTTATCCAACATGTGAGGAAAGTTCGTTTTTCCTATGAGTTTTGATTTTGAGTCTTGAGCGAACGAAGGATTGAAAAATAGAATCACGAGCGCAGCGAGTGATTATAAATTTCAATCCTGAGTAAGCGAAAGACTCAACAAAACGAATAGCAAATGAACTTGCTCACAAGTTGCATACAAAACTTTTCACCACTCCCAGCAAGAAAGTATTCAGTCATCATAGGTAAATAAATTAAATAGACACAAAGCAAATCAAAATAATTCTTTATATTTTAAAAAATCTTTAAAACTTAACATGAAAAAATCAGGCAAGATTAGTTTCTGAACGGGATCATTACTTTCCTCACTGTTCAAACAGTGAGGAAAAACCAACTTTCCTCACTGTTCAAGCAGTGAGGAAAAACCAACTTTCCTCACTGTTTTCGTAGAGGAAAGACACTTCTTTCGTGCGGGAGTGGTGTAAAATATATTTTTCATCACATCTATTCAAAAAGAGCTAGTTTGTTCTTTGTAAACAGGGACCAAAATAGCACTTTGATCCCTAGGGAGCAAAGTAGATTTGAATTTGGAATGTGGATATTGTTAGAAAAAGTTCCAATCACCAAGGAGATCAATCACGAACATTGTATGAACAAGTTGGAGAAAAGCTGGCAAGAAAGAGAGAGAAAGTGTGAATTATTATTCACACTTTGACAAGACTGGTCAAAATGAAAATCCAAGATGGCGGCAATGACACGTATGACGAAAATTTTCCAATTTTTCGTCATTGGTGTCGTTTTCATAGTTTTAGAGGGCGCCAAAGCCGATAGTGAGGTCAAAATGAAAATCCAAGTTGGCGGCTGTAAAAATTTTAATTTTTTTCGTTATGGGTGTCGTTTTCATACTTTTCGAGGGTTCTAAAGCTGATAGTGAGGTCAACATGTAAATCCAAGATGGCGGCTACATAATTTTCAAATTTTTCGTCATGGGTGTCGTTTTCATAGTTTTAGAGGGTTCTAAAGCCGATAGTGAGGTCAAAATGTAAATCCAAGATGGCGGCTGTGAAAATTTTCAAATTTTTCGTCATGGGTGTCATTTTCATAGTTTTCGTGGGTTCTAAAGCCGATAGTGAGGTCAAAACGTAAATCCAAGATGGCGGCTACGATAACTTTAAATTTTTCCGTCATGGGTGTCGTTTTCATAGTTTTAGAGGGTTCTAAAGCCGGTAGTGAAGGCAAAATGTAAATCCAAGATGGCGGTTACGAAAATTTACAATTTTTTCGTCATGGGTGTCGTTTTCATAGTTTTCGAGGGTTCTAAAGCCGATAGTGAGGTCAAAATGTAAATCAAAGATGGCGGCTGGGAAAATTAAAAAAAAAATCATCATTGGTGTCGTTTTCATAGTTTTCGAGGGTTCTAAAGCCGATAGTGAAGTCAAAATGTAAATCCAATGGTGTCATTTCGTAATAGTTTTTAAAGCTGCTAAAGTCGATAAAGTGATTCGTAAATCCAAGATGGCGGCTGCGAAAATTTTGTTTTGGTTTTAATCCACACGTGAGAGATGAGGGTAGGACCGCACACGCTTTTTTTCTCATAGAGGGTGATGAAAAGTAGAGTGTTCACTTCGAGAGCAACACTATTTTAAGCTCGAGTGACGTACTTTGAATCCCTCGCTGCGTTCAGGTTTCTACTTTAGAATCCCTCGCTACGCTCGGAATTCCACTCTAGAATCCTTCGCTCCACTCTGGATTCAAAGAAACACTCTCGCCTTAAAAAAAGTTGTTTGCTCCCTAGGCAAACAATCTACTATTATAACATTATTTTGTCAGAGAAAAAGTTTTAGAATATGATTCTATTTTTAAATTTCGATAGTGTGTATAAAAAGTATGCCAATATTAACTCATTT
This sequence comes from Xanthia togata, assembly GCA_963853775.1. Taxonomy (NCBI): domain Eukaryota; kingdom Metazoa; phylum Arthropoda; class Insecta; order Lepidoptera; family Noctuidae; genus Xanthia; species Xanthia togata. The sequence goes on from OY970816.1 coordinate 10,544,453, forward strand.
TGAAGTTTATAATTCGAATTTTACGTTATGAGAGTAGATAAAACTATTTTCGGTATGATTTTACATACATACATACATAAACTCACGCCTTCTTCCCATGGGGGTAGGCAGTGAATTAATGATTTTCTGCCGTTATAAAATTACTTTTTGAGCTGTAGTGGCGATAGTTACAAACCGCAGACGTTATGTCAATAATCATGTTAGGTATTCATTTTATCAATAAAGATTTATAAAATAACTTAATAAATGATGGCTTTGTACCATCGAAGAAGTTCATATCTATACACCGTAAGGACTATTACTAGCTTGATATGTAGCCGTGTGTACCCTTATAATAAATTGAGTAAGCAACTGACAACCTTTGTAGCAATCTATCGTTACCTACGTTACGTTATACTGTAAACTATTACTGTAGTACTATTATTTATTCTGTGGTTGCGAGTTTCATACTTACCTACCTATATCTATTACCTATGGTGTGTGCTCCCGACACCCCGCTGCACCATACGCTCATCATGTATCTACGCTCGGTTTATCATTGACTTACACCAGGTGTTTTTTTGGTCATGGTGGTTTAGACTCTAAACCACCATGACCTACTCTCTAAACTTTAGAGAGTAGGTAAAGTAAGTACTCATGAATACAATCAAGTTTCATTATGGGACCAACCCTGAAATATGAAAAAAAAGTCAGCAGATCCCATGCATTTTGATCGTGTAGCTACTGCAGTTTACTAGGGATCAGCTGATTTTATTTTCACGGTTTCAGGGTTGGCCTCATAGTAAAAGTTGTTTGTGCTGAGTAGGTACTTTCATCACGTAAAGCACAAAGTACCTACGTAATCAGGCGGCGACGGGTATTTCGTGCGTAAAGTAGATATGACAATATGACTAAAAATCATGCTGTACTTGGTTTATTCTATTTGCTTGCGAAATAATTTATTTCAATTGACAACGCAAATTTTGCATACACTAACACCTACAATTTGATGCACGGAGTCGAAGACTTGCGGTAAGTAGGTAGGTTATCATACGCCAACAGAATATTATCTGCAATCTGCCTGGTACCTACTTACTGTTATAATTACCTGTCTTACATGTTTATTACGTGTTGTTAGGTAAGTACGTACTTACAACCAAAAATATCGAAAACCTCCATAGTGGACATTAGAATCTTTATTATTCTGTGCTTTATGTAGGTAAGTAGGTAGTACCTACCTACTTTATGCGTAGTCGTAGGTACCTACGTCCGTGGACCGTGACTCGTGGTTGTGAGAAACTACCTATGTAGGTACTACTTCATCGGCTGTAAACCTACCTATACGCAATAATCTACATAGGTGCATACTTGTCTGAAAACAATCTTGATGTGCCTCTTAGTAGGTAGGTACCTAATAATATGCGCGGTCGGGCGAGTGATGATTGTTCAAGTAAGCATGCGTCGTAATCTCGAGCGATCGCTGCATGTATGACACTCGGGGAAAACTAAACAATAAAATAAGCAATCTGCAGGTACCTATAAGTGTAAGGGTTTATAACGATAACAGCGGCGCTTACTATTATATTACGAGTTTGTAGGTACTTGCTGACTTCTCGGCGAGCGGCACAGAGCGGCGCGGCGGTGCATGTGTGCATCGTCTAACATCGTTTCAGTTGGGAACAGTGTTTGTGTGCGTGCGAACAGACGTTGTGTGTGTAGACTAGCGTCTAACTGCTCATCACTGACACTGTCTCTGTCGGGCACGATGCTAGGTGAGACAGCGTGCTTTTTGGCCACGCCCACCAGTGAGTTCGAGCCCGTGCAAAGTTTGTCCTTAAGGGGGAATGCGCTAAGATATGCCGCGAAATTCAAAATTTCTTTAGTTTTTTGCAATTTGCAAATCAGTGTTAAGTTGTATGTTGACTAAAATATGATTCGCGACCGTAAAAAGTATGGCTTTTCAGAATTATAAACATAAGAATCAGCCATGCATAATCCTCAAATGTCATGATTTCATGAAATAAAATAAATGTTTATTTGCACCTTCAAAATTAACATAGAGAAACAGGTTTACAGTAAAATAGGCCAAAAGGTAGTTATAGGTAATGTTTCATGGTAGAGTTGCTACTAATACCTAAGCTAAGATAACTTAATATCTTGTGATATAGGTATCAGCGCCCATCCTCATTTGCATTCACATAAGTAATATTAAATACAATAGAGCCATAAAGCTTAATATTATACTTATAGTTTTATAATTTAAATTACCGTTTTACAATATGACGAGAAAAGGAGCATTCTAGGTACAAAATAAACCAGCAGCCTAATTGCGCAACACATTTAATTTTTGATATCAATTCCGAATCGAAACCAAGTCCAATTTAAATCGCATGCCATAATTGGAATTACGATAAACATTTTTTACCAATCGACCGAAATTGTATAGGGTTGTTCTTATAAAACGGCTTTAAGTCTTTGATTTATACGTTTTGTTCCACCTTAAAGGCATGATTAATTTCCAAATTATTGTGCTTTAATTTAATTTTGTTTTAATTATAACTGATGCTATAATAGTGCTTATAAATGAAAATGTACAATGATTGCCGAAAAATTAAAAACCATTTTTTAAAGCACTTTCTACCAAAAACTACCATAATTGAAATACGTAACAAAACGTTTCCTTTCCCCGGTTTTTTTTATCTGTAGCCAATGACAAAATCGTAGAAAAGCAGTGTTGTCATCTTAGTGGGATTTCCACTAAACCTGGGGGTTTGGACACCCCTACTGGCGAAGAAATTGCTTGAAATTGCGGGTTGCTTTTAGTGGCTGGTGGTTTTGTCTAGTGGTTAGTTTAATTCAATTTGTAGAAAACAATACAATCAATTACTAAAACTGACTCGAGAAAATATTAAAATAACAAGATATTGGCATGTTTTATTGTTTGTCTAAAACCTGTGTCAGTAATTTTACAATGTATTTCTTTCAAATGCCGAAACCACTGCAGATTCGGACGCTGTTTTGGCAAAACTGTTCACCATGATGTGTGAATATGTTGAAACCAATCAGAGGCTCCGCCCGAGTAGTGATCGCAAAACGAAATCATTTCTAAAAATATTTCACGGGAAAATATATACTACCGGGGTAAAAAAAATCTGCCGTTATGCCTAAGTTATGTATAGATCTAACAAACATTCAAACATCTTCACTAACTTTTTCATTAATTATTGTAGATTAAGTTGGATGATGTTTAAAAAAATACTTTGACCTTTTGTTTTATTTTCATTCTCAAATTTTCAAATGGACCTCCAAAACAGCGACCGAATGTCAGTAACAGAAAAATAAAATTAAAAAAATTGTGACTAAACTATACTCTATTTGAAATAAGATTACACATTTAAATAAACCGTTTCGTGTTCGGTTGAACATTAAAAGCAAAAAAGTGGTTACAATACCAAGTGTTTACTGAAGCTGCCATTTGTCATGTCACCAACGCAATAGAAGTCAAAATCGGTTGAACGGATTATAAAAAATGTCTCATCTTATTTCTTTTTATAGCACTCGGGGAAAAAAAATGGCAACACTGAGAACAACACAAAATTATATTATATTTACAAATTATAATTTAATATCCTATATGAAACGTGGGCCTATGTTAGGCAGTTTTGGAACATTTTTCTTGTGGCTTGTGTAAGCCGGATGAACTGGAAAATTCTCTCAATAAATCAATACTGTTTTGCTCAATAGCGAAAAATACGTCGAGATTATCACTACAAGTAAGTAACCCAATATAAATAGGAATAACGTGAGTCCCTCTGTCCGTCAACCTCACATTCTAACTGAAATTGTTAATTGATATTTTTGTACATATGTACCTACATGCTGAAATAAACTATAGTAACCACTAACCTAACTACAAAACATATTCATAATATTTTCACAGACGGTGCTAGAGCTGAAAATACATGAATGGAACACTACCCAACATGAATCTTCTTAATTTCCTAACAAAGAAGTTGGATGGCTAGATGGCAAAAATGCTGTGAATGAAAATTAAGCTTTTAGTCACATAGTTAAGAATCAAGTGAGGCAACTTACTTTATAATAAAGTTATGAATATTTATTTCCTTGGCCGAACTTTCTACATCATAATTATATTTTATGTATACCTAACTAATGTTTACATAATTTAGTACTTATTACAAAATATCTGGACATTGAAAAATCAGCCCTAAGTAAAGAAGAAATTATACAAACAGCAGCAATAACTAGGCTAATGGCTTTTGTCCAGCCATGGGCCCAATGAATGCCTACTTTACTTTGCCACAGGGTTTATTTATAAACAATGCTTAAAGTCAAATGACGTTCAAATGTCAAAAATGTATGGTTATACAGTTGCTAATCATTACTTAACTTTAAGTAACGTTTATAAATAAACCCCATAATGTTTAAGTACTTTATTTGAGCAGAAAATAATATGATTTTGTTTTAAAACTGTAGAGTTCCTGGGGAGTTTCACCTACGAAGACATGAAGGCAGCATGAATGAAGGCACCTGCTGCGTTGCTACTTAGAAACTGAAGATAGTTCTTGAAATATAATTGTTGTTTTAGAAAACTGTTGAGTCTTGAATGACAGTAATATAAATGTATGTTCCTATTTTGTTAATTGATAATGATAACAGTGTAAACTACAAAAAAAAATAACTTATTATAAAATATGTAAGAATTGAAGTTTTTTTTTTCATTAACACAACAATTATTAATAAAATTATGTCTCTTTGGTCTAGGGGTCGCAAGAGCTACTGCTGAGTATGAGGTCCTGGGTTCGATGCCTGGGTTGGGCATAGTGTTATTGGGTTTTTCCACCTGGAATTTCTTAGTAGTGCCCGGTTGATGGCAATAGGCTCGTCCCCTATTACATGGGACTTAAACATAACTGGTGAAATGTGTGTGTACAGGCAAACCTCTGCCCAACTCTTCGGAGAAACAGTGATATTATGTATGTATTTTCATTAGGTTCAGTAAATAGAGCGAAATAAATTATGGTAAACAAAGCAAACAATAACTGACAATAGCCTTTATTCACATTTATGAAATATTAACACATGGGGCAAAAAGAAATTGGAAAATATATTGTATGGATTAGTGAAATTTAATGTATTCCTGTGGAATTCATCATGGATTATGTATGTACTGCTTGCTAATTCTTGCTGTAAGCGCATGAGAGTTTATACTTTTCCTCAATAATGAAGTTGAGCCTGACCACTGAAAAAAAAAAAGAAATTAAGTAAATCTTCTATATTATGTATATTCCAAGATCCATTACATCCATCCACAAAATAAATTCTAATTGGCCTCTCCCTTAAACACTTCAATGAATACAACAATTATTAGGTTCAATGACTTTATTAAATGTATGAAAGTTTATGTTTGATGGTGCATTTCGTAGTCACCAACATATCACGTATGTATGTTTAAATAAATAAAACATTGTGCTAAACACACATTCAATGTTCAACACTTAGAAATAAAATAATATTGTTATTACTTATGTACCTTAGATGAATGGTGTGGTATGTTCATTGATGTCCTTCCTTACATAATCCACTGTCTTCTATGCTCAGTACAATGGATAGGTACAGTACGAGGTACGAATTCGTCTTTCATTATAATACCTCGTTTCTGAAATATCATATATATCTTTAGTAGGTTGTAACAGAAGAGAACTTGGTCAGTGGGTCGTCTTATGGGCGGATAATTTTCACAATATTATTAATTTATCGACCGCTTCGATATTATTTTAATATATCACTATTATTGATTTATCATTGAGGTTTTACACAAAAACACATTCACAATTTATTAAAACGATGTTCACTTACATAATTTCGTAATAATTAAGGAGATTATACGAGTAAATCCCAAAAATATTACAAAGAAAATCAAATGCGAGGAGTACATTGCCTTCTATTATAACTGACAGAAGAAACAAATTACTCGTTGATTCTAAACCAATTCAGCGCTGTCAAAATGGTTACGTAATTCCAGTTATAGCCTTTTTAGACGCGTATCGTTCACTCTTTAGCGTCTCATTCAGACTGCAGTTGATATCAAAAATTTTAGAGTTACGTAATACGAAAGCTGTCAAATTTTTCAATTTCCAGTTTAAATGATATCAATTCCACTCGAATTTTATTGAAAATGTGTTGCGTAATTAGATAGCCGGTAAGTGAAAAATTTATTTTATAAAAAATAATTTGAAAAAATAAAAACAAAAAATACCATGCAAGCTGAAAAAAAGATTGGTTGTAATTGAGGTAGGTAGGTACATAACACTATTAAAGCATTATTTAAGAGCAAGAGAATAATGTAGGTATGAATAAAATTCTATATAAATAAATAAATACATTTCTATTTTTCCAACGTTGGCAAATCATTGGCTGAACAAATAGCGCGAGTACAACCCAAAGCACCCAAAAAAAATAAAAAATCTTTTGAGCAAAATCTTACTTCCCTTGTACTGTTTGACACGGATGAAGATGAAGGTATGGGGCTGATAGAGACACTCAAAAATGATTGTTCTGTAGGTTGGGATAATTTGTCAAACCAGTTATTGAAAGATCATAAGGATATTCTTGTGCCACACATAACCTACATCTTTAATATGTGTCTAGTAAATGGTAGCTTTCCCAAAGCCTTAAAAATCTCAGATTCGACCAATTTACAAGGGTGGGGCCAGAGACTGTATTATGTGTAATTGTGTAAACCGACTATCTATTGTGACGATGATTAATGATTGTTGAAGATGTTGGAAAAAATCATGCCGACTGGGACCTTACTGTTATTATATGAAAACAATGTATTAGTGAATTATTCCTCCCGTGGGATATTTTCCGACATCCACGCGGGCAGAGCCGCTGGCAAAAAAGCTAGTATTCATTAAAAATACCTATGCAATAAAAATAACAACGTAAGTAATTCCTCCATTTTAATTAGGTGTAAAACTCTGAAATTAGTTATCAGTATCAATATAGGAAATATGGATTAATTAGCAATAGAACTAACGATAATGTTGTGTGAAGGAAAAATAATATGAATGCAGTAGGTAGGTACCTACGAATGATTATGTAGGTATGCTAACTAATCCTACTTCCTACTTCTTCTTCTTTTCGTGTGGTTAGTAAACCAACCTGGTGTCAGAGTTTTAAAGCCGCCCATGGGCCTCTGACTTGGCTTCACATGCCGTCGAGAAATATCTCTCAGGCATGCCGGTTTCCTCACGATGTTTTCCTTCACCGTTTTTTGAGCAAGTGATAATTATATAATACGCACATGAATCCGAAAAGTCAGAGGTGCGTGCCTTGGGTTCGAACTCGAGACCTACGACTTGTCAGTCTGACTACTAAAATAATAAAATAAATGTAAAAGTTTGTATGTTTGGATGTTTATTACTCAATCACGCAAAAACGGCTGAACGGGTTTAGGTTAAATTTGGCACACAGATAGTTTATAACTTGGATTAACACATAGAATACTTTTTATCACGGAAGTATATTCGAGTGGGCCTATTACCGACCTCCACGCGAGCGAAGCCACAGGCGAAAGCTAGAAATATTATAAATTCGAATACGCTTTCACGCTGAAACGGCTGAACGGATTTGGATGAAATTTGGCACATAGCTAGACCATGACCTGGAAAAAGACATAGGCTAGTTTTCATCTTAGATCGCAGACGAAGTCGCGGGCAACTGCTAGTCTATTTATAAAGCTAATTAGGCCCGAAAATGTAAGCCTATATCTAAAATTCTAAATAAATAATATATAGTATAAAGCTTCGTGTAGACTAGCGCGACGCAACAGCGCGACGCGACACTGGCTATTGTTATACCGTGAAGTTTTCTTAGAAATTGTAATTGTTCGAGTCGCGTCGCGCCGTCGTGTCGCGCTGGTCTGCACAAGCCTTAAAAGTATCTAGGTGGAGTGACAATCGGACGGTGAGCAATGGGTAGCTCACCGTCCGGTAAGGACCAGGCCCGGGTCGATGGCGCGTAGTGTTCCACGAGCGCCTCAAAGAGATGTCAGCAAGTGAAGGGGTCCGATGAGACCATTGCCTGCTGGGGTTGCGGGAAAGTCCGAAAGGGATACCGTGGCCCCCTGGCATTGCACAGGCAACAGAAGGAACATGGGTTTTAGTCAGTAAGAGTCTGACACACCCTCCCGCTCCACCCAGAGCGGGAGACGTCATTTGATGATTTCCCACCCAAAAAAAAAAGGTGGAGTGACAATCTCAGGCCTCAGCAGGGTGGCAGGTAGCGGTTGGATGAGAGTTGCTCGAGCTGAAGCTCAAGCTGAAGCTGAGACGAGTTATATTGCAATATGTTGTTAGCTCGACAATTATTTATTTTACCTCGATGGTCCTAGTTTATCAATTATAACTTCTAGTTACAGCTACGAGTATATGTAAGCTGACACGCCCCTTATGCACGGAGGCTTTTATTTACGAGGAGATATTGTTTACGTTTAGTTATTTTTATTTCTGCCTGAGTATAGTTCTCGATGTTTTTGGTTGGTATATTGGCGTGTGCTAGCCGTCATAATATGGCTATTAATTTATAATTTAAATTTTGTCTTATGGTGCGTAATGTAACTTATATTGCATACTATAATATAGTTTTTTTTTCTAACTGAACCGATAGCTGTGCTGCGGGGTGTTTGTTGCGTCACTTCATCTTCCCAGCTAAAGCACTAGGAAGAGGTGAAAGGTGGGCGTTTTGGGGGACGGTAATTTTGTCTTATGTAATTTTGACGTTCGAAAAGTGCTGTTGAATAAATGACTTTTGAATTTGAATGGTGTGCAATTAGAGTGGCCTATTTCCAGCAGTGATGATGATGATGGAAGAAATCGCAAAAAGCGAAATGGCCGACCATTGTATATTTAAATAAATAAATAAAGGTTGATTCGCATTGGTCCAGTAGAAATTTCAATCCAGCAACCACTTCAGGGATTGATAAATTTTAAAGACGAACGTACCAAATCCACACGGCCGGGGTCGCGGAAAAAGTGCTAGTAAAATACAAATAAGGTTTTTTTTAAAATTAAGAATTGAATTGAAACTGAATTTTTATTCTGAACTTTTTCGGACCAACTTAATATATTAAAATACAGTTTATCCTCATAGGATCTAAGGAAACCTACTTAATGAGAAACTTATAGCAGTCAAGACATATTAAAAAAAAAAAAATAGCTAGATGAGTTCGGCGTTTCCTATCTGACTACTCTGAGAAGAAAGGCCGAAACATACTCAGAGGTCACAGTCTCTTTTAGGCCTCTGCCTCGAATTTTGCGGGCAGCGGGGCGGTGGCGGCGGCGGCGCGGGTGGTCACCGCTTGACTGGAGTGCACCGCTCGTTGCCCGCCCCCGCGCCGCTGTTTTCGAGAACCGGTCCATTTGATTTTACGCATAAGATCCTGCCGCTCCCGCGCCGCCGCCGCCGCCGCCCCGCTGCCCGCAAAATTCGAGGCAGAGGCCTTAAAGTCCAGACATAATCTTGGTCAGGCCATAATTATGAGGACCATGTAGATTAGTCTGAAATGGTCTTTTGAAAAAAGAACCACACAGATTTGAGTGGACCTGTCCTGTCAGTGCAAGCATTTGTCAGTAATCGTGGAGCTCAACTCAGAACTTAAGGAGCTCAACAGGAGCTGCAGCCCCGACATAGATAACGACCGCTTTACGATCGAATTCGATCGCAGTCCTAATGGCCTCACTAGACGGTCAGAATTCCTAATGACGTCCACGTCATTAGGAATTTAGACCGTCTAGGGACGCCATTAGAATTTTGCGACCAATTTCGGCCGTAAAGCGATCGTTATCTAGGTATTTCGAGACTACAGCCCCCGTTGTGCTAACGTACCTACCTATTATTTGTTGTTATTTGCAAGATGAAGCACGGGATGAATTTGAAAGGCGAGGAAACTGTGTTCGGCAGATACTCGCACGGAAAAAGGTCAAAGCACGGCCAGAAATTGATAGTTTGCTCTAGAAAAACAACATTAAATTCGTAAAATAAAATAGTAGAGCAGCTATGTTTAAAACAAAAGAAAACAATAAAAGGACATGGGAATCGCCGAGTAGGTACCATAATGAAATCGATTTCATCTTAACAAAGGTTCAGCTATTTTACTTTCGACATAATATTAATACCTAAAAAACCTTAACTTTAACACTGACCACAGAATGTTAAGGTGCGAAATAAAATTGGAATAGGTACACTAAAAAAGAAACTATTCAATCTATAAACGCACATACTACAAGATACCTACTTGTCAATGGACTTAGATGCACTGGGAAAATAAATTTATTGACTTGATCAAAACATCCTCACAAGTTCAAACACACTATTTATGATGAAACTTCCAAAAAGGGTATGAAACATTTATTAATACAAATACCTCCCGAAAAAAACAAACAAAAATACCAGATAAATGCACACACACTTCAAATAAATACTATTTATCATTAAATCGCCAAACTACTTTTTACTAAAGTTCGTTTTTTAATCCCAAATTTATAGTAATTTGAAAATGTCAAACTCTAAATTGTAAAATAAAAACAAACAACAATGACTTTGAAAATTCAAACTCTAACTCAAAGCATTTATTTCATTTACAGGCACTTTTGAACTGTCAAGGGGTCGGCCCCTTGACAGTTCAAAAGTGCCTGTAAGCCTGTCAGTCAAAAATATGAAGCTAGTTGCCCGATCCAAAGCGTAGTAGGTAGCTATGGAAAAGAACGGGCAAGAAATAACTCCACGGAAAAATTTGATACAAAATATTGGTCCACATCATTCACGTTGAAATTATGCATGTGAGAACAATGTAGAAAGACGTGCACGTTCGTAAAAGCGTCCGTCATAAAAAGAAAAAAATAAAGAATCATAAAAAAACTTAAAATAACGAATTAAATGTAAAATTACTATCTGGGATTAAAAAACTAACTTTAGCTACGTAAGATTTAGGTACTGAGCGTTCTGTATCACACCTTGGATATTATCAAAAATGAAAATCACAAGTAATATTTTGCTAAACAAAATAAAACACAAATTCGCGACCGTTACAAATATGTGTACAGAATTATTTTAAAAAGTTTTGCAAAAAATAAGTACCTTTATTTTTTGCAAAACTTTTTAAAATAATTCTATATATATTACCTGTTAATAGCAAAAAACGTAAGAAAGAATTTCGTGGACAACCTCTCTCCGCACTATACCTACATATTATAAATTAAAGTCGCTCTTCATTTCTGTCGGTGTGACCGCGTTGTTCTTCTAAACTACGCCACGCAAATTTTCTGCTCGGTTTGATTGGTGGCAGGGCTTGTTCTAAGTTCGTCAGGCTAGCTACTCCCATCTTTCCTAAGCCTTTCGCGTTAGCAACAGTGGTAACAGCATTGTTGTGTTTCGGTTGTTAGAGGTAAGGTAGGCAGTTCCTCTGTGGTTGAGGATTCTGGGTGAAGCTCGCTTCCACGTTCGGCCTGATCATCACGTACCATCAGGTGGGATACACGACAATAGCTACCCCGTCGTGAATAAAAATAAATAAAAAAGTATAATTAGTCCTAACCCAAGTCATGGTCTACCCATGTGCCAAATTTCAACCAAATCTGTTTGAGCGTGAAAACGTAACAAACAAACATACGAAAAATCAAATCTTTTCTCTTTAAAATATTAAGTTTAGAAGTTTAGATTACTGACGAAATAAAACTTTTATTTTTCAGCCAAACCTAAAAACCTAAAATATTCTGTGGATTCTATGATGTCAAGAACATCGGACATTAACAACATCGACACAGAAACCACAAAAGCTGCAGAAATAAAAAAAAAATGATAAATTTACCATCATCACCGTCACTCACAGCAATAATTTATTCACGGTGAGGTAGGGCAAACAGTTTGGATAACAATACTATAATTTGAAATCTTGGAGCTGATCTGATGATGGAGGTAGGAGATGGATAGTGGAACTCTTCAGTGGCTACTAGTAAACTAGGCTTGGGTTTACTAGTAGCCGTTGAATATATGCATGCTCAATTTGCAATGTATGCTCTACCGTGTCCTCCGGGTCCACGCAGTGATGACACCCGGTCGTTTTCTTCCACCTGATACGGAACAGGAATTTCCCGAAACAACCGTGTCCGGTGAGGACATGCGTCAGGTGAAAGGTGAGGACGCCGTGTCGCCTCTCTAGCCACTCCTCAAAGAGGGTACTTATCGCCGCAATAGTGGGCACCTGCCCAATTTAGGGGTCTAAATTGGGCAGGTGCCGTATCAAGGCAGCCCCGGCTCGCTCCAGTCTGGGAGCCAAACGTCGGAAATGCTCCACGAAGATACACCGGCTGTCGAGGATGAGCCCCAAATACTTCATCGTCGACTCGATGCCGATGTGAACTCCTCCTATCGTTATTTGGTAACCCGACGGTGGCGCGTTCCGAGGCCCATGAAAACACATGGCCTCAGACTTGTGCAGGGCCACCTCGAGTCCAAATTCCCGGATCCTGTCGACGATTGTCGCAACCCGGCGTATCGCTATTTCGACCGCCACCTGGTGTGACCTCCCCTGTGACCAACGTGTCGTCAGCGTAACAAACGAAGCTAACGCCGCTAGGGAGGTAGGCGTGCAGCACCCAGTCGTATCCGATGTCCCACAGATGGGGCCCCAGGAGCAATCCCTGTGGGACACCGCACGGCATCTCTCGCTGGTTCCATTCTCCCTGTTGACCAGGGTAGATGACGGTCCTGTCCGTCAAATAGGCCTCGAGCACACAACAGAGGTAGGTTGGCATCTGGTGATACCGGAGTGCCTCCCTGATGCAACTCCAGGATAGGTTATTGAAAGCATTAGATTAAGACACCGCCAAGACGACCCCACCCCGGGTCACAGCATCCCCCGTCGCTCGTAAGGGCCCGCACTGCATGATTGCGTCAACCGTAGAACGCCCCCTGCGGAAACAAAACTGATTCATCGTGCCAACTTCTGCAATTACTCTTTCAAAGAGCTTGCCCATCTCGTCGAGCAGCACGATGGGCCGATAAGTGGACGGAGAGTCCGCAGGGCGTCATGGCTTCTTAATGAGGACCAGTTTCCCAGTCTTCCAACGAGTGGGAACTGGCCCCTCTCCAAGCATGCGCTTAGGAGCCCCCTTAGTCGAGCCCTCTACTCACACCATTTTCCTGGGTCCAACCCTGCCGGCAGGAGTGGATTTTTCTTTCTTGGCCCGAGACCCGCTCGTCGGCGGACGACCCTGGCCATCAGTGGCGGTAGCTTCACAGAAGCCAAAAAGCCCGGCTTGCCCTAATAAAATCATAATTCACAAGAACAAACATAGACTACTAAAAAAAATATATATATATATAGCCAAAGAACTCGAACTCAATCATGCATGTCTTATGGATAGGAATAGGAATAATCAAATTTTCCCGCTTTTTCTGCCGTTAATCATTCATAAAGTACCTAATCATATGAATAATATTTAAATTCCGCGCTTTGTTGCCAAACTTACGTGCCAATACAGTGCATTCAAATGCGCCTTCTCGCTCACACTCGTAGGCTTCTTATCTGGCTTGCCTTACCTTTCTTTGTCTCGCAATTTTCGTCTACAAATTGCTATAGAAACGTTTACATTTTTGATTATTGGTAAGTACTTATTTATACCCAGATTTCTATGAAATGAAAAGCCCGGCTTTTGAGCGCACATGCGCACAGAGTAGGTACTTTTAGCTAACTTCTTTAGCGGCGTTGTGCACTTTTTTGTGATGTGTAAAAAATGCTAAACTTGCGCCAGGATACGTGACCTGATCGAAAATTCGTAAGACTAGACCGGTTTCGAATAGAAATTCGAAGAGTAGACCGGTGCAAAGTGTATGCCAAAATTGTGTGCGTATGAATAGGGAATATGCCATAGATATCCATCCGTGGAATATGCACATATTTAATTCAAAACTTATTTAATAAAATATATTTTCTTAGTAAACTGCTTGAATTCTCACTAAGGTAAGTTTGTGAGTGCGAAAGCACAAAAACAATTTAATTTATATAATTTGGGGCTAAAAAACCTTAAAAAACAGTTAGCAAAGCATTAACGTGCCAAATGACGTCACATCCTGACCGCGACAGAAATGGAGCTACCTACCCTAGCTACCTACCTACCCTACCTACCTAACCTTCGTGGGCTCATGCACAACACTGCTGAAGATCATTACATGATCAAATGCATAGTTTTACGATTCTATAAAGGAAATACAGATAAACCATTAAGTACTGTGTGCCTAAGGGGTCTCGTTGTCCGTATGCCAATATCCTGTCGGAGGAACGCTCTAACGTGTACTCGGAGAGAGCACACGTTGAGCAGCGTTGGAGTGCGGGCTCGGCGTGCACTAACACTGCCGTCGGGCAGGCAGGAGGAAGCCTTTTCTTCTGCCACCGTTGGTCTCGTAGCCCCGAAGATTGTCAAGGTGTCTCGGTCATTTGACGGGGGTCGACGGTCTTGGCTTAACCGCCCGGGCCGCGAGGAAAAAAACTTCTTTAAAAAATCACCCCAAACCTCCAAGCAGTGGCGCACCGTGATCGAGATTGATAGCTTAACTAATGGGTAGCTTAATTAGTCTCTAGTGCGAACCACAATTTTTTGAGAATTCAAAAGTTTGTACTCGTGGGAATAAAAACGGAAAAAGACAATAAAAAACTAAACAGAAAGGAGGGGAGTGATGCGGGGGTCAGAGTCCGACACTGCATCTGGCGCAATGAACTCGGGTCAGAGCTTGGAGCGCGAAGTGGTGGGGGCTGCCGGGAGGAACCGAAAGTTCCTCGGGAAGGGGATGGCCAAGGGTCGTCCGCCGAAGAGTGGGTCTCGGGCCAAGCCCAACGGAGAAAATTCCACTCCAGCCGGCGGGGTAGGGCCCGGGAAAAAGGTGTGGGTAGAGGGCTCACCACCAAGGAGGCCGGCGAGCCGAGCCGGGCCAGCCCATCTAAGCTGGTGAGGCTCGCCACGGAGGAGCGTGCTCCCTGTAGGGACCAGCACCGGGGCGGCTCTCACAGAGTCTGCAGGTGGTGAGCCGGACGCCGCTGGCGGCTCCAATTCGGAGCGAGCGGCCAGGTTCGGGGAGGTCGTGGCAGCCGCGATCAAGGGTTTGTCCGAGAAGAAAATCCAGTCCTCAAAAGACAAGGCCAGAGCCACGGCCTCTATTTAGGCAGCAACGGAGGCCTTTCACCTCAGGCCTCCGTTGGACGGAATGTCCGAGATTCGAGCGGAGGCCGCCCGCTTGACAGCTGCCATGGAGCTTCTCCGAAAGGAGAACGAGGAGCTCCGAGCTTACCTGGTCGGGCTCCGTGGAGCCGGCCCCCGTGAGCTGTCGCAGGGGAGAGAGCAGCATGGACAGGGACGGCCCGTGCCTGCTGAGGACCGGGTCCTGGTCGCCAAGGTGGGGTGGCGGTGGACATCAAGGAGATCGGCGCCGCTGATGACGACGCATCCGGTTAACTGCGACTAGAGCGTGGGTGCTGGAGGTCCCCGGTGCGGCCAGCGACCCGGCCGCTGACGCTCTGGCCGAAAGGCTTAGTAGCGCTGACATGCGTATTCTGGGCTTGGACGACTCAGTGACAGAGGGACACGTGGTGACGGCAGTCGTAAAGACTGGGGGGTGCTCTTCTGAGCAGATGAGGGCAGGCGCCATCCGTCCTGGAGGTGGACCGCAGCGGTCATTGCTACCGCTGTGGTCAGCCCGATCACAAGGCCGATTCGTAGAACGCCACGCCGTATTGCATCGTATGTGCGGCGGCTGGCAAGCCGGCCGATCGCCGGATTGGGAGTAAGGCCTGCGCCCCACCCGCCAAAGCCAGAGGCCAACCCTCTGCCACCACCATCACTGAAGCAGCCCCTGCCACCGCCGCCGTTGCTGAATCGAACCGAAGGCAGGGCCCTCACAGAGGGCTCGGAAGAGGGCTGACATGGAGTGCCAATAATGGCCCCATTACTCCTCCTCCAGGTGAATGACGGGATTACGTGGCAGCATGGTTCGGGGAGATTGTCGTGGTAGGGGTACTTCTCCACGAGCCCAACTCTTGCCGAGTTCAACCACTCCCTTGCGCAGTTGAGAGTCATCGTCGTCGGGTTCTGTTCCCTCCCCATACTCGTCCTCGGGGACTTCAATGCCAAGAATGTGGCTTGGGGTTCCCGGTATACGGACACACGAGGCAGGATGGTGGAGGACTGGGCTCTGGAGACAGGCCTACAAGTATGCACAAGAGGGTTTTAATCAAACTCAAACTCAAAGCATTTATTTCAATTAAACCATTTACAGCACTTTTGAATTGTCAAGGGGTCGGTCAGTCAAAAATCTGAAGCTAGTTGCCCGTTCCAAAGCGTAGTAGATACCTATGGAGAAGAACGGGCAAGAAACTCCACGGACACTCTTTTAAATCAAAAATTTGATACAAAATACTGGTTACATCATTCATTTTGAAATTATGCATTTGAGAACAATGTAGAAAGACGTGCACGTTCGTAAAAGCGTCCGTAATAAAAAGAAAAAAAATAAAGAATCATTCAAAAACTAAAAATAAATTAAAATAAGCCATGGCAGCTAAGAGATGACCAGCCCCAACTGACGGCGCCCGTTCAGCTCAACCATTTTGAAGGGAGCTAAATCCAACACACGCTCCACCATCAGCGAGACATCTGAGTGAGCATGACATACTCACAGCCGCCAGGGCACATTCAAGTCACTGAAATACTACATATAACCCGGTAAATGGTAGCTCTTTAGTACGAGTACATAGTACTCACACTGTGCTATGCAATTTGTATAATACAAAGGAAATTGAGTTTATACAATACAAAGATGGTCTTACAATCTTCAGCAGCTCCAACAGTATTTTCAAAATGTTAATCAATTAGTTGTGGTTGTGAAGCAGGGCCAGCAATAAGCCAAGCATTTTACCAACTTATAATATGCCTGCCTACATAGTGAGCGTTTTATACAAGATTTTAATTTCGTCTCATTCAGTTGAAGTCTATGGGGAGGAATTTTATTGTAACATTTTAAACAGTACCCCATGAAAGATGAGTCTACCTTAGCCAGTCTGAAACCTGGTTGTACTAATAGGTCCCTATTTCTTGTACTATAATTATGTCTATCATCTCTTTTACTAAAAAGATGTAATTTTTTTCTGACGTACATGATGGTTTCATAGATATATTGACAAGGTACCGTCATGATGTCAATATCCTTAAACAGTTCCCTAAGAGAGTTGCGCCTGCGGAGATAATAAATGGCTCTGTTCGCTCTTTTCTGCAGAATAAAAATAGACTCGATGTCTGCAGCCCGTCTACAAAGTAAAAAAACGTAAGACATGATACTATAAAAATAACTGAAATGGACTAGCCACGCGGTATCTACATCAGTAAATTGACGGATTTTTCTGACAGCATATGCTGCTGAACTTAGCTGTCCTGCAGGAGATGTTAAATGAGGACCCCACTCCTTGAGTCGAGCGTGATCCCCAGGAAAACAGTTTTATCGACAAATTCTAGTTTCTCTTGATTCAATACTACATATCTCACAATTACTACTTTTGACATTTGGTAAAGAAAATTGTATGCACTTAGTTTTTTTTTCATTTACTACTAAATTATTAGCAGTGAACCAATTTTGGACCTGCATTATGGCGTTATTTACGTCGTCAAAATTTGTAGCACGTCTATCTACCTTAAAAATTAAGGATGTATCGTCAGCAAATAACACCATTTGTGGTTGATTTTTTTAATAAATGGAGTAGATCATTAATATATGTACACTAAAAAGAGGAATGGAACCAATATCGAGCCTTGTGGCACACCCATTTTACTTTTAAACCTAGTGAATTGATACCGCTTATTTGAACTTGCGAACGAACTTTAAACTATAGATACCAACCGACGCGCGACGTAGAAAAGTTTTTAAAAGAAGCTTCGGATCGGATAGTCAGTACCTGGCAACAAAGGTCAGTGGAAATTAAAGATCTAAATTTATCATCTCGATATTTACGTTATTGTAGCTTATTTTTTCATTAATCATTAGGTACTCGGCTACATTATCGCGCTCGCCTTTGGCTCGCGCCAATTATAGGTACCGCCTTGTGTGTAATGTAATGAGAATGCTAATGACCAACACAGCACACTTGTGTCCTAATGTACTTTAATTTAATGTTTTGTTATTCGTAATGTTAATTAAATACTTTTCATTTCTCATACTTGGAAAGTACGCTTGAAGTTAGCCGATCAGAGGGATGAAAATAGTACTTTTCGTCTCGAAAGGTCTTGAAGAAACGATTTTCCCCGCTGTCAAAAAATTTAAAAACTATGCAAGCTGTGTCCATGACAACTTTTTATACAGCCACTCTGTTAAAACGAGCCGTAAAATTGTAAGTAAAAACATATTATCAACACTTTTGTAACATGACTAAGTACTTGTAATGTACTTTTCACTAAATTATTATTTAAATTATTTGATTTGAGTTAAATATTTACCATCATCAATGATAAAAAATACTGGCTGATAGAATGCCACAGACAAAGAAACATAAAAAGGCGGGATTCGGTCTTCAGTTGTTTTGTCGAGTGCTGATTATTTACTTAATGCTATAGGATGTAATATGTCACCGTTAGATTGTGAGAACCGTTAGTTTATAAACTATATGTATTATTTCCGTTAGATTTAAACAGATATTTGTATAAAATGAGTTCATCAGATTGAGGTAAGGATTTGTATATCTAATTATTTTTCATCTACATCGCCACATGCATACTACGCATCAAAAGACGTGACGTCACACAAGTCCTGTTTACCGCACGAACGGCATATAAAAGACTATCAGACATCAATCGTTGGGCACCCAACCGGTAGACCAAGCTCACTTCCAAGAGGTCGACGCTGAGGTCGAACGTAGAGCCTCTCTCCCTCCCGTTGAAGACCCTGATAGTCCTCTGCCTCCCGTCACTCCAGACGAAGTGCATGACATCATCAAAGGTCTGAAAACCCGCAAAGCCTCCGGCTCTGATGGAATAACCAATAGGGTGATCTAGCTGTTCCCTACCCCCTGATAATGCTATTGGCCACCATCTTCAATGGTGCCCTAAGCAATAACATCTTTCCCCAAGCATGGAAAGAGGCCACGGTCATCGGCATACCGAAGCCCGGCAAGCCAAAGACCGAGCCGTCGAGTTACCACCCCATCAGTCTGCTCAAGGTACTCGGCCAATTCTATGAGAGGCTTATTTATAAGCGTCTCAGAGACTATGCTGAAACCAAAGGCCTCATCCCCAACGAACAGTTTGGGTTTCGAACCTAGCACTCTAGCGTGCATCAGGCCCACCGGATTATCGAACACAAGTACAGTGCACAAACAAAGACACGAGTAAATAATACTCCCCCCAGGCCCTTGCTCGTTGATGCGCCAGCCCGCGTCGATGCTAAGCCAGTAGCTTTAAACTCCCCGATTAATAATAATGAATTATCCTTGATCCAGCCTGTCCCAACTTGCTGTCCTCCCGCCAGCGACGCCCTAAGCCGAGGTCCGAACCCCACAGGGGTGCCCTTAGCGAGCGCTCGCCTAGTTTTTAATTAGAATAGTTTTTGCCCCTGGCTGGAGGCTTTGAGTGTAGTAGCTTAAGGCAGCCACAGGAAAGTCCGGTTAAGTAGTCATCACCTCAGAGGTGAGCTACGAGACGACCTAGTCAAAAAAAAAAAATCGTTGGGCAGTTACAGCACGCAGCCGTATACATCCAAAGCCATTGTGGCGGGGCATACCTCAGCTATGTTTTATGATACCCACAAGATGCAGCTATGAGTAGCACTAAATCATAATATATCGATAATTTTTCACTTTTTGGGAAAAAAATGCCCATCTTTGACTAGCTGTATCTTCACAACCAATAGGCCTAGAGTGGTTGGGTTGGGCTCAGATTGCTTCACAAAAATATAGAACAAATTAATATCCCTAAAAACGCGTCCCAAGGATAGGTCCAATTTTCGGTGCGATTTTATTACGAAATGAATACAAGAGCTTGAGTATTCAACCGCGCCTATGCTTGAAGCCTTTTCCAGAATTTTTTTTCCAGGTATCGGATCGATGAGGACTTTTTAGATTTCATTTATAATGGTGTTTTTAACAATCCTACCAATTTTCAGCTGGGTGCTTGTAACCTCACTCCATTTTTTGGTCTAATTTGACCGGACTAGCAACACAGTTCACGTTCTGTCAGGCATACTCTGTGCTGTCCATTGACTTATGTCAGGTAGACATTCGTTTTTTTATAATTGACAAAACGTCAATCAATCAACTCTTCTTTGAAAAAAGCGTGTATTTCCTAATAAAGTTGAATTCATTCGTATTACATCTCCACTACCACTTGAAAATGTAAGTATTTTTCATGTTATATTTCCTTCAAAGCTACTAGGGCGTAATTAAAAATGTAAAATGTAGTTTTTCATAGTTCTGCATAATAGGGCGTTGAGGTTATTACAAATAGAAAAATGTGTGCCATCGACGCGTTATATTAGAAAACGAAAGAGTTGTATCTTTTCCTTTCACAAGATAATAAAAGTTAGCTAAAAAAGATCAGTTTCTTTTTTTTTGTTCATTGGATAAACTACGTCTTTCGTTTCGCGTTTTGAGCATTTCACCTACTCAATGTTTTTCCTCCTCAAAGTTCGATAGTCATAGTCGAAAGTCTTCGAATTACAGCAATGTAGATTTTACTATTTCTAGTAACTGTCATTCTGTAAAATTATGAAATCAAATTATTTATTAGGAATACATCCATTAAAATGTAGGTAATTAGTATAAAATTTTCCGACCAACTTGTTTTCTAAACTGAAGACAAGTCACAGACACTGACAGTCTTCAGACCAGCAAGCGCTATTGCTGAGCATGAGGACTTGATTCCCGGGTTGGCCAGTATTATTCAGTTTTACCATCTGGGAATTTCTCAGTAGCACCCCGGATTCTGGATTTATACCCATTTGATGGCAATAGGCTGGTTATTACATAGAACTTAAACATAACTGGCAAACTGGGTGTACTATAGGTACACCTCTGCCCAACCCTTCGAGGAAACAAGGAGTGATGTTATAAGCTTTCTTTTATCCTTGTAAGAGTTTCAGTTAGAATCCCGGGGAATCTCCATATTAACATCAACATTAGCGGCTATTGAACCAAAATAGCTATACCTACTCCGATCAAGAAGTCACAATTATTTTGTGAGACTGTGAATATAATGTGTCCAGTCGAAAAAATATGGCTATTCCCTGTCTGCAGTATAAACATAAAGCTGCCCCTACTACCACTGCAAAATAAAAGCTGCATCAATGTGAAATTCTTGCCATGACTGTATCTGGGGTATCATGGGTCTAAGACTGTCGTAAGACCGTTTACATTTGTGCATTTATTTTGTTTTCATAAACTCACGCCTTTTTCCCATGGCAAGAAAGGCAGAAACTACATAATGCCACCTGCTACGATCCTTACATACATACTCCTTTTGACTCATTTATGTTCATACACGCAAACCGGTTGCGACTACTACGAACCTGATGTTTCTGAAAAACACCACCTAAAAGGTCACTATTTATGTCCTCGGGTGTCTGTTTATTGTTCAAAAATTATCCTAAAGCACTCATTCAGAGCGATGGATTACAAGCATTGTCCTTCGTTTAAAGCTGGGTGCTATATTAAATTGATTTTCACTTTGCTGTGCTATTTAAAATAGAAGACTATTTTGTGAAAATTAAACATGTTTATTATCAATCATGTGATTGATACTTGGGGCAAGCCTGCAGCCAGCAGTGGACGTCTTTTGGCTGAAATGATGTTGATTATTATCAATCTACTCAGAATGCTCAGTTCATTGCCTTCTGCTGACTGCTAACACTGTCTGAAGCTGAATTCTGGCTCAAGCTAATCTTATTACATAACTAACGACTTGACAAAACATCCAGATTTCTTTATTTTAATTACTTAAGTTTCATATTAAGTATTTTTTTAATAAAAATAAACCTTCAGGAATAAATCCGTGTAATTATGGTGAAAACCGCATTAAAATCCATTGCATTATTGAGAAGAACAACACTGTAACTGACTGACATGAAAAGCGACTTTAATTTATGGTATGTATAGATCACCTGTCAACCTTTTATAAATCCTGACAGCTGACTGCCACTGAGATATTGTTCACATTATCGGATCTAAATTAAGAATACATGCATACACTTACACCTTCTTCCCATGGGGGTAGGCAGGAACTACAAAACGCCACCTGTTACGATCCTTACATACCCTCTCTGGTCATACACCCACGCGGGTTGCACCTGACGTTTCTGAAGAACATCACTAGTAAGGTCACTATCAAATGAAGCCGATCGAGATGACCTTTAAATACACTAATTTGTGAGTCACAGTTTGGAACCGTGTATTGTTAATTGGTCAATATTAGCAGTGACATCCAATGTAGATTCTGTTAAAAACTCTTCATGTAATCCTTTTTTAGGGTTCCGTAGTCAACTAGGAACCCTTATAGTTTCGCCATGTCTGTCTGTCCGTCCGTCCGTCCTCGCTTAATCTCTGTGACCGTTAGCACTAGAAAGCTGAAATTTGGTACCAATATGTATATCAATCACGCCGACAAAGTGGTAAAATAAAAATTGGAAAAAAATGTTTTATTAGGGTAGCCCCCCTATATGTAAAGTGGGAAGTTATTTTTTTTTTAATTTCAGCCCTAACGTGTGATATATTTTTGGAAAGGTATTTAAAAATGAATAGGGGTTTACTAAAATCATTTTTTGATAATGTCAATAATTTCGGAAATAATCGCTCCAAAAGTCAAAAACAATGTGTGTGTGTCCCCCTCTAACTTTTGAACCATACGTTTAGAAAATATGAAAAAAATCTGAAAAGTAGAACTTTATAAGGACTTTCTAGGAAAATAATTTTGAACTTGATGGAAACAACAGTTTTTGTACAAAAAAGACAAAAAGTTGTACAAAATAATTTCTGGACTAAGTTTGTAGTATAATCGTATATGCAAGCATTTTTTTTTAACTTCGTTTACATATTTTATTATCCTGAACCTATCTTTTTTCAAACAAAAAAAGAGTTATTAAAATCGGTTCTCGCAATCCAAAATTACCACCGAAAACTGGCACGAGAGATGGCGCTGTAGGTACTTATTACATTGGGTCGGGTATTATCGAATTGTTCGGTTGTTCTCTCCTTGGCATTGGCGGTATCTACGGAACCCTACACTGAGCGTGGCCCAACACGCTCTTGGCCGGTTTTTATAATATTGTGCAGGTACATTTTATTTATGACCTACATGTAAAATATCTAATAAATTAAATACTGGGGAATATTTGGCCTAATAAAACATTTTAACTGTCATAAAAAACCGATAATAGGGGATTAATTTTTTTTAACAATATTTGATATTTTCAGATGTCAGGCCGTGAAGGTGGTAAGAAAAAGCCGCTAAAGGCGCCTAAAAAAGACTCCAAGGATCTAGACGAGGATGACTTAGCTCATAAACAAAAGTTAAAGGAACAACAAAAGGCATTACAGGTTTGTACCTAAAGCTTTTTAACAATATTTTTGTTTTAGTTACTAAAGATACCAGTACCGCATACCAGCCATAATTTTGTTCCCATATTGTTTATAGGTGGTCATTCATAACTTGTGTTATGAGGCTTGACGTTATCGTCACACCTCCAAACCCCTGAAGGGTTTAGTGAGGATTTTATAGCAATCATAGAGAAACTATAAATTAATGAATGACATTTAATGATTTATTTGATGACGATGGAGTCGGGATTTGTGCATGGTTGATGGCAATATGCTCGCCTCCTATTACATGGGACATGACTGGCGAAATGTGGGTTTATTACAGGTCACACAACACTGCTTAAAAAAAAAAGTCATCTGCATGATCTATGAAGAATGTCATAGCTAATTATCAATAATTTCGTGTAACAGGGTATTCTTTTATTTTTCAGGAGGCGAAAGCAAAGGCCTCACAAAAAGGTCCTTTGGCAACTGGAGGCATCAAGAAGTCGGGAAAAAAGTGACACAACTAACTTTGTAATTTAATTATAGGCTATAAAATTCTAATGTAAGAATTATTAAAAGATCTTTGTTGTTTTTATTTGATGAATACAGCATAAACCATGGTTCTTCACTACTATCATGTAATTAGCGTTACTGAACATCGTCATTCTGCCATAATTTGGCCCTTAAAAACGTTTCTAACATACATACCAAACTTGTAACATCTTTTTTATAAATAAAAAGCATTTGATATCTAGACTAGTTCTTATTTACTAGGCTGTATGAGTTTTGACCTTTGCCTGCATGCTCATTTCCCGCCTTTTTTTGAAGTTGACATTTCAATTTATGTTGTTGGGTGTTGTTTTAGTAAAATTAAATTTTAATAATAGGAAGTACCTATTTTTGAGTAAAATAGGAGAATTTAATATTTTTTACTAAAGACTGGATACTTTTTTGGACAAAGTGAGTACCTACCTACTTATTACAATGTTAAAGAGGGATAAGTGCGTATCCAGAACAGCAACAATCACGATGAATTAATACTCTGAACAACAAACAGATAAAATGTGTCAGTAATAAGCATTGTGTATACTGCACAATTATTATGTTTTAATGTAGATCAGCGATATGTTTGTACTCAGTTCATCAAGTACCTAGCTATCATAGCACCCTAAAATATGGCACATGTTAACGAGTAGAATATTTAGGCTTTGTAAAGTGCGGACTGTTACCACTGTCAATCTTACTGTTGCGGATGTCCGTGACTACCGCCGGACCAGCAACGCCAATCGCTTCCATATTTGGTAAATAATTAGTGTTCAATTGATGCTGATTAGTGTTAGAACAACAAAATTGGTACCCTAGTAGTTTTCGAGAAAATAGACTGAAGGTGATCCGGTCGCAGTCACGCTCCCTTCAGCAGGACCACCATGAGCGCAGAAAAACGGGGCATGCTACAGTATTAAAAGTAAGCAAATGAGTGCAACTAAATCTCCGCGTATAACCCGAGCAAATTAAGTTGTCAATGGTATTGAGCTGTTTAGGCGATGAACACTCGTGCACTTAATTTGGTGGGGAAATTTAATATAGAAAAGTACCTAATAATGAAAGCTAATTTCTCTTAAAATACAACATTTAGGAATATGAATTTTTGGTCACTATAACTTCTTTAGCACTAATTTTGTATAAATTTGGGGAGAAATCACAGTTTTTAATAGGGAAATCTTGAAATAAAAATTGGCAAATATTTTCCAGGCGACTAACTATGAGGTAGGTAGGTACTATAAATAATGACATGGCGACTAATATTAATAGTGGGTTATCAAACATTGTAATTAAGGCAAAGGCTGAAAGGTTATAGCTTCCATAATATAAAAAAACACTTTGTAAGCGTTTATTTTTGAGAGGCAATTGTTAATTTATTTCATCTTTAGACGGCTAAACTTAAGTGTAGCCGTAACCCCTTGGCTAAAAATGAAGTAGTAAATGAATGTGACTCAGGTTGGCTGGACAAATCTTCAAAATAGCTTGCATTTAACTAGGTCAATAGGTCACTTTATGTGACGGCTAAACACCCTTATTTCAGAATTTGTGACGCTACAGAATCTTAGATAATCGATCGAAAACGTGTCCAGCCATCTTGAAAAACCACTTTTCGCTGGTCTCTCAATCTCGGTAACGGAAGTGATTTTGACGACTTTTTGCTTATTAACGGGCGTCACATAAATTTGTGACGGGCACCGAGCTAAAAGTTTTGTGATAAGTACAGTGGTTTAGTAGAAAAATGCAAAAATCTGTGTCCAGCCATCTTGAATTTACGTATAAAACTTATGGCTGGCACTTCCAAATCTCAATAACGTGGGCGTTTTCGAATATGGTTCCTTTACTAATACTTGGTGACGCTATGTGTGACAGTAATAACGTTTGATTTATGGCGTCACATGTAAGGGTTTACGAGAAATCAATAAAAACTTAATGTCCAGCCAACCTGAGTTCAAGATGGCTGGACACATGTATCTCCACTGCCTGATGATCTATGACCTTCGAAATGTGTTCAAAATGTTGTGACGGGGACGATAATGATAACCTGAAATTGTGACGGAGAAACTTTGCGGAGTTTCAAAGATATTGATCATTTAAATTTCCCCATACAAACACTGCAGTAGGGTAACCAATATTGTAGGTTTTATATAGGACAAGTATATTTTAAGGTGTTTTCTTTAATGGACGAAAATCCGTGTATTGGTGATACTAATAGGAACAACTGTAGATATTTAAATCAATAGAAAACAAAAATGTAGAAGTGAGGAAGGGGGGGGGGGGGTGTAATTTTTAAATGTTATTGATTATTTACGTGCAGATATCTATTCTTTTTAGTAGGTAGGTATATATTATGTCAGGAGAACTAAACTAATGCTCTGAAGGTATTTAAATGAAAAAATAATGTTTGCTGTAAATAAAATCACATTTATTTATTTTTACTTATACAGCGTGTCAAATGGCGAAAATTACGATGATCAACTCGCATTTGCACTTCCGTAACCCCCGCCTTGTACCACAACGTTGTTTTACCGCCGTCCTAAGGCCGCGTACCGGACGACGCGCGTAAACTGGCCCGTTCGTACATTTGGTACATCTCTTCACCGCGACAAACTAGGCGAAACCGAGAACAAGCCAGCCCCCCCTAGGCAAGTCACAAACGATAAACGTAAACTCTCAGTAGTCTTTAATAGATTTTCAACTTTGTTATTGGATATAAAGTTGAAAATCTATTGAAGATTACATAGTGTTTTCGTTCGTTCCGGTCGCTAACGCTCAGTAGTATTTAATAGATTTTCAACTTTATGCTCTTAGGTAGAAAACGTCAGAGGACAAGACAAACTATACTGCCATGATAGCTGATGTTGGTGTCGCCATCTATTGCTTAAATTTGGTACTACTAGGACAACTGGTCGAATCTTAACTCTTATTTAGGTTGTCTTACCGCAGATTAATTAATAGTTACGTACTAGTAACTATCTGATTAGTGATAACAATTCGAAAAGTAAGTTGTATGTACTTACTTTGTCGCTGTCGGCTGTCGAGTTTAGTTCTCATTTTCAGTTACATAAGATAATGAACTAAACGCGAAATACAAGTGGGCTCTCTCTTGCAGCGCTGGTGGTCAATTATTATTTGAATTAACACATACTTACTCTTTTCACTGCAGGAAAACCGTTTATTCCCACGGGGAAATCAAATACAAAGCATCCACGCCTGCTTTGTATTTGCATTTGTATTGCTACCGGCCAATTAATCGATTAGAAAGAAATCCTTTATTTATGTAAAATTATGGTCACCTCACAATATTAATGGATGTTTGTATGGAAAAATTTAAATGGTCAATATCTTTGAAACTACGCAAAGTTTCTCCGTCACAATTTCAGGTTATCATTATCGTCCCCGTCACAACATTTTGAACACATTTCGAAGGTCGTAGATCATCAGGCAGTGGAGATACATGTGTCCAGCCATCTTGAACTCAGGTTGGCTGGACATTAAGTTTTTATTGATTTCTCGTAAACCCTTACATGTGACGCCATAAATCAAACGTTATTACTGTCACACATTGCGTCACCAAGTATTAGTAAAGGAACCATATTCGAAAACGCCCACGTTATTGAGATTCGGAAGTGCCAGCCATAAGTTTTATACGTAAATTCAAGATGGCTGGACACAGATTTTTGCATTTTTCTACTAAGCCACTGTACTTATCACAAAACTTTTAGCTCGGTGCCCGTCACAAATTTATGTGACGCCCGTTGATAAGCAAAAAGTCGTCAAAATCACTTCCGTTACCGAGATTGAGAGACCAGCGAAAAGCGGTTTTTCAAGATGGCTGGACAGGTTTTCGATCGATTATCTAAGATTCTGTAGCGTCACAAATTCTGAAAAAAGGGTGTTTAGCCGTCACATAAAGTGACCTATTGACCTAGTTAAATGCAAGGTATTTTGAAGATTTGTCCAGCCAACCTGAGTCACATGTAAATGAAAATGACAGAAAGGTAGGTAAGGTTAGAACTGTGACCACGCACGCACGAGCCGAGCGAGCAGTGCCGCTGCCGCGGCAGCGGCCGGCGAGTGCCAGTGTCTAATGTTCGCTTAACAATAAATTCAATAAACAACCTCATTTTATACTTAAAATGCTACTTAACGTTCACTGTAGCTGCCAACCTATTATTTTTGCTACCCATTTTAATTATTTTTAAACCCCTAATAAGTTTGTCGCCGCGTTAATTACCTAAGTACATGCCATAAAAATTTAACCCCGTGACTACCGCCACCCCACCAATGGCATGGTATATCTCGTAAACTACTGGAGTAGGTACTAATTTTGAATGTTGGGCACTAATTTTATCTTGCAGGGCACTAATTTTCTATGTAGGTTTGAGAAAAGCGACAAGCTCCTCAAACTGGGAATCAACATTCAAAGTCCTGCTGAATAAGCGAACGAAAATTATATTATGATTTCTTGGTAAATACAAATGTTTCAGTTCTGTTGTTTTTACAAAATGAATCACATCTAGGGGCATTAATTATTTGCATACTTAGAATAGGTAGCTGTAGCATGCCCCCTTTTTTTGCACTCATGGTGGTCCTGCTGAAGGGAGAGCGAGCGTGAAGTAAGTAAACTACTTACATCAAGAATTCCCTATTAATTTGAGTTATTTCGATTTACCTACTTTAGTTTTTTTTTCTGTTGAATAAAGTACCTACCTATTCTGTATTTAATATGATTTTGTGTTTCATTGTACCTACATTTGGTGAGTTGTGAATCTAGTTAGTTAAGAATCTGGTGACTTGCTAATAAGCGACTACGGCCGGACCAACTTCAAGTCAATTTTCTTGAAAACTACTAGGGTACCAATTTTGTTGATCGATCACTAATTAGCACCAATTTAGCACTAATTATTTACCAAATATGGAAGCGGTTGGCGTTGGTGGTAGTCACGGACATCTGTTGCGTTGTTGCCTATCAGACAGTCCTAGGAGGGTATTACACTATCATATTCTATGATCAAAGATATAATAATTATTTTTTATTAATAGACATACTTAATAAGGGTCATTTGTGAGCTTCGTAGATAGGCAAATGATATAATAATGTAGGTAATATAAGGTATACCTATGTCTATTTTACTATTTCGTTATAACTATGACCCATAGATCTATGATGTGTGCGTTATTACCCCAGCCAGATAGGTAATGTCGAAAATCGTCATCTAAGTGCAATAGATAATTAGAAATACAGCTTCTGTAATTGGTAAGCAGATTTTTAAATTTGGTAAGCTGATAGTTTTTTAATTATTTGATAAAAACACTTCCGGCTGGACCCATATAGCACTTTTTGGTCGCAGATATGTTAAAGATGTAACAAGTCGCAACAGTTTCGTAACTATTACGAAACATGGTGACTGTGTGGGGTTTGGTCTCTATGTGTGGTAACAGTTCGTTCAAAATTTGACCGGAAAACATTTCAGTAACTTTAAGTAGTCTTTGTGTTCACACGTAACGTAAATATTTGTGTAGACTTATTTTTAAACACTTGGTGTTTAGTTTGTAACATGTGTACAATCGAGTAAAATTGTGTGGTAGCGGTGTGGTCACCATGTTACTAGAATAATAACTTAAAATTTATATTTACACGAGGTGTCGTAATGTTACGTCATTATTACTGAACAATATATTACTGAAATGTGAATAAAAAAGTCACAATAAGACTGTTTCTCAAACTGTTTCGAGAAGTGATCAAATGATTGCAGTTGAAAATGAGTAAAGAACCGAAAAGATTCCGTCTCACATCGACTTTCTACAGAAAAGTTAACAAATTATTGGTTCCACAAAATCTATCTCCAAGTAAGTACATAATTTTTCAGACAGTATATTTATTCGATATACATTGTGTTTCTTATACGAAATCTTATATTGTTTACTTGAAATTTTATCAAAATTAACTATTTATTTCCATATTTTTTTAATGTAAGAAAGTGTTACTGAGTGGTTATCCACCTGAAATATTTTTTTAATCGCAGCCTATAAGATTAAATAGGTCTTTGTTGTTTGCCTAGTGATCATAATACAAAAATAATAGAAGCCAATTAATAGAGCGCACGTGCACAAGCATTTTATTATTTGTTTTAAAATTAAATTGTTTGAAATGAAATTTTGGTGGGTATTTTAATTAATAACTTAAGTTTAGGTCAGCATTAAAATTCAGAATTAATATTTTCCAGACCACATACAAAATGCATCGTCTTCATCATTTAAAATTCAAGAAAATAGTTCTGTAATCCCTGATGCCGTACAGTTTAGTTCCAAACAGCCTAGTGCCGGTGGACCAACTTCCGAAGTGTCAAACGTGCAATTAGATGCAGTTGTGACCTCTCATCATATATGTGATGTCAATGAGGGGCTGGATACCAGCAGTTCCGCAGCAGAAGCTGAAGAATCGTCTGATTCTGACAGCGAAATACATTCAATAAATATAAAATACCAAATTCAGCAATGGGAGTACCAGATTCCTCAAAATGCCATGCTATGCAAAGGAATTACTTACTATATTGAGAGACAATTCAAACACGGATTTCAATAAATTTTTACCAAAAGACAGTAGAAGTCTATTAAAAACGCCAAAATTTAATAACATAGTACCAATGGGAAATGGAAAATATTGGTATAATGGCATAGAGAAATGTTCAAAAGAAGTTTTGTCTCAAATGATCTCAGAGTTGCTGACATGCATATTTTTGTCCTTTAACATAGACGGCTTGCCAGTAGCCCACAGCACAAAAAATGAATTTTGGCCAATTTTGTGTAAAAGAGACGGCATGGATGTTGCTCCATTAGTTATAGCTATATTTTTCGGAAGCACAAAACCGTGTTTGGAATTATTTTTGCGTCCATTTGTAAAGGAGCTCATCAAGTTATTTCAAGGTGGCTTACTCATTCAAAGGCAAATCGTTCCTATCAAAATTCGTTGCTTCATATGTGATACACCTGCGAGGTGCTTTATAAAAGGTGAGTGCAAAATTAAATATAGAATATATATATAAATAATATCTATTTAATAAAACTACCTAACCTATACCTACCTACATGATTTTCTTCTGCTGTACACAATAATGCCAAATAACTGCTGTAGCTACACCCATGGGTATTCTCAGCATGTCGTTTCATAAACTCATTACCAGCAGTCCACCAGCGGCTATTGTTTCGTTTCGTGGTAAAATGTAGAGTATTTCCTTCTTCAGAATGCAATCTATCTTCTTGCCAAATTTTATCGAAATTTGTTCAACAGTTTAGGCGTGAAAAGGTAACTGAGAAAGACAGACAGAGCTACTTTCGCATTTATACTATTACTATGAATTTTGGTAATGTAAGTAGTTTATCGTACCCCCGTGCATTTCAAATATAATGTATCTTATTTCGTGATATTTTTCATTTTAGGTACTGTGGGGTTTAATAGTTACCACGGGTGCATGAAATGTACAGTAATCGGAGAATACGATAGAAAAGGTCGGCATATGAGTTTTCCCAGAACGGACATGGCTTTGCGTACTGACCATTCATTTAGAAATCGATTAGATCCTGATCACCATAAAGAAAAAAGTCCAATCGAAGATTTACCCATAGATCTTGTTAACGATTTTACGATTGCAGATGCTCTTCATTTGTTAGATTTGGGTGTAATGAAGAGATGTTTACTGGGATGGACTAATGGCAGTTTTAATTTCCGAACAAAGTGGTCGGCAAGGGAAATTCAGGATGTTTCATGAAAACTAATGGAAATAAAATCAACTACTCCATCTGAAATACATCAAGGAAGACTGAGAGAATTAGATACCCTTCACTTTTGGAAAGGTGCTGAATTTAAAAACTTTTTGTTATACTTTGGTCCAGTAGTGCTAAAAGAACACTTATCATGTGAAGTATATCAACATTTTTTAACATTGTTCTGTGCCACCACTATTTGTTATTCTGACGTTTCTGTATCTTACCGGTACATAGCTGAAAAACTTATTGTTGATTACATTGAAAAATTTGCAGAAATTTACGGTCATGATTCTGTGAGCAGTAATATTCATAATCTTTGTCATATTGTAAATGATGTCTCAAGGTTTGGTTCTCTACCTTCTTTAAGTGCATATCCATTTGAAAGTATGTTGTTTCGAATTAAAAGCCTTTTACGAAAAGGCGACCAACCCTTAGCGCAAGTAGCAAATCTCATACAGGAATTGTCAAAGCTAAACATCAAGGGCCACAAATCCAAACGGATGTATTCTCTTGTCAAATATGAACGTTTGTTGGATACGGGTGAAAAAGTATTTACTACTGTAAAAATGAGTGAGAATTACCAGCTTTCAAAATACACTAAAGATAAATGGTTTTTAACTATCGATAATAATATCGTAGAAATGAAATTCGCAACTTTTGATCAAGGAAACATACAAATCGTTGGAAGGAATATAAAAAACAAATGTAATTTTTATGAGCGACCATTTAATTCTTCCCATATAAATAGGTATTTATGCAACATTACTTCCTTAAGAACTTGAAGAATTAAAGAAATACAATCTAAATGATGTCAAATGTAAACTTACATCTATGGTTTCCAACTCTCAAATGGTGTTTATTCCAGTATTGACAACATTAGGAAAGAAAATAAACAAATAAAAACAATAAAACCAATCATAATAATTTGAATCTCAAACAATCAGATAAATCTTTAAAAAAAAATAACACAAATTATCAAAAATATTAAAAAAAACATACAAACGTAACTCGTCAGTTAAAACTTTTCAAAACAATTACAAACTGTCAGTTACATAGGTATAATTCTATCGCGTGCAGAAGACAGTCACCTGCTGGAGACGCTGACGTCATCACAAATTTCACCGATTTTTTTGTTGTTTTTTTTCCTTTGCTAGATGAAAGTACCTATGAATATAAACAACTTTTCGTAAAGAACCCACTATCCTACTTGAAAAAAATCTGCTGTTCCATACATAATTCCAATACCTAGGTACTACACCAAAATGTATGGGACAGCTGATTTTTTTCGTGTTGGAAGTTGGTCCGATACAAAAAGTTTTTTATATTCATAGGTACTATCATCTGGCAAAGAGAACAAAATAACTAAAAAATTTCGGCAAAATTTGTGATGGCGTCAGCGTTTGCTGCAGCTGACTGTCTTCTGCATGCAATGGAATTATACCTTTCACCATTTTTAACTTTAACTAACTTTAAATGATATCAATAAAATTTTAAATAAATGATTAGTCTAATCGCTGTTTGTAATTTTGTTGCACTCCGCATTTTGTTCGAAAACTTGACATAGAAGTAGATCTTCAGAACTTACATTCATAATTTTAGTCTCATGTTTTGAATCGGTCGTCTTGTTGTTTATTTTGACATCAGAGAGTACTGTCACTGTTTTCGATGCTTTAATGGAACGATTTTTTGTGTCTGGCGTATCATCTGTTAAAATGTACAATGACTAGAGTTAATTTGTTTTCATTAAAGATAATAAGATAAAATGAATGGCGTTATTCTCTAAGTAACATACCGATTTTGTTTTCCTTGTCATCTAACCCATGAAACCCATCCCGCAATCCTTCATTTGTCTCTTCTTCATTAATTTCTTTATCTGAAGTATATATTATTATAGTTTCTAAATTGTTTAAAGAAGGATCCTCATTCTCAAGAGTAGTCTTCTTTCAGTTTCAATTTTCTTTTTTTTGTGTTGATTATTTTCACTGCAGAGCTAAAAGCAAAACAGGACGTTTTAAAACATTATTTGATGCCGCGCACTGTAGTTAAAGGCAGATAATTTATAAAGATATCAATAAACAGTGTGTAAAACGTAAAACAGAACTTAAATTTTGTATAAATAGCCGCAAAATGAATAAATACAGTGTAAACTCTTAGTAACGTTGTTCTTCATAACGATAAAAACTCCCATGTAAAAATGAGAACAATTTTGTTGGTTTACCTTAAAAACCACACATTGATAATTAAAAAAAAAAAAAAAAAAAATATATATATAAATCTTTATAGTGCACCAGCCATTCTATATTACGAAGAAATGTGTTCGTATTTAGACTCAGAATAGTACATTTTGAAGAAATAAAATAAAATAACGAAAAAAAAACAATCACCGCCGACTATAGGTATTGAACCAATTTGGACTAAGTATAGGTACAGTTTTATCTGTGGCAATTTTCCAACACCCGCGTGCTGTGGCGCGTACGGGAATGGCTCATTCCTGCACGCGGCACAGCACGCTGCGTTGGAAAATGAAAAAGATCCACGTGTGTGAAATACATGGCATGTTGAACCTAATCGTAGTGCGATAAGAACTCGTTTTCGAGAACACTTTTTTCATCTCTCCTTAATAGTTAAAGGTCGCTGTTTTTTCTCGTCCTTGGCCAAAACAGGACAGAGTCTTTGTTGTTGCCCAGTACCCATGTACTAGGCACAACCGATATAAGGTGAGACGAGCCCTCTTTAGTTAGTACTATACTAAACATAATTTGATAATATGGAGGCCTGTCCAAACGTTTGAGAATCGCTGGAAGCAATAAACCATTTTGTGAATTCGATAACTTTGTAACTACTTCTGGTTTCACGTCGACATATGTCGACATAATCTAGTAACTTCCTGACCAGTTGTGACTAGAATATTTTCTCTAAATAAAATTACGTTTATTAATTATTTAACAATTTTGTGGTTCAGTTTTGGTTCCATAACATATAGTTACTATTAAATATATTACAGCAAAAGCTTCCAAGCTCTGGGAATGTAAAAACTTGTTAGTAAAACTATTAATAGTTTTTACAAACTATTGTTTAAATTATACTACACAGGTTAAATCACAATTTTATGGTGGCGCATTGAAAATTTCAAACTATTTGAACAAATTACACAATGAAATTCATTTCCCATATAGATTTGAACAATATAAACAAATTAAAATATAAATATAAATTCACCGTGATAAACAGTGATGGCTGATGTTTTCTTCTTATTATTTTTTAACTTGTCAGTCACAGAACAAAAAGCGAACGAAAACGAATGAACGAACGAATGATTTCTGAGAAGTGGTTGCAGACTAAGAACAATGTGAACAGCAACGTAACTTTAAAACCAAATGTTACTGTGTCGACTGTTCCCCATTTTTAGTCGTAGCGACGGAACTAAGTACACTCGATAGAAGGGGTAACGTTACTCGAGTAACGTTACCCCAGCCAGATCTTTTGTTTTCTAATGGATATTTTGAAATAAATTTTATCTAAATAATGGGAAATCAATTTGAAATAAATGGTACAACTTAATTTGTATTTGTATTTGCTATGGTTGCGAAGATATTTAAAATCCTGCTGGAGTAACGTTTGCACGATTGCTGTATCTCGGAATTGACTATACGGATGATTGTAATATTTGTTCATGAGATCTGGCTAATTTGTTATAATTTGTTACGCAATAAACGAATCCACTATAATGCACCGTTTTGAAGTTATTTTAGTAAATAGAAAATTGCTTTAATAGGTCCTAGCACTTCCATTATGCGCCCCAGACTAAACTTAAACGTTATTATATTGATAATTACTGTCTTTAAATGGTACTGAAGTTTCATTAGTATCCTATACGTAATTAAAAAGATAAGATGATTTTCCGGCCACGGCGCGCAGCTGAGTTATTTGACCACCGATTAACCGAGTTTACTGTAGTAGTGGTAACTGAATTTTACATCAATAATTAGAAATACAGTTCAATTATATAGGTAGGTACATGTGAAATTTCTGACTTGTACACTAATTAATTAACGAGATAATCGAAAAACATGATGTAATGCGTGGTAACCCGACCAAATCTAGAATGTTATAATAAAGCGAGCGCGCAATACATTACACCAACCTTCTATAATTATTAGCATAATTGTCCTTTAAATTTGGTACAGTCACGAATAAAATTAGTTTGATTGAAAAATAAAACCTACCATACTAAATGTTTAAATAAACTTTAAATTGCTCAAAGTAGTGTCCACTATGCCATTCTTCATATCCTACGTTTAACCATTATATCAAATTGTGTTGTACCATTTATCAGTTGTACCATTACCAATAACAGTTGTACCATTTATTTCAAATTGATTTCTAATTATTTAGATACAATTTATTTCAAAATATCCATTAGAAAACAAAAGATCTGGCTGGGGTAACGTTACTCCAGCCGGAAGTGTTTTTATCGAATAATTATAAAACTATCAGCTTACAAAATTTAAAAATCTGCTTACCAATTACAGAAGCTGTATTTCTAATTATCTATTGCACTTAGATGACGATTTTCGACATTATCTGGCTGGGGTAACGCACACATCTATGATCATAGATATGATAGTGTGCCGCCCGCATATTACACATTGTAAGTATATGTAGGTACGATACTTATTTAATTCATGTTGACAATTTTGATGCAACCGGAATTTGTCGTCGGAAAGATTTAAGTTCGTAATGTAGGTACCTACCTACTTTAGCTTCGTCACAGTATAAATAAGTTACAGTGTTATATATATTAATAGAAAACGGCTAAAACGACGCGCTTCGAAATCTCAATGTATATCAGTACGCAACAGTATCGAGTGCGTGGCAGTTACGCGCGGACGCGGAAGGTTTATCTACTGAATTATTTCAAGGTCACTGCTAGGGTATATTATTGTTACTTATTTATACTGTGGCATCGTTGATCGACTGACACTGACGTGATTAACTAGGTAGGTATAGTATTTTTATCTCACGAAGCGATGCGCGCTTTACTTGTGGTGCCAAGTGTACAAACACGCTGTGAATGTGTGTGTAGGACTCAGGAGTAATCTGTGCTCTCGGTACAGTCCGAGACAATGGCGAAATCAGAAGTACAGGGGCCCTAGTCTGCTATTTTTATAAATTCATCATTCCAACGCGATCCCATTCTCATTTTGCTAAAAGTTCGTAATCTACTAAATTCATAATGGTCGATCATTGGTTGATCATTGTATTCCACAAACACGATACTCGTAACGAATTTAAAGAAATTACTGCACAATGACGTTCTCATGGTAGGTCACTGATCAAAGGAACTGTCAAAATTTTAGCAGAGTACCGCTTAATTCAGTCATTCATTTTTCATTATGTACGAGATTACCAGTAGATGCCATTTCTTTCAATGGAGTGTCAGTGGCTGACCATTGGAAACACATAATGACGCCATTAAGTTAGTAGATTACCAAACTTGTCAAAATCTACAATTATGAAATCAATGATAGACCATTCTGACACTATTGTAATAGCAGACTTGAGGCCCACAGGTGTGTGTTGTGCTGACGCTATTTGCCTTCAAGCCGGATGCAGTGTGTTTGTACGCTGTTACCGGAAGTAAAGCGGGCGTCGCTTCGTCAAATAAAAATACTGTACCTACTAGTCTTATAGTCCTGTAGGTATGCCCCTAGTATAAAACATGAAAAAAAAACTGTCCAATCTGTGAGGTGTTGTTAGGTACCTATCGTACTGAGAGTACCTATAGGATGTATGCGGCAATTTTCAGAAAAAAAAAATCGCTGCATTTGTTTTCAATGGGAAATTTAACAGGGTTATTACTTTGGGCGCGCGCGTCCGTCGTTTAACAGGTGTCTAAAAGTCATAAATTATGAATATGTATGACCCATGTTGAAAATTTGCAATTTTTTTATGGATTTGGGCAAATTTTAGT
The DNA here is from genome assembly GCA_963853775.1 of Xanthia togata. Taxonomy (NCBI): domain Eukaryota; kingdom Metazoa; phylum Arthropoda; class Insecta; order Lepidoptera; family Noctuidae; genus Xanthia; species Xanthia togata. The sequence goes on from OY970816.1 coordinate 10,582,345, forward strand.
ACTTAAGTACTAAAAGTGTGAATTTTAAATAGCAATGACTGTTTTATTTTCAATAATAATAATAAAAATACTTATTACTTTTTATAATGTTACTGCAGTACCTACCTATGTGCCCCTTTCGGATCGAACATTTCACATATTGTATAGTGTAACGGGCTGGTGTAACTCCACGTCCAAGCTCGTATTATGCGTAGGTACCTACAGTAGGTATGTCGTTTGCCACATATACATATATTTTTATTTATACTGGCATAGATTCTAAACAAAGCTAAACTTGATATTCCAGCATACAATGAACTTCTTTCAAATTTTCGAATTATTTCTACAAAGTACTGGACACAATAGGGCCTTAGACACGCAGGAGAATAATAATATAACGAGAAACAGGAAAACATCTACTGATCAATGTAATTCACAAATAAATGATAATAATTCAGTTAAACCTGAAAACGAATGTAATTTTATGTTAAAAAATAACGCAGATGATACTACAAACACCGATTCTTCTGTTGCTAGTATTGATGAATTCGGTGTTACTAAGATTTTTCATAATCTTGAAAATGTTGTTCCTATTGAAATCAGTCCTGATGATAATACTTACAAAGAACCTAAGGAAAATGAAATAAGTTTCAATGATGATGTTGGATCTGAAGATGATAGAATTTTAAATAATGCTACTGAAGCAAGTTCGGTTGTTAATTTTATAGAGAATGAAACTGACATAAACCAGAGAATCATTCTCACACAAGTTCAAGATACTAACAAAGCTATGGTTTCAAATGACGCCACTTATTATTCTGAAAACAATACATTCAATGCTATGAATGAAGAAACTATTGAACACCTTAATGAATTTGAAGAGGCTTTAAATATTATAGATACAACTGCTTTTGGAACAGAGTTGATCAATTTAGACGATTTTATCGAAATATTTGATGAACTGGTAAATGAAGATTTGGTTTCTATAAACGATTCTGTTACGAATAATGAGAATTATTCAAATTATTGCAAAGAGAATAAAAACACAAATCCTAATAAAAATGAAACAAATTCGAATATAAATGATATCACCGATATTATTTCAATAAGTTCATCAACTGAAGACGAGAAAAGTCAAACAGAAGAAATAAAAGACACCATTTCAATTCATACTGTTTCTAATGAACCAGATTCTGATGATGGCTACAATTCATCAGATTTTGAATTCATATCAGAGACTGAGGCAAACATGGCTGGATTTGTAATTAATTACGGTCTTGAAGACTGCCCGAATCTATCTCAAGCTAGTCCCGAACCATTAATTCGTTTATGTGGACAATATTTCGACGGTGAAGACGAAAAAGAAGCTTCTGATCCAGGCGAAGGCCCTAGTAGACAAAATAGACCAAGAAATGAATTTGAAGACAGAAGTTACAGAAATGATCATCATATTCCTATAGGAGACGATTATTTGGGGTTGTTTCAAGGGATTTACAACCCAATGCTTCCTATGTCGGAGATATATTTCTTGGAAAATAAGTCAGTTAGAGCTTCGGCGATGAATAGCCAGTATGATGGGATTGGGTTCGATAAGCAGCTGGCGCTGAGGAGACATCAGCCTGACAGCTCTGAAGATGAATGTGAGTTGTATTTTTTATTTATTAGTTTTTGAGGCAGGGCGAAAATGGCAGTAGGTACTGATACAAAATTACTTTAAAGGAGCCGTAAGCTCCATTTCAGAGAATCTGCACCCTGCACCCCTTTTGGCACGTATCTAACATGTAAGGTTTGCACAAAAATTCGGGTTCGATTCCTGGCTAAGCAAGGGCCATTGTTCTGACATTTCACCGCTATTATTGTTTCACCCTTCCCTTCCCTTCCCATCCCTTAGACCTCAGATTATAGATTATTCTTTAATCTGATCCTGCGACGATATAAAATGTTTTTATTTATTCTTGCTTTAATATTCTATACCTAACCTATTTTAAAACCTAGCATATTTTTTATTTTAATTGGTTGAGCCGTGAAACAGTTTCTTGAAAGTTTCTTAGATGTGTTATATTTATTTTCAGTCGAAGATGAAGCAAAGGAATCTGCCATAAAGATCCTCAAAATGTATCCTGGAGAAAACAGAAAGAGAAAGCGACGATTTTTATAGATCTTTTTTATGCTACTTTACTTACTTATTATACAATTTGTATAATTTCGTGTTTTATTTAGTTCTGCAATTTACCTTGTCCTTTGCGCAACTGTAGCTATTAAAGGTTAACTTTACTAGGCTAATAAGTTTTTCCCCGAAAAAAAAATTGACCAAATGTTGCCGTATTATTGTTTATTAGATTTAGGTAGGTTCACAACTAAAGGTTTATGCCAATAGGCCATCCCATTGAGATAACCCAGCAGTGTCTTTTCATCCTCTGCAATCTTTCCCATCGCCGACTAGGAAGCGACTAGCTATCGATTATTTTCTCGCTCAAGATACGTACAAAAGATGGTGCGTAGATACGTAGGTCCCGAGTCACTAAAAGAGATACTTATATTGGTAGTGACTGTTCACTCTGCCCCTGCGAGAACTTTGCCTCCACTAGCTATACTCGCTCAGCGAAGCTCACTTGCCGGGCAGTACACTTGCGGAGACTCTCGCTTGGTACGTACGCCTACCAGCAAGGGACTGAGCAGTCAATTTACTTGTGGCACTCGCGTACTAGCCCAGCGAAAAAGCTATCCCAACTACCTACCTACACGCTCGCTCGTTTATATGTAGTAGGTTACTTGCTTTTCTCTAATCGCAATCACTAATTTATCTGCCAAGGCAGCCAATACGACAATGGAAGACCCTTGTAGACGGTTTGAGGCATTTTGGGCAAGATTCTGCTTCTTTTACACATTCTTGAAAGTGTGCAGATCAGGTGTGATAGTGCAGGTCTAACGCAAGACTCACATGAGAAATCTAGAAGTTTCAGCTTTTACTAAATAAAACCAAAGATGCATATAAGTAGGTATGTTTATTGTAAGTATTTACAATGTAAATTATAACTAACATTTATATCTAATATAAGTCTAATACAATAAAAAATGTACTTTAACCATAAAGATTGTTTCGAAGAGATGAAGTTGACCAAAGAAAACTTTTTGATAAACTTCCATATACCTACATGCTTTTAAAAGTTCCCAAACCTTGCTGAATTACTATTGACCATATATAGGCACAATTTTCTTAAAACCAAACTAGTATTTCTACTCCAGTAAACATGATATTTCTTGCAAAAGCTATGCACAACCTAGTAGTACTTTATTTACATAGTTTAATTTCAATAAAGAAACCAACATAATGAACCATAGGAATACTTAATTTTCTCAAAAAGGAACAAAGTTATAACAAATTAATGCTGTAAGATTCAAACAGCGGGGTTATTCCGTAACTCACTCACAATCCCAATGCCATTCATTTAGAATATTCAACAATATTCATTTCGTTATTTACGAGCTGAGGAATTTTACAAACATGAAGCAATTTCGTGGATGGGCGACCATCCATTACATTATCGAGACTCCTCCGTGCCTCGGAAAGCACGTTAAGTTGGTCCCGGCTGTCAATCGTAGATCTTTGACAGAGTCTGAGAACCAATCTTGCCAAGGAGAATCGTGTTACCTAGTAACTAGGTTGTGGAGTTCAGATAGGCGATAGGCAGTTGCTTCATGTAAAATACTGGTACTTAACTGCATCCGGTTGGACTGGAAGCCGACCCCAACTTAGTTGGGAAAAGGCTAGGCAGATTGATTGAAGCAATGAATTACAAATTTCTTTCAAATCCTTTCATATTGTGATTGAAAGTGTGTCAGGCAAATAGGATGATGGTAAGTTATTCAAAATAAGGATTTTTTTAATTGATTGGGTAGTGCAAAACTAAGAAATACAATATAATTGATAGAGTTAGCAAATAAAGGACCTTACACTCATATTTACTTCGAAAAAGGCCGCGGATTCATAATATGTAATAATTTTCGAAAGGCATAAACATCGACATTTATTCTTGAATTTAAGCAGTGCCATAATAACATGGTATTAGTTTTGTCAAGATATTACATACAAGTTCCCACCGGCGGCTTCGATTGCGTGATATATTTATAAACTAAAGCCTATGTTAATCAGTGATTCTGTTATGATAACATTCTGTTGGTGAAATAATTTTTAAAATCGGTCCAGTAATTTTTGTTCATTAATTACAAACAAAAATACAAATCTTTGTTCGCATATAAGTTTTTAACAATTTTGATATGAATCAATTAACCAGTGAATTCTAGAATTTTCATAATAGAAAGAAGAAAATACATTTTCTAGCCTTAGCAAAATAGTTCTGACATAGTTAATCATTTAAAAAATTCGTATGGAAGTTGGGAACGAAAAATCTTCTATAAAAAAAAATAATACATAACTTATGTATCATAAATTTATGTTTTAAAGATTCGCTTTGGAAACTTTAAGGGCGTCTTCATACATGTCATACTAATCTATGGTTATCTCAAATATTTCATAGAAACTGGTTTACGTTATTTTTTTTACATAAAAACTAGCGGATTCACCGCTTCCTCTTTGTGGATGCATTTTATATTGTATTTAAAAAACTAGTTAATTTTAATTGGTAAATAAGATGATCTGTTCTTCATACGGTTAGCTAAATAAATACAGGTAAACAAGTTGTACAAAGAGTTTTTAAAAAAACGTTGTAACTTATAACCAAATTAAATATGTTTTTGATTTTTACGATAATACCCCTTTTTAATAATAATACTATCATATTTTGTAATCTATCTGTTGTAAATAACCCAAATAGACAGCTGAACGTCAACGAATTATAACGTTGCTAAATTGAAGAGTACAACTGTGACGTCGCATGATATCTGAAGTGACAGGTATATTAAACGGTTACTTGACAGCTGTCTGTCAGTCACGTTATTTTTTTTTTGTTTACCAATAGTTAACTACCTAAACCAACGAAGTATAAGCCCAAACTCCGGAAAATCAATTCTCAATCAATCAATTGCTCACATAATGATTTTGGTAAACCAGGTACAACAGCAAACATGCTATTTGACAAAATACTGGTAAAACTGAGCCGAATCCCGAGCGGGACCAAGGACACGATAGCGCGCGTCGTTTTTCTTAATTATTAGGAAACCACGCGGGTATTCGCGCCAGTTTGAACAGTTGTCAAAAGCGGCGCGAGCGGATTTCGTCCCGCATCCTGTGCGGGATTCGCCCCAGTTTGGCCAGAGCTCAAGACCTGATCAGTTTCAGAAACCGTGTAGTATGTACACTTCTGACCATAGATGCAAAAAGTTTAACATAATATTATGTTAAAATATGATGAAAATATAAGATCGAGCATTAAGAAACACTAAAAAATATGCAACATCGCCGTAACTGTACAATTAGGTCAATTTTACAATTTGCAAAGCCCGTTAATGCATTTAGCATTGTTCAAAAACAATGAAGTGAAAGTGAAAAAGATACTTTTTTTTAATACAACCTACTCTAAATAGACCTACTCTATATTCTACAGTACCCGACCGAAAATATGTATTTATTTATCTCTCCCATAAAGTTAGACGAGATATAAGGGAGAGATAAATAAATAAATATTATAATAATAGTTATTATTACCGGTTCATCACCTAATGCGATAGTGCGGTCTCTTATACTGTCTTTATATAGTAAAATTATTTCCTACAGTTTGACCGGGCGCTGTTCCACACCTTACGAATGAGCGGAGGGCGGGACGCCGCGCGCCGTGAGCGTTGACGAATAAGCGTCCTGCACTGCCCACCAGTCTCGGGGCGCGAAACAGCGGTCTCGGGCAAACTATATTTAAAACAACAATATGACAATTCGTTTTTTTTTTTAAGTTTAGGTTTGTAGTCAGACTCTGCTACTCATACCTGTGTGACAGTGTCTTTCTGTGTTATTTTAACGACCGGGTACTGTACATACCTGTTTTAAAGGCTCTTTTAATCATATTTTTAGTGAAGCCTTTACTGCCCGATCTTATACCACCTTACATAATAGATATTGCAATAAAATATAACATAACGCCTGTATTCCCCGATGGGTTGTGCAGAGGAATGCACCCACATTTCGCCAAATTTTTTTACATGTATTTACTAAAATAATATTATATTTCTAATACAACATAGAAATGCACCCACAGTACATAACAAGACCGCGCCGCGCGGCCGTTCGTATAAAAATAAAATCCAATATTTGTTTTATAAAACAAGATTGTTTAAAATTTTGACTTTCGCTTAGCAGGTGACCTTGGCGGCGGGGGTTCAGTCTTCTTGCTCTGTAAATAATTATAATTTTGTCAATACAAAATTATTTAAACATATAAAGGTAGCATTCGGTGCCCTGCCGCAGAAAGCGGAGGACAGCTGCAGTAAAAAAAACATTGTAGTCTCGTATAATTCATGGCAAACAAAAGTTGAGAAACAGTTTCTTAACATTTTTTCCCGTAACATGAAATGTTGCAAGAAACACTATCATTACTAGTTGTTAGCAACAATTTTCACGCAACACTTATTTATGTTGCTGACACAGCTAATTGTCAACACAATGTTCCATGTTGACTAAAACATGTTTCTAAAACAATGTTGTGCAACTTATGTGTACCTTGAATATGGAGCTTTAGCTGTCCCGCGGCAAATGCCGTCGGCGGCTAACGGGCTAGTTGCAAACACATTTAATTAATACAAAAAATTAAGCTACAGCAGTATCGCTGTCGTCTGCCGTTTGCCGTAAAGCACCTAATGCTACCTAAGTTATATCCACAGAGTATTGGGTCAGGGCCTTCCGGCCTCCAGGCAGTAGTCTCTGATATGTATGGCGTCCATTATGGAGCACTGACAGCCAGCCTTAATTTCATTCTGACAGTTGACGCCCGTGAAATTCAAAATATCTTTGCAAAAAACGTGTAATTTTGAATTTCGCTGGCGTCACCTTAAGTAATGCCTTAGTAGACTTTGACATGTTCTTAACATCAAATTCTCAATTCAGAAACCATGCTTGAGTCCGAAAAGCCCAGACCTTGGGCAAAATTTGTTCGAATTTACTAATTTGAACACATTTTGCACATGTATTTATAACGCAACACGGGTTAACAGCGGAAATAGTAAAAATTAAGTTGATAATACGGAAATAGATATAGATGATATTGGGTATTGTTCATCATTCTTATAGTAATGCTTAAAGATACGCAAAACTATGTTGATTAGGAAAGAACAGTCAGCCAAAAATATAGGGACGAACAGATTGTTCAAAATTATTAGAACAACGAAATTAATTAATATTTACTTTTCTCAATTGGTTATAATTCGTGTAGCGTGTACTGTGTTAGTTCTGTTTAATTTTTTTAGTATTCTTTATTATTTTAAAACAGTCCATTTATCCCTCTGTTTTAACACTGTCTGTACAGTACTAAGGTCGGATTTCACCAATGACACTAAGAAGTGCTGATCGCGGTCATAGTAATTGGTAAAACTCGCCCTAATTTGATAAAATCCTTGCATGCCACTATCAAGCCCTAGGAGCGACTATTTTCTATTATTACGTTAGTTGCTACTTTTGTGTTAGGTTACAAAAAATATTACAAATAAAATGTTAGTGTTTATGTTTATTTTACTTATAAACTACATGATCGATGTATTTTATCAATAGCTTAAATCCCCATATTCCGGGTAGACAACAGTTGCATACCATTGTCGCCGCAACATGCTACTTTTTGCATGCAATATATTATGTAACACATGTTTCCAGTAACACAAATCATGTTGCTGCATCAATGTTATGGTTTCCTGTATCTCCGAAGGGTTGCCCCCTTTTTTTTTGGTGCAAAGGTGGTACACACCTAGATTTCGACTGATAAGTCCCATGTGTAGCCTATAGTAGCCATTTACGTGAAGGTTGGGCGTTTTTGGGGGATGTAATTATGACGTTCAAAAAGTACAAATTTTTTGGACTTTTGATTTAGATTTTTTTATTTTGCCTGTTACGGATCTTAGAAGCCATAATCTTTATACACAATATTATATTAGCCACAACTTTTTAAATGTCTAAAATAACACAGTTTTATACCAAATTCGATTTGTATTTTATTTTATGCTTAATTTTAAAGTTCTACGAATTCTTTATAGGATTTCCAAGATCCTTATAATAATAAATTTTCAAGATCTATTTAACTTAAAGTTTAGTCTTTTTTAAAGGCCATTTGTATTTCAGTTCAAATCCACACACACAATCAGCCTATATCCCTACTATCAGGACTGTACTTTCGGTGAGTGACTGGGCTCTTTTGAGCCAGAATTGTGATAATTTCGTTTACCAAACTGTGCTTTTATTGCCTAAAAAGATACCTATCAAAATATTGAAAACATTTTTAGAAATAAGCATAGCCTGTTATTTTAGAAATGTTTTTATAATCACATATTTTTTACTAGCAACATTATTTTTGTGCATGCTAGCAACACTAACCTAACTAACGTCAATTAGAAATAATATATTACTATGATTATCAGTAAAATAAATAATTATCCTCCCTAACAATTGATCAGAAATCTAAAATAAATCTTATTTTGAATGATACAATCTCTGTGTGGAGTAATCAGGACCCATATTATAAAGTATTAAGACCATCGTGATTCTGTTGCAGAAAGAGATAGTGCTATCGGTCAAGTAAGCAATGTCGTGGCCAGCTCTTAGATATATTTTTTTTTTTTTTGAATTGATCATTTCATGAAATAGAACATCGACCGCTGGTCACATCATGATGTGGTCTGGCCAAATCATTGAATACGCAACGTTTGACGATGTGAACAGTTAATCGCACGACTACTTCATGATGTGGCCAAACATTAGTGATATATTTAGTAAAATAATTAAATTATCCACCAGTAGAGGCGTTAATATCGCTTTGTTTTTGTTGTGCATCATGGCGGCGGCATAAAACAAATCAAAAAAAGTTGGCAACACGCAAAAAAGTCGATGGACTTTTATTGGATTTCCAAATGATATTATGGAAAGCGACCAACTTGGAAGTAGCGCTCTCCGGCCGCTGGCACGGGACCGCACCGCGGCAGCGGCCGGTTAGCGCTCCAACTTGGTCGCAGTTACTTGTCAATTTTAGTTGGTCATTTCATGAAATGATCAATTCAAGATCTGGCTATGACAGCAATAAGACTTCATTTTTAATGATGGTCTGGCAGTTTGAGTAGTTTATGCGGCCTACCCAAATGACCTTTCTTTGGTATTGTTCGTTGAGCTGAGCTCCACGATTGACAAAGGATTGCACTGACTCGACAGTTCCACTCAAATCTGTGAGGTTCTTTCCTGAAAAGACCATTTCAGACACTAATCTACATGGTCCTCATATGGCCTGACCAAGATTATGCCTGGACTTAAAAAGATACTGTGACCTCTGGGTTTATTTCGGCCTTTTTTTTAAAGACTGCCCCACTTTAGGAATGTCTCCTGTATCAGCCAGACCCGGAACAACTACTTGTAGGTCATACAAATGTTTGTTGCGTGCGGGAATCGAACCCGCGACACGCAGTACAGCAGTCAATCGCTTAACCACTGCGCCAACCGTGCCGTCGTGAGTTTCTTCTCAGAGTAGTCAGATTGGAAACGCCGAACTCATCTAACAATTTTTTTATTTTTTTAATATGACCTGTAAAAGTGATTGCAATGTCCTATTTACAGAATAAACAATTTCATAACATTACATTAAAAAACATTTTTTTATAACTTGCAAGTCGTTTTTTTAGGTATGTTTAATGTGTTTATCATGTATAACTTATTATTATTGTGTAGTAATTTCATGAAATAAACTATATCTAATACCTACAGATTTGCTCCTACCAAATTCAAAACTTAATCGATCATCACAATCGATTTATCAATAGTGAAAATCGATTATCGCGAACAAATCTATAGAGACTTATTATGCCAAGCTATCCGAGTTATTTAGCCTCAATCTTCTCTAGACAAGCTACTAATATCAAGCTGTAAATCCGAATCCAAAAAGCAGCATGAAAGAAATGTTTAGAGAAAAAATGATTAGCTAAACTAAATTCGCGAATGCATTACTTCAAAAGTTGGGTACTTGACTACTTTTTAAATACTTCGTGCATAGAGAAAATCTATTAAAAAAACTTTTCTGACCCGTTCCGCGATAGAATTGTTTTGTATATAGTAACATCATCATATTACATGGATTCGTCTCCTTCTAATCTGTAAAAATGAAATTCTTTTTTTAACTTTTTGCTGTACATTTTTTTCATGCTTTAGATTTTTTTTACCAAATAGAATGTCATTTTTTTTTAAAGCGATCTTTGTGATAGTTTTGTCAACCGTTAGAAGAAAAACATAACCCTCCCATTTGTCTTCGCCGTAGTCGGGTAATAAGGACAGAGAGTTAGAAAATGTAGTACTTATTCATATTTTTTTAAGCATACCTAAACCTTAGGTTAATAATATGTTACAAGCACTTTTAAGACACTTGGAAAATCTAGATAGATTACTAACATCACATCCTTGTAACGATTGGCAGAGACTGTCAAAGTGACCCCAGTAAAAAAAAAACACCTGTATAAGTACTAGTTTAAGCGATTTTGAAATCTAGATTTTTACTATCACTACCAAGATTAGCGTATTTTATGCATGCATGCAAAAATATTATGACTTTGGTTTGACTTTGACTTTCACTTTGAGGACTGACTTTAACTTGACTTTGACTTTCACTTTGAGGATTGACTTTAACCTGACTTTGACTTTGACGATTGGAGCGAGCGTAATTATTGCGAGGTGAATATGAGAGAGACTAAGATATATTTAGCTCCGACAGTTCAAGTTACTGTGATAACTGAATTGCCCAAGGGCCGGAAATACCTACGCTACACTAAAGGCAGGCTAACGCGTTTTCAGTGAAAGAAAAATATCAAGATGGCACTATTGTAAACTCGCCTTTTAAGGTCACCATATTCCGTTAGACATAGTTATTCATAAAAAGCTGTGTAAAACTTGTCCTTTACTTAGTATACCATTTCAGAAACTAATCTTACATGGTCCTCACATGATCTGACAAAGATTATGTCTGGACTTTAAATTAAAAGAGACTGACCCCTGAGTTGGTCTCGTCATTTTTTCTCAAGGGTAGTCAGATAGGAAATGTCAACACCATCCAGTTTTATATTTTTTATATTAGTTGTAAAAGTGATTCCTATATCATACCAAACATTTTTTTTTTTTTTTTTTAACTAGGGCATCTCGTAGCTCACCTCTGAGGTGATGACTACTTAACCGGTCAATCCTGCGGCTGCCTTAAGCTACTAACTTAAAGCCTCCAGCCAGGGGCAAAACTATTCTAAATTAAAACTAGGCGAACGCTCGCTAAGGGCACCCCCTGTGGGGTACGGACCTCGGCTTAGGGCGTCGCTGGGGGGAGGACAGCAAGTTGGGACAGGCTGGATCAAAGATGATTCATTATTATTAATCGGGGAATTTAAGACTACATTTCTCAGCAAAACGCGGGCTGGCGCTTCTGCGAGCAAGGGTCGGTGGGGGCCATACCAAACAAATATTTCTGTACAATTTATATTCATCCTAAAGTTACTCAATAACATCGCGTCTGTTAAGGCAGTGGTGTCTGGTTAATACGTTTACCGTTAACGTTTCCTAACTTGTTGTTGAAATGAAATTGTTTATTCTGTAAATAGGATATTGGAATCACTTTTACACGTCATCTTAAAAAAAAAAAAAAAAAAAAAATTGCTAGATGAGTTCGGCGTTTCCTATCTGACTACTCTGAGAAGAAAGGCCGAAACAAACTCAGAGGTCACAGTCTCTTTTAAAGTCCAGACATAATCTTGGTCAGGCCATATGAGGACCATGTAGATTAGTCTGAAATGGTCTTTTGAGAAAAGAACCACACAGATTTGAGTGGACAGTGCAAGCATTTGTCAGTAATCGTTGTGTGGTTATCCTAAGGTTGTATACCAGAGATTGGTGATTACGAAAAGACCGCCCATTATATCACCCTTCATTTGTTTTTCCTTTATTAGGTGTGCAATATAGGAACATTCTCTTTCTATCTTCTAAATCAAAATAGTCAAGTACCCAATATTAAAATGAACCAATTTAAATGCAAACCAAAAGTGTACACATTTTACACCCAAAAAGGATAAAAGTTCACCATAACCGGTTGGATTAGTAGTATGCGTTACAAAGTCTTATGAAGGGGTATCATGTTACCCAGTAACTGGGTCATGGAGGACAGATAGGCAGTCGCTCCATGTAAAATTCGGGTATTCAACAGCATCCGGTTAGACTGGAACCCAACTTGACAGAGTTGGGAAAGGGCTTGGCAAATGATTATGCTTTTTATAGTAAAATAGGTACATTTCAGGTAAGCGTTTAAATAGTATCCGAATTAAAATAGCTGACAAGAACTAACCTCTCTTGATCGTTTTGCTCTTGGCTCACCGACATCTTCCTTTTCTTTAACCTTCTCCACTTTCTCCGCTTCATTCTCTACAACTTTCTCTTCTTCATCTTTCTCCACGTCTCCATTCTCTTCTTTCTCAGCTTCTTTATCTTCTGGCGGACTTTCTGTCTCTTTTTCAGGCTCTGGTGATTTTTCTGGTGTTTTTTCTCGGTTCTCGTTTACTTGTTCTGGTATTTCCTCGTCTGGTTTCGTCGCTTCCGATTCTTCTGTTGTTGCCTCTGGTTGGTTTTCTTCTGTAATTTCTTTCTCTTTCTCTTCTTGTTGTAGTTTTCTAGAGGATTGCCGTTTGACTGGCGGTTTTGATGTGCTGTTCGCTTCTTTCTTCTCTTTCTTTGACTTTGCTGTGGATAGGTTTTTGATTTTATCAAAATGAATTTTGAGTATTATATACTCAAAATTCAAAAGTCATTTATTCAAACTATGCTGAGACACACATAGGACACTCCCCTAAAACGCCCACCCTTCACCACTTCTTAGTACTTTAGCTGGGAAGAAGAAGTGGCCGAACAAACTCCCCAGCAGAGAATATTATACTGGATGAAGTTACTGTATAAGTATATACTGTATTAGGAACTTTTTTAATGGGAAATTGAAATACTGAAGCAAGTAATGTTTACGTTTACAGTTTTTTAAAGCTCCTTAGAATGCCTTGTTCAGATAGGCACACACACTATATTGTTTCAATGTATGTTTGGGGAAGATACATAATTATCAGGGATATTTAGAACAATATTTTTTTTATCAAACTTCTATTTGGTATCAAACAAGCATAGGGCCCCCACCGGTCCGTAGGTGTTCAGTGCCGCCTATGGACCTATTTTATATGACCTATTTTATAATTACGCAACAAATTTTCGTAAACGATTACGACATATCTGTTTCATTTTGACAGTTCAACAACATTAATTGCGTTATTTACGTTGTTGAGCAGATTCTTTTTTCGAATTTTTGAAGCAATGGATTAGCAATTTGTTTCGAAACGATTCAAATTCCGATTGATCGTGTATTACGTAATTAGGGTACTGGTTTCCTCACGATGTTTTCCTTCACCGATGTCAGTAATGTCCAGAAGTAACATGAATTGAAATTTTAAAAATAATAATAATATTATGTAAAAATATATAACCTGGCGTAGATTTCTTCTTGGCTTTTTCTGTTGCATCTTCTGCTTCCGGTTGTGTCAGTTCGAGCTGTTCCGCTTCATTCGCAGCGGCGACAGCCTCTTTCATGTCATGCGAAGTGGGGACTGACATCTCTGAAATATTTGGAACATATCATTACGCTAGTATTCCCTAAAGGAGTAGATGGAGGAACACCTACTCAATAAAATAGACAGAAACAATATAAACAAACTTAATTTTGGGGTAGGAAGATTTTGTGAATAACACACCATTTTTTTTTTTTTTTTGTTGGGAAATTATCGAATAACTTCTTTCGCTCGTCTGGGCGGTGTGTTTGCCTCTCCCTCACGCGTTCCGCCTCCTCCTTCGCGAGCGTTACTGCTTCGCAGAAGAAGGTGACGGCCTCCCATGTCCTCTCGCTCCGTACCATGGCCTGGACCAGGGCCGGACGCGAGAGATCCCCGCCACCGATCGCCTCCACGAGGACACGGCGGTGCTCTGCCCAAGCCGGGCATACCTCCACCGTGTCCTCCGGGCGATCCACGCAGTGATGACACCCGGGCGTTTCTTCCCGCCTGATACGGAACAGGAACCTCCCGAAACAACCGTGTCCAGTGAGGACCTGCGTCAGGCGGAAGGTGAGGACGCCGTGGCGCCTCTCTAGTCATGAATAGCACACCCTGATATCGCGTTATGTTGAAGTCCCAATTAATAGGGGGTACTGTACTTTAGTACGGAGCGGAGCGGAGTGGGGCGCGTGTCAGTGGATTGCACTATCTATACCGAGATTTTGAAAAGAAATCACAATATCCTTGCAAAGTTGTTTTTAATCTTCACCTCTTTTTTTAATTAATTGTTTGCTGCCCAGCTTAATTACACTGTTTTAGTTTACGTTTAGTATATTAATTAAAGGACAATGACAAGAATCGGCTCGAATCATGTAGCGTCCGACAGACTTTTTATATTTATGATAATTTATAGTAAAAATCAGAAAGAATTATAGAGTATAAATAAAATCTGTAGAAGTACACAGTTTAAAAGTCATTTAAAATAGTTATCCAATTTTTCAACACGTTTCCTATCTGCAATTTCAATTAGAAATGTTGCCAATACCAAAATAAAATAATATCGATACGAAATTGCACTTGCAAATCGATTGCATTAATATCATTATGAAACTACGTAAGTGAATTTATTACATATATAAGTCGTAACTCGTAATTCTTAATATAATAAATAGTATTTAGTTATATTTTTGAATATATTTTATAACAATTTAAAATAAGTTAATTCGATTTTCGATACAATTTAGAATATTAATTATTATAGTGCTGGCAGCACTTGATCTTGTTTTTGTAGTTGTCATTGATGATTGTCAAAAAGTTTTACTACTTCTCCTGCGCGTTTTATCACGAGCGTCGAAGTGATTACGTGTTTTTGAGTTTTGTGTTGTATATTGCTGTGTTTCTGAACTCCGATTATTCTACCACTTACGACTACCTTGGCTGTTGAAACTGAACTTGAACCTGTATTACTCGCTGACCCGGCTCGCCCAACCGAACATCTGAACCTACATACTTGTTGACCTGGCTTTTCTCACACGGACGGACCTTTAGTCTACTAACTATGATTCGCTGCATTAATTGTGGAGTAAATGCCTTTCGAATGCGCCGATACTCGTTTGAAACTGAGACTTATCCATGTGTTTTTTTTCCATATCTACATTCTAAAATAATGTAATTATGTTATAATTATGTATATTTACTATGAAAACTATTATGCGAGGATAATTATGTGCCAAAAATCATTATTTAATTAATAATTTAATAGCTTATTTGTTGTTATCGTTAAAATTAGAAGTATTAAGTGGACAACTTTAAAGAACTATAACTTTTTTTGGTGTACTTCTTATTGAAAACTAAATAAACTATCAAATTCTATAATTATTTTCCTTTTTAATTATATATAGTCCATCTTTGTCGGTTCTGGCCGAGTCTTGAAGGACAACTTGGCATTCTCCTTTCAAGGCATAGATATTATTTGACAATTGAGGTTAATTTTATAACCTCATTTTTCTTCGCTGATTTTTCAATTACAATTTAATAAGTACTTATTTGTTTTGGAAAAAAATAGCGAGATATAAAGTAGAAACCTTCTAAATACAGATACTGGCTCCCTTTAGTGAGTGATCGCGTAAGAATTTAACCTGCAGTGCAATTCTGTAACCATCTCACCGTCAAAACTTAGGTGAAGTGAGCGTGAAGTGAGCTGTCATTCCACCTGCTGCTAGGGACTGACAGCCCACTCCGAGCTCACTTCACCTAAGTTCTCACGGTGAGATGGTTACAGAACAGCACTACTGAACCGGGTTTGTTTACACTCTCATCAAATACTTTAGAAACAAACATTACTTACCGAGTGGCTCATGTATCATCTCTAGTAGCTCATCGGCGCTTATCGTAGATGTGGCTTTCTTGAACTTGAGCACTCTATTCGTGAAGTACTCCCAGAACGATAGCCCTTCTAGCGGTGTGAACAGGTCCTGTAACAAATAATTACAAATATAGCACTTAGAAGTAAGTAGATATTTAGGGTACGCTAGCCGGTGATTCTTCCATACAAACGTGGTATGGCGATTACTCGTCTGTTTGACAGTGTACGTTTATAACTAAAGTAACTAAACTTATATCAATATAATAACCAAAGAAATATATAAATACCAAAGAACTTTAAAGAGTTACCAAATAAATTATTTTTTATAAAGTTAAAATTATGGCTACTGGAAAAACGATTTTATTCTAAGAATGATTTTTTAAATAATTATATTTTAAATTAATGTTACAATAATATTAATAATGAATGATGTTAAATGAATAAACAATAGAAACATTTAAAGCATACCATTGGACGTAAATATTATACTCTATCATTTAAATACATTGTAATGTTTTGCATGTCAAATGTCTGACTTTGTATTAGGAACTTATTATTGACTATAACACCAAGACTGTACCAACATTTATTGCAAATAAATGATTATTATTATCAATTAATCTGGTTATTATCTAGCCGAGTCTATCTATGGAAGCAGATTTGGAAAAAAAATTGGTTTCTAAGTTACGAGCGTTGAAACTTCCAATTTTGACTCGTCTTTAGGCGTAAATAAATAATTTAAGTATGTTGTAAAGAAAAAAAAAATGGCCTAATAGAAACAGTACAGGGATAGATAATTTATTCAAAAGTTCAAATAATTTTATTTGAGTAAATACATCCAGTAGTTTTTCCATAATATCTATACGCCCATAGGTCTGTTCATGAAATTTTACACGCTCGTTTTCGTTATTAATCATCGTCTATTTCACTAAATAAATATATAATTAAATTAATAAAAACTAGATAAATAAATACTAAATAAATAAAACTTACTACCTGTGCAACTGTGATTTAACTTACTACTTGTGGGTGTACCTGTTACAGGTTTTTTTAAAATTATTTATCATTTATACAACAGAACACAGGATTACAATATTAAATAGCAACCAAAAACCACTAAGGTTTAAACTTGTGCTATCATGAGTCTATCTCAACATCTAACTATACAATGAAGCATTTTATGTACGCGTTATTGCCGATACATATAATATTATATTTAGTTCCTTAAATAGTTACAATCATCCCTATATAATACTTAAAAAATATTGCTTAAGTTTACATTTGATATTTTTATGTGTGATACATTTGTTTATTTCTGAGGGTAGACTATTAATAATATAACCGGTAGTTCGCTCGCCATACGTATCGTTGGCGCACTGTGTACGAAGCCTATTCTCAGAAACTGCCCGTGTGCATACAGGATGTACGATTTTGTTTCTTAAAGATTCATTGAAAAATTGTTCTTTTAATAACAAAAAAACTATTCGCATATGAACTGGTAAGACATTACAGTGTTTAAAGAGTTACACCTCTGCCCAACCCTTCGGGGAAACAAGGCATGATGTTATGTTTATGTTATGTGTAAATAAAACTTAACAAATAAATAATTAGAGTTATTAGCATGCATATTAGTCACGCCCACCAACGAGTTCGAGCCATCGACTAGTGCACCCTCAAGAAAACGAATCTTTCTTTCTTCAGGTTAGCATAATCAGCCTATAGCTGGGGGCTGTCACCACGTCAAACTTTTGTCTCTGTCTTTCTTCAGACCGTTCTATTTAAAAATGTAAGTGTTACCTTCATCTTCTTGTAAACACAGTCAGCCTGCTTCCTGATGCGGTGCGCTTGCTTAGTGAACACGAGAGCCGCGCTCTCTGTGAGCTCCCAGGACGGCGTGTTGCCGACGTAGGCGCGCATGCGTTTGATTGTCTCCAAACATGTCGGGTGTTTTAACAGCATTAACGGTTTTATATCTAAACCTGTAAGAATTTTATATTTTTACTAGATTCATTAGCGAAGCTGTGAACGGTCACATAATAACGGTTGTTAAAACTTTTTCACAAAAAATAAAACCGACTTCCAAAAAAAACACTACAAAGTGAAAAATAACTTTGATTTCGGAAGTCGGTGTCTTGGGTTTTTATTTTAGTTTATTTATGCCACCGTCTTCCGAAATCTTTCACTTTTTAGTTGTGGTACCTACACAAAACCCCCACAAAAATTTGAATACCAAGTAAATTACAGTGACAGGAACTATTAGAATATCATCCACATATGCTAGGTGGGAAAAATATGTATTATTGAAGCTAACTCAAAAACCCTTCATCAGATCTTGACCAAATTTATATGGGACCACTTCTGAAGTATGCCCTACCAAACCAAAAAAAAAAACATCAAAATCAATTCATAATTGGCGGAATAATCGCGTAACAAACATTAAAAAAAAAAAATATACCGTCGAATTGAGAACCTCCTCCTTTTTTTGAAGTCGGTTAAAAATTAGAGAGCGTTTTTTGACACCTTAATGTTAAATACTGGTGAAAATTACCGATTGTCATGAGTTCATGACAGCCGGCTCTTCTAGGAAACCAAAGCTTAACGGGCATACATATTTCATACAAACGTTATACCAAAATAATTTGTAAATCAAACATATTCTTAAGGTAGTGCGTATTTATTCCGATTGGATTACAGAATATATTTTATAGGCTCCCAAATATATATTTTGAATGGACACTGATTTAAAGACGAGTTATGAAAAAAATAAGTTTTCTATAGAAATTTGAAATTCCTCATATCTCGTCTTTATAGTTGGGAGCCTAGAACCTAGATATTCTGAATTCCAATCGGAATAAATACACACTGTATGTATACAAACATTGATTGAAGTTTTGGACTGTAATGTATGGTCGTCTTTTGTTTTTTATGTGTGTGATATGTATAAGTATGAAGCACTCACCCATTAAATCGTCCAAAAGTTTCAAACACATATCGGTGTCGGCCTTTTCGAGAGACAAGCACGTTTTAATTTTAGCATCTAGTTCTATCAATTTCATTTCAGTCTTCAGAAATTGTACGCGGGACTTTTTCTCTTCTGTAAAAGAAAAATAACATATTTTAACAAATGTATGGGACTACAAAGAGATGTCAGCGGCTGAAGGGGTCCGATGGGACCGATGCCTGCCGGGGTTGCGGGAAAGTCCGAAATACCGGGATACCGTGACCCCTGGCAACGTAAACTGCAACCGGAACGCGGGTGGGTTTTAGTCAGTAAGAGTCTAGAGTAGAAGTCATTTGATGATTTCCCACATAAAAAAAAGGGCTGGGCACGTAGGTAGGGGTGTAGGTATCATAGGCAGATTGTATGATTCGTCAAAATACAAACGGTGCCGTCCGTCTGTAAACGCTCGTTGTTACATAAAACTAGCTGCACCCCTCGATTTCACCCGCATAAGTCTCGACCCGTGGGAATATCGGGATAAAAAGTATCCTATGTGATGGCATAGGTTATTTTCTACCCTGGTGCCAATTTCATCCAAATCCGTTCAACCGTTTTAACGTGAAAGTGTAACAAGCAAACTCACTTTCGCATTTATAATATTAGTTAGATTTATGAAGAGCAGCGGTGGCTCAGAATGGCGGCCCCGACTTACGAACAGTAAGTCGTGGGTTCGAACCCAGACAGGCGCATTACTTTGTGTAGATTATTTCATCACCACTGCTCTCAAAACGGTGAAGGAAAACATCGTGAGGAAACCGGCATGTTCTAGAACCAAAAATTCGAAGACATGTGACATCTACCAATCCGCACTGGGCACGCGTGGTGGATTATAGCCCACTCCCTCTCATTGAGACGAGGCCGTGTCCCTGCAGTGGGAACGTTATAGGCTGATGATGATGATGATGATGATGATTTATGATACCTAAGGCACGCACCTCTGACTTTTCGGATTCATGTGCGTATTGTATAATTATCACTTGCTTAAAAAACGGTGAAGGAAAACATCGTGAGGAAACCGGCATGCCTGAGAGACATTTCTCGACGCCATGTGAAGCCAAGTCAGAGGCCCATGGGCGGCTTTAAAACTCTGACACCAGGTTAGTTACTAACCACACGAAAAGAAGAAGATTATGCCGAAGGCAAAATGTAGAATGCCTCGGCATTATGTATTAGTTCATGAAACCCAATTGCCGATTCAAACTCCCGTATTATAGAAAATTCCGCGGAAAATTGAAACACTTCCATTTTCTACCTGTAGCTGTGTAATCAAAAAAATTAAAATGGCGTCGAGTATTGCCCGCTGAATTAACCGCATGCGTTTTTTGACAATCCATACTTCTTCTTGGACGTGCCACTTCTATGACATTCCATACTTCACAGGTTTTGTGGTTAAAAAATGCACGGCAGTGCGCGCTAGGCCTAAATACATTTAACGAATTTCAAACGGGAATCGTGAAAAAGGCTTGGACAAAGGATTTTATTATGAGGTTATACCGGCAAGTAAAAAATGGTAAAGCGTCCACGGAAACTGACGTAGGAGTCAACCATGTTGGGGTCGGCTTCCAGTTTAATCGGATGCAGCTGAATACCAGTATTTTACATGGAGCGACTGCCTATCTGACCTCCACAACCCAGTAAATAGGTAATACGATACTCCTGTCCTGTCCGACTTTCGAGCATCTGACGAGACACGGGGGAATCTCGATATGTAAAGATGGTCACCCATCCACGGACCAACCCCGGCAAGCGTAGCTTAACCTGATGGATCGACCCGTGCAGCTGTTATACTTAGCCACGAGCTCCTCTGGAGTCAAGCGGAGTATTAATGGTATACTTTAAAGTCTGATGACCATGACATACAAACGGCGTCGTCCGTTAATGCCTAGGCTGATCTGATGATTATATATGATACTGTAAATACATACCAGTTTCTCTTTCCTTATCGAGGGTAGCTTTCTCTTCGTCTGTGAGGTTAAGATCTGTCACCAGCTGTGCTAGAACCGACTGCGATGTTATGTGACCTTTTTCTGTTGACGAAAATCTTATTTAAATAAACACAAGTAAAAAAATATGTTTACTTCGCACATGTCATGACATCACACAATTTAAAAAATATGTGTCGTAGGGGACCCCCGTCAGGAAAGAAATTCCTTACACGATACTCGCACGTACACACACTCGTATATAATAGAGAGAGACAGCAGAATAAAGTCGCATGGAGGGAGCATAACGCTTTTTCCTTATGTGACGCTTTGTACCTAGCCAACTCCTACCGCAAGCCACGTAAGGAACTTTGTTCCAAAAACAGAAACGATAATGATTAGTGGTGCCACTTCTTCCCATAAGAAAATTGGTGACGGGCGTCTTTGAGCTATATTTTGTTAGACGGACCAAAATGTTGCTACATCAAACAGTTTCTGCTCGGTTCCAAAAAACAAATAAACAATGGTAGCATTTTTTATTGTTATATTTAAATATATTTGTAAGCTAATTTTACCTGTGATAGCTAATTACATATGGGAGGGTCTACTATGCAAAGCTATGAGGTATTTGATTAATTATTGGTAAAGATACAAGTCTTCATTTTAACCTATAACGGTCATATAGGAATCGGCCATAAGGTCGCCTTAATTTGACATTGACAAAGGTCCTCCTGCCTATATTTATTATATTATAATATAGCAATTCAACACAACACACACTACTTCAGTTACTGATATAACTCGACTTTTAAAACTGTGCGCATGGAGCTCTCAAAATCATAGGTTGAATTCACCCGCTCGGTTACCTCCTCAGTGCCCAGACGCCTCTTAATACGATCTACACAACTCGTTTCTACACCACAGTTCTGTCTTATTATTCTTCAAGTTGTTATTGTTATGATTTAAACCACATACACTGTCATAAAAATCGGGTTATAATTTGGCGCTTTTACAACTAGACGTTTTTTTACCACGCGCTGTATTGTCCCATGACAATACAGCGCGTGAGTACCTGAGTTGAAAATAAAACTGTGCGCTTTTAAAACGCGCTAGGTTGTGCTCTTTTGGATTCTCATCGCTCGGCTCGAAACCAAGAGCTGAAAGTCCAGAGTACGATAAAAAAGCGCCCGTGCGTAGGCTAACAGAGAGATATTTCGGATTCCTTTCGAATAGAACCACACTGCGACCGTCCTTAGCACATGTGGTGGTGCACCGTGACTTTTATTTTATCTTAATTAATTAGGACAAAAAAAACAGTTAAATTTAAAAAAACATTTCAGAAATTCAAAATTTCTTTACTTTTTTGCAATTGGCACTTTTGCAGGTCAGTTGTATGTTGATTAAAATATTTTCGCTAATGGTGGCGAGTGTGTTGGATCATTCGGTTCCCTACAAAATGGTTGAGATGGATGGTGCTGATCCACGAGTCATCTTCGTGAACGGGCGCCGTCAGTTGAGACTGGTCATCTCTTATTTGCCAGGGCTTATTTTTAATCTTTTTTTTTTACATTGTTCTCGCATATAGAAGCAACAAGAGTAATTTACCCAGGATTTTGTAATTTCTATATTTAAAAGAGTGTCCTTGGAGTTTCTTGCCCGTTTATCTCCATAGAGATCTATGTTTTGGAACGGGCAACTAGCTTCAAATTTCTGACTAACTGAACAACTCTTTGACATTTCAAAAGTGCCTGAAAATGGTTTAATTGAAATAAATGCTTTGAGTTTGAGTTTATGGAGCAGGACCAGCATGTTTCCAAGCATTTTTATGTTTGATGTAATCCTCTAATACACTTTCATTCATGCAATATTTTCGGTTGGCTAAACTTTTTTTTTTTTTGTGGGTGGGAAATCATCAAATGGCTTCTCCCGCTCTGGGTGGAGCAGGAGAGCGTGTCAGACTCTTACTGACTAAAACCCACACCCGTGTTCCTTCCGTTGCCTGTGCAATGCCAGGGGGTCACGGTATCCCTTTCGGACTTTCCCGCAACCCCGGCAGGCAATGATCCCATCGGACCCCTTCAGTCGCTGACATCTCTTTGAGGCGCGCGTGGAACACAACGCGCCGTCGACCCGGGCCTGGTTGTTACCGGACGGCAAGCTACCCATTACGCACCGTCCGCAAGCCTACGGTGGTCGGGAATCGGCTATGGATTCCCGACGTCCAGGGCGTCTCCTCCTGCGGCGGCTAGGGGCGTGAGGGCGCGAATTTTGCCTCTCCCTCACGCGCTCCGCCTCCTCCTTCGCGAGCATTACTGCTTCGCAGAAGGAGGTGACGCCCTCCCATGCCCTCTCACTCCGTACCATGGGCTGGAACAGGGCCGGACGGGAGAGATCCTCGCCACCGATCGCCTCCACGAAGACACGGCGGTTCTCTGCCCAAGCCGGGCAGACCTCCACCGTATGCTCCACCATGTCCTCCGGGCGATCCACGCAGTGATGACACCCGGGCGTTTCCTCCCGCCTGATACCGAACAGGAACCTCTCGAAACAGCCGTGTCCGGTGAGGACCTGCGTCAGGCGGAAGGTGAGGACGCCGTGGCGCCTCTCTAGCCACTCCTCAAAGAGGGGACTTATCGTCGCAATAGTGGCGTGCTCAACGGTTGGCTAACCTGAGACCCAGAACGGTAATCTTGACAGCAGAGTCACTACTTAAATTCAACCAATTGCAGGTCTAGCAACCGTATAGCGATAGTATCGCAAACATACGGAGAAATTATGATTGGTCATCGACATCGGAAAAACTCGAACCCACGATTTTATCCTAACGCGTAGCGTCCATGACAATTATAACTGTTGTATAGTTATTATACTTTTTGGTCTTCAGGTTAGGTACTCGGAAATAACGAGTATTTAATGAGCTCTAATTCAAAGGAGGTCAGTATCAAATAGTTTGGTTAAACGTATACAACATTGTATTCATTTATCATTAACTACTTATTAGTCAACCTTCAACATCTATGGTTATGACTATTTCAGATTATTAGTAATTTGTCATCTTGTTGACGAGCATACGGTTTGAGTTCGTGTTTAATCGTGTAATCTCGTGAATGTGAAACTGGAAAATTGGAAAGTTCTAAAGTAGTTTATCAAATGTTTATGACTGTACATACCTAGCTGCATTTTAAGTGTGATAGCATTCAAAGCAGCCTGCTTATCCCACTGTAGCCTTGTAGATTCGTTTTTGAAGCTGCTAGGTCTTGACTGGAACAGCTTGATCCCGATATACTGCCCCGCAGGCAGGTAAGCTATTAGAATGTTTTCTTTCTCCGCGTCTTCTGCGAATAGAGATATTTACGTTATATGATGGGAAAATTATATAAATAGTAATATGGAAAAAAGCGAAGAGCTCGTGGCTAAGTAATAACAGCCGCATGAGTCGATCCATCAGGTTAAGCTACACTTGCCGGGGTTGGTCTGTGGATGGGTGACCATCTTTACATTCCTAGACTCCTCCGTGCCTCGGAAAGCACGTTAAGTCTTTGGTCCCGGCTGTCATTCGTGGATCTTTGACAGTCGTTACAAGAGTCGTCAGAAGCCCGAAAGTTCAGACTTTCGGGCTCACCAAGGGGAATCGTTTTACCCAGTTACTGGGTTGTGGAGGTCAGATAAGCAGTCGCTCCATGTAAAATACTGGTATTCAGCTACATCCGCTTAGACTGGAAGCCGAACCCAACAATGAAAAGGTTAGGCAGATTGAGTGAATTAACAACTTTCTCAGCTCATAGAAAGAGACTGCCACAAGGGTATGAGAGACAAAGACGACGCTTAGAAAGATGATAATTTTCTTTAACTTTATGTACCATTATAACAAAATATATTATATACAACGTGTAACGTTAAATGCGCAAAACCTCAGACACCCCAACTGATTTTTTATTCAATTGACCTAATTCAGAGAGAAAAAAATTGTTAAGGTTTTAGGTATGTGCTGTTTTAGTTTTACTGGCAATTCTGATCGTTTCTTGCGTCTGCGACGACGCGATATCGATGGAGGGGTGGTACTGTATTGAAGATTCGTATTTGCATTGAAATAAAAGCTATTATTATTCCGCGTATGAGAAAATTTAGATTGGTCGACAACAATTTGTGTTTGTTGACCTATTTTGGCGGGTTTGCGCATGTGATGGCTTGACCTATCAATAAATAGACACGGCAACGTTTTTTAAAATGTGACCTATATTAAAAAGTTGTTCAATTGATTCTGCTCGTTATTCTGATCAAACTATTTTCATTCAGGTTTTGCGCAGTTAACGTTACACGTATATAATTATGTATATATATATATATATATATATATATATATATATATTTTTTATTATTATTTATATATACTTACACCTATTTATTTTTATTATTTAAATTACCTCAATGTTTTAAATAAATATGTAACATCACGCTAAGATAGAAATTTTGAAGATTTGAGAACCAAGCGGCAAAAGTTCGGCTTTGTACAGCTACAAGGCGGAACTTTTTAAGTTTGTGTGCCATAAAAGCGGCTATGAGTATTATTAGGATTAACAGTAATACCTCAATTCTATTAATAAACATTATGTAACATCATGACAGAAGAGAGAAGCGGTGGCCCAGTGGTGGCGGCCCCGACTTACGAACAGTAAGTCGTGGGTTCGAACCCAGACAGGCGCATTACTTTGTGTAATTTATTTCATTACCACTGCTCTCAAAACGGTGAAGGAAAACATCGTGAGGAAACCGGCATGTCCTAGAACCAAAAATTCGAAGACATTGTGACATCTACCAATCCGCACTGGGCATGCGTGGTGGATTATAGCCCACTCCCTCTCATTGAGAGGAGGCCGTGTCCCTGCAGTGGGAACGTTATAGGCTGATGATGAACATCATGACAAAGAGGAAGAAAGATTTGTATATGTATAGTGAACCCACATCGCCTGTTATAAGTTCCATTTTATAAGGTGCAAGCCTTATGCCATTAACCGGTTTCAAATCTAGACTCCAGCCTGCTACTGAGAATTACCTACTTTATTTGACTAAAATCTACGAAATGAAAAACAGAAAAATTATCAATAAAATTTTATTCCTACAATTTCTACTTGAACAACTTTTTCTTCAATATACTGTTTTCTTTAGAATACATATTTATAATTTTCAAACAAGTATCTTTTTCCTCTACAGTTTGATCGTTAATTAATCCAAAATCTTTCATAAAATCAGAATATTTCGTATTAAAACCTATATCACCAAACTCTGTACTCATAGCTACAAGCTTAACATTTTCACAGAAATTATTTTTAAATAAATCCAAAAACTCATTTCCTTCTGGTATTCTATGGCCGCCATTTTTAAAACTGTTGCAGTCTAAATTTTTATATGTTTTACTCAAAGATGTTACAGAGCAAAAAGATTGATTTTGAGTCTGAGATAGGTTGATTATGGTTTCCTGATCAGAATGTGCCTCTAGAGAAAGATTTTCAGCAGGAATTATATTATCTTCGTCATCCAATATGTTTAAAGAACTTGAAATTATGCTACCAAGTATGTTTGATTTCATTCTCGTCGTTTTACTTTTTTCTACAGTATCTGTGTGTAACATCCCTTGTGACTGTGGTGATCCTTCTGTATTTAATATATTTACTAATATATTATCACCATTTTCACTTATTTGATGTGTTTTGAAACTCCCTATGTTTATACAATCATCTAAGGTAGTCAGTAGGTTAGGATAAGGCTCAATATTATTAAAATTTTGAGTGAACTGCGACTTAATATTACCAAATCCCGAGACAATATCCATAGTTTGCATGTCTTGTGATGTAATGTTTAAACTTTCAGAATATTGGCTCAGATTAAGGTTGGCTTGGTTGGTTAAGTTGGTCTTGGGTGTTGGCTGCAAATGTTGGTCCAATCCTGCTTGTATATTCCCTGTATTATTAGTGTTATTTGCATTATGCTCATTATTTGAAGTCTTTTTAACCGGTGGGACGAATTTTTTGGCTTTCACAACTGGTTTTTTACCATCTTTCTTCACATTCTTCTGTTTACCGAATGTCGGTACTATTTTAGTTTGGGAAACACTCGGTCCTATATTTTCTTTCTTTGAGTTCGAATCTAAAAATATAAGAGATGAATTCATAGCACACGGTAAAAAAAACGCCTCTAATGTACAAAATTCAGTTTTTTTTTTTTAAGTCGGTTTATTACAGGCGAGATTCTAAAAAGTACCTGAATGATTTTGACTACATAAGATCACGTTTCCATTTCATGATAAAACATGGAATGCATTTTAGCTAATTTAACCTTTATAATACTGGTGTCTCATATTGGAGACAGATAACAATAAAATTCTATTGTGTCTGCTAATTGCGCGCGCGACAGATTAATCTAACTAGCGTCCCACCCCAGCTTCGCACAGATGCAATGGCAACATGTCACAACAAGAGCACAACGTTTAGCTTGAGATCTTCGTTACGTCAAAATTAGCATTAAACTTTTCATGAACTTACGAAATTACAATGTCATAATTATCAATTACGTAATTGTAAGAATTATAATGAAAAAATTGACCAAAACATTGTATTATTAGTAAATATTACCTTCACACATTTTAGCATTCTGTGATCCGATATTATTCTCATAGCTCTTCAAACAATCTTCTGTAGCGAAATTATCGTCATATTGATTGAATATGTCATCTTTGAAACTAAATTGACTATTTTCATTACTTTTATCGTCCATCCTTGAAATAATTTTAAGAAAAACAAATTTCTAGCACTTAATTTTTGCAAAAAGTATTTGTAATTTTCGCGGTAAAACTTAACTAACTTTTGAAATTGGAATTCATTTCGGAAGTTTTTTTTTTTGTGAATGTGAGCTTGGTGTTCAGCCTAAGTTAAAAGAGGTTTTAATTCTGACTCCATTTTTACGTGTACATTCTTGGTTTTGAATATGCTTTAAATGGGTGAATTCGAATAGACTAAGAATAGCACTATTAGTGTTACTGGTTTTGATCACAGATAAGACAGATAGAATATGCTTTATGGTTTTGCCACAGATGAGAAATAAAATATAATGTATTTTTCTTCTATTTTATTTTACTTAAAAATAACTCGTTCCTTTTGTCGCACGATAAATACACTGACGGACTCATAAACTGCATCAGTTCAGGATTACTTTCGAATTAATATTTTTGATAAGTATGTAAACTTTTTAGTTAAACTAAATGAAAATGTCGAGACTGTCCATTTTTCATTAAAAAAAAAAAAAAAAAATAGAACTGAAGTAAAAGATAAAATTATAGCCGGGAAAATAAAATGTATGCATAGTCTCAAATTCGTGTGTTATTACTTATTAGAGTAAAGATTGAAATTAATTATTTTTGTTTATTTTTTCATTTGCGATTTAATTAAATGATTGTTACCAATGCATTGATTATTAGTCTTTTTTAATTAAAAAAAGTTTCGTAATCATAAATATGGATACTTCGTCAGAACAAGCCGTTCAAATTGTGGCATTGGTGCGGGAAGGCTGCTGCTAGAAATTTAAATTTAAACCAGTCTACGGTTTCTAGAGTATACCGAAGGTAAAAGGAGACCCGGTACCGGTAGAACTCGAGCAATCACCCGTCGTGACAATCGATTTATTGTTTCAACTTCCCTACGAAATCGTTTCCTCACGTCAGTAAACATCAAAACAAGAGTTGAATGATGTGCGTGGAGTAAACGTGAGTGCACGAACAATAAGAAGGAGGCTTAAGGAAGCGGCAATCACCCCTTTTAGACCAGCAAATGGTCCAAAGCTGTCTGCAGCTCACAGACAAGCTCGTTTAGGATTTGCGCGTGAACATCTTAATTGGACTGAACAATGGGCGTCCGTATTGTTCACCGATTAGCGTAGGACATGTTTAAATGGTGCAGACGGTCGCAGAAGAGTCTATCGTCGACGTGGGGAGAGATATACTCAAAGTTGCATTGAGGAGCGTGTTCCTTTTGGAGGCTGTTCGTGTATGGTGTGGGGTGGCATTTCGATGATCAGGCGAACGGAACTTGTGTTCATCGACATGGTTTGTCAAAACGGGAGAAGAGGAGGTTTGACGGCACAACGCTATATAACAGGTTTTAGAAGCTCACGTGGTACCTTACATGGGATTAATAGGCGAAAATTGTACTCTAATGCAAGATAATGCCCGACCCAACGCCGCTGCACAAGTTCGACAATATTGTGAAGAGTTTGGGATATGTACCATGAATTGGTCAGCACGCAGCCCGGATCTTAATCCCATTGAGCATGTTTGAGACAGTTTAAAAAAAGCTGTAGTTATATGCAAGTAATCCACAACAGTGGCAGTACTAAGAAAAGCGACTTCACAAGAATGGAGCAATATTCCGCAAGATCGTTTAATGACCCTAATCAGATCTATGCGGAAACGATTAGGATCTGTAATAAGGGCAGGGAGGCAATATACCTTATTCAAAAGAAGAAAAAAAACCTGTGCTTCAGCTTTTTTTTTATTATTGTAAAAACCAATTTATCAACAAAACCAATTTTTGTTCCTTTTTTAATTTTTTTTTTCAAAAAAATTTAATGGTCCTTTCCAGTATACAAACATACACTTAAGGAATGAAGCTGTTATGAAGTTAACCTATGGGTTTCAATTTAAATTTGTATAAAGTTTGAATACTTAGTTAAAATGTTTATTTCAAAGGCGTCTTGAACATTGATGCAGTTTATGAGTCCGTCAGTGTATATTTCTAGAACAAATCTTAAGTGATTACTCATTGCTTCCAACTTCTCATCGTGTATGCGTTTAATGAGTTCATTGACCTCTTCGACTATTGTTGTCCTACTTATCTTGGTGTCGGTCGTTCCTGAAAACGATACGGTTCGAGCATGGAAAAATATCTTTATTTCAATTGGATAAATATGAATTTAGATTGATGTCGTCTACCCACATTTAAATGTGTGCGCAATCATTTTTCAAAATTGGAAAAATACAGAATTAATAGACTTCTAGTCGGCCTGCAAAAATCAATTAATATTTACGTTCTTAATAATTTACGTAAAAAACTAACATTGGGTTAATGTGTATAGGTAGAGGTGTAATTAGGTACTTATCAACTTATACTAATGGGTTTAGATATTATTAAGTACCTATGTTCCTGGGTTCGATTCCCGGGTCGGGCAGTGTTATTGTATTTATACGTAAGTAATGAAAGTATCAGAAACAGCCGGGAGTAAGGATAAGTCCAGTAAATGGCAATAGGCACGCGCTCCACTTGGAATTTATAAGAAGCTGGCGATATGTACTCGTTCACACTAGCTATAAGCCGCGTAATTTCGCGGATCCTATTTTTTTTCATATTATTTATGGCATCTCTTTAGGTCAATGAGTTATCCGAATATCAAAAATTATATGGCCTAGGTCTTGAGGCGTGAAAATTGAATAGATGTTACAATTTATAATAGATTTCGGCGGGTGGGCAGGGGTTATCGCGGGGTAAACAAAGGTATATGCATAGTACACTCGTACTATGCATAAATACTTTTGCCTACTCATTTGTGGAATACGGGTATAATGGTTGTATTAAATATTTGGTTGCTTACCTGGTTTGAACGGCTCTTTCAAATCTTCAAGTTCAGACTGTCAAAAAAAAATACAATCAATTTAATACATAACACTCAAATAGCCCTAAACATTATTTGAGTATTCCTGTTGGAAAAAGATAATGATAATTTAAATAATTAAATTAAAACAGGATGTAGCTGTTTCTACAAATTTGCCATGATAATTTTGAAACTTAAGCTGTTGTCTGCACGTGTCAGGAGCTGATGGACGCTACAGAAGATACAAAACTCGTAGCCCAAGTCTCGGCCGACTCTATTTAGATGACCATCGACACGCTAAGAAGCTAGTCAGTAAAGTGGGACCAGGACTGACTGAACATGGTGAGCCAGATGTGCAGTCAGCGAAACAGATAGTTGAGGAAAGGAGATGTCCGCTTTTTATAGGGACATTGGTTTTTTATTCCGAGAAAAATCTAACCAGCATCCAACAACTCATAAATAAAAGCGACAAAAATATGGAACTAGGAACCACTGAAATAATATTTTGAATCCCCTCCGTTTAAGAAAAAAATTATAAACTTTTTTTTTTTTTGTTAGTACTTTTTATTTGTTGATGGCAACTCAAATAAAACCTCCCACACATGTTGACAATGATTTAATTGACAGAAGATTCTATTCATCTGTCAAATATGACATAAATTTACATTCATTACTATCAATCAATTGACAGTAATGATAGTAACATGTGTCAGTTTTATAAGTTTACCATTTGATTATGTCAAATTGACACAATCAAATGGTATTCCCGTAACCACCTCACCGTGAAAACATGTCAAGTAAGCGTGGACTGAGCTGTCAGTTGATGATAGGCATGGATCACTCCACGCTCACTTCACCTGTTTTCACGGGGAGGTGGTTACGGAAATCGCACTGTAGTACTTTGAAATGGCTATAAGAAGTGCACACAGGTTCGGGTCGGCATGATTGGGCACAAGCAGGGGAGCAAAATCAGCCGCGGCCCAAATATGTATGTATTCGTCAATCTGTTAATCAATACAGTTCCATGGCTGTACTGCCATGGTAACAATTTGACTTTACTGTAGCTTTATTACATAGCAGTAAGGTCGTTTTTCCTAGTTCTTGCCACTGAACTGGGCTTGACTTTAATAATTGTTTAAACTATAACTGAATGCAACCAACCTGTGTAAATCTGTTAATCAATACAAATCCATTACTGTACTGCCATGGTAACAATTTGACTTTACTGTGGCTTTATTACGTCGCAATAAGGACGTTTTTCTTAGTTCTTGCCACTGAACTGGGCTTGACTTTAATAAATGTTTAAACAAGAACTGAATGCAACCAATCTGTGTAAATCTATCGTGTTACGACAGATTTACATAGTACTTCAATCTGTTAATCAATACAGGTCCATGACTGTACTGCCATGGTAACAAATTCGACTTTACAGTGGCTTTATTACATGGTAGTAAGGTCGGATTTTCTTGGTTCTTGCCACTGAACTGCCTGACAGAATTAAAAGTTTAAACAGTAACTGAATGTAGTCTTACCTGTGTAACAGCATTGAACTGTTTAATATTTTTGTCAGGCACCTTCTCCTTGGGATCGGCGGCCTTATCTTTTTCTTTGTCAGGGGTCGGTGACCCGCCGCGTCGCTTCTTCGGCGCCGGCGACGGTAATGTTGTGTTCTCTTCTGTTTGTTCGTCCATATATCTGCAGATTTTGTGTTATTAATACTAAATGTATTTAGATAATCAATTTAAATTTATTATTAACTAGCTTATGCGCATGGCTTCACCCGCACTGTAAGTCGATAAAAATTATGTCCTTCGCCTGGGTTTAAAGTATCTCCATAAAAAAATTTCATCAAAATCGGTTCAGCCGTTTAGCCGTGAAAGCGTATCAAACAAACATATAAAAAAAAATATCTATATAATATTAGTTTAAATAGATAAAAGAAAACAATGAGAAAGTTAACGTAAATCTAATGAATTCCTCACAAAAAATGACAAACATCTGTAATCGAATCTTTGTCCATTCATCCGCAAATACAGATTTTCCAAGAAAAGTATGCGCTTCGGGGATCATCGTCAGTCTTAAAAATACGAACGCGCGATTGATCTAATAAAGAGCTGTTTAGGAGTATGAGGAACAAGGTGTAAAGTTCACTCATCCACCATAGAAAAGGGAGGATCCTCCGACCAGACGGGTGTTGTGTCTGGCGGGCAACTGCCCGACTGTTGATGTCGGATAGTCTTATATATTATGTCGCTCGCGCGGTAAACTCTAATTGCGCGATGCAGGATTTGTGTGTCGTCGTGTCTTTGATGCGTTGTTCGCATGTGGCGATGTAGATGCTGCCACAGCTGTTATACCAATAGAAGTACTTGCCTATTTTGTATTAACATGATTACAAAATTACTACATCAACAAACAAGGAATTCTAAAATTATGTTTAATTTTTTTTTGTGACAAATAACATGAAATCGCGGCAGTAAAAAACTTAGAATCTTTGCCTCTGTTGGGGGTTATTCTTCGGCGCAACGTTCGTACTAATTCGGAAACACGATGATAACCGAAGCGCTTACCTCTTCATGGTTTAGCTGTAGATCGTTTGATGGAAACTGGGAGTAACAAATATCACATGGCAAATTAACAATTAATTTGTACTTTTGTAAACTGTACTTTTATATATTTGTATGTCTGACGGAGACTGCCTCGTTGGTCTAGTGGTCGCAGGCGCTACTGCTGAGCATGAGGTCCTGGGTTCGATTCCCGTGTCGGGCAAAGTATTATTGGGATTTTCTATCTAGAATTTCTCAGTAGCAGACCGGAGTCTGGATTTCTGCCCGGTGGATGGCAATAGGTTCGCCCCCTATTACTTGGGACTTAAACATAACTGGCGAAATGTGGGTGTACCTACTACAGGTACACCTCTGCCTAACCCTTCGGGGAAACAAGGCGTGATGTTATGTTATATTTGTATGTCACAATCGCTACCTCAGTTTAGAACTTAGAAACTGCGCTACGGCACGAGACGCTTTTTATCTATGGATTTTGTTTAGACAAGTGATAACTTTACAAAATGTCTTTATGTAATCCAATCTATGCTAATATTATAAAAAAGAAAGATTTTTTTGTTTGTTTTTACCGAATAAGCTCCCAAACTACTGGATCGATTTTAACCATTTTTTCACCAAAAGAAAGCTAAATTATCAGGAAGTAACATAGGCTATAATATTTTTTTTTTTTTTAAATAGAGATCCTTAAGAAAATTGCAATAATGTAACCCAATGTAGAAAAAAATTGCCTATAAAATAGATGGAGGAAGGCGCACAAGATCTCGCTATCTCCGGTCCAAGTGTGGGAAGGGATCACCGCGGTGGTTTTTAGTCAGTAGGAGTCTGACAGACCCCTTCGCCCGCCCCAGGGCGGAGGAGACATCCATGAGGATATGCCGCAAAGAAACAAAAAAAAAAAGTTTAATTGCTACGAGATGTGGCTACGAGTCTGAGGCCGCAAATAGTTTTTGTCCATTTGTCTGGATGTATCTTCCAGATTGGCGCAAAAACGACTGAACGGATTTGGATGAAAGGACCATGCGTCATTTTGGACCCAACTCTCAACAGTGATGAAACTTATGTCATGTGAAGGCTTTTGGGGTATTAATTAATTTATCCATTTGTCTGGACGTATGTTCGGATTGGCGCAAAAACGACTGAACGGATTTGGATGAAATTTGGCACACTTGTAGTTTATAACCTGGATAACATAGGGTACTTTTAATCCCGGTAGTACGTTGCCGTGGGACATTTTCCGACATCCACGCAAGCGAAGCCGCGGGAAAAACCTAGTGTTAATATAAAATTAAAATAAAAAAATACAATTGCAAAACTACGATTAAATTTATGCGCCTCAACAATCTTCGTGTTTCCAAATAGTGCGAAAAGCCAATGTATGGAATGGACGGCGCAAAAGTATTGAAATCTTATTTGGAAATAGATACATAGAGCTGTACATTCCGTTAAATTTATTAAAATGTTGGTTCCAGCAATGAGTTTCTGACTCTCAAATGTTGAGCATAGGCATGGCAGCCATATAAGATTCCAAATGATTACATATTACTTAACACTACTGTAACAATATTTTGATTTAAAGGAGTGTCTGTGAAGTGTCTTGCCCATTCTTCTCCATAGGAGAAGACCTACTACGCTTTAGAATGGGCAAATAGCTTCATCTTTCTGACTGACCGACCCCTTGACAAGTCAAAAGTGCCTGTAATAGGTTTATTTTAAATAAATGCTTCGAGTTTGAGTACCTGGGCGACCGAGCTCCGCTCTAGTGAAAATAGAGAATGCTCATTTAGTAGTATAGGATAGTTCATACTAATTTCATGCTGCCATGATAGTACATACTAATTCCATGCTGCCATGATAGTACATACTAATTCCATGCTGCCATGATAGTACATACTAATTCCATGCTGCCATGATAGTACATACTAATTCCATGCTGCTATATCATTATTCTAAGGTAGCAATCTTGTTGTGAACTGTGCGATCGAGCTCTGCTCGGGTGAAAATACGGAGAAAACGAATTTTCCCAGATATAAGACCTAGCTAGATCGATTTTTTGCCAACGTAAACCTCATTATTGCAACTTTCATCAAAATCTTTAGAGCCGTTTTCGAGAACGTGATTACAAATATATATTTAAACATTTAATACAAATATTGTTCATTTAATAGTATAGGCTTTTGTACATTTCGTATTTTTGCAATACAAAATTAAATTGAATACCTACTCTATTAGATAAACATCATCGCGCACTCGTATTTCCGAAGATAGACTATAATAGGGATGATGACTAAAAAAATGTTTTTTGTCCGTAATGTAGATTATGACAAAATAACGTACACGTATTTTTTCTTTTTTTACGTTATCAAAAGATTACGGCGATACATTGAGTTATAATGTGCCATGACGTCACTTGTATGTAGATTTTATCCATACTTGTGACGTATCAACCCCCACTCCCCAACTTTAATGCGTTGTATCTGAGTCATTTTTTATTAATATGATAAAGCAAAAAATACGTGTCTAATATTTTTTTTTATTATCTGACTGACGGACTAAATAGAATTTCTTTTTTTTGACCCAGGCATCATCCCTATTGCCGAGGCGCATAAATTAAATCGTAGTACTGTAAGCTAAAATCAAGATAAAATAATAGTTTAAAATGAATATTTAAATAGATTAAATACCTCTTCGGCCGTATCTTCCGTCCGCTTCTGCTGACAATTTCCTCGTCTTTCTTCCCTGCCTCGTCATCATCTTCTTTAGCGGGCTCGTCCTTCTTGCCTTTGCCCCGAGGAGTCTTTGGTTCTTTGAGTGGTTTGACTGGAGTCTCTTTAGCTTTGACGTCGTTCTTAGTCTTTTTAGTTTGCTTTTGCTGTGAAAACAATAAATTGTTCAGTATTTATTTCATAGAAGCCGGAGTAAATTGATTTAATACACGCTTTTTTTTTTGTGTGGGAAATTATCAAATAACTTCTCCCGCTCTTCGTGTCACTCTTACTGAATAAAACGCACTCATGTTCCTTCAGTTGCCTGTACGTTGCCAGGGGCCACGGTATCCCTTTCGAACTTTCCCGCAACCAAGGCAGAAGAAATTATCCCTTGCAAACTCGATTCTATCCTAGTTGTAATTTGTCACAAGACAGACCGCGTCATTGGGTATTTCCATTTTCCCATACGGAATTTCTCAATTTTAGGAGCCGGGAGCTGGATTTGTGCCGAGTTGATGACAATAGGCTCGCCCACTATTACATGGGACTTACACATAACAAGCGAAATGTGGGTGTACTAAACCATTCTGACTACCCCTTTGAGGAATACAGGCGTGATCTAATAGAACTTCCAACATACCTTCCCTTCATCAATGACAAGGTTGCCAGTGTCATCTGAATCTTCAACGGCGGTGTCATTCTGAGTAGCGTTTAGGGTAGTCTGTCAATCAAAACAAAATAAGCTTTATTGTGCTTCTAACAGTTATGAATTTTAAAATCCTTTTTTTTTACTTGCGAATCTCATGTCATAAGCGTATTAACACATAAATAGAGGGATTGATTGCAACTAAAAAAACACTTTTACAAATTCGGTTGATAATCAGCACTTTTTGAATGTCAAAGATACAAAACGCTGACACCTTATACATCTGTTTTAAGATTTGATTCCTTACAAATTCTGACAGTGAAAAAGCGCTATGAAATAAGGAAGTATCACAGTGCACGGAGATGCCTCGGCCACGGCTCAGATAACGGTATATTTTTCGAAACGGTTTCGTCTTAAAAACCTAAGAAACGATATGTTTCAGTTACGTTCGAACGGAACGCTATAAAAACTTTTTTGAAGAAGAACAAAATTTAAATCGTTCTAGGTTTATAAAACGTTTTTAATCGTTTTTTCTTCCATTTTTGGGTTGATTGATAGGAAACTCACAACACAACCCTTACGACAAGCGCATTGGAATCAATGATGTAATGAAATCAAGATAAGGTACAATTTAACTAAGCAAGTTCATGCTTGTCGGCGCACGCCCCATGCGCGGCTGCGTCCTTTTTTTTTTTTTTTGGGGTGGGAAATCATCAAATGACTTCTCCCGCTCTGGGTGGAGCGGGAGGGCGTGTCAGACTCTTACTGACTATAACCCACCCGTGTTCGAATCAACGACTGCGTCCTGCGGAATCAACCGGTTTTTGTTTTGCGGAATAAACGTCCTCATTTCTTTTTAGTTCTGAATAAAATGTTGTACAGACGCCAGCACATCAACCTACTCGAAACTGTCAACTTTGAACCTTATGCTTTAGTGATAAAGTTGAAAATCTATCAAAGAAATTTGACAGATTGTAGTAGGTTGACGTGCTGGCGTCTGTACAAAGAACTGTTTTAAAAACGTTAATTTTAAAACGTTCGTTAAACGTGTTTCGTTTCCGAGTCCTGGCCTCGGCAGAGACTGCTAGAAGCGGCTTTGTCAACACTTTCCATACAAACCAAGTACAGCTTGGCTAAAAAGAATAAAATTAAAATGGCACTCGCTCTTAGGTCACTTCGAATGGGAAATGAGTAAAAAAAATTAAACAAATTGTTAAAAACACTGCTTGTGGATGACACAAAACCTACTAGCACTGTCGGCGAATTAGTGCCATCATCATAGGTCTGCATTACTTAAGTAAAATATTTAGTTCCAAATGTCAACACATCAATCTTTAATGTCGACTTGTAGGTCACCATTTACTGGCAATACGACACAAATGCTATGCAATGCTTATCCGTGAAATTCGTTCTGCGTTCAACAGACTTTCGTCATGGCGATTCCGTCCTCAGTGGAAAGTTCACCTGCTACATGTTTGTGTCTACATGATTTTGTTTACAAACTTTGCTCCTACAAGTTGGTAAAAAGAGAGTGAGGCAATTTTTGAAAAGTATACTTACATCGTCAGCGATGGTCTCATCAGCAACGGTAGTATCAACACCGGTGTCATCCAACGTGTCATTTGTTGTTGAATCATTGGCGGAGTCGTTAGTTGAAGATTCAGCTGGTGGTACCTGTTGAGAACAGTACATTTCATTAAGGTTCTTCATAAATAAACGACCAAAATAGTGTTAAAAGGCTAGAATATTTGGGCTGTGTGCCACAACTCAATGGGTTGAAAAAATCCTTATGGTACATTTTTTTATGAACCATCCCACAGTTTGCGCTGGTTGTACAGTCTGTTGTCAATATTATCTGACCCACCCTAAAAACAAACGAATTTGGACCCTCTGACATTAACAATAAGGTTTATTCAATTTAAATTAGCTTAACAGACAAGCGACGGCTTGATGAACAAATACAATAATAATACAGACACGCAAATTTGATCTTTAAAACGTTAGCGTTAGGTTATATGTTATAACTACTTGTTATAATATAATTAGTGTAATAACTTATTTTAATAACTATCTTCAAGTAATTCTGGTCTCGTGGTCTGAATATAAGACTGGGAAAAACAAGTTGCGAGATCAAATCCTGCGACTAAATAATTGTTTTGCTTTTAATTTAGAATTTATTACAAAACCATTTCTTGTTTATTGTAAAGAACTATAGACGGATTACCTAAAATATAAACTTTCTAAAATGGTAATATTTTCGCATAATTTGTAATAAGTGGGTAGTTGAAAAATAAATATTCGTATTCATTATAAAACCTAAGGGTATGCAGTGACTACGCGCAAACATATTTTACCTTGTCTTACTATATTGCTAAAACAACGTCTCTTTAGAATTTTTTATTTTCTGTTTTATGTAGTTTTTTTTATTATCATGTGTGTTTTTATTTATTAAAAAAGGAACTGATAATAGGTGGACTGTGTTTTTGAACCGACAAGTTGTTCGTCCAATCCAGCATCAAACCGCTAAGCCACAAGAACTTGTTAGAAACGTGCGAAATTAAAGATTGGGTTCTAATTATGTAGTGTGACTTAAAAGCTTTTCAACTTTAATGTCAACGAGATAATGATTAAAATAGCATAACAAAATGATACATAATGCCGGTGGCTCCGACAATGTTGGGTGGGTTTACCTTAACGTTACGTGTTAAAGATCAAATTTGCGTGTCTGTATTATTATTTTATTTGTTCATCGAGTCCTCGAACACTAACTAGTCTGATATGCTCATATAAATTGAATAAACCTTAATGTTACAAGCACAGGGTCCAAATTCGTTTGTTTTTAGGGTGGGTCAGATAATGTTGACAACAGACTGTACCAGGCTCTTCTGTTTTGCTGTGCGCTGCACTGCGGCCCGATGCTACAGTAATCTACGCTAGCCATAATACACTACCGCCTATTAAATTCATGAAGATAAGCATAGGAAGTCAGCGATGGCTTCATACAAATGGATTCCTACCGGCTGCCCTTCGGAAATTCGGAACACAACCACTCTATCGTCATTGAATAATCACACTATAAGTATTTGATACACCATAAAATTAAAACATTACAAAACGCCTACATAAAAAATTTTGTCCTTATGTTCCAACAACAAAACATTTTGCTCTAAAATAACTCGTAGGCGCGGCCAGCTTATCGTGAATAAAATTTCAATAGAAAATAAGTCCATCTGGACGTCACTTCGGTCACGTGACACCGCGAGTTCGTAGCAGCCGAGTAAGCCGGTTTACTCGGCTGCTAAGAAATCGCGTTGATCCTAAGTCCTGTAGATCATATACAGGACTTCATGCTCAACAGAGTAGCGCTTGCGACCACTAGACCGACGACGGGGCAGTCAAACCAAATCGTAAATAAAAAAATAAAATAAAAAATTGATTATTTGGTAGCCTTAAACGTACAACAAATTTGAGATTGGAGCCTCCTTTTAAGCAAAAGATGCCTGTACGAGACGGAGACTCCGCTCTTTCAAAAACAAGAAGTGTAAACTATAAAATACGAGTACATAATTAAAAACAAGGTGATTTGAGTGAATGAGGGTGGGTGTGTGTAAGCGAGGGTATGTGTGTGTGTGAGGGTGTATGTGTTTGTGTGGAGTATTGTGTTAGTGTGAATAAATATAAACAAAACAAAGGTCTTGTTTTGTTTACGGACTTGGATATATTTATTTTGTAACAATGTAGGTTACTCAATACTAAATCACAAGACAAACCTAAATCCATGTTCATAGCATAGTACCATCATAGTATGATTCTCGACATGCTTTTTCTTTATAATGTCTGCAGTGGGAACATTGAGAGTACCGCTTTAAATGATCTGCACCCTAATTACGTAATGCAAAATCAATCCGAATCTGAATCGTTTTGAAACAGATTGCTAATCCATTGCTCCGTAAGTTCGAAAAAAAAAACTGCAGAGCAACGTAAATAACGCAATGAATGTTGTTGAACTGTCAAAATGAAACAGATTTGTCTTTATCGTTTACGAAAATATGTTGCGTAATTAGAAAGCTGGTTCTAACTTCTAAGATTGAGTGCTCCGTCTAGACGGACTAGGCACACACAGCTTTTCGATGTACCGCGCAGTGGTACAAACTACGCTCAAAATACTGTCGTTGGTAGGATATTAAGAAATTTTAACAAGAAATTCTCTCATCTTAATATATTTAACACCAAAAAAGGTGTATTCAGGAAACTTTTAGTGACTTCTGTATGCGACGAATTGACTAATAATTCTAAATAGAACTGTATAAAATAATCCGATAATCCGAAACAAGTCCTCACACACATCCACACACTCCTACACACCCACCCACACACTCTCCAATTAGATATTCTTAGAAGGTGCTAGCATGACATCCTGTTTGTTTCTGATGCATGTGTAGTTATTGAATTGTAAATCCGTAATTGGCTGTAAGTTAAGTTTATAATATCCTGAGTGAAATTGTTAAAGAGCTGTGGATTTTGTGATTAAATAAATTAAAAAATTAAAAAAATGTACCTATGAGATTCCTGAACACTGCAGCTAATTCCAATTCTATATAATTTTGTCCTTTTATCTAATTTAATTTCAACTAATTTTGTATATTTTTATGTAATTTAACCTAATTTTATGTACAAGTATTGACCGATAACTTGTATGCGTTGTGCAAAATGTAAGTATAATATTTGGTTATTAATAAAATAAATATAACGAAGTTCTTTTTCACGTATAATTTAAAACAAAAACAAAATGTTCGCTGCCGACCTCTTGGATTTACACTATCGACTTTAACACCCTCAAAAACTATGAAAGCGACACCTATGACAAACATTTTGTATTTCATTTTGACTTCACTATCGGTTTTAGCGCCATCGAAAACTATGAAAACGATACCCATGATGAAAAACTTGAAAACTTTCGCAGCCTCCATCTTGGATTTTCATTTTGACCAAATTCACACTTTCTCAGAGAAAAGCCACATGGACCGTAACGCTTTTTTCGATACGTGACGATTTCTATCAATTTACTCCGGTTCCAATAAAAATAAAATAGTTCAATAGTGTCAGAAATATTACAATACAATTTAGCAAACAAATATGGACGCACCAAATTTGACCAAAGATACCCCGGACGAACTCACAATCACAACCAAGCACGTTGCGCTAGTGTGAGTACCTGTCGGAGCTATAAAGATACCTACAGTGACTTAGTGAGCAGTACGAACACACATTGACAATTATTGCTTGACGCGATAGCATTACTAGCTATCGAAAATGTATGATAAATTTGGATGTGTTCCGTAATACCAAAAATGATGAATGAAAACTTAAAGCTTTTCCATTTTATTTTCGATTGTTTGTATTTTGATAATATAAGCTATGCTTCTGCTTAAACAATATTACAAATATTGTTGTTTATAATACAGAAAAAACAATATGAAAACATGTCATTTACGCTGTAAAAATGTGCGAAATAAAATTCGCTTAAACTTCATTTTAGGTAAGTTTTTTGAAAAAAAAAAGAATATGTACAAGCCTAGATAAATACTGTCTAAATCCGAATATCAATATAATATGCTGGAAATATGCTTAAATTGCAAATGATTTAGGTATTACGTTTGTTTGGACAATTCAACGGTCGCCGCGTTCTTAACATTGTAGTTGAAAAACATGTTCTCCCATACGGAATGTATGAACATGTGTTTCAAACTCTCCAACGACACCCCACACTATGGTATAGAAGGGAAAAACATACACACTTTAAAAGCAGGCAACCCAAAAAAAAATTTTTTCTTCGTGTTTAATATGTACCTATGCCAAATTACAGTTTTCTAGTACTAACACTTAACAGTCTCTGAGCTAAGCCGCGGGCAGTCGGACGGACCGACAGACGAACATGGCGAAACTGTTTACTACGGAACCCTAAAAACCTATCAAAGGCTCTGTTTGCATTCAAGGTACTGTGTGAAGAATAAATTTATTTAGCAAAAATAATAAATAAATAAATAAATGTTTTTTTTTTATTTTTTTTTTTATAAATATGTTTTTGCTTGTTAAATAAATAAATTTTCTACCATTAATTTATATCCATCTTACCTCAACAGAAACCCCTATCACTTGCTCCAGAGGTACTTTGTTCGCGAAGTCATGTTCAATCTGCTTCACACCGTCGTTAAAGTCTCGACGCTTCACAGTTTTAGTCAGAAACTTGTCTTTATTGTCCGCATAGTCAAATATCATGTTCGGAGAGAGGTTTGCGCTGGAAATAAAATAAAATAGATTTTTTTTAAATATGACTATAGTCTGAGCTAAAAGCATCTAATGAACATATAGACAAACAGTGTTTAGCATGACCACAATAGAAACGGGTTTTGTCTATGCATTATAATTCTTATGCAATCACTCACAAAAGAATCACTTTTATCTGTATTAGAAGGTATCAACTTCATATCTCACTACTTTTTCAAACAATTATTGTTGAA
Source organism: Xanthia togata (assembly GCA_963853775.1). Lineage (NCBI taxonomy): Eukaryota > Metazoa > Arthropoda > Insecta > Lepidoptera > Noctuidae > Xanthia > Xanthia togata. The sequence continues at coordinate 10,625,430 of OY970816.1, forward strand.
TAACATAATTCAAAAAAATCTCGATGAAAACTGAGGTAATAAAATTAACTCAATTGTTATATGAAAAACTACTTAAAATTGTTAATGTTTAAGTAACCAAATTATCAAATAAAGCACTCAATTCGTAAGTGGCATTACAAATTGGCATCACAGGTATGTTTTCAGATTGATTTGTTTACATTTTCATAAGAAACTTTTTGATTTGTTTACATTTTTATCAGATACTTTTGGAACATACTATAATTATGTATGATGACATAAAGTAGACATCATGAGGAAATATGCATGTCCTAAAAGTAAAAGTTCTAAATCTGACTTCCACTGGCCCAGACTAGACTAGGCCAGAGTCCCAAAAGAAGTCAGAACATTATAGACTGATTATGCTATGGTTTAACAAAATATATTGTAGGAATAGTTTTAAATGGAAATAATTTACAAAAAAATCATGTTTTAGTTCTATTGAAATGGGGAATTGACTTTGATAAGATATTCTAATTGATAAATTGTATGTTTTCAAATTTAATCATTTTGATAAGGAGAATTACAAAATTATTTGGGTTAACATAGAGCAGTTAATAATATTTTTGAGATTAAAAATATTATTAAACATAAATAAGATGACAAAAAAAAAGATAAAGTGTATTCAGTAGCTTTTTACTATTATCATAGAATGGTTATGCAAATGAGTTTTTTTACTGAAATTTCTCTTTCAGTTTTTTTTTTTTTTAAATATTAAATTATTTAGTTAAATAAGTAGAAAATTATCAAATTGAGGCATATAAATAAATAATTTTACACTTACGTTTCTCCGGTGCCATAGAAATATACAAAATACTTCTTCCCATTTGGCTTTTGTACCTAAAATTAAACAATTTAGTTTAAAAAAAGTCTATGAAAACAGTACAAAAAAAAAAAGAGAAATTGTGTTAATTAATGCATTTCTTAATAATTTATAGTATGTTATCAAAATATTTTTTTATTCATTAGTTTGTATTTGTGTATTTATACTTCTGCCTACCGCTGTAAAGTATAAAGGCATGATATTATACGTATGTATCTTTTGCATGAAGCCAAGAAGAGAAGGAGTATGTTAGGATCATGGCATTTGGCAGTTGTGTAGTGTCTGCCGTCTTGCATGGGAAAAAGGAGTGAGTTTAAGTTTTTTTTGTGTGAATAGTTTGTATTTTTTATAGGAGCAACATTTATTTTTGTATTTCCTCATAACATAAATGTTATAACAAAGTTAAACTACCTCATCAGCGAACAGGACCCAGCTTAAATGACAGATAAGGGTTATCTAAGGTTTGTTGATGTCAATATTTTTAAATTCATTCATTATTAGAAATACAACAAAATAAAGCTATCAGAAATTAAATTACATCCTTGGATATTTTATCCCAAATGAAATACTTGGAAATATTATGAGCAAAATGTTTTCCAAGTGTCATTCATTATTACATACAATGGTAACAAAATTTTATCTTTAGAATTCTGTTTTTTGTTTTCAAATTCTAGAATAGGGAAATATGATTTGAAAGCGAAAATTGCTGCATAATATGAAAAGTCGTTGAAATCACTAAAATGATGTTATAATAGAACAATGTTATCAGTAAATTAGTGATCTGTTGCTGTGTCAATACAAAAAATGTAAATTAAATGGATAATATAAGTCTCTATTTGCTTTCTGAGGCCTTGGGGCAGTGCGAAGGCGTCGGGACCGCGATACAACATGTCTTCCCGCGCTTACAACCAATTAGAACACAAAGGGTACAGCTTTTTCATTTTAACACACAATGGCCACAGAATCACTTATATTTCACACTCACCCTGGCTGGCCATGCTGGATATCCTTTTACTTTGGCGAAGATGAAGTCGCCAGATTTATATTCCTTTACTTTTTTGCCCATTTTCAACAAACGCCGCTGCAATACCTAATGTATTCTTGAAATTTCCAAGTGCTCACTGCCTTTTCACAGAAACTGGAACCGAAACGTTATTGCACCGGTAATTCTTACTTGTTTATCAACGCGTTTGTGATGAATAATCTGTAATTATTTAGCTTATTCATAGAGACGCCAAGATAAGTAATAACCTATAAAAAAATTCTTACCGCGGCAACGAATTGACGGTAAAGAAATAAACATGGCGTTTATCAAAGTTACCATGTAAAAATATTTGTAAATCTACCATGAAAATCTACTATTATGCAAACCCACAGCCATATTATTGAAGTAACGCAACAAAATATGGCAAATCTTTAGAAAATGCTAGACACTTCACTTACAAATGATCATCACATGATCATTTGCAAGTGTCTAGCATTTTCAGTATATATAATAATTTTATTCGTTCAGTTTATAGCTTGGACTTGGAGCAATACATTATAGGTATACTTTGTAGCCCTCTCATTTTGAACCACTGCAAGATGTCGAGTGCATACTATTCTTCAAATGTGCACTCGTCTTCGGTCTTGGTGATTAAAACAAAGTTAAACAAAAAAATTTAAAAATATCTCAACATACCTTTGGAATAAGAAAATAATTTCAAAGAATATTCTAACATGGATAAACAGAATGATCTATTTTTAGTACCTAAGTGTTTTGGAAAAAGAAAAGAAAGAGATAGATTTCTATTCTATTTATTTTCCATTTAGACATTTACAGGAAAATAAATAAAATAGGTACACGAAGACGTAGATTTTGTGAAAAGTATAGTAGGTATAAGACTGGGGAAACTATTCTAGGGAAAAAGTTAATTAATTCTTATATAAAATCCATTCCACATGTTGACTTATTATCATGACTCCCTAAAAAACTTTAAAACCCAAATGTTAAGGTCCCAAATCACGCAACCCGCACAATCTAAAGATTCGTTGTATTCACAGACTACTTAGAGATACTGTTGTATTAGAACTTATGTAAGTATTTCTTGCAACCTTTGTAATTTTTTTTCAACTTACCTACCTATATCATTTTATATTTCTGTTTACATAGTTTGCTACCACTTAATTTTTATAAAAAGAAAATACATTTCGTTTTTACCTTACGTTATCACTGTTTTTGAGAATGTTGGTTCACCTGTTATTGACAACTGTTTAAGCACATAACTGTTATTTTAAATTTTGTATACAGAAGCTGTTGGTGTACCTTTTTAAATAAATAAATAGTCTTCAAAAAATGACATTGCTGTAATAGTAAAATTTTACTTTTTTTTATTAATTTGACTGGTATGTGTACCTTGTTAAAAATAGTGAAGCCTTGCCTGTACTGTAAATAATTGAATAATTTTGTTGTTATAGGATTTGTTTCTTACGTTTCTAACGACAGTAAACATTTTTTTCAATAAAAAACATTTTGAAAATACAAACAATACCCCCATTATTGTGCCAATACAGCCCCATCCACCCACATAACTCTATTGTCTATAGTATAGTGTCTATACAGTATACGCAAAAACATTAATATTTTAATTGGCAACCCAGTTACTATGAGTGGTCGTGTCAGACGGATGCTTCGGGCGAGCATTTTCGCGTAAACTAATTGATTTCTTCTAATTAAATTATAGTGAATCATTGTGTAAGCGATGCAAGTGTGATGTGAGCCATGCGAATTAATATTGTGCAAATATACAACCAAGAGACTTCAAAATAGGGGATGTAAAAGAAAAATTAAAATGGCTTCAGGAGATACTGATCATATCGAAGTGATGGACACTTCGGCTTCTAAAAAGCCTGATAACGCGACTGGAACTTCGGGCGCTGACGAAGATGGTAGTGCATTGCTAAATCTAATAATACTACTCCGCATTCCATTGTTGTAATCCCATTGTAACAAGATAATAACGTTGTCAACTGGGACGATTTTCACAATACTCATCGGCCCATTTTTCGTCTTTTCAGATCGAGACAAGAGTTCAATCGCTGAGAAAAATGTACCGTACGATGTAAGTGATCGTTTGATTTGTTATTATTTTGACTATTTCATTCATAACTTCGTGAAAAGTTGGAAATATTGTGGAGAAAGTGTAGCAGAGATTGGTTAAATTAATTGTGTGTATGTAATTAGCATTCAAGATTAATTAACAATTACGCGGTGAGAAACTGCTAAGTAACAATTTGTGCGTACAGTATAATCTTCGTAACACACACATACACAGTTTACATTTACACCTAGTTTAAAGCTTAAAAATTACGAAAACAGCATCAAATTTTTTCTAGAACAGTACTATGGTAAAAATCCCATCAAAATTTGTCAAGTAGTTTTTGGTTTGTGCCTGTACAATTTTTTTATGTCTGTACAATGATTTGTTTTTTATTGTAATGTAATAAAGATAAGGTGTGTTACATCATTGCCAGAATAAATTAATTTAATCTTTGCAACCACAAACAATCACAAATGTTTACGTGAATTTTTTATACATTCAAGGCCTATTATTTGAATATTTATTCAGGCCCTTTCTCCCACTTTTACTGGACTTTCGAACTGACTATACTCAACATTCTCCTTATTTCTACCTAAAAAAGCCTTAAGCTTGATATAAGCATGTCCATAACAAAGTCAGTAATAAAAATATGAGCATTATCCATGTCCAAGCTATAGATTGTTACAGCTGTAGCCACAGTAAAAAAAAAATGTTCATTCTAAATTCAATTATTTAAAAACTTAAAATGAATGCCTTAGCAACCATTACTTAAACCCATTGTAATCAACAATGGAGCTTACTTTGAATGCTAACAAAAAGTTGTATTTTTTTTGCCAAATTTTCTTTTTTTGGCAGTTTCTTATTTTTTGTCAATAGCTAATCTTATACTACCTGATCCTAACAGGTTTATTGCTATTATTTTTGAATAAATTACTGTTTGTTTGTATGAATGGACTTGAATGATTAATTTTGGTTGTTAAAACACCAGTTCTTACTCAAAAAGTTTTCAAATAAAAGATAATAATCATCAAAATCAGAAATATTCAAACACTCACTGATTACTTTAATACTAACATTTCCTAATGATTAAAAGTTTCAGTTATTAATATTTTGTTTTCCTACTGTGATATAATTTCCTTTACCTACTATAGTAATAATATACTTAGCTACTTACTAAAAATTAAAAGTAATATCTCAAATTAGCTAACAAAAAAATCAATTGTTGTTGTTAAAGGATGCTTGGCATATTTTTTGTTGAAATCAATAAGGAACTGCTGGAGAGTTTGTTGCGCCACTTCTTCTTCCCAGCTAAAGCACTAGGAAGTGGTGAAGGATGGGTGTTTTGGTAGACTGTCTTATGTAATTTTGACATTCAAAAAGTGCTGACTATTAGCCTTATTTGAACAAATGACTTTAATTTTGATTACCTATCTATTTATTATAGCACTTTTGCTGTAAATCTTTATTATTTTTGTATCAGCAGAAAAACTATTTATAACCTAATAATAATAAAAAGGTCAAAGTTTGGATGTTTATTACTTAATCATGCTTAACAGTAAAAAAAAACAATGTTAGATTGCTAGACTTCTGGATTAACATGTAAATGTAGGATACTTTTTTAGGGTTCCATATACGAAGTGTGACAAATAAACATAACTTCACGCCTTGTTTTCCCAAATTGTTGGGCAGAGGTGTGTAGTACTCCCACATTTCGCCAGTTATGTGTCCCATGTAATAGGGGGCGAGCCCATTGCCATCAACCGGGCACAAAACCAGACTCTGGGCTGCTACTGAGACATTCCAGATAGAAAAACCCAATAACACTTTGCCCAACCCGGGAATCGAACCCAAGACCTCATGCTCAGCAGTAGCGCTTGCGACCACTAGACCAACGAGGCAGTCAAATCAGGTAATGAGGGTGACAAATGAAACCCTATTTCTAAGCCTCCGCTGTCCGTCTGTCTGTCAGCGGGCTGTATCTCATGTACCACACACTGTAGTACTGAAGTGTAGTGTACGATGCACTTCTCTCTAGTCTTTCGGGGAATACCTACAATCTATATTATATATGATTATACAATACGGCCGATATAACTTGCCACGTCTGAACTTATGCTATGCCAACTTTCGCGCATTGTCTCTACACTCGCCTCATATCACCATTTGGTTTCTTTGCGCAGTCTTCAGCGCGAAGTTCGGAACTGCCAAGTTATATCGGCCGTGTTGTGTAATATGCGACGCAGTGGCCCAGTGAGGGCCCCGACTTCGAGTTGTAGGTCCAGTAAATAATTTCATCACCACTGCACACAAAAAGGTGAAGGAAAACATCGTGAGGAAACCTCCTACTAGTTTTTTCATAACAGCAGCCTAATCGCGAAACAATCGGAATGATAATTCCTTATGATAAAATTAAAATTTATTCATTCAAATTAGGCGGAGAATCAGGACATTTAGGATATAAAGTTGGGAAAAAACACGTCCCCTATAACGCCAGCCAGTCACCGTATCCTAGTCCTGTCCTAGAACCAAACATTGGAAGACATGTGACATCTACCAACTCGCACTGGTCCCGCGTGGTGGATCCCACTCCCTCTCACAGAGCCTGTGTCCCAGCAGTGGGTGGCGTCAACCAACGCTTAAAGGCTTGTGCAGACCAGCGCGACGCGACTTGAACAATACAATTCCTAAGAAAACTTCACGGTATAACAATAACCGGTGTCGCGTCCCGCTTGTCTGCACGAAGCTTTATGCGAAGGCACAAGTCCCTGACCATCTCCTTTATTCAAATATTAATTGATTCTATTAATTAGTTTAGTAAATGATCCTAAGAATTAGTCTTGAATCCCTTAGAAACTAATTATCACTGGATTTTTTAGGTCAACGGCTTAGCACATTGTTATCACAGGTCAATGTCCCTCACTGATAAGACAGCTCTTTATCAGTCCCGTGGGAAAAATTGGGACTAGATATAAAAGCAAACATAACATCACGCCTATTCTATGAAGGGTGTTGTGAAAACAATAATAATTGACCAAATTACTGAGTGACGAATTAGCAGTTTGTATGTTGATACTTTCACTTCACAACTTTTGATGTCATACTGCCTATGGCAAAAATATTACGACTCGTACCTACCTATAATTTTTTCTGTGTTGATGTAAGAAGAAAAAATTAAAGAGCACGAATTTAGTGGACTTTTTATAGTTTCGTACTTTAAGGCGCAGGGTTCCGAAAACGGGGTTTTTTAAAGCAGTGTATCTCTTAAACCGTAAATAATTTTGACCAAAAAAAAAGAATGATATTTTCAAGTCTTATTTTAATACAGTGATGGAACTCAAATCATAATTAAACATACATTATGCTTCAAAAAATCTTCAAACACACCTCTTAATTGTCTTTAAAAGCAGTTTATACCTTCACTAACAATTATAATTATAATTAAAAATATACCATAAAATGTCTAATGTCAACCTGCATTCAGTGATGGATTATGATGAAAAAAACAACGAAAAACATTGAAAAAGTACAAAAGTGTGGTTATTTTCTTAACTCTTTACACGTATAGAAAAAGACAGAGACAAAGGCAAATCGGAACCCTGCGCCTTAAACTAAAAGGTCCCCGAAACGATCAATAACAATTGCAAATTTTTCCGTGATTGGTACACTGATGCGCAAAATGATCATCTACAATCAATCTGCCAGTCTGCAGTCTAACCGGATGAAGCTGAATACATACCAGTATATTACATGGAGCGACTGCCTATCTGACCTCCACAACCCGTTACTGAGTAATACGATACCCCTTGGTAAGACTGGTTGTCAGACTTTCGGCTTTCTGTCGACCCGTAACGACTGTCAAAGATCCGCCAATGACAGCCGGAACTAACGGCTTAACGTCCTACCCCGGCAAGCTTAGCTTAACCTGATGGATCGACCCGTGCGGCTGTTATTACTTAGTCTCGAGCTCCTCAAAATGATCGTCTACAAAATTATACCGACGCAAAAAAAAAAAACGATAACCCTTTAGTGTAACTAAGCTCCTAAACTAATTGAAGTAACACAATAATTTTGAGGTGTCGCCAAACAAATAAATTGGATCTTCGTTGAATGCAATTTAAGCGATTGACAATATTATTGCAATTGATAGCTTCCTTGGACCCTTAAGAAAAACGGAAGAATTAAGAACACTTCGCCTGTCTATCTGTTACCGACATTTTCTTGCAAATCCGCGTCACATAATGTTGAATTTATGGTAAACACTCTTCTCCTATTGCGTGGTGCTTTATAACGTAACTGATGAAAAGAGGGTGTACTTTACTATTCACCCCTTCATCCCACGAATACAGGCGTTATGTTATGTTCGTAGCATTTTTTCATAGTGTTCATTTGAAACATCCATGACGCATACACATTCAGACAGACCAAGGCGTTTGCCTCACAGCCTAAGAAATCAGTATTCAGCCTTTATAAATATTGTCTATGGGGAAAAAGTAATACAACAAAGCTGGCATACGGCCAGTGGTGTTGATAAAGACTCGTTTCCATTGAAACTGCGCGAATATATCTTCATGGTTTTACGGCTGTGCGCAGGCGAAGTCAAAACAATTTTTTCTGTCGCTGTGAAAACAGCAGCCTGATCGCGAAACACTCGGAATGATAATTCCTTATGATAAAATTAAAATGTATTTATTCAAATTAGGCTGAGAATCAGCACATTTAGGACATAAAGTTGGGAACATAACACGTTCCCCATAACGCCAGCCAGTCACCGTCTTTTAGCCGAGAAGAAGTGTCAGGAACACGTCTTTGACAGGCTCTAGATTAGAGCTAGACAATTTGCAACAGTCTCCTTCTAAAACTTGATATATCATGTCATAATAACGCCCGCGGATACTGCACATTAACTCACTCATCCTGATCCATCGTTATCACGATTCGTGGCGCCTCAAACCTGGGGGTCTACTCCCTAAGCGAATTTCGTAGTTTGGGCCAAAATTACGGGCGCTTTGCTCTCCGTCTCACTTACGGCATGTCCGTAGTAGATCCCCTGATACCAAGCACTCGATTCGTAAAGACTCAATTATGTGTGTTACGTTACGAAGTAGGTAGTATCGAAGAACTTCTTAACTAAGCAATTTAAAAACAAAATCCCGCGAACACGATGACCACATCAAGCTACTCCTTAAGCGAAGTCCGTAATTTCGGCCGAAGTTATGGACGCTTTCCTCTCCGTTTCACTCACGGTATGACCGTAAGTAAGACGGAGAACAAAGTGCCCGTAACTACGGATATCGCTTAGAGAGTAGACCTTCTGTTACCGCCCCGGTTCTATAGCCGCCGAGCGCTGCAAGCAGAAATAGTCCTTACGATATATAGATATGAAGTTCTTCGATGTTACCTATCTGCCGTAGCCAATAGTGAAAGAAACTGGGAAAAAAAATGGTCGTAATTGGTTTAATAGTACTCGGCAAGATGTTAATTGCTACGAAGCTGAGGTGGTCTTTAAATGTTTAAAAGGAAACCTTTTTAAATACAACTTAAGAAAAAGCTAAACCATTAACAAAAACTCACAATACATGGATTTTCAAGTAAAATTCTTCACATAATGGCGTGTTAAGTCCTTCATACACTGTGGGAACCGACCTTACAATTCATTGTGAGTTCTGAGTCAACCACTATCCGTATGGAACCAAGAAGAAGATAGGTTAAATAATAATGTATTTTAGTACTTACTAAAGCTCTTTGTGAAGTAACTAGTCCGAGGAAGTGTAAGGAATACTGACACTGACAGCTCTTGAACGCGATTTAGATGTATTGATCGCGTTCAGTTTGATTGGTCCTAAGCGGTCAAGTAGTGAAAAATAAATAAAAAGAAAGAAAAATAGGTGTATTTGCCACAGAAACACGTGCATACAAAAAAACAACAATATAAACATAACAGAAATTATTCGGCAGCTGCACGTCATGACTGTGACAAGAAGGCTTCCACTCAGCATAATGCTGTGCTATGGGGGACCCGAAAAATACGTACGGAAATCAAGCCAGTAAATAAGTATGAATAAATCCAGTGTGTAAATATTGAGTAAATCCAGTGTTCTGTCTCGCTCCCACCCTCACAGTCCCATCGCCTGCGCGCGCGCTTGCTATCTAAAAAGTACAGCAGTTGAGAACTCACTCTCGTCTCGTTGTGAAGGACCTCGTCCGAGGAAGTACTAACACCATGTCCTCTTCTGCCGTCAAGCTGCGTTGCTGTGTTCCGGTTTGAAGGCTATGGGAGCCGGTGTCATTCGGCACATATTTTTTCTGAATGGCAACGTATCTGCTACAACTACATAGTGGCAATTCCCGTATTTTAAAAAACGCTTGCCATCTTATATCAGTTTCAGGCCGCGTACTTTTTAAAAGCGATCGTCGCGGTTAATGTCACTTTTTGTTCGGAAAAATGGAAGCGCCCCATTGATGTATTAAAAGGAGGAAGATATGTTACGCGCTAACATCGCAATCAGTAAACTTGGGCTCGGCGCACGACTACATGCACCGAAACTCACACATCTGTGATCAGTGTCATCTCACAGTCGCAAAGCTACAGTTACCGATAAACGATGATAGAGATAGGAGACGGCGCTGACGTGCGAGCGAAATCGCGTTAGCACCTCGCGCATTGTGTGCGTATCGTGTCTTTCACGCATGTTTTTAATATCTATCTCGCTCTGACAAATATGGCGAAGCAAACGTCAACATATTATTGTAATTTTCAACAAATTAACCTTTTTGGGCTGTACTTACGAGTGGTAGGTAATCCCATGTGTCTTATTTTTCTTTCTTGCCCTTGCTTGCACAAGTAGTCATTTTGATGCGTATTTATTACAAAAAAACTGAAATTATTGAGCTGTGTGATCTACGATGTTCCGTGTGCGACTGAGTGCCAACTACGGGCAATCCCGTAGTTGAGTAGGACCAGGCGCTGTGACTAAGTCCCGTATCTACCTCTTTTAATTCATCAATGAAGCGCCCTCTGTTAGCGCGACCACGGTTCACCGAAAAAAGGTGATGAACGCGACGATCGTGTACTCGTGCGACGATCGCTTTGAAATACGACGTGGGACAATCTGTCAAAAATACCTAAAATTAACTTACTTTTTTTTTATAAGTGTTTGACATCGATATTCGTTGAGATGAGATTACAACTAGATTTTGAACGTTTTTAAATACGTGAATTGGGCGTCTGGTATTGCAGAAGTCCTTACACACTTGACCGCTTATTATTTGATCCGGATTTCAAAAACCGGGAGTTAAGACGGGGCCCCAGTCTGTAATCGGCCTTACATTATTGTCTGGACAGGCCGACCATTACCGATGTAGACAGTCGTCTTAATAAAGTACCTACTTGGCTGTAACAGTGTAGGAACTCCAGGATATTATGTCATCCTTGAAATACGGCTATGGTTTTGGCAGAAGCGGCTTAAAAGATATGGTGTAATATGACCTAAAAGCTTTTAGTTGTAATAGTGGAAGTTAGTATGTAAACTGAACCCTTTTAAGGATAAATAGAGCATTTTCACTAGGCTTTCGTCAAGTTTGGCTTGGTATGATAAATACTTAATGGTATCCGTGCACATCAAGCCTTAGAAGTAGACTGTCAGACAGCTATGAGTGACGGATAAGTTCTACAAGGCCGAACAACACGTTCATGTCGTGGTAAAAACCCACAACCACCACTGGGTTAACCAGTAAGCAGGTTGGTAATCTGACCGGGTTTTCAAGACCATATTTGCAAGTCATCAGAGATCTCACGGAAGGAACGAAAATTAGTCTGGGTCGCTTTCACCGGATACAGTGAAGAATACTCTATAGCAGGTGTTACTGCCCAGGATGCAAGAGACGATAATTTAGTATTCCGATATTCGTGAAGACTTTTCATCTTCAAACTAAACATTATAATCAACTAGCTTCACGCGGCTTCAGCCGCACGGTAGTCGGATCGGGATTACTAACAGTTTAAAAAGTATCCGTTGTCCTAACCCAGGTCACGTCTACCAGTAACCTATGCAAAATTTCATCGAAATCCTTTCAGCCGTAAAAAGGTACACAGACAGACAGTTACTTTCGCAATTAAAATATTAGTATGTATTAGTACTAAGTCAAAGCATTTAAGTATTTCAAATAGGCACATTTGAACGTCAAAATTTACAAGATCTATTCCAAGAGGTATTTTCATATGGAGACGAATGGGCAAGAAACCCCACAGTTTTATTTAGTACTAGCCGCCCGCTCCTGCCTCGAACGGTTTATACGACTTGACAAAACATCGAAAGTTCTTAGTTTTACGTAACTTTCATGTTAACGTATTATACACAAACATTCCGGAATAAATTCTCTAAACAATGGTGAAAACCTCATCAAAATCAGTTGCGTGGTCTAGAAGAACAACGCGGACATACAGCCAAACACGAACAGCGAGTTTAATTTATAATATTAGTATGGAAGTATGGATGAAAATGTAACTCTTTCACTGATTAGAAAACAAAGAACATTAAAATGTATCAGAATATAACGACTCCGTCTCATTACTACTAACCCACCATTGTTTGGGACATTGACCTTAGCAATTTAGGTGGTGCGGCCATGTGACAGTTAGCGGCAGAAATACCACTTAAAATGTGTGGTGACTAACTCACGCACAATATAGGCAGTTCTTTTTGTGGTCACCATAGCTCTATTCGATACGATTCCGTGCCGAATCGAACATCAATCTATGTTATCGAAGGAGTTCTCAAGCAGCGTTTAGAGGACTCCAAAGACTACAAATCCGAAACCCGAATTGAATAGACCACTATTATTCCAACGGCTATTTGCGGTTGGGGACTAGGCAAAACAGGTAACCGAAAATGTGTAATGTTCGACTTAGAAGCCTGTCAAATGGCTGTGAGCTTGTGGATAGCTATGTTGATCGTCGGTGTGGTAACGTTTTATCTACCAATTTCAGACCTCATGCTCAGAAGTCATTGTATTAAAGTCGAGGCATTAAACTAATATGGTAGTCACTACACCAACGAGACAGCTATCGTCACCCTAGCCTTATTACAATTATGTTGGGGTCGGCTTCCAGTCTAACCGGATGCAGCTGAATACCAGTATTTTACAAAGAGCGATTGCCTATCTGACCTCCACGAACCAGCCAACCAGTGACACCAAACCTTGGTATTTTATCTGATGTAGCATTTGTTTTACACTTTTTCTTGGAAGTCAGTCTTCTGTTCTGTCCTTGTAAGTGGTTACCGCGACGATGGTGGGTGGGATGGCTATAAATAACCGAATGTAGGTGAAAGAGAGGTGGTAGGGGGAGCTACAGGCTGCCAAGTTGGGAGGTAGGACGGTTGTCTGGAAGTTTGTGACATATTTATTAGAAATGGTAGGAATTGTTTGTTGTGCGTTTTATCCAATCTTATACTTTAAAAGTATACCTAGATCTTGCCGTTCCCCGACTATGTTAATGGCTGCTTTTAGAAGCGGCTGAATGTTCTAGATGTTTTACGAAACTAAATACAGCAAATAAAATAAATGAAAATAAAATTTTGGGTTACTGTTAACCATCCTTTAAAGCTTGTAGGTACCAATACTGCAAACAACGAGAGTCATGATGACCACTAATGATTCTAGACATCACGTCTCTCAATTTGCATAACAGCAAAGAAAAAAGATATTGCTAACTTTAGTTTAACGAGTAAATGCACTAAACTGCAAAGACAATACACGTACTTACAGCTTGAAAAGACCAGTAGCAAAATTTGCACAAAACAGTATGCTTGCATTGACTGAACCACCGGAAGCGACAGGTCATGTTGACTGCCAAGACGAGGTCAATTTTGTCGCACTTGTCACGCTTCCCTACTCGGTGCCAATTTTTTTACACCATCGCCAGTCGTGCAGAATAATCAGCCTATAACGTTTCCACTACTGGGACATAGACATCCTCTCTGTAGGAGGGAATTCAAATTCAAATAATTTCTTTCACAAAAACCTACATTGGCACTTATGACACGTCAGAAGCTAGATGCACGGCAAGACACTCCATAGTTATTTTACAATGATTTCAAATAACACTGCTAATATATAGGTATAGGAGGACAGTGTTGCCCTGCCAACAAGTACCAAATACTTCGCAAAATAGAAAATGGTCAACAAATCGAAGCATCTATGAGTGGGCCGTAATCCACGTATTAATGCCATCATTATTCCACTGCGAAAATAGGATGGTGCTAGCGGCCTTGTATAGCTCCGTCTCTGATTCACACTGGAATAATGGTGGAATTAATACTTCATAATACGGCCCCAGTGCGGGTTGGTGGATGTCACATGTCTTTAAATTGGTTCTAGGGCATCAATCGTGTGATTGCTCTCATGTTGATTTCCTTTCCGCATAAATATTGAATTTGCTGTCTATCTATTTATAGACTGCCATGTTTTCCTTATAAAAAATACCTACAGTGCAAGGAAAAGATTGAGTCAGACTTTGAGGAAAAAGTTAAAAATAGATGCGGAATAGGAAACTTAGGGGGAAGAAAGCTGTATATATATAATAGGTAATGTAAGGTAAAAAAAAAGGTAAGGTATGTATGTATATAATAGGTAATGTTTCTTTTTTCTTTTACATATTTCTTTGACATAATCTTTTCGTTATTTGACATTATATAACTTCAATATACTATATTTTTTATTAAATTAGATTTGTTACAGCTTTAGTGGCAGTCATGTCATTTGGTTTAAATAGGTTTTCAATTTGTTTATTTTTTATATAGATTCTCTTTTATATTTTGTGAATGTGAGAATGTTGTAGGCTTAACCGACTTGTAGATCTATCGATCATTTTCTATCTTGCTAAGTACCTGGTACTTGTTGATAGGCCTAGTGTCCTCTCATACCTATAAACACTGTAACTTGAAAAGATTGTAAATACCATTTACTTTTAAAAGAATAACCGTGGAGTTTCTTGCCGGCTCTTCTCCATAGGAAACGACCATTTGGAACCGTGCACCTAGCTTCTGACGTTTCATAAGTGCCCTTGTAGGTTTATGTGAAATAAAGTATTTTGAATTTGAATTTTGAATTGAATAAAATCGTCGAAAGTAACAGCAGGAGTATAGACTTGTGCCTTGTAGCTGGCTATATACTCGTCCCCTGTGACATGAGACCTACACATAATTGGTGAGACGTGGAAGCATTTGCCTATCACTGCGTTCGCGACATAAATTCGGCCTTGTTACGCCTATAATGCTTTTTAACTTCCCTACATGCCATAAGACTGAAATTACGTCGTGAACCTTACTTGCATTGAAAATTAAACACGTCGAATTTCCGTCGCGTAATTTTCGGCAGGTGTGTCGCTGCGCTTAACACAAATTACGACTCTCGTAACTGGGAATTTCCTAATTAAAATATCTTGATCAAACCTAGGGACCCACGCTCAGTCAGCATTCGCACTGGCGAGTTGCAATCACTATACATACCGAGAGACAAAACTTCAAATACGTCGTAGGATGATTTGATAATTGGAATTTTCACGAAAACCCTAGGGATAGGTACCCTAGGGATATTGCGAAAACACGGATTATTACTCAAAGGTAACCCGAAAACAAATTTTCTTACGTTTTTGCAATTCGCAAGTCAGTGTCAGATAGTATCTTGATTAAAATATGCTTCGCCGTCATAACAAATATGTATTTACAGAATTATAATCTTTAGAATCGTTCATGCATTTCGCTAAGTTAGATTTGTTCTGAAATCATTCAAGTCATTCAATCGAACAAATCTAACTTAGAGAGATGTATTAATGATTACAATAGGGATGATGCCTGGGTAAAAAATAGTAGATTTTACAACAAGTGCACAAAACGAACAATTTTTATCCGAGACTTATAGCAGACCGAGACGACAGCGAGGGCTGATAGTAATGTCGAGGATAAAATGGTTTTGTGTACGAGTTCTCTCTCTGTTTTTCACTTCGATTGCGAACAAATAAAACACTAGTATAACATAAAATTTCTTTAACAACATAAGTAAAATTAGTACAGTTTTGAATACTGAAGGAAATTGTTTTTCCCGGCTATTAACGGTATTTATGTCTTATAAAACACATAAGGCAAATAAATTTAAGTAAATATTCTAAAATAACAAATTCTATCTATGAACTTCTTATTGTGTTTGGCTGTATGGCTCATTTTCTTTGCCTTAATATAGATACATTTATGAGTAGATACGTTAATGCACTAGTGCACAAAATTCGATTTTGTGCAGCCTATATCCTGCACAAATAAGCACTTTCAGAGCTTGAGAAGTGAAAAAGAAATTATATTTAGTCCGTCAGTCAGATAATAAAAAAATATTAGACACGTATTTTTTGCTTTATCATATTAAAAAAAAATGACTTAGATACAACGCATTAAAGTTGGGAGTGGGGGTTGATACGTCACAAGTATGCATAAAATCTACATACAAGTGACGTCATGGCACATTATAACTCAATGTATCGCCGTAATATTTGATAACCTATAATTGGCTTCATGTTTCTTATTCCAGTGTCTTTATTGTATTTATGTAAAGCTGTTGGTTTTCCATGTGATAAATAAATAACGTAAAAGAAAAAAATACGTGTACCTACGTTATTTTTTCCTAGTCTTCATGACGGACAAAAAACATTTTTTTGAGTCATCATCCCTATTCTGTAAATAAATTTTCACCTCAGCACCTCAAACAAGCAGGTTTTGCTGTCAAAAAACAGTGAGCAAAATTCGATTTTGCTGCGAGCGTGAGACAAAGTAACTTTTT
The DNA here is from genome assembly GCA_963853775.1 of Xanthia togata. NCBI lineage: Eukaryota > Metazoa > Arthropoda > Insecta > Lepidoptera > Noctuidae > Xanthia > Xanthia togata. Next base: position 10,642,176 of record OY970816.1, read on the forward strand.
AATTTTTTTTTTTAAATGCCGTGAACAGTCTGTTGGGTTCACTTGGGTCTACTCACAAAATAGGGATGATGCCTGGGTCAAAAAAAAGAAATTCTATTTAGTCCGTCAGTCAGATAATAAAAAAATATTAGACACGTATTTTTTGCTTTATCATATTAATAAAAAATGACTCAAATACAACGCATTAAAGTTGGGGAGTGGGGGTTGATACGTCACAAGTATGGATAAAATCTACATACAAGTGACGTCATGGCACATTATAACTCAATGTATCGCCGTAATCTTTTGATAACGTAAAAAAAGTAAAAATACGTGTACGTTACTTTTTCATAATCTACATTACGGACTAAAAACATTTTTTTAGTCATCATCCCTATTCTAAAGATTTGAACTTCAATTAGTTTTGTCACTTTCACTTCGATACGAAAAAAGCGAGACATAGAAACAAGTCGATTCGTAGTTCGATTTCAAAGATCCATATCTAGTAGGCCCAAAAATGAAACAAACAATAAAACGTTCGGATTCACATAAAACCTTAAAATTGCAAATCATCTGAGGTTTTATTGAAATTCTGTTTTTTTTTTTTTTTTTTGGATTGAAGTCTTTAGGCGGCTTGCGGTAAGAGTGCACTGGCAGAAATCTTCACGGAAAAAGGCGCTTGCGACTGTCTTCTTCTAATTCAAAGAGAAAGAAAGACGGAGTGAGATAGTAAGTGTGAATTTGGTCAAAATGCAAATCCAAGATGGCGGATGCGAAAATTTTCACATTTTTCATAACTGGTGTCGTTTCTATGGTTTTCAAGGTTGCTAAAGCCAATAGTGAAGTCAAAATGTAAATTCAAGATGGCGGCTGCGAAAATTTTCAAATTTTTCTTCATGGTTGTCGTTTCTATGGTTTTCAGGGTTGCTTAAGCCGATAGTAAAGTCAAAATAAAAATCCAAGATGGCGGCTGTGAAAATTTTCACATTTTCGTCATTGTTGTCGTTTTCATAGTTTTCGAGGGTACTAAAGCCGATAGTGAGGTCAAAATATAAATCCAAGATGGTGGCTGCAAAATACGAGGTGATGAAGATTATGTAAAAAAAAACCTTGTCCGATCCGAAAAGGGCATGTGGTACTGCAGTAACATTACAAAATAGTATTTTTTTTATTATTATGTATACTTAGTAAAAAAGTTATTGGTATTTAAAATTCACATTTTTATTTCCAAAATTACCTCAAATCCATAAAAAAATTGCAAAACTCATACTACGACGGCCGCCGCCCGCACCAAACGTAAAATTCGGTAAAATTCACCATTCAAAAAAAATTAGGGGATTCCTTTTTCCTGAAAATTTCCACATAAATATGCTCACAAGTACGATACCTAACAACACCGTCACGGACCGAACAGGTTTTTTTTTTAATGTTGTATGTTCTCGCTGCTGAGGTGAAAAGTTGTATGTGTTACACGAGAGCAAAGTTATTTGCATCTCGTGTCTTTGAATCCCTCGCAGCGCTCAGGATTCTAACCTAGAATCACTCGCTACGCTCGTGATTCAATTATAGAATCCTTCGCTTACTCGGGATTCAAAATTAACACTCGCAGCAAAAAACAACTTTGCTCTCTTGTTGCACAAATAACTATTATATTTGTTATGATCGGGAATCATATTTTGATCAAGATACAACATAACAATGACCAAAAACTGACGGAGCAAAGCCCATTTAACCTGTCTTTGACCATTGTTGATCACAGCCATGTTTTTACGCGTCTGTGTCCTGAATGACCATTCAATTGTAGTCGTATAATATGGCATTTCTTTTAAAATGTATAACCGCAACGCGTTTTTTTCCAAAATGAATGCTTAACATAACACCACGCCTTGTTTCCCCGAAGGGTAGGGCAGAGGTGTACCTGTAGTACACCCACATTTCGCCAGTTATTTTTTTTAAGTGCAATGTAATAGGGGGCGAGCACATTGCCATAAACCGGGCACATTTCCAGACTCCAGGCTACTACTGAGAAATTCCTGTTGGAAAAAACCCAATAATACTTTGCCCGACTTGGGAATCGAACCCAGGACCTCATGCTCAGCAGTAGCGCTTGCGACCACTAGACCATCGAGGCAGTCAGATATTATAATTGCAAAGTAAGTCTTAACGTGACTAACATGACTTATGTCGACAACAGTAGGTACTTAGGTATAAAAAATCGAGGGGGGCAACTGCCCTCCCCTGACCCCACTTTTTTTTTTTTTTTTTTTGCGTGGGAAGTCATCAAATGACTTCTCCCGCTCTGGGTGGAGCAGGAGGGCGTGTCAGACTCTTACTGACTAAAACCCACCCGTGTTCCTTCTGTTGCCTGTGCAATGCCAGGGCGCCACGGTATCCCTTTCGGACTTTCCCGCAACCCCGGCAGGCAGTGGTCTCATCGGACCCCTTCACTCGCTGACATCTCTTTGAGGCGCGCGTGGAACACAACGCGCCGTCGACCCGGGCTTGGTCCTTACCGGACGGCGAGCTACCCATTGCTCACCGTCCGCAAGCCCGCGCCTACGGTGGCCGGGAATCAGCGATCGATTCCCGACGCCCAGGGCGTTTCTTCCTGCAGCGGCTATCCCCTGCCCCCCCTGGATACGCCGTTTCTTCGAGCAACTTGAAAGTAGAAGAACTGTGACCAACCGCGCGCTACTTCCATGTTTCTCGCTGAAAATTGTTTTAACCATTGTCTTTTTATCCGTGGTTTCAAAATATCCCTAGGGTTTTCGCGAAAATTCCAATTATCAAATTATCCTACGACATACTTATACATTTTTTTAAATCATATCTCTTCACTCAGTAACAGTATATTTATATACATGGCACATGCTTCAACTACTTCAGTTTTGGTTCGAGATAAGATGAAATCTTTTTTTATCAAGAATAATATTGTTGTAAAAAAAATGGTTACGCAATGTTTACCTATATTAGTCATACTTACCTTCGTATTTCTTCGGATTCAAGAAAAACATACCCAACTTTGAAGAGCACTAATATTTACCGAATATTTATTTACCTTATAATGAGAACCGACTCTTTGAAAGTTGAATAATAAAACTTGTATTTAACCTTCTGGAGGAAATGCTCTAAATCAAAGGTTCGCGGCGGCTTTTTTGGCGGCCCGGCAATAGCTTGGCTAAATAAAATTTATTTATTACCATTCATGGCTAGAAATCAAAACAAAATGGACCAGCAAAAATACATCCCCATTTCTGTTTTTTTTCCTAAAATCAGAAATTATGCACTGAAAATGATATCACTTTTTGGCTCCACGTTATCTATGCGAGCAGTTATTTTCTCGAATTAAAAACAAGTCCAGGGCATGGACCAGAATCTAGACCAGATATTCACCTTGAAAACAGTGAGATCTGCAACAGCCACTATTGGGGCAGATATTGATAAAAAGTAAACAATGTCAAACATATCATTGATTGAATTTTATTAGTATCATTTGCTATTTCTAGCGTTGCAAAATTTTATAATAAATAACTGCAAGGTACAGAAGCCAGCACGTCAACCTACCCGAAACTGTCAAATTTTCCCAATCAACTTTGAACCTTATGCTTTATCAATGAAGTTGAAAATCTATTAAAGAAAGGATATGTTCCAAATCCGGCCCAGTATGTGTACAGTACCTCGAAAAATCTAGAAAAATCTATGGGATTCGGGAAAAATACAGATAAATTGCTTAAATGCATACTTTTTTTGTAATAATTTGATATTTATCAATTATTTTTATCGACTTTCAACATGACGTCTCGCCAATTTAGGTACTCTGTGGTTAAAAACAATGACAGTAAACCATAAATCGGCGATTGATCATAGATCGTGAATTGTCTACTGTCTCTTCAGTCGCTTTCGTTGTCGTTCGCGGTTTGATGATCGTTTTGTTTTAATTTCTCGAGTCTACAAAAGACTGAACGAAACGTAGTTATTTGACAATTAAGACAAATAAACATATCAAACGTCATTAATCAATCAACATGACAGCTTACCGCCATGACGGGTTTTTCTGGTGTGTTGCAATTTCAAGTGTACATTCTTGTGTTTTACTACCAAAAAAAGCCAACTTAAAGTAATTGGATGATTGAAAACTGTTTTAATTGTGTTTGCCCATTTTTTAATATGGTGTACAAAGACGTGGCCGTGTCCATACATTTTGAAACATCTCCTTTGACAGATTGTAGTAGGTTCAGGTTGACGTGCTGGCGTCTGTACCTACTTACCTATATGTTTATAATGGAATATAATCAATTTCCCTTGTGTCGGACCAAAATGAAAGTATCGGCCCTTGACTTCAAAATGGTTCAAGACCCCTGCTCTAAATTATGGTGAAAATCACATCAAAATCCATTGTTTAGTTTAGAAGAACTCGGTGGTCACACTGATAAACACGAAAAGCGACTATGTTATATACTACATAAGATAGATAATGAATTAATGACTAATAAATCTCCTTTTTGGAATACCGACGCCATTTCAGAATTTTAATTTGGATGGCTATATGAGTAGGGGAAGACCGAAGAACCGATCAAAGATACATTAAATAAAAATTACTTTTAACTAATTTTATATTTCATTTATTTCAAAATTCTTTTACAATACTAATTTATTATTAAAAAAAAAACTTTAAAAATACTTGAACCCCCTTTATATTTTTTATTTTTTGTTAAAGTAATAATTTATTAATGGATGCGTTAAATGATATGGCCAGATCGGGAGTGAAAAGAGCCGATCAATAGAGAAGAATGGACGAAGATTGCTGCGTAGACCACAAATAAATTGGATTATGAGGATCTCAAAAAATTGAGTTTTTTGGTCATGTTTTGACAGAACTTACACTTAGCACAAAAATACACAACAGAGACACAGTCGAGAAACGTTGCCGTTTTAAACTCGTTATGCAAAATTGGACGACGCTGAACTCAAATTGATTACTAAATTAAAGTTCTCTTTTCAAATAGGTAACAAAAAAAAAACTTGTTTATAAAACTAGGCTTTGATAAAAATTTATTTTATTCAAAAGTATGTATTAATAAAGGCTATAATAATATTATGCAAATGCTGACCGCGTTTATGTACCCCTCAAAGGAAGCTAAATGGACGTCTGTGCAGTTAAGTATCGTCATAAAACGTCTAGTTTTGACAATGTGATACCTAAATATAATCCTTTAAGTGGTAGGTAAAATGCAGACGACGCAATGGCATTTCGAATGAACACAAAACCTTATGAAGAATCTATGTCATTCGAGTTTATGTGTGAGAGACGGTTTTTTAGGGTTCCGTAGTCAAGGAACCCTTATAGTTTCGCCATGTCCGTCCGTCTGTCTGTCAGCGGCTTAGCTCAGTGACGTTTAGTACTAGAAAGCTGGAATTTAGCATGGGTATACATATTAATCACGCCGACAAAGTGGTAAAGAAAAATAACGGAAAAGTTACCTTTCTTAGGGTACCTCCCATATACGTAAAGTGGAGGTTTTTTTTCACGTTTTCCCCTTTTGTCCGTTTGCGAAATATTAAGCTTTAAAGTGCAATTTTTTTTTAATGAGTCAAGTGAGTGCTGTCAGCTAAATGGTTGGTTTTGAAATTTAAATACGTGAAAAAAACTCACAGCAGTAGTATACATATAAACGAAATTAAAAGGAAAACTATCACAGCTAAGTTGGCTCTACAAGTTAACGAATAATAATCGACCAACTTACATTTACAACTACAATGTTTAAGTTTGTTCTTAGGATACATTCATCCCAACTAGGGTTGCCAGGTGTTCGGCTTTAGCCGGACATGTCCGGCTTTTTAATGTTGTGTCCGGCTTTTGTTAGTCTTTTGGTCAACCCCGCTCCGCCAAAAGATGCCTGATTATTGATTGTTTTAATTACTTTCAATGTAAAGAAGCTACAAATTACTTTAGCAAGAACAAAATGTTTGTGATTCATAATTATGAGTAGAGTAAGTCTCAAATGAATAACAGTAATAAATACACAAATGAAAGTATATTTTTTCTTTCTTTTAAAAACCAACTTGTCGGGCATTCAGGGCAAAGTTTTCGGCTAAATATGAATCTGGGTCCGGCTTTTCTATTTTTGGGCCTTGAAACCCTAATCCCTACTACGGAACCCTTCATTGTGCGTGGTCCGACATGCACTTGGCCGGTTTATTATTACTACTAGAGACTGTCTTAACGGACTTCAAAGAGCAACGACCAACCTGGCCCCACGATATTAATTTATCCAGTACCAAGTTGTAGAATTCGTGAATGCGTCTACAAACATAAATCTCACATAAACAAACAACCGAAATAATCATCTGCAAGGCAACACAATTTTTTTTTTTAATACAGACTGGTCCCTCACTACCAATCCGCCAACTGTGTTGCCGAAATGTAACTGAAACTACCCCAAAAACTGTCTGACAATATCATAATTGATTATGAAAGGATACTACCTTGTTGGTCGTGTTATAATACGTCGATGGTTTCTTAGATATTGTTTGATTTTCCTTCAGGGAATTCTCAGTAGCAGCCCGGAGATTGGCCCTGTTGCTCGAATATGTCAATAGGCTCGCCTGCCCCTATAACATGTTACTTAAACTTAATTGGGCAAAATATGGGTGTGTTATACACGTGTTTAATTTATTGTATGATTTAGAAAACTCAATTATTTTATCTTGTACAAAAACATAATGTTATTTTTCCTTACAGCCGGCCGTGGGCCCCTCGGGGGCCATCAGCAAGGTGCACAAATCGGACAGAAAGATCGGTCATCGCCGAGTCGGTGAGGGCGGCGAGATCACCTACAAGAAGATACAGTCCTCGCAGATTATGGGATCCATACAGCTCGGTAAGTCGAATAAACTTTAAGGAAGGCTTTTGTGCAAAAGCAGAACACATATAAAATGGCAATTGATCGCAATTTGTTTCATATTGACAGTTCAGCCACGTTTATTGCGTTATTTACGTTTTGGACGAATTTTTTAAACATATGAAACAATCGATTAAGAATTTATTTCAAAATACAAGAGATTGCTATTGATAGTGTGTTACGCAAAAAGTACTTGTAGTGTGCAAAATAGTCCTTGCATTTGTAAAATACGTGTTTGATAATGAAGAAATTATAATAAAGGATTTCGTGCAAAATGGTCCTCGTGTGTGCAAAATGGTCCTCGTGTGTGCAAAATGGTCCTCGTGTGTGCAAAATGAGTGAAACGTCGGCACGGTGCTCAAAGCAAGAACTTTCGTTACTGTGTCTATTATGTGTTTTTATTTGTACACAATACTTTTTCTCTCTATATCTCTCATCAGGTATTTTCTAGGTTGTTATTCTAAGACGCTTTTGGCTTATTTTTATTTTATTCAAAAGGAACAACAAACAGATCTGATACAATATACAGTATAGAAAAAGAAATACACATAACAACAACAACAATATTATATGTAGCTCACAACGCTGTTCTCAGATTAACTGTGGAATATGATATACAATTAATTAAACGCTAGGGTAATAATAATAATACTTAATAATATTAAAAAAACTAAACTTACTTAACTGTCATGTTTTTCTATATTTTTCACATAAATCAAAAGAGCTCCTTAACTATAAGACCTTTGAACTTACTGTTAGAAGATGCAAAAATATCAACATGTTCATAAGTCCTATTGTAGGCATCTATCATTCTACGTACAGGTGAGCGCAAACCGGTGTTAGAATGGCAAGTACGCATGGAAAATAGTCTGCCAGCGCGCACCTTTCGCTTGTACACTGTTCTAGGGACAACATAGCATAACATGTTGGCTAACTCAATGCAGTCTAATTTATTACTGTGAAATATGAAACCTGTACCCAATCATTGGAAATTTATGGCATTAACCCCCCATATAGTAAATCCACGCGAGACACAAATGGCTTTTTAACTGTTTCTATAATTACGGCATACGACAGGTTAAGAGACGAGGTCTTTGCCCTGGAGTGGAACAGTCTTTTATTAGGCACGTGCAAAATAGACGACAAAACCGTGGATTTTTCAGCTTCACCGCACTAACTCTTTATACTATGCGAATTACACTGGTGATTACTCATTTCCAACTAACTAAAGTCTAATGATAATAGCGAAACGTCATTAGCCACATGTGACATCCACGTACATATTACGTGTTATGTATAGATTGTATTTACATGCTAATAGAGACCATTACATACCACATAATGTATCCTTTTAGTGAGTGGGTACTTAAGTGATGACAGGCCATTCGTAGATTGAACTTAGTAGCATTTTTCTGAACAGAATCTGTTTTACTTAGAAGTCATAGTCCGCGACTTTGTTTGTGTTTAAAATTGAACCTTCATCATCATCATCTAACTGAACTTCTCCCATGTTACGTGGGGTCGGCGCAACACGTTTTCTATTTCCATTCTCCCCTGTCAACCCTCACGCTATCATTTACTTCCTTCTCTTTCATATCATTCCCCATACAATACCTCCATATTATCTTTGGCCTTCGTCTCTCCGTCCATCAACATTTAAAATTCAACCATTCAGAATCATCATCATCTTCCTGCCCTTCTACAATGTTACGTGGGGTCGGCGCACACGTTTTATCTTTCCATTCTACCCTGTCAACCGTCACGCTATCAGTCACTCCATTCTCTTTCATAACATTCCCCAGTTCTCCACACAATACCTCCATCTTATCTTTGGCCTTCGTCTCCCTCTCCGTCCATCAACATTTAAAATTCAATCCTTCATCATCATCTTCCTGCCCTTCTCCCATGTTACGTGGAGTCGGCGCACACGTTTTCTCTTTCCATTTTAACCTGTCAACCGTCACGCTATCAGTCACTTCCTTCTCTTCCATATCATTCCTCACACAATCCATCCATCTTTTCTTTGGCCTTCCTCTCCCTCCGTCCATCAACATTTAAAATTCAATCTTCAACCATCGAAATAAAGTCGAGAGCTTGTGTCCACACACTGCAGGCTGGCGAATAGAGCAGTAGTAATAGAACTCTTTGTGAAAGGTCATCCGGGGATGTACTACCACCACACCTATTTCTGCCCGCTAAGCATCGTTACTATGTTCTGAATTGAAGGGTGTGGGTGCCGGTCAGTTTAGTAAAAAGCAATAAAGGAACGGCAGAGGACTTCATGACAGAAGGGAATGTCTTTGCGTCTTTTCTGCTTCTCAGGATACCTTGATCCCGAAAATCTTGAACCTGCTTCCGCCTGGTCGAAGTGTCTTAGTCCTAGTGTACCTCTCCTGTTTACTAAAACGAGGGGTGTATGGGTAATAGAATGTATCGTGTTTTCTGATACCTTCTCAAAATATATTGTGGGCATCGCAAAAAAGACAGACTGGTTTATTTTCGCATGAAAAAGGTGTTCCTTGGTGTCCTTGTTATGTTATGTTATCTGTCCTCTACGACGACCCTCGTCAAGAATGGCAGACGATATATTTCTCTTAGTGGTAAACTATTAGATACGTCATGTTCAAAGGAGTCCCATTGGCATTCAATACAGGGTGGAAACGACACATCGACACGAAAACTGATAAAAAAAAAAACTGCTGTTCCATTTATTATGACCGCGTAGTAGGGATGTGAAAAAATAATCGATTATAGAAAAAATCGATTTAAAATCGATTTTTTTAAAATAATAATCGATTTTTATAATCGATTTATATATTTCAAAAAATCGATTAATAAAAAATCGATTTATTTTTCACTATCGATTTTTTTCACCCGCAACGGCCACAACACTCAGTTTTTTAGTCAGGAGCGCGAAGCCGCAGTGCCGCGAACCACGAAATACGAAGTTCGTCAATGAATGACGCTAACGCCATCTGTGCGTTAAACGCTATGTCATCAATTCTGTACGTTGAAAACCTAAATTATCCCTATTAGCGTGTAGGGACCTTCTGGTTCCGGCTTCTTCGACTCCAGTGGAAAGATAATTTTCGAAAGCTGGCTCCATACTAACAAAGACCGAGCCGAATACTATCAAAACGTTCACCAAAACTTTTATCTGTTTTTAACTTTCATTGCCCACAGACTTTTAATTTATTTAATAGAAGCGAAATGGAAAAAAAAACTTTTTACCACTTTATGTCAATGTAAATTTATAACTTGTTGATTATTAAATTAATAAAACAGAGCTTTAATTGCTGTGATTATCGATAAGACAGGTGTTTAATTTAATCTGTCAACAAAAAATAACGGAAAAAATCGATAATTATCAATACAGAAATCGATTATTTTTAAATCGATTTTTTTACTAGGGAAAACAATCGATTAATTAATAATCGATTTTTTATGTACAATGTCACATCCCTACCGCGTAGATATTGCACTTTTCTATGAAACAGCTGATTTTTATTTAATAACCTACGAAAAAATTCAACGCCACCAGTAACTGGTTAATACAATACCCCTTGGTGAGACTGGTTGTCAGAATTTCGGGCTTCTGACTCCGTAACGAATGTCAAAGGGACCAACGGATTAACGTGCTTTCCGAGGCAGGGAAGAGTCTCGGTATGTTACCCATCCACGGACCAACCCCGCCAAGTGTAGCTTAACCTGATGGATCGACCCGTGCGGCTGTTATTACTTAGCCACGAGCTCCTCAAAATGATCGTCTACAAAATTAATCTGACGCAAAAAGAACTGAAACAACTCGTCAAAAACCAGAAAAATGATACCAGTTGATATTCTTTTTCATTTCACGGTATTAATAACGTAACCCATATTTAAAATGAACCGTAAGCCGGATGTTGACAGTGCAAACAGTATTTTTATATTATTTCCAACGGTTTTGCGTTGACCTGGGACATTTAAATGTTTTTCACACGCAACCGTGGGACTTTTGTATGAGAATTAGGCACTTAAACGTATATGACAACTGCTAAGGTCTACAGTGTCAATTCAAACATCGACTTAATAAAAAACTGTGTCTTTGGTATTGAATTTTCGTATTTTGCCACCGATTTCCGAAAAAAAAAAAAAAAATTTCATTTTGTGTTTTTTTTTTGTACTTACCCACACAAATTCGAATACCACTACCTGATAAGTAAATAACAGAGACAGGAAGTTATTGTAACATCATCCATGGATATTGACTAAGTGAAAAAAAATCGTATTATTGAAGCTAACTCAAAAAAATCCCAAGCAAAGTTAATAAAATTTATATTGGACTACCACGCAGCTTCCTCTACCAAATGAAAAAATCAAAATTGGTCCACAATTATTGACGAAAATATCGATGAACATATATTTTTTTTTAAAGTACTTGAAGTCGAACATACAACCTCTTCCTTTGTGTAGTGGTCGTAAGTGCAACTACTAGCTTTGCATCTAGTTTTATCGAGGGTCGAACATATCGTCGATGGGTTCCACTAGAAAATTCTAGGTAAAATGTGGAATAATGAGGGTGGCTTTCTGTAGTTTCTGCCTTCAATGGTAAATAGGAGTGCGTGCATCTTATCATCTTCATCCTCTCTATCCCAAACTAGCTGCGCCCCGCGTTTTCACCCGCAAAATGCCCCGTGAAAACTGGCGCGACGCGACATCGGTCATTCTTCTACCGTGAAGTTTTCTTAGAAATTGTTTTGTTAAGCTACGAAGCTTAAGTCTCGGCCCCGTGGGAATATCGGGATAAAAAGTCCTAACCTAGGTCATGGTCTACCCATGAGCCAAATTTCATCCAAATCCGTTCAGCCGTTTTAGCGTGAAAGTGTAACAAACAAACAAACTCACTTTCGAATTCATAATATTAAGTTTAGGATTATTTGGGGTTCGCGGCGAAGTGTGAGTCAATGTAACCTGAGATTTTTTAACGTTATCTATGGGTGACTGACTCAAGAAGAAAAATTAATCTGACACTTCATCTTTACATCGTAACCTAACACAATGTTCTAGTACTTTCCATGCTAGTAGTACCAGTACAAGTACAAACACACCGTTGATTGTCAATAAACAAACGTTTAAGGCGAAATGGGTCCCAAAGAAGAGGTTTTGACGCATTTCGGCTGCACGCAAAATCAATTTTTGTCCTCAAAAACTACTAATTTGCCTTATTTTTTTTCATGATTATTAAAATTGAAGATATTTTTTAGTGAATTATGAGGGCCAAAACACGATTGTCATAATTTGGCTCGATACAAAAAAATCGCAGTTTCCTCAAAATGTAGATTTTTTATGAGAAAAAATGGTTTTATTCGATTATAATTAAAGCAATTTCAATCAAATTTCGTCTATACGTTCACCATAAAAGACTTTAGGGGATTATGGATTTATTTTAATGTAACAGCAAATAAAATCTTTAAAAAAACCCAAATATAGTAAATCGGGCTAAATCGGCTCGCGCTCAGAGTCCTGCGGGACGTCATCGAGGGTGGACCTGTGTCAAATTTTTTAAAAATACGCTCTCTCTGCAGTTGTTAAAAAAAAATCAAATAAATGAAGAACACATTAGATATGAAATTGCAACAACTCAGAAAAAATATTTCGTAATATTAATATAGTTTTAATTCATAATATTGTTTTCGAAAGTGTGATTATTTCTATGCGATATGATGACGTTTAATTGTCATCTTACAATAGTGTTAGACACATTACAAATTATTATCGATAAAATTATAGTCAAGTGCGAGTCTTATAAATTTTTTTATAGTCGTTTAAGAAGAAGTTTTTTTAAAGATTTTTTTATCAGATTCATCCATGTTACAATATTTACTCTCCACCGAACTGTCTTTGCTAATATCATATTCTATATTAATAAATATACAATTGGTCCGGTTGTTGGTTGTATAAAAAATATTTAAAACAATTTTCACTCTGTCAAGAACAATTAAAATTAGAAAAAAAATGCTGTTTCGAACAAAAGTGCTATACTAACATGACCAAATGTATAAAACACGTTAAAAATCGTAATTATATTTTTCGAATAGCTGAGCCAGCAACACAATTTTTTCTTGAATCCGTGATTGTATCGTATTGGCTCAGTATGAACAATTTTCAGTTTTGAATACAAAAAGTCACTGGTTACGATATCGTATACGACACTTCTGTATACGATAAAAAGTCGTTCTAAAATGTCGATGTCCTAAAATAATAGATTCGATAAATTATAGCTGTAGCAGTAGGTACGTCACTTGGCAATAAAGTACGGCAATTGTTACTTCATGTACAGCTGTCAATATTTACGAATCTTCATGAGTGGTGGGAAACATCCAAAACAAAAAAATATGGTCACAGTATAAGCGAAACAGTACGACCATTTTTAGCCCATTCAACCTAATTAAAATCCTGAAGAAATAAAGATGAAAGTTTGTTTATATTGGAACGACGTGTTTTATATGGAATTTTTCGTTTTTTGTATGGAAAATATGAAAAAATATTACCTACATGTTGTGTTAGGGGTTTATGGGTTTCATAAAGGGGGTCGAATTTTTCATTATTTTTGCGATAGGACACACCATTTTCGAGATATAAGCAAGAGAAAAGAAAAAAAGACATTATTGTTTTTGCGCCGTCGAGGTGTTGGTGTGAATTTTAGTTCATTTTCTAATCGCGATTAAATACTTAGACAATCTAAACTTTAGGTGAAGAACGTAAAATTCTGAACAGCAAAATTGCCATTTTCACTAAATTAATAGCTCAGTGCCGTCAAACTAAAATATAGTTAAGTTGTGTCACTTAGTCTATTTCAGAATGGAAAATTGTCGGTTGACAAGAATAATCTAAATTTTGGTGATTTTTAGTCTAGTTTAGAGGCATTTGTGACAAGAGAATCGGCACCATTGAATGAATGAAACGGAATCTCAAGCCGATGTTGCTATCATAAAAATAATTTGTTTTTAATAACTTGCAATATCGGTTTCTCGTCGCGACATATAGAAGTGTCAAAGTGCCTTTTTCGAGAAATCTCGTCGTTTACGGTCATGTTAGGGATTAGAATGACGTCAGAATCGTAGACAAATTTCGACAAAACGAGAAAAAGAGCTTTCTCGCGCTTGTCATGTTAGCCCTGCAGAGGTCTAAACGCGCAGCCTTCAGTAGAAATTTCCCATTGCTTGCAAGTTTTTCATTTTAAGTGAATTATTAAACGCCTGCGTTCCTTCATATAATACCTAATGTCACAACACTGATACACTTATGGATTCTTACAGATTATTCATGACTACCTAACTATCACTAAAAAAATCCCGTGTGCAGTTTGTACATGGGATTTCTCATTAACAGTCACCTAACCATAGATATTGATTTTTATTAAAACCATAGATGACAGAAGAGGCCTAAACTTCATGTTTTTCTGTGTACGTTCTACGAACTATCCCATAACACTATATCAAAAGGTAAAAATGTTGTTTCTTTAATTAATAAAATGAATTGACTGTCACAACACAGCACATTAGCCGATAACGACACCGACCCGACATCGACACTATATCGGAGGTCAGATGATCGGATACGTTTAGTGCCTACCAAACGCTTTTACATTGTCTTGCTATTGTCACCTATATCGTCGCAGACAGCGACCGACACCGATATAGGTACGATATCTATCGGCGAAGACACAGTGCGGTGAGAGTAGCGGCATTTTGTCACTTGAACACACTTTTTCGCACTGCCGACTTCAAGACGTCGATACTTAGCAATATCATTGGGCCGATAATAATTGTATCGATGTCGGTATAATAGCTGCCGACATATCGGTATCGGGCTGGTGTCGTTATCTATTAATGTGACAACGCCCATTAGGTACACAGGACATTTTAAGTAATCATTTTAGTTCACTACACCGTACCTTAGTCCCATAAAATGTAAACTTATTGAAAAAAATCGAACCTAAGAAAAACTAGTTCAGTTGGTCAACTGCAAATATTTTATGCTGTGGCATGTATTTTTCGCGAAATGATCGGCAGTGAATCGTAAATAAATACGTCATTCCCCCTTACGGGGAGGCGGAGGTAGCGTTTCAAAGGCCCACAGGCCCGGAAAATGGCGCCTTAAAGCCATTACAATGTTTATTTACTCGATTCACCGATCCAACGTCACTTTTATTGATCAAGGCCGTGTAATTAATGGTTCGTATCATCTGATAGTTTCAGTATAGTGATAGGACTGTGTAAAGTAATGAGAATGCACTTTTATTTCTTGTTTTTGTTTGGCAAATAAACGGCTCCCATGGGGATTTACCATATAATGCGAAGAGTTAGGCAGATGTGTATAGTACACCCGTTTTTTGCAAGTTATGTATTTTTTGAAGTCCCATGTAATAGGGGGCGAGCCTATTGCCATCAACCGAGCACAAATCCTGACTCCGGGCTGCTACTAAGAAATTCCTAATGGAAAAACCAAATAACCCAGGACATACCCAGCAGTAGCGCTTGCGACCGCTAGACCAACTAGGAAATCCATACTATGCACTCTTACCGATCTTGTACCATGTGCGTTGCAATTCCTGTAAATTACTACCTTGATCTGCCGTGCAAATGATGATAGTCTTTTTCATCATGTACTCCTCCTCCTCTCAGTCATGGACTCCTGTCCATGATGAGACTGACCATCATCTTTTGCATTTGCATTGCGTTGCCATCACAGAGACAGATTCACTAACTGAACAGACAGCTGTGCTGCTGGGGAGTTTGTTGCGCCACTTCTTCCCAGTTAAAGCGCTAGGAAGGGGTGAAGGGCGGTCGTTTCGGGGGACTGTCTTACATAAATAATTTTGACGACCAATGATTCAAATTCTCAGCCTAGATTGAATGAATGACTTTCGATATTTTGTATTTTAGATATACATCTAAAATGTCTCATGTTTCAGATTGTCAAATATGCTCGCCATATTTTACGAAATAATGTTGATTGACTTTGTAAGAAGTGAAATTGTAATAAGGTGATAACTTTTTCAACGTTGCTCTACTTGCAGTTTCTCCTTTATGAATGAAAAGTTACTAAAGTTGTCACTTGTAGCAGCAGAGCTCTTGTGTTGGAGTTAACACATCTATTTCTGTCGCCTAGCAGTGTTGCTATAGGTGTGTGGTGGGGTTTGCCGGTGTAGTTCACTTGAGATATTTCAACTTTGTCTCGCGATGCCTCTGGTATTGCAGAAGTCTCTAGCCGACGGCGACAACTTCTCAATAAGTGACCTGTGCTTATTTGGCACCCAAAATCATATAAAAACTAACGAATTTACTACAGTCTGTTTACCACTTGAACGTGAACCTAACATGTCCGACTGTTGAGTGACGGTTCATGGGTTAAACACAAACTCAACTCAAACCAGAAGCATTTATTTCAATTACTTAAACCATTTACAGGCATTTTTGAATTGTTAAAGAGTCGGTCAGTTAGTCGGAAAATTGAAGCTAGTTATACAGGGTTATTGGTTTTATGTCGGCAATCCGTTAAGGGGATGAAGGATGAGGTCATTTCCAACCAAATAACCCCTCATCATCATCAGCCTATAACGTTCCCACTGCAGGGACACGGCCTCCTCTCAATGAGAGGGAGTGGGCTATAATCCACCACGCGTGCCCAGTGCGGATTGGTAGATGTCACCGGATGTCAAACGGTGAAGGAAAACATCGTGAGGAAACCGGCATGTCGAACCAAAAATTCAAAGCTTTGAATTTTTGGTTCTACGACATGCCGGTTTCCTCACGATGTTTTCCTTCACCGTTTTGAGAGAAGCGGTGATGAAATAAATTACACAAAGTAATGCGCCTGTCTGGGTTCGAACCCACAGCTTACAGTTCGTAAGTCGGGGCCGCCACCACTGGGCCACCGCTGCCCTATGTCGACCATTTTCGAGTTATTTGACATTTTATATTTTTAAAAATGAAATAAAAGTATAAAATGTCAAATGACATTTGCATAGGAGTCAAAAGGGGTAATTTGGTTGTAAATGACCTCTCCTACATCAAATTTAATGGATTGTCGACTTATATCCAATAACCCTGTATGTCCAGGTCGGTCACAGTGTTATTTGATTTTTCCAACCACGTCAATCTCAATTGCATCCCTTATGAAGACAATAGACTAGCCTTTATAAATAGTGTCATTGATTGGTGAAATGTGACTGTACTATACACATACACTTCTACACACTCCTTCGTGGAATACAAGCGTTATGTTATGTTAACCTTAACACTGCTACGTATGAACGAGATAATTTTCCGCTACCGTTACTAAACAGTTTATTTTGTAAACAAACCCGTAGGATGTTAGCTTGTGTAATGGTTAAAATTAGATCACCGACTGTGGGTTGAGTTTCGAAATAGGAAGATTATGGATGTGGCAATATTTGGGGAGAACCCTTTAACATTTTTTAAAATTGCTGGTATGTGGATCTTGAGGATCACCATCTTCCTCCTGTCTTTATGCCAATTTATTTGAGGTTGGAACGGAATGTCTTCTTCATCCATACATCTCTATGAGCCTTCATCTCTGAAGTGACCCCCTTTCTAGCCATTTCACGTTTCTTCGGTCTTCCGCTACTTATAAAGCCATCCGAATTTGTATCAAAACTTTCCTCACAATAACTTCTTCATTCCTCCGCATCACATGCCAATATCATGACAACTGATTTGGTCTGAAGACTGCCAGTGATATCCACCCCACCCGCAATGGACCCGCTTGGTCGATTACGTCCCACTCCTGCTCACATAGAAGAGGCCTGACTCCCAGCACAATAATAGGCTGAATATGTAGTTGCCTTGAGCAGTGGTGGCACCAGATGCGAATTCGAATTGTAGCTCGAACCCCGACAAACGCCTTATATTGCGTAAATCATTTCATCACCACTGCTCTCAAAACGATGAAGGAAAACATCGTGAGGAAACCAGCATGTCCTAAAAAATTCGATGACGTGACATCTACCAACCCGCACAGGGCCCGCGTGGTGGATTACGGCCCACTTTCTCTCACAGAGATGTCCCAGCTGTGGGAACAATAAATGCTGATTATGCTACGTTGTTGCGTTAATGGTGGTTATGTATGAAAATATCTACTAATATAAGTCACTTATTTGCAAACGCATAAAAGATAAAAAAAGTACTAGAAAAAATCGTAAAAACAATGATGACACATTTATTATGTAGGTAGATATTTTCTACTCATTCTGTGTGTATACAAAATTATATAGTTTACGATAACAACTGTTTTGTAATGGACTAACGATTTAAATTATACCTTTTATTGTTTTCCTTGTCTTGGCCTGGGTCATGACGGGTCAATATTTTATGGAAAAGTGACGTGTTTAAAAACAAGGTAAACATTAATATATGTTTTACAAGAGGATTAAATTTTCTTGTTATGATTCTAGACAATTTCTCAGGAATAGACAGCCGTATAGTCACGAATACACATGGCAGGAACATTCGCAAGTGTACGCTGGTAGCATGCCATTGTGATGTAACCAATATTTTGATTTAGAAGTGTCTGAGGATTTTGTTATCCATTCTTCTCTATATGTATGAACCTACTACGCTTTGGAATGGGCAACTAGCTTGCATCTTTCTGACTGACCGAACCCTTGACAGTTCAAAAGTGCCTGTAATTGGTTTAATTGAAATAAACGCTTTGAGTTGAGTTGACATAGGTACTCATGTTAGCACCAATTAGAAGTTGTTGGCGCGCTGTTATTTAAAGAAAGTGAAAATGAAAAAGTAATTTTTGGGACTCGCACAGCAAGAACACTCACTAAAAGTAGTATGAGACAAGGGCAACCATAGAAAATTTGAAAGACATAAAAACAACAGTAGGTTCCTATATATATAAAAAAAAAACTGCATAATTTTCTGCAAGTTGCTGTGGCATGTGGAATTCCTGGCCATATCCATACTTTATCCCTCCATGTCACAGTTATAGCACTAACCCGAATCGTAATGTCATGGTTCATCTGTGTATTGCACAAGGTCGATTCAATTGACGGATGAGCGTACTTAAAATATTCTCTACCCATATCGCATTCAGCTGAAGTGTAGCTTGGCAAAAGAGCAGAAAAAAAAAACAGAGACTATTATAGTCAACTACGCAGGAGATAGTGTACAAGTGTGTGCGTACACACAGGTGCACACTCGGCGGCGACGACAATCCGATACGAACATTACGAACGGAGAGAGAAGAGAGATCAGACGCTCGACCGACGGTTACCGCTACAGGCAGTCCCCGGCACCCGTAGTATGACATGACAACCATAGAAACGGGTTTTGTCGACCGAAGAATAGACAAAATGACAAATTGTGATCTGTCATTTTGTCTATTCTTCCTGTTTCGTTTGGTAATGATTTTGTTTCGTAATGATGATTTCTTGACAGGAAGACACAAAGCCATTTTTTTTTTAAATTAACCAATAACTCATCAACTTTTACCATGCCCTTAGCGTTGACCGTGAACTCGTGCACCGCAGCTGTATGAAGTAGTGAGGGCTTGTTGATCCTTCCAACTCTCAAAACGAGTGCGAGTCCTGACTAGACCATGTCTCACTTGCTGCAGCGTCCCAAATGTACGTTCACCCTGCACTTTCTATGATCTGAAGAACGCCACCGACCGCGACGTCGCAATTAACGTGGCCTGATAGACCTTAAATTGTTTGAACCCAGTAGATACCAGGTTCAAACAATTTAAGAAAATCAATTTAAAAACCATCGACATGAAAGTAGAACCTACCCACAAAGCTAGCCAAAAAATTAAGTGTAGATTGTATCTAGTCTAAGGTTTCTCATGCTGGTACAAGTAACTGGAGAAACCTCGACCCCTGTCATACAGGATGTCCTACTTCAGGGGTCGTGGCCTTATTGATGTAACGTGTAGTGAAGTCTGGAAAAAGACTTGACTAGATCACGGCACACGCATGGCAGTTAACTGAAGACCACAATAGTAACAACATGACACCGCGAAGGTCAATCATCAACGGATGTTAAATGCTCATTACTGATGTCTATCAGTCATGCATTTGTTATATCTGACGAGCGTATATACAGTAGACCGGACGTCTATGTTACACTGACCTTGAGCTGGCCTATCGTAGTTCAGAGTTTCAATAGAATGCGATGCCAGCTTATGCTGGCTCTGTTACCACTGACGTGCGGCATACTGTACCAGCCTAGCAAGGAAATGAGCTGTGTTTATTTATAGCAGCTTTGATGTGTTCAGCTCAAGGATACGTTTCTTTAGGTAGGCCATTGAGGTTCAATGTTAACGAGAGCAGACACCGCGAACAAAATTTTTGCCCCACACGTTGTGGTCCGTTTATGGTGCGCAGTAAGCACCGCGCAGGTGTCACACTGGACATCCAAGGGACACATTTTGAGTTCACGGTGTCTGCTCTAGTTTACATTGAATCTCAATGAGGTAGGCTGATCAATCCTAACAGTGGAAGGGAGTCAAGATCATTCGTTAATAAAAGAAAAGTGATTAACATTGTCTTCTTCTTCTGTTTCGCGTTTTGAATAGTTTATTTTTTTTATATACCTTAGCATCACGCCCGTCACAGATAGCTTAGATTTTTATTTTGAACATTGACACATTAACCTGTGCAGTAATCATGTAACCCCGTATAGATAGTGCAATCCACGACGACGCGCCCCTACTCCGCGATTACTGTACTGTAAGCTGTACTTTAGTACGGAGCGGAGCGCGGCGGAGTGGGGTGCGTCGTCATGGATTGCGCAATTTATAACATAGTATTATCCTCAAAATATAGTCATGAGGAAAGAGGAGCTCTTGGCTCTCTGAATAACAGCCTCACGGGTCGATCGATCAGGTTAAGCTACGATTGCCGGGGTTAGTCCGTGGATGGGTGACCATCTTTACATTTCGAGATTCTTTACTTCCGAAAGCACGCTAAGCCGTTGGTCCCGGCTGTCATTCTTGGATCATTGATAGTCCTTACGGCTATTCAGAAGCCCGAAAGTCTGACAACTAGTCTTACCAAGGGGTGTCGTATTACTCACTTACTGGGTTGTGGAGATCAGATAGGCAGTCGCTCCATCTAAAATATTGGTATTCAGCTGCATCCGGTTAGACTGGAAGCCAACCCCGACATAGTTGGGAAAAGGCTAAGCAGTCATGAGGAATGTCATGTTAGTATCTAAATCATAACACCTGCACCACAAAACATTGATAGTATGATTCATCAACCACAAAATATACATACATTAGTAACTATAATTATGACAATACTCATTGTATGGCACCTGATAATTCCTGCTATGCATATTATTCGTTGTAAACAATAATTTTATCTTTGTTTCGGAATTAGCTGTGTTAAATGAGTTCAACAGCATGACATCCAGTACGGTGCCCCTGAACAGACTATGTCCATCTGTTAGTATCCTTAGTGTCAGTTCACCTGCACGACGATCTGATCAACGCCTCTGATGCAGCAATAAATGTGGCCATGTACTGGACCCAAACAATATAAAAAAGAAAAAACGCATGTGCGTATACGCACAGGAAATACAAATAGTAATAATAATTAAAACAAAAAAAATATATAATATATAAAATAAAGGAGCATATAAAAACTAACAAAATAATAACGACCTGTGCGAGGCCAATATCTCAGCATAAATAATATATATAGTGACAGGCATAATTTTAACACAAGAAATAGGAACAAATTAGATCAACCACGTTTCAGATTGTCTAAAGTACACACTTCTTTTATGGGGTACTGTGTAAAATGTTATAATAAAATACCACTCGATATTCTTCAACTAAATGAGAAGAAATTTAAAACTTGCATTAAACGCACACTATGTAGACAAGCATACTATAAGCTGGATGATTATATCGTAGATAAAAATGCTTGGCTAAATGCTGGTCCTGCTCCACAGCCACTTGGGCTCACTAGTTAAAAATGAAAAAAATTGGTAGAGTTGCTTCCCCTTTTTTATTTTTTCTGACTACGAACTTTTTGTTTATTTTGTTTTTTTTTATTAACTAAGTTTTAATTATTGAATACTCCAATAGATAATATTGATTTTCTTTCTTTTTGTGGTAAAATTCTTACAAACTATAGTTTTGTATAACTTAGACGCATTTTTATTTTCAATTTTTGTAAATGTGAGTACCATGGAGTCGTTTTACTATGTTATTATGTTGATTTTGACTTGAAAGAGCAGGGTAGTTGAGAGTATGTCATGCTCACTTAAATGTCTCGCTGATGGTGGCGAGTGTGTTGGATCATTCGGTTCCCTACAAAATGGTTGAGCTGGATGGTGCTGATCCACGCGTCATGTTCGTGAACGGGCGCCGTCAGTTGAGACTGGTCATCTCTTATCTGCCAGGGCTTGTTTTTAATCGTTTTTGATTTATATATTTTTTTATTTTTTTTTTACATTGTTCTCACATATAGAATCAACAAGAGTAATGTACCCAGGATTTTGTAATTTCTATATTTAAAAGAGTGTCCTTGGAGTTTCTTGCCCGTTCTTCTCCATAGAGATCTACGTTTTGGAATGGGCAACTAGCTTCAACTTTCTGACTAACTGACTCTTTGACAATTCAAAAGTGCCTGTAAAGGGTTTAATTGAAATAAATGGTTTGAGTTTGAGTTTGAGTTTGATATAATATAATCTTTTATTTTTCCAAAAACATACAGAGTTTGAAATACAGTGTTTATATAAGTAGTTTATGTTGCAAAATCTGTACAAGAATAATATTCCCTACCTCTTAAGCTAGGGTATACCTGTATTATAAGAGGTAGTTTACGGTCAATAATCAACAAAACTTATATCTGAAGTGGACTGTGTCATTCATTCTACTGTATGGTATAAAAGAGTAGAATTGTATGTTGTGTTTTAGTGTGTGTGAGTGGTGTGTGTGTGTGTGTGTGTGTAGGGGTGAGTATATGTGTGAGTATGTAGGTGTGGTGTAGGTGTGTATGTATTATACAAGAAAGGTGAGTAAAGACTCCGTGTAAGTGTAATCCTTAAGGAGCAGCCACTCTGTTACTTTAGATTTTAGTGCGTGTGAGTTTAAATTTATAATATTGAGATGTTTGTTAATGTTATTATAGATGTGGGTACTTAGTATATAATATTGATGTTGGGCGAAAGTGGTCTTATGTTGTATATTTAGTAGAACGTACGTGCGTTTGTTTGTAATATGAGGAGGAAGGCTCGCATGCTTTCTAAGGGTGGATTTAAGCACATAAAGCTGCCGGGCCGTAAGTACTTTACAGTCAGAGAAGAGTTCAGTTGTTGGATACCAGTAGGGCTTTTTCGTCATGACTTTAAGTATAGCTCGCTGTGCTCTTTCCACCCTCAGAAATCTAGTCTTAGCCGCACCGCCCCACGTAACTATGCAATAACCAATCACTGATTGGCATAGTGCAAGGTACACCATCTTAAGAGTTTTTAGGTCGGCGGATACTCTAAGAGACTTAAATATATGTATAAGACGTAAAGTTCTGGTGGTGACAACGTCAATTTGTCGGTCCCATCTCAGTCCGTCGTCTATGTGTACTCCGAGGTATTTAACGCTCTCGGATCTAGCAAGCGGAGGGCAAGTGCAAGGGGTGGACGAGTTTGTGCAGGAATGGGGTGTTATACTAAAAGAAGGAGATGGTTTAGAGTTACGTCGTATAGCAAAGGGAATATAAGTGGTCTTTTGTAGGTTTAATGTAAGAAGGTTCGAGTTTAGCCACATCATAACCTTAGCCATAGCCATCTGCGTGCAGACTCGTCGAAATGAAAAGACAAGGAACAGCTTATAAAGTTCCTACTACTGCAGACCCAAGGAGGGTCTGCAGTAGTAGGAACTTTGAAGTTTGAGTTTTATTCTTGCCACAGAATTCCCCAGGGTCTAACCATAAGCTTACTCCACATTATTTCACCTTGTTTTTTTGTCTTGTTTTGGCACTAGCTATATTTACTTAAATAACTAATTTTGTAGTTAAAGAGTTTAAGAGATGACCAGACAGCTAACCGCCCGAACCTAATAACCTATTTCCAGTAAAAGACAGATCGCTATTAATGGTAGACTAGACAGTATAATTTTATGTGTCATTGAATGTTATTCCGTAATATTCCATTCCCTGGCAGACTATCTAACTATTGGGACGTTAGTCCCAATAGTTAGATAGGTAGGTAGGATAGGAAACCATAGATAGATAGGTTTTTCTACCTCCAGTATGCCAAAACTGTTGCTAGATAGGTTAACAGCTGATGCACATTATGGTATAAAATCTCATGACACTTCACTTTTTATCTAATATTGATCTGCACCACAATTGCGTATCACGAGGATTTCGCCGGAAATTGCTAATCCATAGCTTATATGTTTGAAAAATTCGTGTAATCGACAACGTAAATGACGCAATAAATGTTGTTGAACTTTCAAAATGATAGGCATTGCCATTGTGTGTTACTCAATTACCTCGCTGCTTATTGTAAGATTATTTTAGTGCAATCAATACTATTCTTCCACTACAGACAGTATTAATCCGTCTTCCAAATCAGACACTTAATTCCGGCTAGCCAATTACAACACCTTACAGATTGAACAGATAATCTTATCACAGTCTAAAGATAATTTATTTGTTGAAACATTAGATTATCACATCACACGTCACAGAGTCACGACATGTGAATGGTCTACGTCACTGTTCGATATCTTTCGTTGATCTACGTCATTGGTCAGGTCCGTTATCAGAGGTCGGTAATGACCTGGGGCTCAAGTCTGCTATTTTTATAAATTCGTAATTCCAACACGATCCCACTGTCATTTTGCTAAAATTTTGTAATCTGCTAAATTCATAATGGTCGATCATTGGTTGATCATTGTATTCCTGTGAACGAAAATAAACGAAAAAAAAAAAAAAATTCGTTCAATGTTGTATTCCACAAACACGATACTCGTAACGAATTAAAAGGAATAACTGCACAATGACGTTCTCATGGTAGGTCACTGATCAAAGTAACTGTCAAAATTTTAGCAGATTACCGCCTAGTCAGTCATTCATTTTTCATTATGTAGGTTCGAGATTACCAATCCAATAGATGCCATTTCTTTCAATGGAGTGTCAGTGGCTGACCATTGGAAAGTCATAATGACGCCAATATGTTAGTAGATTACCAAACTTGTCAAAATCAACAATTATGATATCAATGATAGACCATTCTGACACTATTGTAATAGGAATCCCCAGATCAGGGCCTCAACCCTGATCTGGGGATTCCGGATGTCTCGCGCTGAGGGAATTTATCGATCAACAATTCGATTGCTGTGTTTCGACCGGACAAAAAACCCGGATACAAACTAAACGCACCCACACGATGCAGCAACACTCCTATTATGCGATAAGGATCTATTCAAATATATATTTGTATATTGATTTGAATAGATCCTCATGCCAAAAACATTTTAGGACCACAGATTTAATACAGATGGGCCACTCCGCAAAATCATTTAAATAAAAAGAGACTTGCTGCGACACAATAAAGTGCATTTGAGGTCGCGCAGCGCTAATTACCTACAGTTATATTAACCTAGAAGTTGCCTCTCTTTCTATCGCGTAACTCTTATATCTTCTGACTACCTTACACTCATTGAAAGCAACAAGTCGAGCCCGCAGCGGACCTACTTGTAGCTTCATACCTAAAATGCGTAATCAAACTTTTCTATCCTAGCCTTTAATATCCCACTGCTGGGCATATACCACATGACTTCCAAACTGCACGATTAAATAAAGAAAAGACATCACATGCTCAAAGCGCGCATGTCATGTCTTGTCTAGTGCGTCCCACCATCACCACCCCTTTGCCAAATCCTACCATAATCATTTGCAAGGCTGGTGAGAGGGCAGGTCATGGTGACAGGTAGCGGGGATCTCTCGCGTCCGGCCCTGGTCTAGGCCATGGTACGGAGCGAGAGGGCATGGGAGGCCGTCACCCCATTCTGCGAAGCTGTAATGCTCCCGAAGGAGGAGGCGGAGCGCGTGAGGGAGAGGCAAATTTCGCGCCCTCACGCCCCTAGCCGCCGCAGGAGGAGACGCCCTGGGCGTCGGGAATCGATTGCCGATTCCCGGCCATCGTAGGCGCGGGCTTGCGGACGGTGAGCAATGGGTAGCTCGCCGTCCGGTAAGGACCAAGCCCGGGTCGACGGCGCGTTATGTTCCACGCGCGCCTCAAAAGAGATGTCAGCGACTGAAGGGGTCCGATGAGACCATTGCCTGCCGGGGTTGTGGGAATGTCCGAAAGGGATACCGTGGGCCCCTGGCATTGCACAGGCAACAGAAGGAACACGGGTGGGTTTTAGTCAGTAAGAGTCTGACACGCCCTCCCGCTCCACCCAGAGCGGGAGAAGTCAGTTGATGATTTACCAATAAAAAGAAAGCGTGACAGCGGTTGCATCGCATATAAGTAGATCACTCATCAGTGGTAATAAAACCAGTAGAATCTGCTGCCCTCTATTCTATTGAAACCCCGTGGCAAGCTCAAAGTCAAAGTGTTACCACCACCGATGAATTGCGGTCGCCTGTCAAAATTGAAATACACTTGACTTTCCTCTTCTTGTTTTCGTGTGCTTAGTAACTAACCTGGTGTCAGAGTTTTAAAGCCGCCCATGGGCCTCTGACTTGGCTTCACATGCCGTCGAGAAACATCTCTCAGGTAGCCGGTTTCCTCTAATATTGACTATAAAAGAACCGCAGGAATCCGCTGGATGCGGGAAGCACAGAACAGGTCGAAGTGGCGGTGCTTTGGGAGGCCTATGTCCAGCAGTTGACGTCTTTCGGCTGACATGATGATGATAAGAGACCCTATATGAAAAGTCGATCTCCACATAAATTTTTGGCCCAATTAATGACGTAATCACCTTTCAATTTGCTTCTCCGAAAACCCAGTCACAATTTCAAGAACTTATTGTATTATTTTCGGTGCTGCGATGACTCAATTTATGGAATTCTTTCCTGATAATAATCTTAGTCAGAGCAATCACGTGATGAGGGCATTCGCCAGCCAAATTCATGATATGCATCGCATATATCCGTTTCCGATTGTCATTGTAATCGATTGTGATCATTGTCTAAATTAAATGTTTATTTAAATAAATACTTTCATGCTTTGGGCACCTGTTCCACTGCCAGCGAGAAGAGTGTTTGTGTGACAGAGTTCTCGCCAGTGGTGTAGGTGTGGACAGTCAGCGATCAACTATTTATGTATCTATATGTATGTATCTCTTTTACTGACACAGGACCTAAATCTTTTGTACGTTTCTTGAGCGGGAAAAATATACAACATGTTCCTTTTGATGTCTTATTACTCTTAAGGTTTATATGCTATAAGTAAAAATAATACAAAAAATTCTAGAATAAATGTTCCAAATAATTATACATAATTTCGAAGATAACATAACACTAGACTCTTCAGTCTCGATTTGTGTATCTAAATAAGTGGAGTAAATAATTTTTATTCAAACCAACCAATCATTCATATTTAAAGCTAAGAAAATGCGACGTTGTAATTTTTTTTTTAATGGACATAATTCATCTGAATTAATTGTCATTTTGTCTATTCTTCCGTCGACAAAACCCGTTTCTACTGTGGTCATGACTCATGCTACGTGTGCTGGTATGCCATACATAATATTGTCTGGAAAGGAGGTAGTACGTGTTTAACGCTTACATTTTTAGGGATGAAGGTTACCTTAATTTCTAAAAAAACTATCATTTTTCATTTATTTTTCTAGTAGCGAACCACGACTGCATCACACGGTTCTCACGACTTGACAAAACATCGCGAATTCTTAATGATATGTTAGTTTTAATATGATTGTATTATTACATATAAAAATACCAGAATAAATTTTCTAAATCATGGTGAATACCTCAACAGAATCCGACGAACAACGTGGTCACACAGATAGACATGAAAAGCGAGTTTGTTTTAAGCTTCGTGCAGACTAGCGCGACGCGACACCGGCTATTGGTATACCGTGAAGTTTTCTTAGAAATTGTATTGTTCGAGTCGCGTCGCGCCGTCGCGTCGCGCTTGTCTGCACGAGCCTTTACATTGTCATAATAATAGATCTACAGACACATAATATAAGGGGCTGCCCCTCATCGGTTCACTGTCCCTTCAGGACAGGAATGGGAAAATAAAGCTTGCGTTGTGGCTTACATACATTTTATATGGACTTGTTCATACATTTCCGGGCGACCGGAAGTCCCTGGTCCGGAACAATGTATACTCCATGTGAAATGAGATTAGACATTTAACTAAACCTTTTTTTACAGTCCGTTCAACCGATTTTGACTTTGACTTTGACAGCGGCGGCTTAGTAATAGGGTTCCGTTTAATACCCTTCGGGTACGGATCCCTAAAAACGATGAAATACAAAACACACGCAGAAAAAGTCGCGTGCAACAGCTAGAAAGTTAGAAAGCAAACTCCCATAAAAATCGATCATAAAAAATATAGATCAGAAATCGATCACCGAGAAAAAGCGGTCATCTGCGATCATTTTAATGCACCAACTGATGAAGATAAATCGAAAATTATACCGCTTAAGTATTTTAAAACCACTTTCCCTTCCTTTTTTGGTTTGTTTCAATCAATCAACTCATGCGCTCTCCAATGGACACAAGGCTTTCCCAAGTTGCGGCGCAACACCCAATTTTCAACCACTTTATGATCTGTCCAGCCTTTTTCCGATTATGTTGTGGTCGGCTTCCAGTCCACTAGTAGACCTCCACAACCCAGTTACCGTGACAAAACTCCTTGGTTAAGTATGATTGTTGGACTTTCAGGCTTCTGAATACCCGTAAAGATAATCAGCTACTTAGCCTGACCACATCACAATAGAAACGGGTTTTGTCGACGGAAGAATAGACAAAATGACAGATTGTGATTCTGTCATTTTGTCTATTCTTCCGTCGACAAAACCCGTTTCTATTGTGATGTGGTCAGGCTACGCGTGCAGTTATGAGGTTTACAACAGCTATAGCGCGGCCACTGTCGGATTGCATAGAAAAGAAACAGAAGCGCAATGACACAACGCAGGTAATTTATTGCAAAATATGAAGTAAAAATCTATTCACAAAAAAATCATTGGACTAAAAAAATTAAACACTATTACGGTAATATGTTGCTTGTTGAATAATCTGACAAAAAATCAGAATAATTGCATGTATATTAATATTATTTTTAATCGTTAAAATAAATTTTTAGAGGTACCTCCATCTTCTTGATTTTTTTCTATCGTGTCACATTAGTTATATTATGTTTCCAACACACTATCTTACTAGCATATATCCTGAAGAATGTCATATATTTTTCTGATTTTGTTTACTGCACTGGATCATATAAAACTTGCGTTTAGCTACGTTGAGGTCATGTAGTCCCCTTAACTAAAGTAAATCTGGTGGTCAGACTTTTGGGCTTCAACACGTAACGTAAAACAAACGTAATATTCATCCGCTTGTGGTTTTAAAATTATCAAAGTTTTATTTTTATTTACATATTAATTAACAAGTTAACGTAACATTTTAGTTAATTTAGCTACAAACCAACATACGCGGTGTGAACGGTTCAATTATCAGCGTTTGTACACAGTTCAAGGTTTTCCTAAGGCATTGAGCTGGTTTTCATGTGTATGCTATTTGTAATTATCGTTTGTTCAATTTAAACGATACATAATTTATTTATATTATGGTTGTATTTCCTTCATTTGAGGATAAGGGATGGTACAGAAGTTCGGAGTGGTATAACTACGGATTTAGTATTGCTGGGGTCTCCTAAACGCTATTGGTGACGTCTGGGCCCTGTTCTGTTAACTGCAAAAGCGAAATATTTTTCAAAATTAGCACATTTATAACGAAAGGTGCAGTTTAAAAGCGGAATAGGTACTTTGACGCCAGTAGCACACCTCCGCCGCGAAACCATAGCAGCGAAACCGCAGTAGTCCAATTCAACTGGCTCGCGTCATGTTTCGCTACTTGTAATTCGAGTAGTGGAACATGATGTAAGCCAGTACCGGCGTGTAAGTAACCTGTAAAATTTTGGGGTTGTTGGATGGTCGCCTGTCGGAGTATTTTAGTATTTTTAAACACCTGTGAGCATTTCAAAGATCCATCAGCTACACTGATATAGCAACCATTTTGACGCGGCGTATTGTAAAACCTGGATTTTGTTTTCTGGTCAATGTTCGTCAATGATCCTCCCTTTCAGTTTACGTCTTTAAATGACGCATCCTGTAGCGAAAGCGCTTGCGTCATAACGACTTGATTGACAGCGCATCAATATAAACATATCTTTTGTTTAATAGCTGCGGGTGCCGAAAACTGGACATGGGGGTCGATTTCTTTCACCCACCGCCACTTTTTCTTCCCAGCTAAAGCACTAGGAAGTGGTGAAGGTTTGGCGTTTTGGGGGACTGTCTTATGTAATTTTGACGTTCGAAATGGTGCTGATTCTCAGCCTAGTTTGAATCCTAATCAGGGCAGTGTTTTTTGGTAGAAAATAATGAGGTGAATTGCTCCAATACCTTGTCATGATCTAAAAGTAAAACATTGGAGGTGAAAAGGGAATTCATTCAAAAGATCGAAGGATCGAAGTGGCATTTTGTTGTGCGATTATGCAAGATGCATCATTCGGATTTCTAATAACAACAATTGATAATTTTAAAACATTTAAAATTATTAATTGAATTCATTAACATATTTATGTTCCGTGACAAGTGACAACCTTATAAAAATATGACTAACTGTCCAATACAATACACTGGAATACGCAGTAAATACTGATATTAGGGCCCCGCTTCCCGTTGTAAAAGATACTGAAATCAGTCACTCACCAACTGCCAATAAAACAAGACAAAAAGCACATTCTCACAAACTTATTATATTATAGGAAATAACAGGAAAATACACTATAATAATCCTGCTGGTGGAAGTTTTAAGGAAATAATTTGTGAATATTAACAGTTTTGTTCCCATTGTGTCGCGATATGGACATGTTTCAAGTGATTTAGTGCTAAAAAGTTTAGTTTAAATGGTGTTCTTTAGTGGTTTTGCAGTGGATTAGCTGGTCAACATGGATTCTAAAATGTTAATGCATGATATTGTGTGGGGTAAGCTTTAATTGTTGAAATAAAATATTGTATGGTTTCAATTTATGAGTAATTGAGTATCTTAAAATAGTTTAAGGTGTGGTTATTAATGGCGTTCAATTAATATAGTTTTGTGTTAATAACATACATATCATTTTTGTTTCCCCGAAGGGTTGGGCAGAGGTACACCCATAATACATAGAGTACATACATCTACTTTTAACGGTTAAATGACAAAAGCAACTTTGTTATAGCCAAACTTGAAACAAAAGAAAAAAACCTTAAAAGATTTATTTTTTTAAAGAACACCTAAGTACATTTAACATTGTTTTAAAAAATTTAACCAAAGTTGCTTAGGAATATGTAGTATCTACTGGTTGATGTCTTACGCCCAAAATTACAAATGTAGTGGCCGTCTTTCAAACTACTAAGAGTCTCATTGAAATCGGTCCTTCCGTTTTTGAGCTACGATGCCACCCCACAGTCAGACACGCAGGCAGTCCTCAAACTTACATAACCCCTTCCATTTGCTTCAGGAGACTAAAGAGAGATGGACTCCTAAAACATTTTTTTATTGGAAAACCAGCCTCGGACAGTATCTTTCTGGTATTAATGGACCTTTTTGGCGCAGCCGTGAGGCACACACTATTATTGTTAAAACATTTTTGTGAATTGCGGGCGTTTTTGGGGCACTGTCTTATGTAATTTTGACGTTCGATAAGTGCTGATTCTCAGCCTAGTTTATGAATTTTGATTTTTTTAAATTAGTATTTTGTGTTTCACGAACTGTATCCAAATAAACGTTATTATTTTTTCTTTCAAAGTCGCTATTATTCCGTTCTGCATGAAACAATCTTATAAAGCAACGTTTTGACTCGAAAAAAACAGGAAAAACGTCAACAGCAGTGCTTCCTGTGGCGCATAGGAAACCGATATACATCCAAGGGCGCGCTATCGTTCAGTGTCAAGTGTGTTACAGCAACATACGTCACGACTGTGTTCCTCGAGGGCGTAAGCAGGGTTATATAATATACACTCATTTTAGTCCCATGTAATAGGGGGTCATCGTATGATCATCGGCTGTCATGGTATGGAAAGTTTTGAGCATGAATGTCGATGGCTATAAGGGTAGGGGAAGGCCAAAGAAACGATGGATGGACTGTGTGAAAGACGATATGGCTAAAGGAAAGGGGGTGACTACCGTGATGACGACTGATATAGAAGTATGGAAGAAAGGGACATGTTGCGCTGACCACAAATCAATTAGGATAGCGACAGGAGAATGTTGTAATAGGGGGCGTAAACATATGTTTTTCTAAGCTCATCATTTGAAGTAACTTATTACGCTATTATTCGTTGAGTGCGATGCGGACGATCTTTTGATGCCCTATGATTCTCTCCCCACTTAACCAGCGTTGCTTAAACCAGCGTCAGGCACTAGTTGTCTGGCATATATGCTGAACTGGGCCTATTTGGCGTAGCCGCGAGTCACACATTCCTGCTGGTATCATGCAACGCAGTTTTTACACTTTTTATTTTGTATTCTTTCCTTTTATCTTATTTTTTTTTCTCTTTCTACTTGTGTGCCTTTGTTTTTTGTGCCAAATAAATGTATTTTCTTTCTTACTTTCTTTCTTTCCCCCCTTTTTAGAGTTCCGTGGTAAACAAGCCCCCCTAGCCAAGTCACAAACTATAAACGTAAACTCTCAGTAGTCTTTAATAGATTTTCAACTTTATGTTATTGGATATAAAGTTGGAAATCTATTGAAGATTACATAGTGTTTTCGTTCGTTCCGGTCGCTAACGCTCAGTAGTCTTTAATAGATTTTCAACTTTATGCTTTTAGGTATAAAGTTGAAAATCTATTGGAGATTACTAAGCGTTCACTTTTATCGTTTGCAACTTGGCTAGGGGGGAAGGAACCCTTATAGTTTCGCCACGTCCGTCTGTCTGTCCGTCTGTCCGCGGTTTAGCTCAGAGGCTGTTAGTACTAGAAAGCTGTAATTTGGCATGGGTATACATATTAATTACGCCGACAAAGTGGTGATATAAAATCAAGTTTTTTTTTCTCTCTCGTCTATCCCATGGTGTGGGGTGTCGTTGGAAAGGTCGTTCAAATATTGTGGGTTTGTAAAAACCATTTTTCAATTCAGAGATCCGTTTGCGAAATATTAAGCTTTAAAATGCTAATTTTTGTTGGAGTCATGCGTCTCCCCCCTGCCAGCTAAATGGTTGTAGGTACTTGGATTTGTGAAAAAAAATGCAGCAGTAGTACCTAATATATATGTCGGAGTTAAAAGGAAAACCATCACAGCTATGTAGGCTTTACAGGTTAACGAAATAATGAGTACCTAATAATGGTAATGTAAACCCTGAAGTGTAAGGCAGAGGTGTAACTATAGTACACCCACATATTTAACTGGCAAAATGGCTTATTAAGGGATCAGGTATTGTCATCAACTGGGCACAAACCAAGACTCCGGGCTGCTACTGTGAAATTCCTGATGGTAAAACCCAATAACACTTTGTCCGGCCTGTGAATCGAACCCAGGCCCTTATGCTTAGCAGTGGCGACCACTAGACCATCGAGACAGTATAGAATATACAAATACAAACTACAGTAGGTACCCTACCTTTTTTTTGTTTCTGTTTTTTTTTGCTGTAGATGTCGTTACACCTTTTAAGTTAATTTTATTTGACTCTTTATAATGCTGCGGCCGCATCTGCGTCTATCGTGACGAAGCTTCGCTTAGTGATACGATCCACGCAGATGTGACCAACCATTATCGGTTATCGTCGCGATAGTTCGGGCTGCGTAGCACTTATCGCCCGGGTGGCGGTACATAATAAACGTGGCGAAGCCGCTAATGTGACCACCGCATTAGCGCGGTAACTTTTCATCGAGCAAAACATACGAAGCTTCGGCAAGCATTGCTTTGTCACGATAGACGATGCGGCCGCAGTTTACTAACTTTGTTTTACAATAAAATGTCAGATTCACTGCAATTAAAATAAAAACATAATTTTTCCTCTTACGCTTTTGACATGTCATCGATTCATTATAATAATCCACATAACGAGGTCGAGTCTCGTGAAAAGTGGGGAAATACTTACCTAAAATTTAAAGGGAAAACAATTAATTTAATTAATTAACTTGGACGCCAAATTGGACGAAACCGGCATGTCCGAGAACCAAAAACTTTGAAGACATGATTGTATGTGACTTGTACCAACCCGCACTGGGCCCGCGTGGTGGATTACGGCCCACACCCTCTCACAGAGGCCAGTGTCCCAGCTGTTGGGGACATCATAGGCTGATTATGCTGGACGCCATATTTAAAATTCCGGGGGAAGGACATTACAAAATAGTATACTTGATCATTAACATCTTCACAAGTCCTGCCCTTGTGCCATGTTATTTTGGGGTCAGCGCAACACGTTTTTAGGGTTCCGTCCGTACTTCAAAAGAAAAAAGACGGAACTCTTATAGGATCACTTCGTTGTCCGTCTGTCAAGACTCATTTTCTGAGGAATGCTTGGATGTATCAAGTTGAAATTACACATAGAGAAACTAAACTGTTAAGCAAAATGACACCCTACGTCAATTTGTCGTGCTGTGCTTGACAGCTGTGTATTGATATCCCTACAGTTAAATCCCCTGACTCTTCATTGAAAGTATCGCTAAGCTAGAACATAACGATACATTCATCGGTTGGCACAAAAATCCTACACTACCCAACAAAAGAGGTATCATTCAAATCCATTTAAAAGTTTTTGTGAGAACCGGAACTAATATTTCAATTCACAGAGGCCTCTATATTTCACTGTTTTTGAACTGAAAACTTTTTATTGACGTTTATTGGATATAGATTGTCCGAATCAATAATTGGTAGCAACGTTTCATCGTAGGTACTTTAACCCCGGTAGCACACCTCCGCTGCGAAACCATAGAAGCGAAACCGCAGTAGTTCAATTGAATAGACTCGCGTCATGTTTCGCTACTCGAATCGGATGCGAGTGTGTGCTACCGGGGTAAGGGTGGTCGCAAAGATGCGTGGGGCAAAAGTTCGTTAACTTCTATACTAAATTTGAAATAAGATTAGACATTTAACTTAACCTTTTTTACAGCCCGTTCAAGCGATTTTGACTTCTATTGCGTTGGTGGCATGACAAATGGCAACTGCAGAAAACAGTAATTGGTATTGTAACCACTTTTTTGCTTTTATTGCCATCCTTATGACTACGGTATAGAAGTCAGAATCGGTTGAACGGACTATAAAAAAGGTTTGTTTAAATGTCTAATCTTATTTCAAATGGATACCTATAGTTAATACGCTCGGCGCAGTAACGCATCATCGGTTGAGTTTATAAGTTTGAATGTATTTATTATCTACTTGTCCGTTCTGGCGTTACGCGACCGACCGACGATACACGAGGCATCTTCCGTCAGATGTGCGACCAGTTAAAAAAGCTCATTTTCATTGGTCGATACGGGTCGTATGCGGGGTGCGGGAGATTTCTGTAAAGCATGCAATAGGGCCCATTACACCGCCTACGGGGACTCCCCGCATGCTTTATATCGACCAAGTTATCAACTAAAGAATATGAGCCATAATCCGGGCCCCCTATATAAATATTGTTACAAATTCACCAAATTTGTTTGGCTTTGTGAGTAGCAGTACTGGCAGCGCTGACGATTAAAGTAGATAATTTAAGTATTTGCAAAGGTACCAACTTTCAGAATGCATTTTCTTAACAGCCAGAAAACCAGTCCGCTTTTTTCAACCCAATCTTGTTCAAGCGAGAGCTAAACTTAGTTAGCTGGCAGTTAGTTTAGCTCGCCAGTTTTTCATACATGTGGGTGGACGCACATGTATGAAGAACTGGCAAGCTAAACTAATATTCTAAGGCTTCATTATCATTCAGCCGAAATACGTCCACTGCTGGACATAGGCCTCCCCCATGCATTGCCACAACGACCGGTCCTTAGTTTCTCGCATCCAGCATATTCACCACCTTGTGGCATTGGCGTGGTAGTCATGTGCATACCCTAGTAGATACACCTCCTTTCTCAATCTTCTCCAGTTATAACGTATGTTGTGTTCCCAATAAAGCCCGTATACAAGTTACTTCGTGAAGGAACATTTCATTTGAAGTTTCGATCGCCACTTAAACGGAACAAAGCTATTTTTATAAGTACGGAAGTTCTTGAAACGCCGTGACTTGAATATTTTATAGCGCATGTCAATCTGTGGGCTTACCGCTTACCATACACTCTTATAGTAGGTAAATATTAGATGAAAGTAAAGTGTCATGCTATTTTGTACCATGCGCACTTTGATCCAGACCCTGCACATCATCTGCTCTGCAAATAATTACGGCAGGGTCTGGATTTTTTTATGACAAAGTAATAAGTGAAGATTTGGGATTTCTAAGGTAGGATAGAGCGGATTAGGGAGAACTTAGCAGTTTTGATAGTACCTTTCTGTAACTCATGTTCTACTGCAGAGCAAAAATCTCATAATAAAAAAAGGACAAGCATTGGTCGTCATACTTACCTATCTACAGCTTTTGGCGAATTCAGTCATCTGCTGCAACTGTGCTCTGTTCCTAGTTAGGAGAGGTATTATTGAGTTTTTTTTATGGAGAACTAACTTTTGCTTTCGTTGCGAATGTACTACCGGAATAAATATCCTTAATCCAGGTCACGGTCTACCTATGTGCCAAACTTCATCGAAATCCATTCAGCCCTTTTAGCGTGAAAGCATAACAAACAAAAATACCAAAAATTAAATCTTTTCTCTTTATTGTTTAGATAAGTCTATTATGCTAACTCTACTGTCTTTTCGGATCGCGTCTCGGTAAGGCAAAGTATTATTAAGGTGCTATTTTATTCCCAGCAGCAGCTTTGGAACCAGATTTGTGCCCGGCTTAAGGCAACAGGCTTGGCCCTTTTAAAATGTGGTTGTAGAGGAAATAGTAGAAACTATGTACAGACGCCAGGACGTCAACCTACTACAATCTGTCAAATTTCTTTAATTGATTGTCAACTTTATCACTAAAGCATAAGGTTCAAAGTTGATTGGCAAAATTTGACAGTTTCGGGTAGGTTGACGTGCTGGCGTCTGTACAACACGGCCGATATAACTTGGCATTGCCGAACTTCGCGCAGAAGGCTGCGCAATAACATTATTTAGGAACCAAATGGTGACTGAGGCGAGTAATTTTTATTTTCAAATATCTTTATTGAAATAACATCAGTACATTGAACAAAATGCACATAGCCTAAGCCACATTTAAGGCGATTATCAGTGAGCGAACATGCGCAAAAGTTCGCAGAGCCTATGTTCAGACGTGCTATGTTGCAGGACTGATGTTGTATAAAAATACCTACTACATAAGCAGAAGTGAACAAAGAAACTCTTCAATATTATGCAAATATTCATTAGTTTTCAAGGTCGATTTCTCAAGAGTAGCCTTTGACCGTGGCCGCGTGGGGTGTTAGTAATGACTAAGCATTAGCATCGTAATAATATAATTATCTTGTCAACCATTACATATTGTCTGTTGTGTCAGCAAGACGAATGGAATGAATGAATGAATGAACACTTTTTTATGAGTTGAGAAGTTTTTTTTGCGGAAGCTGACCGTTTTAGCTGATTTGTTCATTGACGTAAGTATTAACGTTTTATTGTATAGAAGTTTTTCTATCTATTCCGACAGCTGTTCTGCTGGGGAGTTTGTTGCGCCACTTCTTCCCAGCTAAAGCACTAGGAGGTGGTGAAGGGCGGGCGTTTTTGGGGGACTGTCTTATGTAATTTTGACGTTCGAAAAGTGCTGATTTCTCAGCCTAGTTTGAAAATGACTTTTGCTTTTGACGTATTTTGTTATTGTATTCATTGGATAAACCAGGGTTTTTTGAGGTTTGTCTCAGAATCACCCGGCTTTCTTCAACCTCAACTCAGCCTATCGCATTCCACTGGTGGACATAGGTCTTTGCCAGGCTGCGCCACAACACCCGGTCCTCCTCTTTCCTCATCCAGCCACCCGGCTAGGCTCTGGCTAGTTTCAAATCGCCACCACTCCGTGTGGTGTGGTCATGGGTCCGTTCGAGACCATAACTTGTCTGGTTGGTAAACAGTTCCTAAAAGATTTTTAGAATTTAGTGGCATGAGGAACAGGGTGTAAAGTTCACTCATCCACCACAGAAAAGGGAGGATCCTCCGACCAGACGGGTGTTGTGTCTGGGGGGCAACTGCCCAACTGTTGATATTGGATAGTTTTTAAATATAATATGTCGTTGGCGCGGTAAACTCTAATTGCGCGATGCAGGATTTGTGTGACGTCATGTCTTTGATGCGTAGTTCGTATGTGGCGATGTAACCGCTACAAGAATACAATATTTCGAGGTTCTTCTCAAACCTTAAGATTTTAGAGAATGTTATAAAACAATATCAGCATCCTCTGCCTGCCTTTTCCCAACTATGTTGGGGTCGGCTTCCAGTCTAACCCGATGCAGCTCAATACCAGTATTTTACATAGAGCGACTGCCTATCTGACCTCCACAACCCAGTTACTGGGTAACATGATAAGAGGTGATAAGACGATGGTTGTCTGACTTTCAGGCTTCTGACGACTGTCAAAGATCCACGAGTAACAGCCGGGTCCAACGGCTTAACGTGTTTTCTGCGGCACGGAGGGGTCTTGGTATGTAAAGCTGGTCACCCATCCAGGAACCAACCCCGGCAAGCGAAGCTTAACCTGATCGATCGACCCGTCTGGCTGTTATTACTTAGCCACAAGCCCGTCAATGTTATAAAACAATAATCAAACATTTAGTCCCTGCCTACAGTTCGCGTGAAACAACTTTGCCGCTCTGAAGTTAGGTTGCGCATGCGTGCTGGCATGCGCGCTATTTTTTTATAAGGAAGATTGACAACTGCGCAGTCATTTGTAGCCTACTTCAGAGCGGCAAAGTTATTTGACGCAAACTGTACTTTCCATCCAATTGTTGTCTGCAAGAAATTGCTAATAATAAGACCGTCGTTTATACCGTTTTAATGTGTTTCCTGATGCTCTCGGTGTAAAGTCAGCTTAAAAAAAGATATATCGGCACGTCATCGACAAGAATTCTTCGTAACTGTCTACAATCTTTGTTCCATAATATTGTATCAATTTATAGCCACAAATTATTGGATAATTAATTGTAGCCATTCATTGATACGGTTTATTGGAACACAAGTTGCAGACAGTCAAATTTATTCTTGTAGGTACATCTTTTTGATCTCTCTCCGGTCGTGTCAGTTTGCCTTCCCATCGGACTATGAAAGAGTGAGGGAAGAGAGTGCAGTACAACTATTTCCTTAATGTTCCTCGGCAAACTTCGTGTTTCGTCAGTAAGTCAGTTATAAGTTGCTCTTTGCACCTGGTGCAGACCGGACGCTCTAAATCGACTTGGAAGTATATAGAGTTGTTAATACTTTTTTAACTTTATGTAATTTATTAAAAAAATGGGAGGAATACTGTTTGTATTCGAAAATCCGATGATTCCTGAGGGACACTAAGAAAATAGTTGTATTGTACCCCTGTGTTTGCGCACACAGTTGTGTAGGTACTTTAACAACTCCTGCGCTGAAGGCGGCTCCGCTGAGATTGGTCGCAATGGCCGAAATTCTGACTGGAGGACTATTATGTCCATCGTATCTTTTTAGCGAAACAACACCTAACAATTGCCTTTTTTCTTTCTCCCACAGGAATCCAGCATGCAATCGGCGGGCTAGCATCCAAACCAGAGCGAGATCTCCTCATGCAAGATTTCATGACCGTGGAAACGACGAACTTCCCACATGAAGGATCCAATCACACGCCAGCACATCACTATTCGGAATTCAAATTCAAGACTTACGCGCCAATAGCGTTCCGATATTTCCGCGACCTATTCGGGATCCAGCCCGATGATTTCTTAGTAAGATTACTGTATTAACTTTTTTTCAAAAGCTTTTAGATGTTCTTCTGTTTGGTATTGTAGAATTGAAGACTCGTTTTTATGGCGATTTAGTGCCAATTTAACTAATGATTAGCACACCTAAACTCCGTTCAAGAGCTGTCAGTGTCAATATTCTGCAACAATGATGACACTGACAGCTCTTGAACGCAGTTTAGATGACGTACTGATCGCGTTCAGTTTCATTGGTTTTCACCAATGAAACTGAACGCGATCAGTGGCCTTACAAGTACTCGTTAAAATGGCACATTCAACCTTATTACAAAACAAGGTTTTTCTTTAGACCACCAGATTTAAACTATTGAACCATTTTTGTATTTCGTACTTTATTTCGACAGAGTTATAGTTCTAAATACAAAAACTGATTTTGAACCTGAATATAAGTTCTCAATATTTATCAAGAACTTTCCGTAAGTCTGAATGAGGTTTGAAATACAAAAACTGACCCAAAGTTAGATCTGGTTTTGT
This sequence comes from Xanthia togata, assembly GCA_963853775.1. Lineage (NCBI taxonomy): Eukaryota > Metazoa > Arthropoda > Insecta > Lepidoptera > Noctuidae > Xanthia > Xanthia togata. The sequence goes on from OY970816.1 coordinate 10,682,721, forward strand.
AATAAGACGGATTGCGTTTTTAGAAAGAGACTGTCGCACGGGTATGAGTGACAGAGATGACGCTATACAAAGGCCTTTTTCTAAAACACGAATTGTTTTATTAACGTCTGCGTACTGTATGTCCTGTTTTGTGACGTTTGCAATATGGCGTAATAATGTCTTAGATACGTGTTAAGAAATGGGATTTGACCCAGAGCGTTGCGTCGCTAAAAGTGAGTCGCCGAACTTCATACACGGCGTAAATTTTTTTTTTACTCTCTTTCAGTGACGCATATAATGCTTGACTGACCAAAGCCGGGGTTTCCACAAGGAATCTTGTGAGGAAAGGGAGCGGTGAGCGTGGAAAAAATCCACCAATAGAATTGCTTTGTTTTGAATATGGAGCGATTTTGTTGGTGGATTTTCTTTGTTTACTGCTCCGCTTTCTCGCACAGCTTTGGGGCAGACAGTTGTCTAAACGTCCATTTCTGGGTTACCAGAAATGTAGAGTGTATGCCAAAGATATCAATTGACATTGCGCCACTTTACAGCGTTGCGAATACAGGACTTTTGTCGCGTAATGAAAAACGAGTCTTTATGCTAGAGGCTGTGGTTTGCGAAATTGTAGAGCGGAGCGGAAACCGATAAACAAATGAGCATTATGACCACGAAGCTAAAGTGTTCAGATGGCTAATAATGTGTTCACGAGGCTAATTTGACCACGAGGCTACTGTGTCTAGGAAGCTAATGTGTTCACGAGGCTAATTTTTCCACGAGGATACTGTGTCTAGGGAGCGAATGTGTTCACGAGGCTAATTTGACCACGAGGCTATTGTGTCTAGGGAACTACTGTGTTCACGAAGCTACTGTGTCCAGGGCCAGGGAGCTAATGTGTTCACGAGGCTAATGTGTTATTCTGTGTACAAAAACGATTTCCTAATAAGTCCTGGGTTTCGATACCTGGGTCGGAGAGTGTGATATTTGTGTCACCTATAAATGGCAATTGGCTCTCCCTCGGCGTTAAAATATGACCGGCGAAATGCGTATGTGCGTACTCACCGCTGACTAGAACTTCAAGGAATACAGCGTGATGTTAGAAATCCCTAGATGTGGAACCATACTCATTATTCGCTCCGCTCCGTTCCGTTCAGCTCCACTCATCCTTTTCAGAGATATCGCAAGCCGCAGCCAATAGTAGATGTGATAGTTTCAAGACTTAAAAGCACCGATTTAGATTGTTTCCTAGAATGTCCTTTAATAATCTCACGTAGCTTTGATCAATGTTTTTATCACGATGCATGTAAAACAAATGTGTGGCACGTAGCGTTGGTTATAGAGGTCAGTGTCAAAAATATATTGACGAACTGACGGTTCAAAATGATCTGCCCAATTAAGAAAATCATACTTCATCTCAACCAAACGTTATTACAAAACCTCATTAATCTTAGGACCAGCCGGTCTATTCTGTAACCATCTCACCGTGAAAACTTAGGTGAAGTGAGCTTGAAGTGATCTGTCATTCCACCTGCTGCTAGGGACTGACAGCTCACTCCGAGCTCACTTCACCTAAGTTTTCACGGTGAGATGGTTACAGAATAGCACTACAGGTTTAGACAATCGAGACATATTTTTGAATGTTGAACTTTATTCTGACCATTTTAAAGTTCTAAATACACAAATATTATTTTGAACCCAAGCCTAAGTTTTCAATTTTAAATTTAGAAGTTTGGCTCAGTCGAAATAAGTTTCGAAATACAAAAAAATGGCTGAAAGGTTTATGCTTGGACCAAAAATAATTTGTTTCCTAATGAGACGGATTGTGTCAGAATGAACAGAATACATGACAGCGGTCATTCAGGCCAAAATGGAATCAAATTTTCTACTTTTTGAGATCACTTTGAACAGTTTGAACTTCCATTTTTTGACGCTGTCTGTACCTTTAGTCGAGTAGACCTCTGTGCTGGTTTGTTGATTATGATAGCATGAAAACGAAAAGATACATAACGCCCACACACATTTTGGTTTTAGACCAATACAGGCAAAGAAAACATAGAATTATAGTATAGTTTTTTTATCTCACAAAGCGACGCGCGTGCGCGCTTACCAAGAAGTGAACAAACATGTGCTGTGAATGTGTGCGTGAACACAAATTCAAATATAAAAAAAAACTATTTTTTATTGCATTCATGTGTACATTTATAGTTGTTACAATATAAGTACCTAAGCTCCAACATGAAACCCGGTTAGGGCACGGCAACATTATAGTAATAATAATTATAATATCATAATAATTATTTTATTTATGAAAAAAGATGTAATATCTTTTTCATTGTACTTGTATCGAAACTTTGAGTTTTCATAGAGAGCTTTGAGTTTCGATTGCCATACAAGTAAAATGAAAAAGATATTACATATTTTTTCATCTAGGCAAAGATAGGACGCCAGGCTAAGTTAGGGCAGTTGACGGTATCTAACACAAAAATGCTTTTACTCGGTCGCAGACAAAACTCGGTTGTAGACAAAATCTAACTGGTTGCCAATTTAATTGTTTAATATTATTTTTTAAAACATTAATTTTATATTCTGTGATTACTTGAACTCACACACTGACTTATTATTAGTATTACTTGTTAAAATGTTAAGAATATAGTATAATTTTACAATGTTTGTAAATATGTGAGCACCATGCCTCTATCACATAATTAATTTGTGTCATTCCTTCATTTTTCCTTCTTTTTACCTATCGTGGTATAGTAATCTTATTCTAGGTGCATCGTCTTCACATATAATTATATAATTAATGTATACAAGATATTGTGAAAATATTTTAAAAGAGTAACGGTGGAGTTTCTTGCCCATTCTTCTCCATACGAAAACGACCTTTTGGAATGGGCGACTAGAATCAATTATTATATTTATTTTTTTGTAAATGTGGACGTTCATAAGTGCCTTTTTTGTGCCTAATTGAAATACATTATTTGACTTTGACAGAATACCTAGAACAAAATATTTTGTATGATAGCTAGATAAATAATTACATATATATAAAACGCACACATACTCTAAAATAAAATAATTAAGTATTATGATATTATAATTATTATTCTTATAATGTTGCCGTGCCCTAACCGGGTTTCATGTTGGAACTGACTTATATTGCAACAACTAAATGTACACATGAATGCAATAAAAATTTGAATTTGTCTTCACGCACACATTCACAGCCTGTTTGTACACTTGGTAACCACAAGTAGCGGGCGTTGCTTCGTGCGATAAAAATACTGTAAGTGAAAAACTTGTATAATAGAAAGTAGTCGGGTAAAAAGTCACAATTTAACTCAGAACGCTCCAGAACCCAGGCCAAATTTTAAAGGTTTTGAGCAACACAAAATATCCCCTATTTCAATTTTAGTAAAGTAATTTTTTGATTAGCCAATTAATATTCTGCCGCCTTAATATTCTCATAGATTGACTGCAAAATAAGTTACATCACTTATTTTGCAGTATAACAATATAATATTTACTTAATAAGTTGACACGACACTTAAATCTATTTGTTTTGCGTGCAACTTTTTTCAGAGAATCGTGCCAATGATGACTAGATATATCTCGATTTTCTGGTTCTTATGACATATAGATATATCATACATACAATAATATTATGCATGGCTAATATCATCACTTAATCAGTCACGATTTTCCTTATAGGTATTAGTATTAGCGATTTATTCATTTGTGTCTATAAAAGGTGTTTCAAAAAGGTGTGGTCAAATTTAAGGGTGTGGATACAGACTAACAAACTGAACAAATCTTCAGGATCCACATCGAAATCGTGGAAAAATATTCAGCCGTCCCATACATTGGGTCGAGTAGGTATTGAAGTTTATAACAGGCAGTTGAAAACTAAATCGCGATTAAGATGTTGGTACCATGGAGGAATTTATTCAGTTTGATGGTCAGAAATGTAATCTCTTAAATTTGACCACGTATTTCTGATACAACCTGTAGATGAGTTATACCAAACGAAAAGTCAATTTACCTTAATGAATAGGGAAATCCAATTTTTTATGAATATCAATATATTGGTATTTAGTAGTGATAATAATATGGGAGAATACGTGTTTTATAGTGATTATTAAACGTTAGGTTATGTCTGTCAGATAAGAAACGGTACACAGAAAATAATTGGTTAATTAAAAAACAACTGTTTTCCGTTACTAGTAGTAACTAAAATCGATTGATGATTTTTCATTTAAAGGATATATGATTTCATATACTTTCATGATAATTACGAAATGTAGGAAAACAAGGATTGGGAAAATTGTGTCACTAATGATTCAAAGTAAATAAAAGCTGCGCAACATGTTTTTGTGTTGCTAGTAACATGTTACTAACATTATTGCATACAGTATGTGTGCAATGCAACAAAATGATGTTGCTACAACTTTTGTTTACCATAAATTAGGGACACAACGATTCCAGATATTTACATTCATAATATTCACATTTTTGAGAAACCAAAGCATTAGATAAAGGGTTTAAAAAAAAAAAAAAACTGTATTATTTGTTTAAAAAAATGGTCGATCTTTCTACCGTTATAGGTTTTAAAAGCTATAAGTAAAAGAATTTTATACAAATGAGGATAAGATTTCAGAAATATATAAATATTATGGCATTTTATGATAATTATTCTACGATTAAGGAAATCGGGTCACTAAAGATAAATTTTAAACAAAAGTTGTGTAGCATTGTTGCAGAAACATGTTTTTGTGTTGCTAGAAACTTTAATGTATAGTGTGTGCAGTGCAAACACAATCATATTGCTGTAGCAATTACGCTAAAACAACATTTATGGGAAACTAAAGCATTAGGGATTAAAATGAATCAAAACTATCAGATGGAAAGAAATATCTCGAACCTACAGAAGAACATCACAAGCACACATATAAAACCAACCCGTATTACTATAGCGCCATTCCAAACCATATTATGTTAATCGATTTCTACCAGATGTCAATGTGCAGCGCCCCGCTGCGCGAGTTGAGCAACCCGGGCGCGAGCGGTAGCATCTTTTACTTGACCAACGATGACGAGTTCATCATCAAGACCGTGCAACATAAAGAGGGCGAGTTTCTTCAGAAGCTTCTGCCTGGATACTACTTGAACCTTGATCAGGTGAGTTATTTTGGACCTTATTGACTAGTAGTAGAGGTATTTGTGGAGGAACTCGTCTGAGGAAGTATTACCACTCTTTGCTGCGCGAGTTGAGCAACCTAGCGGCAGCATCTTTTACTTGACCAACGATGACGAGTTCATCATCAAGACGGTGCAACATAAAGAGGGCGAGTTTCTTCAGAAGCTTCTGCCTGGGTACTACTTGAACCTTGATCAGGTGTGTTAGTTTGGACTTTATTTACTGGTAGTAGAGCTCTTTGTGAAGGATCTCGTTTGGGGAAGTACTGCCATCATCTCTATTTCTACCGCCAAGCAGCGTTGCTGTGTGCCGGTTTGAAGGGTGAAGGATTGTGTAATTACAGGGACATGAGACATTTCGTTTTGTCTCTGGGATGGCGACGACGATTAATCGGTTTTTTCTGCCCGATTAAGTCTTCCTAAATACATGGTACTTAAACTAAAGCAATGTTAGTGTGTACAATGGCGGTTGATCAATTTTCAACCTTATGTCCTTAGTAACAAGGTTCAAATGTGGTTCACCACCAGTGTTCGCGATGGTACCTACCGTTCCTCTACCTATTTCAGGAAATACTGACGCAATGTCATCTTATAAAGATATAAAGAGGCTTGCAAGTCGAGATTTTAACACAAAATACTACTAAACCTACGCTTTTTCATGATTTCAGAACCCACGCACATTATTGCCAAAATTCTTCGGTTTATACTGCTACCAGTGCAACAGTAAGAACGTTCGACTGGTCGCCATGAACAACATACTGCCATCATCCATCAAGCTACACATGAAGTACGATCTCAAAGGGTCTACTTATAAGAGGAAGGTATGTGGCGTAATGTAGGACATGAGATTCTTCACCATATAGATTGTAGAAATTATAAGATAGTTTCTCTTTGCCTTTTATAGTCTAAACTAGCTTCTACCCGCTACTTAGTCTGCGCTTACCGGGATGAAAAGTATCTTATGCCCTAACCCAGGCCATGGTCTACTCATGTGCCAAATTTCATCCAAATCCGCTCAGCCATTTTAGCGTGAAAGCGTAAAAAACAAACTCACTCTCGCCTTTTACTTTGTGTAAATTATTTCATCACCACTGCTCTCAAAACGGAGAAGGAAATCATCGTGAGGAAACCGGCATGTCCTAGAACCAAAAATTCGAAGACATTACCAACCCGGGGCAACGCGCACTGGGCCCGCGTGGATTACGGCCCACTCCCTTTCACCGAGAGGTTGCCTGTGACCCGACAATGGGAATATTAAAGGCTGAATATTTATTCTTAGGGACCAGGACTGGTATGAAAGAAAAAATATTGCTGTAAAGAACTTGACTACTGAGCACATACATTACAATTGTTTTAAAGTATTTTTAAGTTTTCGCGTCTTGAAAATCTCATAATTTATTTAAAAAAATATCGTCTTCATTCCAGGCGAACAAAGGCGAGCGTCAGAAGACGTCGCCTACCTACAAGGACCTGGATTTCATGGAGCATCACACCGAGGGTCTGTTCCTAGAAGCGGACACGTACAACGCGCTCATCAAAACTATGCAACGCGACTGTCGAGTGCTGGAGAGCTTTAAGGTTAATAATCTAACGTTTGAAGCAGGGACTGAATTACCGAAAAATTAAGGTACCTTTAAATTTCAGTATGACGTCATACCGTTAAATAAAGGTTACCGAAATATTTCGATACCGTAAAAATTTTCAGTAGCGGAATTTTGAGGTTGGATATGCATACCGGTATATTTCGGTAGAAGTACCTAAACCTTAATAAATAGGGGTTTTCTTTGACACACCGCCTCGCTACTCTGTCTGTCGTTCACTTGCCGATTGTTACAAAATAGGTACACAAGTTCTAAAGTGTTCGACGCCGCGCCGTCTCGCATGTTTTTGATACCGAAATCGTGTAAAGGTTAAATAACGGTTTAGCCCAACCTTTATTTTTAAAGGTATCGGTATAGCTCAACCTGTATTTTAAACCGGTACCGGTATATTTTTGAGGTATCTTAACCTTTAACCGTAACCGCTTTCAGTCCCTGGTTTGAAGTGAATTACAAGTTACAGAGGGCCATAATGACGTCAAAATACTGAATCATGGGAAACAGAATAATCAGCGTCGCGTCATTTTGTTCGGAAAATTGGAAGGCACCCTCTGTCGGCGCAACAATGAATTTTTGAGCGATTTTTTCCCCTCAATTGGCGTCGTACAGTATTCTTTTTATACCTCATAACTATTTTTATTATCCCCAGATCATGGACTACTCTCTCCTAGTCGGAATTCACAACCTCGACGAAGCTCAAAGAGAGAAGACGGTAGCCCGAAAACGTACGGACTCCGGTCAGAGCGAGGGTGATGACGCCGAAGGAGATCCACGAAAGGGACTTAATAGAACGAGGTTGGTGACCTAAATGGATTTATTCAGAATCAGCTTCCGACAGCGGTTTCATCCGCGTGATATATTTATAAATTAATGCGTATTTTACTCAGTGATAATATAGCATTCTACTTGTGAAGGAATTTTTAAAATAGGTGCTGTAGTTTTTGAGTGTATTAATTAAAAACAATATACAAATCTTTTCTCTATAAGCATAGATAAGATTCTTTAAAGTATTATAAAAATATAAATACGTTTAGCACTAAACGAACATCGTTCTGTTTCTATCAATCGTTTGGAGACAGAATTATGTATTATTGTCATAGTGAACGGTCTGTAAATACATGATTAGTGTATTTACAGACCGTTCACTATGACTTGTCCCTTGCCGTCATGTTGGCACTGGTGCTTGTCAAGCTTAGTTTCAATACTAATAGAGTTCAAAATGGCGACTGATAGAACAGTGATACCAATCGCATCACGGGACAATTTATGATGAACGGATCTACGGATTTTCCACAACTTGTCCCTTGACGCGATTAGTGTCACTGTTCTGTCCGTCGCCAATTTTAACTCTATTAGTATTGAAAATAAGCTTGAGAAGCAATGGTGCCAACATGATGGCAAGGGACTAGTTATAGTGAACGGTCTGTAGTGATTTGCGTTGTAAGCGGGCCATTGATTAATATTAAAAATAAGCCATAGACTACAAAAGAACGTGATTTTCAAGATAAAGAAAAAAGTAGACGAATAAGAAAGACTTCTTATTAAAAATAATATTAACTAAGTATTGTACTAAGTTAGTAGTTATTGTTAGGTTGACCCTTGGGTAGTTTATAGAATATTGTATGGTATTTTTATTTGTTTCTGTCATGAGTTATTTATAAAAACTTGACATTAAATTATTACTTAAAATAAATAAACAGACTATAAAATTTGCAAAGAAACCATTAAGCTATAAATCTATTTTAGAATAGTTACGTAATCGTGCGAATGATTTTGATTTTCAATGGATATTTAAAACAGTTCGGGGTCGTCCATAAATCACGCGAGGCTCGAAAGAGGGGGAGGGAGATGTAGTGAGAGATCACGTGTATTTATTTTTTCGTCTAACGCGCATTTCTAAACCGAAAAGCGGCCCCAAAATAAAATATTTTTCATTCTTTCAATTTAAAAATAAAATATTCTGTAATTTTTTAAAATGCTTTGCACCAAAAAAATACACGTGACTTTGGGTAGGGGAGAGGTTATTAAAAAATATCACGTGATTAATGGACAATCCTTTCAGTTCTGAACTGTGTTAAAAAAAAAAAAAAGCCAAATAAAACTCGTTTTTTTTTAATTTTATTATAAAATTTCGACGTATTCTGTCTTTTCTATCGGTGGCGGTACTGTATCTCTTTTTTATTATAAAACCATTTCAGATCGGAACAAGGCAGGGAGGATTTCACCACGCAAGTCAAACGGACGCAGTACGATTGAGTTTTATATGTTTTGAATGTTTTTTTTTAATAATACTTAAATTATGTAATATTTTCGTATATTATTCGTATGTATTTTTCTTACTTTTTTATTTCTTGGTGGTGTGTTGGTTACTGGTTTGTGGGGCTATTCGAATGCGTATTTTAAATGTGTTTTTTGTCCTAATGGCATTAGGATGATTTATGATATACTTAGCTTCACGGCGAAATGGGGGGTAGTGCAGGCCAGTTATTTGTTAACACTCAAGGCGTTCCGCCCCCCATTCCAGAGGCGCGCTACAGATAGTGCAATCCACGACGACGCGCCCCACTCCGTGATGACTGTACTGCAAGCTGTACTTTAGTTCGGAGCGGAGTGGGGCGCGTCTCAGTGGATTGCACTATCTATACAGCGGTATCGAATACAATAGACGACGTATATTTAGTAATCTAATCCGCTTAATTGTTTTTAATGAGTCATATAGAACCCTGTACCTTTGGAACGACATGTTGCGTCGTGTTCGAGTTCGCAACAAGACTCAAACTCAAAGCATTTATTTCAATTAAACCATTTACAGGCACTTTTGAAATTGTCAAAGAGTCAGTTAGTCAGAAAGTTGAAGCTAGTTGCCCATTCCAAAACGTAGATCTCTATGGAGAAGAACGGGCAAGAAACTCCAAGGACACTCTTTTAAATATAGAAATTACATATTCTTGGGTACATTACTCTTGTTGCTTCTATATGTGAGAAAATAAGCCCTGACGGCGCCCATTCACGAACATGACGCGTGGATCAGCATCATCCAGCTCAACCATTTTGTAGGGAACCGAATGATCCAACACCAAGTCAATCGTCATCCTGGGGATGTTTCGTTGAGAGGTGAAATACGTGTCGATTTCTTACAGGCTTCTTTATGACTCTTTAAGAACAGTTAAGTGGATTAGGTTACAAAATATACGTCGTCTATTGAATTTTATAATGTATTTCTGCAAAGTCACGCCTGAGTCAATTAACTATCTTACAGCGGTGTCGGTCAAACTATAGTGAACGTTTGTATGCCCGCTTGAACGACCACTAGTTGGATTGATTTAAAAAGTCCGGAGTGGACCATTAAATCGAATCGATCATCTTTAAAGAAGAAATTCTAGATTATTGCTATAAGCAATCAGTGGAAAAACATAATTTAAAAAAAACTAGACTAAATGGTTTGTCATGTCACTCCAATCCGTTAACGTTGAGTTTACGTTAACGTCCCTGGTTTACGTTGAGCTTTTAGCTAAACTATAAAAATATCGACTAAGAATCGAATGGACTCGACTAACTGGTAATCTTCACCCCACTAACTCCACTCGTCATGTGATCTAATAGTTAGGTGTATTAACTCGAATAACTGGACACATAATAACTCTGTAACTGTATATAATTACTATTAATAATTATGCATGGTCTAACAACTAAATTGAGGCTCCATTGTGAAAAGAACTCTTTAAGAAAGGGATGGCAAGTACACGTCCTTTAAGTGGACAATGAGTGCATCAAATAGTTCATCACAAATAAAGGGAAAAATTAGACGTCTCTTGGGACCTCGGAACACACTATTAGCATCGACGACCAGACATTTAGTCGCTTTTTGGAAGCTCCATATGGCGACTGACTAAAAGCTACTCAGGTCGTATTCAGAGGTTAGACTGGAAGCTGACCTCAAAATAGATGGGAATGGCTAGGCTACTGTCATCAGTCGACCGCAATTTAGTTTCACCTTTCTTCATCTCTTTTACTCTGGAGCCTTCAAAGTGAATGTGTATGGAAATCTAAAAGCATGCATCTTTATGTTATTGAATGCGATCGCTCATTCAATTGTTTGTTCAAGGTTTATTAATGTATTGAAGTGTTAAATACAATTCTTGACCGCTACTAATTTGGTTTTAGCATGTTTATTTCAAGTTAACGAAATATCTATGCTATCTTGTGCTAAACTCATAAATTAATCATTTTTGGGATGGCACTTTGTATTTCACACTTCGGAAATAATCATTTGTTGCATCGTTCAAATGTTTTTACAAAGATTTTTTTGAACTATCTTTGTGTCCTAAAAAATGTTTTTTGTATGCACAAGTTATATTCTCAGTTGTGGCTTTTGATCCTTACAATTTGGATTGAAATGCACAATTGCCTTATTTTTTATTCTTAATATTTTCTTAACCCCCATATCAACTTGGCTTTCATATCAGCAAGAGTACGAACAATCTCATATCGTGCTGGTACAATAACTATGTCGCTAATGTTGTGCAACTTTTGTTTCTCATGAACACTCTTTTTACGCTTACCCTTGTGCATACAACCGGCTCTTTACCCTTCCGTCCTACTAAACAAAGACGTCTGTTCCAGATCTATCAATCGTCAGCGACTGGTGGCCCACTCCACCGCGATGGAGAGCATACAGGCTGAAAGTGAGCCTATTGATGAAGAAGAGGATGTGCCGTGAGTGTTTTGGAATTATCGTTTTTAGACTATACCTATCAGGCTAGAACTAGTCCTCCCCCTGCAATAGCGTACATGGCTACTAAAACTATTTTCAGGTCATTGTATGATGATTAAAGGCAACATGCTAAATGAACTGAATCATTCTACAGTTCTCCTTGGGTTCTACTACGGTCCTTCACATCGTATATTTTTTTTCCGCGATTGAAAGTATTTAGAAACTTGAATACCCTCTTACTGTCATAGTATCATAATTTAACAAATGTTTATTTAAAAACAAAATATAATATAATACATTTAATTTAGCTGCCTCGTTGGTCTAGTGGTCGCAAGCGCTACTGCTGAGCATGAGGTCCTGGGTTCGATTCCCAGGCCGGGCAAAGTAATATTGGGTTTTTCCATCAGGAATTTCTCAGTAGCAGCCCAGAGTCTGGATTGGTGCCCGGTTGATGGCAATAGGCTCGCCCCCTGTTACATGGAATTAAAACGTAACTGCCGAAATGTGGGTGTACTACATGTACACCTCTGCCTAACCCTTCGAGGATTACAGGCGTGATGTTATGTTATGTTGATTAAAAAAAATACTCCCGTTCTTAAATATTATGACCATACTCGGAGTGACCTGCAAAACACAGCCCAAAGGCATATAAAAAACAACATGTCCTACTTTTTCCCCAGTCCTGGCGGCATTCCAGCAAGGAACGCCCGTGGCGAGCGCCTCCTCCTGTTCCTGGGTATCATCGACATCCTACAGTCGTACCGCCTCCGCAAGAAACTGGAGCACACGTGGAAGAGCATGATACACGATGGGGTAAGTACCCGCGGCAAGGGTAACACAGGGTAATATTATCGGTGACTTGTGTACCACTGAGAGCGAGTCAAAGAGGATTATCTACAATCTACATGGATATAAAACGTCTCGATAATAAATTTAACCTTGTCAATTGAAACTGTTGAGTTTGACGGGGGCTTTAATTCGTTGGAGGTTTCGTAGTTCAAGTGATATTCACCATAAACATAGAGAATGGATTGAGCGTTAGCCTCACAAAAATTACCACTCTAGAAAGGGACAAAGCGACTGTGCGGCCAATATCTGTAGTACTACTAAAGTGACAAATACTGGACGCACATTCGCTTTCTCTCGTACTTTTCGGTCTGTATTCACTGCACAACAAAATACGGAACGCTCAGTCCATTCTCTATGTCTATGACACTCAAAGATATACGATTGACCGTATGGAATTTAAAAATAAACATATCCCAGCATTTAGCAGCATTTAGCATGGCCATTTAGGAGCATAAGGAACAGGGTGTAAAGTTCACTCATCCACCATAGAAAAGGGAGGATCCACCGACCAGACGGGTGTCGTGCCTGGTGGGCAACTGCCCAGGTGTTGATGTCGGATAGTCTTATATATGTTGTTCGCGCGGTAAACTCTAATTGCACGATGCAGGATTTGTGTGACGTCATGTTTTTGATGCGTAGTTCGTATCTGGCGGTGTAATCGCTACAACCACAATAGAAACTGGTTTTTTCGACGGGAGAAAAGACAAAACGACGTGTGTATTCTTTCGTCGATGAAACCCGTCTCTATGTTATCAATTTATCATGCGTGAGATTTTAATGTTACTACAGTACAACTTGATCTTTGTTTTATTTGATCACTAAAAAAACTCTGTCTAGTGTTTCCAACTATGTTGGGGTCGGTTTCCAGTCTAACCGAATGCAACGAACACCATTATTTACCAGTATCATTAGTATCTCAGGGTAATTTGTAGACTAAATGAAGAATAATAAACGGTGGTATTACAATAATTTCGACCGGTGACCGAAAAGTTATGCGGAAATCGGTTGTCATGGTATGGGCATGTGATGCGGAGGAATGAGGGAACTGTCGTGAGGAAAGTTTTGAGTGTGAATGTCGATGGCTATAAGAGTAGGGGAAGACCAGAGAAACGATGGATGGACTGTGTGGAAGATGATATGGGTAGAAATGCGGTGCCTACCGAGATGACGACTGATAGAGAAATATGGAAGGGACTTATTCCGCCGACCGCAAATAAATTGGGATTGGGTGATGATGATTACAATAATGTAACATGTTTTTTTTCTTCAAATTTTCAGGACACAGTTTCAGTGCATAGACCGAGTTTCTACGCGCAGAGATTTTTAGATTTCATGGCTAAGACCGTGTTTAAGAAAATACCTTCGTGTAAGTATTACTCTATGCGTTTCCTCGAGTCTATTTACTGTATGACCATAACCGAAGTGGAAGGAACCCTTTCTCTTATTAAAATGTTGCCATCTACAATTTAGGGTTACCAATCTAAATAATTTCAAGTATTTAAAATTTTCTCTTTTTCTATTAAAATCCTGTCATTAGTTAAGCTCTATACCATGTCGCTATTAATTCTCTTTTAGATATTTACCAAATATTAAGTCCTAATGTATTTATGTGTTTCGAGGTCAATTTGGAGATGGGTCGGCTTAGTAAACTGAAGTATATTTGTTCGATAGCACTATGGTTTGTGGAATATCGATCAATAAAAAAATATATAGGTATATATCTTATTCTTGAAATTAAGTTAAAGCTATTCCTGTAAATTAACGTGAACTATTCTAACGAATATTTGTTTTTTAAATCATTGAGGTTATAATACTCATATTGCCTTCCCATCTTCACCTGAATCTTATATCGAGAAAGGTCCCTTATGTAGATCCATAGTTACTATGGAAGTGTGAACACGAATAACCCAGTTACAGCTAAAACATACCAACCCACAATCTCTCAATAATTCAGTAAATATCGTCTAATTTATCAAATACATAGACAATAGGGTTCTTGGTAATATGTCGGTATTTATGTATGAAATAAAAATATAAAATGTGAAATCACTCTGAAATTGTTGACATTTACATAAGGGTCATAAGGGGTCCTTGAGTTGCAAATAACCACTCCTACATCACCTTAACGGATTGCCGAAATATTACCAATAACTCTGGATATACCAGCCAGTATTGCTTTCCACCAAAAACAGGTTAATACTTAAACAGACGCCAGCACATCAACCGACTACAATCTGTCAATTTTATTTAATAGATTTTCAACTTTATCACTAAATTATAAAGTTCAAAGTTGAAGCTGCTGGCGTCTGTACATTCTAAACTTGTTTATAATAGATTTAAATCAGCTTAAAAGCGGTCTAAGGTCATAAGAATTACGAAATCTTATGATAAAACAAGTAGGTACCTCTAACTATTTACAAAGTCTTGTTCACACCTTCATAGTGCACTCGATCTCCGATAGTTAAATGCTAACATTGTGTCTAACGTCTAAATGTTGCCTAATCCGTAGGGGGCGGTTTATCAACACGGTTTTAAGACTCCTTATGATTTTGTAGAAGTTTTGAGTAAATACAAAATCGTTATGAGAAAGGTTTGCCTCGAAACGCAAAACGTTCGTCCCAAGAAAAGTTCATCCCGGGAAAAGTTCGTCTCGAATAAAGTTTGTTTCGTAAAAAGTTTGTCGGGTAGTATGTTATGTACTACTATACCGATTTCTGATGCCAAGCATCATTCATAGAGTGCGAGGGATTTAAAAATTACATGCACATGAGAACATTTTATTACTATAAATGAATGGAGTCTTAAAACTATGTTAGAGAATATTATTCTAAAATATTGTAGCCTAATGTGTTCTAAAACAAAATTAAGAAACTTCCCCTTTTTATCAAAAAGTTTCATTCTTGTTCTGTGGCGTGGTCTAGAGAATGGATCCTGGGAATTGGTCTCGAGTTCGAACGTGCATAAAAAAAACACGAAAGTCAAAGTGTAATAAAATTGAAATACAATCATAAAATGCAGCCGGCGTAGCATTAGTTCTGATTTAGATATTTAGCTGCCAAATCAACTGCACAAAGCGAGGAATGGAATTGATTGAATACTGAGAAAGCAAGTCTTAGAATTTAACTGGTGCAACTACTTTAATACATTAATGTTTTATAGACATTAATGTATAACTTGTTCTACATTTTAAACCAAAAACCGCAAAAGCTTTGTCGCCTCTGTAGTCCGACAAACTTATATATCAATGTAAAGGCGGCGCTTGTAAAGGGAAAAAGTAAAAAAAAAAAAGTGAATTGTATTGAAAAACACGATGGCGGCGTTAATTCAGATTTTGACCACGAGCCAAAAAAACTTGCAGCACTATAGTTCTCTATTTGGCCTCGTTCACCACGTTCATTATTATCTGTGTAAGCTCTGGACCAATTCCTACCTCCAGGCCACGTCTTCCAATAAACTTACTAAACAAAAAATGTATGTGTTGCATCAGTGGACCTACCAGAGATCAAGGGGAACCATCGCAAGTTCCGAACGCTAGTCACCTCTTACATAGGTACCGTAGGGATTACTGTGTTACTTGTATTATAATGTGTGTGGATGTGAATATGGGGGCGGGTGTTGGTGTTAATTAGTAAAAAATCTTTGGTAGTAGTAGAGAACCAACGTTCTGTAATATCGTTAGCGAGAGTTACTCGAACGTCGAGAGGCGAAAATGTCCATGCGAGACTCATACTTAAAAAAGTTCGTCCCGGAATAAGTTCGTTAGGGAGAAAATTTATTTCCGGTAAAGTTTAAATTTTTTAAGTCGCTGTGACTCGAAAACTCGCGAAAGACAAAACCTGTTTAATCGGATAAGGTTCAAAAAATGCCGAAAAGAGTACGCATAATGCCATAATAATAAAAAAAAAACACATTATGCCGGGAAAAAAACATTCTATACTCAAAAAGCAGTCCTTATGGCGATAAAATTATTATTATTATTTTGGGGTACTATTTTCAAGCCTTATGATTAAAAATAGGAAGTAGTCAGTATATTGTGTGTTAAAAGCATGGTGTGTTAAATATACCTAATATCTCATTTGTGACTAAAAAGGTGTTATTGACTACACAAAAGTCAATTTTATATTATTTCTTGTTCTAGACAAAATATTCGTTCGATTCAAGTACTTATATTTACGTTTCTATGTAGTGTATTTATATTTTAAAAATTGAAGCTTCAGTCAATTTTATTATGAGAAGTATGTTTATGTAATAGTATAAAAATTGGCTTAATATGTAGTATATTCTTCATAGTTGTATCGTCGATATAGTTGTATCTGCATTTTTTTTCGGGGTTAGAAAGGGTAAAAACACCAACACCTTAACCTCATTTTTGTAGGAATTAGCTGATAACGTGGTTTTTATTTAAACTAAATATTTAATTTCGTTTTTATTTAAATAAATTTTTCGTTCGGAGCAATATAATCAGGCATGTATTTAGACACTGTTAAATTTTATTTTATATATGTTTTTTTATTTAAAAATATAATTGGATGCAATAAAGCATGACGATATAACGGAGATCATGCACGCCCTTGAATAATGTTGCCAGCCGAAAATAATATCTGTGTTTTTTCCATTTTTCTTCCCGTCAATTGTCCATAATCGGATACTCGCGCGGGTCCGTGGAGGTCTGAGTAAGTCCCAGTTGTTTTGGTGGTCCCAAAGCATGATGATGTGACCTTGTGACCCTGCCCCCCCCATTTCATGATCTTGACTTCTCGATGTTTTTTTGGATTGTCTCCAGTATTTTGTGTGTGGTGTTGTTGTAAATATGATTTTTAATGGAGTATGAGTATACATTTGAATTTATCATTTATTGGAATTTGAGGATAAATTAAAAAGCTAGTCAATGAACCTAATAAAAACAAAATTATACTAGCTGTAAAAAAAAAAAAAACGTTGGCGGACATTGTTAAAGTTTGGTTAAACTCTTTTTTTACTAAAATAAGAATAATCGAGGACAAAGGTAACACTTGGTAATACATAAAACTCCATTAATTATCTACGACAATTACCCACGAATGTGTTGTGGTCTTGTACTAGAAATCCCCGACATCGCAAGTGGCTCCATCTACCGAGCTCACCCCTCATTCATCCCCTATCGTAGTTAGCTACCTCTTTGTGGTTTCTTTCGACGAAGCACGTGTACTCTGTCTGTTTCTTCTTTCTTTTTTATTCGTTTGACAGATGTCATTTCGCAGTTGTTTTTTTTCTCTGGATTGAATTTCGAACGTTTTTTGTTTTTAAATTGTGAATGCGAAATGATGTCAGATGGAGTTTTAT
The DNA here is from genome assembly GCA_963853775.1 of Xanthia togata. Classification (NCBI taxonomy): domain Eukaryota; kingdom Metazoa; phylum Arthropoda; class Insecta; order Lepidoptera; family Noctuidae; genus Xanthia; species Xanthia togata. The sequence continues at coordinate 10,700,376 of OY970816.1, forward strand.
GATGACGTTATTGGTTATGCAAAATAATCAGTTTTGTTTGATTGTTTTCTTTTTCTACCTTTGGGAGATAGTAAAATCAGAGATCATATTAAATTATGTTACTAAATAATATGAAAGTAACATTAATTGCATGCAATTTAACTATAGATTGCAGTTTCCTTTTATCAGTTAACAGGGGTTTTCTTTTATTTAAAACTAATGCTATAAAAATATCTTATGTTACTATCCCCTCTAACATATTTTCACACAATTCTTCACTGTATTAGAATGCTTTTTGAGAACATTTTGAGAATTATTTTGCGAATTTAAGCGTTCACGCTGATATGTTTTATTTTTGAGAAAAAAGAGCTTTTTTTTTTCAATTAGTGAGCTGATGTTTTTATTTTAACTGTTTTTCTTTTATTTTTTGTACATATTTTGGAATATTATTGTGGTCTGAGTAAAACATCAAGAAAAAGAAAAGAAAAAAAATTGTCTTTTTTAAAAAGTTTAAAAGGTTTAAAAAGTTTTTTTGTGTATCCGAAATTAAATGGCATTTTCATCAGAAATTATTGTATTTGTCTTTTTAGATGCCACATTACAGTAAAGAAAAAGAAACACTGTATTGATGATGGAATTTTAAATTAGATTAGTCATTAAAAACAATAATAACTTTTATCAACAACAAATACAGGATGTTTTCAAGCATGTTTTTTGAAACTTTAAAATAAATTTTTATTCAAATAACCAGCCACAAAAATATTCCTCCGTCCTACCATCACCACACAACCTAACCTCTTCATCTTCATCTCCACAGCCCTGAAACACTCTCCGTCGAAGAGGAAGAGCATCGCCAAGCCATCGAGACCGCAGGAGGAGATTGATACACCAGGTATGATAGAAACCAATGTTTTTAGTACTCTTAGTGTACCTGTTTTTTTCTTACTTTTAATTTTTGGAGCGACTTGACGATTTTATTTGTTGTTTAAACGTAAAAATGGAGGCTTCAGTCTCATATTTAGAGTATAAATGCAAAGTTTTTTTACAATGTTTTTTTTTTTTAACTTTGTAAAAACTAATAAAGTAAAGCCGATTATTGGCGCAAATTAAATAATTATAACGTGAAAATATAATAACAGAAGTGGTTTGTTTTTAATAAAAAAAAATCGCTTAATTAAATATTAAATTAATAGACCACTCACCATTCTAATGAAATTGAAATTCAATAAATTTATAATTTATAGTAAATCGTCAACTCGTTTCAAATGAATGCTCGATTGTTCAAGAATTAATATTAGTTTATTATTAACCATTACAATTATTTTAAACATAGTAGTTTTCACCCCAACTTACCCTAACATTGAATGCGAATTATGTTGGTACCTATATATTATTATACATTTCAGTTTATTTTTTCCCCCACCCTTCCCCCTTTCCGGTGTTTGTTACCCCGCTGTTGTGAACCGTCCTATTTTTGGTTTCCTTATTCTTGTAGACTTTTTTATCAAATTTTTTAAACCCGCGTTTGACGTTTTACAAAAAAAAAAAAAAAAAAATTGTGATGTGTTTTTGTGCTAACGGTGTTGGTGGTCAACATGTTCAAAGCATGGTTTGCCGACGGGGGAGCGAAATAAACTGAAATGTACCAAAAAGACGTCCAAACGATACAACCATTTTCACAAAGACGTTTTTTATTCAGGACGTATCTACATCGGCAGACCGATTAAAGATTACAACCCTGACCTCTTGAGGCAGTCGAGACTATCGCCTAGATCTTCAATAAGATCCAGTATGAGTGATTTTACTGATACCACCATATCTACGTGGAATCAGAGGCATCCTCCGAGCATACAGCCACCTACCGAGTACCCCTCAGTCCTATCTGACAGACTTAAGATGGACAGGGACAGAACGTTCCCTAGACGTATAGAGTTCGATACTTCTAACGTCACTCGAGACCCTGGAACGTCATATAGTAACAACGTATACAGAGCCTCAATTCAAGATAGAATGGATACCCTATCCGATCAATTAACCAAAGTCTTAAGCACAGGAGCGGGAAGCTCCCATATAAACGGTAGCCTAGCCGACAGTGGAATTCAAACGGACAATACAAGCACAAGTGTACCTCAAATATACGTTGAAGCACACACCAACTTCCCTAAGAAAAAGGACGCAGCCGTAGATACGAGAAATGAAAACAATCTCCAAGATATACCCTTTATAGACGACGAAGATGAAGATAAATGGAAAAGACGATCGAACATTCTAGAGAAGCATAAAAGCACTTCAAACATACCTGCGAGGATTGACGAGATAAAAGAGAACTCGAACGAGAGACTAACCAACAGTCTTAACAGAGCAAAATCACCAACATTCGTCGAAAAATTCAAGAAATTCTTCGTAGATATAGGCTTAGTGAAGACAGATAGCGTTTTAAACGCTGAAACGTCGAACACATTACCTAAAAGCTTAAGTTCAAGCTACAGGAAGTCAGCAACGCCGAGCTTAGAGGCCAGAGAAACAGCGACTCTGCCCAAAGACATGAGATTTCGTAAAGTTATATCCACACAAACAGTTTATATTAAACCAGAATCTCCAATTATGATGGAAAGGAATTCACGGCTAACGGAACATGTGTCCGTTGTACAACTGAACGGCGATGAACATATCAGAGATTCGGAATCGAAAGAAGAATTTATCAAAGAGGTTGTTTACATCAGAAGTATAGAAAAAGCTGAAATATATTCTGGTAAAGACAGTGGTAGTACTATAATAGTGGTACCGCCAGCAGATTGAGGAAGATTACTCAAGAATTTGGTATTCACAAAAGTCGATAGTTTTGTCGACCTTCTCAAATACATCCGACGTCACATTACTATTGATATATCGATAAACTTTAAGTGTATATATCGGAAATTATCGATAGAGAAATTACTGTCGTAAGTTATTTTTAGAAAACGTGTTTTGTGAATCGATGTTAGGGATGTTTGTCGATGAATGTAGTGAAGTGTATTTGTGTATCGATATTTTACGATTATCGAAGTAGTTCAGTTAAATGTAAAAGACATAGTTCATAATAGCTTAGTATTTGTTTAATGCTTTATATGTGACTGGTGTTATTCTTTATAACTTGGTTAGTGTTTGCAAAGTAATTTTTTTTTCACATCTAGTATCGATAGATCACATTGTTCATGTCTCGTAAATATAAATCAATAAATATTGACAATACATATTTAATAAATGTCAATGATTTATCTAAACTAAAAACATGGCCTTAGATTTTATATCGATACAAATAGAGGGTATATGATTGAAATACCCAATTATGTATACTAAAATGCTTATAAATTTGATTTAATATAAAATCTATTTGATAATATTTAAAAATAGATGGTAATTACCATAAATAATTATGGTAAATTGAGTTGACATAACTAACATTTCAGACATTTATTTTTCTACTATCAAATCGCTGAACTATTCTTTCGACTTAACTGAAACTAAATTAATATTCGAATTCGACTAAATACATAGGTAGTCGATTTAGTGTGTTTTGTTACCTATACTTATTCCTATGTTATATTTTAATTTTAAAAGATGTAATATATGCAGTATTATATTTCGAATGAATGCATGTGCGATTAGGTTCTTTTTGAGGTTAAAGCAGGTTCTAGCAGAAATTTCTGTTGCATCGTCTAACAATTTATTAGAAGAATATCAATTTTGAAGTGAACACTTCTTTAGGCGCACTGCGCTTTTTCTGAACCGCCGGGCTCGTATCGGTGTCGCTGAATCGGGCATACTCGGCTCCAGTCGGTTTGTGACGCTGATTCGCGTATACTCTGCTTCAATCGTTATTGAAGCAAACCCTCTTTTTTGTACACTGATCAAGGAAATATATTGAACTTCTTACAAATAACGTTCTTCTTTCGTATTAGCTTGAACTATAAGAATAATTCATGCCGTGGTTGAAATATACAGCAGTAGTGACCCAGTGGTAAATCTACCAACTCGCACTGGGCCCACGTGGTGGATTACGGCCCACTCCCTATCACACAGAGGAGGTCTGGGTCTCAGCGGTGGTAGCATTATAGGCTGATTATTCAGCAAGATGGTAGTGGGGCTGGCTGTCCAGAGTGCGCCGGACGTACCGAGTAACTAACTATGGCTACTTAATTTTATTAATCAAAAAACTAGGCACCTTGAAATGAATAGAATAGAAAACATTTATTCGACACAGACACAACACAACAGCAACAAACACATTAAAAAAAAAGAGAACAAAAAACACAACAATAAAATTGCAGAAAAATTTTGCTAAGCGTGTCCATACCAAAAGGGTCCATTTTCTGGGCGTCAGACATCCATCGCTGGTTTTCAGTTGGCACCCCGCAGTGACACACGGACGTAGGTAATTAAAATAGATACATACTTGAATATTAATAATAAAAAATGTTTAAGCATACGTAAATAAATAATGCAAGTAAAAGATTTTTTTGTGTGCTACTTAGTTCAGAGATTTTTTTTTAAAGTACCTACGAATCTACAATATAAAAGAATGCCTGTCGCTTGACGCGGGAAATTAAACTTTTAGTCTTGTATGAAGTGATATAAGCCATGAAAACAAATTAATGCCTTTATTTTCACCGCCTACGACAAAGCCAAAAGGAAGGGTTATGATTTTAGCAGTCTAATGTATGTATGTTTGTATTAACGTGTTTTAAACAAGTTTAATGTAAATGTGGTACAATACATTTCTGATCAGTGTATTTTTAAAATATATGATGCAAGTTTTTTGAAGTGAAAACTTCTTTAGGCGCGTTGAGCGATTCTTGATAGGGGTAAACTTATTCGCCTAGTGCTGGGCTATAGAATATAGATGGCGCTAATACCAGTTTTAAATTTTCATTTCTATCGGCAGTCTCTATGACTCCCTTTTTTATTGACATCGTCAAGGAAATATGATGATTAGAGATCGGATATTCGGATGCATATTTACCTAAAGTTAATTTTTGGCTAAGAAATTATGGAAGTGGCTTCTTAATTTATTTTTGCTTATCTTAAATCCCGGAATCCAATAAAATCCGGGAATGCAAAACTAATCGGTCACATGGTATGGAAACGACTTATCAGCCCTCTTGTGAAGGTTACTTTTGCGGTGTTAACATAAAAAATTATATACCTACTGTAAACATTTTTTAATGAAACTCAAGGCACCAAGTAGTTTTTCACTGTGTGCTGTGCGAATTTGGCAACCTACTTTACAACAGTAGCTAGCATTTTTATAGTTAAAAAGTAAAAAAAAATATCCTGAACGTAAGTAAATATACATTCAATTCTATAATCAGAATTCTAAATCTGTCGATCCCGGAATCCCGGGATTTTTTCGATACAAAAGTGCTTTCCATAATAGCTAACACCTCAACTTACACAAACTAGGTAAATATGCATCCGAATATCCGATCTCTATAGATGATTGTTGGCTCAGTGCTGAGATTAATATTTCGAAGACTGCACTTCAAACTAACTTGAATAACTTAAAAGGTGCCTTGATATTTCGTTAAAGAAGATGTGTTTTATTAATATTGACAAATGAGAGACGATAGAGAAGTGAACTCAAAATTAAATAAAGTACAATTTGTAGTGCAGTATTTTAACAATTTGAACTGAAATAATGTATCGGGATATGATGTAAAGAGTTTGTATGAGTTGATTATTTATTTATTAGAGAAATATAATTTTTATTAAGGTGTCTTGTGTGCTTATTTTTGCCGATGTTTCAGGTTTTTTCCTAACTGGTTTAGGAAAATAAACATCAATTAGGTATTCTTTCAGGCTGCCATTCAATTTACGAATGACAGAACGTGAATAGATTCCGTTAATTAATGGTACTTCTTATCCAAGTTATTTCATAAAAACAAGAATTGCGTCACAAAGTATGAACTGATTTATGAAACTATTAGTTTTTAAATTAAATATTGATATTTTATGTCAGCAGTTTTGGGTATTATATTTAAAAATGTCTTCCAAAATTGTAAGTAATTCTATGGTACTTCTAATTTGAAAAAATACTCCCTTGGCGAAATATGTAGTTAATGATAATAGTCATTTCGGCCTGGCGAACAATCACAACGGAGACTAGCCTTCGGCGCGGGAGATATTATAGTGCAGGCGTGTGTGCGCAGACGCAGGTGCACTCTCCCTTCCCTCACTCTCATAGTCTGATGACGGTGATGGCGTGGTAATTGAGTTATTAAAAACCCTCTACTGATCAAACCAATCTTAGTTAGTTACATTCCTTTAGTAAAAAAAAAGAAAAGAAAGAATCTTTCTTTCTTTTTTTCTGTCTTTCTTTATTTATTTTTCTTTTTTTAAAGAAGAAGAAAGAATCTTGTCACAATTTTAATGCCAATCACTTAATATTATATTTTCATTGTGAGTACCATTATTTTTATTATCATTAAATTTAACAACGCGAGTAGACAATATTCCGTAGAAATAATTAAGACACCCTTCACAATGTAATGAGATTAATTGAATGATGTTAGTTTATTTAAATATTTCGTTTTTATTAGCTGATTGAACTTTTGTATGTGACTGTACATTTTTACAAAGTGCGATTGAATTGTAGCTTTTGGAGAAAAAAAAAGGAAAATTACAAAAAAAAAAAGTTCTATTTTCTTGTACAGTCACGTACTAAAGTGTTGTAGTTTTTAACACTGAACCAGTGTAAGTTATAGTATACTTGTGTGGTAGACTGTTAAGTATATTGTATATCGCTTGAGCTGTTTGACCAAAATTTTATGTATATACAATGGTAATAAATGTGAATTTTTGTTGGCTGGAATTTATTCGTTTTATTTATCTCATTGGTTTTTTTTTTCCATTAAGTTAAAATTTGTGAAAGTGTATTTATTACATAATGATCTCGTACTATTGTGCGACTTGACACACATTTATTAGAATAAATGCAACCGCGAATTTAACTCTACACCGCCATTTAATTTAGAAAAACAAAATCAATTTAAATTTATATTTTAATGTCCAGTATTGTTGGAAAGCTTAGGCTTTCAAGGTAAAAAATAACTTAGTAGAACCTAAACATCTGAAAGCACGACAGTGCATCAAACAAGTTCGCAAACACTTGCAAAATTATCTTTTATTATTTTTATGAAACTATTGCTCACGAATATGACGTAATATTTTCACGCTATCAAACGGATAGGAGCTGGATCGAGTGGTGTCGCGAGCGTCAAAGCAGGTGAGACTGAATGTCGTATTGTGTTTTGTCGTAACGTGACAACTGTTTGTCGTTTTTCTACGACATATTTTAAGAGATCAAAAAATAAACAAAGTCATTTAGATACACCGTGAAATTTTTGTCGTCTTACAAAGGTGGTCCACTCAATGTACCCGACATAAAATACCTATAGGAGCGATTAAAAAAATGTTATCATTATTTAGGTTCAAAGAAAAATAAATAATGCATTAGAATTATGAGACAACATACCTACCCAGCGCAAGTCGAGTAGAACATTCCATCTGCATTTTCTTTGAGACAAAATATCGTAAGCCATCCTAGCATAGTACACGTAGACTGTAATCTAGGATCCAATGAGATCCTTTGAGTAGTGCGGCGCAGGCTAAGCCCCGCCCCTTTCACTTAGAGATTAGGTGAAGGTCACACTCACAATTTCTCAGTTGCGGCTGAACTCCGTAAGTGGAAGTGCGCGCGCGCTACCGGTTATCGAACGTTTTGCGATCGCTACTATGTTCAAGTTGGTGCGAAAAGGTTCTACTTACTTCACAATAGGAATATAAATTAAAATCATCAATCGTTTGTAAATACGTAATTAGTGTAAATAATTTACATACTGCCAATTACAATAACTATATATTCATTATTGTTTGTTATTTGCTAGGTAAGATATAGAAATTCTGGATTTTATGTAGGTAAATAGGACGGTGGTCGTAAGGAACATGAATAGTTTTTTTTTTTTTATGAATGTTGTGTAGTCATTGGATACATGAAGTGGGCTGGTTTTGTAAGACGATTAAAATGCCACAGTGTATATTTGATATACAAATATTTTTGGTGGGATATGAAAGTACAGAATGGAATCGACTGCCTCGGAGTTCGAGGCAAAGATTAATTGTGTATTTCTTCAGGTAATTCTCAGTACATAGCAGCCCGGAGTCTGGATTTATGCTCGGCTTATACCAATAGACTCGCCCCCCCTTTTAAATGGAACTTAAAGATAACGTAGTCAAAGGTACCATCACAAAACGGTCTAAACTTCGAGTAGAATACGGAGTTTCGATAAATGCTAATACGATGCTACAAGATTGCGATGCACGTTACTGCGAAAGACCGTCTCTGCGAAGCCGTTCGTTTCGTAGATCTTCACCTCTCAAAACATTACATTCTTATTTTGCCTAAACGGACCCTGGACCCGTTGTGTGGTCACAGTTCTAACCTAACCTACCTTTCAGACTTTTCCCCAAAATCCTTGTCAGCAGTGAAGATCTATCGCGGTAACGTGCATCGAAGTGTAGTGGCTTCGCAGAGACGGTCTTTTGCAGTAACGTGTATCGCAATTTTGTAGCGTCGTATTATCATTTATCGATATTTTGTGCGTCGAAATTCCGTATTCTACTGCTAAAATTCTGCCTAATCCTTCGGGAAATACATGCTGTGTTAGAATGACTCATATCTAATGAGATACAGTAGACTCTAGACATTATTAAAACCAGGGGCCGGATTATGGAATGTTCGGATTACTGGATTGTATAGAAAAAATCGAGATAAATAGAATGAAGCATTTCTTGATATAGAAAACATTCTTGTTTATTAAGGGAACATGTATTTATTTATGTAACTACTACACATTTCTTTATGAAAATTACATATTATCTCACTTATCTAACTTTTCTTTAAATAATCCTTAATTGGGATCTGTTTTTTTGCAACTTGTGCTTATTTAAAAACATTAGCTAGTGGAGGGAGCCAGGACTTCTGTATGTGCCGAAGTACTGATGTGCCAGCTTAGTGGGACTTCTGTAATAAAATAGCAGCCCAATAAAAGTAATATACATATACAAAATCAATTCTGTTCTTTCATATACCACAAAACATCAATCATTGAATTTTTACTTACTTGAAGTACTGTCTATCTACAATAAAATATAATAAAACAAAAAGTGTAGCAAGGAGTACACTTTTAAACCACAAAATTATTTTTAAATAGAAAATATTAAATAAATTGTATAAAACTGTTCCCACACCCATTAATCGCTTGAATCAATTAAATATTAAGAATTCATTAAATTATACATTAAATCAATCAATTGGCTAAATGTAGATTTAAAATTACTTTGCTGCTTTGTCGTTGATGCCAAAATTATTTTATATTTCATAAATAAAGTCACTGTTGCTTTTGCTTTAATTGTCGAGTCAATAAAATAATTGGATTTCACGCGAAATATATTACTCAAAATTTATTCGCACCTTTTTCATAATTCTTGACACCATAACCGTCTAGCGACTCATTTGAAAGGTCTGGATCCCTTGCTACGCTTTTTGCTTAGTAAATAAAGGCTATTTAATGAATTCTCATAAATGTACCTATTTTACAACTATAAAGGATGAATATGCATCAAAAAACCTAACATTATTTAGGTTAAGTTAGGTTGTGTTTTTTAACTAAGAAACAGTTATTTCATTTATCCTTTATGGCATTAAAATAAATACATTTCTGGAAAGAATTTAAATTATGGCCGTAAATAAATACAAAAAAAATATATAAAGAAACTTATGGTCATGTTATCTCTCCTTTTTTCATGCTGCTGTGGCCTTATTGGAACTTTTTTCTTATTGGGTATACCATCAATCTTCGCTTTTCTTTTTACTCCCTAAATCTGCATGCTGTAATTTATTTTTAATATCTAATACATAAACTTGATGCACCAATAAAAAATACGTTATTTAAACGGTCAAGCTCCATCTAAAAAATTTAAATTCAAACACGCCATTTTGGATATTTAACGATATTACGTAAAACCCGTCTGAAACTGTAACTACGCTTCCAATGATACACAAATCTTTTAATATTTTTATTATTGTTGTAATCTGTTTTTCTAATGTGCCAAATTTTGCGTTTATACATTTTATTATTGTGTATTTTAATTATTAATAAACCTATACAAAAATTTGAGCGTTTTTGTCGATCGCCAGTTTCTTTATCGGATGTGACAGCGCATATAACGCCGATATCGGTGACGTCACCGGTCTCGACTGCCGCTAAACTCACCATGTCGTCGGCTAAGACGACTATCGCCGTGTCAGAGCCCGACATCGCGTTCCCCGCCGTCTTGAAAGGCTCGCAAAAGCAGAGAGTACCCCCTCCGGTCCCTCCGAGAGGGTCTCCTAAAGCTAAACGAGGAGGCGCGTCCTCCCAAGCGTCTAGCATCGACAATAAAGGTGATTATCCGAATTTCAATATCTCTGTGAGTGACATCCCTCCGCAGACACCTATCACCAGCAGTGATGATGACTTCTGCTTTTACGGGCATGATTTTAAGTTTAAAGAACCCACTGCATGTCGCATCCCACCGTCTGTATCAAACAGTTCTGTTAAGATCACAAAATTAGTTGCTTCGAACTCTTTCCTAGACTTCGTAGAAGAAGCTGATAGTATCACGGAGAGATCTTATCCTGGTAAAGATTTGATTGCTCAAACTTCAATGATGGCTAAATTCAACATCGATAAAGTATTGAGAGAACATTTGGACTCTGGAGACTATGATGATACGTCTTTAACTGAATCTAGTAGCGAAGAACGGATTGTTATTCAAGAAGTACGCGAAACTGTTGAAGATGTTAGAGCTAAACAATCGATAAATCCGTCGCAATTCGTGAAGGAAGTTGTAACACAGATAGGTGATAAATTGACCGGAAAAACGCAGATCAGCTTAGATTATTCGAATGAAAAAGTGAGCGTTCACAATGTTAAATCATCTGACCTCATATCAGCGGCAAGATCTTTGAAAAAAGTAGCTCCGGCTGAGTCAAAAAAGATAGAACACATTCCAAAAGCGGATATAGAAGCTAAAGTTGAAAAGAACGGCTCCAAACCAGGAATAATATCAGGCATATCGAAAAAACTAAACTTTACTCAATCTAAAAGAGACAAAAACCGTTCGCAAGAGAAGAAATCTAAACCAAAAGTAGAAATTAGAACGTACCAACGAGGAATGACAAAAGACGAAGTTATATGTCACAAGAAGGCTAAAACCAAGATCGACATGTTCCAAAAACATATATTTAAAGCCCAAACGGACTCTGATAGTTCAAGAAGAAGCTCTATATCGTCTTCACAGGATAGTAAACAATCAGAAAAGAATATTGACACGCAAAGATTAGTCAAAGAAACTAAGAAAATGTTCGAACCGATAGAATACACTCATGGCAGTTTGACCTCTATTGATAAGAAGCATTTCTCGTTAGCAACAACAGCAATAAATCCAGTAGTTTCAAAATCAATAAGTGGTAATGTCCACGAGAGAATTAAACAGTTTTCTGAGACGCCATTGACGAAAACGCCAAATAAAATACCGAGACAGAAAAAGAAGGGAAGTTTTAAAAGGAAATCGGATAAGAGGAAGATGATTATCAAGATGAAGAAAGAATTTGAAGAGATGCTGTAGATGAAACTAATGAAAATGTACGAGAATCTAAAGTCAAATTTCAAACAGAAAGAAATTATGAAGTCCTAAAAGTTGAAAACGAATTAAAACTACGAGGCGATAATTTAGAAAGATGGATTGAAGATTTGTTTCGTTGAGGCTCAAAGCCATTTGTCTTAAATGCTGTTGTTCTTAGTCAAGCATGTAGATGTTTTTAGATTGTGTTGTGATCCGTAATGACTGCCATTTTTTCTATATTTAACGTTATATTTGCTCGGTCGTTGGATTTTCATATTTTATTAAACTCCTTTTTTCCTTAACATAGTGCATCCTTTTTAAATAACACGTTGAATATAATATTATCTATTTGTATGTATTTAATTGCTACATTATTAATCACTTTAGTATTAACTTTTGATTGTGTGTTAACGTCAGTCTCTTTTTCAAGTATCTTTCTTTTCTATAATCTGAATTAGCAAAATGTGTTTCGTTTTAGTCATAAATTATGTGGTAAATTGGTGACGGTAGTAACTCGTCTATATAAAGCAACTGCACTGATGAAATATTCTATACTTCATTAAAATATTGCCAGACCAACCTTTGGTTTTGGTCAAATAAATTATAGAGGGTTAAAACTTACCGAGGTTTTATAAAAACAAAGGACAGGGAAGGATATATTTGCAATACTTCAACCTGGGCGAAGGTTCAAATGATATCTACACAGTAGATATTTTCAATGTTTGAAGTTTTTTTTAACAATAACAGAAGAAAAATCATGCTTTTTCATCCGGACTGAATTCAATATCTTTTATTGCATTCGTTTTTAATTCAGTAATTCATTTAACATTTTCGTGAAATTTGACTGTAGAATTATTAATGTTATTCAAACTTCAATAGCTTTAATTTTTGAGTGAAGTTCTACAGTGAAACTTCACAGAACTCCACTGTTTCCTAGCTTTTAGCATTAGTAGATTTGAAATTTAACGACATTTAAAGTACAATAGAAAACTTTTTTAAACATGCACCTTTTTACATGCAGACATATATTCTTTAAAATCTTCCTATCTAGAACTAGACTCAAACTTTAGAATTTAGTACCTAAACATTGTCCACAATTTGCCTGAATGTAGAAATAGTTTAAATCTTTTGAACTACGTACCATTAAACTACAAGCGTAGTCACTTTTGAATTGGCAATTTGATCTGACCAACTAATATTTTTTAAGGTTCGTTCATATTTGAGACATTTTAACGGATCGGACACCGTGACCGCGACCAATACACGTGGCATAAACAGTAATAGGAAATCTAAAGTCACACAGCGAACCAAAAACACTGCCACTGTGCCATTCTCACGGACTATTGTTCGTTAAAATGTCACGCATGTGAACGCAGCTGTAACAGTAACAAAGCCAATTCAAAAAGCTACTCCTGTCTTCATCATCATTGTTACCTCCACGACCATTACGCCTTTATCCACCAAACATTTAGCCTACCTATCCTCTAAGACTGTTGTCTTGCTAGTCCAAGTAGTAACGCTAGCTTACCACCAGGCGGTGCCCCTCTCTCGTGTTGTTCGACGCCTCCACCACCTTTCGAAGAAGCTCCACCTCCCAGGACAAGTCGCACGAACTCTTCATCGACAACGTCGTCAAGTGCCTCTGGTAGACGTAGAGGCGCGTCTAGTGCGGCGAGTGTGATGACGACGTCATCCGCGTCGTCTTTGGCGTTGACGCCGGCTGCGTTGAGCAGTGCGCGCAGTAATGATGCCAGGTAATAATGGAATTATTTTTATATGAGATATTTCAAGGAACAAATAAGGTAATTATATTTATAAAAAAATACAAAAATAGTGCTGCTGTATCTGCTGGAAAGCCTTGCAATATTTATATCACTCGCCTGTTGAAAATTCGCTATTCGATCTGCGAATTTCTCGATTGACTACTTCTATAGAGGATCAAAAGTCTTTGTTTAAAAAAACGGCAAGGAGATATAAGACGGTTGATGGAGGTTCAACATTATTGGTTTTAATTTTATCTAGTTAGTAGTAGTATCAGTTAAACTAAAGAAATTAAACTTCTCAATAGAGATCTACGTTTTGGAATGGGCAACTAGCTTCAACTTTCTGACAATTCAAAAGTGCCTGTAAAGGGTTTAATTGAAATAAATGCTTTGAGTTTGAGTTTGAACATAAAATATATTGTCAAAATGAAAATTGTCGTTTACTGACTTTATTCTGAAACATCCGCTGCGATATTGAGATAAACATTTTCATAGTTGTTTGGATCATTTCGGATTGTATCCCGATGTTTTTGTTTGCTTTTTAGGCTATTGTGTAAGAATATCATTAAATCATGTTGATATGTGTTTCCAGTGTGTGCTGGACACCGCCTGCGTCTGTTGAGGGTTCCACTCCGACGTGGACGGAGGGCACGCCCAGCTTCACTGAGTCCAGTAGTAGTGAACAAGGTACATTTTCATTTATATCTTAATCTTTCGAGCCCCGCCGACGTTTAAAAGAGCAATAAGTAATTTATTAAATTGTGTCTCATTATCACTCATTAGTTTAGACTTGATAGGTAACTCAAAAATATCTAAATTGTAGCTGTTTAAAAACAAAAAATGGTTGTTGCATATTCATTTTCAACAAAAAAAAAACCTTATAATTATTATCTTATAACATCAATAGATCCTAACCTGATAATAATATTTTTTGGTGAGAGCACGTAACGACCAATCAAGAATCAAGAAATGCGATTCTATAAGCATTTATATAAATGCTTATAGATTAACAAAGTATATACTAACAAAGTCGATTTATTTGGTCGCATTTAAGAAGACCTATTCCAAGCTATAAGCACTTCTTTAATATTTGTGACTTGGAATAGGTAATTAACTCAGTGATAAAGAAAAGAAAGAAAGAAAATCTATTTATTTTCCACAGGCTACCCAATAACTCCAGCTCGCGGCGCCACGCCGAGCGAGGCGCGCGAGGGGCGCCGCTCGCCGCGCCCGCCGGCGCCGCCCGCGCGCGCGCTCCCTCCGACCACCATCAACTGTCTGACCAGTGAAGTGGTGAGTGATTCATACGCTGTCTGATTGATTCAAAGCTGGGTGATTGGTTCAATTTTGGAGGGACGGATTGATTGATTCATAATTGGTTTGAGAATTTTAGCTGATTGATTCATTTGAAGTAGATGTTTGATTTTAGATATCTTAATTTTATTTGGTAGAGTTGCTGTATAACCACTTTTTTTTACTTCTGCTCTGCTATTTAAATTTAAAAAATTGTCAATCTTCTCTCCAAAATTCTAGTAAATTAAACTAAAGCAAGGAAAGGGTAAGTAAATAATGTCACATGTTTGGTAAAGGATTTAATATACTAACCACACTGACAACCATTTTACACGCTACAGCTTCTTATCCGATGAGAAAATGAACGGTAAAAATATATTATGTCGGTGGCACTACCGTGCACCCAAATTTATCTACAATTACTACAAAACAGTGAAACTGTTTTCAGATTAACAATTGAAGGCATTTCTTGTTGTAAAATTTTCAGAATTTAAATACCAATTTTTGTTTTTTTACCGTTTATTTTTAACTCAAACGTGTTGCCAGAAATTGTTGCTTTATTAATTGACTTTTTCGGAATACCAGATCAGAAAAACAAAATATGATTGTGAATTACGATTCGTTATTTTTATGCTAACAATTTTTGGAACAAATTAAATGCCTACATACAACTTTATATTCTTACATACTATGCATACTTTATTTATTAATATTTACGTAGCGCATACGCCATATTAATGAATGCCCTTTTTCTTTGGACGCTGCTTATGGTGGGTTCTAGTTACATCTAAAAGAAAGAGTAGAAAAGGATTACAAATGATTAAAATATCAATAAACCTATTTATAAACGCTTAAAACTCTGTTTTTACGACGCTAGCTTTTTAGGAACGTTTTTGTCATGGCAATCTCAATAATAAATAAACACAAAATTGGGTGCTTCCATTTTAAGGAATGCGTAATAATAAATACAGCTACTTGAAAAAAAAATGGCGCAGGAATGTAAAATTTTAAAAATAAAATTAAGCAATAATAACTGTTGCATGAATATCGGCTGGTGTAACTTAATTTTAAACTAAGTGTTGCCATTGTCTTGTTGAAAAAAAATATCGTAAATTGAAACGCTAGTTGATGAATGTTGTGCCGTTTTCGAAATATTTAATAATTGCCAAAAAGAACGGACCCATTTTTTTAAAACAAAAAATGTTTTAGACTATGTAACATAGCTATTGTGTAGTAAGTAATAATTTTAATATATTTTTTTGTACTTTGGGACTTATTTGATAGCTATTTGGATAACAAAAACAGAAAAAAAGTACCTACTTGTATGTAGGTTAAAGATTTTTTCTTTAAATTATATTAAGAGATTTTTTAAGTCCTCTAAAAATCTCGATTTTTGGTTAAAATAAATTATAATAACAGTTTTTTTAAATATATCAATTACAAAATTACTTTAAACCTATTAAATGAGTCCCAAAATAAAGGTTTCGACTGACTTCATCTAATCATATTCAGTAATCGACTGATCTCGACACATTAGTGGAGTTAGAGATAAACAGGGTGTTATGATGAAACAAGTATGTGTGACTAACGCGAATATACGAATATCTATATAACACAACCTTGCACACCCTGTATTTAAGTACCGGCTTACTACCGCTCAACGTTAAAATACATCAATTTAATTAGTTGTCGTATGTCATATACAATACGACAGTCGATTAAGCTTGTCAAGAAACAGATAGACGCACATAAAAAAACATGGCTGAAAAGACATTCGTTGAAACATCGACCTCCTTCTAAGACAATGACTTTAATAAAATGATGCGTTATGAAATCCTAACATCCATTCAACTCGAACAAAGCCGGCATTGCCCGTAGTTACTTCAACAACTGATAGTCTAACAATATAGTTTTTTGTAATTTTGTGATCTGCAGACTAGGGTATACGCGTCCAGTCGTTCGTAAGAAGTCATATCAATTCGTTGCTAAAGTACAAAATTAAAAGACAATTGACAACAGAACTTCCTTTTTTGAAAAATAAACTGCCACGAGATCCAGTGTTGCCAACACTAAGTCGACCAAAACTACCACTTTCGTATTTATAACTTCCGTTTAAATGTATTGCTATTAATAAAAATGAAGGTTGTCAGTTAACAAAAGCAATTCGTTGTACGCTTTTGAAATAAATATAATCCGCTTTCATGTGAGTGTAATAATATTTATGAAACTGTATGAGATCTGTAAGTATTTTTACCGAAATATTAAGTTATAAAATATTAATATTAATACATTTCCGACGGCTTTAAAAAGTTACTATTTATTTGACCATAAAGCTTATAGGCAAGGCTCAGGTTCAAAGTATGCATTTTCTATTATAAAACATATTTGCAATAATATCTTAATCGAAAATAAAACAAAATGATAATTATTCAACTGACCATTTTAATGTGTAGAATAGATTTGTTCATTATAATCAAATATTGTAAAAGTGCTTACAGATCAAAAAACTAAATTAAAACCTTTTTGTAAGTGGTGACCTTTCCTTGATAAGAATTAACTAAAAATTATTAAAAATAAATGTGTTCATTGTAGGATCACTGAGTACAGTACAAATTGTATATCGATTAGTCTAGTAGTATTTCAATTTAAATACACTTAATTTAATGTTAAAATTGACTTAATCGCATTACTTACGGTGCGAAGTTAATTTTTAGTTCGACATAAATATGTGATATTCACATATTTTTACTAGAAATTCAACAATTTAAGAAATGAAGGAAAAGTTTTCTCTTTAACATTCTTTCAAGGTAAATGCTAAAATTTTTTCAGAAGAAATAAATTCAAACTGCTAAAGTACGGCAATGACTAATACACAATGATTTAAAAACTGTACTATTTAAATATGGGCCGGCAACGTATCTGCGTTGCCTCTGGTATAGCAGATACCCATAGGCGTCAGTGACAACCTGCCATCAGGTGGGCCACCTGCTTGATTGAACAATAACATCGATTTGAAAAGTAAAAATAAAAGAGTTAATAATGTTGAACAAGGATTATGATGGTATAGATTTCCTAGTCATGAAGTCCGACTTATTATTGCAATTTAAACGTACGTCATTGTCATAAAAAACAGGACTTTGTGAAATGGTCTGACTTTAGTAAAAAATACAGATCAAAATGATTTTTCTCCACTGGTCACCCTTACAAAAACGTAGTCTGGTGTGTATAAACTGTTACGTTTCTCGTCGTTGTTACTATATATCAATATAATGTATATTTTGTTGTTGTTAACTATTTAAAACGACCGACATGTAGAATAAACATTTGAGAAAAAAAAACCTGATTATTTTTAATCCCTGTTATGACCGTAGTATGCACGACGACATATCGAGCAATAATTTTCCTGTATAAGTCTACGGAAAACCTATAGAATGCCATGTCAGCTTATACTAGAAATGTGTAGCTTGGTATGTTACATTGCAGGATTTCTGCTTTATTTTAAACACAAAATTTGTTTAATAAGGTATTCAAAATACACATGGTTAACTACTTTCCATAATTTAGATTTCTGCCATATTTCATAACAATTCTCTAATTTATGACAGCATATAGTGCTTATTCTATGAATAAGCTCTCACTACTTACAGATAATTTTATGGCAACCTTTTCCTTTTAGCCGTAACAAAATTAACTTAAATATTTGTCAGTAGTTCCCTTACTTATATTATTATATTGTAATTAGGAAATTAACGATTTTAGTCGGGCTAGTTACATAGTTTAGACAGTTGAATTATTTCGCTCCAGTTATTGCTAGAGAAACATACTAATAATAGTGAACATATAATTTAATTAATTGCCTGTTCTAAAATTTCTACCATTTAGTCTTACCATCATTTAAAAATACTACTAAAATAGAAATCATGCTTAAAGCTTACCTATGACTGGCTTAAAGCGGACATTCCAAAACTTAGTTTAATATGGATAACTGTTTGCAAAAGGTAAGAATTTTATACTGTATTATATTATAAGAATGGTTTAAAAGTCGTAGGTAAATTATACGAGGCTACAGATAATCTTAAAAAAAAAACAGATCTTATTTTTCTATTGAATATTACTGTCAGCAAGCTCGAAACGGGGCTGGTGAAGCAGTCCAGGGTGCGTCGGACGCAAAAACATTAAGTTACAGCCTAGGAGGCCATGTATATTCCCCTCGAAATATGACATCATTTTTAAATCCTTTCTATAACTTCCCTACGACTTCACTAACATGGAATTAACATTAATTAAAATTCATAGTACGTATTTTAGTATAGTAAAGTATCAATGAAAATACTAAAATGGGTGCACCAGTGTGCCTCGTTTTTATTGCACCAATTTATACAATCCGATTCAACTAAGAATCCAATGACTACTGATGGGAACTACAATGACCTCTCCTGTCAAAAGTAACTTGGAAAATAAACCTGGCAAAAAAAAATTGTTGTTATTCGTTTTTGCTAAATTTGTTGTTAAATCTGTTTTCATTATTTGCTTTGTCACTGATTTTGCTCTAAAATGCGTAAACGAGCCGCTGTTTTGCTAAAACGTCACAATATGGCGCAAGGTCATTCCTATTCTTAATTGAATCGCATAGTATAAGGTCCCATCAAAGTAATAGAGTACCTACCGGGACTATGAAATTAATTCATCATTATCATCCTATTACCCTTATTTCAAAAGTAAATTTGTTGTCGGTGTCGCATGTCTTCTTTGATACATCATCAACCGTGGTCACAGAATGCATTTTATAATTTTGAGTGAAAAATAAATTCACTTAGATTGGCCAGACGCAGTGCAAACAATCGAGCACATATTTGATGGGCCCTTAAATAAAAAATAAAACATTTTAATAAGTCACTAGTGTAATAATGACTACACAAACTGATCATAACTTTTGGTAACAGGTGGAAATTACGCACTTAAGATCTGAAACATCAAGAATTACAATATCGAGTTATGAAATACATACAGGTGCAGACGACGAAGAACCGTGTTAAATGATTGAATTAAGCAGCTATTTATGTAAGTTTATTGCAATATAATTCGATGAAATTGTTGAAAAAAAGAAATGATACTTTGAAATATAAAAATATATAATGAGATACGACAGTTTTTTTTTACAATTGAAATTACATTGCAATAAATTAATTTAAAAAAAAACTATTATCCTTACTATTAAAATGTAACTGTTACAAAGCTTAATGTAAACGTTCAAATCAGTATTTTATAATTGGTACTTTACCAATAAAATATGCCTATACTGGAGATTTAACACTACTGGTTAATGTACTTAATGAATCTCTTTTGTCTTAATAAAACGGTATATGGCAACTACTAAATCCACAATAACTATCTAAGATAATAATATACTAAATCATCGGTTTCTGAAAGTCTCGGATCAGCTAATCTGCTACAAAGCGCTGGCTGTACTATGAAGTGTGTGTAGCTGAACAGGACGAATAGCAACATTTCATCCCTTTCGGACCGCAACATTGATGACTTAAAAGCTTAACATTTTAAACAAAAAAGTAAATAAACAGCTGTGTCATAGTAAGCTGAATTCTAAAATCCCAATAATTTAAACAAACTTTTAGAAACCGAGGTATTTTTTTGTTTGTTTTTATCTGTCCAAGTGATAATTTGTCTAAAGAATTATGCTACCTAATATGAATATTACGATCTCCAGTTACGATAAAAAGCCAACTTAAAACTTTTCTTAAAACCCCATGTAGCCAAATGTTCTGAAAAAGCATAAATGTTGCCATCTTTATAGTATCAATAAAATTATATTAATCGATATATTATTATTAGGATAAGAATCTACCCACTGCCATTGTTGTTAATTTTAATATTATAGATAATAATTGATGGATGGCACTTTAGTGAATAATTTATTTAAAAATAAAAATAAAACTGTAATACCTGATAAGACAGCTGATTAAAACAATGAACGAATACTACAGTCGGTTTAGTAACATAGAAAGACATTTTTTTTCTCATTATTTAAATCTCAATTATGCCAAAACAAATTAATTAATTAATTACTCATTTTTTAATGGTTTAATAAAGCATAAAATCGATCTAAAACTAAAGAAATAAGATGCCATTCATAAATGCCTAATAATTTACGTTAGTTAAGAATAAAAATACTTACCGTAAATAAATTTGGATTAGAATGAGGAAGGTGCAAAATCATTAGTTTTTACTCTTTACGTAGCATGATGTACATATAGCTCCAAATCAGTATTTTTTAATCTCATATTTAAGGCAACTATATTTTCTTGCCTATATCATAATTGAACACGCTGGCAGCTGGTTTGTTAGCCAAAAAGAAGTGTCTCTATATATTATTCTACACTAATCAATCTGCCTAGCCTTTTTCCAACTATGTTGGGGTCGGTTTCCAGTCTAACCGGATGCAGCTGAATACTAGTATTTTACATGGAGCGACTGCCCATCTGACCTCCACAACACCTGTCAGACTTTAGGGCATCTGACGACCCGTAACGACTGTCAAAGATCCACGAATGACAGCCGGGACCAACGGCTTAACGTGCTTTCTGAGGCACGGAGGAGTCTCGGTATGTAAAGTTGGTCACCCATCCACGGACCAACCCCGGCAAGCGTAGCTTAACCTGATAGATCAACCCGTGCGGCTGATATTACTTAGCCACGTGTATATTATTATATACTGTAAAACCTTATTATAATAACTATCCTAAATGCCTCTTCATAAAGAGAAGAAACAATCATTGAGCACCACGTTTGCTTATTACGCATTGGCCTTTTAAGACCAATCAATCAGAGATGTCTAAGATACTTAACCGATTAAAGAGTCTCATTTTTAGGGATCTACATATTATATAAATTGGTTTCTAAGCCGGGTTGCCAGTGTGTTGTTTAGCTATAATTTAGTTTATTTCGGTATGTTGGTTTTGTAAGATGTTAAATTATTATAATAACCTGTATAATGTTCTATTAACTTTTATGCTGATCAAAGGGTGAATTTAGAGTTTTTTGCTCACAGAAATATTGCTAGATGTCTAACTTTTAAATGAAGCAATTATTCCTCTTCATTTAAAAAAAAATTGTGCTAGTGACTGATGAATGTGTGTTATCCTTATCATTAACTCAAACCTAAAAAATCTTTAAATTCAAGTCGCAATCACATCTCAGCGACAATCAATGTCAAAAACTTGTCAATTAAGTACGAAAATTGCATCGAATTATATTTTTGACAGATCGAGACTGAAATTAGAACGTTCTTGAAAATACGGGAATTACCCTTCTGATTTTTAAAAGCGTTATTAAGTCTGCTGTGTTACTGGTTGACTGATACAACATCAACCAATAATATATTGTGTATGATTTGACAATAGATTAAATTGAGTAGATTTTCAGGAAAAGGGTACAATTATTTGTCATCAACTAGTTGTTTTGTCACTTTTATAAATAAGGGGGTAATATAATAAATAATCCATTTGACGTGTAAAAACTTAATTCATACATTATATTGAATCAGAATTTTATCTTTTTTTTTTTAAATCCTGTGTAGCTTTTATGTTTATCTTTTATTTTCATTTTTATTTCTGTTGATAGACTGATTATCTTAGATCTGATTTTTTATTTTTAACTTATACAATGAAATTGGTTTTTACAAATCAATGATTAGCTATGATACAAAACCGGTATCATTCTTTTAATTTTTAAGTAGACCAATCTTATTTTATCTTTAGTAAATTATTATAATCATGCTCATTTAACTTATATCTGTTCAATTTTGTATGTTGCAAAATATTTTTTTTTATTCTGAATATATTATTTTAAATAAAACAATTAACGCAGTATTGTAATTGTTTTACATAAATGTATGGTACAAAATATATTGAAACGCTTGTATTTTGTAGGTAGCTGTGGCAATGTCCCTGTATGAAATTAAATTATTCAGCAGCAATAAAGCTAATTCAGAAGATTCATGTTAGCTATGTACGAGTTGATATACATTTCACAGAACGTTTCTAAACTAAATTAATATTTGTTTTTACTTTTTAAGCAAAAGGCAACGTAAGTCCTTTCAAACAAAATGGTTTCAAGCTAGATCACATAAGACATAAAAGACTAAGAAGAAGACAGTTCATATCATGAGGTCAAATTCAAATTTTACGTGCTATATATTTCTAGGCATAAACCTGTTTATGTTGTTCTATAATCTTATAATGCATGCATGGACAAGCCACAAATTATGCACAGTCACACAATAGACTTTCTCATGCTAAATACATTAATATCTTAGTGCTTGTCCAGAGTGAAGGGCAAACTCGGGTGTTGAAGCTGCGTCCTCATTTGTGACATTTTATCAGACAATTCTGCGTGACAACTAACGATACTAACTACGCTTAATGTTCATGGGATTCGTGGCATTGTCCATTCGCTGTGTAACATTGATTGTCCGGTCTGTTAGAACGTACGAAATACGGACTCAGCGTACGGATTCACCCTAAGTTAAACAGAACACAACAGAGGCAGCGCGAGTGGCACAAGCTAAGACCATCGATGATTTGTGAATTAAAACATCTGTAAACCTGTATACACGACAACACGTGAAGTTATATATTTCCAAAATAAGCTGACCTCGCTTTGTTTGGATTGGCTTTCCGTACAATGACAGAACAATATAACACCACACCTGTATTCCCGAAGGATTAGGCAGAAGCCCACATTTCGCCAGTTATATTTAAGTCCCATGTAATAAGGGCGAGCCTATAGCCATCAACCGGGCACAAATCCAGACTCCAGGCTGCTACTGAGAAATTCCAGAGGGAATCTAACCCAGTATCTCAGTAGCGCTTGCGACCACTAAACCAACGAGGCAGTCAGGTTAATTACAGGTCAGCTTGTTGCGTTGATATTTCGTCGCGTCGTGGGTGTTTATTCAGTCTGCACGAGGCCTTATAGATAGAGAAAGTTAACTTTACCTTTGATATTGTGATGTCTAACACTTTCATACAAACGCAATAAAAAGGTATGTAATGCCATTTTATTACCCGTTTTATGATTCTCCGGACAAATATCGTTTCAGTTTTATTAAAGAGGTTTCTAATAGGTACCTCATTAAGTCATTCATGTGAAAATCTACCGTGTGACCGTATTGTATTGCAAATTATATTGTATTCAAGCTCAGTAACTTAAGCTAGATTTAAGTGTTCCTGTCCTATCATACGTCTATGCACTGCGATGTAACATTTCAGGTATTTTAACAGTCAGTCAAATTAACACAAAAAATGCAAGCTTATTCTTCATTGGGCTCAACAGACGAAAGAGGTATAAATAGAGATTGTTAATCAGATGTCTATGTTTTGTAATCTATACAGGATGACAGGGACATTGACGCGAAAACTGATACTATGGATTAACTACATGGTTCTGAATCCCCATGCGTTGAAATTTTTCGTCGGTTATCATGTAGTGAATCCATAGTCACAGTTTTGGCGCCGATGTCCCTGCCACCCTGTATACATGTATAAATACGTGTACAGATAGTGCAATCCACGACGACGCGCCCCACTCCGCGATTACTGTACTGTAAGCTGTACTTTAGTACGGACTGGAGCGGATTGCGGTGCGTCGTCGCGGATTGCACTATCTATAGTTTGTTACCTATGTATGTTGCAACAAATTATCGATAAAAAATTCGTTTTTTTGCATAAACAAAAAACTTTTATCTACATGTTACATGTGCTATTTAATGTCCATAAAAGAGACATAATACTTTTATTATTTACAAAATAAAGCATTTTTTTTTTCAAATGTCAAAATCATACTGAGCCTCTATAAGCGAACATACGACATCTGATTAATTAATCAATACTACTTAAGATTAATTAATTAAAATTAAATAAAATCTTATCCATTTCATTTATTCCACCGAATGTAATCAATGTTTAATAGAATTAAGAAATATGTCATCACACTTAGCTTACTTAAACATACATATTTAATGGAATATTATCGATCTGACTTTAGGTATATTTTAAACGAGATCTGTATAACGCAACACACCTTTTATTTTATTTTTATAGTAATAATATGTAATCTTTAACATATATTATTTTTTGTTCATTTCAGTCATATAAATGAAATACAAACAAGATTATTTTACTTATGTCTTATAAGAACGTAAGCTAAAACTAAGGCTCGACCGAGATCTCGGTCTCGGCATTTCTCGGCTACAAATCCAACCTAGAACTCGGTCTCAATTCTCGGCTATAAATAGCCGTGAATCTCGGCCATAACCGAGACTGTTGTTAAGTAATAATTTACTGAATCGTCAGCTAGGTTTTTAAACATGGCCGCAACAGATGAATCCATTTTATGGGCAGGTCATGATTCTATATTGTTTGAAGATGAGCCAATGACCAGTGACGAAAACAGTTCAAATGTTGTAAAACAAATAATGCTCTATACCTGTCTGAGAGGGTCAAGACTGCAAATAAATGCAAATATTTTTGACCAGGGTTGGCATGATTGACATGACAATCATGTGATTTTTTCAATAAAAATCAAATTATTATCTTTCTTTCCTATTTGTGAAACAAATTAAAATTCTTAGTTTTAGATAACGTATACGTACATGTATACTAATGTATGTTAAAAATCACTTTGTTTTATAATATTTAAACAAAAACACCAATTTTCCAGCTTTTTCCGTTCCTAATCTGTTCCTGGTTTTAGAATGAACCAACTTTTTTCTATAAAAGACTGCCAGATGGCATTCTTCTGTCTTCCTCCAGGCATTTTAAACTATTTTATTTATTGATCAAAACTTGCGGTTGTTCCGAACTAATCCGAACCGAACTCAAGTGTCAAACAAAACAAAGCAAGGGAAATCTCCCAGCTGCCGTCAAACAAAAGCGTTTCGTTTCACGCACTATTAGTGGATTTTAAAGGTTCAAGCTAAAAATCGAAAAAAAAAAAGTTTTTTTTGTAAAAATCAATGATTATAGACTTGCAATAAAAACGTGATATTTTCCAACCCTGTTGAATAGTGGTATTCGTCACCTTATAACTTGGCATGCAGCAAATAAGTTTTAATCAGCGCCTCCTACTAGTGAAGAAAGATAATCTTTTTTTTTGTTGTTAAAAAAATAATCACGATTTATCTATTCTCGGTCTTAGCCGAGGACGAAAAATCTGTCTCGGTCGACCCTTAGCTAAAACTGATAATATCATAATTGTTGTTATATAATGTAAATGTACAAAACTTTTGTACCTACCTATCTTGTTGAACTTTGCTAGTGCTGTACCTACCATATTTATCGATAAATGTATTTGTATTACCTGTGTACTTATCTGTATATCGCGAGAGATATTTGAATTAAATGCGTATTTCCACTATGTGATTTTTATTTTCTTGAATAAATAACCCTTATTTATAGTTTAATGAAATCAGAGAAAAGTACAATTATTAAAAAAAAAAAAAAAAAATACGCTCTTAAAAAAAACATTACAATCAAAACCTTAGATGCTACACTGACATTACACTTTTGGCTCAAAAACCAATGAAATAATACACTTTGTGCCTTAGAATTCTATCAATCATTTCTTCAGAACGAATAAAGTTCGCGTTACGTAAAAAAGCGCACACATGAACTTGTGCAGTAAGCCCAAGTACGCAGACGCACGGGCGTATTTTTATCGCGGCGATTTTTTTTCGCGTATTGGATTTCCGACGCTCTGTTTAGCGCCGAGAATTGAGCATCCAACAGTGTGTTTTCTTGACGCGCTGGGGTATGCGCTGGATGTGCTATGTTGGATTCTCAATGCTCGGCTGAATACCGAGAGTTGAAAATCTAGTGTACGAAAATGAAATGCCGCGCGGCCGTGCGACCCTGGAATGAAACTTCGGAACGAATAGAACCGTGGTAGGAAACACGCGAAATTCGATCGCAACTTCGTTTTTCGTTGAAAAAGTTTAGACCCCCCGGGCTAAGCGTCCAGCGTTCTTTTTACGTTACGCGCACTCTACTCTTCAGCCGATCTATTCTGTAAAAATCTTTAACAGAGCTGTCATTCCACCTGATGCTAGAGATTACTATTATTGACAGCTCACTTCAAGCTCACTTCACCTGAGTTTTCACGTTGAGTATTTTACACAATTGACCAGCAGGTTTTGAAAAGCCCACAATTTTACTTTTTGGCGCAATCTTTTATGGTAACACTGAAGGAAAATTCTACTGATCCACTTCGGGCTCAAAATGCAACATGTATACCTACCCTGGACTCAATGTATACTTTGGGCACAAAAGTCTACAATTATTCACATTTATTCGGCACTTTATGTCTTTTTGTGTTAACCACTGGTGGTTGGTGATCTAAGGTAAGCCGGGAGTGTTATTGTTGCATGATTTTGTTTGTTACTACCTATAAACATTTTGTTTTTGTTATAATTGCATTGTTCAAATTATCGACATATTTTTTTTATTAGGGCTATTTTAGTTATATTTAAAATAGGGGTGCATCCGATACCGACACATCGGCGATATTTTGATTTTACCGATACATCGATATCGACGATTTTTATTTGCCGGTACACGGATACATTTCAAATTTCGCACGTGTCATAAAACCTAAGTAAACGCGTTTATAAGATTGGCGCAAAAGTGCTTTAGTTTCCAAATGAGTTCTGTCGCATCCGAGAGACTATTTTCTACAGTAGGCCTCACCGAAACTGACTTGCGAAAAGTAAAAAAAAAAACTTGTTTGTTAATTTTAATTACCGAGAATATTTTTGTCATTGTAAGTTTATTAAATATTTTTTTATTCCTTAATAGTCAGTCCTTTTAACCATGCGTATATCCGATACGAATTCATAAATATCGGTATCGTATCGGATCAATCAAGATGCATCCCTAATTTAAAATTCATTATTATTTAGACCTGCTGCCGTGTATGGATCAAAATGTTGGGCCATAAAAGGGATGAATGAAACGCAATTGCATGCAGCTGAGATGAGAATACCAAGAGAGATGTATGATGTTAGGCACCTGTCCCACTGCCGCCGCCGCGATCGAACGATAAACGAATACAGCTAACAACTAAAAAGGAATTGACGAGCAACGAGCAGGGAATGCGCGACGAGCGAATACTTACCGAACGAATACCAGGCATAAGTCACTCATGCTGGGCATCTCTACATTGTCGCGGTAACCCGAACTATATACTTCGCAGTTCGCACGCTCTCTGTTGCTCAGCCAGACGTCGAGCGGTGTCCGAGAGAGAGCGCATGAAGTAACTCTTGTCTGATAACTCTTGTCTCTGCATCAAACGAGTAGGTGCTCGCGGTGTGAGCATTCAGCGATCAACTATTAATTTATTTATATGTTTTACTTACACGTAACCTATAATCTTTTGAACGTTTCTTGAGCGAGAAAGTCGTTGATAGCTAGTCGCTTCCTCGGCGGTGGGGCAAGTGCCTTACGCGGATGGAGAGTTAGAAATAAGTATGTAGGTAAAAAGAGGGCTCCTCTCATAGGGCGCGCGTCACAGCAGTGAAAACATTAGTATAATATGTTGTTTTGTTTTTTGTATGTACAGCTGCTCCCCCACCGGGAGCATTCGTCTGTGATGTAACGTTCAGAGTCGCGCATTACATCAGTGAGGGAGGAGAACCGCGCATTACAGTGCGCAACCTGAATGATTCAATTATATTATTACATATCAGTGAGGTAGGAGAACCGCCCATTACAGTGCGCAACCTGAATGATTCAATTATATCATTACATCAGTGAGGTAGGAGAACCGCGCATTACAGTGCGCAACCTGAATGATTCAATTATATCATTACATCAGTGAGGTAGGAAAACCGCGCATTACAGCGCGCACCCTGAATGATTCAATTATATCATTACATCAGTGAGGTAGGAGAACCGCGCATTACAGCGCGCACCCTGAATGATACAATTATATCATTACATCAGTGAGGTAGGAGAACCGCGCATTACAGCGCGCAACCAGTAATGATACAATTAGAGCATTACATCAGTGAGGGAGGAGAACCGAGCATTATAGTGCGCAATGTCTGTAATATTTAATCTGAAATGTTATATTACAGGCGAATGCTGGTCAGTCAGGAAGGCAGTATTGTAACCTAATGCTCAAAATCGAATCTGTAACGTTACAGTACAGGCGAATGCTAACGTTGAGGGAGCACCTTAAAAGGAAGTCTGAAAGTGGCCTATGACCGAGAAGTGGTCTGGAAATATTGTTATTTTCATAGATAGAAACTCTTTATTTAAAATTTAATAAATGGTTACTTTGTGCAATACTTTAATAAGAACAACTTTATGATTCCAGACTCGGCTGTAAGAAGACGAATGCAGTTCTAACTGCATGCCAAAGGAAATTATCTGTAATCTTATACTACTTTGAGCATTTTCAACCGACTTCAAAAAGGAGGAGGTTCTCAATTCGGTTGTATTTTTTTTTTGTATGTTTGTTACGCGATTACCCCGCCAATTATGAATTGATTTTGATGATTCTTTTTTTGTTTGGTAGGGCATACTTCAGAAGTGGTCCCATATAAATGTGGTCAAGATCTGATGAGGGGTTTTTGAGTTAGCTTCAATAATACGTATTTTTCTTACCTATTATATGTGGATGATATTCTAATAGTTCCTGTCACTGTACTTTACATAGCAGGTAGTGGTATTCAAATTTTTGTAGGGGTTTTGTGTAGGTTAAGGGTATTCTATCTATCTATCTATCTACCACAACTAAAAATGGAAAAATAAAAACTTTTTCACAAAAAATAAAACCGACTTCAAAAAAAAAACACTACAAAGTGAAAAATAACTTTGATTTCGGAAGTCGGTGGCAAAAAAACCAAAATAAAAAACCAAAGACACCGACTTCCGAAATCAAAGTTATTTTTCACTTTGTAGTGTTTTTTTTTTGAAGTCGGTTTTATTTTTTGTGAAAAAGTTTTTATATTAAATGCAGCTCCTATACTTAGCATTTATGTTTTAGCTCAATTTTACACTTATATGCGTATATAGCGTATAGCGTTATGATGTATACCAAAAATGATTATGAAGACTTGTGTGTACGTACCTAATTATTTTTAATTACTTTAATGTATTTGTTAAGAATTAAATCATCCTCAGTCAAGTATAATACTGATTAGGTACACGATCTTTGTAATATTTTCGTCATTTTGTTTAGTTATAAAATTATGTAAAATCGTCTGTCTAGAGAAGGCGTCTTAATAATTCCGTCCATGCACGTCGTTTTACGCTCGTTTCCAGAAAGTATCTTGGCACGCTCGTAAATAGCCACAAGTAGGCAGGCTCTAAAATATAGTAAAGCAGATAAAAGACATGGATCGATATTGGAGCGATATCGATGTTATAATGTCAAATTAATAATCGAATATTTTATAAGAATTTAATGATATTCACTGTCATTCCTTCATTCCCCGTGACACTTTAGAGACGTGAGGAACAAGGTGTAAAGTTCAGTCATCCTCTATAGAAAAGGGAGGATCCTCCGACCGGACGGGTTTCGTGTCTGGCGGGCGGGACGATTGATGTCGGATAGTCATAATTTATGTCGCTCGCGTGGTAAACTCACGTGACGTCAGGTTGCTCGATTTAGGAGTCCAGGAGTGTATAATAATTTTATGTTATAATTATGGGTCTTGAGTTTGAACTCCGCCCGCCGCACTATCAACACAAAATAAATAGGTAAAGAAGGTAGGCGCCATGCAACGAGCAAGAACAGGCGCATGCGCATAATCTGTTCCAAAGTCACAGCATTTCGCTGAGCAGTGACCTGTTCTTACACAGATACGACGCACGGCTTAATTTCTCTTATTATTTACTACAAATATAGTTAACTCTGCAATCGGCATTTTGTTTTTGTTGACATTTGCCAATGTCGCAACCACAGATTACGTAATGTAGACAACAGTAATTACGCAATATTTTCTTTGGTCCGAGGCCTTGTCATCAACCAATGAACAACATTTCCAAACGTTTTTTTGTTGGTTGAATACGAGGCTTTTGGCTACTTTTGTATTTTTTTTTTATTTTAGTGTGCGTTCTGTTTGTGCAGAATAAACATATTTTCTTTCTTTCTTTTCTTTTAAAAATATCTGATGAAAATGTAAACAAATGTATTAGAAAACGTATCTGATCTGTGGATACCAAATGTAGTCATCAACATCATTATTTCAGCCGAAAGACGTCCACTCCAAGCCACTTCAAGCATCGCCACTTTGACCGGTTCTGTGCTTCTCGCATCCAGCGGATTCCTGTGGTTTTGGTCATCGGTCCACCTTGTAGCAGGCCTTCCAACGCTAAGTCTTCCGGTACGCGGTCGCCACTCCAGAACCTTTCGGCCCCATCGGCCATCTGTTCTGCGAGCAATGTGCCCTGCCCATTGCCACTTAAGTTTGGCAGTTGTTCAGGCTATGTCGTTTACCTTGTTTCTCCTGCGGAGTCTGATTCGGTCACGTTGGGAAACTCCAAGCACAGCCCTCTCCATTCCCCTTTGGTTGACTTCCAGCCTTCCAATGAGGCACATTGTGAGCAATCACGTCTCAGCGCCATAGCTGGCAACACGCACTGGTCATTGACTTTAGTCTTGAGCTACTGCGGTATGCGAGGTGAGAAGATATTGCGTTGCTTCCCGAACGCTGCCGAGCCGAGTCGGATTCGACGATTGACGTCTCTCTCGAAGTTGGACCTGCCTAACTTTTGTCCACAATCGAGTGTAAAGTTCTCATGAGAGTGGGTGTTTGGCATTTGAGATGACCTTTGTTATGTCCGTGTTCATTTTAAGACCCACTCTTTCGGAAGCTCTACTGAGGTCATTGAGCATTGTACTGAGGTCCTCCATAGCCTCAGCCATGACTACTATATCGCCGGTAAACCGCAGGTGAGTTATGTACTCGCCATTGAAGTTGATGCCTAGCCCTTTCCAATCCAGAAACTTGAAGTCCTCCAGTGCAGCGGTGAACAGTTTCAGAGAGATAACGTCCAAATACAAATCTAATTTTAAATCACCCTAAAGATGTTTTTCATTTGACAACTGAGGTTCAATTTGCAATTAAAATTTTATCATGTTATTAAAACAATAATAGTTGGCAAATATGGTGAGATATAAAGTAGAAACCTTCTAAATACAGATAAATGTGTTTCTTATTCCCTTTGATTGTGTAAGAATTTAACCTGCGATCTTATTGCGTAGCACATGATCGATCTTAATCTGAATCCTTTTGAAGGATATTACTAATCCATTGCTACATATGTTCGAAAAACTGTCTGTTCAAGAACGTAAATAACGCAATGAATGTTGTTGACCTGTCAAAATGAAACGGATTCAGGGTGCTGAACTGGTTTCGTTTACACTTTTGGAACAGCCGGTCTATTCTGTAATAATCTCACGGTGAAAACTTAGGTGAAGTGTACGTGAAGTGAGCTGTCATTCCACCTGCTGCTAGGGACTGACAGCTTACTCCGAGCTCACTTCACCTAAGTTTTCACGGTGAGATGGTTACAGAATAGCAGAGTACATATACACACGGCTAACTAACAAGCTATAACTTGTGCTGTGTATAAGTACGGCGATCTTCTAATGCGTTTGTACTTGCTGTACGTGAACTGCAGTGCTATTCTGTAACCATCTCACCGTGAAAACTTAGGTGAAGTGAGCTCGGAGTGAGCTGTCAGTCCCTAGCAGCAGGTGGAATGACAGCTCACTTACCCTAAGTTTTCACGGTGAGATGGTTACAGAATAGCACTGCTGTTTCATATGTGTGCGTGCGTTTTCATTTGTTTTATGGCGCCGACCTTCTGTACATATTGTCTTTTTTGTGCTATTGACGTGAATCCACTATCATCATAAGTGTAATTGAGTTTAGTTTAAGTGGTTTACAGAAAAAAACTAGATGGTAAGTAGGTAGGTACTTAATTACTTCGTATGTTCGGCTGAAATGAAGATGAGGATGAATGCTTCATCCTCATCTTCATTGCAGCCGAAAGACATTCCACAGCTAGGCTTGTAGGTGGATCAAAGATCTCATTCGATTGCTGGAATTCGCTGAATGCAGACAGTACCGAACCAGTCGTAATAGCTATGTATGGGGGAAGCGTATGGCCAGCAGAAAACCATTTAGGTAGTTTTTTTTTTTTCATTCTTTTATTTATTTAATTTCATTGTTTCACCTTAGTTCTTGATATGTCTAAAACTGATCTCGCGTTGCGTTGAGGCTCTTAAGAGGGAACAGGGCCTGCGATTCTCCATACAAATGTATTCCCCTTTTTTATTCCTGAATAATAACTCTAGAGTAATCATTCCAGGTCTGCTGTAGACACGTCGCTGTTATTTCCTTTTTTTCAGCAACTAATTGGTAAAGAAATTATGACCTTCCAAAAATTACAAAAATATGCCCCATTTTACAGCCGTGATTAGAGGACTACCAGAAAAATTCGAAATTTTTTAACATGTTATACATACTCTTTCTTAAAATTTTAATGAAAAAAATAATTTAACCTGGTCAGTTTTTCTAGGAGAAAAAAGGGGAATACGAAACGTCGATGTCGTCGATTTTTTTGTGATATAATCGGTCTGAGCTGCAGCTGTCCCTATTGCACTCTACGGGGGCAGACTTGAGGTAAGACGACGGTAATAGTTTCTTCAAATACCTATTTTTCAAATTCGTCGCATGCCCTGTTCCCTCTTAATCATTGTTATAAAGTAAATCCGTGTCTTTCGTATATAAGAATAAGACATGTTTATTTTAAGTAATTATTATGATATCCCTATTGATCTTAAATTTTCTAGTGATTAGGTAGTTTCTAAGGTTCCGTACTCGAAGGGTGGCCTATTACTAAGCCTCCGCTATCCGTCTGTCTGTCAGCGGGCCGTATCTCATGAACCGTAATAGGTAGACAGTTGAAATTTTCACAGACTGAGTACTTCTATTGCCGCTTTATCAAACAATAATAAAAATAATTGGTGTATTGATTATATGATATCGATCCTGTATTGCGCGGCTGTTGCGGCATGTGGTTTAGCTAACGTCAAGTTTTAACACTGTGACGAAGCTACTCTACCAAATCCACCATGTACCGTACCAGCCTGGAGTGCAGCATCAAGCGTCGTATCGATGGGGCCAGGGTACTCATCGGCAAACTATACTGCTTCAAGGAGGGCAATACACGACCACGAGTGATGCGCTCTGAGGACTATAAACTTCTTACATCCATTTAGACACAACTTCATCATGTCTGCCTCTCAAACAAAATGAATAAAAATTAATGGAGGTCCCATACAAGAAACGTGTTTTTTTCGGCGTGTTTTTGCTAAATATTCGCCGTTAATAAACCGTTTGAGTTCGACTCGCACATGGCCGGTTTTTATTAGGGTTCCGTAGTCAACAAGTAACCTTTATAGTTTTTTAGGGTATCTCCCTTTTTATTTTTATGGGTGGTTATTATCAAATAACCTAACGGACCCCTTCAGTTGTGCTGACATCTCTTTGAGGCGCTCATGGCACACAACGCGCCTGCTGGACGCAACAGATTAACGCCACCGATCGCCTCCACGAGGACACCGCGATGCTCTGCCCAAGCCGGGCTGACCTCCACCGTATGCTCCACCGTGCCCTCCGGGTAGGGTATCTCCCTTACACGTAAAGTGGGGATGTTTTTTTTTCCTCGTCTAACCCGTGGTATGGGGTCATTGTCGTTGGAAAGGTCGTTCAATATTGAGTGTGTGAAAACCATTTTTGGATTTAGTGATCCGTTTACGAAATAAAGTGCAAAGCTAAATGGTTGTTTTTGGATATGTGAAAAGTAGTCGTAGGCTCTACAAGTTAACGAGTAATAATCGGCCAACTTACATTTGCAATTGCAAAAACATGTTAAGTTTGTTCTTGGGATATATTCATCCCAACTACGGAACCCTTCATTGTGCGTGGTCCGACACGCACATGGCCGGTTTATTTTTATTTGAATTTTATATGTTGTATTGTGAATTTATTAAAATACATTTATACAGAGCTTGCAATTTTCATTTGCAATTCCTTTAAGCCCGTATTCATTCATTCAGCCGAAAGATGTCCACTGCTGGACATAGGCCTCCCCCAAGGACCGCGAATTCGATCTGTTCTGTGCTTCCCGTATCCAGCGGATTCCTGCGGCCTTTATAAGGTCATCGGTTCACCTTGTGGGAGGCCTTTCAACTTTACGCTTTCCGGTACGTGGTCACCACTCCAGAACCTTTCGGCCCCATCGGCCATCAGTTCTGCGAGCAATGTGCCCTACCCAATTTTTCGGGCTATGTCGGTAACTTAGATTTTCCTGCGGATCTCTTCATTTCTGATTCGATCACGTAGAGAAACTCCAAGCATAGCCCTCTCCATTGCTCTTTGGGTGACTAATAAGGCCCATTGTGAGCGACCACGTTTCAGTGTCATAGGTCATCACTGGCAACACGCACTAGTCAAAGACTTTCGTCTTGAGACACTGCGGTATGTGGGACGAGAAGATATTGCATAGCTTCCCGAACGCTGCCCAGCCGAGTCGTATTCGACCATTGACCTCTTTCTCGAAGTTGGACCTACCTAACTGGACATTTTGTCCTAGGTAAACATACTCATAACTTCGAGTTTAACGTCTCTGATCTTCATGAGAGTGAGTGTTACATGGGCATTTGACATGACCTTTGTCTTGTCCATATTCATTTTAAGACTGGGTATTTCGGAAGCTCTACTGAGGTCTTCGAGCAATCGAGTATTGCCCTGAGGTCCTCCATGGTCTCAGCCATGACAACTATGTCGTCGATAAACCGAGGTTTAGTGATATACTCGCCATTAATGTTGATGCCACTGCACTGGAGGATGTACCAGGACCTTGACGACATCATCCAGTGCAGTGGTGAACAGTTTCAGATAGATAACGTCTCCCTGACTCACACCGCGCTGCGGAAGATGAAATAGTTGCGTTTTCGTACAGACACTTCAGCACCTCAATGTACCGATGTCGATCTAGCACCGTTCCAGAGACTGCAGTACAGCCCATGTCTAAGCCCGTAAGGTGGAAAAAAAATTGGACCTGATGATTTTGTCTTGCTTGCTTTGTTTGTATATACGGCGCGGCGCGGCGTGACGGCGTGCTATGCGGCCGGGGTAGGCCAAAAACAAATTTTGAAAAGTTGAAGGTAGGTCAAAATACGCAAATATTGAATAGTTACTTCATCAAAATACGCAAATATGAAAGTATACTCTGGCAACCTGTTTGAGGCGCGCGTGGAACAACACGCCGTCGACCCGGGCCTGGTCCTTATCGGACGGCGAGCTACCCATTGCTCACCGTCCGCAAGCCCGCGCCTACGGTGGCCGAGAATCGGCCTGCGATTCCCGAAGCCCAAGGCGTCGACTGCGGCGGCTATTGGCGTGAGGGCGCGAAGGTTAAGCCTCTCCCTCACGCGTTCCGCTTCTTCCTCATTAGTGCTTCGCAGAAAGAGGTGACGGCCTCCCATGCCCTCTCGTTTCGTACCATGCCCTGTATCAGGGCCGGACGCGAGAGATCCCCGCCACCGATCGCCTCCACGAGGACACGGCGATGCTCCGCCCCAGCCGGGCTGAC
This sequence comes from Xanthia togata, assembly GCA_963853775.1. Classification (NCBI taxonomy): domain Eukaryota; kingdom Metazoa; phylum Arthropoda; class Insecta; order Lepidoptera; family Noctuidae; genus Xanthia; species Xanthia togata. The sequence continues at coordinate 10,736,806 of OY970816.1, forward strand.
CATCACCGTATCCTCCACTGTGTCCTCCGGGCGATCAATGCAGTGATGACACCCGGGCATTTCCTCCCGCCTGATACGAAACAAGAACCTCCCAAAATAACCGTGTCCGGTGAGGACCTGCGTCAGGCGGAAGGTGAGGACGCCGTAGCGCCTCTCTAGCCTCTTTTCAAAGACGGGATTTATCGACGCAATAGTGGCGTGCCCAGCACTGAGTTGCGACAATCGCACTCTCCATGACGCCATGAGATCCCGCCGGAGCTCTGTTTACTGTGCCGCGATTTCTCGCGGCTGCGGAGTTAAGCCCCGGCGTTTCACCTCCTCGCGCCACTCCTAAATGTGCGCGAGGACTTTTGAGTCCAGATTCCATGGCGGCAATCCGGCAAGGAGGCTCGTCGCCTCACCGGAGACCGTGCGCTATTCCCGGACCAGCCGGGTGGCCATTACCCTCTCGGACGCGTTCAACCGGCCGGCGGGCAAGCCGCCGCCCCAATGAACGCGCCCACACCGGTGCCCCGTAAAGGGCCATGGACCGCACGACCCCCGCGTAGAGCCTCCGGCAGGAGGCGTTTGGACCCCCTAGATTGGGCAAGAGCCGCTTCAAGGCAGCCCCGACCCGCTCCAGTCTGGGAGCCAAACGTCGGAAATGCTCCACGAAGTTCCACCGGCTGTCGAGGACGAGTCCTAGTTATTTCATCGTTGACTCGAGGCCGATGTGAAACCCTCCTACCGTTATTTGGGAACCCGACGGTGGATTACTAACGTAACCTTACGTTATTAATTCACTAGTAGACTATTTAGAGAAAAAAATACTTGCTGACAAATCTAGCTCAAACCTGGATAGAAGAAGAAAATTTCTCATTATCATCCTAGACCTAGCAAAGGCTTTTGATACGATTTCCGTCTCCATCCTACTGGATAAGCTGGAAAAACTGAGAATAAGAGGCACGCAGAACAAGCTTTTCAAAAGCTATTTGACTGGGTGATCTCAATGTGTACGACTTGATGCACACAAAAGCGATGACCTCCCTACTATGGGTGCGCCAAAGTTCACCTAAATTTTCAACTCCGATAATTGGAAATCCGAAAATGTTCTTCCTAACATTTTTCATTCTAACAATCACAATTCCTAACTACTCTGTCTCTAATGTTCATAATTCCGAAGCATTCAACTTCATAATGTCAGTAGCAATAAACATCTATTATACTTTTATTTGTTTTTCTATATTTTCTCAACATAACCATCTTTTACACTATTATTCAAAGTCATATCTTTTTTGTTTATCACGGTACTATGTATAGTCATTGGTTTAAAATAAGTTAGAACTGCGACCATAACGCACGAGCCGAGCGAGCGAAGCCAGAGTCCCGCTCCAGTCATTCAGTCAAGTTCCAGAAACGAATCGGTCTTATTCATAATTATTGGTTTAGGTTAGGTTAGAACTGTGACCACAACGCACGAGCCGAGCGAGCGAAGCGAGCGTGCCGCGGTAGCGGCCGGCGAAGTGCCAGAACCGAATCGGTCCTATAGTTATTGGTTTAGGTACGGTTAAAACTGCGGTATAAAATCCCAGGCCATAAACATAACCAGGCCGTAAATGAGTCGTGTTTTATGAATTTAGGTTGGAGTGTAGCCTTGGGGGCGCTACGGCGCGAGGACTCAGAAAAAATTAGTCAAAAGAGTGTTATTTTTGCAAATCGTTTATTTTCTTGATTTAGCCTTATATTTAGGTGTTTTATACGATAGACGTATAAAACACCTAGATATAAGGCTAAAAGTGTCTTGGTGTTTTTTGTCTCCGACTAACCGTTTGTCGTCAAAACGATGTGGAAGGGATCCATTGGTTAGGTTAGGTTAGAACTGTGACCAACTACGAAACCTCGAAATTGGTCGCGAAATTTTTCTAAGTATTTTATTCATAGTGGTAGATATATTATGGTAATTATGTTTAGGGATAAAAGCGTTATGATAAAAAACAGTAGGAGTTTAAATATATTTACATTAATGATATTATTAATTAAAATTTTCGGAAACATGAGTGTTATGAACATCGCCGGTAGCACTACAAAGAGTATGAATGAAAACTTTAGGATGAAAAATTTTAGGAAGAGTGATCATTCGGATTACAAATCGTTAGGAAGAACAATTTCGGGTAAAGAACTTTAGTTGAGCCAATATGGACCCCCCTACTAGACTACATAGAGTTCCGCAAGGGAGCATCTTGGGGCCTACCTCATTTCTGGTATACATTAACCAACTCACTTTTAAGCTCTCCCATGGCGAAATAATCGCCTTCGCAGATAATACTGCCCTCTATTCGCAGCCGATACCTGGGATGAGGCTTTCAGTGCTGCTCAGCGTGGTTTTGATATGGTTGGAAAGTGGCTGCAGAGTAAGATAATAAGACGAAATTTAACTGTTTTGGCATTAAGAATGTAAGTGTAGTCACTTGAAGCTAGAAAATTGTCTCATACGAGTGTCAACAAACATACAATGCTGCCGATTCTCTTGTACACCGAACTAAACTATCACTAAAATTCCTTACTTTTGGCTATGAGAATCTTAAAGCTATTCTGCAATAAAAGGTCTCTAAATTTAAAAAAATATTTTGACACAATCATCTAAAATTGAATTTTACAATTGCGACTCCTCGTGGTACATACTTGTATGCCCTACCCCGTGAATTTTTTTAGAGCGGAGGCGCGCAGAGGGGCAGCCTTGACGTGTTTTATGGAATTTTTCACTTTTTGTATGGAAAATAAAATAAAATATTACCTACGTGTTGAGTATTAGGGGTTTTATATAGGGGGTCGAAATTTTCATTATTTTTGCGATAAGATACACCATTTTCGAGATATAAGCAAAAGAAAAGAAAAAAATCCAGTACAGTACTGTTTTTGTGTGAATTTTAGTTCATGACAACTAATATTATTAAACACCATTTTCAGATTCAGGTCAGATTTAAGTTAGACAATTAAAATTTTAGGTGAAAAACGTCAAATTCAGAATAGCAAAATTGAGATTTTCACTAAATTAAAATCTCAGTACCTACCATCTTAGTGCTGTCAAACTAAAATATAGTTTAGTTGTGCCACTTTAGTCTATTTCAGAATGGGAAATCATCGTTTGACAGGAGTAAACTAAATTTTGGTGATTTTTAGTCTAGTTTAGAGGCATTTGTGACAAGAGAATCGGCACCAATGTAAGAAAAAGGGTTACCGAATACTTACTTGAAACTTTGTATTTTATCAAGATACTGATTATTATACTCAATACTCAATTCTTTATTGCATTCCACAATGTAGGCTTAGGTGGTAAACATTTATTTGGTAGGTAACAATCGTGGACCCTGTCGGGCACAGCAAAAGATATAATAAATAAATGTGGAGAGGACTTATCATTTAAGTATCTTATTATAATCAAACTTATTCTAAAAACATAGACATAACATTAACATTAGAATTAAAATTGTAAAAGGCTTCATTTTCAAGTTTTAGAGATTTATCACTTAAATATTCGTCGACACTATAGTAACATTTTTTTAGTAATAACTTTTTTAATTTATTTACGAATAAATGGAGTTTTTTTTCTTTTCTTATTGTTTCTGGTAGCACATTATATGTTTTTACTGACATTACCAGAGGACTTGTTGACCTGTGTCTCTGGTATTAACTATACCATTTTAGAATCTGCATTATATAAGCAATTTTCGAAAATAATGGTCCACCGCCAGTGAACGAAAGTTTATTTTCGTTACAGGTGCCCAAAATTGAACAATTCCCTAGAAAAAAAAGTAAAATTTTTAAGATAAGTATTTTTTGCAATGTTATAATAGCATGTAATAAAAAAAATTGATACTGATCTGATAATAAAAATATTCAGGAGTGACATAAAAAAAATGAGAAAAAATCACCAATTGTAGAAATGGCAGCTGATTTTGTAAGAATAAGTATCTACGATTTTTATTTAAAATATCAATTATTTGGGCATATGGCGATATAAGTGGGGCAAATGATAGATAATAATCTGGCCGATCGACAGTTTCAGGGTTATCCATTATTTACGCCACACCTTGTATGTGCGCCACCTAGTACTTATACTAGGTATAATTAAAATGTTGTTATGATCGGAAAATACAAAATCTGCTGTTGTTTCGAGATATGCTAACATAAATGTATGGAGCAGCAGAATTGTTTGCCCCATAGCGGCGCCGTGATAGTTAGAAACCAAAAGTTGATTATCCATTGTACTGTATCAGTGAGTAGTCACCAGCCAGCCTTTTGAACGCCATTGTCATAAACAGGGTGTAAGGGACAGCCTTCCGCAGACTGATGGGGTGAATCCAGTATATTACACTAAGATGACCGGTAAATGAAATTATTTCAGGAACGTTACGGGAATCCAATAAACCTGATTTGTTTTATTAACTTTCACGCAATGTATCGCTACCGTGACCAAACGTACGTAGCGAACGGCAGCGCAGCGAGTTTTCGGACGCCCTCCCCGCCTCCCCGCGGTGGTTGAACAGCTGATGTCACGCGTAGTTCTTTAGAGAATTTCAACATCCATTGCTTAGACAACTTGGGGTGTTATAAAAAAAGTATCCGATATACAGTCAAACCGTGCTCCTTCTGCCGAATTGCTAAATCTTTGTGAAACACCAAATTCCTCTTTAAGTAGTATAAATAACTATTTCGTCAATATTGGCAAAAATTTAGCATCAAAAATAACCCCGACTTCTTTACCACCTAATTTGCCCATTTTAAATTCTGGCGGCTCAATGGTCCTTTATGATGTAAATGTAAAAGACGTTGAAGACATCATTTTAAGCCTGAGATCTGATTGTGCTACTGGTTGGGATGGTATCCCGGCTCTGATATTCAAAGTGGCAAGACATGCTCTGGCTCCAGTAATAGCACATATATGTAATGTTTCGATTTCATCAGGCACCTTCCCAGATGCATTTAAAAAAGCTGTTGTCCATCCGGTTCACAAGGCTGGGCGCAGAGACGAAGTCAATAATTATAGGCCGATCTCGATACTTCCTGCCCTATCGAAGATACTGGAACGCATCCTTAATAAAAACCTTATCAGCTTCTTGGAAGCTAACAAAGTCTTATCCAATAACCAATTTGGGTTCAGAACAGGCTTGAGCACTGAAGATGCGGTTATGGCTCTTTCTGAATATGTAGCTAGAAGTCTTGATAAGTAGGTGAAATGCGTGGGTATCTTCCTTGATTTGTCTAAGGCCTTCGACATCGTCTCTGTCCCGGCTTTACTGAAGAAGATGGAGCGCATCGGAATTCGTGGTACCGTACTGGATATTTTCTCCGACTACCTGAGGGGCCGGACACAATACGTCAAAATTGGTCAAAATGAGAGTGAAACATTACCTATTGCATATGGCGTGCCACAAGGCAGCATATTGGGGCCCACGTTATTCCTCATTTATATAAATGAGTTGTGTATTATACCTATCCAACATTGCAAAATATTTACCTATGCTGATGACACTGCTATGGTAATCGATGGAGTAGATTGGGCCCAATGCTTTCGTAATGCCGAAAATGCACTGAAACATGTCATGAGCTGGTTAACAAACAACTTGCTTACCCTGAACGTACAGAAAACTGTATATGTTCCCTTTGCCATTAGGTCAAATCTTGCCCCACCTCTATCGTATCTCCTCAAGGCCCACACGTGTACTACTGTGTCCCCTCCTATATGTGACTGCCTCAGCATATCTAGGACTACTAGTGTAAAATATTTGGGTATTCATATTGATCAACACCTTAACTGGCATAAGCATATAGATGTTTTCACGGGCAGAATCCGTAAACTTATTTTTATTTTTTTAAAACTACGCAGGTCTGCAGATAGTAATACCCTGAAACTGGTATATTCTGCACTATGTCAGTCAGTTCTTACATACTGTATTCCAGTTTGGGGGGGTGCAACGTTAAGCGAATTTCTTAGGCCTGAGCGTGCACAACGGGCGGTCTTAAAGGTTATGCGGTCTCGACCTCGAAGATATTCCACAGTACAATTATATGCTGAATGTGAAGTGTTAACTGTTAGGCAGCTCTATGTTCTCCATACAATAATCCGTAAACACTCTTCCCGTCCCCACAAAGAACCTACAGGCAGAAATAAGCACATCTTTCAACAAGAATATCACAGAACTACGTTTGCCAGGCGCCAGTATTACATCACCAGCACAAAATTATATAACACTTTAAACAAAGTATTAAAATTATCCACAAAATCAAAATATCAATGCAAACACACGTTACATAATTACTTATTAACATTGACTCATCAACACACAGAGGATCTTCTTTTAGGCAACCTTTAAAGTTAAATATAAAACTAATTACAATTTTTCCACACACAACACACACACACATTCATACACACACCATCACATACAACACACTCATACACACCTCAATCACACATTAACGGCATACTTTCACTTCTTTTGATTTGTAAAAGTATAACCTAAATTTTTATTTAGCGATGTTTAGTAGCTGTCCTAGAGCTGTAAAAATTTCTGGCTTGTAAAATTGTTGCGGAGGGACACTGATCGTCTAAGATACAAGTAAGTACTAACCTAGTTTAGAGGTCAGGGTTTCAATGTATTACTACCTAGCATAAGCCTCTCAATGTATGTACTTCTACTATATCATTGTAATAGTTATTTAGGCTTTTAGTTCAATAAATAAATAAATAAACATTGCTGTTTTTTTATTTTAGCTGTTTTATTTACATTATTAGAGTACTGCGTACAGATAATGTAATTTTACATTGAAATAATGGAATAGTAACTGAAAACCCGATAAAAAATGAAAATTTTCCTGAGAAAATTTTCTGTGGAATATGATTCAAAATAAGGAGCTGAATGCTCTCTCTTAGTTTGCGGAGGGCTGTCCCTTACACCCTGTATACGTGACAAGCAAGCGCGTGCCCTGTACACCAACGACACAAATATGTGACAAAAAATGCGGTGCACTTTATCACGAAATAAACAATTAAATCAATACTTTTGTGTGTTTTTATTTGTATACCTTAGATATTTAAGCTCTTGTCCATATTTAATTATCCCATGGATATTGAGAAAATGGATGACAAAAAGGATAAATTGGTGCCGATTCTCTTGTTACAAATGCCTCTAAACTAGACTAAAAATCACCAAAATTTAGTTTATCCCTGTCAAACGATAATTTCCCATTCTGAAATAGACTAAAGTGACACAACTTAACTATATTTTAGACTGACAGCACTAAGATGGTACTGAGATTTTAATTTAGTGAAAATGACAATTTTGCTATTCTGAATTTGACGTTTTTCACCTAAAATTGTAACGATTCTCATAGCCAAAAGTAAGGAATTTTAGTGATAGTTTAGTTCGGTGTACAAGAGAATCGGCACCAATAAACGTTTAAAAAGGAGTGTTCTCACACGCCAAAGTCTTCTATATGTGACCGCTAGTGACGTGACGTTTGATTTATCAATCAAAAAACGAGCAATTTTTTCTCTATATCCAAAAACGAGCTATTCGAGCAATTTACCAGCTAGGTGCCAGAGTTTCTCTGAGAGATTATTTCAAAGATATCGGTATTCTCACAGTGGCATCACAATTCATCTTCGCCAACATCTTATATACTAGGCAAAATATACACTTATACACTAAAAACAGTGATATTCACAATGTTAACACTAGAAGTAAGTATAAACTACGTGCTCCCTTTCACCGGCTTCATAAGGTTCATAACTCATTTGTTGGGCTTGGTATAACTTTTTATAACAAGCTACCCTCTTCTTTGCTAGATTTTCCTTTTAATGCGTTTAAAACTAAATTAAAGTCCAACCTTTGTTCAAAAGCATACTATTCTATCATCGACTACTTAAATGATAAAAATAGTTGGTCGCCGTGATTAACTCAAGACAATGTTTAAATTTTCTTTCTCCAGAATTAGTTTACCTACTGACAGGTTATGAGTTTATATAATTGTTTACAATTTTACTTTATAAGTCAATTTATTTTAATTTTGTAGGTAACTTTTTTCATCTAAAACTAAATATTCAGTGTTTCGATATTAGTTGAACACTGAAAGAACAAGAACAAGAACACTGAACAGTTAATTTGTAGGACACCGAGGGAAATAAAATTCGTGGCGTTTGCGAGCGTGATGCGAGCCGGACTAACGGTCGCGGAGCGGGGCGCGGACGATCGCGCAATGCGGGGCGCGGGAGGCGCGCACGCGTGGATGCGCGTGTTCATACGACATGCCTACACTCTTCCTATATACTCCCCCTTTTGACCAACTGAGTGCCCCCACAGGTGGTCAAACGTCAACTATGACACGTTGCTTACGCGGCCTACCACGAGAACGTTTAGGAGCAACCGGCTTCGGAACCTCAGGGCATTCACCATCTCGAGAATGATACCTCCTTAAGTCGCAAATGTGGTATTTACCGATGACTTCATCTGGAGAACCAGGGAACGTTAAGAGGTAAGTAGTTGGACTAACCTTCTTTTGCACCAGGTAAGGGCCATCCCTCTTAGGCATAAGCTTGGAGCTGACACCTTTAGCAGCATTACTGAGGACGTGTGACTTCATCAAGACAAGATCACCGATAGCCAGTTCGTCAGCCTGACGAGTCCTGTCCTTCGCAGCCTTACGAAGGTCCTGCTGATGTTCGATGCACTCCTTGCTGCTGCTGAGAGTCTCCGCAAGCTTCAGCAGATACGGCGTAATCTGTGGAACATAGTTTTCAGCCTCTATGACAGCACGAAGATCGCTCTGTACTGCAATAGGTGAGCGGAGTTCACGAGCAAATGTTAAATAAGCAGGTGTCTGTTGAGTTGCCTTAGTCAGTGATGTGTTCAACGCAAAGCGGATGAATGGCAGAACTTCTGGCCACTGCTGATGGTGTCCTTCTACTAAGATGGCCAACTGAGTCTTGAGGTCGCGATTTTTCCGCTCGACAGGGTTGGCCTCTGGATGGTAGAGAGGCACAAGGTTCTGCTTCACACCAAGCGTGAACATTGCATGTTGCATGACATCGGCAACAAACTGTACACCGTTATCGGAAATGAGACGTCGAGGAACGCCGAAGCGTAAGAAAACCTCCTCAATTAGTACCTTTGCGCATGCGTCAGCTGTGGCTTCGGAGAGGGCGAATAGCTCGACCCATTTACTGGCTGTGTCTTCAACAATCAACACCCATCTCTCTCCATTAGCTCCTTTGGGAAGCGGCCCAAAGAGATCGACCGCCAAGACTTCGAAACGCTGAGCGGGAACTGGAGTCTGTAACAGCCCCGCAGGTTTCTCGTTGGAAGCCTTGTAGCGCTGGCATTCGATGCAGGTCTTCAGGTACTCTGCTACGTAACGTCGCATACCGGGAAAATAAAATCTCTGACTTATACGGTGCAGGGTTCTGTCTAAACCGCCGTGACCTGAAGTAGCAGAGTCGTGACATTCAACCAGTACCTGTTTTCGTCGGTTTTCAGGGATGACGAGCTGCGGTTCTTCAGTCTCTGCCTCAGTATAACGGTATAGTACACCTCTGCATATATGATATCCTCTCTCCGTCCAACGGGTAAGTTCTAATTCGTCCTTGCTTTCCAGAGCCTTAATGATCTTCGCCACTTCGGGGTCTGCGAGCTGGTCTTCACGAAGAGTAGCAGCATCCCAGTGCGGCGGGTCGACAAGCACCGTGCTAACTCCACAGGAATCGCGAGCCTCCTCCTCACAGGGCGGACGACTGAGCGAATCAGCAACGACATTCGTTTTCCCAGGAGTGTAATCAACTTGCAGATCAAATGACTGGAGTTTCATAGCCCATCGTACGAGACGACCGGCAGGCGACTTCAAGGTGAGTAGCCACTTCAGGGGCTGATGGTCGCTGCCGACACGTACAGGATGGCCATCGATGTACCCACGATATTTCTCGACTGCCCAGACAACTGCCAACGCCTCGCGCTCGGTGGTCGAGTAGTTCCGCTCCGCCGAGGTAAGCAGGCGACTGGCGTACGCGATGGGTTTCTCTGCACGCGGCGACTCCCCCTGGAGTAGAGCCGCACCCAGTGCGTAGTTGCTGGCATCAGTCCTGAGAATGAATAGCACATTATAATCTGGCTGAATAAGAATCGGAGGTGAGGTAAGTAATCCTTTTAGTTCTTTAAATGCCTTAGCCTGTTCATAACCCCACAACCAGGACTGATCCTTGCGCGTTAACATAGTCAGTGGTTGCGCAACTTGGGAGAAGTTTGGCATGAATTTTCGGAACCATGAACAACTCTGCAGAAAGGATTTTAGATGCTTAACATTAGCTGGTTCCTTCATATCTAATATCGCAGCAACCTTATCTGGGTCTGGGGTCACTCCTTCAGAGGTGATGATATGCCCCAGGTATTTCACACTCTCTCGAGCAAATATGCACTTATCGCGATTTGCGTGGAGGTTAAAGACACGTAAGCGGTCGAATACCGCACGTAAGTCCTGAATATGCTGGTGAAATGATCCGGATATCAATATCAAGTCATCAATATACCCAAGGAGGGTCACCTCCTTAAGGGATGATGCAGATCGAAATCGGTCTATCAAACGTTGAAAGGTTGCGGGCGCATTCCGCAGACCAAACGGCATGCGCGTAAATTTATGAAGTCCAAACGGAGAAACAAAGGCGGTCTTATCCTGGTCTTCAGGTCTTACTCTGACCTGCCAGTAACCAGATCGAAGGTCAATAGTGCTCATAAAACAGCTCTTACCAGTGTACTGAAGGAGGTCATCGATCACCGGAAGCGGGTACGAGTCACTCTTAGTGACCGCGTTCAACCTGCGATAGTCCACGCAGAACCGGTAAGTACCGTCCTTTTTCGGTACCAGAAGAGCTGGTGCTGCCCACGGAGATTCACACTCCGTGATGATACCTTCGCGCAGCATCTTCTCCAACTCCGCCTCCATGATGGCTTTCTTAGCGGGCGTGAGTCGATACGGCGGCACTGCAATCGGCGAGTGATCACCGCAATCAATGCGATGCTCAGCGAACGACGTTGGTTCTCCCCCTTCTGTGAAGATATCTCCATACTCCTGGAGCAGCTGAGCGAGACAATCCTTCTCTGAAAATGACAGCATCGAACCCTCGTTATTACGTAAGACATCCGCAGAAGCGCATCCTACGACGTCACGTGAGGTCTCACACCGCAAGGGGTGAATGACCTGAGGCCGATCAGCTGTGAACCAAGTATTGTTCGACATATTGATAACAATACCGACTTTAAGCAAGAAATCAATACCGAGCAACGTGTCATTATTTACTGAATCCGGAAAAATAACAAAAGTGATGGGTACTGCCGACCCCCTAAATAACACGTCAACATCCACGAGTAAAACTTTAAGGTCCCGCACTATACCGTCGGCTAATTTTACCGACATAAAACAACTACGAAAGGAATAGTTCTGTTTACGAAGCAGTGCATAAAGTCTCGAACCGGCTACACTACGCTTGGCAGCCGTATCAACTAACCCCGTACCACGATAACCACCTATCTCAATATCGAGTATCGGACGACCGTCGGTACATAAGTTCGACGCGGATAAGTTAACTCGACTCGGCAATGCATCACATTCGCTATCGCTAACACACTTACAATTACATAAATAAGCAGGTTGAACTTGAGACACGTTTCCCCATTTTTTTTTTTTTTCTAAAATTCGTTACTGACATTTATGTTACACTTAGAACAGTTGTGTGAAACAATATTACGGCTATCAGAGTCTAACATGTTAATATCCAGGACAGAAAATGATTCCTTAGTACTATTTACAGAACATCTAGGGCAATTAGATCGTATCACACCGTTAGCTCCACAACCATAACACTTCACTACCACTGAACCTTTATCGGTTTTTTCTTTAATGTTTTTGCAAGTGTCGCGAGTGTGTCCGACTTTACGGCAATAAACACAAAATAGTCGTTTACCTTTTTCAGACGAATTGTTATTGTTTACCATAGTCGGCGGGGGCGGAGCACTACTCGTAGCGCTCGACGACCCAGTAGGTATGTCCACCGGCGCGCCCGGCGCACACGTCACGGAGGCCGCAGGGGCGCGCGCGGGCGGCGCGGGTGGCGCGGACGGCGGCGCAGGCCGGGGCTGCGGTGGCAGCGCGTGTGGCGCATGCGCGCTAGCGGCACGGCCACGCGCGTCGTTCGACACTTCGGACAGCGACTCCTCTATGTTTCGCGCCTTCTCAACCAACATATCTAGATTGTAAACGGATTCACGGGTTAAACGTTTCCTTATGCGTCTATGTAGTAACCCGTAAATCATGTCGACTTCCATATCATTTCCCACGACGTATGGAAGTTTGGCGATAAGCGCGCGGAGGCGAGCAACAAAGACCTCCGTGCGTTCTTCTGTTTGTTCCGCGGCAAATATATCGCGGAATAGCTTGTGCGGTGGTCGGGATACACCGTACATGGCGCGTAACCTTTGTAGCGCGTCTTCCCATGACGTCACTAATGGCTTAACGCCCCGGAACCACACAGCTGCCTCCCCTTCTAGGAGCATGGGTAGACCGCGAAGTGCATGTTCGTCGCTGATCGATGTACACTCCTTGTATATCACGATAGAGTCGACGAATGCTTCGAAGGCCTCTGAGTCGTGGCTTGATCCACTAAATCTCGCTGTACAGCGCGCGAAGTTTCCGTGTTTCGTTGGTGCAGGCGATGGAGACGGTGAAGCTGCGACGTTGTCGGCCGACGTCGCCAGCAGGCTCTGAACCAGTTGGCGGTTTGATTCGGCTTGAGCCTTGGCGAACGCCTCGAGAAACGCCGTAAGCGTCCCCTCCGATAGCGGCGCGGGCGTCGGGGACGCCGGAGCGCCACTCATGGTGTCGTCATCGTTTTTGCGGCGAGGCATTATTGTTTGTTAAGTACACAATAATCACCTAAACACGATAACACGAGGAAACACTATTTATTAACGTAGCGTCCACTGAGAAAAACCGTTACTTCGTAAGTAGGTACTTGAGTTCGCGTCGCGTCGGTTACGCGTGCCGCGTTGGAGCGCCAGTTTGTAGGTAACTTTTTTCATCTAAAACTAAATATTCAGTGTTTCGATATTAGTTGAACACTGAAAGAACAAGAACAAGAACACTGAACAGTTAATTTGTAGGACACCGAGGGAAATAAAATTCGTGGCGTTTGCGAGCGTGATGCGAGCCGGACTAACGGTCGCGGAGCGGGGCGCGGACGATCGCGCAATGCGGGGCGCGGGAGGCGCGCACGCGTGGATGCGCGTGTTCATACGACATGCCTACACTCTTCCTACAATTTATTGTTGACATAATCTACTCATTAAAATGTTTTTTTATGAGTTGTATTGCAATATGTGGTTAGCTAGTGACCTCGACAATCATTTATTTTACATCGATGGTCCTAGTGTATCAATTATAACTTCTAGTTACAGCTCTATGTAAGCGTGCACGCCCTTTATGCCGGGAGGTTTTTTTTTTTTTTTTTTTTTTAGATATTGTTTACGTTTAGTTATTTTTATTTCTGCTTGAGTATAGTTCTCGATGTTTTTGGTTGGTATATTGGCGTGTGCTAGCTGTCATAATTATCGCTATTAATTATAGCTATTTAATTTATAATTTGAATTATTTTTTGCGTATTGTAAATTGTCTTGCATACTATTGTACAGAATCTTTTTTTTTTCTAACTGATCAGACAGCTGTGCTGCTGGGGAGTTTGTTGCGCCACTTCTTCTTCCCAGCAAAAGCACTAGGAAGTGGTGATGGGTGGGCGTTTTGGGGGACTGTCTTATGTAATTTTGACGTACGAAAAGTGCTGATTCTCAGCCTAGTTTGAATAAATGACTTTTTAATTTTGATGAATCCTTACTAAAATTAATTTGAAAATTTTACTTTAAATTAATGTGATTATATTATTTTTGCATCAATTGGTATCTGGATAAAACAGTTATAAGATTCAGTCTTATAAAACCACACTATAGCACCTGTAGAATCGAAAACAAAATCTAGTCAGGTCTAATTTCGATATACGCTAATCTCATCTCGCGCATCCCTAGCGGTATACCTAGTAGCGCGCATACCTAGTAGGGGTATACTTTTCATATGGTCCCATGAACATTTTATCGAAATCAGACTTGCGGTTTTTGAAAAATCCACAAAAATCAAAAAAAATATATACATAGTCTACTTAGTCTGGCCATAAATACTGTTACAATTAAAAATAAGAAAGATATTAGGTACATTTGAATTTGGAATCTTTCATTTTTATACGATTCAAATTCAAATTCAAATTCAAAAGTCATTTATTCAAACTAGGCTGAGAATCAGCACTTTTCGAACGTCAAAATTACATAAGACAGTCCCCCAAAACGCCCACCCTTCACCACTTCCTAGTGCTTTTGCTGGGAAGAAGAAGTGGCGCAACAAACTCCCCAGCAGCACAGCTGTCTGTTCAGTTAGAAAAAAAATAAAAAATGATTCTATACAACAGTATGCAAGACAATTTACAATATGCAAAAATAATTTAAATTAAATAGCTATAATTAATAGCCATATGACAGCTAGCACACGCCAATATACCAACCAAAAGCATCGAGAACTATACTCAAGCAGAAATAAAAATAACTAAAAGTAAACAATATCTAAAAAAAAAGAAAAAGCCTCCAGGCATAAAGGGCGTGCCCGCTTACATATAGCTGTAACTAGAAGTTACAATTGATAAACTAGGACCATCGAGGTAAAATAAATAATTGTCGAGGTCGATAGCTAACCACATATTGCAATACAACTCATAAAAAAAAACATTGTAATGAGTAGATTATGTCAGCACTAAATTAAAATAAAATTAAAATAAATTGACTTATAAAGTAAAATTATAAACAATTATATAAACTCATATAACCTGTCAGTAGGTAAACTAATTCTGGAGAAAGAACATTTAAACATTGTCTTGAGTTAATCACAGCGACCATCTATTCTTATCATTTAAGTAGTCGTTGATAGAATAGTATGCCTTTGAACAAAGGTTGGACTTTAATTTAGTTTTAAACGCATTAAAAGGCAAATCTAGCAAAGAAGAGGGTAGCTTGTTATAAAAGGTTATACCAAGCCCAACAAATGAGTTATGAACCTTATGAAGCCGGTGAAAGGGAGCACGTAGTTTATCCTTACTTCTTGTGTTAACATTGTGAATATCACTGTTTTTAGTGTATAAGTGTATATTTTGCCTAATATATAAGATGTTGGCGAAGATGAATTGTGATGCCACTGTGAGAATACCGATATCTTTGAAAAAATCTCTTAGAGAAACTCTGGCACCTAGCTGGTAAATTGCTCGAATAGCTCGTTTTTGGAGGACAAATATATTTTGAATATCTGCAGCTTTGCCCCACAGCAGAATACCATAGGACATAACGCTATGAAAATAACTAAAATAGACTAACCGAGCTGTATCAACGTCAGTGTATTGTCTTACTTTTCTGACGGCGTAGGCGGCCGAACTGAGCCTTCCCGCTAGGCTCGATATATGCTGGCCCCACTGAAGTTTGGCATCTACTGTTATGCCCAGAAAAACTGCCGAGTTTACAGTTTCAAGCACCTCTTTATCTAAGACGATGTTGGGTCCTAGATTTCTAACATTTGGAAGGGCAAACTTTACACATTTCGTTTTTTTGGCATTGAGAACTAGGTTATTTGTCGTAAACCAATCCGTAACCATTGATAGTGCACTGTTTACATCGTCAAAATCTTGTCTATTCCTGTCTACTTTAAAAATAAGAGAGGTATCATCTGCAAACAGTACAACTTCACAGATACCCTTTAAATAGAATGGTAAGTCATTGATATATACTAAGAACAAGAATGGACCCAGTATTGAGCCTTGAGGTACACCTAACTGAACTGGTAGCCCGGAAGATTTTACACCATCAACATCTACACATTGCGACCTATTATTTAAATATGAATTTAAAACGTTGAGAGCTTCGTTTAGCACACCATAATGACGCAGTTTACGCAAAAGCGTGTCATGGTGCACGCAATCAAAGGATTGTTAATTGAGTTTTCTAATTTTGGCGCCAATACATTGTACAATATTTTGCGATATTAGAATGGAGTGGGGGATAAAGGGAACCGAATTGCTGTGATTGCATTACACAAAGTTGGTATGGAGCCAAATGCAATTTTTAAAACTCCAATGCTTGGTATTAGTCAAATGTTTGTGTACCGGGCTATTAATAGGTACAATGAGACCTCCTCTGTTTGTGACAGAAAAAGATCTGGCCGTCCACATAGTGTTCGTACGAAAAAAGTGGTCAAAGCAGTAAGGGCAAGAATTTGAAGAAATCCTGTCCGAAAGCAAAAGATTTTATCTTGGGAGATGAAGATAGCACCCAGAACCATGTCGCGTATTTTAAACGATGACTTAGGACTTGCAGCCTATAAGAGACGCACTGGTAATTTTTTCAACCGACTTCAAAAAGGAGGAGGTTCTCAATCCAGTTGTCGTATGTTTTTTTTTTTTTTTTGTATGTTTGTTACGCGATTACTCCGCCAATTATGAATTGATATTGATGATTCTTTTTTTGTTTGGTAGGGCATACTTCAGAAGTGGTTTCATATAAATTTGGTCAAGATCAGATCAATGGTTTTTGAGTTAGCTTCAATAATACATATTTTTCCCACCTAGTATATGTGAATGATATTCTAATAGTTCCTGTCACTGTAATTTACTTGGTATTCAAATTTTGTGGGGGTTTTTGTTTATGTACCACAGCTAAAAAGTGAAAAATAAAAAATTAAACCGACTTCCAAAAACAAACACTACAAAGTGAAAAATAACTTTGATTCGGTTTTTTATTTTCGTTTGTTTTGCCACCGACTTCCGAAATCAAAGTTATTTTTCAATTTGTAGGGTTTGTTTTTGGAAGACGGTTTATTTTTTTGAGAAAAAGTTTTTATTACGCGTTAAAAATAAAATTATGATAGTTTGTTTACATTACATGCCTAGTTTATTCGCCGAACTAAAGGGGTACATAATATTTAAGTTTCAGTAGTTCGGTGCTTTGTTAGAACCGAACTATCGCAACTGAAAGTTTCAGTAGTTCGGTCAACCGAACTACTGCTACTAGAAGGTGGCTTGGCGTGGAGGGCACGCGCGCGCGTTTATGCTCTGGCGATGGCGTTCAAAAGGTTAAGTACCCAATGAAAAATGATTTGTGGCTACACATTGATTCAAAATTATAGAACAAAGAATGTAAAATTCTATTTGATGGTCATCTTTTTGAGGCTGACTGTACGTTTATAAACGCGTATTAACAATCAAACAAAAACAAGAAACAAATACCGTATATTCCAAGAAATAAAAACCTAAACAATCTACACAGTTTCCAAGACAATAAAAAAGCAAATTTAGATATTATTCACTATCTCTTGACAGCCATCATTATAATTTTTTTTTTACAAACTGTTTTATAAGTGTTGGTCGCCATTGCTTCGTAATTCCCCTGAATTTCTTGCTCTCTGTCATACACAAACTTTGGTAATTTCGCTACCAAATGCTCTCCGTCGTCAGAAATAGTTTTCTCTGTATAAATCTCCAAAACCGCTTTCTTGGCTTCATAAGACTGCAAGATGTCTGAATCATGCATCCCTATTATATCTTTCTTCTCGTCTTTTCGAGTAGATGGACCACTGATTAATACGACTTTTTCTTCGTCTGATATACTCAGAATTGCATCTCTGTCGCGTTTTCTCATTTCGCATACTCTGATATGGCACATTTCAGGAGAAAACGTCTTCCTCAAACTCAACTGTCTGGAATCCACATTCAAAACACCCGAATCTGCTTTTATTCTTTCCTCAAAGTTGAAGCTGCCGCCAATACTAGGCCTACTGCTGTGTTCTGATAAATTGGTGCTATTAATTTTGCTCGTTAAATATGTAGAATTCTGCGTTTGAACGTCCACAAATTCCGTTGTTTTGTAATCGATTTGTTTGTAATCTGATTCCCTCTTCAAATCGCAAGTGATTTCTTCGTTTTTCTTGATTGTTTGTTTAGCGGCGCAGCAACAGCCGCCTCCTTCGCATCCGAGTCTTGAAGCTAGTTTCAATCTAGCAGCCACAGTACTGCACAAACATCCTCCTCTCTTCGATTCGTTCTCAGATGATAGAAAGTCGACACTGCGGACGCTGTTACTGCAGTCACTATTCTTCTCTACTGTTGGGTACACAACTTGTCTGTTGATTGCTGCTTCTGAAAGCACTGTTTTGCTATCCACTTTATAGTAATTATTCATGCTGTCAGTATCTCTAAAATAGTTGGGTTTCAAGGAAGCGTAAGTAACATCTTTAGCTAAGTCGCTTGTCGGTACTTTATTGTCCTCATGATCACTGCTATCAGAAGTCAATATCACTTTAAGCATATCTCGTAGTTTTCTCATTCGAGTTTTGTTCTTGTATTTAGTATCGTGGACCCTTTCCATGACGTGTTTTAACATTTCTTTCTTTTCCTCTTTAGTTTGAGGTTTGACTATCACGTCTAAACTTAATGATTTCTTTATTTCTGGTAACGTGTCTAGTTCGTCGGTATCTGTAGTGGACATGAATGTATCGTATTTTTTATCAGGCCGTTTTTCCGTATCTGTTTCGGTATCATACTTCGGCGGGTCGACTTGTCTATCCGTGTCCGTTTCTTCCGTGTCATATTTCATCGGTTTGTCTGTATCGGTGTCCTCATTATATTCATACTTGTGATCTGTCAGTTGTGTATCCGTTTCTTCTGCGTTCTCCTGAATTTCTTTAGTATTGCTGTACTTTCGACTTGGATATGACTTCGTTTCGTTATCTTCACTCTTTTCCTCTTCCGTCGTAATGCATCTACATACAGAAACTTCAGAAGAGCCCATTAAAATTGCCCTTCCGATTTCGTTTACCGGTTCGTTAATTATTTCCACGCTTGTGTTGCTGTGCATACTTTTCTCGGTGAACACGCTTTTCTTGCTATTTATGTCTCTGTTGCTGTGCATGCTTGTGTGGTTCGTCTTAGTGTTATCGACTGAAGATGTTAGATCAACAGTAGTTCTATGAACTGAAAAAGCCCTATCTTCGTGGAAAATGTCACTGTAACCAGTGGAGACTGTGTGGAACTTAGCAGATATCTTCTTTGAAAAGTCATTGTAGTCCTCGCGTTTTAAGTTCACGGACTTTTTCTTCCCCGATTTAGATTTAAAGTTTTTTATTACTATGCGAATGTTAATATCGTTCTTTTGATCTGAATTCTCAGCAGGCCGTTCGTCTTTTACTACGAAAACTTCTTGAGTTGATTTTTTTCTTGACTCTCTGCGTTCAATATTCTCGTCATTTTCTTTTTCACCGTCATTCGTTATATCTATTTCAGTTTTTTTTTCTCCTTGTGTGACTTTAAGTTTAAATTGAATTTCTACTTGATTTGCTATACTAGCATCGCTAGCGACTTCCTTAATTTCTTTGCGTTTGTCTTTATTTTTTCCTATGGCTTGTGCAGAGTCATTTGTGGTTACTCTGCATACTTCGGATGCCTTGTACATTTCACCTAATAAAGAAGGCCGCCTGTCTATACTGCAGTCTGCATGTTGCAGTCTGTAATCTTTTCTCTCAAATATAGTCATACCGTCTTCATCTTGCACTTTTATATTAAGGCCTTCTCTTATCTCTTCTGTGCTTGGCGTTTCTTTTTTTAGCCGTATGGTAATTTTCTCTCTGGAATTAAGACTCATACACCCGTCGTTCTGATTGCCGCTCTCCCAGGCTAGGCAATCTTTAGAGCACGTTGACTTTTTAGTAGAAGGCATCATTTTGAGAAAAAGCCCAGATATTTTGGATTTGCTTTTGGATCGGACTGGGGTCGACACTTTGATAGGTTCCGTGGGAGGCGATGGAAGGCGGATGGAAGGCGGCGCGGGACACTGCATCCCAGATATCTTAGTCAAGCAGGGTGGTCGTGGCGATCCCGGATAATTTGGACAACTTATCTTGCAATCTATCTTTTTGAGTGTACTGAGTGAACTAACCGTTTCACATGACATTCTAGGCATCGATGGACAATCTCGCTTACATTGTCCTTGATCATTTGAATCTTGATAATTTTGGAAAAGTGATGTTTTCGACGACTGATTAGACATCTGATTTTTGGTTGGCCATGGGAAGTCATCATTAGTATTACAAGGCGATGTACTACACTTCTTCGATTTTGGTTCTTGCGGCGGGCAGGGATGAATGGGGGAGTAATAGAAGGGTGCGTCAGGATGGAGTGCCTTATACGAAATCGATGTTGTAGAATGCTGGCACGCTAGTGATCTACAAAAAGATGGATTACAGGGCATTGGTTTGCACGGCGACGAAGCTGGACACACTTTAGATGGCTTCTTTTTGAAGAGTTTCTTGATAACACTTGATGACTTTTGGCAACATGACAGAGGTGAAAAGAGGCAGGACGGTCCCCCGTCCTTTGGATATCTTCTATTATTTTTAAAGCAAGGTGGCGAAGTGCACGGTGATTTATATGGGCACAGCGGTGGTGGGAACGGGGGTGGGGTCGATAGGCAAGGTGGTGGTGGCAATGGCGAACAGAAACACGGTTTTGGGGGTGGGCAAGTGGAGGGCGGGCAAGGTGGTAGTGCGCATGGTGGAGTATGGGGACATGTCGGTGATAGCGCCGGCTTTGGCGGACACGCCACAATGTGGATGTGGGGGCACGATGGATGCGAAAAACAACGGGGTGGATTCACACAGGTAGGGGGTGAAGAAAGACAAGATGGCGGATGTTTGCAGCAAGGTGGTGGGGGTGGTGGACAGGGTGGTGGGGATGGTGGACAGGATGGTGGAGAAGATGGACAGCTCGGTGCCTTTTTCGGTGGACATAGAGGTGACGGTGGCGTGCTCGGAGTAGGAGGACAGCTTGGTGGTTTCTTTTTCGGCGGACATGGAGGTGACGGAGGACATGGTGGTTTCTTTTTCGGCGGACATGGAGGTGACGGAGGACATGGTGTTTTCTTTTTCGGCGGACATGGAGGTGACGGAGTGCGCGGTGGTTTATTTTTTGACGGACTTGAAGGAGACGGAGGGCAAGACATCTTTCTTGGCGGACATGGAGGGGACGGAGGGCAAAGTAGTTTCTTTTTCGACAGACATGAAGGTGATGGAGGGCAAGTTGGGGTGGAAGGACAACGAGATGGGATAGAGCACATCAGAGTCTTTTGTGGGCACGGTGGCGAGCGGGGGCACGACTGAGGCATGGGCCCACACGGCGAAGGCTTCTTACAAGCCTGAGAATCAGACGATGGACATTGCGATGGACATGGCGGCGGCCTGTTGCAAGACTGTTTAGACGCCGAGCAAGGCGGCTTCTTCATCTGCTCACATGAATCCCTGCAAGGGGCGCGCGGGACCTCACAAACCGGCCACGGATTCACTTTCGCATGCTTAGGACAAGTCGTATCCTTTTTCTTACATACATCGCAACCACTCCCTTTCATTGCCAAAATGCTTTCGGGCGTTTTATAGCTTAATTGCCTTGCCAGCATTTCATTCATTGTATCGCAGTCAGGTAAAGACACATGCTTTTTGGATGATCGTTTTCTTTTTTTAGGCGATACTGACTTGCAACAAGGCTTAATTAACTTCGGGCACCCAGTTTGAGGCTTTGTCTGCCCGATCTTCACAACACTCTCACAACTGTGCTTGTATAGTGTTGCGTCTGTGTTGTCAGCCGGCGGATCAACAAAGTCCGGATTAGGGCAACACCATTTGGATTTCATACTCGCTGCGTATATCTTCCTTCTTTTAAAAACTTCGATGGAATCCTTGGGTAGTATTCTTCTATCAGGATTGGACCTTTTCCCATCATTTTTCTTGTTTTTTTTATTGGACTTTGAATTTTTGTCGGAAGTATTGTCTTGAAATTTAAAGCACTGGCTACAAGACGACGCGCCGCACGACGAGACAATGGCCGACGTTTGGTAGTCTTCGAAAATGTTAGGACAAGATTTGGTTCCATCCCCCTGATTGTGGTAGCTAGGTCTGGAGTGTTCTGATGAGCACTTGAGCTGTGAATCGCTGACGCACCAGGAGTATAAGTCGATACCCAAAGGTGTCCAATGCCGATAGTATTCTTGTAAGTAGCTCTCTGCAAATCCGCATTTCTTCGTGTGTGGCTTCAGAAGGATGTGTTCTGATTCTTCGTCAGAAAAGTCATCTTGGATCTTCAAGCTGCAATTAGTCAAATATAGTTTGTAATTTAAGCATACGTTCTACAACAAAGCTCAAAATGGGTGTCTTAAGATGAACGCACTTTACAGCCGTGTCTAACATCTAACATTTAGCACACAGCATTCTAATACTAAAGGTGCCGCCCGCTCTTAGTATGCATGTGCAATGGTCTTTAAGAGACATGGGAACAGCGTTTAGTCCATGACCAATTACTCACAACAACTGACATACAATATAGTAGGTACATTCAGGGAACTAAGGTATTAAGCAAATTGACTATCAACTTATATTGTCCGCGACTTCGTCCGCGTGGTTATGAAGATATCAAGTATACCTAATGATGTTTAACGCTAACTATTTTTATACTTCAGTCAACAGAAAACGCCTATCACACTAAGCAACTTTTTAAAGGCACCAATTATTTAAAAAAAATCGTTCGTCACGAGCTCGAACTTGAGCAGCCATTGAAATATTGCCATAAATTAAATAATACAGAGACGAAAATAAACACGTATCACCAAGTATTTCTACAACTGCATCGGATTTGTAATCCTTCGACGACGACTGTTGTAATTTCTACGTCCTGTTTTCAAACAAACGTAAGTTTAATCAACGAACAAAAACATTTTTTTTAATAAGTAATTGAAATAAAACTTTGAAACAAATTTTAAAAATACCTACCTAAAAGAATAAGTCTTTTAATTAGGTGTCATAATTTCTAACAGAAAAATCAAATTAATATTTAAATGCACAGAAATAATTCGTACATTCGATACGTACGACAACGACGCCTGCCCTTACGTGACTGCAGTAGTCTGTGCGTGACTGCCCGTTCGGGTAGCCATAGATATTAGATACCTAATGACGGGCCCCCCTCGCACTCCGCACTTCCCGCGCTCCGACTTGCGCGTCGTGCGATTGAAACAAATGCTTTCATCGTTTTTTTCAGTTGTTAACGGGCCGGCGGAGCATGCGTAGTTCATACAAACGTAATACTAAAATAATTTGTAAATCAAACATATTCTTAAGGTAGTGTGTATTTATACCGATTGGATTACAGAATATCTAGGCTCCCAAATATATATTTTTAACAGACACTGATTTAAATTCGAGTTATGAAAAAAATAAGTTTTCTATAGAAATTTTAAATTCCTCATATCTCGTCTATATATCAGTATCCATTCAAAATATATATTTGGAAGCCTAGATATTCTGTAATCCAATCGGAATAAATACACACTACCTTAAGAATATTTTTGATTTACAAATTATTTTAGTATTACGTTTGTATGAACAACGCATGCTCCGCAGGCCCCTTAAAATCTGAGCTGTCACTCATTTCTTTCTATATTTTAAAATATTGCATTTGTAATTATAATACAGGGTGTTAAAGTAATTGCGTGCCATAGCTTAGGGGTCGGTTCAGTATCAATAAAGGAAGCGAGAAAAAAAATATTAAAAAAACAAATTAACCTAATTTAGCTTTAACTAACTTAAAATAGCAATCGTTTAGAATTAAAATTATTTTATTCGTTTAAATTCTTTAATTACTTACCTACTATCGAACGCGTTGTCATTTTGTCCTTCAATTCTCGCGTCCGAATACTAAGGGCCTAATAATACTAAGTTAGTAGGTGCTAATAAAAGTTGATCTTTTTTTTTCTGACTTCCTTTGTTTATACTGAACCGACCCCTAAGCTATGGCACGCAATTTCTTTAACACCCTGTATAGTGGTAATAATAAAGATTTTAAATGGGGGCTTTCGAAAATTTAATCTATAGTTTTACAGAAAACGATGGTGAATGTGGGATTAACAAACATGTATAAAATATAGTCTGGAATTTGGTATTTAATATGGTGATATGTGAATACCAGGTTCACCGTACTATAAGATACTTTTTATCACGGAAAAACGTGACGGGGGTAACCGGGAAGAAAACAAAAAAATCGAGCTGTAATTTGATAGAACTACTTACATTATAAGTTAATGTTAAAACCTATCTTCGTTTGGATTTAATTTAGTTTTATTTTCAGTTTGTTGTATTATAAATTATAAGTCATCAATAAATGTTGTTGAACACATAGGGTTGCGAAAGAGATTATATTCCCTTAACCTATGTCTTACCCTAGGATGCGATTTATCTCCTTGCCAAATTTTAACGAAATCCGTACAGTGGTTTAGGCGTGAAAAGTTAACATACATACAGACATTCTTGTACTCAAACCTCAGTTGGCCCGATATAGTTTCTTGACCCTAGTAATTAGAAATAGGATCGACTGACATCAAAAAAACTTTTGTGAAATCGGCCATTTTATTGCTGACTGTAATTTTTTTTTCAAAATCTGTGAATGGCCGGGGAGGGTAAAATTTTCAAAAAACCCTGATATACTTTTTTTATATATTTTTAGTTTTTAGTATAAATACTGAGTTTCGAGTTAATCAGACCGCGCGTTAAAATTCTTCCATACAAACTTTGACACCCCCCAATAGTTTAGAAAAACTAAAAATGGCAAAGTTTATAATTTCCATACATAAGTATCCGTGCCAAGTTTCAAGTTTATTAACTCAAGGAATAAATTTTTCATACAAATTAAATCCCTCCTTTTCCCTTAAAGGTCGAATTTCCAAAAATCCGTTCTTAGCTGACTATTAACTACCTCCCTGCCTAATTTCATCTTTATACGGCAAGCGGTTTTCGATATTTCGTGATGAATGAGTGAGTGAGTGACCTTTCGCTTTTATTTATATATATAGATATAGAAGAAGAAGATAGATAACTATAAATTTATATCAATGAATTACCAAAGGTTATAAATTCATCATATTATGTTACTAAGAATAAGAATAATTTATTGTTTAAAAAAATTACATTCAAGTGCGTTGATTCCTGGAACTCACACTAGGATTCTCTGTGTCGTGAGATCCAGGCTCCTTCGTTCCGTTTACATTTTTGTTGGTATGCATGTGTTAAGTATATACGTTACGATAAATTTCTTAAGGCTGCAGTCTCGCAAAATGCACTCGCGGCGAATTATTTGCGTAACTTTGTATTTTTATTTTTAACAAAATAATGAAATAACATGAAATATTTTTATTGCACATAAATAACCATAATATAAGTAATAGCTAGTTATTTTTTGTAAGTTCATCTAGGTGGATTATGTTAGGTAAATCAAGCATTAAATACAGCTCTTTCGCGCCCAACATCACTTCGAGTTCTGTTTGCGCGCTTAGTTTATAGCAATGAAGAATTAATTTACAAATCTGTTCAGCGCTTAATTAACTCAATATTCTCGTCTTCAAAATGCGTTGATTAGTTTTTTCTAATTATGTTTCATTTTCTTAATTCAGAGGTCACAATTTCATCAAAATTCTCTGTTTTTAGCTCCTAATAAACGGTTTGTTACATAATAACTATGCATCTTATGTATGTAATAATTAGATTATTTTAAAGCCAAGAGTTTATTTAGCAACTACTAAAAAAATTGCACCTAAATCACACATTACACTAACAATAATAATAATCTCAAAATACCTCTAAAAAAAAACATAGAATTTCTCTCAATTCTTGTTTTTAAACTCGTTTTTTGGAGGTCTTTTAAGATGATTATTATTGTTAGTGTAATGTGTGATTTAGGTGCAATTTTTTTAGTAGTTGCTAAATAAACTCTTGGCTTTAAAATAATCTAATTATTACATACATAAGATGCATAGTTATTATGTAACAAACCGTTTATTAGGAGCTAAAAACAGAGAATTTTGATGAAATTGTGACCTCTGAATTAAGAAAATGAAACATAATTAGAAAAAACTAATCAACGCATTTTGAAGACGAGAATATTGAGTTAATTAAGCGCTGAACAGATTTGTAAATTAATTCTTCATTGCTATAAACTAAGCGCGCAAACAGAACTCGAAGTGATGTTGGGCGCGAAAGAGCTGTATTTAATGCTTGATTTACCTAACATAATCCACCTAGATGAACTTACAAAAAATAACTAGCTATTACTTATATTATGGTTATTTATGTGCAATAAAAATATTTCATGTTATTTCATTATTTTGTTAAAAATAAAAATACAAAGTTACGCAAATAATTCGCCGCGAGTGCATTTTGCGAGACTGCAGCCTTAATTACTTATAATCTACTAGACAAGGAATATACAATAACATTAAAAAAAACTAATACAGAAAAAAAACAGTAGATATACCAAAATATGTATGTATGTTGTGTGTAATTGTAATGGTGTGTGTATGTGTGATATGGTGTGTTTGTGGGGGTGTATGAATTAAGATACTTGTGTTGGTGTTGATAGTGTGTCTGAAAGTAATACCGGAGCATGTATATAATTATGTGGATGTTTGTGAAATAGAATAATAAAGAAAGAAATAAAGTTATGTAAGATCAGTACCTACTTTTTTATTTTTTAAGCTTAAGAAGTTTTCAGACATTTCATAGTCCAGAGTAAGAAGCCATTTTGTAACCGTAATTTTGCATTTAATTTGGGTAAGTTGTAGAATTTTGAGTCGGTTATTGAGTTTCATGTAAATATGTGGTGGTCCCTTATAGCCGTAAGACCTTCTACCGATTGTTTTACGATATCGAACCCTTTCCCATTGTACCCTTCGACTTGACACGATACAAGTGCACATAGAGGTTTTGTGAAATCTTAGAGTGACTGATGTAAAGCTGTGTGACTCTAAGTACTCCCACTTCGGTGTAGAGTGTGTTAGTGGGGTATCGGAATGGTCTTCCATAAGCAACTTTAAGCAGAGCTCGTTGCGCTCTTTCAACCTTTATTAACGAGGTTTTACCAGCACCGTAACTATTAAAGAGTTACAATTAGAAAATGAATTTAACAAAACTGTTGATAAATGTTGTTGTTATTTAATCGTGCTTTTGTATGCTGTGCTGTTTCGTTTTGTGTGCACTAAATAAACAATTTATCTATCTATGTATCTATCTATCAAACAAAATTTGTTCAGTCAACGACCAAAGGCATATTATGTTAATAGAACACAGGAGCAAAATTATTGAAAACGTAGATACTATCAAATTTTTAGGTGAAAATATCGATCAATGGCTAGATTGGAAAGTACACACAGAGGAATTAAGCAAAAGATTAAGCAAAAGTGCTTATTCTCTTTATAAACTGTCTTCATACGAGTACCGACGCTTTGCTCACTGCATATGATGGCATCGTTGGCTCGATCTTAAGATACGGGGTTATGTTTTGGGACAACTCGTGTAATAGAGAAATCTAAAAGTTACAGAAAAGGTGTCTTAGAGCGATGTTTGGACTAATATGTACTGATACGAGTAAGCCATATTTCATCAAAAATAAAATATTAACACTCCCGTTTTTTACCCAAGTAGCAAAATTTCCCTATAGTAATCCTACTATCCCACTATTAGTATAAAGGCGAAAGTGTGTATGTTTGTCTCTTCTTCACGCTAAAACTACTGAACGGATTTAGATAAAATTTGGCACACAGTTTATAACCTGGATTAACCTTTAATAAGCTGATGCTATCCGATACTAATCCGAAGCCCGAAGTCGACCGGATTATAGTAGATTATGCACTGATGCATAGAACGGTGTTCTGCATGGCGCCAAATACACTCCGCCACAAAAATTAAAGAACTTTTTAATTCAAAAAGCCTATTATAATATTTCCGAGTTTTTAACAGACAAAGTATTGACAATTTTTTATTATTTTAAATTCTTATTAATGTTATGTACCTATGATATTCAAAAAAAAAAAACTGACTTCTGTGAAATAATAATATATAGATTTTTATTCGTAATTATTTAGAGTTTTGACTGACTAATTTTATTGTATTACTTATATATTTCGATGACGAGTTGATGAGACTATTCTGTCCTATTTATTATTATTTGATTGATTAAGTTTTGTTATTTGTTATTTTAATTGCTTTGAATAATGGACAAACAAACAATATCAATATCCTACTTATAAAAATAACCTACACCTGTTTATATTTGTACGCCGTTAAGGCAAAACATGATTGTGATATTTTTTAATTAAATATCTTGCATGCCATGTGTGTGTATACTTATGTTTTGAACAAATAAATGATCTTTTCTTATCTTAAATTGTCCGTATAATAAAAACACAAAAAAATAACCCGGAAAATTGACGTAGGGTGGCAATTTGGTTAACATTAATTTCCCTGGCTGTATATTAACTTCTCATAAGCAGTAAGGTTTTCAGAAACCAAGTTAAGTCTAAAACATAACATAAGTAAACGTCTACTCATAACACTTACATTGGTTTCCGTACTTGGCTCAGTTCTCTATGCGTGATGATTCCAACTCCGACTACATCGCACCTCTTCGGTATGTACACATTACTGCCTTGTACCACCACATCTCGGTGCGTTGGGTTCTTAATTGTCAAATCGTCGTCTACAATTTTTTTACTTTCCTTCACACTAACAGTCACTTTTATCTTATTTTGTTTGTGCTCAGCTATGTTCAAGTAATGAGTTGTTTTGTCCTTCTTCAAGTCACTGCCCGTTTCATATTCTACAATTTTAAACACCTCTTCGTCACTAGACTGGTTCGTAGTACGTTTGTTGATTTCATCATTACTAGAATCAACAAAGAATCCTTTTGGTATGTCGATCCTTAGATATTCTGAACTTTCCTCCTTATTAAGTTTACGGATATTCTTCGAATGTAATACAACCTCTATTTTATGTGAGAACGCTTTAGATTTGTCTATAAACCATTTCTGATCTGAAATTCTAACTTCCATGTTATCTTTCCTGTCTTTGTCTGACGTACATGTAAGCGATTGCTTTATTTGCTTAACTGGCAGCTGTAAGTTCTGTCTGTCTGTAATAGTTTTTGGAATCATCCAGGCTTCTATATGTTGTCGCATAAAGTTAACATGCTGTCTTGTATAAGATTTGTATGATGATTGAACTGTCACCTGACTTTTTGATCTTAAGACTATGCTGGTATCTTTATAGATATTGTCCATCAGTTCGAAGACAGTACTACTGCTTGGGGCATACGTTTTGTTGTTCCACCGCACCTTGACACTATTCCGTGAATCAATCGTAGGTGTAAGGAATTTTTTAAGCCATGCTTTCCTTGCTATTTCTTCATAATCATCACGCTTAATTTCTGGTTCTTTCTCAATATCGACAGGGTTAAAAACATTTTCGCCAAGTATTTTTATGACTAGTCCATCCCTTACTTCACATCGTCCTGCAGTAACGCCTTTCTTACCTTTAAAAGACTTTTCTTTGGTCTTCTTTTTATTTTTAAAAAAGAAGAACTTTCTGCCCTCTTTCTTCTCATCTATTTCTGTTTTACTGGTCGGCTTAACTTGCACTTTGGGTACCGCAGTTTTCTTCGTGGGTTCTTTCCTTGTGGAGGTATATGAAGGTTTAGGAGTGCAGCGTCTCTTATAATTATCCTCTTCCAAGTTGAACTTCTTCCCCCATAACTTAAACATGCCTTTGACGCCTTGGCTTTCGCTGTCGTCATCAACAGCTTTTGAAGACCACTCGGCACTACCTCTTTCCTTTTTATTGCCAGTTACGTCCCGTCTATAGTGTGAAGATCTGGGATTGTACATAGTTTTGTCACGACTGTACCTCGTTGCGAAGGGACTGTAAGGTTTTGTGTTGGAGAAAGATCTACCTTCTAAAGATGGTGGATCAGAATTTATCGAGACGTCCTTACGGCTCCGTGCGCTAACCGTACTCGATACTTTATTGACAATGACGGCGTTCCTCTTGCAGTCATCCTTCTTAGCCAAACCTCGACGTAGAGCTTCAAATCTTCGTTTCAACGTTGAAGTAGTCTTAAGATCAGAAGTGTGTGAACTTTGTTTTGATTCTCTAGACTTGGACTTGGCTGCAAATATATTTCGGTATTCCTTCTCAAGTTTATTCTCCATAAGATCTTCGGCCTCTAAGGACATACGGCTATTTCGTTCAGCACTGGGATTCTCAAGATTATGGACATGTTGTAGCAATGAATCTGAGGAGGATCCTTTCTGTGCTGGTTTATGTTTCATTTCCGCAGCTGTACCTGAATCTACTGTGATCGTTTTCATCTCTATTGGATCTGCCTGAATTATTATTATTGGTTTTAATATATCTTCTTCTCTCTCTTCAGATTTTATTTCAATGTCCGTTTTGCTTGAAATTTCGACTTGTGTTGTTGTATTTGTTAAACTTTTCACGACAGAACTACTACCTATTTCTATGGTTTTATTGAAAGTGGATTCTTTGTAGCTCGTCGATCCTGATATAGTATGTATTATAGGGGACAGTTTTTCATTTATGACGCAACCTATATTATATTCTAATATTCCTCCCACGCACTTTGATGATGTTCTTTTATTTTCATAATAACTACTTGCCCGGTGCTGCTTGGTTCTTTCTGAAGAAAAAAAGTCAGCTTATTGATATTTGGTTCAAAAATCGTCTAGTAGGATGGGTAGTGTAGTTCTTCATGGGGATACGCTAAAGTAGCCCGCGAAATTCAAGTTTCTAAAGTTTATTGCAATTTGCAGGTCTTAAGAAATTTTTGATTTCGCCGACTACCTGTACGCTTAGCATTAACACTATACAAATGAGTTTTTTCGATGGAAGAATAGACAAACAATCGCAAATGTTGCCAAGCTACGCGTGCTGGTGCTTTCGCCTTAAGGTAAAGTATCGCACAGCAAGATACCCTTCGGGCCTTCGTTCGATATTAGCAATGATGTCAGACTGTATAAAATCTCCGCGCTCAAGTGTGCTTACTGTCAGGCATTACTGTCAAGCATTAACAACATTGATATTAACTATATTTATTTGCCTTTAGCCGTTGTATGTTCAAGTCAAAACAATAATAGGTAGACTGAAAGTAAGGTGGATTGAAATCAAGCCCTAAAATGTCGGAAGCCTAAATTGACAGTTATCGGAGAATTTATGTGTAGTGAGCTGTCATCACCAAACAATTCTACCACATTCAATCATGACTTACGTAAGACGTACGCAGACAAATCCGAACTACCGACCCCCCTCTCGATTGTCTCTGGTAGATATATCTTTTTCACTTTCTTCCTCTGCAGTGCCTTCACACTACCCACTCCTATATCAGTGAAGCTCCTTGATCTTTGGTACGCGTAGATTTGTTTTGGTGACCCGTAGTATCTGATCTCTTGTCTCCTTCTAGGCGGTGCCAGATACCTACAAGTGCATATCAGGTTATCTCGTTTACTATCGTACTGGCAACCCACTTCTTGGGTTTTCTGGTCATATCTTGCAGGCTCGGGCAAATATTCTACGTCCCTTACGACCTTAGTGGCGTAGAATTGATATTCCCTATTTAAATCTGAGTTAAAATCACGTTTTCTCACATAAACAGCTTTATTCTCTTTCATTTCTTCTTATTTATCATAATTAGTTATGTGCACTTGCATTTTTCTTCACTTTTATTGCGTTTTTGATTATTTGATCTGAAGTTTTATCTGCAATGTAATTTTATGAAACGTTTAACTTGTTATGGAATGTACCTACATCAAGGATGAATAGAAAAATGATGTGATATTTAATACTGTATTCTTGATATTTCTCGGAACCTTTGAAAAGCGTACGAGGGGTCCAAGCCAAATGTTTTTAATTTAATAAGGAACCAACCGACGACTATCCCTGTTCGCGCTGTGCAAGTGCACCTAAGGACAACCCTCTGTTGTTGTAGGACTATTGCAGGATATAGAAAACAAGCTATTGGATCATGGATCTGGGTGGTTAAAGTGAATTGGTTCTCTAGGACAAAACTCTAGTAGTAGTCTAGGAAAATACTGTATTCTTAAACTATCAATAACATAAAATGAGTTTATTTTGGATTAAATGACGCTTCTCAGTTACGCTTATTCCTGACTAGCTTCTGATTTAATTTCATCAAACGTCGGATATTCAATATGTTTTTTTTTTTTCTAATACTAATATACCTATTTGTAAATATTCTTGTTCTCGCTTGAAGTCAAAAGCTTCAATTTTTTTTACATCACTTTCACAATTAAACATCAATTAAAATTTTTTACAAAGAATTTTTTTCGGAGTCTTTCCCTTTCCCGATTTTATTGACATAAGCCTTATTGTTTTCGAGGTGACAGTTTTTGGGGCATCCTGAGAAAAAGAAGAATGTATTGGTCTTGTAATGTATTAATACTGCTCTTGACCGACCTCCTCAGTAGTCTTTTCTTTTTGAGATCATCATCATTTCACCCAAAAGACGTCCACTGCTGGACGGATACTCACAAAGGGGTACGCCAAAAATGTATTTTCGCTCGGTGTGCAGGTGTTTTAAAGTTCATTTTTCTGACTTTAAAAGGTGTTACATTTAATTTATATTTAATTAACAAGTAATAAAGGACTCAATATTTGTTAGTACTTAACAACTATCTTAGTAAACTTAACCTGACACTACCCCATAGTTGAGAATCCCTGCTACAAGCTCAAAACCGATGTGGAAAGCTTTCAGCATCGATTGACATACAAGCTGTCCAGTCTGCTCGCGATACACTGCAGTACGAGTATAGAGTTAGGGCTGGCGTGCATCTTTTTCACATCAACAAACACCCTGATGCGCTACAGAAGCGGAACAGCTTCATTAACTTAACTCCTACTTACATTTCTATTCCCTAAACAAAACCCAGTGTAAAAATAAGGTGAAAGAGTACTTTTTGACACTATCTTATGAAGATTCAGAAAAACTTTTAATCGTTCCAGAGTAACCAGGTTTCCTCTAAGCCTAAGAGTTGTTTATGATGTAAATCATCATAAACAACTTTTTACTACTTTCTCAACATACACTTCTATCACACACTCACGCTCACGCACCGACTTACTCACTCCCGTACAAACTCTACAACTATTTTTAAGTGTAATCAATTTGTCTATTTTAATAACAAAAATACTGTAATATTAAATTGTAAATGTTTGGCTAAAATTGTTCAGTCTATTTTGTCAGAGAGGTATGGCGCTGTATGCCGAGACACAGGTTTTTCACCTAGTTCGGCTACAGATGCTAGAAAAATAATGTTGTATTATTTTCATTATAGCCTACAAATTTCTTTTTAAGCTTTATGGTTGTTTAAAATGTTAATATTTTTGGTGTCAATAAAAAATATTAATTTAATATGATTTATTATTATTAATACCCGAAACGCATTATTATATTGAACGCGAAGGGCGCTGGCCGCTGCATGATTATTGAGTGTAATCTACACAGGCTGCACGTGTAAAATGAGGTGCAATGTGCACGAAATAAGGTTCTTTTAACTACCCTAGAACAACATGCAAACCTAAGAGCGATCATATTAGCAGACAGTTCCTTTCTCTTTCAATAACATCATAATCTCTCAGGTCAGCGGTCAAAAGATGTCCCAAGTAATTCACCTTATATACCCTCACAAGCGATATCGTTAATCTTGACTGGAGTCATAGGATCAGAAGATCGACCGCTGACACCA
Source organism: Xanthia togata (assembly GCA_963853775.1). Lineage (NCBI taxonomy): Eukaryota > Metazoa > Arthropoda > Insecta > Lepidoptera > Noctuidae > Xanthia > Xanthia togata. Next base: position 10,770,603 of record OY970816.1, read on the forward strand.
AAGACCATGACTACTCTTCTTCACCAATGCATGAAGTAAACTATATTCGTCACAGATGGTCACCAACCATCAGCAGCGCCATATCATCGGCGTAACTAAAGTTACTCCATCAACACATACCTACTCCATCGATGTAAGAGCCGGTGGTCTAAGCTGAGCACTTCGATCAGCCCATTGACGCTAATAACTAAGATTCTTTTTAGAAGCATAAATAAGGAGGAGCTTGGCAGGTGGTAGTTCCTGCCTACCATTGGAAAAAAGCGTGAGTTTATGTTTGTATGTATGTATTTTTAGATGCCCTGAACACCAGTCAATCCGAAATCCACTGGAACATCTGACCTTATAAAAAGATTCCTAACCAAATCAAAGAACTTCCACTGGTTCACTTCAGAAGGGCTTTACGCAATTGATTATTTGAGAATTCCTTCTATACGGTAAAATAATTCCTTCAGTTTAAATTAAAATGATCTAATTGTATACCAAAAATTTGTATATTAGCTACTATTTTAATATCACTGTAAGAACTTTTGAACCATATTTATCTGCAAATAATTTTTTTCTTTGTCTTTGACTTGTTTGTGAAACTATTTAGGATACCTAACTCTGTTTAAATTTTACGAGTCAAAAATATCCTCGAGCCTAAGGCGCGGGCGTTGCGCTGCCACTAACGAGCATTTAGACTTCAAAACCGGACAAAATTATGCACTTTTATTTTATTGGAAATGAATAAAAATACGTTACTGAATAAAGAAAATCATGTATTTTTACAAAGATGGCTTAAAAAGAAACAAAAATAATTTAATAATAATCGATGTTAGTCTGACTCATTGAATAAACAAGTATTGATACTTGGTCTACATCTGTATCCAGTTCTTCTGGCTCGAACAACTCAATGGTTTCACTCATGAAGGGCTGGTTTTTGCTCGGTTTGCGATTCCGAATATAACTTATAGGGATCTGATGTGAGAAGCTGCCTGTTGAGGACATCCTGGTTGCATTGAATCTTCGAAAATTTTCGGGCATAATTTTGCCTATATGAGCGGTAGTGTTTGTTGCGGGCTTCTGCAGCGTCTTCGGATAGTTGTCCGATAGGGAGGATGGCAAATTTTATAACAGTTACACGGTGCACAAGAATTTTGTGAAGAGTTGGCGTCATTGGATACCAACCGTACAGTTCGACATATATTTTTGCAGTATCTTTACAATATTCAACGAACTTCACAGCATTTATTTTATGTCTAGATGACATCGCTTCCAGAATCACCTTAAGTTTAATTATAAATTATTTATTCATGCCAGTCACTTCAGCAGCTAAATCAGGACCGGTGAAGAATCTTCTGGACGTGTTGCCTGAATTGGAATTGCCGAAACCAGGTTTATATCTATAGCAAGGCTAGTCTTTTCTCTATTTCTTTTGTTTGTTTGACCACAGTTTTTTCTTCTGCAGTTCGGGCTTGCCAATTTTGCAGAGGAAGTTTGTAGGCTATGTGTAAAATCGTTTCAAAGAAACGGATTCTTGCGTGAAGAATTGACAATCCGACTCTTAATGATTGAGGATCCTCCACATTTAAATTTTCAAAGTCATTGAAGGCTTTGGACGTTTTTCCACATATGTATGTAACATCTCATAGTAGATGATGAGCCAGTAGCTGCGTTGCAAACCTTCGCATCGACAATGGTTGGGAGTAATGTATGTCGCACGAAACTGGCTCTATTATGGTATTCTATTTCAGTCTTTAACAGGTGTTTTGTTTGGTACTTACATACTTTATTTCATCATTTGTAATGTCTACTGTTTCGTGAAGAAATCGAATGCGGATTGGCCGACAAAAACGAGTAAATGGAGGTGTCGGATTTTGCTATAAAGTCTTCATTTTTTCCCCAACACGTGATTGTAATCTCGAGGGAACCAATTAACTTTGGAAAATGTTTGAGTCATCATGGGAGCTGTCTAAATCTGTTGTTAGTAGGCAGTTTGATGAGAGCCATCACATCCCCATTTTGAAATGAGCTCCAGTTTTTCCAATTCTTCTATTGTACAGTTTTGGAGTACATCCTCAAGATAAAGACAAAGTCTTTTAGCTGTGTGATCTAGTAAATCTTGGAGCACAACTTCCACACACGTCTCCGTAACTCGAACTGCCTCTGGTTTTGGATAGCAGAGGTTCTTTGCTTCTCTACTAAGGGTATAACAAGGGAATATACACATAGTTGCATCGTGCAGCTTCTCCCACTGCTTCCTTGTGAAGCCACCTTCGATAAAGATACGCAAAGCTTCTTCAGGTGTGTACTTTTTTATTTGTGGTTCCGGATTTATTACTTCTGTGTACCATTTTTAGTGTTGCCCAAATGCAAGACCAAGACGAGACTTAGACCAGTCTTGGTCAGGGTCTTGAGTCAATACACCTGGTCTTGGTCTTGGTATTGCGCTCTCAGTTTTGGTCTTGGGCTTGGTATTGCGCTCTCAATCTTGCAAGTCTTGCAATTATGTATAGCCTATTGCTATTTATTATACACGTTAGTTAAGATCTTAGTACAACGTAACAGAGTAGGTAAATTTTGAGCTTAAATTGACATAGGCATAGTGAACCACCAAATTAATTATATTAACTAGTTTTTTTTTTTTTTAAATATGCAATTTTAATACCCACGCGTAATTACTAACTTTAGATTCGCAATTCAACAAATGCGATAAGTACATACTTAGTTATATTATCATCAACAAGTTTTGTAAAAGATAATATACATAATTATCATCTCGCCGGACAGCTTTAAACGCTGTAGTGTTCGAATTCGAGCAAGTGTGAGAATTTATGTATACAAGAAACTCAGAGCATCCAATTTACAATGTGGAGCAGGACGCTTGACATTCCTCAAAACCACATAAAGAGTGTCATGTTCTTTACCCGTATACCAAAAATCAATCAAATCCAATGAATACTTTAGCCACAGGAAATTATTTTTCATTTTCTTATTTTTCAACATGATGTAGATCTGAGTCCGTAATAATAGGTAAACATTGTAAGGTCAAGAACCTGTGCAAAACGTACGATTCTATCCTCTACGTCTCAATATGCTTGAGAGACAGAGAAAGGTGTCATACGATTCCACTCTGACGTGCCCCGCCCAGTAGAAAGAAAAAGAAATATTACTTACGCAAATTATGCATTAGTGGTGCATAGACAATTGCGAGTGTGTGTGTGAGCGGAATTTTTTCGGCAGTCTCGGGACTCGGTCACAGTCAGTGCATAGCGGCGCCCTTTGAGGAGCGCACACGGCTACTTTTTTTATCACGAGACGAGCCGCGCGCGCATTGTTGTGATTTTGTGAAAAAATTTAGTTGTTATTTGTGATTAAAGACGATTTAGTGTGACTTTTGTTCAGTGTTAGTTTAATATTAGTTAGTTAATTAGGTATCGATGTCGCTTGTGCATAATGAACAACGGTGGAAACCTTGAAAATGTATAAATTTGACTATTGATGTAAATTCTGATTGTGATGTGATATTATGAGATTAATTATTCAATCAGTGATCTTTTAATTAACAACGCGCAACTTAGTGAGTTTGTGCCGCTAATTTGTTGTTCTCCGACTAAACTACCTACCCACGTCCACCTACGCCCCGCACCGCAGCGCAGGCGCCGCCCCCCGCCCCGACCCGCATCGGGCCGCGCAACAGGTTAGTGACTTTTCGTAGATAAAGCGTGTTTACTTTTTATGCAGTTGATTCTGCTATTTATTTTGTTTGAAAATTGCAATTTTTAAATTTTCCATTAACTACTAATCTTCGTATTTTTAAAATGTTTCTATGGACTAGTACTGTGCTCGTTTTAATTTAATGTCGTAAGTCCAGATCCACATTGTATGTATACTTACCTACTGCTGAGACATCTTCAAGGTTGTTTAATTTTATCCTCCTGTGCCAACCCTACCGAAATAGGAGAACATTTTGTATACCTCTGTCCATACTCTGTGGCGGTGAATGCGGTTGTGATTCACTTGTCGCACAGTCTTTGATAAAGCGCGGCGTCTTTGTCGGTAAATTATCAAATAAGTACACCGACCGACCAACGATTTTTTTGCGTAATGTACTGTAAAAAAATGTAATGTTTTGTAAAACATGGGCTGGCGAAAATTTTTATGCTAGGTATATTTTTATCACATGGGAACATAATATATTTGTGTGTAACACGCTACTTATTAGATAGTCTAAATATAATAATCAATACAATACCATTTAGCTTTATGACGATACAGCTTTGATACTGGGGAACGTCTATCAAAATCGGTATTGAAAACAAATGCCCACTTAATAACGCCCAAATCTCAGTTTGACTTAACTGCGAGATGCAAGAGTCTTGCAGGCCTAGTCTTGTTCTTGCTCAAATCTTACAGGGGTCAGTCTTGGTCTTGCGTGTGATGTAGGTATTTCCATATGTTATATTCTTAGCAATAAGTGGGTATGTACAACCTTGCATGTGTGAGCCAGTCTCTCAATAAATATGTTACGCGATTGACGTGGTTTTACTGCCGCCGATTCCCCGGGGTTCCCAGTGTCCGGAGATCCTTCAGTGGCGACGATTAAGTGATTTCACGCGTGTAAATTTTATGTTGCGACCAGAAAACTCTAAAGGTGCGGTGGTGTGTGGTGTTTTCTTTTCTCGTGCGAACGGTGCGGTGTAAAGTTAAATAATTGACTTAAAATGGCGGTTGGAAAGATAGGTGCGTTTGACCTAACGAAAGACAATTGGGACACGTATGTGGATCGATTAGATCAATACTTTATTGCCAACAGTGTAAAATGTGAATTAAAAGTCGCAACTTTAATTACTGTCGTTGGTAATAGTGCATATGAGTTAATGGTTAATTTATGCACACCCGTTAAACCATCCACAAAGACTTATTCGGAGTTAATAGCGGTAATGAAAGGACACTTAAACCCCAAACCGTGTATGCTCGCTGAGAGGTTCAAATTCCGGCAACGGATTCAAAAACCTGGTGAAAATATCGCGACGTACTTCTCGGAGCTTAAAAGACTGAGTAAAGATTGTTCTTTTACGGCGGACAGTTTAAAAGAAAATATGAGAGATCAATTTGTGTGCGGCTTAGTAAACGATGACATTCGGCAGAAGTTGTTTACTGAAGACGACAGCATCAGTATCGACCGGGCGTATAAGCTGGCCTTATCGATGGAGGCGGCTGAGACTAACGCGGCAATAGTGGAAGACGGTACGAGAAGAAGGACCGGCGGCAGTGCAGCGGATGCGGAGTCCATACCCGTTCATAAGATCGGGCATGACGGCGGCGGAGGAAGGCGCGGGGCGTGGGGAGGCGGCGGCGGCGGTGGCTATCGGCCGGCCGCGAGGCGAAACACTCGCTCGACGCGTGACTCACGACAATCCGGCGGCGGCGGTCCAAGTACCATAGGCGGAGCGGATTACAACTTACTTCGAGCGGGCACTAAAAATGAGGAATGCAAAGTCTGTGGAGGCAAACACAATTCGAACACGTGTAAATTCAAACTGTATGTGTGTAGAATTTGTACCCAGGAGGGACATTTGAAGAGGATGTGTCCGAAGTTGACCAAGAATAATTGCTTTAACATACAAGAAGCCGGGCATGGCAGCGACGACAGGTGTGGCGCTTACTCGACGGGGAGCGACAGTGACGAGGTAATAGTACCTATTAATCGCTTATCACTTGGACAGTGTGAACCTATTATGATTTCTGTAAGTGTGCACGGTTGTGACTTAAGAATGGAATGTGACACGGGGAGTGCAATCTCGTGCATTAATTACCAATTATATCAGGAAATGTTTTCCAGTTTAAGTATTAAACCCACTAAGTTGGTTTTAAGATATTACACGGGTGAAGTAATTAGGCCTGTAGGTGTTATTAAACCCGTTGTTAAATATAATAATACTGAAAAGAAATTGGATTTATATGTTATTGACAATGGAAATACCGTGTTAATAGGTAGACAATGGTTAGCGGAGCTAAATATATCGGTGTCGACTATGCATTATAATAAAGTCAATAATAATCGGAATTTGGATTTTAATATCTCGGAATTCAGTTCCAGATACGGTGAGGTGTTAGCGGATGGCCTGGGGCGGTTCACGGGAGGACAAGTGAGCATCCACGTGCGCGAGGGGGTGCGACCGATGTTCCTGCGCGCGCGCCCGTTGGCGTACGCGCTGCGGGAGCCGGTTGAGCGCGCACTGGAACAGCTGGTGCGCGACGACATCCTCACTCCCGTCCACCACTCAGACTGGGCAACACCAATCGTGCCGGTCGTCAAGAAAGATGGTACCATTAGAGTCTGCGCCGATTTTAAACTAACCTTGAATAAAGTGTTAGAAGTCGACCGTTATCCATTACCTAAGGTAGAAGATCTTTTGTCTCGGTTGCACGGAGGCGAAAGATTTAGTAAAATCGATTTGTCACAGGCATACGCTCAGTTTGAACTGGATGATACTAGGAGATACGCGGTAATTAACACACATAAGGGGCTTTTCATGTATAAACGATTAGTGTATGGGCTGTCGTCGAGTCCAGGAATATTTCAACGATGTTTAGAACAATTGTTTGCAGATATACCACACGTAGGAGTTTTTTTAGATGATATTATTATAACAGGAAAGGACACACCCCAACACTTAAGTAGCCTACATAAAGTTTTTGAACGCCTGAAGTCCAGTGGCTTGAAAGTAAAAAAAGAAAAATGTTCTTTCTTTGTGGAATCGCTCGAATATTTAGGGCATGTAATAAGTAAGGAAGGTTTTCACACGTGCAAAGATAAAGTGGAAGCAATTGTTAAAACTCCGATACCGAGGAACGTATCCGAGTTGAAAGCTTTCATTGGGATGGTCATGTATTATGGTAAGTTTATAAAAAATGTAAGTTCGATCCTTACACCTTTGTATAATTTGTTGCGTGCCGGGGTGAAGTACGTATGGAGCCATGCTTGTGAGGTAGCCTTTGCTCGGGTTAAGCGGGCACTGAGCACGAGTGAAGTGCTTGTGCATTACTCCCTGGAGCTACCGCTTGTGCTGACGACAGACGCTAGCGCCACGGGGATAGGCGCCGTCATCTCGCACATCACGCCGGAAGGCGAACGCCCAATCGCATACGCGTCACGCACACTTAACTCCGCGGAGAGATCGTATGCTCAAATAGACAGGGAGGCATTAGCGATTATATACGGTGTTAAAAAATTCCATCAGTACTTGTACGGTAGGAAGTTTACTTTAAGAACAGACCACAAACCCTTAACATACATTTTTGGGAATAAAGTAGGCATTCCGGTTATGGCAGCATCCAGGTTACAAAGGTGGGCAATAATATTAACAGGTTATTCGTATGATATAGAATATGTTGCGTCTGCTAAAAACTGTGCCGACGCATTGTCGCGACTGCCTCAACCAACGTATAAGAATAAAATCGGGCGTGAATATACCTATTTAAATTTTGCAGAAAGTTTTTTGCCAGTGACGAATGATGATGTACGTCTAGCAACAGCGCGGGATCAGGTGCTTAGTAGAGTGATGGTGAACGTACAGTCAGGGTGGCCGTCGCATTGCACAGACGAACTGATGAAACCGTACTTTAATAGGCGACACGAATTATATGTGGAACGGGGTTGTATTATGTGGGGCTATAGAATTGTTGTACCTCCAACGCTTCGGGACACAATACTAAAAGAGCTTCATGTTAGCCACATGGGCATAGTTAAGACCAAGTCGATGGCTCGAAGTTTTGTGTGGTGGCCCAATATAGACGCAGACATCGAATCGACATGCCGCTCTTGCGAAACATGTGCGATGGAAGCAGCTGCGCCGCCGCAGGCTGCACCACGTAGTTGGCCGTATTTAGCCCAGCCCTGGAGTAGATTACATGTAGACTTTTTAGGCCCATACCAGGGAAAAACGTTTTTCGTAATTATAGATTCCAGTACAAAGTGGATTGAAATTTTTGAAATGAATAAAACAAATGCTTCGGCAGTCATTAAGGTTATGAGGTCATTATTTGCGCGATTCGGTTTGCCTTTGGAGGTTGTATCCGACCAGGGCCCACCATTTACTAGTACGGAGTTAGGAGAATTCTTAAAATTGAGCGGTATTAAACAGTCGTATTCCCCAGTATATCATCCAGCTTCAAACGGGGCAGCAGAAAATGCCGTCAAATTATGTAAGCGAACAATAAAAAAGGCAACCCGAGAGGCAGTAGACATTGACACAGCTTTACAGACATACCTACTAGCGTATAGAAATAGTATTCAAAGCACTACAGGGGAAAGTCCCGCCATGCTGTTGCAACGTAGGCCGTTGCGTTCCCGGTTAGACCTTTTGCGCGCAGACCGCGCGCGTCAGGTCCGGGTGGAAGGGGTGCAGCGTCAGCAGTCGACGAGTTCGGGCACTGAACCATTGCAACACACCGTTGGTGACACGATATGGGCCAGGAACTACGGTAGCAAAGACAAGTGGTTAAAAGGATCGGTAGTAAACCAACAAGGTTCACGTAGGTATGTAGTAAACAGCGATGAGGGTCGACTTCTCACACGGCATAGCGATCAAATTAGGCATAGAACTCGACGTTCAAGTATAATGTACCCAGACGTAATTTCCGAGGGACAAGTCAGTGGGGATGTCGTTGAACCGCAACAGCAACAGCTGTCTCCAGGTATATCAGAGCCAAGGGTTCGTGAGGGGACGAGTAGGGGCGAAGTCGGGGGCGACGGTCCAGTAGTGAGTGACGCGGTGGATACAGCAGTCACTAAGACCTCACCAACCCGTAGGGCACCATCGTCACCACCAGTCGGCAGTAAATCACCGCCGACGGCCGCGACCGTTCCGGATTCCGTGAACCGTCCCATCCGTACTCGCAAGAAACCGGTTAGATATGGATTTGAGTTCGATTAGATGTAAGAATATATTGTTATTATTATAAGTACATAGAGTAAAAGTCTAGTTATAATTAGGTTAAGTTAGTGTGTTAGTTAATGTTAACGTTTAGTTTTATATCTTCCTATATTAATTGTATACTAGAAGTTTAAGTGTGGAGGTGTGATGTAGGTATTTCCATATGTTATATTCTTAGCAATAAGTGGGTATGTACAACCTTGCATGTGTGAGCCAGTCTCTCAATAAATCTGTTACGCGATTGACGTGGTTTTACTGCCGCCGATTCCCCGGGGTTCCCAGTGTCCGGAGATCCTTCATTGCGGAAATGCAAGACCAAGACCAAGACCGATTTTGGGCAACACTAACCGTTTTGCTCTTGATGGTGAAGAAGTTGCATCTTTTATTAATTTTGAAGCTGCAGCATTTCCCGACACATGTTGACTGACGCTAGCTGCAAAAGTAAGAACTTTGACTGGTACCTCCTCACGGAGTACTTTTGTTTTCCGTCTTTTATTGCGATCAGTTAATTCTAAAAAGTCCTTGCTTGGGCGCCCCGGCTTAGTGTTCGGCGTCCATATACAAAGTTGATACGACAGAGGGGCTTTCCTTTAAACTGCCTATACTAGGTACCATTTTCAAGCTCAGTACCAAAAATCATTTAAATAGGAGCAGTAGTTTAGTCGCAAATGATTTTTTAAGTTTTTGCCCCGTTTGAACACGATGTATCTTTCCTAACAGCTGATTATGTCTATACGCGGTCATAACCCTTAAAACGATAAATCTGAGTATAAACCTACGATGCGTTGTTGCCGCTCTGACGCAAGTCACATGTACAACCAAATATTTTTCGCTAAAAAGATGGCAAAGCAAACAAGGAAGCAATAAATACACACACTCGCACTTTAATTACGAGAGTGACAATCATAGCAAAACATCCCGCGCGTAAAAGAAATAGAAATAGGTCAGTGTGTTGTTATTGCATCCCAGTTCCCTTGCACGATCGGTAAGTGGAGGCTCTCCTCAGTGCGCCGACGCTATCCTATCGGAACGTATGTTACGTAACACGGAAGCTCCTGCGGCTCTCTTGTTTTGCCGAACACGCGCGCAGACAATTGTGATTTTGTTTTGTTATTGTGATAGGACACTTAATAAGTTTAAGACAATATCTCTTTTTTTATTGTGACAGGCAGGACGCGTAACATCGGATTATTATTATTAAGTGTTAGTGTTTTTTTTGTGATTGACTGTTTTTTGTTGTGATTTGTCCATTCAAAATATATATTTGGAAGCATAGATATTCTGTAATCCAATCGCAATAAATACACACTACCTTAAGAATATGTTTGATTTACAAATTATTTTGGTATTACGTTTGTATGAACAACGCATGTTCCGCAGGCCCCTTAAGTCATCTTTCGTTTTTTTTCATAAATCTGTCTTCAATATAATTACACGATGCCCATCTCTTCTTTAAATCATTACATCCTTGCCACTAAACCACACCCCTACTAACCCTTCAGGTAACTCACCATTGTAAACCTCACACGCCAGACCCAAAGGTGACTGAATATAAAATTGACTCTTAAAGATTTCGGCAATACCTTTACAATCCCCCTCTCACTCACCCCCTTAACACTTATCGGAAGTCCAGGTTTGGCGTTAGATAACTTTGTTGGTGTTTTTCCAAAAGCCTCGAAAATCACCTTGGCGTGCTTTTCCGCAAGTCTGTCCACTTTAATCTGGGCTTGATGATCTTGACACCATTTTAAATGAGATTTAAAAATCTTCAGCTGGTACACATTTCATCGTACACTAGCCCACGTTGGGTTTACCGCACGATACCCACTCCGTAAACTTCATTCTAGCCTTCCGGTGAGCCTCGCTGGCGTGTTTATTCCAACCCACTATGCGTGACCCACTCCCACTCCTCATAATGCCCTCTCGACCTGCCACGGACGCAGCACGAAGGGCGGACACAACGTCAGAGTACATCGCATCAAAAATACGATGGTGTTAGGGGAAAAATCAGCACAATTTATACACTCGGTAGGAAAGTCAACGAACCTTAAACATTTATGCTGCGCTGCTAAGCCGAAAGGCGGAATCTCAATCGGAGTAAGTTTTGAGAAAATTGACTGTTTGTAAATTGAAATCTAAGGAAACATAAGGATATAAAAAAACCTCCGAGTGTTTTTTTTAAATGTTTTAAGTTTGTTATCGCTATTAGGCTTATACCATTAGATGCGAAATTGTTATAGCTATTGATGGAAAGAAAAATAACTAAAACGGCGTTTCTCAGAGGTAGCGCCTTTCGGCTTAGCAGGGCAGTATGACACTCTGTGGTATATTTCGCGATCTGTTCCTTATTTATAGTGCCCCACGATCTAGTTATCGTTCAACGAAATTTCATTCTGTAATTTAGGAGTAAGTAAATCCAGGTCACACTCAATGATTAGAGGAAAATGATCAGACCACAGCGTATCATAATTAACGTAAACATTAGTGACAGATCGTTTTGCCGATTCCGTAACTATACAATGATCTAACCAGCTGCAAGTGCCGTGGGCGTCACATGAATGTGTATGTACCCGAGTCCACACCGAGAATGAGGAAGAAAAAAATATAAGTAATCGTTTTTAATTATTATCATCATAAAGGTTTTTAGCAGGCTATAATCTAACGATAAGTAAATTGATCGGTATTAAGTTAGATGTATGTACATAAACCTAATAAGTTCTCTTCCTTCCAATGTTTCTTTTGGTGTGCCCGACAGGGTCCACGATTCAATTCAATTCAATTCAAAATATTTTATTTCACATAAACCTACAAGGGCACTTATGAAACGTCAGAAGCTAGGTGCACGGTTCCAATTGGTCGTTTCCTATGGAGAAGAGCCGGCAAGAAACTCCACGGTTACTCTTTTAATGAAAAATGTAGGTACTTCAAGTGTTTTCTCCTATACAAAAAAAAAAAACATCTTTTTATTTCTCACGTGTGGAGCTACTAATTTCATCCATACGTTTATAATATCACGTAAAGGGAGGTAGGTATAGTCTACCAGAAATTTTTGTTTTATTTTTTCAAGTGAAAACTTCTTTAGCGGCGTTGTGCACTTTTTTTGTGATGGGTAAAAAAATTTAAACTCGCGTCAAGACACGTGACCTGATCGAAAATTCGTAAAACGGGGGGAGAGTAGACCGGTATTATATTCAAGTTTTCACTTCTGCCGGAACTCCCGGAGTGCAACCCTTTGTTTTTATTCCTGACTTCAAGTTTCTATGAGTATGGAGCTCGATTTTCAGACCACTGTGCGACGGTGCGACGCGGGCGTTGTACTTGTTTGTATGTTCCGCGCCACGTCGGTCGTTCCTATACATTTTGTATGAAATATGGAACAGGCGGCGCAACGCCCGCGCCACACCGTCGCCACACCCGCGCCTCTCGCCACTTGTATATCCCGCGCCTAAAAGCAAAGGTGCATAATTATATTATCTTAAACCTGCTTACACATTTTCGAAAAAAAAAATAAGATAGAGTTTTGATACAAAATTCTTCTGTCAAATTCAAATATATTTTTGACATTAGCCTTAAATATATATTATTTAAATTGTATTTTAAAGATTTTTTTATGAATTTATTCAAGAACATTTACTGGATCGAAATATGAAAAGGAATATACTCGTAGAGTAAGATCTTTTTTGTAGATATTGTAAGATAATAAATAGTTTAGAAGAACAACAGTGCTGCGTATTCGTCAAAATTCTTGTCATGGTCAAGAAGCCATATGATTCCAGTTGTCCTGTATTGCATGTTCACACAAAAGTATATTCAAAGGATGTAAATCTTTGGATTACCAAAGATCTAAGTCTTGTCTCAAACCCTCTTGTCGCCTCAAGAATGAATAGTTATTGTTGGTATTATACAATGTTCATAAGTCTTCTATCCTTTCAGAACTGCATATGATATCGGGAGCTAGAATAAAACGCATCTGTATAAACATAACAACTTATAAAAATCGCGAGAATTACCCAGGAAAAGAAATGGAAGAGAAAGTCAATAAAAAATGTTGCAGCAAGGTTCATCATAATAAGTATGTGTGTGCTATATGCCTGAACCAGAACACCAAAGAGAATGGTACCGAATGTTGTAAAAGAGTACCTCAAAGTTGTCCCATTTGTCAGAAAAGTAAAGATTGCAGTGGAAAAATGAAAGAAAGGGAAAGATTAGTTGCAGAAAAGGAAACTTTTTGTATGATGAGAAATAACACCAAAGATAGCAGGGAGGAAAGTCCTGACACACAACACAAGTCTTCAGAATGCAGTGAAATCATGAAAGGACGAATGGTGGTAGAAAAAGACAGTCAAAAAAGAGATCCAAATATTAAGACAGTGCAAACTTCTGGTACGAAGAACGTCGAACAAGGCTTAACCCTCCTAAATGAAGTGTTAACAGTCTTCCAAAACAACAAAGTTGATATCAACAAAGAGAAAGTTAAATCTAGACTCTTAAAAGACGTCGCCGTTTCCACAACTGACAAAAACGATGACCGAAGTCCAAAAGACAAACCCAGATTGTCTGTCAGTACCTTTCAATATTCTATCGACGACAAGATAAATGTCATGGAAAACGGAAAATTCACACTCGTGAACTGTTGCCAGCCAATATATCTGAAGACAAAAAAATCACTAGACATAATCAAGCATAAGTCGTGTTCCATACCTCAAATGAAGCTGGAAGAATTGAAGTACTCATTGAAAGAGAAAACGAGGTCTAAAGACGCAATCGAAGAAGTTAACAGAATGTTCGCGACTGTTAGGAAAAGTAGTAAGAACTCAGACTACTCTAACCGACCCTTGGTCAGAAATGGACCAAGAGTACTCCCTTTGGTCAAAAGTCATCCAGAAAAAAAACAAAATTACGTTGGAGCTGAACACAATGATAGCTGCAAGTGTTGCCAAACTTGCATGTCCAGTGGAGACTGTTTTGCGAAAAACGAGTGTTGCCATGATACAGAAAAGAGGTGCGACAAATGTGTCTACATGCTGTGTTGCCATTATGAGAAGTCACATAAAATGGACACCGGGGTGTTGATTTGCGAACACTGTAGGGATTTTAATGACGAACAGTGTTGCCGGAACTGTGGCGATGACAGTGGGTAGTTCTTTTGCAACTCAGAACAATGTTAGTGACAGATTTAGTTTCTGCAACATTTTATTTTGATGGTGGTATTTGTCGGTTTTTTATATTTTGCCTTTGTTTTTAATAAAGCTGATTAATTTATGAACAAAACACTGTGTACCTATTTATTTCTCAATTTTCTCCAAAACATTAGTTTTGAAAGTATTTCTGATAATACATACCGATCGCTTTTCATTTTGTGAAAACTCGAAAAGGAATGTAGGCTCAACACAGTATCATAACTTCAAAACAAGCTGAGGTTTCCTAGAACAGCGGTGGCCGCCACATGGCGTCCGCAATTTACCTGCGAATGACGTCACTGAAACGTTATTTTAAGTTGGTGAGTTTTTCTAGAGAGCGTGTTTTTTGACACCATAAAGTCATGGGCTGCGATCATTTTCATGACAGCCCTGCGGCCGTTATGTGGTGGGTACCGCTTTTCTACGAAACCTCAGCTTTACAGAAGGCCTTGTTCAGCTATGTAATTACGCAACAATTACGACAAATTTGTTTCATTTTGACATTTCAACAACATTCATTGCGTTATTTATTTTGTTGAGCAGATTTTTTTTTCGAACTTATGAAGCAATGGATTAGCAATTTGTTTCAAAACGAATCAAATTCCGATTGATCGTATATTACGTAATTAGGATACAGGTTGAGTCATTGCAAGCTAGTTGTAACGAAATTTAGGTATTGATACAATCTAAAATAAAAGTACTATAGGTATAAAACAAGGAGGAGTTTATTGATGAATATCTTAAAACTGTTCACAAATTATTAGAAGTAAAAACTCTCGGATGATAACTTCTTGTCGCCTCTGAAACAGTGCATTAAAATAATGTGAACATAATATTCTCAAAATGAGATCAAAAGGTTGGGTTTTATGCAGAAGTAGATAATATATAGAAGATGAGTAGGTACCATAGAGCCACAGAGCAGGAGACGCTTCGGCGGCCACTGTAAAAGTACCATTCCATACCCGACCACAGGAGGCGGGTTTCTATGAATTTCTATGACACAAGTACCTTCCGTTGGCAGCTGCGGGGGAGTGACAGGCGACACGTGCAGCCCGACTGCCCGACCGCGGAACAGTAGTGCCGCCAACGGCGCCAACGCTCGAGCGATAACACGTTTTTCTATCTTCTATCTACCGACTGGAATACGGGCTGCTGCCGCCTGCGGTCGGGTTCGGAATCATGACTGCAGCGACATGACGACGCCGCGACACGTCGCGTGCAGTTGCTGCCTGCGGTTGGGTACGGAATGGTACCTTTACTGTGAAACATGTTGAAAAAACATGTTGAAATCTCTAGTTCCTGTCAAACATTGTATGGAACATTGACAGAAAATAGAGATTTCAACATGTTTTGTTGTGAATGTTTCGCTAGTGCAAACGCACAGTAAAGAGGCGGCATGGTCAACACTTTCCATACAAACTTTAGGGGCATGAGGAACAGGGTGTAAAGTTCACTCATCCACCATAGAAAAGGGAGGATCCTCCGACCAGACGGGTGTTGTGTCTGGCGGGCCGACTGCCCAACTGTTGATTTCGGATAGTCTTATCTATGTCGTTCGCGTGGTAAACTCTAATTGCGCGATGCAGGATTTGTGTGACGTCATGTCTTTGATGCGTAGTTCGTATGTGGCGGTGTAACCGCTACATCACTCCCCTCCGGAGACCGGAGGTCGATAGTGGGCTGAGTCTTGTATCTTGCGATGCTTCACAGTGCCAGCTAAGGTTCCAGTGAGTCGGAACCGGGTGCCGCACAGTTCTCGGTGAGTCGGAACTGTCTGCGATGATTGCGGTGGTTGTGGTGATTGAGGTGATTGCGGTGATTGAGGTGATAGCGGTGATTGCGCTGATTGAGATGATTGCGGTGATTGAGGTGATAGCGGTGATTGCGCTGATTGAGATGATTGCGTTGATTCCCCAGTGAGTCGGGGTGATGAGGCTGAGGGTGATGACCAGGAATGCGCGTTCGCTGCATGCTGGTGGTCAGGATACCCGTTGAAGCCGAGGGTGCTGGCTGTCTGTGTGACTCGCCTCACGAAAGCTTGCGGGAGTGATGATGATGACGTCACGCTGAAGTAGTTGCACGAAGGCTGCGTTGACGTTCATACTCGGGGTCACCAATTTAGGGGCATGAGGAACAGGGTGTAAAGTTCACTCATCCACCATAGAAAAGGGAGGATCCTCCGACCAGACGGGTGTTGTGTCTAGCGGGCCGACTGCCCAACTGTTGATTTCGGATAGTCTTATCTATGTCGTTCGCGTGGTAAACTCTAATTGCGCGATGCAGGATTTGTGTGACGTCATGTCTTTGATGCGTAGTTCGTATGTGGCGGTGTAACCGCTACAAAACCAAGCGTGCCACCGTTTGCTGGCACTACGACACGAATGACGTCTTTGAAGGCGGTCCGTGACAGCAGTTGTGCGCTCAACGTACTTTCTGCGCCACGAATTTGATTAGTAGATACCTAAAACTGCCGTCTCTAGACGCTGCTGACGCAGCAATTCCGTTCCCTGCGTATATCGTCGCGCGAATATGCGATCATCGCGTTCATAAATCAGTTTCTGTTCATTGAACCTGTTAGTGAGGGCGCCTTCCAGTATTCCGAATAAAAACCGACGTAATATGAACGCAACGATCGTTTTTGGTTAAGGCGCTTCTATTTAAAAACGATCGTCGCGCAGTTAAGTGATTGGTCAAATCAAATCATTTATGTTTTGCCAACAAGTGTAAGGGTATAATGTTATATGTATACATGTTTTAATAATGTTCTCCATGCTCTGCCGTCACTTGGGCATTGCAAAATTTTACACATAAATTACTTTTTACTATCAAAATACGATGCTGACTAACAATCAATATTACAAAATTATTAAATTGTGAAATCATTTTTTAACCATTTTATTTTTCAATGTCAAGAAGTAGGTATCTATACTGTTTGCGGAGATGGTGAACCGCAAACATTATAGTAGTCAATAATGAAATAAATGTCATAGTAAATATTGAATAAATAAAGAAAAGTCCTAGATAAATAATTATTGTGAGTTAGATCCACATTTCTAATATTGAATATTCTGATTATTATTATTGGCCATATGGATTCCCTTTTAGATACTCCTCCACACTGTAATACCTACACTTTATCAGTTACAAATTCCTTCAGCTTCAGCTTTTTGTGCAAGTTGTCAATGTTTTTAATACAACATGGCCATGGTCGAGCGCATATTTCACTTTTTGTTCGGAAACCCGAAAAGCGCCCTCTGTCGGCGCGACCACGCGTTCGGGTTCACCGAACCAAAATTTCGAACGATCGTGTGTTCCCGCAACGATCGCTTTTAAATAGGACGCGGGGGTTACAATTACAAGGTCAAAATTAAATTAATTACAGAACGCGCAATCCACGACGACGCGCCCCTCTCCGCGATTACTGTACTGTAAGCTGTACTTTAGTTTAGTACGGAGCGGAGCGGAGTGGGGCGCATCGTCGTGGATTGCACTATCTATAGCAACTTCTCAAACGTGATGGCTGATAATTTCAAGTAACTATAGCTGATTATGGAGTTAACAACTATCATATCATCTGCCTATAGATCCTTTTCCCGACTATATTGGTATCGGCTTCCAGTCTAACCGGATGCAGCTGAATACCAGTAATTTACATGGAGCGACTGCCTATCTGACCTCCACAACCCAGTAACTGTGTGATACGTCCGCTGATTGTAAAATATTTGTAATGATGCGTTTAGAAAATTTACTTACTTATTATTATCACCATACTTGCTTCTGCTTCTGTCTATTTTATCGCTGTGAGCTCGGTCCCACATCCGTGACGTATTTCTGCTGCTGCTTGATATAAAATACATTATTAATGGCGCCGATTCTCTTGTCACAAATGCCTCTAAACTAGACTAAAAATCACCAAAATTTAGTTTATTCAAATTTACGGGTTATGACAAACAAATATGTAGGTACAGACGCCAGCAGGTCAACCTAACCGAAACTGTCAAATTTTCCCAATCAACTTTGAACCTTATATTTTAGTGATAAAGTTGAAAATCTATTAAAGAAATAGAAATTTGACAGATTGTAGCAGGTTGATGTGCTGGCGTCTGTACCACGTAGAGTCGCAATTGTGAAATTCGATTTTAGTTGTCAAAATATTTTTTAAATTTAGGGACTTTTTATTGCAGAATAGATTCTCATCTTATCTGATTCTCATAGCCAAAAGTAAGGAATTTTAGTGATAGTTTAGTTCGGTGTACAAGAGAATCGGCACCATTATGATACGGTTAACCAAACGTCAGTTTTCAACGCGAGAATCATCAAAATCGGCCCACGCGTTTGGTCAGGAACAAACATGCTTATACAGGCTGATTAACACACTACCGTCCTTTTCGTCGCGCAGTCGGGTAATAAGTATAGGTACACTAGATTCATCTAAGATCAATATTTCGTGATAATTATAAAAATAAGTAATTACGAAAGATAGCTGTTGTTTTATTTTTCAGGAACTTATCAAGTGTGGGCGTTTTTACCCGAATGCGGCGAAGGCAAAAAGGAGGGTTATGTGTTTAACTTATGTGTATGTATAAAATTTTCGATAGAAATTGATTTAATGAGTAAATAGTGACCAATTCCTGGCAGGAATTTGTCAATATTTCCAATCCAAACGTCAATATGGGTGTACCTAAATGTTGATACAATTTCGTTCTGAAGAAGGTACAGTTTTTTTAAACCTAGGTACTAAATAGTACATTTTAGGTACATTTTTTGGTAAATAGGATGATTCGAATAGTTAAGGTACACCCGCCATTTTGATTCTCACGTTTGGAAAGTAGCATAGCTGACAGTTCAGTCACTGGTCTTTCATTGGCTGTGTTTTTATTTATATATATATCCAGTACGAGTATATCGGTCATGTATACCTAGCTCTATCTCTCTCGCACTGGAAAAATGATGGCAGATGGTTATAATATTGATAATGAGACCCCTGACTTGCAAACGGGTCGTTCCTGGTTCCATTATCTCATTCACTTACTTACTTAAAAATCAATAAATTCTATCCGCAATGTCACCCAAGCTAAAACTATACTTACTCTCCTAAACACAAATTAAAGAAAGGTGGTTCCGACGACAAGTGCTCACGGACAAGCTTCGAGCTCGAATCAAACTCTTTAGCCAAAACCTTCTTCAACGTATTCGAAGAATCCTCAAACTTGCACATGCATTCATTCAAAGTTTGCATTTTGCTTAAGAATTCATCTTTATCACATTTCTCCAAAGGGTACTTTATTAATTTTTCTAGCTCTGCCGTTATCATCTGACAGTTATTCTTCAAATCTGGGATATCTGACCATTGGATGTCAGTATTTGTTGAGGCATGCTTTACAATCTTTATTTTTGGTGTCACAGTTTCTATGATAAATTCGCCATCTTCTATAATTTCATCTGAGACCTTGTAGTAAGGTCGTCTTAAGCCGTATAAGGACATGTTAGGATCTTCTTCAGATAGACCGTCTTTTGTTTTGGCCATAACCAGCTTGAGCAGGTTCTCTAGACCTATTTTGTGGTCGTTTAGGAGATGTCTGTCTAGGACTGTTATTCTGTAAAGAAGATTTTATCACTTTTGAATCGATTTCTAGAAAATGATGTCTGTCTATATATATCAGTATTACTGGGGGCAGGTCGCGGGTTAATTAAATTTGGGCTTATCTGCTCCAAATTCAGAAATAACCGGACTTATTCATAGTACATAAGTAAAAGATCCACATCATTTAGGGTAAACGCACACGAGCCAACGGCCACAACCACCGGTGGCTGTCAGTTCTTGCTGCGGTGTTGAGTACTGCTGTAGTGGGTTGCCGGCACCGGACCGGCCACGCGTGTGCGACGAATAAATACAAAACGTATGAAATAGCATGTGAACAGCTTGTCGCTGGGGTACTGGTGGCCGGGGGCTCTTTTGCGCCTAGCCGTAGTGTTGCTATAGTTTGACAGAGACTACTATACCGCGGCTAAGGATTGCGTGGTGAGGCGCCGGGGAGCGATGACAAATGAGCGGCCTCGTCTCGGTAAAACTATAGCAACTTGTTTCACACTCAAACTGTATAAAATGTTGTTGTACCTATATTATGTTGCTGCAATAATGCAATGCATTTTTTGTTTACCGAATACGAGATGAAGCTTAATAAATTAAATAATATATATTTTACCGATCAGCATCAAACTTGCACAAGTGACATCCAAATGTCTCTTTATCGTCTAGCAGCTGACTGGTGACATTGTCATCAGCTTTACGGAATATCGAGGGTTCCCTTTTAACAGGTTCTGGAGAACATTCGGTCCTTATTGATATGTCCTGGTGGAAAGAATAGAATTTAGTCCTACGCAGTTTTAGCCGTTAACCGTGGTGGCCCATAGGTTTACGACCAAGAATTTACGAGTTGCAACATTATACTTTCTTAGCATTAATTGCTACAATACGTTGCAAGGTATAGCTTGTCAACTGAAATGACGCGCCCCATTACCGCATTTTACGTACAGACTAGCACATGAACCTAGGTACCCAAAACTGTCAAGTTTTGCCAATCAACTTTGAACCTTATGCTTTAGAGATAAAGTTGAAAATCAATTAAAGAAATTTGAGAGATTGTTGTAGGTTGACGTGCGGGCGTGTCTGTACAAGCCACGGCACCGAGTACGTAAAATGCGGTAGTGGGGCGCTTCGTTGCAGAGTGGACAAGCTACTTATATTCTGACGGGACCAGACATGAGGCACGGATGCGAAAAGCTTAACTTGGCTTCCGAAGTTGTCAGCATCAGGGACTTGAAATGTTACTCAAAATAACGTTAGGTACGCGTAGTTCCAGTAACGATAATTTTGTACCGTTCTACCAGGATCGTTACAGAATTACCTAATTCCTTGGCTAAAACGATACTAACCAACGGAACGAAATCTTAAACTGTTTAATAACAATATTAACAATATATCGTTATGAAAATATCGGTATAACGAACTTATAACGTTATTCATTTCAAAACGCAACTTCACCAAAAAATAAAAAAAGTTTACACAAACACATACATTTATAGTATGCAGGTAATCACAACTATTCATTCACAACAGTGTCTGTAAAAGATGCGCACCCTCGAATGAACTTAATGTTTGTAATACGGTTGTGGCTTACCACCAGCCGGCCGCAGTTGGTGCTGGTGGTGGTGGTGGCCGACGACAGAGCGGTGCTCAGCGGGAAAAATTCTTAAAAATAACGTTACAAAATGAATCTGTAACGTTATCACAGCATAATGTTACTCATACCTATATCGTAACTTAAAATATTGTTCTACAAAAATGATAACGTTTTTTTTGTTTGTAACGTTTTTCTAGTACTTATCGTTACAAACTTTGCAACGTTATATGATAACATTTAGTGTAACGGAACGAATTTCATTTCGTTTTCAAGTCCCTGTACCTTAATTACGTAATACACGATCAATCGGAATTTGAATCGTTTTGAAACAAAATGCTAATCTATTGCTCCATTAGCTCGAAAAAATAATCTCGTCAACAACGTAAATTATAACGCAATGAATATTGTTGAAAATGCAAAATGAAAAAAAAAATGTCGTAATCCTAAGAAAATGTGTTGCATAATTAGATAGCTGTACCCTAATTACGTAATGCAAAATCAATCCGAATCTGAATCGTTTTGAAACAGATTGCTAATCCATTGCTCCGTAAGTCCGAAAAAAGAAACTGCAGAGCAACGTAAATAACGCAATGAATGTTGTTGAACTGTCAAAATGAAACAGATTTGTCTTTATCGTTTACGAAAATATGTTGCGTAATTAGAAAGCTGGTCATCATGGAATATTAATTATAATATTTAGACTCATTAATCATTGTACCAAAAGGAAGATCCTCTCTCTGAAACCCTGACAATTAGTAGGTAGTAGGTACCCCACATTTCGCGAGTTAGGTTTATTATAGAGTTTTTATATTGAAATATTAAAAAAAATAAACAAACGGGATACAATCATACTCACTGCAGCTCCTCCCGAGTCGTTAATAGTAGCATTAGCATCTATGTCCTCCTCTGGGTGTGAGAACAGTGTTCTGCTCCGACAGATGCGCGCACGCAGCTTGCCTAGCAGCCGCGTCGCTGAAGATGTGTGGCCTAGCTTTATACTCTTTGGGCCTAGCGCTGTGGGAGAGGATAGTTGTGAAATCAGTACATAAACAAACATGGCCTTATTACAAAAAAAGGCTTAAACCATCCAGCCATTTTTTATAATTTCGAACTTTATTCTGACGATTTTTAAGTTCTAATTACAAAAACTGTACGTTAAAACCGAATCTAAGTTGTCAGTTTTGTATTAAGAATTTTATAGAGAAGAACGGCCGAAACAAACGTGTCGCAGTCCGGATAAATAAGCCCAATAATCTAGTAATAACTCATTTTGTAATGAAACGGACAGTATTAAAGATGTCCATTAAAGGTTAGTGCACACTAAAGCCGCAGCGCATCGCATTGGGAAACAAAATTAGGCCGGAGCGGCCCACCTGTAGACCGCACGGCGGTCGGTGGTAATACTTTGACCTTTAGCTGGCCTAGCGTACTAAGGAGTTTCAATAAAATAAGAGAAATTAGATGTTTATTTATGTGCATAAGTAGATCTTCTAAGATACTTTTACAAGTCAAGTTGGTCCTATACACACTGCTACTTTCATTTTCATCTAATAGGACGCAAAATTATTCGATACATTATCGTATTTCAGAATTTCATATAATAGCGAATAGTTAATTTTATTTTAATTTTAGTTCTATTCTGATTTTAATTAAATATATCGCTCAATAATTATGATTGAAAAAACCGAACTTCACGAAAGTCATGCAGGAAGTTTTTGGCCTTGCGATGCGTTGCGGCGCGGGCGGGGTAACTAGCCTTAACGAGACAATTGTCGTACCTACCTGGTATTTTAACTTATGGTCTGTAAAAACGATTGATTCCTGTACCCTAATTACGTAGGTAATGCAAAATCAATCCGAATCTGAATCGTTTTGAAACAGATTGCTAATCCATTGCTCCGTAAGTTCGAAAAAACAAAACTGCAGAGAACAACGCAATGAATGTTGTTGAACTGTCAAAATGAAACAGATTTGTCGTAATCGTTTACGAAAATATGTTGCGTAATTAGAAATCTGGTTAAAGAAATACTTACATTTCGTGTCTTGATCAGTTTTGATATTATGATACGTTGGGCTCAGTGACGTGGCTCGGGAAGGCGTGCTGGACTTCTTCTGGAAAACACAATTTTATGTGTAGAACATTACAAACTACTTATTTTTGTTAATGAAGACAGGAACCTCCGCTGAATTGTCAAAGACCAGGTCGAGGTTGAGGTTTGCTAGCGAGCCATTAGTCAAGCTTGAGGATAGCTAGGGAGCAATGGAGCGCAGCATATATACCGTGTTAAGAACACTGCACTCCAAAACACAAATCGCCGACGTCACCCAAAAAGCTGCCAAGCTTAAGCGGGACTGAGTCATGGGCCAAATCTACCACAATGTGGTTCTCAGAAAACATCCAGCGACGTCGAGGCAGACCAAGGAGAAAATGGCGGAGCACGCTTGAAGCCTACAGACAACATTAGTCCACACTAGCTCAAGACAGAGAGGAGTGGAAAGGAGAAGAGGACACCTAGCCCAGCAGTGGGACACCAAAGGCTAAAAGTAACACTGCAAGGTCCTCTCGACCTCATGTAAAACCTCCTTGTTGCACTCTTTACGATAGGTTAGATTTTATTTGATCATTCAAACAGAAATAGGATTTACTTTGTCAAGTTAAGCATAAAAACGTAAGAATTAAGAGAATGTAGAATGAACCAGCTAGCGAAATAAGTTCGAGAATTTAAACAGCCTCGGATAAGTTCGACTTCTTTTGAAAATTCATACAACAAAGTACTAGATCGAACCGAGTACGACTTATGCAGAAAAGCTTAAGGAGGATTCGCTGAGGTAGCCCGCGAAATTCAACATTTCTTCAGTTTTTTGTAATTTGCAGGTCAGTCAGTGTCAGGTTTTATGTTGATTAAAATATGATTCACGGCCGTAACAAATATGACTTTACAGAATTATAATCATCAGAATCAACTATTTAACTCCTTAAGTTAGCATAATCCTCAAATGTCATGATTTCATGAAATAGTCATTCAATAGGATTACATGAACTTAGAGAGTTGTATTGACGATTTCTATGATTATTATTCTATAAATAACCATTTGCTACGGTCGTGAATCATATATACCTAGATCAACATGCGACCTGATACTGTTGATGAGGGAAGACCTGACCGGCTCAGTGACCCTAATTTCGTCAGCCGCCGCCGGTACTCCGTCCCTGGAGGCTATTAAGACAGTACGGGGTTGCGTGGCAGCACGGTTCGGGGAGATTGTCGTGGTAGGTATATACTTCTCCCTGAGCCGAACTCTTGCCGAGTTCCACAAGTCCCTTGCGGAGTTGAGAGTCGTCGTCGTCGGGTTCTGTTCCCTCCCCGTGCTCGTCCTGGGGGACTTCAATGCCAAGAATGTGGCTTGGGGTTCCCGGTATACGGACACACGGGGCAGGATGGTGGAGGACTGGGCTCTGGAGACAGGCCTGTTCGTCCTAAAACCGGGGTTCTGTCCCCACGTGTGTGCGGATGCGGGGTAGATCTGCGGTGGGCATCTTTATTCGCCAGCCGCACTCTGTCGCCGCGTTTCAGTGACTGGCGCGTCATGGAGGGGGTGGAGACCTATTCCGATCACAGTACATCCGGTTTGACGTCTCCACCCAGACCTCGCCGATCCGAAAGGCCCCGAGTGGTCCGCGGTGGGCGCTGAAGCAGCTGGACTGGAAGCTCTTCCTAGAAACCTCGATCGTGCAGGCCTGGGTGTCATCACTGGACAGGCCTGCTGACATCAACGACAAGGCAGAGTGGTTCCGGGAGGCCATGTCCGAAATATATGATTTGGCAAAGCCCCGGATCCAGCCCGGATGTGCCTCGCGCCAGGTGTAGGTGGTCGCAAGAGCTGACGACACTGCGCAATGCGTGCGTTGCTCCGCGACGCCGGTACACCAAGCACCGCAGGCTCCGTATTCACTCTCCAGATACGGAAGCCATTCAGGCGGAGCTGTACGCGAGGGGTACAGAGCTGTGAAGACCGCCCTCCAAGCGGAGATCCTGCTGGCCAGGGGACTGGCCCGCGAGGAGTTGCTGGGGACTGAACAGGGACCCGTGGGGACGCCCATACAAGATGGTTTGAGAGAAACTCTGCTCATGGGCTCCCTCGCTGACGCAGTCTCCGGCCCAAACTTGTGGGGGACTTCGTGAGTGCTCTGTTCCCTTCGAGAGGGGAACATACATCCCCGCCCATGGCTCCGCCTTCTGCTGTGCCCGATACGGACCACATCGTCGACGACGATGACGATGCTCCGGAGGTGACTGAGGTAGAGATGAGAGTGGCGGTAAGTAGGCTGAATACCAAAAATACCGCCAATGCCTTCAATACCCTGTCCTGGTGTTGCCATCAGGGAGGCACTGCGATATCACCGGATGCCGACCTACCTCTGTCGTGTGGTCGAAGCCTATTTGACGGACAGAGGGCCGTCATCTACCCCGATCACCAGGGAGAATGGAACCGGCGAGAGATGTCATGTGGTGTCCCACAGGGATCGGTTCTAGAGCTGCATCTGTTGGACATCGGATACGACTGGGTGCTGCGCGCCGACCTCTTTGAGGAGAGGCGTCGCGGCGTCCTCACCTTTCGCCTGACGCAGGTCCTCACCGGACACGATTGTTTCGGGAAGTTCCTGTTCCGGATAAGGCGGGAGGAGGAGAAACTTCGCACATGGACCTCCTTCTACGAAGCAGTAATGCTCGTGAAGGAGGAGGCGGAACGCGTGAGGGAGAGGCGCAAATTTCGTGCCCTAACGGCTGCAGGAGACGCCCTGGGCGTCGGGAATTGCAGGCCGATTCCCGGCCACCATAGGCGCGGGCTTATGGACGGTAAGCAATGGGCAGCTCGCCGTCCGATAGGACCAGGCCCGGATCGACGGCGCGTTGTGTTCCACGTGCGCCTCAAATAGATTTCAGCTCAATTGACGGGGTCCGCTAGGATCGATGCCTGCCGGGGTCGTGGGAAAGTCCGAAAGGGATACCGTGGCCCCTGGCAATGTACAGGGAACTGAAGAAACACGGAGAAGTTACTTGACAATATCTCACAAAAAATAAATAACTTACCGCTGTCAGTTTGTTTGTCTTGCTGAGCACCGAGCAATTGTCCTTAGTATCATGATGAAGTTGATAGTGCATCTTCAGAGCACTCTCGAAGTTAGCCGTAAACGGGCAATGTGAGCAACTGAAATGAATAACATAAACACTTTCTTAAACATCAAGCCCGTATTCCACAAAGAGATAGGCAGAGTGCATATGAAACACACTGTTCTCCCATCAGCGCCGGCTTTAGGTGGAGGCGACCGGAGCAGCCACACGGGGCGCCGGCGAATGGAGGGTGCACGCTTAATTGGAATAATCGTCGTTGTAATATCGTCTGCCAAATAACATCATAGAATAGAATCATATTTAAAGCATACCCTATAGCCGGGTACTGCCCCCTAAGATACAGGCCTAGCCTAGTTTAGGGGACAGGGTTGAACCTATTGTACTTACTTACCTAATGCTAAATTTAAGATCTTTAATCTGTATACATTGCAATGTACTTGAAACTTGTGGTAATAAACAATTTTTATTTATTTATTATTATTAATCTCTATCGATACACCTAAAGAAAAACTAAATTTACGCTAAGTAATACTCGTAATCGCTTATAATCCATTTATTATAGCATTATACAAATAACGGCTATTATGCCATATTGTTGAAATTGTCCTCTAGTAGCAGTAGTTCGGTTGTTAGTCCGGTTGACCGAACTACTGAAACTTTCAGTTGCGATAGTTCGGTTCTAACAAAGCACCGAACTACTGAAACTTAAGTACCTACCCATTTAGTTCGGAAAATAAACTAGGCATGTAATGTAAACAAACTATTTATCTTAATTTGATTTTTAACACGTAAAAAGAGCGACTTTGTGTATCAATACCTGCCGGTCTATTCTGTAACAATCTCACCGTGAAAACTTAGGTGAAGTGAGCTGTCATACCACCAGCATGTCGATTCCCGTAACCACTTCACCGTGAAAACATGTGAAGTGAGCGTGGAGTGAGCTGTCAGTGTCATCTCACCCTGTTGGAATGACAACTCACTTCACCTAAGTTTTCACGGTGAGATGATTACAGAATAGCACTGCTGCTGCTAGGGACTGACAGCTCACTCCGAGCTCACTTCACCTAAGTTTTCGCGGTGAGATGGTTACAGAATAGCACTGCTTTACCTATAGCAACAGTCGCTCTTTTTATGTGTACTCTTTTAAATGTAAATAGTTTGTACATACGAGTATTATATATATTTGCCGAAGTGTTGCTATAGGTACAGTCACGAGCAATAATATGTAAACGATTGGCAAAATGCAAAATTACTCGGGGAATTACGATTGCAACTTTGAAATACGACCTATTCCTTAGTAGTATGGGTTCCAATATACGATGTTCGTAATAACACAAAATTGCAATCAACACAGGAGGAGAACATCACTTTTAAAAGTTGCTAAGAGTATGCATATTGGTGCTCGTGACTGTACAGGTATTGACAAACAGCTATACACAAAGTCGCTCTTTTTACGTGTAAAAAATAAAATTAAGATATAGTTTGTTTACATTATATGCCTAGTTTATTTGCCGAACTAAAGGGGTACATATTTAAGTTTCAGTAGTTCGGTGCTTTGTTAGAACCGAACTATCTACTAATATGATTGTTTGTTTGTATTGAATAGGCTCCGAAACTACTATCGACCGATTTAATTTCAAAAATTCTTTTACCATTAGAAAGCTTTGTTTTCAGGGAGTGACATAGGCTACTTTTTATACCACGGGAGCGAAGTCGCGGGCAAAGTGCTACTTAAATATAAAACTATTAATTACAATAGACCTGACATTACCGTTCACGACAAAACCAATAAAACAGTTTATCTGATAGATATAGCAATATCTAACTCACTTAATATTCAAACCACCATTTATCCGAAAAGCTAAGTAAGTATCAAGATCTCGCCATATAAATTAAAACCCAATGGAAAGCAGAAACCGTTCACATTGTCCCTATTGTCCTTTCATCTACTGGAATTTAATACCAAAATCTCTCGCACAAAGCCTTAATACCCTACAGATGCCTACTCACACACTTTACATGTTCCAAAAAGCCACCATTCTTAAGGTCTGTCGCATCACCTGAAAGTTCCCGACTTCTTCAACATTGTCATCCACCTTTTCTATCTAAATTTCGCCTTCCATTCTTGGTCCCGACCCCTGTGTAAGGTTTCTTAACCTCTTTTAAATCTTCCTCTGCATCTGAGTTGAGCTCCACGATTACTGGCCAATGCTTGCACTGATAGGACAGGTCCACTCAAATCTGTGTGGTTCTTTTCGCAAAAGACCATTTCAGACTAATCTACATGGGCCTCATATGGCCTGACCAAGATTATGTCTGGACTTTAAAAGAGACTGTGACCTCTGAGTTTGTTTCGGCCTTTCTTCTCAGAGTAGTCAGATAGGAAACGCCGAACTCATATAGCTAATTTATTATGTTATTTTTAAAAAGATGTCGCGTAAAAGTGATTCCAAAATCCTATTTACAGAATAAACAATTTCATTTCATTTAAATGAGAAGAAACGTAAACAACCGAAAATAATAATAATAACCCCACCGCCGTCGCCGTATCTCTACGTTGACATCGCGGTGGCCAAGTAACACAGACATGCTGAATAAAGTTTGAGTAATAGCGATCCGCAAAACTATAAGCTGAAACTATTGCCTGGATAGTGTCTGAGAAAATGTCTATTCAGCTGTTATTCAAGCAATTTGGGCACATTTTTAAATGCTTTAGTCTGTATAACAGCGATGTAAATTCTGGTTAATAGCTTAGTAATGGCCCACTTAGCTTAGTAACATCTGAAAAAAAGCTGACATCTCTTTTATACAGCTATTGATGCATATTTATTCAGACAAATGCATATGGATATTGTTATTAAGAAATTATTCCGGATTAAGTTCATTTACGTAATACTTTACAAACAAAATTAAGAATTAAGTTGTAAAGTCGAAAAAAACTGGTTATTAATCTTGCAGTGAGTCTTTGTTCTGACACTTCATAAATTGAATAAAAATCAATAACGAGATGCACGGTGAAACTGAGAATCGGTACTAAATGATATTATGTATTATAACCATGATACACGTTAAATATTACTGCGCAAGTAATTTTATCGTGAATAGCTTAAGAAATACCTCAATATTTTTCACGCGCCCCTTAGATAATCAAGTTTAGTGAAAGTAAATAAGACATAAATAAAGGCTTTTATATGTGAAAAAAATACTTAGGATAAAATAACTAATGCTTTATCTTTCAAAAGTCATTAAATTAATTATAAATTATATTTTTAACTGTTATTAATTGCTAAAAAGAGGCATTTGTTAGACAAAATGATTCAATAGTTTACTTAAAATAAGTTTTAATGGCGATTCATTATAAGCTGGATAAAAGCCCTCCATGCAGCTATTTTACAGCATAACTCTGAATAAAAAGTCACACCTTTCTAATTATTAAGCTTTTATTTGAGAAATAGTGATCTGGCTGTACAAATATCTGAACAACATTTGAATACGTTACTATATTATGTGTTTCATTATACAGCTAATTACAAAAATTACTTTTACGACGAATTCCTCCAGTTCTTCTAGATTTCCATGATTTATTTTCCATTTTTTATCAAACTGTTCACATCAAACCCGCGGTGCAATAATACACAATAGTTAAACAATGTTTTAAACGTCCATATTTCAATTACTACCCAAAAAAAGTCTGTATAACTTATATAAAAAATGGTTCTATTACAAATAATTGCGGAATAAGAATACATCATTCAGCTTCCATCTGTGTTAGTTAGCCATAAACGAATTACTTTATTTCCATTATACCGAAATAAGCTCTATAAAGAACCCAGAAAACACTTTTATACAGTAGCTGAATAATTGATAAAATGTGGAACCTTATGTGATTTGAAGAAAAATTAAAAGCGGTTATTCAAAATCAAGCTTTTTAATAGAAATAACTACACCATTATTCAGAAGACAGCTGCCGAGGGCACTATTTTACAGCATATAGGGGTTTCATAAGCAATAAGTTGAGTAAAGTTTGCGTATTAGTATTACATAACTGCGTTTATTCAGCTACTTATACTATTATACAGATAAATGCTGTCCCAGGCACTCTTTTTCAAATTAAAGTCATCTGTAATGCTGTAGGCTTAATAATATCTGTGTTATATGCGGTATAGAAGTTATAACTAAGCTTTAAGAAAAATAGACAACTTTATACAACTTTTACTAAGCTTAAAGAGTTTTATAGGCCGAAAGAGAATATTATTCAGAATTTGGCTATTTCAATAGCCTTTACTCACACGTTATGGAACTTAAAGCTGTAAACATTTGTGAATTGCTATTACTCAAACTTTATTCAGCATGTCTGTGTTACTTGGGGGGGCTTGCGCGCTCTAAAGTCTAGGTCTGTGCCGGTAGAGTTTACTTTGTCGGAACTGGTCTAGGATGAGGAGCCAGACCAAGAGAGATACAGAAACCCACATGCTACCCACATGTGGAGCGCTGTTGGGCAGTAGCGACCCCACGGACCCTATCTCCCAGGAGAAATCTTGTTCCTCATCTCTGGCTTGCCTTTATTGACCGGCTGGAGTGAACATTGACGAGGAACAGAGCTCCCACCTCATTCATACCTTAATAGGCCTGCTGGAGTGGAGATTCAAATTCAAGAGATTGCAAGAGCAAACGTACTCTGAATAAGGAAGTATTCCAGTAAGTGCTCGTAGGGATCTTGACCATCTTCCGGGCTCTGGGATTGTTCTGAAAACTGTGGAATACCTCTCTACTCCTCAAGCACCTAAGGGCATGTTGCCCCCTTGTCGCTACGTCACTATGCGCTAGTGACAGTTTTCGGGGGCCCATTATTGAGTGTGCAAGTCACCCCCTGCCATTTTATAAATGTACATATAAAACATTGATCAGGCAGGGGTCATAGTCTTATAGTTCCAGGCAACCAGTCAACTTTAGCCACCCAAACCCATAGTCATATCTTTGTTTCCATATCTGCAATAGTCCTACACCAATCGCGAGTTGTCTTTGAGTGCCCTTGCGTAGTGCGAACAGGGATAATCGGCAGTTGGTGCCTCATTCCATTTCGATTTGTCTAACGCCTTCCATAGGACCGAGATCCGTGGTCCCGAGAATAGTTGAAAACTAAAAATAATAATAATAATCATGACGAATAATTATCAGAAAAACATTGTCAAGGACGGTACTGTTAACATCTGTTGGGCATGCTACCGTCCTGGTAAACCAGCGACCATTGGGTTATATGGTCGCTGCGGTAAACCAATCCGTAGTGGCTAGAATTATCCACCAGCAACTTGCCTTGCAGTACAACCTTCTGGTAACCGAAGTACCATACTACAGGTATGTGCCCGACCCAGTTCTCGAGAATGGTCACGCCACATTGTATTGGGATCGATCTACCATCACTGACAGGACTATTGTAGCCAATAAGCCTGATATTGTGGTGATAGATCGACGAGAGCGCCGTGCAATAGTTGTTGATATTGCTGTCCCCCATGGCGAGTTGCAATACTTCACAGGATTTATAGAGTCGGTTAGTGGGAAAAAGGAAAGGGCGGCAAGTAAACACCTTCAGAATCGGTCTTTGAGCTCTCTCGATAGGTAGTAGCAAACTTGTACCTGCTCCACCCAAAAAGGTAATGCAGTAAGTCAAAATTAACTGACAGAGAGCAAGGTAAACTTGCCTAGTTAAGTTTGGGTCTGCAAAATAACGTAGTTTATTGTAAACGAATATTAGCTTACGCATTCTATTATTTAAAGCTTCTATGTGTTGTTTAAAAGATAGGGTTTCATCTATTGTAATTCCCAGATATTTTATTTTGTTATTTATACTAATATTAGGACACATAAGCAGCCAATCTGGAGGGACCATACATAACAGTGAGCATACATCGTTTAGAGCAAAACAGATATTTGTTTGCGCATTGAAAACTTAATATAATTTGTCTTAGCCGCATTTAGTGTTAGTGAGTTACGTTGAAGCCACTTATTTACTATATTAAAACCCTGTTGTGCAAACTTGTAGGCTTAATGTTACGATTCAGCAGAAAAAAAAGGAGGGTAGTGTCGTCAGCGTAAGATATTATAGTGCCGCGCTCAAGGTTTAGATTACAAAGGTCATTTATGTATATCAAAAACAGAGTGGGCCCTAAAATACTTCCTTGGGGCACACCAAACGACGTGTATTTTCACGCTGTAATACAGTATAAACTAGTACGGGGGGTATTGTGACTGTTACTGGCGGTAATAATGTGTACAAAATAATATGTTGTTAGTAAAAATTGTGCACAAAATAAATAAATAAGTTTCAGTTGAATGCCTCTTATGCCTACTGTCTCAAGCTTGCGCAACAGAATAGGAATGGAGAATGTGTCAAAAGCCTTGGCGAGGTCCAGGAAAACTCTTACTGTGTGGAGCCTCAGCCGTAGCGGCCAGCGTTAAAACCACCTGCTCCTCAGCTCGCAGGCCGCCTTGCCCCTCCGCGCCTACGTGGGCTTAAATTACGCTCTAGGGGTAAAGCAGACATTTGCAGGCCGATTCCCGGCCACCGAGGTGCGGGCTTACGGACGGTTGAGCAATGGGTAGCTCGCCGTCCGATAAGGACCAGGCCCGGGTCGACGGCGCGTTGTGTTCCACGCGCGCCTCAAAGAGATGTCAGCAGAACTGAAGGGGTGTGATAAGACCGATGCCTGCCGGGGTTGCGGGAAAGTCCGAAAGGGATACTGAAGGAACACGGGTGGGTTTTAGTCAGTAAGAGTCTGACACGCCCTCCCACTCCGCCCAAAGCAGAAGAAGAATTTTTATGCCTTTAAAATATTCGGCCAAGTGTGTTATGCCAAATAAAGCCAAAAAGAGGGAACCCCTTCTCCATAGTAAACGACCAATTGGAACCGTGCACATAGCTTCTGACGTTTCATAAGTGCCCATGTAGGTTTATGTGAAATAAAATATATAATACATAACTGGTGAGTTATGTTAACAGAAGAAGTATTTTATGTGCTGCGTAAGTGCAAACATCTCGCAGCCAGGCGCTTAGCCACCTTTTTTGTTGGTTTAGATATTTGTATGGCAAACACGCTCAAGCTGGCGGCCCACGGTACTCTTACCTATAACTTGTCACTGTACACACGTATTCTGTCAAAATTTTAACTAGCCACCTGTTACGGAAAACAAGATTTTTGATAGATAGGCTTACAGTCCTTATGGCGTTTGGCCACTTATTCGTCTCCGGTTCGTATTCGATTTGTGTTCGTTTCTGATCAGCTATCTAATTACGCAACACATTTTCGTAAACGATTACAACAAAGTTAAGTATGTGCTTATTATTAGGACTTTACTGACCTAGATCACCTAATAATAAGCACATACTTAACTCCATGCTCGCACGAATTACTTATATCCACGCAATCATACACACTCGCAGATACAACTCCCCACTCACTTACACAGCACCTACTTATCCCCACTCACACACACCTACACACCTTTAATCACATTCATTTAATTTCATTTACCCTCACCCTCACACTCAGAGACTCACAAAAATTTAAAACCTGTAAGGTATTCTTTTTTCCCTTCTGAAGGTAAATTGACACAGTCCACTCATACATAATATCAATTGGAACCTCATTGCGAATCACTGTCTCTTAAGACACAGGTTACCCTAGTTTAAGAGACAGAGTTTAATCAATTGTGTACAGATTTCTCAGCATCCAAATGTTTTATGTAAATGTTCTCTATCTGTATTTTTTGGGAAATAAAGATATATTAGATTAAAACGTTTTGTAAAGGCTTTTTTGGTCACAGATTGATTAATTACAGGGACTTAGTTTAAAACAAAAAACAAAAAGTTTCATTTCGACAGTTCAACAACATTCATTGCGGTATTTACGTTGTTGAGCTTTTTTTTTTTCGAAATTATGATGTAAGTAATGGATTAGCAATTTATTTCAAAAGTATTCAAATTCCTATTGATCGTATATTACGTAATTAGGGTACCGGTTTGGCCATCCTAGTAATTGTACGAACCGCGTATACGTATGACATGAGTGCACAAACGTTCATACAAACGGAAGTGGGCAAACGCCCTAACACAGTTATTTTACTTCGGATTTTGTATCACTGACCAAATCACAGAACTCCATTATTTTTTTTGGAACGTTCAAGAGCAATAATCGCATGCTGTAAAGCACATTCAATTATTGCCACTCAAGAGTTGCATGCACGGCTGCGATTTCCATAAAATGGAATACAATAACTGATTGCAAGTTTTGCCATTCAATAATTGCATTGTGAGTTCAGCTTACCCCAAAGCAATTATTGCATGCAAATTTTGCCTCGTCTACACACAAAGTTGCATTTCCTTGTATTTTGATTCAAGTGTTGCCCGTACTTGCGCTGACAAATCTTTCATTCATTTTTATTGAACGTCTTCTCGTTCGCTCATGTTTGAATGATAGAATATTTTCATGACAGGATTGAATACGATTTTATTGTATTGTACGCGCGATTTTACTGTACGTACAATTTTATTCGTACTGTTTACATTTGAACGGCAACTAACTTGATCGTATCGTGCAACAATAATTGTATCTACATGTTGTTTAGACGGTGCCAGTCAATCGTTGCTTCAATTTTATTATATACCACAGGCAATTAACTTACACCGTGTAACTGGGTCTTTATTCTCGTTGTAATAAGGTTGCTGGTGTTTAACTGCTTGGGTTGTTGTCAGTGGTCAAATAATTGTGAAATAATTAAGGAGTTAAGGACTGTAATATTAGGGCTCCGCTATAAATAAATTGGTTAAGTACACAAAAACAATTTTGAAAACTGGTCCAAAATTACGCACTCATCAGCTAATGTCACTCAATCAAATAAGAACAGGAATAATTACTTACGAATGGGTCATTATATGTACCTAAATAAATAATAAAATAGTACAAATATTTGTAAATGTTCAAATTATTAACGTTATTTCTACGACAGTAGTGTGAAAGCACATGTCAGTATATAAAAAAGTTCTCTGTCGCACATGTGAAAATGTCAACGAAAATTATAGGAGGACAGAATAAAAAATAAGACGCTCTATGCTTTCAAGGAGTTCGAACACAATTTGAATTATCAAAATGGTCAAGTGTGAAAGAGTCAACATTCCGGCCGTAGAGATACCGTTTCTGACACCTTTCTGTTCGACAAAGAGTTACCAACCCGGTGGCTGCATCTGCGCCCGGTAAGGTGCCCGGTTGATGGCAATAGGAACGCCTCCTATTACATGACTTAGCCCTCACTCATACGCACTAGCGCGGCTGACCGTCGCGTTGCGTACAACACTACAACCATATCGTCGTGTTGCATAAAAAATTAAAAAGCGGTTAGCCGCATCCGCGATTAACCGCTAGAGAGCTACGTAACAGGCTTTATGTGGGTGTCTTCTGCCTTCTTCTTCTAGGAATACAGGCGTGAAATTATGATCTATTTTAATACTTTTAGGTAGGTAAAACTAGCTTTTACTCGCGTGCAGATTGGAAATTATAACAGAAGAACGTAGGTACTACCGGGATAAAAGTAGATATAGGATACTTTTACCTGCTGGGTGCAAATGTCATCGAAATCCTTTCAGCCGGTATGGCGTGAAAAGGTTTCGCATCCATAATATTAGTATGGATTTTATAACTAAAAGATGTTTTCATTTCTGGGTAGGCAAAGTCTCCCTTATGTAGCTACGGTGCTGATCCACGCGTCATGTTCGTGAACGGGCGCCGTCAGTTGAGACTGGTCATCTCATATCTGCCACGGCTTATTTCTAATCTTATATTTTTAATCGTTTTTGATTTTAATATTTTTTTTACATTGTTCTCACATAAGAATCAACAAGAGTAATGTACCCAGGATTTTGTAATTTCTATATTTAAAAGAGTGTCCTTGTAGTTTCTTGCCCGTTCTTCTCCATAAAGATCTACGTTTTGGAATGTGCAACTAGCTTCAACTTTCTGACTAACTGACTGACTCTTTGACAATTCAAACAAAAGTGCCTGTACCTAAATGGTTTAATTGAAATAAATACTTTGAGTTTGAGTTTGAGCTATGGAATGTGGAGGTAACCAAATCATTGTTATAGAACTGTCTTGTCATGTAACTCCTTTCTTTTCGTCGTTAGCCGTGACATTTTACTCGACAGCGCGGAGAGCTTACAATGCCTTGCTACTATGCAAGGCATTGTAAGCTAGGTACTGTAGATAGGTAGATTTCACGTATTTATTCCCGGAAGGGTTAGGAGAGGTGTACCTATAGGTAGTTGGCCAATTCATAGGTGGCTAGCCTATTGCCATCAACCGGGCACTTGGCGGGGTAATTACGTAACACTTACAGTAGCAATGGCTTTCATTTTGACAGTTCAACAACATTTATTGCGTTATTTGAGCAGACAGGGTTTCCGTACCTTAAAAGGAAAAAACGGAAGCCTTATAGGATCACTCGTGTGTCTGACTGTCTGTCCGTCTGTCACAGCCAATTTGCTCTGAATCTAATGAACCGATTAAGTTAAAATTTGGTACATATAAAAATGTATTTCTGTGATCCAAAAAACGTCAATAAAAGAATTTTGAATATGTGGGTAACTTTTGGAGGGGGGTAAATAAGTTTTTTTTTTAAAGACTGCTAACAGTACCGTGTGACATATCAAATGAAAGAGCTTGTTGCGAGGATCTCAAATATTGTTTTAAATTTTCTTATTTGGGGGCAAATAAGAAATTTTCTCCAAAAGTGTCCCACATCTTCATTTCTTCTTCTTGTTCATTAGATTCGGAGCAAATTGGCTGTGACAGACGGACAAACAGACTGACACACGAGTGATCCTATAAGGATTCCGTTATTTCACCACGCTTGTTAAAGACAGGTTGGCGATTTCAAACATATCTGCCTAACCTTTGCCCATCTATGTTGGCGTCAGCTTCCAGTCTAACCGGATGCAGCTGAATACCAGTATTTTACACGGAGCGACTGTCTATCTGACCTCCACAACCCAGTAACTCGGTAATACGATACCCCTTAATAAGACTGGTTGTCAGACTTTCGGGTTTCTGACGACCCGTAATGACTGTCAAAGATCTACTAATGACAGCCGGGACCAACGGCTTAACGTGCTTTCCGAGGCTCGGTGTCTAAAGATGTTCATACATCCACAGACCAACCCCGGCAAGCGTAGCTTAACCTGATGGTTCGACCCGTGCGGCTGTTTTACTTATAAATCCAGGTTTCTTCAAGATGTTTTAGTCCAAGATAAACTCAGAAATTGCCTTGTATACCTATAACTCAGACCAATAAAATACTTTTTAATTGGTCTGAGACCTATAATGTTTATGTTGTTGGAATAGCTGGGTTGGAAAAAACAGTTTTTTCTTTAATTTTATAAAAAAAAAACAGTTCAAAATGTTTTAAACAAGAGCTTTTTGTGTTTTCCCTTTTGACAGATTTATCAAATTCATTATCAACACAAATCGAGACTAATACCTATAATTATTCATTTCTAGAGTAGGATTTTAAAATTTACCTGAAGAAACATTTACAGAAAACAACCAAAATAAACATATCTAATAATCACAACAACGTAATACTAGTTATTATAATAATAGTTAGTTACCTAGTACTAACTACACTCGGCGCGGCGCGGCGTTACAAAAATCGCACCTCTCCGAAAATAAGTTTCAAGCATGTCCTGCCATTATCGAACACATTAAACTATGCAGGGTTTGTCCGGCAAAGAGCTAGAATTAAGTTTATTTATGGAGAACTATGATGTTCAGGTGTTATGTTTGACTGAACACTGGTTGAAAGAACATGAAGTGGTGTTTATTAATCATGATAATTTTACTGTACAAAGTGCGTTTGTAAGAAAAAGCGCCATTCGCGGTGGATCTTTGGTTCTTGTTTCAAACAAGTTGAAATGTAAACAACGTTTAGATTTAGTTAATCTTTCCATCGAGCGCACTATTGAGTTGTCTTGTGTTGAACTCGAGCGATACATTATAATTTGCGTTTATCGACCCCCCCTCTGGTGATTTTATTAGTTTTGAATCGGTAATGGAGGATTCGCTCAATAGGTTAAAATCAAGTAATAAAAGTATCATTTTATGTGGAGATTTTGATATTAATATTTTAGATGTTACTCCATTAAGTATTAGACTTCTTAATCTGTTTAGGTCTTATAATTTAATTAACTTGTTTTTTGAAGCTACCAGGATCACGGCATCTTCGTCAACTTGTCTTGATAATATATTTAGTGATTGTGATGCCAAAAATAAATTAGTGTTAAGTGACTTAACGTCTGACCACTGTGGTTTATTAGCTAGTTTCCCCATGCCATTACATAAAAAGCCGCATAAAATAGAATGTAGGCCATATACAGCTAGTCGTTGCAATAAATTTAAAAATAATATTGCTCATAGAATAACACCATCTATAATAGAACACGAGAATCCTAATGAAATGTATGCAGCCCTTTTTGATGTTGTGCAAAAAGAGTACCAATCTACTTTCAAGACTAAAACTATTGACATTAATGGCACCTCCGTTGGCTTTAATCAATGGGCCACTCCGGGTATTTATAAAAGTAGAGCGAGACTATACGAGTTATATGGTTTGAAAAAATATAGATTTGATACTCCTTTCCTAGAGTATGTCAAAAATTATTCAAAATTATTTAAAAAGGTTAGTGTTTTTGCTAAATCTAAATTTTTAAGCGATACAATTAAAAATTCCAATAATAAAGTAAAAACCACTTGGAAAATTATTAACAATGAAACGGGTAAATCGGTTAAGCAAGATAAACAACTTGAGATTATGGTCGATAAAAAATTAGTTACTAAAGTAGCTGACGTAGCTGAGGCGTTTAATGAGTTTTTTGCCAACATACCTATAACTACGACTCGCTCCTTAAATTCGTCCCCATCTAAAGCTGAAAACCTTTTGTTTAGTAGTGTGTCTAAAAGTAGTCGCTTATTTAGCTTCGAACATGTAACGCCTCGTGATGTAGTTAGTGTTTTCAACACATTCAAATCTAAAAACACTGGTGATTACTGGGGAATCTCCATTAAACTTTTGAGTAATATAATAGACATCGTAGCCCCCTATCTAGCTCTTACTTTTAATAAATGTGTTGATTTAGGAACTTTTCCTGACCTCATGAAGAGTAGTAAAGTCATACCATTATTTAAATCAGGTAATAAAAATGACGTTGGCAATTTCAGGCCTATTTCTATTTTACCAGCATTCAGCAAAATATTTGAAAAGTTAATACTCAAGCAGTTGCTAAGACATTTTAATTTAAATAGCCTCCTTCATAATGAACAATATGGCTTTACAAAGGGTCGTTCGACTACAGATGCGGGTGTTGCTCTCCTGAAACACATATTTAACGCATGGGAGAACTCTCAAAATGCTATTGGAGTTTTCTGTGATCTTTCCAAAGCCTTTGATTGCGTGCACCATGACACGCTTTTGCGTAAACTGCGTCATTATGGTGTGCTAAACGAAGCTCTCAACGTTTTAAATTCATATTTAAATAATAGGTCGCAATGTGTAGATGTTGATGGTGTAAAATCTTCCGGGCTACCAGTTCAGTTAGGTGTACCTCAAGGCTCAATACTGGGTCCATTCTTGTTCTTAGTATATATCAATGACTTACCATTCTATTTAAAGGGTATCTGTGAAGTTGTACTGTTTGCAGATGATACCTCTCTTATTTTTAAAGTAGACAGGAATAGACAAGATTTTGACGATGTAAACAGTGCACTATCAATGGTTACGGATTGGTTTACGACAAATAACCTAGTTCTCAATGCCAAAAAAACTAAATGTGTAAAGTTTGCCCTTCCAAATGTTAGAAATCTAGGACCCAACATCGTCTTAGATAAAGTGGTGCTTGAAACTGTAAACTCGGCAGTTTTTCTGGGCATAACAGTAGATGCCAAACTTCAGTGGGGCCAACATATATCGAGCCTAGCGGGAAGGCTCAGTTCGGCCGCCTACGCCGTCAGAAAAGTAAGACAATACACTGACGTTGATACAGCTCGGTTAGTCTATTTTAGTTATTTTCATAGCGTTATGTCCTATGGTATTCTGCTGTGGGGCAAAGCTGCAGATATTCAAAATATATTTGTCCTCCAAAAACGAGCTATTCGAGCAATTTACCAGCTAGGTGCCAGAGTTTCTCTGAGAGATTTTTTCAAAGATATCGGTATTCTCACAGTGGCATCACAATTCATTTTCGCCAACATCTTATATATTAGGCAAAATAATATACACTTATACACTTAAAACAGTGATATTCACAATGTTAACACAAGAAGTAAGGATAAACTACGTGCTCCCTTTCACCGGCTTCATAAGGTTCATAACTCATTTGTTGGGCTTGGTATAACCTTTTATAACAAGCTACCCTCTTCTTTGCTAGATTTGCCTTTTAATGCGTTTAAAACTAAATTAAAGTCCAACCTTTGTTCAAAGGCATACTATTCTATCAACGACTACTTAAATGATAAGAATAGATGGTCGCTGTGATTAACTCAAGACAATGTTTAAATGTTCTTTCTCCAGAATTAGTTTACCTACTGACAGGTTATATGAGTTTATATAATTGTTTATAATTTTACTTTTTATGTCAATTTATTTTAATTTAATTTTAATTTAGTGCTGACATAATCTACTCATTACAATGTTTTTTTTTATGAGTTGTATTGCAATATGTGGTTAGCTAGCGACCTCGACAATTATTTATTTTACCTCGATGGTCCTAGTTTATCAATTATAACTTCTAGTTACAGCTATATGTAAGCGGGCACGCTCTTTATGCCTGGAGGCTTTTTTTTTTTTTTTAGATATTGTTTACTTTTAGTTATTTTTATTTCTGCTTGAATATAGTTCTCGATGTTTTGGTTTGTATATTGGCGTGTGCTAGCTGTCATATGGCTATTAATTATAGCTATTTAATTTAAATTATTTTTTGCATATTGTAAATTGTCTTGCATACTGTTGTATAGAATCATTTTTTATTTTTGTTCTAACTGAACAGACAGCTGTGCTGCTGGGGAGTTTGTTGCGCCACTTCATCTTCCCAGCAAAAGCACTAGGAAGTGGTGAAGGGTGGGCGTTTTGGGGGACTGTCTTATGTAATTTTGACGTTCGAAAAGTGCTGATTCTCAGCCTAGTTTGAATAAATGACTTTTAAAATTTTGAATTTTGAAATTTTGAAACACAATTAAAATTGGTATCAATTAAAAGTATGTTTAATGAAATTTTAATTAACAGTAGTTAGAATTCCTAAACACAACACATCTCATTAGAACGTAACGTTAAAAAAAAGTTGCTTAAAAACGCAATACAATAGCCACTAATTGCTCCAACCTACAAGGGTATAAAACACGTATGACCCGGGGAAAATGGGTGTACCTACCCCCGACCCTTGTTCGTCGATGCGACAGCCCGCTTCGATGCTGAGCCAGTAGCTTTAAATTCCCCGATTAATAATAATGAATTGTCCTTGATCCAGCCTGTCCCAACTTGCTGTCCTCCCGCCAGCGACGCCCTAAGCCGAGGTCCGTACCCCACAGGGGGTGCCATTAGCGAGCGCTCGCCTAGTTTTAATTAGAATAGTTTTTGCCCCGGGCTGGAGGCTTTGAGTGTAGTAACTTAATGCAGCCACAGGAATGTCCGGTTAAGTAGTCATCACCTCAGAGGTGAGCTACGAGATGCCTTAGTAAAAAAAAAAAAAAAAATGGGTGTCATTCGCTATCCAACATCCAACCTTCGAAGTGAACATACGTGAACAGCTACAGAAAGAAAATACCCCTGAAGATGGATACCACTGCAGATGAAGCCGTTGCACTACTGTCAAGTCATTGCACTACTGGAATCAGGGATGCTGCAATGTGATGTTGCTTGGGCACTATTGCGGCGATAAGTCCCCTCTTTGAGGAGTGGCTAGAGAGGTGCCACGGCGTCCTCACCTTCCGCCTGACGCAGGTCCTCACCGGACACGGCTGTTTCGGGAGGTTCCTGTTCGATATCAGGCGGGAGGAAACGCCCGGGTGTCATCACTGCGTGGATTGCCCGGAGGACACGGTGGAGGCCTGCCCGGCTTGGGCAGAGCACCACCGTGTCCTCGTGGAGGCGATCGGTGGCGATCTCTCGCGTCCGGCTCTGGTCCAGGCCATGGTACGGAACGAGAGGGCATGGGAGGCTGTCACCCG
The DNA here is from genome assembly GCA_963853775.1 of Xanthia togata. NCBI lineage: Eukaryota > Metazoa > Arthropoda > Insecta > Lepidoptera > Noctuidae > Xanthia > Xanthia togata. The sequence continues at coordinate 10,813,285 of OY970816.1, forward strand.
CTGGCAACTAAACTTTAGTCGTTTTTCCGTTCGACGAGTGTTCCAACGCTTCCCAGAGTCCGGTGGATATTCGAAGACGTGGATCTAGAATACAACGCTGCACATACCGAAAGAGACGATCGCTTCATTGTTTCGACGTCTTTACGTAATCGGTTCTCCAATGCTGTTGAGCTGCAGCAACAACTCCGATCAGCTCGCAGAGCTACTGTAAGCGTCTCCACGGTCAGAAGAAGATTACGGGAGAAGAAAATTGCGGCTCGTAAGGCTGCTACAGGGCCAAAATTGACTGCACAGCATAGGCGACACCGGCTGGAATTTGCCCGAGAACATGTTGATTGGACAATCGATCAATGGAGGGCTGTGCTCTTTTCGGATTGAGACGAGGGTTTGTCTTTACTGTAATGACAGGCGTAAAAGAGTGTATAGGAGGCAAGGAGAATGATTCGCACAAGCCTGTATTCAAGAGACAGTTGAATATGGGGGTGGCTCGTGCATGTTCTGGGGCGGCATGTCAATCGGCGGCAAAACAAACCTTGTGTGTGTTTCACGGACAGGAGGTGCTCGTGGACAAGGGTCGCTGACTGCTCCTCGGTACATAACCGAGATCTTAGAGGAGCACGTGGTCCTATTATGCGGGTTTTGTTGGCAGTGGGTTCATGTTAATGCATGGTAACGCCCGCTGTCACACCGCATTAATTGTAAGGGACTGCGAGAAGTCGGGATCCCTGTTTTGCGTTGGCCTGCGCGAAGTCCAGACCTGAATCCTATTGAGCACCTTTGGGATGACCTGAAACGGTGAGTACGGGCACGTGATCCTGCCCCTACCACTCTCCAAGACCTCCAAGATGCCGTTGTTGCAGAATGGGACAACATTCCTCAAGAGACTATAGTTACCTTAATAAGGTCCATGAGGGAACGCATTGAAGCCGTCATTAGGGCTAGGGGGGTAACACTAGGTTTTAAGTTGTTTTTAAGAACTTTGCTGATTTTTTTCTGTTAAAATAAAAAGTTTCGTTTTAATCATTTGCATTAGCTTGTTTTTCAAAATTCTAATCTATTGCTTTATTCTGAAATTTAAATAAATTGCCTTTCCAATGATACCTTAAAGTCATACATATGTCTATTGTCTACCATTGATTTATAGGGCTAAAATGACTTTGAAGGAAATTTTTAAAGAGGTGCGATTTTTGTGATGCTGAGTGTAATAGGTACTATCTAATCTGTGAACTTTTATTTTTTTATAATCAATCTAATTATGTATGTAGATACTGAACCACTTGCGTAGGTACACCCTCTGTACGATCAGAATTGCGAATTCGGATGTTCGTTCTTAGATAAGGAATTAGGTACCTTACCTAAAAGTATATTTAAGTATGGGGAAGTCCCCAAAATAATTGCTTTTACCTTTAAAATTTATTTTCGAGGTATTTAAGTCCCAAGAATTTATAACCGTTTATTTCCATTCATCCGCAATTAAAATTTGATTTAAAACCATGTATTTTCTTTCTTAATGTTTAAAACATTGAAACTAGTTTTAAACTGTGATTTTAAACACTAAATCATTGTTTTATTTCAGACTGTACCCTAATTACATAATACACGATCAATCGGAATTTGAATCGTTTTGAAACAATAGCAATTTGTTTCAAAACGATTCAAATTCCGATTCCGAACAAATTGCTAATCCATTGCTTCATAAGTTCGAAAAAAAAATCTGCTCAACAACGTAAATAACGCAATGAATGTTGTTGAACTCAAAATGAAACAAATTTGTCGTAGGTAATTGCTTACGAAAATGTGTTGCGTAAATGGATAGCTGGTTTTACATTGTTTTAAATCCCTGTATTAAAACAACTTGTTTGTTTTATGCCAACCCTGAGGTCTGAGGTATCTAAGATATGTGACTACAGTCACGGTCTTCTTAGAGTCAGTTCACACCGCGACGTGACGCGAAGCGACACTGCGCAAACTTTTTAAGATAGTGATACAAAAATTCAAAATTCAAAAGTCATTTATTCAAACTAGGCTGAGAATCAGCACTTTTCGAACGTCAAAATTACATAAGACAGTCCCCCAAAACGCCCACCCTTCACCACTTCCTAGTGCTTTTGCTGGGAAGAAGAAGACAATTTACAATATGCAAAAAATAATTTAAATTATAAATTAAATAGCTATAATTAATAGCCATATGACAGCTAGCACACGCCAATATACCAACCAAAAGCATCGAGAACTATACTCAAGCATAAATAAAAATAACTAAAAGTAAACAATATCTAAAAAAAAAGAAAAAGCCTCCAGGCATAAAGGGCGTGCCTGCTTACATATAGCTGTAACTAGAAGTTACAATTGATAAACTAGGACCATCGAGGTAAAATAAATAATTGTCGAGGTCGCTAGCTAACCACATATTGCAATACAACTCATAAAAAAAAAATTGTAATGAGTAGATTATGTCAGCACTAAATTAAAATAAATTGACATATAAAGTAAAATTATAAACAATTATATAAACTCATATAACCTGTCAGTAGGTAAACTAATTCTGGAGAAAGAACATTTAAACATTGTCTTGAGTTAATCACAGCGACCAACTATTCTTATCATTTAAGTAGTCGTTGATAGAATAGTATGCCTTTGAACAAAGGTTGGACTTTAATTTAGTTTTAAACGCATTAAAAGGCAAATCTAGCGAAGAAGAGGGTAGCTTGTTATAAAAGGTTATACCAAGCCCAACAAATGAGTTATGAACCTTATGAAGCCGGTGAAAGGGAGCACGTAGTTTATACTTACTTCTTGTGTTAACATTGTGAATATCACTGTTTTTAGTGTATAAGTGTATATTTTGCCTAATATATAAGATGTTGGCGAAGATGAATTGTGATACAAAATTTAACTTTATTTACTAGGTACTCAAAAAGATACAAATTTTATTGAGATAATTCGAAAATGTCTCGTGGCGTCGCGCTGCGCCTCACGGTGCCGCGCGTCATAGCGCGACGCATCATGAAGCAGCGAGGCGTGGGGCTGCCCGTGAAGACTACACTATGCGCCTCGCGACGTCGCGCTGAGTCTGGTGGCGCCGCGAAACCACTGGCCTCTTCAAACATCGTCGCGTCGCATCACATATCGGTGTGAACTGACCCTTAGAGCCTCTTATCAAAATGTAACTAAGCTTAAATGTAACATTAAGCCTTTCTTATCTTATCTTGTACACTGAAATTACATGGCAGGGTGAACTACACTAGATCCTATGTCAACAGTAAGGTGCATTGACACTATTCTACATGAGCTCCTTAACGCCGGCAGCACATTTCCTCCTAGCAGCGAAACCGCAGTAGTTCAATTCAATTGACTCGCGTCATGTTCCGCTACTCGAAATTCGATTATCGGAACATGACGCGAGCCAGTTGAATTGAACTACTGCGGTTTCGCTGCTACGGTTTCGCGGCGGAGGTGTGCTACTGGCGTAAGAGCGTTCATCCAAAAAGTTGGCAATTTCATCATCAATATTTTAGTTCACTAGTTAGCCATATTTCTTATTTCCATACAGTAATCACCCAATTAATCAAAACAGTAATATATTTGACAGCTATTTGCGACGTTGCCCAGTTTCTGTACGAACGCTCGTAAGTTCCGAGTTGAGCTACACAAATGCGTGCACTGACTGGACTGGTTCACTCAAATCCATGTAGATTTTTCCTCAAAAGATTATTTCAGACACTAATCTACATAATTATATGGTCCTCATATGGCCTGACCAAGATTGTGTCTGGACTTTAAAAGAGACTTTAGCCCCTGAGTTTGTTTCGCTATTTCTTCTCAGGGTAGACACAGATAGGAAACACCGAACTCATCTACGTTTTAAACGTAATTTATTTTTTATACACGATACCTCTTGGTAAGAGTAGTTGTCAGACTTTTTGGCTTCTGACTAACGACTGTCAAAGACCCGTAGAATGACCGTGCTTTCCATGGCACGGAGGGGACGAGTCTCGATATGTTCCATCCATTAGGTACTTATCGAGACTCGACCCCTCCATCCACGAACCGACCGCGGCAGGGTACCTTAACCTTCAGACTACGGATGGCGACTGTGAATTTCAATAACTCTGCCCCTCAGACAATAAAAACCTAGACATAGCGCTGAAAAGCATGCCAAAACTACACCTCCGCTCTGTGCATACACGTTTAGGGGCATGAGGAACAGGGTGTAAAGTTCACTCATCCACCATAGAAAAGGGAGGATCCTCCGACCAGACGGGTGTTGTGTCTGGCGGGCAACTGCCCAACTGTTGATATCGGATAGTCCTATATATGTCGTTCGCGCGGTAAACTCTAATTGTTACGCCACACGCTCACATTTACAACCATTAACAATCAAACTACACCTCACTAAGTGCACACTTGTTTACGAAACTGGCCTCACTTAACTGTTGACAGCGTTGTCTTGGTTTTTTATTTGGTCTGAGCTCTGCCCGAAGCAGAGGTCAAACACAAGACCCTTAAATTGCGAAAGTCACTGTCACTGCTAGAAGTGCTAGACCTGCTGAATTAATTTGGGAAACAAACAACAATATTATTATACATATAGCAGGATAAAATCATATTGAGAAATATTTTAGGTCCCAATACAACAATCAATCTGCGCCTTTTCCCAACTATGTTGGGGTCAGCTTCCAGTCTAACCGGACGTAGCTGAATTCCAGTATTTTTCATGGATTGACTGCCTATCTGACCTCCACAACCCAGTTACTGGGTAACACGATACCCCTTGGTATGACTGGTTGTCTGACTTTCGGGCTTCAGACGACCCGTAACGACTGTCAAAGATCCACGAATGACAGCCAGAACGTGCTTTACAAGGCATGGAGTGGTCTCGGTATGTTAAGATGGTCACCAATCCACGGACTGAAAACGGCAAGCGTAGCTTAACCTGTACCCTAATTACGTAATAAACGATCAATCGGAATTTGAATCGTTTTGAAACAAATTGCTAATCCATTGCTTCACAAGTTCGAAAAAAAATCTGCTCGACAACGTAAATACCGCAATGAATGTTGTTAAACTTTGGAGGCATGAGGATCAGGGTGTAAAGTTCACTCATCCACCATAGAAAAGGGAGGATCCTCCAAGCAAACGGGTGTTCTGTCTGGCGGGCCGACTGCCCGACTGTTGATTTCGGATAGTCTTATCTATGTCGTTCGCGCGGTAAACTCTAATTGCGCGATGCAGGATTTGTGTGACGTTATGTCTTTGATGCGTAGTTCGTATGTGGCGGTGTAACCGCTACAAAACTGTCAAAATGAAACTTTTTTTTTTTCCCCTGTTAAGTCCCTGTAATTAATCAATCTGTGACCAAAAAAGCCTTTACAAACCGTGGGCCGCCAGCTTGAGCATGTTTGCCATACAAATATCTAAACCAACAAAAAAGGTGGCTAAGCGCCTGGCTGCGAAGTGTTCGCACATACGCAGCATATAAAATACTTGCGGAAATTGGTTGCGTAATTAGATAGCTGATCGATTGACCCGTGCGGCTTTTATTACTTAGCCACGAGCGTCTCAATACAATACATGATACAAAAATTACTTACGCAAGATTATTGCCAGAAAGATTTGATGTTGGGATTTGTTCTTTTGCGAATTATTACCATGTTGCCAGCAGTGATAGCCTAGTGGTGTGACCGTCAGACTGACAAGTCATAGGTCTCGAGTTCGAACCCAAGGCACGCACCTCTGAATTTTCGGATTCATGTGCGTAGATATTATATACCTAATTATCACTTGCTCAAAAAACGGTGAAGGAAAACATCGTGAGGAAACCGGCATGCCTGAGAAATATTTCTCGACGGCATGTGAAGCCAAGTCAGAGGCCCGTGGGCGGCTTTAAAACTCTGACACCAGGTTAGTTTACTAACCACACGAAAAGAAGAAGACCATGTTGCCAGCAACACTGCAACATTACATTTTCCCAGCAACATGTTTACCGCAACATAAGTACAAATAAACAGGAAAAGTTAGTTTTAATGATTTTATACTAAAGATCACGTCTAAACGAGTAGTGTTAATGATTTGGAAAAAAAATAATGTTAAATAAGAGCATTTTCTTAATAACTTAATATAAGAATATTTCAAGTTATATTTATATTTACATGATGAAATTAATTTGTAAAGTTATGTCTAACGCGGGTAAAAAAGTGAGAATCACGCATTTATGAAGCGTATTTTTCTGAAATCTGCACCATTTTAAAGAACGTACTTTATTAAAATACCTTTTTTTATGTATAATATATTAATAATGCGTCTAATTTGGGACAGCGCTCCTTGATGGGCGAGTCTTATTACTGGCTGGACGTACGACGCGTTGCGTGAGCTCAGCACAGAAAACGCAAGCTATAATCACTCAATGTCACAATATATATTTACGTCCTAAAGAAATACATGAACAATAAAAAAAAAAAAAAAAACATTGTCTTTGTGTAAGCTTAGCAAAAAACAGTCCTTGTGCGTGTCGGACCACGCACAAGGAAGGGTTCCGTAGTTGGGATGAATTTATCGCAAGAACAGACTTAACTTTGTAGTTGAAAAAACATGTTCTCCTATACATTCCGTATCGGAGAACATGTTTTTCAACCGCAAATGTAAGTTGGTCGATTAATATTCGTTAAATTGTAAAGCCTACTTAGCTGTAACAGTTTTCCTTTAAACTTAATTATGTATAGGTACTACTGCCGTGACATTTGAATTTCTAACTATAACCGTTTAGTTGGTAGAGGGGGGGGACTTGACTCTAACGAAAATTGGTACTTTAAAGCTTGATAAGTCACGAACGGTTTACTTAATCAAAAACGGTCTTCCCAAACTCCTAATATTTTTGAAAAACCTATCCAACGATATCCCACAATATGGGTAGGACAAAAACAAAATTATCATCCCGACTTTACATGTAGGGGAGGTACCCTAAATAATTGTTTTTTTCAAAATTTTATTTTACCACTTTTTCGGTGACATTAACGGGTATACTCATGCCAAATTACAACTTTCTAGTACCAATAATTTTTGAGCTAAACCGCGGACAGACGGACATGGCGAAACTATAAGGGTTCCTTGTTGACTACGGAACCCTAAAAATGAGGGCGCCACTATCGCACTTGGGCGACTTCGAATAGGAAATGATTAAATTAATTTAAACAAATTGTTTAAAACGCTGCTTGTGGTTGACTCAAAAACCTACTAGCATTTGTCGGCAAAGTAGTGCCACTCAACCTTTATCTACAAACAAGATATTTAGGTAAATCCGACTTAAGTTCTTTGCTTACATTGCGACGTCTGCTTTCAGGTTGCTCAGACGAGTAGTTGGCATGCTACCATAGGTTTAATATAAACGTAGATTATTCTAGAGCATCACATTCATCACAATGCCACCTTAATAATTTCTAGTGACTTGGGCACCAACATGCTGAGCGCATGCCGAACTAGACATGTTCGACAACCACTTGGAATATCTGCCAGCTGGGACATTTGATTCGTTGGTAAATTTGAGAATATTTTATTTATTTATATATACTTTATTGTACACCACAAAACTACATAACAAAAAAATAATTAAACACTAGAAAATATACAATGGGCGGCCTTATCGCTTTCCGCGATCTCTTCCAGGCAACCTTGGAATGGACAGTGATTTGCGTGGACGTCAAATGGGGCTGTCGTTGGTGCAAATTAAAAGTATTCAATATACTAGAATAGATACACAGATATATACATATCCTAAATAATAGATAAATAAATACATACATACTTACTAAATATATAAACAACAAAAATAAATGAAGAATATAGATAATTACAGTTACGACAACAAGATCACAACGACAAGTAATGTTCCTTCACGAGTCTCTTAAAAATTGGTAACGATTGCGCGCGTTTTATTTGAACTGGCAATCGGCTTTATCCCTCGAGAATATTATTACCTTATAATAAAGCTACATATCGTGCTATACTTATTTTAATTTTAGATGGATAGGCAACTGAAGGAACACGGGTGGGTTTTAGTCAGTAAGAGTCTGACACGCCCTCCACCCAGAGCGGTAGAAGTCATTTGATGATTTCACAAAAAAAAAAAAAAGATATACCTTGATAAACAAAAAATGTAACTAAGTAATGTGTAGTGCTTTCCGTTGGGTAGTGTGTCTGTTTGTCGTCACGATTCACGTCACCACACCACAATCTTCTATAAGTTTCTTTTATTTCTCGGATGAGCCCTATTGATTTTCGTTATCAAACTCATAACCGTTTAATTAAAACATGTCTTCATTACTGAAGTAAAATATTTTGTTCCAAATGTCACGTCACTCTTCTGTGTCCGCCTGTAGTTCTGGCTCTAAAAATAAGTCACAACCACTTCAATCTAAATTCAAATGCACCAAAATTTCGACTTTAGAGTACACATAACTAAACTAACTTCAAATAAACTCTATGAACATTGCACAAGTCAAAGTGTATAAAATAAATACCTAAACAATAACGTTAATCTTGTATCGCACGAAAATCCGTTTCTGTAAGTAAATATGTTTTCGAGGGTAGGTAACTTAAGAATTTTATTGATAATTGTTCTTTATAATTATATTGTACAAAATTAGTCATTCTCAAATTATTTTACAAATAACGTACATACCTAGTAGGTATGTTCCTCTAGTGAATAGAGTACTTACTTACAACTTAAAATAAACGAATTATGTAGGTATTCTAAATTGAATGTGGTTCTAAATTCAAAATGAGGTTTAAATAGTTATACAGCGTATCCGTTACAAGTCTTTAGTATTTATGCAATGCAACTGGGAACGAAGCTACCTACCTGCGGGTCACCGTTTACCACCTGTTTTCGGTGTAGCCAAGTAATAATGTTCGCTGGTTTTGTGGGTAATGTTGTAAAGTTACTGAAGGTGGTTGCCGTGGTAGGTATGTTTATGTGTTGATGATTGTATATTTTTGTGTTAGTAACATTATTATTGATGTTGATATGTTGGATAACATTTTATATTTGATGTAATGCATGCAATCATAGCTAAAGCGGTCACAAATTATTTACTTGGGATCACCACATGTTGCGCAAAAGAGAGCATTGGTCCAACGTCTACGTGGTGTCTACACACCCTCTAAGCGACGACCGACAGCTTTAATACGTCAACGACTACGTAGGACACACATTTAGATTTAGTGCGAACACTAAGGCCTCATTTATAAACAATACTTAGAACGTGCTTTATCTGACACATGTTCCCGTCTCTATCTTGCACTTATAGTTTGACAGGTGTGCGACAGTGACAGGAATAACACACACACACACACACACACACACACACACACACAGGAATAACAAATGAGGCTTTAGTGCGAAAATACTCAAACTGAGGAACTATGCCAATTATGGTATGATATTATTTGAATGTGAGCCAACGTTCGTTTGTCTAGTCTGAATCTAAACAAATATGCTCGCTCGGTCAGAAGTAGCCAGAACTGTGCTGATTACTAAGTCAAATAGCGACGAACTAAAAGTGTAATGGTGATTTTGGTAAAGTTATTTCTAACGTCTAAATTAGTAAAAAGCTTTGATAATAATCCTTAGTGTTTTTCTTATTACGATTTTTTCTTATATCCAAAATGCTTATAGACCAGCCGGCAACAACTTATATACCTAGTCATAAATCTGTAAAAACTAACAAAAAAAAAGCTGCCAACTAAATAGGTGTGTAACAAAGCATTGAAAAAATTCAGGACTGGTTTTTTTATAGTTTAGTGTCTGGGTAGTGATTTGATTCGGGCAGTAATGAGTTATTGTATGTTATCAGATGCCGGCAAAAAATTCAATAGTTAATAGCTGATTAACTAGTTTGAAGCCCGCAGACATAGAGACAAAAACATGTTATTATGGTATCAAGATTAGATAGCCTTTTTGCGTCTAAATCATAAGAAAATGGCCATTAAAACAGCTCTAGGTACTAATTATCGAGAATAACTAACAACAAATAATGAATAATTAACTTATCAACACATGGAAGCGAGCTGAACGTGTGAAATCTTCATTTTTTTTTCTTCCTTTAATGTCATTCAATTATGTGTTTTTTATTCCTTTTCAAAACGATAAAATACTCTTTGTACGCGTTCTATCACGATTATGATTAGAACCAAACTTTTGTTTTCATGTAAAATTAAAAAATGCAGATAAAATTGTACCTTATGTGCATACAATAAGGAAGTAATATATTTTTCGAAATGGAAATCTAAGTTTGTATTGGAGTAAAACCTTCTTCGTATACTGGTAACACTACTTGAGCTGGAAGTCAGTTGTGTGCGGGGGGTCGATGCGATCGCGCGCTGTGTACCTTTCTCCATTTTTATTTCAACACGCCAACAAAAATCTCATTGTAAAACAAATAAATAATATTGACATACTAATTCTATATTTAAACAAACATAACTGTGAGTTTCGCAAATCAGATTCTAATATTTAAACTCGTAAAAACCGGTCGTAAGTAATAGGAAGTAACAGTTATATAAAAGTTAGTTTTCTTTTGCAAGTATACGGTATACGGCGAGTTTTTGTTTGTGATTCTTTATAGAAACAGTTTTTTATTGTTGTTCTGAAAGTGTATTTGAGAAGTTTAGTCTGTGAAATCAACGACTACTGATACAGGTGAGGTTTTTTTTTTATCTAGAGCAGTGTTTCGACCGCTTTCTCTTGTTAGCGGCAGGGTTGGTTGAATAATTATCTGTTACTTCTCTGCGAACTATTCACTGTTGAAAGAAACTACGTTCGTGTTTACTAAGTCCTGTGTATAAATATTGGGTACCTAACAACTTGCGTAACTTACCGGTTTTTTTATGTAAGTAATCAAATAAGATTGTTTTCGCATAAACATAGGCGTGTTAATTGTGTGTGGATATTTATTTTTAGAACGCGTCACTTCCGGCTAACTGGGGCCCACAAACGGCCGTAAAACAGAACAAAAACAAGACGAATGTTCTATCATGGCATTCGTGATAGGTACATAAAAATAATAGCCAATGGAAAACATTGGTGATTACTCATTCGTAGGCAAAGTTACATTGTTTTACTGCCTATAGAGAATAAAGACTTCTTACATACTAGGCAGAACATAGGCATGACATTTGCCAACGTTTCTCCAATAAAAAAAAGAAAGAATGTCTGTCGATAAATGTTTTGTAAACTTAATCCGTTAAAATCGTAATAATCTTAAAATGTAATTGATAAATAACACTAAATTGTAAGTCAGAAACGGTATCTAGAAATCTTAACTGTATTATTTACAGTTCCTGTGCCAGTAAATTACCTATTGAATTTATTATTTTCTTTTTCTTATCAAAAGTTTGTTCACATACTACCACAACGAAAGCCGTTGCAATCCCGTTTAAAAAAGGAAACAAATAAATTCGAAGAAAATTATGTGGGTACTTTATTCAGTAGGTTAAAAGAGTAGGTAACGGTGGAGTTTCTTGCCCATTCTTCTCCATACGAAAACTGCCTTTTGGAAGGTGCGACTAGAATCAATTCTGTTTTTGTTGACGTTCAAAAGTACAGAATCCAGCAGGTCAACCTACCCAAAACTGTCAAGTTCTTCCAATCAACTTTGAACCTTATGCTGTAGTGATAAAGTTGAAAATCTATTAAAGAAATTTGACAGATTGTAGTAGGTTGATGTGCTGGCGTCTGTACCTTTTATGTGCTTGAAATAAGTACTTACATAAGTAGTTTTTTATCTAAAACAATTTTTGCCTTCTGATTTTATTTTATAAATTAAACAAGTCCACTGGTTCTAAATTCTAGAAAACTCGCATTAGTCACTTCTTTTTTCAAATTGCGCGCCATTCTAAAGTTTTTATTTTCGTCGGCGCCATTTTCTGAATCATACTGTCATTTTGTGGTGAAAACTTAAATAGGCATTGCTGTGTAATGACTTAATGAGAGGTTGCTAACCCATCGGTTACTGGCTCCGCGGTTACTTTTCCCTGTGGATTTATGATTGACTTGGTATTATAAATAGCGTGGAACCTACTTACATTCTACCCGCGTTGATTAATTGACGGCTCTTTAGAAATTGAGAAATTTTATTTATTGATGGCCAGTTGTCAACATCCTAGACTGTGGTTTCTTTTCTCGGCCTTGGAAATTGTAATGGACGGACAGCCAAAAAACAATTTGCCTAGACTTTTCCCAACTATTTTGGGGTCGGCTTCCAGTATCGTATGTAGCTGAATACCAGTATTTCACAAAGTCAAAGTCAAATAATTTATTTCAATTAGGCACAAAAAAGGCACATGAACGTCAACATTTACAAAAAAAAAATATAATAATAATATGTGAAGACGATGCACCTAGAATAAGATTACTACCACGATAGGTAAAAATAATGAAAAATTAAGGAATGACATAAATTAATTATGTGATAGATGCATGGTGCTCACATATTTACAAACACTGTAAAATTATACGATATTCCTAACATTTTAACAATACTAATAATAAGTCAGTGTGTGAGTTCAAGTAATCACAAAATATAAAATAAATGTTTAAAAAAATAAGATTATTCAGTTAAATTGGCGCGACATGGAGCGACTGCCTGTCTGACCTCCACAACCCGGTATATATACGATATCTCTTAGTAAGACTGGTTGTCAGACTTTCAAGCTTCTGGGGACCCGTAACGGCATCAATAATCCACGAATGACAGCCGGGACCAAAGCTTAACGTGCTTTCCGAGGCACGGAGGATTCTCGATATGTAAAGATCCACGGACCAATCCCAGCAAGCGTAGGTTAACCTGATAAATTGACCCGTGCGGCTGTTATTACTTTTAACCATGAGCTCCTCAAAACCAACCGACTCTCCAATATCAATACCTTTTTTTTGTGTTTACGGAGGAAATCCTCATGGATGTCCTCCGCCCTGGGGAGGGCAGAGGGGTCTGTCAGACTCTTACCGACTAAAACCACCCCGGTGTTCCGTCTCACACTTGCGCCGGGGATCACGGGATCTAATGCGACTTCCGCGATCCACGGCTAGCCCGCCTCTGCGTGACACCTCGAGTTAGGGGGGAGTGAGGTGTTAAACTCCCCCCTTACATCATAGAGAGGCGCGCGTGAAACACTACGCGCCGCCATCTCGGGTCCTAAGGAGTAGGGAGTGACGGAATTGCCCAGATCCGTCGCCCCTGGACCCATTTAGGGGGGCTGGAAGAGGGCGTTATCCGCCCTCCGCCGACGCCCGGTGCGTCTGAGATGAAGGCACGGTGCGGCTCCTCCCAAGCTGCATACTCTGCCAGCGTGAGCCGAGCCGAGTCCTCCCGACAGTCGACGCAGTGGTGACACCGAGCGTCCGGCTCCCTGTTTATGCAACACAGGTACTTCCCGAAGCAACCAAGCCCCGAGAGCACCTGCGTCACCCGAAACGACAGGGAGCCGTGCCTCCTCCCGAGCCAGCGGTCGGGCACAGGCCGGACCGCCCCGGTGGTGACGGAGCCGGTGGTAGGTCGTGAAAGCCTGCCCCGCCATTCCGCCACCAGGGCTGCGCGAAGCTGTGACCGACGCAGCTCCAAATGTCGCTGCGTCAGCCACTCTCTATACAATATCAATACCTATGCTAACTAAGTACTGTGATTGGTTGATAGAAAGAACAAAACAACTGCCAATAAAGTTGCTGGCTAATGACATCATGTCTGTCAACAAATTCTTCACCCCAATAGCATACCTAAAACACTTTCTGTTACCATCCGAAGGATTTTGAAGGAAATTCTTAATCCATTGCTTCATACTCATCATCATCATTTTAGCCGAAAGATGTCCACTGCTGGACATAGGCCTCCCCCAAGCACCGCCACTTCGACCAGTTCTGTGCATCCCGCATCCAGTAGATTCCTGGGGCCTTCACAGGTTCGTTCCATTGCTTCATATTATGTTTGAAAATTTCGTCTACTCGACAACTTGAATCACGCAACGAATATTATTGAACTGGCAGTGCCATTGTGAGAGATTACCCCGCTGGTGTAGGCATTGACATTTTCAGTGAACCAAAGACTAAAGCCAAGCCGTACTAACTATTAGCGGTAGAACCGATAACCGTTGGGGTAGACGTGTTCTTGAGTGGAGACTGCGAGTCGGCAAACGTAAGATAGGGTGCCCTCAGGCTAGGTGGAGCGACGATCTTGGCAGGGTGGCTGGTAGGGGCTGGATGAGAGTTACCGGAAATCGAGTTGGATGCCGTGAAATTGGACTGAGCTGATGATGAAAGACTTAAAAGACAAAAGGCTCCACTTAACAAAAGTGAAACCAGAAGAACTTATACTAGGAATAATTAAATATATTTATTCAATAATTACAACTGTAATCATTTCCTTGTTTCTCTGTTTTCTTGCTCCTTATAACTTGCTTCTCTTAAACTGGTTTTGAACCTTTTAGCATTTAAACCAAGAGGTTATTGATAATCTTTGACTTATTATTAAAAAATCTGTGATAATCAGCTGTTCTCGAACCAGTTGATTCCTCATTGATATTGAATTATTTAAATAAACTCTTTACTTCAGGGTTAATGTATTTCGAAACGACCTTGTCTAAATATGCGATTATTAATATATCACCGTAATATTGTGAGAACCGTTAGTTTATAAATATAAATTATAATCTATCGGTATTATTGCCGTTAGATTATAAAGTGTCGAAAAATTGTGAACTGGGTGAAATGCGTTTGGTTAGAACTGTGACCAACCGCGCTACTTCAAGTTGCTCGCAGCTAGGCAGGCTATTTATTAGTTGGTATGTACGTCCTAATAGAAATGACAAAACAAAAAATGTATGTAGATATATTATACTTACTTGTGACGTAGCGACCGTCACTCCCCAACTTTATTGCGTTTTATCTAAGTATTTGTTTATTAATATGATAAAGAAAAAAATACGAGTCTAATATTTTTTGACGACGGACTAAATAGAATTTCTTTTTTTTGACTCGGGCATCATCACTTTTCGGTCGCAAAGTCGTAATGAAGTCCCTAGACGCGCGCGACGTCGTGCTTCACAAGTATGGGATTTTTTCGAGCTTGTCAAGTAATTTAGACCTAGGGCGCCCTTACGACTTAGCGATCTTATGTTGAGACTGCAGGGGCGGCAATCTCGACATAGATAGCGATTGCTATACGACCGAATTCGGTCGCTAAGTCCTAAAAGCGTCCCTAGACGCGCCCGAAGTGCTTGACAAACACGAAAAAATCCCGTACTTGTCAAGCAGTTAAACGGATTAGGTTAGTAAATATAGTTACGTCATCTATAATTTTTGATAGTTTCCATGGTTCCTTATCCTGAAACAGCCATTGAAATGGTCTATTAGCATTATCTTAATACTTCTTTGCCATTTCATAAGAAAAAAATATTTAGGTACCCTTATTTATTTCGTTTGAGTTACGTCTTTTCCTATATTTTATTATTGTTAAGAAAATATCAATGGTTTATGAAAGTGATATTATATTATCAGATTTCAAAATATATCGTAACTCTTGAGATAGTCATGAGTTTGCTGAAGAAACAACATAATAATGGTATCGAGTCAGAAATCTTTAAATCCACTTGATTGTCGTCCGGTTTCTGAAACAAAAATTACTGACGACGCGTCAAAATTAAACGCAAGTCAAACTGGTTGTAATTCATTCATCCAACCACAATAACTTACAGCTTGGCAAAGAGTAAAATGAAAATGAGGCACCGCTATCGCACTTAGGTCACTTCGAATGGGAAATAAATTGTAAAAAAAAATGTGCAACAAAAAACGCTGCTTGCGAGTGACTCAAATCAAAACCTAGCACTTGTCGGCAAAGTTGTGCCATCAGCCTAGGTCTGAAGTAAAATATTTAGTTCCAAATGTCACCACGTCGGATTCTTTTATGTCGGCCTGTACGCGCACTAGACAATTTGTCAGCAAATTTTTGAAGACTTTTGGTAGGGAAAAACTTATGGATTCGCGTCTCCGACATGTTCGCGCCGTAGTGCTATACTATAGAAAATAGATGGCGCTAATTCCAGTTTTTATGTTGATTTCCGTTCCAGAAACCGGACGTAGAGCAGTAACTTACAAGTCCCATCCCAAGTGTACATACCTATCTCTAACTAAAGCCAGATTATAAATAAAACGGTAAATTTAGCAAGCTCACTAAATTGTACCTCTAACGTCTTAAAACCAATAAACACAGGTGTATAATCTCAATTCTACAATTTTCGTTATAATCTGCATTAAAAAAAAAAAAAATGTTTAAACCTGATTTGTTTATAAAACCTGTTTAAGACCCAATTTATATTGAAACACAGTTTTTGAGTCTGATCAGCCAGTTCCGAGCTCAGGAATACTAAAAACGATTTTATGTTGAAGAATTTTGATAAGGCGTCATAATACGTTTTACTCTGTAGGAGAAAAAATCTAAAAATATATTATTGAGATAGCTTAGGCAAAAAGCAGTCGAAAAACGTTAGTTTTAGTTCATAAAATAGCAAACTAAATTTTATAATTCAATTCAAAGGTTTCAGCTTTTTTAATCTGTTTCATAACACCATTAGATAGTAGTCGCCATGTTATTACGTCATACGGCTATGTAAACTTAGAAAGTGTTAACTGTCAACTATCAGCGTACCTTTAATCTATAAATTTGTTTACACAGCCAACTGATGTCATGATGACCACAGAGCAATATGGCGTCCACTGCGTCTAGCGTTTTCGTCAAATTACGCGCGAAACTTGAAAATGCAAAATTTAAATGCATTTTTATGGCACTTATCGATTAAATAAAAATTTTGTGATTTTTTTAGTGGTTCATTAGCAATATAGAATCTCATTAAGACACTTTTAAAAAATGGGTGTAATACCCTATTTTCGAGATCACTACTACGTAACACGCTAAAGGGTTGTGAGGCGTGCAGTTTAGACATTTTCACTAAATTAACAATTTCTTTCATTATAAATTTTAGGCTGTCTCCAAAAACTGTATAATATCACACACTAATTGGTGTTGTATTGTATCCTGTGAAAGTAGAATTGCAGAATGATGTCGAAAAAATTTCGCTCAGTGTGGACTTCCTTATATTTAACCTGTTCTAGTTTATTTGCTAATCATATTATGTTGAGAAAAAATCTGTGTCTTCCTATATCTAAGTATTAAACGTTAATTCTGGATGTAAATCAACATTTTAATAAAAAAAAATTAAAAAAAACTGCATAGACACTTATGAAAGGTCAGAAGCTAGGTGCACGGTTCCAATTGGTCGTCTCCTATAGAGAAGAGCCGGTAAGAAACTCCACGGTTACTTTTTTTTAAATAATTGGCTTTTACAATATTTTCAAATAACAGCGCACGATATTTTCCTTCGCCGTTTTGAGAGCCACTAATATTGGACACGTATTTTTTTTTTTATACATAAACATGTTTTTTTTAAAACAAAAGATTACGGCAATACAGTAGCATGACGCCACTCCCCGGTAAATTTAGATCAAATTCAGGTAAAAAAGATAAGGTCAACTATTCACCATTACTACCATTCCTGCCTACTCTACTAACAGGTCACCGCGATGAATGGAATCAGCTGGTACCACATCAACAAAATAGCTAGAATTTAGCTAACGGTAAACCAAGTTTACTGCGAACGTGTGAGCGAGATAGCTTGTCAATATCAGTGAGAGTGAAAGAGAAGGTATGACGGTTGTCTTCGCTCAGAATGAGCTTAAAATTATTGTCGTCTCCGGTTGTTTGGCTGATGTCATTATCTTGACTATTAAGATTAGGACAAAACGGTGTGGACCACTTAGGATTGAAGCTAGTTTTGAAGAATTTGGGCGAATTTTAGACATGCTTACCTACATCACTTACTAAGTTTTAATATTACATTACGTATGTAATATTGGTGGCGATTCTGTTGTTCACAAACTAAACTAAATGTAAGTTCAGTGCATCTTTTTCTTACTATTTCATTAAGAAAAGGACAGAAGATAAATTTTAGTTTAGTCCTGTCAAATTAATCAGCGCCGGACGTAAATTGATGTAATTTTAGTGGGCAAGTTTTTAATCACGTCTAAACTTGTATGGATTAGTGCCAGTGGCTGATTAATTTGACAGGACTAAACAAAAATGTATCTTCTGTCCTTTTCTTAATGAAATAGTAAGAAAAAGATGCACTGACCTTAAATTTAGTTTAGTTTGTGAACAACAGAATCGGCACCATTGTCTCCCTGCAAACTGTTTACTTATAGAGAAAGATCGAGAATCGATTTCCATAGGTATTATTTTTCACGGGGTGATGACAATTTCAGAATCATTGGTACGTAAGTTCAGAGTTTCTAGTTAAGGGGGATGCGATGGAACCCCGTGAAATTTTCTTTCGTGTTTTTCAATTTGCAGGTCAGGTTGTATGTTGGTTAAAATATGATTCGCGGCCGACAGAATTCGTATAATGAACTTGGTTGAACTGTCATAACGAAAGGCACTGAGATCATGCTGAGATCGATGACGAAATTATGTGTGTCACTCAATTAGCCCGTTGGCAGGGTTGGATTTAGGTACGTTGAAAAAGATAGCACAAAAAAATGAAAAGGATAGTATTTATAAAAACATATAGTACACTTTCATTATTTTTAATTTAACTTATTAGTAATTAAAATCAACACCAGTTATGGCAAAATTTACTCCTCTTCTAAGTTTATCAGTTCTTGAATATTACGAGTCAATCTGCCTAGCCTTTTCCCAACTATATTGGGGTCGGCTTCCAGTCTAACCGGATGCAGCTGAATACCAGTAATTTACATGGAGCGACTGCCTATCTTACCTCCACAACCCAGTAACTGGGTAATACGATACCCCTTGGTAAGACTGGTTGTCAGACTTTCGGGCTTCTGACGACCCGTAACGACTGTCAAAGATCCACGAATGACAGCCGGGACCAACGGCTTAACGTGCTTTCCGAGGCACGGAGGAGTCTCGTAAAGATGACCCATCCACAGACCAACCCCGGCAAGCGTAGCTTAACCTGACGGATCGACCAGTGCGGCAGTTACTACTTAGCCACGAGCTCCTCTCCTAATATTCTTGAATATTACGAGTACTATTAGTTATATCTAAATCCTTGGCATTTAATCTCATCAACATATCCTCAGTAGGAATAAAATCAGTACAATTCCCACTTTTACCACCGCTTTTGATAGCGTCACAAGACAATGATATGGCGTGCACAACTGGTTTGTGTTGTGTTGCCAGTTTGTTTCGTATGTATGTGTCTTCGTAAGGTTCACTTTACTGAATATTCGTTCGCAGTCGGCATTTGCATGTGGAAGTACTAAACAATCTAGGTTTATCCTAAGCATTCGGAAGCAAACTTGAAATTATAGTATTTTAGTGTACTATCCTTAGATGTGGATAGTATACAGGGTGTCCAGTAAATAGCACGACATACTGCAGGGGGTGATAGCTTGGGTAACTACCTATCAATACAACACAATATTATTCAGCAAAATCTTACATATTTTTTTTCACCACTGTAGGTTAAACTTGTGTGATAAGAAAATAGTTCTGTGAAAATTTAAACAATAAATAGTATTTCTTGAAAACATTCTTGTCTTTGATAGAAAAAAGACTTATCAATGAGTAAAGTAACTATTCACGAATAATTTGATGTAAAAAAAGTACTAGAAAAGGATTTTTTCATTACGAGATGCTTAAAAATCTGTTTCAAGGTAGAGATTTTTCGGTATTTCGGAAAATTTTGTAAATCTGTAAGATTTTGCTGAACATAATATATTGTGTTGTATTGATAGGTAGTGACCCTAGCTATCACCCCCTGCAGTATGTCGTGCTATTTACTGGACACCCTGTATAGTACAAAGGGCGAAATTATAGTATAAATAAGTACTATAATTATAGTACATAATCCAACCCTGCCCGTTGGTCTTCATAGTCCAGATTGCAGAACCGTCATAATCTCAGACCAAAGAAAAAACCAAGGCAGCGCTGTCAACAGTGACGTGAGCCCGGTTTCGTAAATATGTGTGCGCTTAGTGAGGTGCAGTTTGATTGTAAATGGTTACGTGTGAGCGTGTATGCACAGAGCGTAGGTGTAGTTTTGGCATGGTTCCCTGTATTGTTCCCAGAGCTAAGTACCTATGTCTTGTTTTTTTTATTTGATCCGAAGTTATAAATGTTATAATTTACCTGACTGGTCTCATTTTTAACCTACCACATTTACGGTCACTTTATGGTTCCATAGCTGTAGCAATAATAACCATTATAAAACGTAATTTTGTGTTGATGATACTCAATACATAAATGGTGGAATAGCTAGCAATAATAATAAGTATTTTATTGGCTTTTTTGACCCATTCGACCTTACAACTGCGAAACTTGGCTATGCGCTAAGAACAGCTGTGTGGATTGTAAGTGTTGACACTTCTGCACGGTATTGACACGGCTGGCGAATGATCTGCTTATAGTTACGCTTGTAACTCCAAAAGAGGGGTTGACAGAAGTAGTATTGACACTTGTAGTATTTGACATTTCGCCAGTAATTTAATAAGTGCGTAATATAGATATTATCGAAGAACCTCATATCTAAGCGGTTTGAAAACAAAATCCCGTGAACACGATGACCACATCTGTTACCGCCCCGGTTCTATAGCGGCCGAGCGCTGCAAGCAGAAATAGTCCTTACGGTGTATAGATATGAACATTCTTCGATGGTACACCTCTGCCGCTGCCTAACCCTTCGGGGAATACAGGCGTGATGTTATTTTTATATTTCTTGTAACCGTCTTAGTACTTGGGGCACAGATTAAGACTGCGACTTGCGGGAAAGTCCGAAAGGGATACCGTCGCCCCCTGGCATTGCACAGGCAACGAAGGAACACGGGTGGGTTTTAGTCAGTAAGAGTCTGACACGCCCTCCCGCTCCACCCAGAGCGGGAGAAGGCATTTGATGATTACCCACCCAAAAAAAAAAAGACTGCGACCGAATTCGGTGGTATAGCGGAATTCGGAGGAATTTCTCAGTAGCAGCTCTGAGACTGGATTTTTGCCCGATTGATGGTAATAGGCTCGGGTTGAGGATGTATGTAAAATACTCCAAGTAGGATGAACAATAGTTAAGTACATTTTAATCTAACCTACATGCTTGACGCAACATGCTGATGAGACAAAACGACAAAACAAAAATGTAGGCACTATGCACTGCTACCTGTGCGAAGCCGGGGAGAAGTATATATATGTATGTCTTTGGGGAGAGTAGGTACTCTATAAGTACAGTTCACGTGACTTTGCCGCTCTGAAGTAGGCTACAGATGACTGCGCAAGTGCGCAGTAGTCAATCTTACTTATAAAACAGTAGCGTGCATGCCAGCACCAGCACGTATGCGCAACCTAACTTCAGAGCGACAAAGTTATTTAACGCGAGCTGTAGCATGGTAATATTGACTAAAAGTGCCAGGTACCTACTATACTTAGTCTGGCCATAAATTAAATACTGTTACAATTATAAATAAGAAAGATATTACATTTGAATTTGGAATCTGTCATTTTTATACGATTGTTCATTGAGTTTTCAAATTTTGGCGCCAATACATTGTACAATATTTTGCGATATTAAAATGGAGTGGGGTGATAAAGAGAACCGAATCGCTGTGATTGCATTACACAAAGTTGGTATGGAGCCAAATGCAATTTTTAAAACTCCATACGCTTGGTATTAGTCAAATGTTTGTGTACCGGGCTATTATTAGGTAGAATGACACCTCCTCTGTTTGTGACAGAAAAAGATCTGGCCGTCCACGTAGTGTTCGTACGAAAAAGGTGGTCAAAGCAGTAAGTGAAAGAATTCGAAGAAATCCTGTCCGAAAGCAAAAGATTTTATCTCGGGAGATGAAGATAGCACCCAGAACCATGTCGCGTATTTTAAAAGATGACTTAGGACTTGCAGCCTATAAGAGACGCACTGGTCATTTTTTTCTGTTTTTTTTTTTAATTTAAAAAAGATTATGTTGGTAAAATCGAAACAACTACTGAAGCGGTACGCAAAAGGGAGGTCACAGAAAAAAAAATTTCGTGACAATATTTTATGGCAAGACTAGGTATATGCTGGTCAACCATTGTTTTTTTTTTTGTGAATCTATGTGGACAGCTGTGCAAAGGTCTCCGCCATACTTTTCCATTTTTCTTTATGTTGCGCCTTCTCCGGCCAATCGGTCAGGAGTGAGTCCAAATCGCCAGTGTTTCTTAGGCCTGCCTCGGTGATGACGACGCCCGTCTTAAGACACCCACTGGGTGACGATCCGGGCCCATCTGTCTTCAAGTGTGACCCGCCCATCTCAGCTTCGCAGACTTATCTCCTCAACCTGCCCCACATAATTGTATGGTCCCCTGATCTATTTATAGAGCTCTAAAATGACAAAATTTTAAGTCAACAAACAATAAGGTTGTCCTCTAAAGCCGTCCAGCGACTCTCTGACGTCATCCTCGACCTACACTGCACTTACATACTTTAGCTATGACTCACCACGCAGCCTTTGTACTAGCACAAAGGTATTAAATTGTAGATGCTTATGTTTTGAGCTTTAAAGCGCTTTAGTATGTCTTATGCAATGTAGTTAGCTGCCAGATTTTGGGCCTGTATCAGTCCTTATCATCTTCTGCCAAGATGTCAAAACGGATGCAGCTGAATACCAGTATTTTACATAGAGCGACTGTTTCTCTGACCTGTTACTGGGTAAGCTCACGAAGCACGGACATAAAAATATCGCGGCGGGATTTCATCACGCACTGGATTTTCAACTCTCGGTGTTGGGCCGAGCGTTGAGAATCCAACCGTTGGGACGCACTCCCAGTCCCAGCGCGTTGAAAAAACACACTGTTGGATTTTCAATTCTCGATGCTGAGCAGAGCGTTGAAAATCCAGTGCACGAAAAAAATCGCCACGGGAAAAATCCCCCGTGCGTACCTGGGCTAACACAATACCTATACCTACTGAAAAAAAAAAACTAAATTAATATTTTAAAATTTGTCCAAATAACTAATTGAAAAGCGTCATGAATTTCGCGACGCCAACCCGACTCATAGTGAACTAAATTTCTTGACTGATTTCGATAAAAGTTGGCAATAAAGTAAATTCATTATGTAGTCTATAATTATTCAAAATTCAAAAGTCATTTATTCAAACTAGGCTGAGAATCAGTACTTTTCAAACGTCAGTTACATAAGACAGTCCCACAAAACGCCCACCCTTCACCACTTCCTAGTGATTTCGCTGGGAAGAAGAAGCCACTTCTTCTTCCCAAACAAACTCCCCAGCAGCACAGCTGTCTGTTTAGTTATGTTATGATGGGTGCGGAGAAAGGGGTGGCTGATACTTACTACATGGCCTGGTGCCTAGGGCGGCCAGGACTATATGGCCACTGCAGACAGACTAATTCAGAGATGTTGTGATGAGAGTACTTCATGCTGTGGTAATTAACATAATTATGGGAAAGTCTGGGACATTGCAGAAAGAAGAATAGGTTTATTTGTCACAGAAACACGTGCATACAAAAAGACAATGAGTAGGTAAGCAGAAAACAAAATATATCAATAATATAAACATAACATAAATGTCGGCAGCTGCATTGTCATGACTGTGACAAGAAGGCTTCCATTCAGCATAATGCTGTGCAATGGGGGACCCACAGCACAGCGCTGATTTTCAGTGGTAACCCGAACACGTACGGAAATCAAGTCAGGTTCAGTGATTTGTTTGTACATCATAAATAGGTAACAAAATAAAATAATTAGTACAGAACATAATATAATTATGCCGGGGTTGCGGGAAAGTCCGAAAGGGATACCGTGGCCCCCTGGCATTGTACAGGCAACAGAAGGAACACTGGTGGGTTTTAGTCAGTAAGAGTCTGACACGCCCGCCCGCTCCACCCAGAGCGGGAGACGTCATTTGATGATTTCCCACCAAAAAAATAAATAAATATTTATATTGTATATACAACGAATACACAGAATATACTGAATATTCAGCAGTTCTGCGAAGGACCTTATATCTTCAACTATAACATTGAGTTGATTTATTGGCAGATTTAAGAACAAAAAAGCAGGTCGAATGACGATATTGATGATAATTGTGATGATTATAATGCTC
The DNA here is from genome assembly GCA_963853775.1 of Xanthia togata. Taxonomy (NCBI): domain Eukaryota; kingdom Metazoa; phylum Arthropoda; class Insecta; order Lepidoptera; family Noctuidae; genus Xanthia; species Xanthia togata. The sequence continues at coordinate 10,837,495 of OY970816.1, forward strand.
GCACGCAATTTACCAACGTATTCAGAGTTTTGACCCCCTTTAATTATGAGCACTTATTTCTTACGCAAGGTCTCAACAACCTAGATTATGTTATGATGCGCAGGCATTGAACTGAGGCTGTTATTGTGTATTGTACCTTTATTACTTGACTTGACTAGTAAATTATTTATAATGTATGCGTTAAATAGCTATGCCCGCGGATATGCCTTTGAATTTTGACGAGTTTTGAAATGTTCTCCGTGTCTAATAATGGCAGTTTTTGCGAAAAAATAAGTTATTTAAAGGGAATATTTTCATATTGGGCAGAGCAGAGAAAAGGTGAATGGACTGTGTGAAAAATGATATGGCTACTGTAATCAATTTAATAGATATGTAAACACTATCTCATGGCCGTCAGCAGTGAGGTCGCTGTCACTTATGTCAACTGTCAGTTCACCACGAATGGCGGGAAACAGTTGAAAGTGAAGCGGTGCCTGCGCGAGAAGCTCTGTGTGGTGATGAGCCAGTGTAGTGATATAATTAGCTTAAAAACGGGATCAACAGGATTCTACAGCTAGAAAGAGGGTGCCTACCGAGATGACGAATAATAGTAGAAAAGTATGGAAGAGGTAGACATGCTGCGCTGATAGTGATGACATGCAATATCATTATATAAGCATCATTTGACGGCCACTGCTGGATATGGCCTCCCGAAAACATCGCCATTTTTGACGTTCGAAAAGTGCTGATTCTCAGCCTAGTTTGATTAAATAACTTTTGAATTTGACACATCGACCGGTCTTGGCTTTCCGTATACCTTCACCAAGTCGTCGGTCCACCTCGTAGGGGTCCTACCCACGACAGCGTGGGTACCACTACGAGGCGACCGTCTATCACAATTCACAAGGTACAGAACTAGTGATAGGCGGTCGCCACTGCAAAAGTTTTTAGTCCCATCGGTCATTTTTTATAAACAACTCCGGTCTCCAGTTCTCCAACGAAAATAGGTTTCTTTTGGTGGTCTGGCCAGCTAACAACCTCGCTGACTGACCAGTATTTACACCACAGCATGGAGCACCAATATGACTTCCAATTATTAAACTTTGTGAGTTTATCTTGGACATTACCGACATCGGTGAAGGAAAACATCGTGAGGAAAGCACTTTAATTCCGTAAAATATGTTCAATCACAATCCGAGAGATTTGAAGGATATTCCTATTGCTAATCTATTGCTAGTCATAGGTTTGAAAAACTCATTTGCTGACCAACGTTAATAACGCAATGAACGTGGTTTAAGTGTCAAAATGAAACCCATTGTTATCAATTGTCATTTTATGTGTTACGCAATTCTCCCGCTGACTTAAGGCTCAAATTTGCTGAAGAAAAATGTTAACTAATGATTTAAAGACGAACCTTTATTTTAAATCGTATCTATTGAAATGTCATGGAGATGATTTGGAATGCAATTCACGACCTACTCGACACAGCTTTTAATGTTAGCACACTGAAGATAATGCATATTGCTTAGCGGTCTTATATCACGACTGCTTAGCATAATCATCACGCTTGCGTTTCCCGAAGGGGGGCAGAGATTAATAATACTGTAACCTCGCATTTCGTCAGGAAAGTTCGAGTCCACCCACTTTTCATAAAACAATACGCCATGCCGCCATACATATTGGAAATGAACCCTCCGGGAGGGTTACCGGACGTTTGCGCTAAAGTTAACCATCGCGGATGGTCAATGGCGGCGTTAGGTTTAAAACCGTGCTTAACACTGTTAAACGAAGTAAAACAGTGTTAGTCTTGTCGCTAATACATAGTTTTCAATCTTTTAAATTTTTAGGGGATATTATTTTTTATTTACATAGACAATTTAAAAAAAAAACCTTGGATTTTAAATAAAACCAACTCATACAATAATAAATAAATCTTATTAAAATATACATCAGATTTTATTTTCACGGTTTATAATGCTTTATTCGCTAAGTAAAACCTACATTTAAAATGGGCCCCCTGCGAGGGCTCCTGGCATCTCATATGCGATTAGCTGAACCCTCCAGCACGCTTAGCATGACCAATAGAAACGGGTTTTGTCGACGGAAGAATAGACAAAATGACAGATAAACAATTAAAATCTGTCATTTGGTCGCGTCCCGTAGGGCTCCCGACACTGAACGTGTTAAATCCCATTTACAAAGGCTAAATTGCCATAACCCGAGCACATTTATTCAGAGTACGGGCTGCATGTGAGTAATTCCTGGTGGATCCAATAACTCTTTGCTTGACCTGAAAATCGAAACCCAGGACGCTCAGCATACCTACGTACTTGCGACCACCAAGGCTGTCTGTTTAAACTCTGTATGCATTCATGCAACCACAAACTAGGTCGCATCATCGTCATGACAATTTTGTCTAACTGTTTAGAAAACAAAAAAAAACTACATAACGTAGCCAGCGAAAGTCAAAGTCATAGACAATTAGAGAAAGCTAACGATTGTCGTCCGCCATTACGCTCTGACCAATTACGGGTCAGAGTTAGTTTGTGAAGCCAATCACGTGCGTCGAAAGTGTACAGCGCCAAAATTGGCGCCCGCAGATTGGGTGGCGCGTTGCAAATTCGAATTTCTATTCTTTTTTTGAAGTTTTAATTGTGGGAACGTTTTTTTTTGTGCATCCGCTATTGGAACGCACTCAATTGTTTATTATTTGGTACAGTTCCCGCCAAAAATGGCCGCTCTGAAGTAAGTTTTAGCTGGGGTCTTGAACACCTATGTTGACATTCGCACCTAAAAGGCGGGTCCTCCATACATGGAGAGATCAATTTGAACAAAATCAATCTCCTACGATCACACCGACCGGATGCTTGCCCAAAACGGCCAGACCGTGATATTAGTAGTACGAGCTCATTATGGAAGGGTTGGTCCGGGGAAATATGTCATCATCATCATCATTGGCAGTATTTTTTCCAGCCAGTGCTGAATACAGGCCTCTTCTCTTTAGTGCCATGCTTTGCTAGTCTGTGCGAGTCTGGGGAGTTTGTTGCGCCACTTCTTCCCAGCTAAAGCACTAGAAACTGGCGAAGGGTGGGCACTTAGGGGGACTGTTATACTGCCGTCCACTAACTAAAAAGCCGTTAAGCCACAGTTGGTCGTTTTTCACTTTTTAATGTAGTCTTATACAACTTTCGATGCTCTTTCTTTTGGTGTAAGAATCATTTTTCTATGATTTATAGTTTTAGAGATACAGAACATTGCTGAGCAGTTAAACCACATAAATTTCGTTACTTCCTTAATTTAAAAGCGGCTAAGCCACAATACTTCTCAAGAAAGACGTTAGCATACTTTAGCGGCAAATTTATGTATCATTTTTTCTAAATTTACTTAACTAAACGTACGTTATCTAATCATGCTTGACTAAAAAGCAGCTAAGCGTCTTTAACTACCTTCATGTATTGTGTCATACAAATAACCATCTGCACATCGTGCCTTAACTATAAAGCAGTTATAAAGAAAAACTACATTAGAAAGCAGTTATACGCCAATAGCGGCTCTTATGTTATGTATTGAAATTAGTATTAGCTAAATATCAATCGCTAGAGAGCAGCTAAACGACAATACTAGACTAAAAACCAGTTAAACGCTTGTGATTTGCGTTTGCGTTTGACCAGCTCAGGCTATAATTCCTTCCCTTTCACTTCGGGTGCTCGTAGCGGACGGACAAAATAGGCAAAGGTAAGCTGACATTATTATTTCATTTACTGTAATAAATAGCTATTTGTAATATTATTATAAATGCGAAAGTATGTTTGGATGTTTGACTCTATAAAATTAAATGCCTGTTTTTGTTACCATACATTTTTCTGTATTCCGCAATACCTGCACAGGTAAAACGCGTGCTGCTAGTTTTCATTATGTACCTACCTATTGCAAAAGGGTTTTAAAGTACCTACTGCTTCTAAGTTCATCGTAATTGTTGTTTTAGGTATCTGTTTCGATTGTCGATTGTTTTAAACCTACTAGTGTGAAAGAGATGTGTAGTATAATTGGTTCATTAGTTGACTGATTATATTTCATTGTATTTTAGACGTTCCTGTATATCATCAAGGATCCAAACTATGATGAACAGTGTGTTGGTGGACCAGGAATTTCCAACTGCACAACGCCTTGACACTAACAGCATGCCATCTATACGCATTTCCACTTGTTAGCCAAAAAGAATCAAAGTACGCCCGCATGAACAATAACGATTTAGTTAATCTTCTCTACCAAGAACCTTACCTACTCGATGACATCACAAGTGTTTCAAAAATTCAATGAAACACAAATCACATATAATTACAGCCAACCAGAAGAAACTCTGAAGCTTACAACAGAAACATTAACTCAACAGCTTGAAACACATTCCATATACTGCCACGAATCGATGCCCTCTCCTTACGACGACATACTCAATAATTTACAAGAACAGAAGAGATTATTGGACATCGGTTACCTAAGAAGACGTACATCTTTATCTATTTTTGATTGCTCTATTTCTACAGATTTAGTAAATTTAGCACCACCATCTTCCACAAAGAGAAAGAATATGATACCAGCTTGAAAGATAGATTAGTTGAGAAAGAAAAGGAACGCAGAAGCAAGTACAATGTAAAAACAGGCTGTGATATGAAGTATACAAAATGTTGTTCAACTATATTTACTCCCGAGGAACGCAACAAGTATTGGATGATGACACATTCTGACAGCAGATTATTTATAAGAAGTAATTATAGGGTAGCAGTTCCTAAGAGAAAATATGTTCAGGAGCCTAAGAGAAATGCAAAAAGAGCATTTATTTTACAAAAGAGTGATGGAGTTTTAATGAAAGAGTGAAAAGTATTTTTCTTAACTACTTTAGGTTACTGCCAAAAAAAAGACAAAATATTGCTTAATAGGGATGATGCCTGGGTCAAAAAAAAGAAATTCTATTTAGTCCGTCAGTCAGATAATAAAAAAATATTAGACACGTATTTTTTTCTTTATCATAATAATAAAAAATGACTTAGATACAACGCATTAAAGTTGGGGAGTGGGGGTTGATACGTCACAAGTATGTATAAAATCTACATACAAGTGACGTCATAGCACATTATAACTCAATGTATCGCCGAAATCTTTTGATAACGTAAAAAAAGAAAAAATACGTGTACGTTATTCTTTCATAATCTACATTACGGACAAAAAACATTTTTTTAGTCATCATCCCTATTCTCTTAATCCTGACAAAGATATTGGTAAACGGGGCATGCACGTAAAGACTAGACTCCAGCTCTTAATAGAGATATTATTACGGAACATATTAAATATTTCAATCCAGCTGCACCGCACTATCGTCATGAACACGCTCCTCATCGTCGTTATTTGCCCAGTGAAATTAATATTACGTTTATATGTATATTCTGACTTTTGTTCGAAATATCCAGAATACAAAAAGGGCTATGAGTTATACCGATCACATCTAAAGAGTCTAAACATATGGTTCGCTCGACTAGGAAATGAGGAATGCGAAATATGCGAATCTTACAGATTTCATAGTCTTGATACAAACCGTAACGTTCGCACGCAAGCTATACCTACCTGATTGTAATGCATGTTCGACATGGGCAAAACACCATGACAAGTATAAAACAGCAAGAGAATTATATGCTAGCTAATATGTTTTCGGTATTTTTATAAAATAATTATAATATAATTTTTCCTATGGTTTCGCGAATACTGATTATTATTAAAGATGTAATTGTGATCTCATTTCTGAATAAGATTTATAAATTTGATTAACTTGGTTTTTCTATTTTATATTGTTGAATTAATAATAAGCTATTTGTTAAGTTCCTATACAATTACTGACTGTCTATTCTTTATTATTTATAAATAAAGTTCTGATTTTCATAAATTAGTTTTTATCTTCTCAACTTTTTACCCGCAAGTGCTTACTTAAAAGGCAGTTAATTGCGAGCGAGATGTCTTTAACTGCCTTCTAGTTAAGCAATTGGAGAACCAGTATAAAAATATCTTTTACAATACCGAGCTTAAACGCGTTTAAAATCCCATAACTGCTTTCTAAGTAAGCAAAGTTAGTCTTCAAAGTGTTAGTTACTAGGCTATAAGTCTGTTAAAATCCTTTAACTGCTTTATAACTAAGTATATTTTGATAATTTTTACTATAAGTACAAGACGTGGCGGCTACAAGAAATTGCTTTGCTATAAAGCAGTTAAGGTATGGTTAGCGGCCTTATAGTGCAGTATATTATATAAAAATGAAAAAAAATGCCTTAGCTAAAAGTTAGAAAATGAATTTAAATAAAATGTGATTAATAGAAATGAATGAAATATATCACATATTGTGCGCAAAGACTATGCCTACATATATAACTTGCAACCTTGTTCCTAGGTAGCATAGTTTTCAAGAGACATCAATTCCCACTTATTTTTGCGTTTTCTCGAAAACTACTTTTTGGGCTTAGCGGCTTTTTAGTTAGTGGACGGCAGTATATTAAATTTTTATATTCTAAAAGTGCTGATTCTCAGCCTAGTTTGAATAAACGACTTTTGAATGTTGAATTTCTCATCCAGGTCTTCCCCGCGATCTTCTGTAGGTGGTCCACCCACCTGTCTATTGTTCTGCCAACGCTCCTTCTACCGTTAACTACCATCGTATCTATTTGAGCCGCCAAGCAGCGTTGCTGTGTTTTGGTTTGAAGGGTATCACTGTTTGTCCGTCCGCCACCGTCAACGAGAAACGAGATTATACGAACTGAGTGACATCCCAGTGACAGCGTGCGATGGACACGCGGCCATAGTAAATGTATTATCGCTAATTCGGCGCCGTCATCTCGTTCTCGTTGTCGTGGCGATTGACAAACGGCCTATGTAATTACGGCATATTTGACATAATTGCCTAGCACTGGACCCTGCCTCGGAAAGCATGTCAAGCTGTTGGTCCCGGCTGTCATTCGTAGATCTTTCACAGTCGTTACGGGTAGTCAGAAGCTTAAAATTCTGACAACCAGGTATCGTGTTACCCAGTAACTGGGTCTTAGAGGTCAGATAGGCAGTCGCTCCATGTAAGATACTGGTGTTCTGCTGAATCCTGTTGACTAGTAGCCGACCCAAAAATTGTTGGGAGTTGGGAAAAGGCTAGGCAGATTGATTCTCTGCCTAGCATAGGACTGTAATTAACACAGTTGACTGTAAATCTATACAAATAAATTCAATTATAGTGTCTGTTTGCTATGTCAAAATAACAGCTTTTTACTAAATGCATGAATATGAAAATACGGTTCTAAAAAAAAAACATTTTTTAACATTTTTGTCTGTGTCTGTTTGTCCCGGCTAATCTAGACCGATTTTGACGGGACTCTCACTGGGAGATAGCTGATGTTATAAGGAGTAACTTAGGATATTTACTTTTATTTTAGAAAAAGAATTAAGTTTCCCGCGGTTGAAGCCGTGGCCAGCGGCTAGTGTACCATAAAGTAACAAGAACGGATATAGACCAGTGAAACTTGTACGTGTCATAGACTTATTATATTTATGGTACGTGCATAGACTATCAAGCTTCTATACCACTATGATTGACACTTGATGTCTCTATGAATGAAAGTGTATATAATAATCTATGGCAAAAGGTATAATCTATCGTCACATCATCGCTGTGATTTCGAAATTATGAATATGCAGCTTGCTAGATAATTACTGATCGAACCTTTCATGGGAATTGTCGGCATTAAAATGACCGCCACGAGCTATCCTCATGTAGTTCGTGCGAATAGAAGAGAATAATATCTCTAAAAAACCAGATATAACCAAAATTCCCGGAATGATAACCCACTTGCATTAGGGTCTTATTTCGAGTCTATGGCAAAAGTAAAAATGTTTTATTATGAGTTGGGCCCAGTAGTTGGCCACTCCAATCGCGCAATCAGTGGCGTTTTTAGATCCTCAGAAGTACAGATGAATGGAGACTTTGGACTCTCTAACATTTGGGACATGTTTTGGTCAGGAGCGACGCATTTGCACTGGGTGTCGGTAGGGTCAACAATCCCCCATTTCGATAGATTGTGCTTGCAGCCACCTACTTGGGTCCGTAGTCGATTGATTGCTTTTTATGGAGACCACTGCAGGTCGCAGGTGCTGCTCCTGGGGCTGCACGAAGTTGGGTGGTGTCGGGTGTTTTATTGAATCAACTTAAGTGATGGCCAGCATTATCCTGTCTGCTAACGCGATCAACCAGAATCCTTCTATGAACCGTTTTGATTAATTGAAACCATGTAATAAACGACATCGATTAGAAACTCAATTTGGTGTTTGCTAAAAAGTTAAGAAATTGATAGCGGTGGCGCACTGGCTGCCACAGAACAGTCGCAGTGACAGCTGTCATGAAAATGATGGCAGCGGGTTTAACTTTAAGCCTCGTGCAGACTAGCGCGACGCGACTCGAACAATACAATTTCTAAGAAAATTTCACGGTATAACAATAACGGTGTCGCGTCGCGCTAGTCTGCACGAAGCTTAAGATATGACGTATCTATGCTGTCGAAACCTCAACAATATGGATATCAAGTCATCCTGAATTACGAGTCCTATGCCTTGAATGTCGTTGAACGATATGGTACATTCCTATTTAGTGTCAAAAAACGCTCTCTAGAAAAACGCATCTGAACTTTCATAAAAAAAAAAAAAATTGACGCTATAAATTTATTTTCTTTCTTTCTTTTAAATATCGTTTCAATGACGTCACTCGCTGGTAAATTGCGGCCACTAGGTGGCGGCCACCGCTATTTCAGGAAACCGTATCTAAATAAAGTTCGGGTATATTTTTTAATTTATAGTCATTATTGGTAAGATCTTCTCCAAAAAGACTTCTAGTCCGAAATATTTTCTGCCCCGCCTCTAATCACCGACATTAATTTGATTCATTATATCATCAATAGATAAAATTTACGAGATAATTCTTAACAGACAGTAATATTATTACTCCGTCTTGCGTTTCTAAAACCTTGACCTAATACCGATAACTATCCGTTATCAGTACTACTCTACCGATAGGTCATAATGCTACTTATCGATGCGCATTTCCAAATATAGTACTTATTAACAGATTTTGATTGGGGAATTCCTAAAATGCAAAAATATTTTACGTATTTACAACTTCAATCACAACGTAATATAACACTTTTTTTTATTTAATTATTTATTGAACAGAGAACTGTGCTGCTGGGGAGTTTTTTTTTTTTTTTTTTTGCGCCACCTCTTCTTCCCAGCTAAAGCACTAGGAAGTGGTGAAGGGTGGCCGTTTTGGGGGACTGTCTTATGTAACTTTGACGTTCGAAAAGTGCTGATTCTCAGCCTAGTTTGAATAAATGACTTTTGAATTTAGGTATAAATAACATAAACACAACATCCTTAGTTACGGGCAAACCCTACTCCTTATCAGGGGGTCTACTCCCTAAACTAAATCCGAAGTCACGGGCGCTTCGTATACCGTCTAACTAACGGTATGTCCGTAAGCGCCTCTGGGTTTTGCAGACTATGTCGATAAGTGGGTGTTTATTTGCCAACCAATAAATACAAAACAACTTATTTCAATGATAAGCAGTTTCGTACATAATATTATTGTTTTTCTCCTACTTCCCGGTCAGATAATAAAGCGGGGAAGCGGTATTTTCGGGCCTTTCCGATGTTGTTTTTCTGTTTTGATTTCAAAAACCTGGGAATCCTTATCTTTATTTTGAACCCTGGTATTTTTATTATAAGATAACATTCCGTTTCGTGGAATCTCTGAAAGGTACAAAAACAAATTTAAAAAAACCTGCGATTTTCGTGTCGGACCACGCACAATAAAGGGGGCCGTAGGGGATGAATTTAACCCAAGAACAAACTTAACATTGTAGTTGAAAAACATGTTCACACAATACGGAATGTATGGAAGAACATGTTTTTCAAACTGCAAATTTAAGTTGGTCGATTATTACTGGCTTTAAAGCTTACATAACTGTGATAGTTTTCCTTTTAACGTCTATATTATACTATACTACTGCTGTGTTTTTTTTCACAAATCCAAATATAACCATTTAGCTGGCAGGGGCCCGGGCACATAACTAACAAAAATTTGCACTTTATACTTCACAAACGGATCCCAGAATAAAAAAATAGTTTTCACACACCCACCATATATTATTATTTTGAATGACCTTTCCAATGACACCCCACACCATGGGATAGACGAGGAACAAAAAAACATCCCACCTAAAGCTTCGTTCAGACTAGCGCGACGCGACACCGGTTATTGTTATACCGTGACGTGAAGTCTTCTTAGAAATTGTATTGTTCGAGTCGCGTGGCGCTAGTCTGCACGAGGCTTTACATGTAAGGGGAAGTACCAATTTTTTTTTCTTGATTTTATTTTACTCAATACTCAATTCTTTATTGCATTCCCTATGTATTACATAAATTGTATAAAAAAGTAAAAGATCAATATGGACCCTGTCGGGCACAGCAACATTAGGAGAGAGGAAGAGGGCTAAGTAACAATTAAAGCAATATTATTATAAATTAATTATTAGATGTGTTTAATTGGGTGTATAATTATTGATACTAAACATAATTATACATTATTATTATTATACGATTATGTATATTGTTAGGTTTGAGTATATAGGTGTAATTTTGAAATTATGTATTGCATGTCAATAATTTAGGTAATTATTATGAAATTCTTAGAAGTATTTTAATTATTATTAAATTATGTTATTATTTATATATTCATATACTTACACCACTTTGTCGGCGTGATTAATATGTACATACCTATGCTAAATTACAGCTTTCTAGTACTAACAGTCTCTGATTTCTCTGAACTAACGGACAGACAGACAGACGGGCATGGCGAAACTATAAGAGTTCCTTGTTTACTACGGAACCCTAAAAACGACGACCTAAGTTGTAATTAATTTGGAAACTTTGAAATAAATGCTCTATTTAATTCACTCCATCGCTTAATTTCACTTTTTAATAAAAAGAAAATCTGGTTGTCAGTACTGACCGTCAAATATCTACGAATGACAGCCGCGACCAACGGCTTAACGTGCTTTCCGAGGCACGGCGGGGTCTCGGTATGTTATGAATGGTCGGTCACCCATCCACGGACCGACCTTGGCAACCGTTTCTTGCAGCAGTTATTATTTAACCACGAGCCGCTTAACATCATAACAGTCATAGATAGCTCAAAATCATATATACTTACAAGAATGCACATAATATAATGATAAGCTTATTTACATCGCTATTTACCAAGAATTCCCGAATTACGCCCCTCTTCTATTTACCATTGACAAAAATACCAGGAAAGTAGGTACGCCCCTCCAATGTTTTGCACGATATTACCCGAAAACGTGGGTGACACTGCATGGTACAACACGGAGATTACTAGTGACGTAGTGGATGGGCATAGGCGATATAGAACCAAGAACGTAAATGTTTATTTATATTTGCATTATGTATTCTGACTGAACAAACAGCTGTGCGGCTGGCGAGTTTGTTGCGGCACTTCTTCTTCCCAACTAAAGCACTAGGAAGTGGTGAAGGGTGGGCGTTTTCGGGGACTGTCTTATGTAATTATGACGTTTAAAAAGTGCTGATTCTCAGCCTAGTTAGAATGACTTTTAATTGTGTTTTTTTTCTTCGTGGTTTATGGGCCTAATAAAAATGTTTTTTAATATATTTTTTTACAATATCGTTTTGTTTTTTTTTGTCTCGGTTATGGTGACAGGTTTCTTAATTATAGAGGAAATACACTCCTAATTATGTTTGGTTGAATTTAAAAAAATGTACAGCTCTGATTGTGGTATTTATTTTATGATATACCTTGTTTACCGAATATTGATGACCAGACGGGACAAAAAACGTACGAGTCATAACTTTTTCCTGAGTGTTATTAAAGTATTGACGTAGTTTGGAATTCTGATTCAAGGTTTTATATGGAAGATAAGTAACTGGTTTAAAAAATTACTCATACCAATATCGTAGTTAAAACAAGAAAAAGCTATTTAGAATGTTATTTAGATCGTAATTCGTGTTTGAGTATTTACCATTATTTTGTAAACATGACCGACATTCGATCCAGAAAGATCGATCAGTTACCAGCACTGTGTTTTAGGGTTCCGTACCTCAAAAGGCAAAAACGGAACCCTTAGGATCACTCGTGTGTCTGGCTGGCTGTCTGTCCGTCTGTCACAGCTAATTTGCTCCGAATCTACTGGACCAATTTAGTTGTTTTTATATATAAAAAATCCGCTGTTTAAATTGTTTTTACCTTGTTTAAAGCTTACAGGAAAACAGTAGCTATGCAACTATCGATTCAGGATACATAGAACACACTAGCATAATTAATTTTGAGTCATTAATATGAATAAAACTAGGTAAAATCTTGTTAAAGTGTTTACAAGTTTTCCGCTACGGATTATTAGCCAATACATAGGTATGACGTCAACAGAATTGAAGTATTGTTTGCGAGGTAAAATAAAAACATTCACGGATGTTTCAACGGTTATATTTAGACTCAACAATTAGTTAAAATCTGTATCAAAATTGTCTAATTATTATTTATATATGCCAAATGAATAAACAGTAATGTTGTAACTGCCCACGCGTCCGCTGGTAAAAATGGAAGTCTTAAAGTTACGTATATTTTTAATTTTCGTTTTAATTATTTTTTTGTATGTCCATATTTTATAAATACTGAGGTTACTGGAGCATCGAAAGTAAGACAAACATTTCCTTTCAGTAGAAATATTTAAGTAGGTAATCTTTTAATTAATAATAAAATGGCTGAAAGGACGTATCTACGAACTTTTAATAGACTCTCATGAGGACCTTTCTAACTGTATAGACATTAATATCACCTAGAAGCTCTCAACAAACGGACAAGATGGATAATAAATAATAATCTAAAAGAGGATGCCAGTTGGAGTCGGAGGGTGGAAACTGAATATTACGATGATAATGAAGCTATGGACAATATGGACATAGAGACACTGAACCATAAAGTGATGAGACAATGAAGAAGGATTTAGAATGCAGGCTAGAAAGAGTTGATGAAAGAATCTGGATGGCTACAGTAGGAAGAGAGATAGACCAAAGAAATAAAGATTGTGTGAAAGGTGATTTGACTGGAAATACAGTGAATTCTGAGATAACAACCGATAATGATTGAAGAAAACCGACATAGGAATGGTAATGATTATATTACTTTAGACAACCGTACGGAGAATGTCAAGACCTTAGCACGTTCTACCGTTTCTGCTAACCAACTATAGTAAAAAAAAAGTAAGATTATGCATGTAATGTGGTTACGCCTTCCAAAGGTAGATTTCTGAGTACTGCAATCGAGGTATCGACGAGCGATATCACCGTTTTGTTTTGTTTTGTTCAACACAGAGCTGCAGTGTCGCGCGCCAGTATGTTCTGACTATCGTTGTACTTACTAGTATTAAGTGCGGGAAAACCCGCTATTGCACTTTTAAAACTAGTAAAGGCTTACTTACTTGGATCCATATTTTGTATTTTCTGATCTTTAGAAATTGATTGTGTAGCAGATTCAAAGTCAAAAGAGTTTAATTTGCCCCGTTTTTAGGCAGGGAAGCATGGCACAAAAGGTAGGAGGCAATAATGATGATGATGAGACATTTTTAAATGTTCACCCAAAATTCCGATGATGGTTGGTTTTTGTATTCTCTAGAGACCATTCCCAATAGCACCCCCAAACAATCTAGAAGGGGAACAGTTTGATTTGAAATACCACTGAGAATACCTTTTTGAAGTAAGAACTATCCATTCATTACGTCTGATTGGCTATAACGCGACTGTCTATCGTTTTCTACCTCACAACACGTTTAGAATACTAATAACCCGCTGCTTAAATCACCTCACTGTTTTCCTAATGTCATATCAATCCGGAAATACGCATTGTACGTCTGTGTGTGTGTCTTATTACGTGGACAAGTCACTTAGGCATACTCCTAACATATTTGGTTAGCTTATTAAGCAATACATTAAGTGGGCCAAAGTAGTGGGTAGGCAACTATTATTTAAATAAATAAAAACTGATTTGTACTTGATTTTACTGGTTTTTACGGGGTTTATATAGGAATCAGGGCAGTTGAGCAGCGTATGAGACACGAGTCTGCTCTGAAGAGTTGCAAGCATAAAGTAACTCAAAACTCAAAGCATTTATGTCAGTTAACCCATTCACAGGCTCTTTTGAACTGTCAATGAGTCGGTCAGTAAACAAGTTGAAGCTAGTTGCCCATATATGAAAACGTAGTAGATTCCTATGGAGAAGAACGGACGAACAAACTGACATGCAATAGTCAAAGATCTTAGTTCTAATAATTAATCATGTCGTGAAACAATAATCACTTCCAGTAATTGTAAACAAAGAAACGCAACAAAGACATTATCAAAGAAGTAATTTATGAATAAATATTTGATGATTGTGAATTTGTGATGCTGTGGCATGCGTCAGCTTTGCATAAACCAATCCAATTATCAGTGCCACAACATCGTCCAGCGACCATCACACGTTATCTGTGTATGAGCGTCCATCATTATATTAACATCAATAAAATAATCGTAGAATAGAAACGTTCAGTGCATCGCCGAACGCCGCGGAGACGGGTCGTGCGCGCAAAAACTGTTACGTTATTTACCTCAACAAAAAGTAATTTCGCGTTTTAATAAGTGTTTATAATAAAATGGCAGAAGGCGACGTGCCTTTGGTTGCTAGTTTTGGCGGCAGTGAAATTGAATTTGGTGTGAACGGATCTAAAATGACGAAGGCTAATTCCAGGTTTGTTTTTTTTTTAATGTCTAATGTATTTTGTTTTCGGTCTGAACTGTCATTGTTTTTTTTTATGACGGTAGAAAATTAATGGTGTCTGGGATTTTTCCAATATTTTTTTTATTCTAAACATAGTGTTTAATAGATACAATAATTATTAAGCAAAACACAACGCAAGCAAAAACCTTGAATCGTAATCATAAGTTGACTTAGCAAAACTTTATGCTCACTTTGTGTTCAATGCTAAATCTTTGTTTTTCATAACCACCTTTTTATACTATTCTCGACTTTAAAAGCATAGTAAAACTTAGATTATCTTTATTTACATAGATTCTCTTGGCAAGTTTTGTAAATATACGAACATCGGACGTGCACAATCATTTTAAGATGAAAGAACAATGTAGTCTTAACAAAACAAAGAGCGCATAATGAAAACGGTTAGCAGTAGTATATAAACACAATACATAGATACAGTCACAGACTAGGTATTTTATTTTTAACTAGCTGACCCGACAAGCGTTGTCCTGCCAAAATTTCAATAATTCATACAAAACCCCTTAGAAAAAGAGACGTTAAATTTTTCCCGAATTTGAATATTTTCTGGAAAACTTTTCCAATTGTTGTTTCCATAATAAACAAATTGAGCAAAACGTTTTAAAACATAAAATACCCACATCTGTCCTGCCGTTCTCAATTACCAACGAACCAACGAAAAGCATTTAATTTTAATAAAAATGAAATGCTGTACCTACGTCACAATAATTCACATCTAATTACGCAACTCATTATCGTAAACGATTACGACAAATTTGTTTCATTTTGGCTGTCTAACAACATTCATTGCGTTATTTACGTTGTTGAGCAGATTTTTTTCGAGTTATCAAGCAATGGATCAGCAATTTATTTAAAAACTATTCAAATTCCGATTCCAATACGTAATTAGGGTAGGTACTGGCGTTTTTTTTTTTTTGCATAATGCCGCCCTACCTCCTTCCTATCAAGTTCATAGACATTTTTTTTTTAATTCGAGTTTTGAAACCCCTAAGACGACCCACTGACCAAAATCTGATTCAAAACAAAACAAGAATTACAATGCGATTATTCTAAATTGATGTTGACTTAATTAAACTTAAATGGTAAGTTTATTAAAATATGAGAACAATATTGGTACCTATCTGTTAACAGCTGATCGCGAATGACGGGAAACCGTTATCAACGACAAAAGTATGCTGTATTGAAGTAATGCAATGTTTAAACATATGTTTTATGCGTACATAAGGTAACAATGTAGGTAGGTACCTAGTTACCTACATAATAATAGGAATTCGATAATATAAAAAGTAGGTTAAAAAACTAAACCCGACTTCTGAAAAATCACGCTCAAAAAAGTATGAAACAAGAAAATATTCTCATCTGAAATTGTTAATGTACGTTTACTATTCAATATTTATCGTTTATTAAAAAACTTGCACGTAATAAGTATAATGAATTCGATAATATAAAAAGTAGGTTAAAAAACTATACCCGACTTCTGAAAAATCACGCTCTAAAAAGTATGAAACAAGAAAATATTCTCATCTGAAATTGTTATGTACGTTTACTATTCAATATTTATTGTTTATTAAAAAACTTGCACGTAATAAGTATAATATTTTAATGTATTTAATATCTACATATTCATATACTTGCACCTGTTTTAGTTATTGAACTTAGTTTTTTAACCCCATGGTTGGACTAGCGTGACGGTGACAAAGGAGAATGGCAAAATGTGTTCCGCCGACCCCATGTAATATGGGACAAGGACAGGAAGATGATGGTGATGATGATTGGGCTCATCATACCACAAAAATTAGTCCGAAATTTACATAAAAACTGAGCGGTAGTACTACACTGTCAGTTCATTGAAAAAAAACCTGGTGCGCCGACCCCACGTAACATGAGACAAGGGGAGGAAGATGATGGTGATGATGATTGGGCTCATCATACCACAAAAACTAGTTCGCAATTTACATAAAAACTGAGCGGTAGTACTACACTGTCAGTTCATTGAAAAAAAAACCTGGTGCGCCGACCCCACGTAACATGAGACAAGGAGAGGAAGATGATGGTGATGATGATTAAGCTCATCATACCATAAAAACTAGTCTGAAATTTACATGAAAACTGAGCGGTATCTAATACTACACTGTCAGTTCATTGATAAAAAAAAACGTCGTGCGCCGACCCCACGTAACATGGGACAAGGGGAGGAAGATGGTGATGATGATTGGGCTCATCATACCACAAAAACTAGTTCGCAATTTACATAAAAAATGAGCGGAAGTACTACACTGTCAGTTCATTGATAAAAAAAAAACAATAAATAATTATTGTGACAGGCTATCAACCCCTGATAAAACAAGTCAACAAACCATCTTCCAGTTTATTTTTATAATGTTGCAAATATAAATGATAACTTCTCTTTTTAATAAAATTGAAGTCTCTGTTTGTAATTAATGTCAAAATAACAGCTTTCTACTAAATGCTTATGAGTATTTACGGTACTTATAACATAAAAACTATTCTTAATTTTTTTTTTTTTTGTATCGGTCTGTTTGTTCCGGCTTATCTCCGAAACGGCTGGACCGATTTTGACTTTTATTTTAGAAAAAGAATTTGTCTCACGCGGCCAAAGCCGCGGGTAGCAGCTAGTTACAAATTTGAGTAGAAAGAAAAATTATGAAACAAAAAATAACGTTAAAAACTAAAACTCAACTAACAAAAAACTAAGGTATCGTAACAAATAAAAACAAATAACCCCTCCTTCCCTTACTTCCTTGTGTCCCTTCATTTTTGGCTTTGCTGTAGTCGGGTAACAATTTGGGTAGGTATGTAGGTACTCGAATTTTCACTTGTGAAGTTTATGCCGTACAAAAGCCTCTATTTAACTTAACCTATACTGGAAAACGTCCCTCACATATTTAGGAGAAGGTTATTTTTATAGTTGCAACCTTTTACAGCACGATCTGTTTTAAAAGCATTTTTCCTCACACTATCCTTGCATTTGTAACTCATCTAAGTATCTAAGCAGTTTTCCCCTTCATTTCAAAATAGAACTAGCTATAGGTTTATGTCCGGGCAATTAGGACATTTTGGGTAAATATTGTACGTGCCCAAATTGCCCTAAATGAATGATCACCAAGTTCGAATTTCGAAGTGATGTTTGAAGACTTAGCTATACTGACAGCTGTCAAACTTACGATCCTGTGATTCGAACGATTCAATAATTGAATTGAAAAATAGCTCTTGGTCCGAAGTAGGTCATCATGGTTGTTGTCCCATTGACTACGGCCCAGAGGCTACGGTTGACGGTGGCCCAGAATTAAATGATTACAACTAACCTACCTATTTTGTTCCTCGAATCAAGTGGGAAGTTTCATGTTTATCATTTAATTCCTAGTATTTATAATACAGAGTAAATGTAATAAAGATGATAATGTTGTTTTTATCTTTATTACATTAGAGTAAATGATACTTTTAGTTGTGTGTTTTTAGCGTGTAATGTTGTGTAAATTATTTACCACTGGGTTTTCTAGATAATTAAAAAAAAAAGATTATTAGTAGGTATTTTTAAGCAAACCAAAAAGTTTACTTAAAATTTTTGACTCGATGTCACGTCAAAAAATTACAAGTATAAATGGCACACATCTTTACTCAAGTTTTAAAACTAAAAGGGGGGCAATATTTTCGGTTATTTAACGGTATAGTTTTTTGAGAAACTGCGCAACAAATAGGTAATTCTTGAGGTTTGGTAGTATACCGGTCGAAACATTAAAAAGATTTACATATTAATTATCCAGTAAGGTCGCGGTCATTTGACGACGATATTATTTTATTTGGAAATACCTATTTGATTTTTCCTGTTTCTTTTTACTTCAAATTTTTCGATACAGACCTATTTTAAGTACCTATTTCGTAAAAGTATCCTTATTTATCTAGTCATCTAGTAGATCAGATTATTAACAATCTGACACTATTTTGCAGCCAAAAGATTGCCTTTTCTTTTATTTTAAGCTTATTTTTAGGGCTCCGTAGTAAACAACGAACCCTTATAGTTTCGCCATGTCCGTCTGTCTGTCTGTCTGTCCGTCCGCGGCTTAGCTCAGAGACCGTTAGTAGTAGAAAGCTGTAATTTGGCATGGGTATATACATATTGTCGACAAAGTAAAACAGAAAATCAAGAAAAAACTATTTTTTTTGTGTTATCCGGTACACGTACACATAAAGTGGGGATGTTTTTTTGCTCACCAATCCCATGGTGTGGGCTATCGTTGGAAAGGTCGTTCAAAAATATTATGGGTATGTGAAAACCATTTTTCAATTCAGCGATTCGTTTGCGAAATATTAAACTTTAAAGTGCTAATTTTAGTCATGTTCCCCTCCCCTGCCAGCTAAATGGCTGTACTCAGATTTGTGAAAAAAATTACAGCAGTAGAATATATAACGAAGTTAAAAGAAAAACTATCACAGCTAAGTAGGTTTTACAGGTTAACGAGTAATAATCGACCAACTTAAATTTGCAGTTTGAAAAACATGTTCTCCCATACGTTTGACATGGGAGAACATGTTTTTCAACTACAATGTTAATTTTGTTCTTGGGATAAATTCATCCCAACTACGGAACTCTTCATTGTGCGTGGTTTTGAACGTAATTTTTGTGCAGCTACACAAAATGAACTGTGTAAGTTGATAAGGCCGTTTATTCTATTGCATTTGATGATTTGACAAATGGGGAACATTATGAATCATAATGTGATCTCGTGTTTTACCACTATAAGCTAGCTAATTTGTCCTCTTACTCAAAAAACACACGCATGGCCATATGAATGTAATTTAATCGTTCTATTGTAACAAGTGACACGAAAATCAATTCATTTGTGTATGTGGTCTAGATTCCGTGCGTTGTCTGTGGTTTTTTGTTTCCCGCCTAATGTGATAAAAAAAAATGTTTAGGCACAGATGTTCCGCCGTGTCTGGTCTATGCGTTCCAAGTATGAGGTGAGAATAACAATTTATTTCTGTTAACTTTGGCAAAAGTATTTGTTTCGTTTCTTTTCTGTTTACAATTTTTCCTCTATTTTGATACTAATATGTTTCTGAGACCAATTATAATTTTAATATTTGACTAATCTAACCTTTAAACATTAACTTCCTTACTAATAAACGTATTATATCAGGTGAATAGTTACACACCGTTTTCTCTCTTTCAGTCGTCAGTAATTTGACTTCGAAAGAAGAAGACAAAGCGTTGTGTAACTACACAGACGCTATAAAACGTTTATTAGTAAGGAGGTAAGGTTAAATGGTCTATGATCTGACCAAAAATAAAGTTTCTCTTTCAAGCTTTGAATTGTGCCCATCCAATGTGCAAATGGAATGGAATTATTAAATCTTAAGTTTTTTTTGAGGTGTTAGCAACAATATTACGCAATATTGTGTTTATTATAAGAATATTTATAATAATTACGTAATCACAATATGAATTTAGCAAGTTGTTAAACTCGATTTTAAAAGTGGTTCTACAACTGAATGATTCATTTGGAAAGGCCAAATTGTAATACGCAGGTACACTCTTGTTATCTGTTTTCATGTAGAAGTAAACGAATAGGTAATTTATCTTTATTGTAAAAAAAATATACATATAATATACATTATGTAGTAGGTATCTATTAATTGTATTAAACAAACAGTCTTGTTATGTGTTTATTCGAGACAAAAAAAATAACCTCCAATATTTTATTTTTATTTTTTGGCTTTATTTTTAAAGACTGGCCACAGCCTAAATGGCTCGTGTCTTTTTTTAATCATTCCCATAATGTGAAGTTAATGTTAATACTTGTTTACAAGGAAAACTGCCCAATATGTTGAGGCTAATTTATCAGTAAATAAAATACCAATATCTCACCAATATGTAAACTTTTGGTACTTAACAAAATGCTTTTAGTCCTCCAGCCGGTCTGTTCTATAATAATACCTACACCGTGAAAACTTAGGTGAAGTGAGCTTGTCATTAGTGTCAATGTGGAATGACAGCTCACTTGAAGCTCACTTCATCCGAGTGTTCACGGTGACATTTTAAAAGAACAGATCGACTGTATCACTTTCGGGGCAAATTGCAAAGAACGTTCGAAATTCAAATTTTCGAACGTTTTTTGCAATTTGCAGGTGAGTGTCGGGTTGTATCTTGATTAAAATATGAATCGTCGTAAAGTATGAACCGTCGCAACCACAATAAGTGTCATTTTTTGACAGTTTAAAGACATGATTTAAATAACATCGCCAATTGACGTAGTGTGTTAATTTTCCGAATTGTCCATTTCCCAACTATACTGGGATCGGTAATTTTTATTTCTATAACCGGTATTAATAGGTACTGTTTATATTTAAGGTACCTAACCTTTAAAAAAACCTTAAATAATATAAATGGCGTAACCAAAAGATTTACCTGTATTGATCATACCGGTTTTAGTCCCAGAGGCCGAAGGTGGAAGCGAGCTTCACCTGGAATCCTCAACCAGAGAGGAACTGGTCACCATCTTACCTCGTACTGCCGAAACACAACGATGCTGTTAACATTGTAGTTATGGCGACAGACTTAGATACTCGTAAGATGGTGGTAGCTAGCTGAGTGGACTTAGAATAAAGCTTCGTGCAGACTAGCGCGACGCGACACCGGCTATTGTTATACCGTCAAGCTTTCTTAGAAATTGTATTGTTCGATTCCAGTCGCGCCGTCGCGTCGCGCTGGTCTGCACGAGCCTTAAGCCTTACCAACCAAACTGAACAGAAAAAATAAAAAACTTATTAGTACAGTAGACGTATTTATTTATTGACAAAAACTCGCGTGTTAATACGATGTATTCGACACGAAGGTTATTACGGAGCTGAATGGAATCAATCATTCAAGGATTCCGTATGCTTGTATGAAATTGTTAAACATTTGACAAATTGGTCATGGTTGTTTTTCCACTTGGTTTAATGTCATATTTTATTAATGATTAAGAGTCCATAATCCCTCATATTGCTTACAATGATCCTCCGTTAAATCGAAAATACTGCAGCATTAATTTTGAAATAAATATGGTTTAAAGTTGAGGATTGGCGAAAACACGATACCATAAAATTTTCTTGTTAGAAAATAAAACACAAAGGTTTATTAAAAAATTCTTTAAATTACATTATGATAACTGAACTAAAGCCCGGTTTCCACCATTAAGGACTCCGTTTAACTCGCGGGAGTAAACTGCGTACTTGTATTTCCACCAACAAAAGTATGCACATACCAAGTTTTTTTTATTTACCATTATTTTCGCCGTAAAATAAATTACCTAAACTATTGGCGCCTTGGAGCCGCCAGCACCCCACTCCTTCTCGCTCTCACTCAGTCTGCGAGCATTATGGTGCGAGCGAGATAAAAAGTGAATTTGAGTTGAGGTAGTATGGGCTCTTATGATATTTTACTGTCACTTCGGTCGGTGTTCCCTGAATTATTTGATAGGAAACAGATAGTGTCCTGATTGTTTCATGGTAGCTCGAGTTTCTAAATGCTTAATAGGGATGATGACCAAAATTTTTTTTTTGTCCGTCTTGTAGTTTATAAAAAAAAATAAGTACACGTATTTTTTCTTTATTTACGTTATCAAAAGATTACGGCAATACATTGAGTTAAAATGTGCCATGACGTCTCGATATTATGTAGATTTTATACTTACTTGTGACGTAGCAACCCCCATTCCCCAACTTAAATGCATTTTATCTTTAAGTATTTTTTTTTAAATTAATATGTTATAGCAAAAAATATGTGTCTAATAGTTTTTTATTATCTGACTCGGACTAAATAGAATTGCTTCTTTTTTGACCCAGTCATCATCCTTATTTCTTGTATATTTTTGTGGTAACACTAGTACTGCGAAAATCATCCTTACCGCTATGACATAAAGTCGCTATCAAATTGTTACACTGATGCAGTGCTACTGTACTTAAGAACTTTGGGTTTTTTTTTGTGGTGTAGAATAGTTATAAGTACACCACAAAAGTTTTAAGTAGTTAAAATTAAAGTTGAAGATCCCAACTTCACAGCACGATAATAATTTAAAACAATGAAGATATTCGCATATATTTTCGATAATTACTCACGAAAACATTGAATTGCAATATTTTGAGGTTATTTTCGTACCGTACAAGGTTACTTTTAAGTGTTACATTTATGCGGGTCAAATGTTTTAGATTAATTGTAGGATAACACGGACATTCGCGTAAAATAAAGTAGAACTAAGGTAAAATTAAAGATCCTCCATGCACGAGACGTAGGTACCTACTTAAGTTCGTGGGGCAATATTTGGGAAGGCCGCCTCATTTGCTGTCAGGCTAATCCTTGCACTCTGACGTAGCACCCCGCACAGGGCATTTCATAAGTCCTACAATAGGTCAGATTATTTTGCGCCGAGTGTTATCACCCATTTTGTGACCGACGTTTTGAAGGACGTGTGCGTTGATACATTTTGATCCCTACTGTTTCATTTAGCTCTTACAAATATCGGCCACCGATTGTATGCCATCTGCGAACGCTTTTAATGTAGTTTTTCCGAGTCAAGAAAAACCACAAGATCATTTCGACCTCAACTCAGCTGTTCAATGTACCTACATTATTATGATAAATGACATAAGTGTTAATAAAATGAACACATCAAACGCAGTGATGTCACATTTAGAACATGTTTTATAAGTGGTTACTTCAAGCTGTAGGTAGGTACTTGGGTTCATGTGCAAACGTCATCAAGCTAAAGTTCAAGATCGTATAATAAACACTTTTTGCGACAATTGAAATGACATTGACCAGATTTAGATGTCAATACATTTTTTTTTCTTTTCTTTAATCAATTACACCGTTACAATACAGACAGACCAACAGAGATAGTTACCGATAAATTATGATTAAAACAAAACACAAATGATGGGAAATAAACATTTTGACATTTCTGTGGAACTTCCCAAATGAATCAGAGTGAACGTCAACAAGATCGCTGTAGCTGTTGTAACAATTTACAAAGCCGACTGCCTAGGTATATTCCCAGAAGCGTCAGAGGTGTTTAGTATGCCCATATTTCGCCAGTTATTTAAACTTTGGTACCTAAACGGCCGTAGGCCCCGCTGCAGGGTCACTCCCTTCACGGGGCCTATGGCCGGGCACAGGAGAAATTCCTGATGCGCAAACCCCATAACACTTTGCCCGACCTGGGAATCGAACATGAAGCTAAGAAGCGCTTGCGCCCTCTAGCTAAACCAACGAGGCAATTTTTAGGATAAATTAATAGAAGGATCTCCCACAAGATGGACCGATGGCATTGTGAAGGCCGCAGGAATATCCACTGGATGCGGGAAGCACAGAATAGGGTCTTACACCCGTTTTTGAAAAGTGTCTCAATTAGATTCTATAGTGCTAATGAACTACTAAAAAATTCACAAAATGTTTATTCAATCGTTAAGTGCCATAAAAATGCATTTTCAAATGTCGCGCGTAATTTGACGAAAGCGCTGGACGCAGTGGACGCCATACTGCTCTGTGGTCATGACGTCAGTTGGCTGTGTAAACAAATGCAGTGATATTTTTTAAGTTATAAATTTGTGTTGTCTCCTTTTACAAAACCGTCCTCCATGGTATTATTTCAATAAAAATTACGTTGGTTACAAAAATAATAAAAAGCCTATAGAGATTAAAGGTACACTGATAGTTGACAGTTAACACTTTCTAAGTTTACATAGCCTTATGACGTCGTAATAACATGGCGACTACTATCTAATGGTGTTATAAAACAGATTAAAAAAATTGAAACCTTGGAATTGAATTTTAAAATTTAGTTTGCTATTTTATGAACTAAAACTAACGTTTTCCGACTGCTTTTTGCCTAAGCTATCTCAATAATATATTTTTAGAATTTTTCTCACATAGAGTAAAACACCCTATTGGTCGAAGTGGTGGTGCTTGGGGGACGCCCTTGCCCAGCAGTGGACGTTTCTTGACTGTAATGACTATAAATGGAAGGCCTATTTAAAATGAACAATGAATGATTGATATAAACAACGAATGAATGAAGTTGATATTTTGACATTCCTGTTGAAATTGTATTGTGGTTTTCTTGTTGTCAATTTAATGTAGACCACTAATTAAACTCAAACTTGGTCAGGCTTTTAGAAACCACTGGCTACACAATTAATTTTATAATTAAAGATGGTTATCAAAATAAAAATAAAAGAAAAACATCTCTAGGTAACTCAAATCCGGTAACTTTTCATAAGCATACTAAAATTAACTTATCAAATGAGTATGAAGGTCATCTGTAAAGCGAAAGTACCTACATCCTACGAGCATAATGACGTCACCCAATGTCGAGCATCTAAACTTAAAGTACCGTCATACAAACTGATTGTTAGCATTATAGCTGCATTTAAATGTAAACCTTTTGACATGAGTATCAGAGTTTAAAATTCATTGAAGGTTGTACCAGGATTGGATGTAAGCGTGGATGTAAGGATATTCAAATTCAAATTCAAATTCAAAAGTCATTTATTCAAACTAGGCTGAGAATCAGCACTTTTCGAACGTCAAAATTACATAAGACAGTCCCCCAAAACGCCCACCCTTCACCACTTCCTAGTGCTTTTGCTGGGAAGAAGAAGTGGCGCAACAAACTCCCCAGCAGCACAGCTGTCTGTTCAGTTAGAAAAAAATAAAAAATGATTCTATACAACAGTATGTAAGACAATTTACAATATGCAAAAAATAATTAAAATTATAAATTAAATAGCTATAATTAATAGCCATATGACAGCTAGCACACGCCAATATACCAACCAAAAGCATCGAGAACTATACTCAAGCAGAAATAAAAATAACTAAAAGTAAACAATATCTTAAAAAAAAAGAAAAAAGCCTCCAGGCATAAAGGGCGTGCCCGCTTACATATAGCTGTAACTAGAAGTTACAATTGATAAACTAGGACCATCGAGGTAAAATAAATAATTGTCGAGGTCGCTAGCTAACCACATATTGCAATAAAACTCATTAAAAAAAAAAATTGTAATGAGTAGATTATGTCAACACTAAATTAAAATAAAATTAAAATAAATTGACTTATAAAGTAAAATTATAAACAATTATATAAACTCATATAACCTGTCAGTAGGTAAACTAATTCTGGAGAAAGAACATTTAAACATTGTCTTGAGTTAATCACAGCGACCATATATTCTTATCATATAAGTAGTCGTTGATAGAATAGTATGCCTTTGAACAAAGGTTGGACTTTAATTTAGTTTTAAACGCATTAAAAGGCAAATCTAGCAAAGAAGAGGGTAGCTTGTTATAAAAGGTTATAGGACCAAGCCCAACAAATGAGTTATGAACCTTATGAAGCCGGTGAAAGGGAGCACGTAGTTTATCCTTACTTCTTGTGTTAACATTGTGAATATCACTGTTTTTAGTGTATAAGTGTATATTTTGCCTAATATATAAGATGTTGGCGAAGATGAATTGTGATGCCACTGTGAGAATACCGATATCTTTGAAAAAATCTCTCAGAGAAACTCTGGCACCTAGCTGGTAAATTGCTCGAATAGCTCGTTTTTGGAGGACAAATATATTTTGAATATCTGCAGCTTTGCCCCACAGCAGAATACCATAGGACATAACGCTATGAAAATAACTAAAATAGACTAACCGAGCTGTATTATTGTTACAGCTTGATTAAGTTGACTTTTAAAGTGTTTGAAAAGTGTTTGTAGATTCTTAGTGAGTCTAGGCTATGTAGCCAATAGAGAAATAAATTGAAATGCAGGTAAAGCTTGTCCACTCTGAAATGACGCGCCCCACTACCGCATTACCGCATGATATGCGTAAAATGCTGTAATGGGGCGCGTCATTTCAGTACACAAGCCATTCTTCGTCTATTCTCGTATTGGTAAGAAATTAATATGCAAAAAGCATAGTTCATTTCATCATCCGCCCCTGACTTGCCCAAAGAATAATACAAGCAGTGTACCTATATTATGGTACTCATGACCACTTAACTTTAAGTCCCATGTAATGGAGGTAAACCACCAACCGCCTGCACAATTTCAGAAACCTGGGCTGCACTTTGGCAGGCCTAGACTCATGCTTAGCAGTCACTTTTGCGACCACTATTTCAACGATACAGTCTCAGTTTGATTGTAAAGTCGCTGTAGTAGTGGTAGTTCGCGGCAGGGAACGCTCTAGAAAGACAAATGACCTTATTGGTGATGTTCCTCAGAAACGTTAGGTGCGTAGTACTCGCACCGGCGGGCGGCGGCGCACAGAGTGGTCTGAAAATCTAGCTCCATACTCATAGAAACTTAATCAGCGATTTAAAAAAATATACAGGGTGATTGGAAGATGGGTGCAAAGCTTTAAGGCGAAAATAGTACAGACCATTTGGAATCATTTAAGCCATGGTTGTCTCAGACGAAGTCTTACCAATTTTTTTAACCTAATATTTGTTTTTTTTTTTTCGGAAATTACCAAAATTATATGTAAACTGCATAATTATGGCCAAATTGAATGATATACGAGTTCATTTTTTATTTATTTAATCAAAGTAATGTGTAAGCAATCAAGCAAAACATTTTTTAGACTTCTGTGAACATTAGACATTTTTTACAGACATTTAAAGTTCAGAAAATTTGTATTAATACGTTATTTAAACCTTATTAAAAAAAAACAAATTGGTATGGCTTAAATGGTTCTAAATTGTCTGTACTATCTTCGCCTTAAAGCTTTGCACCCATCTTCCAATCACCCTGTATATCTGGCATTCTGGCATACCTCCCTTTACGTGATATTAAAGTATGGATGGTACTTATTAGTAGCTAGTATTTTTTTTTTGTATGGGAGAAAACACTTATAGTACTTTTGAAATAAAAATGGAACTGATGGGCTGGTGTTCTCGCGAGTCATAGTACACGGCGACCTAGATGGCATCCAATTCTTGCACCTTTGTGTGCCGCTTTGCACGTAGCAAATTTTTGAAATTTTGATTTTATTTTATGTGATTTTACAAATCTTTGACGTGCTTAAATGAAGTTGCCAATTTACTTATACTATCGTTAGTTTAGCCTGCTAATGACTTTTATGATGACAATAATTAAAAACGATATTGATTAATTACTTTTTTTTTTTACAAAATTGCCTTCCTAGAATTAAGTAACTCATTTGTTAATCACCGTTGAGTAATTCAAACAAAAACAATTAGACAAGTACTAAAGACATGAGCATTACCAGTTAACGTCTAGCGGGGCCCAATGGGGGGTGTGGGGCCTAATTCACAATAAAATTATATTGTCTGTGATATAGGTACCCAATTAGAGAATAGGAACAGGGCCCGCGATTCTCCATACAAACGTATTCCCCGTTTTTCTTCCTGAATAATGCCTCTAGAGCTGTCATTTTTTTTATTTTATAAAATCATTGTCTCTATAGGCATGTCCCTGACATTTCCTTTTTTTCAGCAATTAAAAAGTAAGGAAACTATGACCCTCAAAAAATTACAAAAATGCCCCATTTTTACCGCCGTCATTAGAGGACTACCAGACTAATTCGGAAAAGTTTTTAGCATAAAAGAAAATAATAGGAACCTAGACACTCTTTATTAAAATTTTAATGTAAAAAAATATTAAATCGGCTTAGTTTTCGAGGAGAAAAAAGGAGAATGCTAAACGTCGTTTTCATCAAAAAATTTGTGATATAATCGGTCTGAGCTGCAGTTGTCCCTATCGCACATTACGGGGTTGAAATCGGTTTTTCGGGCGCAGCGCGACGGCAATAGTTTCTTCAAATACCTATTTTTCAAATTCCTCGCAGCCCCTGTTCCCTCTTAATGAGAGTAGTTGTATAAAAATAGGACGTTTGAGCTTAATTTTTAATGTCTGGTTAAGTAGTCATCACCTCAGAGGTGAGCTACGAGATGCCCTAGTAAAAAAAAAAAAACTTATTTGTATCCGTAGCTTTCAGCACTAGTGCGCGCTAACTTATTACGTTCTATTTGTTATTAAAAACTCTATCATGTTCAAGTATGATGTCACAAATCGTAAAAAGGGTTTTTATAGATGAAATAATGTAAAAAAAACAAATATCTTTAAAAAAAAAACTAAAATCTTGTAACCTAACCATGTGTACTTAATTTGTCTAGAACCCAATATAAATATATTTTTTGATATCGCTCACTTGTCTCTCACGCTCACTCACTCGATTGTCGACTCACGGAGTCATGATGTAAAGCCAGGAATACACACGCCAGTAACTGGCACAAAAGTATGCAAGAAGCTTGCATGCCATGTGCCATAACCACTTCTGATTGGTGTATGTGACAATGGCATGCAAGCTACTTGCATAATTTTGTGCAAGTTACTGGCATACCTAGCTTAATAAGTGCATGATCTATTTATAATCTCTTAATTTAAGTGAACTATTCGTGTTCTTTATGAGAATAAATATCCTTATACCGAAATGCGATGAAACCAAACGAAACGGGCGCCGTCAATAATAGGGACTGGTTGGTCATCTCTAAATCTTAGCTGCCACGGCGATTTTTTTTTAATTTAATGTAATGTTTGAATTGTTTTTATTTTATTTATAGCGGACGCTTTTAATGTTTTGCATCGTTCTCACATGTATGATGTAACCAATATTTTGTAACCATATTTTGATTTAAAAGAGTGTCCGTGGAGTTTCTTGCCCTTTCTTCTCCATAAGTACCTACTACGCTTTGGAATGGGCAACTAGCTTCATATAAATTCTGACTGACCGACCCCTTGACATTTCAAAAGTGCCTGTAATTGGTTTATTTGAAATAAATGCTTTGAGTTTGACTTTGCAATTTATTTTGGATTTTTACAATAGTTTCCTCTTTTATTAATGTATGATAAATTTTATCATTTATTCTTAAATTACACAAAAAAACAAAAAAAATTTTTTTTTTTTTTTTTTTTGTTAGATTTATAATGATATAATATTTTGTAATCTGTCTATTGTAAAGAGCCCAAATTCTAAACGTCAGCGAATTATAACATTGCTAAATTGAAGAGCACAACTGTGAAGTAGCATGACAACTGAACTGACAGGTATTTACGTTTAGTCGGTTACTTGACAACTGTCTCGTCACGTGATTTTTTTAAATTTACCTTTATGTAACTACGTAAAAACCTGTGGAGTATAGGGAAAATTAGGCATATTGTATGCCCAATTTAACCTATTTTGTATTAACATCGTAGCGTTTGCACCTACATGATAATAATTACCTTTATGTAACTACCTAAACCTATGGAGTATAGGGAAAATTTGGCATATTGTATGCCCAATTTTCCCTATTTTTTAGTAACAACGTAGCGTTTGCACATAAATGATAATAATTATGCGTCAGAGTGCGTGCCTAGTTCCCCTTGTTGGTAATACATCCTGAGTTCATATACAGATAAGCGCGGAGAAGTTAGTTAATCGCTTTCAGACGGACCCGTATCTTCGTTGACAGACTTAGAGAGTAGGCCCCCTGTATCGAAAACGTTCGATTTCGAATATTGGTTGACGCTAAATGGGAGTGAGCAGTTTTGCAAACCAGTTTCGAGTTTTTTTATTTTTTTATTTTTTTTATTGCTCTTTCTAGGTTGCCCTGCAATTAGTCTTGGGACAATTTCTTTATTTGACTTTGTTGCATTCAGAATATTTACTGATATTTTATTTTGAAGGAATTATTACATAAGTACTTACCAATAGTTAATGTTTCATTAATTTAAGAAAATATGGATACGTAAATGATTTTTAATGATGAAGTAATAGGAATTTATATCTATTGACATACCTAACCATTTTTCAATGTTAATTTAGGTACTTACCTATTTATTTATCCCTAACCACCCGAGTAAACAAAATATTTTGTAGTAAATAATAGTTAGGTATGACAAGAATTTTATCAGGAGTAGGCCAGTTTCAAGTATTTTACCTGTTTTTAATTAATATACATATAAATCGAACGCAAAAGGAAAATTATGATGTTCGCATCCGCAACTTGTTTCGCACGGGCGATTTTTTCTCGCGGCGACCATTTTTTCGTGCACTGGATTGTCAACGCTCTGCTTAGCGCCGAGAGTTGAAAAACCAACAATGTTTTTTAACGCGCTGGGACGAGAGTTCCTCCTAGCGCGTTAGATCCTGAACGCTCGGCTTAACACCGAAAGTTGAAAATCCAGTGCGCGATAAAAATCCCGCCGCGATATCTTTACGTCAGTGCGAACGTGGGCTTAGTAGGAACTTGATTCTTTACGTAACAGAAAACATTAAATTATATTATTCGCCATAATGATTATTATGTCAGCACACACCAATATTACCTACCAACAAAATCATTGAAAATTGTACTGGAGCAAAACTAAAAATGTAAACAGATCTAATGCCTAAAGAGCTTGGTAGCTTAGGTACAGACGCCTGTACATCAACCTACCCGAAACTGTCAAATTTGAACCTTATTCTTTAGATCTAAAGTTGAAAATCTATTAAAGAAATTTGACAGCTTTTAGTAGGTTTATGTGCTGTCTGTACTTGTGTAATGTTACTGTAGGTTCTTTAAAAAGTGTCACAATATTTGGCTTACCGTGGGAACTTAAATGACTTTATCAAATTGAACAAATTGTCTATGCATGGACAGATGTATGAAATTTTTCAAATGCCAAAAATATAGAAATCTTGGTTGAGTAAAATCAGACGGGGACAATTCGTTATTTTATTGTTGGTATAAATAAAAAATAAATTTAATGATTATCTCAACAACTAAATGAAATATAGGTATATTTTTTTATTTTTTTTTGTCTGTCTTTTTGTTCCGGCTAATCTCCGAAACGGCTGTACAAATTTTGACAGGACTTTAACTGGCAGATAGCTAATGTTATACTTATAATAATGGAGTGCTTAGCTTTTATTTTAGAAAAAGAATAAGGGCCCACGCCACGCGGAAGACTCCGCGGGAAGCAGTTGATTCTAAAACTCTAAATTAGACATAAACTTAGCTTTCTGTATTTTTTTTTACTTTGTATACAGGTAGGTAATGAGATATTTTAAGGTATAATATTTTCGAAAAATATGACGGTTTTTTTGAACGGGGGGATTTCTCAAGCTAAGCAAAAAAATATCGTACCTACGTATCGCAAAACCAAGCAAGTATTTTTTTTTCTGCACGTTGAGAAATCCCTTCTCTGTCCTCCAGAGAGAATCATTTGACCCCCTTTGAGCAAAACCCTAGATCCGCGCCTACTAATGGTTGAACTAGGAAGACACTACTAACTCCACAGCAATGATTCACAGTAAATATCTACTTTTATGTATTGTATTGTAGTTTACCTCAACGCAATACCATTTTGTACACAATTGCGGTTGCTGCTTGGTACTCGATTGAGTAACCAACTTTCTCGTTTATTATCATAATAATGAATTCTGTACCTAGTCCATAACCATAACCAACGAAGTATATTTGAATATATTTTATCTAATCTCTTAGCGTAAAATTCGAATTATAAACTTCAAAACCCTTTTATATTGATATACTTTATAAATACAACACCGATATTTAAAAATAGAACTTTTTTTCTAACATAATAATGCTTTAGAACAAATTTTTACCATTTTACGATACAGAATAAATCAAAGAAGTTAATATCACTAAGGAGTTTCCCTCAATTCTTTTTTTTATAATGGAACGTTTTTAAAGCTGGGGCCAGCAACTCCCACCAGCATTAGCGCATGCGCGGTGATGTGCTGGGTGCAGGCGCCATTCATACGTTTTGTTGTAGTGAATTTCTTGGGATTTTTAAATTCTTGATGAACTTTAGGTATCTGTTATTTAGTAAGTTCAATCCCAATGTGTAAGAGTAGATAAAGTAGTGTATGAAACTGCACATAACTAGGTATTAAAACACTCGTGTGACGCTACTAAAACTCGACTGTCAGAACGGCAGTCTATTTTTAATGTTTTCAAGACTCACGTCAAGTTGGTAATTTGATTGGCTGTTGTTTCAGTTAACCCAAGATATTTCCTCTATCGTCATTTCGGTATTCACCACCATCACATCCATCGTTTTCTTTTTCCCCCTTTACATGGAATTAGTAAGTACTTTATCAATCACAACAGCTAACGTGAAGTTTGACAATAGGTAGTTAAAAAGTTTGTGACTTGTCGAGTAAAGCTATGGTTTCCTAGAAGGGCGGTGGCCGTCATATTAATATAACGGTCGACAAAAAAAAACTGTCATTTTCATCAGTATAAAGACGCGCGTGTCAAAAACGCTCTTTATTTAGACAGCCGTTTTAACCGTTGACCGCTTTCATAGGAAACCAAAGTTTAAATGAGTAGACATTTTATTTAAAATTAAATAAATATTATGAAATGTGGGGCTACTAAGATTCATAAAATACAATATAAACATCCTATTTCTTTGTCAAATACCAACCTAAGAGGTCAATAAGCGAACTTCCATTGTATTTTATATTTATAATCTATTTTTAAAGCTAGCCATTCACGCGTTTTTTTTCTCGCTCAGCATTTTAGAATCAATTTGAATTTGCCACGGCATATCTAGACTTGGACTTTTGACAAACTTTAAATTGTCAGTGAGAAAATGTTATTACTTTAGATTTTCGTTTAAAGTTTGACCATTACGGTCGTTGGCAGCTGCAAATGTAAGTTTGTCAACTGAATTCAATGACTCGCTTTCGAAAGAACCCGGAAGGAGTTAAATCAGAAAATATTATTGTGTAAAGTAAAAGCTTAGAAGAATTTTTATTTGAACCAATTCAGAATTATTATTGGTTTTCTGGTTTTCTGCGTTGTATTTACTTGATCCGTGTGTGTAATGCCCTAAACTACTTATATGCTTAGTAGACCAAAAATTGGGGGTGGTAGGTACCTATTTTTATTCTGTCATTTGATTTGACCACTACTTTCATAACTCATTCACAATTAAATTTCATGAAAGTCTGACTGACATTTGTTTTATTCGAAGTAAATCTTGCGGGAGATGTTACATCTATCACTTAACGAACTATTAATTCAAGAGATCTGATATCGTTTTGCGATCTTCAAATCAATTTAGCACTTAATGTTTCTTTTGTTTTCGTAATAATCAAGGCTGCCAAAAATTACTGAATAAAAATAAAAATAGATCATTTTAAAGTATTTTACAGCTCAAATATCAGCCTGTCTGAAATAGCCGTTGCAGTTCACTGCTAATACCCTTGAATGTCTATCAAAATTTCAAGTGGTACCGTTCACTTTTGGTGTTTTTGAAAGTACTTATTTGTTATTAATACCTACCTACCTAGCGCTATATTTGATACTTGTATGATTGTTTTATTATCTACCTACACTTGTTGTTTAAGAATTATGAGATGAAGTCTCGAGTCGATGAAGTCCTTGTTACTTGCATTTTATACAAGCTCATTTAAATCGTAGATCAGTTACATTAAATTTATTCTGACTGTTATTAAGAAAAGGCTCTATGTTCTATGTTATGGGGTTTGGTTTCCGCACTCAGTCCGTCAGGTGGACCATTGTGCGTGAAGAAAAGGCTCTTATTAATATATATTTTTTCCAAATCATTCCATTATTCATTTAGACGTGATCTTCAGTATAAAATCATTAAAAGTCGCTTAGTTTCGCCCCAACAGCAGATATTATAATTACCTACATGACACTGTGTGGTCCTCCGCCTCTAAATTAACTTCACATGTCCATCTATACCTATAATATTTTACATCTTGAATTAGGTCACCATTTGAATAAAGCTCACTTAACACAAAACATCCTCTTTTCGACGAAACGCTTATTGATATTTATGACTGCTGCATTTCTTCTAGTCTTTTATAACCATAACTTAAAAAAATAACTCTTTGTTTGTTGGCAATAGGCTCGTTGGGACATAAACATAACTAGGGAAATGTAGATTTAGTATACTCTGCCTGTTCCTTCGCGAAAAACAGTTGATAATTACTTCACAAAAACTTCTCTTGTAAGAAAAATACCTGTGCAGTTAGACACGAAATTACTAAAGATCAAGTTATTATTTATAATAACTCTAGACAATGTTATTGCGAAGCGATTGTTATCTGAATCCGAGAGTATTTTGCAACTCATACTCACTATAAATGCTACTGGGTAATAATGTGTCAGCGGCTCAGCGTTGTTCTATTAAGTGGCTTTTGTTGTATGTCTAGTCTAGGTAATGCTATGTTTCCTTTCCAGTATTAGAATTATTTACAAGAGTTTGAGTCTGTTCGTCAGTATTTTTTTAATGTTGTTATAACTGTGTCATTTGCGTTGTTAAGACTATATTGTCTTGTTCCCAAAGAAGTCAAACCTTTTCTTTTAGATTCTCGTTGCTTTTGGACCATGTTTGAAAAGGGCAGCCTTGATTTTAGATATCTTCGGGACGCTATAGTCAGCTGAATATTGAGAGGTCTGCTTGAGACCTACTGCCTAATTTAGTTTAATTATCATCGAAAACAAGACCTCTATCACCATTCTTATTATGTTGAAATACATCCGGAATACACTCAGAATACATAATTTTGATGATCCAATTGTTTTAATTGCGCAGCGTCCGCCCGCGTCCTTCTCTGTTGAGTATTAATTCTCGCATCAAGACAAATATTTGTAGGACCTAATGATGTTGGCTCTGCGTTCGAATGAGTGTTGACTGATGAATGATATCAATATTCTTAATGCGCCCAAGGATGTTGGATATCCTTGTGTCGAAGTATGAGATTTAAACGTTTCTATTGACTAGATTATCTAGTCAACTTGAGACAGTTAACATCTTTTAATGAACGTTTCTCGAGTTTTGCCAGAATGTTCTGTTTTGGGAAATTTATTCATTTGATCGAAGATGTTGCTACAGATGTAAGAGGATACTGACATGATCCTTTACAACAATAACTAAATAATAGAAGAGATCGTTTTTTTATCTTTTACCAGATTTTGACTCATCTTTCACCAGATTTTTATTGGATACATCACTTCGTTGAAAGTAAATTACGACTTTGACATTGCAAACATTATTTTTCACAAAACATTGACTTCAGAGAGGTCATAATAACAATTTGTGCTCTTGCAAGCAGTATTTAGCAAGCCTCATATGTATGCACGATTCTAATGGTTACAACGCGCGAGTTCGCTTATGCAATGCATTATACAAACAATTGCCAGAGCATAATATTTGCAACACAAAGAATTTTCGCTATTTGTTTTAATTATTCTGTTTTGTGTGACAAAAGCCTAAGTAACTGTCTGAGTCTGCGGCTGTAAGTAACTAATACATTATTTTGAATAATAATTTGCATAAATAGTGCAAAGTTTCTAGTGCATGACGTCAATTGGTAAAGCGTAAGTAAATAAATAAAAACTGCTCGTTAATCATCGCGTCTGTGTATGCTGATTTCATAGGTTAGAGGTTAGACAAATGTCATGACTAGATTAATAGCCTGAGAAGTAGCTTTGGGCTACACTTAAGAATTAAACTAGCACTGCTTTGTCTACTATTTAATTATGACAACTTTTAAGAAGAAACGCCGTCATGTCGTCGTCGACATTCATAGTTTTATACCATTCTAACTACTTCTATTTCTCAGCAATTTTAAATGAACTAAAAATAACGACGGCAGAAATAAATATATAATATATCGTAAAAAAAAAATGGACTAGTATCATTAACCAGGGAGAAAACGGGAATACGTACGTACTTTTTGTTTGTTTGCCAAGTCATTTTATGATAATCTTCATTCATTATTAGGTACTCATACCCAAAGTTATACAAGTTGTCTCTCCAATGAACACGCGAATACGATTTACAATATTATAGTAATTCCTTTATCACGTAATGAACCGCATAGATAAACAGCAAACGAAAACAAAGGGTGTTATATCGCTTATATCCAAGACAAATCGCCTTTGTCGTATTCCCTGTGTTGGCGGCTTCATACGGAAGTCGACTTATTCCGGAATCAAACGTGAATGGGTCGCTTTATGTCTTCAATTTGAATTGACGTTCTAAGAATTTGATTGTGACAATGGCGCTAGTGTCGTCGAATGTCATAGAGTATAGAGTGACCTAGTTTTAATTAGAGGTTATGTTTATTTTATTTTCGCGCGCAATTCTAATGGCGTTGATTAAAACGTCACCGGCGCGAAAGGATTAGTTCGAGGCGGTCAGCAACCCGCTTGTTTTGTGCGGTGACTACCTACGGATATTTTAATTGGTTTTCAGTTTGGTACTTCACTTTTAAAGAGTCATTTCAGCCGAAAGACGTTCACTGCTGGACAAAGGCATACCCTAGGCATCGCCCCTTCGACCGGTTCTGTGCTTCTCGTATCCAGCGGATTCCTGCGGTCTTCACAATTTCATTTGTCCACCTTGTGGGAGGCCTTCTAACGCTACGTCTTCTGGTAGGCGGTCCCACTTCCAGAACCTTTCGGCCATTTGTTTTACCGTGCGTTTGTTGCACTGGCGAAACATCACAACAAAACGTGTTGAAATGTCTAGTTCCTGTCAAATATTGTATGGAACATTGACAGAACCTAAAGATTTTAACATGTTTTGTTGTGAATGTTTCCAGTGCAAACGCACAGTTATAGAGTAGTCAGTCGTTAACGTATTGTTTTTTTAGAACACATTTAAAATTCCCGCGAAAAATCTTGAAAAGAAAATCACCTTTTTCTGTCAATTCAAATCACAGGCCAAAGCCACTTCCTATCCAGTCTAGTCATGCGCTACAGCCTTGAATGAGGGTACCTAACTTTTTCTGAACGCACGAAGTAACCTTGTCAGTGCAATCTTAAAAACCGAGAAGTAGGTAAGTATATTACTTTACGTGACTTAGAAATGTAATTGTTTTACGTACATTTTGATAACGTTTAATTAAAATTTTACTCCACACATAATTTTTGCGTTATCGTTACGGTACGTGTTACGTGAGGTCAAAAAAGATTATGAGCTACACTTCATACGGTATCCTTATCACTTAGTGGAAGAGGGGTGAAAGTCCTGGTGACATTACTAGCACATAAAACAACGAAAGAAAGAAAGAAAATATGCTTAATTGGCACATGATTTTAATATTTATATTATTACTAGCTGTCCGCTCCGGCTTCGCACGGGTAGCACTAAGTACCTACCTACTCTACCTACCTACTCTACC
This sequence comes from Xanthia togata, assembly GCA_963853775.1. NCBI lineage: Eukaryota > Metazoa > Arthropoda > Insecta > Lepidoptera > Noctuidae > Xanthia > Xanthia togata. Next base: position 10,875,639 of record OY970816.1, read on the forward strand.
TACCTACCCAACCTACCCTACCTACCCAACCTACCCTACCTACCCACCCTACTTACCCTACCTACCCACCCTACTTACCCTACCTACCTACCTACCCTACCTACCTACCCACCCTACCTACCTACCCTACCTACCTACCCTACGTACCCTTCCTACCCTACCTACCCTACCTACCTACCCTACCCTACCTACCTACCCTACCTACCTACCTACCCTACCTACCTACCCTACCCTACCTACCTACCCTACCTACCTACCCTACCTAGGGGTATGAAAAATAGATGTTAGCCGATTCTCAGACCTACTCAATATGCTCACAAAATTTCATGAGAATCGGTCAACCCGTTTCGGAGGAGTACGGGAACGAACATTGTGACACGAGAATTTTATAATAAGATAATATTATATATATTATAAATATATTATATGTTTTTTATTTATTATATTTTTCATTATATTATTATTTATATATTTAAGTATAAACAAATATTAAAATTAAAAAAATAGTAGCCCACCCGTATCGGGAACAGGGTTCAAGCTACCGATGGTCAGGACTGAGAGTCCAACCTAAAAAAAACATGACATATTTATTTAATTATTTATGTACCTACATAGTAAAATACATACAGATGCGACATAATTATAATTTCGAGTACAAAGGTACTCAAAATTAGGTGGGTAGGTAGGTTAGGTTAGGTATTTTTCTCATACATCACAATGTAAAGGTGATTTATAAGCATAATATAAAAAAACAGTATCCACATTAGGTATCAGTAAGTTATCCTGTCGGATAGGTAACTAATGCCGGTTTTCCTCAAGATTAAATATTGTCACTATTTATGGGTTTAACCAACATCCAGCATGATTAATAAACATTATGGTATTGAACGGCAGTTATCTTCATAGCACGTGATTCAAAATTATGTTTAATTGTCAATTTTCATCATCAGGGCCGGATTTAAGGCGGGGTAACAGGGGCCATAGCCCCGGGCGTCCACAAACTTATTTTTTAAGAATTAAAAAAAAGTTCAGTTGGTCCAATTCGCTAAATTTATCGTTTTGTATAAAAACGATTATCAAAATTAATATCAATTTAAGGAGATCTTCTACTACTACTAAAAATAATGTAAAAATAATAATGTAAATACTACTCGAAAATCAAAATTTCAGAGCTTCATTTCTTCATTTCCAAATGTTGATATTACGTTGAGAATGTACTTGGTGTTGTTGGTGTCCAACTGCACTGGAGAACGCACATTTTCGAAGATGAAAATAGTAAAAAAATTACTTTCGACTACAATGACACAGAACCGGCTATCAAAGTTATCCCTACTGAGTACTTATTATTCCGAAAACTGTATTTCAACGAAATCATCAATGATTTTCCTTAAAAGCTCGCAGTTCCATTCGCCTAGCTTTATCTTTTGTATATTTTTAGTATTATGTATAAATGATTGAAAACGGTGAATTTTATTGTTCGTCCGTTCCAAAAAAAAAATCGGGACCTCCACCTCCGCAACTTTAAATCCAGCCCTGATCATCATCATTATTGGCAGCCTTGTTCCACCTACTGCTGTGTATAGACCTCCCCCCTTTCGTGCCATGCTTCCCTTGTCTGTGCGAGTCTCATCCAGGTCTTCCCCGCGATCTTCTGTAGGTCGTCCACACACCTGGCTGTTGTTCTGCCAATGCTCCTTCTACCGTTTTCATTTTTAATAATATATCCAAACGAATATTTAAAAATGCTGAAGTAACTGTCCGTAGGTTGTCGAATTTCGTTCAACTTCGGCCAATCTCGATGCGGGAGATTTTGTTGTGCATAAGTGTGTGCGCAAACACAGGTGCACTTACTTTTCCCTCACCCTCATAGTCCGATGGGACGGCAATCCGACACGATCGGAGAGAGATCAGGCGCAGGACCAACGGCTTAACGAGCTTGCCGAAACACGGGAATATCACACCGTCCACTTCCAAACTCCGGGGTGTTACCATGATAATGGAAAAAACTAAATACCACTTTGCCTGAACTGGGAATCGAACCCAAGACCCCACGCTCAGCAGGCGCGCTTGCGAGCACGAGACCAACCAGTGTCAGGTGTCGCCATAGTATTACGAGAAACGGGCACAACTGTTTTAGTGTGAATTTTATCGCCTCAGTTATAAAAGGACTCGCTGTACCATCTGGTACCATCAATGCATTGTGTTATCTAATACGGCTCCATCATGACCCAATTTATTCGCTCCCGTTTGTTTTAATTCATCAATACACTAAATTGATAATGATAACACACTGACCTGTGTGTAACCTTTTCGTTATAACCTTCGTTGTAAGTGGGTTACTGTCTTTATAATCGTAACAGTTTATAAATATAGCGTGTTTATATTCCGGGCACTGAGAGAATGCGTTTCCACCTGTCAGTTGGACAGGATTATGAACTAATAAAAGTTTAAATTCGTAAAACATTATTTTGTACTCAGCTGACAGGTGTCAGAAGGACGCATTCTCTCATCGGCCGGAGTGTAGTAAAGGAAAGCTATGTTATTAATTTGACATAAAATTATTGCAAATGTCGTGAGGAAAGTTTTGAGTAGGGGAAGACCAAAGAAAAGATGGATGGGCTGTGTGGAAGATGATATGGCTAGAAAGGGGGTGACTACCAAGATGACGACTAATAGAGAAGTATGGAAGAAGTATGTTGCGCCGATTCCAAATAAATTGGGATTAGGCAGGAGAATGTTGAAGACGCAAATATTGCTATGTAAGTACTCCTCACTCTGTAACATTACTTACCTGCCGATGTATTCTGTAAAAATCTTACCACGAAAGCTGTCAATAGGTGGAATGACAACTGAATTTTTGTGTAAAAAAAATACCGATTTATTAGTCGTATTTCGCCATGTTGCCAAATTATCAACATTTATCAAAAGTACCATGTTTTTGAAAATAAATCCACCTGAATAACTGCCGTTATAACTGCACACCACACAAACGCGCGAATTTGCGTTTGAATTAAATACGGCCAGGTATTGTTCTGTCATCGAGGCGTTGACCCTGGCAGCGCCATCTTGTAAACATCTGTGTTTGAAAATCGAAGTGTTTTGACCTGTTGTGACTGTGTGACATCTTTTTGACTGACTTTATTGCAGTCTGACATAGATCTCGATGAACGTGTCGAAATGGGAAACTAACATGAAATATAATGAAACAAATATAATAGAATATTCATTTATTTGCTTAGAATGTAGGTATTTACAATATTATTATGGAATCCTTGTACATTCTACCATTATACAAAGATCTGAATGTCACTGACAGGGGGCGTTGTTAATAAAAAAATTGCATTGAAAAAACAAGATGGCGGCGTTAGTTCCGCTTTTGACCACACCTCAAAAGGCCCTAGAAATATGTTAAAGACCTGTCAAATTCTTTACTGAATTTGACAGGTGTTTGCCGTCCACAGTCATATAAACCGTGCCCGCCTATATTTCTAACTCATCAGGTTAAAGAGATTGGATATTCCAAAGACAACATTTGCACACAGCAGATCCTGTCACCTGACCCTGACTCACCTTTTCGACTGATCAATTATCAAATTGTCGATGACTAAAAGGTGTACACGGGGCCAATTCCCGAGACAATCCACTTAGCCAATCCAATAATAGCCTCGTGTAAATAAAGACTGTCCGCTGCATTGGATTGTCCTCAAGCCATTTTGCCTTTTCACTTTACTGGACTGGCTTAGTGAATTGTCTCGAAGATTGGCCGCGTCTCAATGGTCCATAACAACTAAATACCTATGTCCCGTAGTTAAGTGATTCACGAAGCCATCCATGATGTTAGTAGCAAAACAGCCATATTCTAGGAGGATTCATAGAAGCATCGTCGTTATGTGCCAGTAGATTAGAACAGAAAAAAATTCTCTTTAGCATTAATCAAATAGCAGGCCATTGCTAGACAACGCCTTTCCTTTAACTCACCTCAGCTGAATACCAGTACTTACATGAAGAAACTGCTTAGCTGACGTTCAAAACCCAGTTCCCTACTAGGTAAAACGATACACCTTGGTAGGACTGGTTGTCAGACTGTTGGGCAACTCGTAACGACTGTCAAAGCTCTATGCATGACAGCTGGGACCAACGGCTTAGCGTATTTTCCGAGGCACGGAGATGTCAAAACGACCAATTAGTTTGTCACTCCCTCTAACGTTTCATTCTGTAGCATTAAGATTTACGGAGTCCATAATAATCAGTAGACGTTGAAACAAAATCAAAAGCCATTTATTTAGAATAGGCTGAGAATCAGCACTTTTCGAACGTTAACCACTTCCTAGTGCTGCAGCTGGGAAGAAGAAGTGTCGTGACAAACTCCCCAGCAGCACAGCTGCCTGTTCAGATATGACGATAATCAACCTGTCCATCCGTATCCACAAATTAACCTCAGAAATGGCTGTCCCACCTGAATTACAACAGCCTTGATTACTTGAACGGAGAGCATCCTTATTGGTTCAAATTGCATGAGTCACGTTCAAAGATAGCTGCTATGAGAGGTAGGTACAGGTAACCCGTTCATCTTCGTTATACTCTTGCTGGTAAACGGGAAAAGCTGCCCTGGGTTCCTACTATAGAATTTGCATGTCATCAAGGTAATATGGTACAAAATCGTGTGACACTTCTACAATTTTAGTTAGTATTGACCTGCTAGACCTCTTGAAAAGATAATCCTGTCAACAAAGTTGGTAGCGGAGCTGACTGCCTGAGATGCCATACCAGACGTACTCATATGCAGGGTTGGGTTATTGGTTATATGTCGGCAATCCGTTAAGGCTCGTGCAGACCAGCGCGACGCGACGGCGCGACGCGACTCGAACAATACAATTTCTAAGAAAACTTCACGGTATAACAATAGCCGGTGTCGCGTCGCGCTGTAGTGTCGCGCTAGTCTGAACGAAGCTTTAAGGGGATGTAGGAGAGGTCTTTTACAACCAAATTACCCCCTTTGACTATGCAAATGTTAAAATTTTTCGAGATATTTGACATTTTATATTTTTATTTCATACATTTTAAAATATACGAGTAAAATGTCAAATTACTCGAAAATGATTGACACCAATAACCCAGTATATCGTATCGTCACTTGTAAAGGCTCTTGTAAAAAAAAAAGAGGAAATATGACTGGATAGCTATCCGAGTAGGGAAAGACCAAACAAACTATAGATGAATTGTTTTTGTGAAAGATAATCTGGGGTCTCCCTTGTTTTATCGAAAAGAAATTGCCAAATTATCACTTCCCAAACAATTTTCCGCATTATTTCATTTGCCAAATCATTACTTAGCAAAAAATCTCTTCACAAATAATTGTAACGCAAACCTAATGTTTGGCATATGAACGTTTAAACAATAACTTGTTTACCAACTAATAACTTTTACCAATTTTTATGTAGTCAAATATTTCAGTAGGAATAACTCATTTTACGCAAAATAAAATTTGCCAAATATTTAGTAGCTGTTTTTAAATAATTAATCTCGTCTAACTAGTTCAGTTTCGGGTAGGCTGTTTTTTTCCATATTTTCTTTTTATATAATCTAGTCGTTTCTGGCACTCGCCGGCCGCTGTTTTAACCTAACCTTAACTTATATTTTTTGTCATAACAAATCATTTGCCCAAACGTTTATTATCTATAGATTGTTTGCTGTATTCAATCATTTGATTAAAGACCAAATGCCTAAATGACATTATCCTTGATAATATTCTCATCATCATCATTCTGCCTAGCCTTTTCCCAACTATATTGGGGTCGGCTTCCAGTCTAACCGGATGCAGCTGAATACCAGTATTTTACATGGAGCGACTGCCTATCTGACCTCCACAACCCAGTAACTGGGTAATACGATACCCCTTGGTAAGACTGGTTGTCAGATTTTCGGGCTTCTGACGACCCGTAACGACTGTCAAAGATCCACGAATGACAGCCGGGACCAACGGCTTAACGTGCTTTCCGAGGCACGGAGGAGTCTCGGTATGTAAAGATGGTCACCCATCCACAGACCAACCCCGGCAAGCGTAGCTTAACCTGATGGATCGACCCGTGCGGCAGTTATTACTTAGCCACGAGCTCCCCTTGATAAAATAATATTCTGCCAAGTAAAAATTTTACCAAATGAAAACGTGCGTACTAAAATCATTCCAATCATTGCATTGGTATACAAAAAGGTTGTTAAAATTTGTTTGGGTAGTGAAAATTTGGCAAAATCGTTTCGGCATAACGGCAGGATCCCGATAATCTGGCTAGAAAGGGGGTGAATACTAAGATGAAGACTTATAGAGAGAAGAAGATTAGCAGTGTTGGTCCAGTGGTAACAGGGCAGGCAGGCGCTTTACTAACATCACGCCTTGTTTCCCCGAAGGGTTGGGCAGAGGTGTACCTGTAGCAGGTACACCCACATTTCGCCAGTTATGTTTAAGTCCCATGTAATAGGGGGCGAGCCTATTGTCATCAACCGCGCACAAATCCAAACTCCGGGTTGCTACTGAGAAATTCTAGATAGAAAAACCCAATAACACATTGCCCGACCCGGGAATCGAACCCAGGACCTCATGTTCAGTAGTAGCGCTTGCGACCACTAGACCAACGAGGCAGTCAAGGCGCTTTACTTTGTAATTTTATCGCCACTGCTCTCAAAACGGTGAAGGGAAACATCATGAGGAATCTGGCATGTTCTTGCACCAAAAATTCGAAGACATGTGACAACTAACAACCAGAACTGGGGCCGTCTGGTAGATTATAGCCCACTCCCTCTCTCTCTCGAGAGAGGCCTGTGTCAAAGTCAAAGTCAAAGTCAAATAATTTATTTCAATTAGGCACAAAAAGGCACTTTTGAACGTCAAACTTTACAAAAAATAATAAAACTGATTCTAGTCGCCCATTCCAAAAGGTAGTTTTCGTATGGAGAAGAATGGGCAAGAAACTCCACCGTTACTCTTTTAAAAAAAATCATCATCTCCAGGCAGTAGTAACATTATGGGTTGATTATGCATCGAAGAAGACGTGCAGGCCGTGCAGCGCTCTGACCTCAATTGAAAATATTGAGGTAAGTGCAGGAAGACGAAGATTATGATCTTAATTATAATTAAACCTTACTTCTAAAATCTCTTTGTTATGAACTAGAATTATTTAAAGCTGATAATACTACGGTATTCGCTATTTATAACCGTTGACTCAGCCTCATAGTTCTTGCGTAAGATAACCATCTAGGTAGGCTTCTCGTGTAATCTTAGCGTATATTAGTTTAAGTTATCCACTGGTTTGTGTGCCAAATTCCTGACTAAAACATTACCTAGTATAACTATTCCGAAAAGTTCTGGGAATAATGCGAGCGAAAGACAAATTATGACACCATATTGCAAATTTTTTTGCACACTTCGGCGTGTTTTTCGCTGGTTTGGGTGCGACCATAAAGTTAATTTTAATTTATTAACCTGCAGGACTATACGGTTTCTGTCCTCACCTGTCCTCAATCTGCCTAGCTTTTTCCTAACTATGTTGGGGTCAGTTTCCAGTCTAACCGAATGCAGCTGAATACCAGTATTTCATACGAAGTTACTGCTTAACTGACCTCCACAACCCAGTTACTGGGTAATAGGATACCCCTTAGTATGACTGTATACGGTTTCTGTACTCACCTGTCCTAAATACGGAAATTACGCCAAACACGCGCGTAAAATGCGTATTTACAACCAAACTGATTTATAGCGTAGACTATGAATGCGTAATATCTTTACGCCGAGGAATTACGAAAGAGGAAGAAACTGTTAACAGTGCGTGCGTTTGGAGTTTAATCGGTAATTTATCGAGTATTATATTATGAATTATCTGATGAGAAGTATGAGAATATTAATGTTATATACGTAGGTAACATGCAAGGCGTTATAAATAAACTTGCGTGCAATAATTCAACAAGTTTCAACAAGGCTGCAAGAACGACAACAACAACTAATATATTGTGTACCTACTAAAACCTTCCTGAATGTATGTAGATTACGTTATTATCAAAATTATCAAAACTGATTCATAACTTATTGAGAAAAGCGCGAACTTAAAAACATACAGATCGAATAAAGAATCTCCATTTTTTTTTCAAGGCGGTTAAAATTCAAGTTAAGTGATCAATAAAAGAACAGTAATAAAAAAAGTCGCGCAGTTTTTTCAAACAAAAGTGCAAGTGATAAGAACATCTGAAGAATCGAGTCGATCTTGTTAAGAATATTGCTTTTATCAAATTTTAAGATAATTACACATATTATGTGTAAATAAACTTTGTCTTACCTACCTTCACAAAATATAAAACAATGCAACCCATACAAACAAATACATTTTCATCGAGCTCTCGTGTTTCAAATAGAGAGCATGGGGTGGAGAATTTTTTTTGCACGCAAGTAGTTATTAAAATAAAATAGTGCTATTCGATTACAACCATTTAGATATTTATTTTGTTAAAAATACCATCGACAAAATACAGAACCACAAAAGTCCAATCAAGAGTTGAAGTCGACAGTTGGCTTTTGACATTGACAACCTTTTGGCGTGCAGTGCATTTTATCAAATAGTTCCATTGCCGTAATGTTGGCTCTACTGGACATATTAGGTAGCGCCTGTGGTAGCGCCGTAGCTTATTCGTGTTCGTCCTACAACAGTGAAGCCATTACGGCATAGAAAGTATTTGATGAAACGCACTGCACGTGTCTAGTTGGTAGCGGGCTGACGGCCCAGAGTAGGTAGGTACTTTGTCTGTGCTGCCCCGGGTACACTGGACATAGCGGACTTAGCCACAAAGAAATCTTTTTTAATACATTGACATTGAAAAAGTTGTCTGAAAATAATATGTCCATTGTCCTTAGTTCTTCTCTTATTTTCCGTATAACCTACTTAGGTAATGTTTTTATTTTAATCTATATTAATGTGTACATTTTCTGTTTATTTGCAGGTAATTTCTTGTTCTACGTTGACCTGTTGCAAAGGAGTTTTGAAGGTAACTTTTGTTAACCCTATAATATGACTAACGTACGTATTTTTTTTAGACAACATAAGCAGTTGTTCTTTTAGCCGAACTGTTTTATGACCTCTTTTGATATTTTCTATAGTAAGGAATCGAATCAATTTGATCCGATAACTCCAAAGTTATCCCATCAGTGTTATTTTATTAAACTGTGCATTTAAACCTAATAATTAAATACCTATTCAACACAATAATCAGTAACGTAGCCGAGATTCAATTAATAAACCAAAGACAATTTAAGAATTTAAAAACTGCGCGCAAGCCAGATCACACCCAAGGCCCAAATTGAAAATCGAACGCATTACACTTTTTATAGCGGCCACCAACATCTTGCATGGGTATGACACATTCATTCAGCCTATAATCGATTACGGACATCGATATTGTTTCACATCGGTATGACTAAACGATTCATTACATTGTAAATTTTGTTGTTGATTTTGTAATGTCATCGAGTTATGCAAATAAATTTCTGTTTGTTTTTAATGTGTTACACAAACATAAATATTATTGTGACACGGGAGTTAGCCTGAATTGTATGTTGCAAATCATGATTTCTTTATTCGTCTTGAACACACTACGATCTTTATGACCTTTATTTTTTTATTTATTGAAAGATGACATACCTATCATCAATCCTATATTCCCGAAAGGTGTAAGCAGGGATGCATTAGTACAGTCATACAAGCACAACATCAATTTCTTGTGTTACTGTTTCATCCAATAACTGTCAAAGATTGACAATGAATACCTAACTTGATTATACGGACAATTTAAATTAGAAGTCAATTTGATAAACAATCATTTATCTGACTTTACATCAGCATTTCGCCAGCGGTAGATGATTTAAGGCTCGTGCAGACCAGCGCGACGCGACGGCACGACGGCGACGCGACTTCACGCGACTCGAACAATACAATTTCTAAGAAAACTTCACGGTATAACAATAGCCGGTGTCGCGTCGCGCTAGTCTGAACGAAGCTTTAGTCTCTATGTACATAACAGGGGGCAAGCCTATCGCCACATAGCGGGGTCCAACCCATTCTCCGTGTTGCTAAGTTATGCTCGGTTTCTATAAACAAAAACGAATCGTTTTGTTTACCAATGGTAGTTTTTTTAATTGCCGAACTGCGCAATTCAAAAGCCCCTTGACAATTCATAAATGCTTTGAGTTTGGGCATATAAAAAGATTCGTAAACTAATTTTACGTATGATAGCTACTTCCTTATGGGAGCGTCTACTATGAAAAGCTATGAGATCTTTGCTTCATTATTGGTAAAGATACAAGTCTTAATTTTAACCTATAACGGTCCGTTTATTATAGGAATCGGCCATTAGTGACTCTAAAATGGCCAATCACCACACACAATGGGTCAATGGTCCTATCATCACGCTTGCAAAGCCAATTGCTTGTCAACATTGCAATAGTGAATAAATGTGCATTAATGCAATTCACTTTAATCGGTGGCACTGCACCGGCACAGGAAGAAATGTATATTTAATCTACCTAGCCCTTTTCCAACTATATTGGGGTCGGCTTCCAGTCTAATCGGATGCAACTGAATACTAGTATTTTACATGAAGCGACTGCCTATCTGACTTCCACAACACGGGTAACATGATAGTACACCTTGGTAAGACTGGTTGTCAGACTTTTGGAACTACCTAATCTGTAACGCCTGTCAACCAACCAACGGTTTAACGTGCTTTCCGAGGCACGGAGTCTCGATATGTAATGGTCACCCATCCACGAACCGACCGAGGCAAGCGTAGCTTAACTTTAGACAGACAGCAGCGCACGGGCTGCAAAAAAAAAGTAGGTCCGCCGCTTAGTTCTTTTTTCAAATTACTTACGTCACAACATAGTCGGGGAGTTACGTATTATATTTAAACACATCATCGACCTAGTTGTCTGTCCGTATGTCCCTAGAAAGAAAGTTGGTCGAGCATTACGTTAAATACAATTTCTATTCTGGCTCCGTGTCATTTGCGTTGGCCTGCCATGTTTATGCTAGGCGCGTTGCGAATTTAAGACTTGTTTTAAGAAATAGTATGATAAACATCATTTTAGACGTTGGAGACAGCTTTCTGTCTTAACAAGATGTCGCAGAATATTTGATTACATAAGAAAGAAAACAAATATATAGTGACGCATAAACAGAAACCGTCCTGCATAAAGTAGGACACCCTCAGGGTAGGTGGAGTGACTTCGCAGGGTGGCTGGTAAGGGCTGGATCAGCTGGATGAGAGTTGCCGAGAATCGAGCTAAATGGCTTGCAGTTGGAGAGGCACTTGTCCAGCATTGGAATGTTCTTCTGATGATGATGAAACAGAAAATAAAGAAAATCACAAACCGTTGACTGGATTTTTGATATGATTGAAAAGTATGAGATTAGGTTTGTTTTTTTTAGTCTCTAACACTGAAACTACTGATTAAAACATGTTGAGAACCAAGGGGAAATGAGCTATTATTTTCTAACCGACACACGGGCCTCCATTTTTTTGAATTTGGAATATGTTTGCGGCGCTGTCCTTACACACAGCGAAGGCCTTAGTTTCACCAGTCCAGTAAGAACATTATTGACAATTTTTTTCACCTGTAAGTTGTCCTACAACAAGGACAGCCTACAGCCTACATTCGCACGGACGCGCGGACGTAATAAAATCGCGGCGATTTTTTTTCGTGCACTGGATTTTCAACGTTCTGCTTGGTCAGATGAGAGTTGAAAATCCAACAGTGTTTTTTCAACGCGCTGGGACCAGAGTGCGTCCCAACGCGTTGGATTCTCAACGCTCGGCTTAATACCGAGAGTTGAAAATCTAGTGTACAAAATAAATCGCCGCGATAAAAGCATCCGTACAAACCTGGGCTAACTGCAATTAAAGTCACATTGAGGCTGACACAGAAAAATATCTAGCAAGACAATGACGGAATGTAATTACCTACTGATCTGAGTAATTATTTTAAAAAATCCTACTGCCTACTTATTTGTAATCAAATTTCATATTGTTTTCCGTATTTCTTTGAAGTTCAGAAGAACTTTATTTAAGAATTAGGAACCTCTACCAATTTTAAAACTAGCCAAGAAGACACAGTTTTTGTAGTGTTTATCTTTTTATTATTGTCCAAGTTTTATTTATTTTGGGAGTTATTTTTCCGTTCCAAAAATAAAGTTAAAGTAGAAACTGCAAGGAAATCCCAAGAATAGTTTCAGATTCTATCTATCTTTGAACGCACCTGACCGGGAAAAACCAAAGTACCTACCTGCAAAGTTGATAACTGAAATTATTCACCACGTAGTTTCAGACAATAATTTATACCTAATGATGTCAGCAAAAAGCCACGACAAAAACATTATGGAAGTACTTGTTTTGAAATGAGTCTTTATTTAGATTTCAATCTATTTTTGAACGACTCTTTGACTATATCTACACGACTTATTTATTTTCTATTACCACTTACATTAGTTTTTACAAGTGGGAACCCAATACAACAATGTGGTCACAATTTCCACACTCGAGAGTCGTCACACAAAATCCGCCAATTCCGAAACCATCACTTATTTCGTTCGTTTTTTCGTCTTCTTCTTTCGTAACCGTTACTTCTGAAAGTTAGCTGTCAACAATAAATTTCTCAGCAGGCTTAACAACACTATTATGTCTCAGTTGTTGGCAAAAACGTCGCCCTCTATTGACTCTTTTACATCTGACATAAACATAACTAACGAAATGTGAGTGTACCAAATCACCTCTGCTTATCCCTTCGTGGAATACAGGCGTGGTGAAGACTACATACCTACATAAGTTACTGTGTCTCGGTAAGCCGTTAGTCCCGGCTGTCATTCGTAGATCTTTGACAGTCGTTACGATAAGTCGGAAGCCCAAAAGTCTGACAACCAGTCTTACCAAGGGGTATCGTGTTACTCAGTAACTGGGTTGTGGAGGCCAGATAGGCAGTCGCTCCATGTAAAATACTGGTACAGATAGTGTAATCCACAACGACGCGCCACACTCCGCGATTACTTTACTGTAAGCTGTACTTTAGTACGGAGCGGAGCGGAGTGGGGCGCGTCGTCGTGGTTTGCACTATCTAAATGCGGCTGCTGCAAGCGGAAAGACTGGAAGCCGACTCAACATAGTTGGTAAAAGGTGTAGGCGGATGATAACGTTTATCCCTAGGACACCCCGATCCACTGAGTGACCGGTCACCGGATATGATTCAGACTTTCAGTCACCACAATACTTCCGAATTTTTATCATGAATTTGTCATCGGAAATCCTGGAGTCCAGATAGTGATACCTATTACTTATGTACTTAGTATACGAAGGTACCTACACAAACGTAAACCTTTTCCCCATGGAGGTAGGTAGAAGCTACATGTACCTAAATATATTTTGGACATAGATAGAGGCCTGTCTCCCAACAGCTGATTATTTTGACTTTATCTCGGTATTCGTAAGTCCAGGATCGAAGCATTGTATGGTTATATTGTATATATATATATGTAGGTACTTAGAAAGGAATCGAAAAAAATATTGGTGAAAATAGTTGGAATTTTGAATGAAGCTTGGTATCTTGTTTAGTGGTTTAATGACTGAAAACCCGACCCCCGCGCGTATTTACGCTCGCTCTTATCGACATTTGTACAGAGCTGCACTATAAAGGCAAAAGAGGCTACATGCGGCTCGCGAGCCACGGTTTGCCGACCACTGGACTAGTGGAATCTGCCCCACCAGTGCGGCTTGGTGGGGCAAAGTGGAATGATTCCTTAGAATGTATGACTATGTATGTCTAGTCTACCCCCATTTCTGCAACAATGAACTAAAACCAACAGCTTAAAAGTAATCCAATACTAAAGCGATTACTAGCAAAAATTGTTGGAAGCACTAAATCTACACTCCGTACATAATCAATTTTAGACCCTATTTCTTAGAATATACTGTTAAAATTCCACTACTCAAAATATAATCGCCTTCCTTACCAAAAAGTTAAGTGAAATTGCAACTCTATGACTGAATAGTTTAAGGTTGAAAGTTCAGCGTGAGTGGAAACTAGATACTTTTGCTTATTCAGCCGTGTAGATATTGGATACTGGATATTAATACTTTACGTTTAAAGTGTTTCGTTGCTTTCATTAAAAGCAATACCTACGAGACAAGTCCATTTCTCTTTAGAAAATTGTTAATTATTTTTGCACCTCATTGGTGTTAAATGTTAAAAAAATACTGTTAGAAATCGTTACAATACAAAAATTACCCAAGAAAACGTCTGGCCTGCTTGCCTAGAGGACCTCATTAGTCTAGTAGTAATAAGCTAAGCTCGACTGCTGAGCATGGGATCCTTATAAGTTCGAATGGTTCGATCCCCAAATCGGGCAGAGTGAGTGCATTTTTCAACCGCTCCTTCGGGTAGTACAAGCGTTATGTTATGAATATTTTACTCTACAACCTGCTTGAGATAATAACCTTTTTTCCAACGCTACAATTATCAAGAACATCGGACAAATTCTCATGGTAACAATAGAGGGCGTGATCTCTTTCACTTTTAACCTCAAACGATTGCCATTTTCGCGCCATTCTGTCGGCCATGTTGTTTTACACGACCTTTTTGCTGCGTTCCTGGATAAGATCTAGCTAGTGTTTTAGTAATTAAAAACTTCTAATAGCTAACCTACCTAATTAACGATATTTCTGTTGACAGTAAAATCGACCCGTGTTTTGCTGTATTTTTCATAATATTTTCTCTATGGATCTTTTGTTTAAAAAAAACGTTGACTTTCCATGTATAAGGGTGTGGTTACACTGGCTATTTTGTTTCTTGAAAAGTAAAAGGAAAATAATATCGTTTTTTTTTTTTTTTTGGTCGTTGGTCCTCCGGCACCGTGAACGGGACGTAATCGAAAACGAAATGTCGATGTCGTCGACCCGTTGACGTGGCCTTATCCAGTTTCACAGTTTCGATTTTCATTTATTAATTAATACTTACCCTACCTGCGTACATAATACCGGTAGGTATTATGTACGCAGGTACTGATATTCCCAAGCAATTTGTTGCAAATTGCAGTACCTACTTAAAACTAAATTACTTATATAAAACAATTAGTTGCAGTATTTAACATTAAATCTCCGTAGCAACCAATTTTATTAATTTTATGGGAAACCAGAACTTATTGTGTCGGTACTTATGTAAGTGAAATAAAATTTTAAAAACAATTGATGTTGATGAGAATATGTCTTGAAAACACGTCAGACTAGTCTTTTTTATACCAAATTAGTTTAAAAATGCCTACTTTTAAATTGCTATAACTGTGGGATCTGTAAAGAAAGGTGTAAAACTGTTATGAAAACCAATTTAACTAAATCGAATCTTTTCGCCACAAAAGTGATGTCTCGACCACAAACTATGTATATTTATCAGTCTCTTACGGTCTCATCCTACTGCTTCCTGGCCCGAAGTAAATAAACCTATTTTTTATTGGCTTAAACTGGGTTACAATGTTAAACCCAGCTAGGTTAGTATACCTGTGTGTAAAGGCCTTTCAAATAAAGAATTAGAAAAAGAACAAGCATAGATCACCTACAATACAGCCGATGAATCATGGCCGCCCGGCCGGTCCGAAGTTAGTGCAGTAGGCTGCGCAATAACATTTTTAGGAAGCAAAATGTTGACACGAGGCGAGTGAGAGTGAGAGGACATGCGCGAAACTTCGAACAGCCTATCTTCAGACCGGCCATGATTCATCGGCCGGATTGTACCTACGCTAATACAAATCCAGGGAAAACACACAATCAGTAGGTACACAGATATCCATTAAAATTAATGTCTGTTAACCGCATAGGAATTTACTAATTAAAGACTTTAATTGCACACGGAACACAGCCAAAAAAAATACAGGCACCAACAAAAACAAAACTATTCTAAATTTAAACATACCTGAACGCAGTTTTTGCATTGTTGTTTTTTTTTTCTCACTGTCATTGCGTTTAGCCTTAGCACACACATGCGACTGTCAAAGTCTTGACTAATTGATTTAGTTGTGTCGTGCCAAGTTAATTATTGTTGAAGTGTAAGGCTGCCTTCTAATTTTGACTTACTGAGATGATAATTGCGTCCATCGAGCCTGTCAATATACTCCCTCTTTCATTATTCTCATCTTTTTGTGGCTGGTAATAAGTATCTCTAATGCTGCGGCCGCATCTGACGAAGGTTCGCACAGTGATACGATCCACGCATTCAGATGTGACCAAACATTATCGGTTATCGTCGCGATAGTTCGGGCTGCGTACTACGCCCGGGTGGCGGTACATAATAAACGTGGCGAAGCCGCTAATGTGACCACCGCATTAGCGCGATAACTTTTTAGTGAGAAAAACAAATGAAGCTTCGGCAAGCATTGCTTTGTCACGATATACCTACGCAGATGCCGCAGCATAAGAAAAAACTGCTGAGTTAAGATTCAGCAGTTTTTTCTACAAAGAAAGGTCATACAAGTACAGTAAACCATAAGTGGTTTACTGTACTTGTACTGACCTTTGATTCATTCAAATTAATGATTCCATAATTATGTATGCGTGTGTAGGTCATCAATGTGTGTGGATGTGTGTGTGTCAAAGGTTATTGTAACAGTAAAAATGTTCAACATATTTATTATTTATCTGCTAAAACTGTAGCTGCTGGTGAACCAACCAGTCAAAATAATGGTGAAAAAATACTCTGGAGGCAAAATGTGACAGTGGAAGCACCTTAGACGATGGCTCTTATCCGGAAAATTCTGCCTTGTTCTGCTGTGTTCTGATACAAGGGTTTTTTCCAATAGGAAATATTTGTAATCCTGTGGATTGAGTTGTCCCGGAAATAGCGATAAGTTAGCTTATATTTGTTATCATAGGTCATTACAGAATAAGTAGTGGGTGTTCGATGACTTAGTGTATGATGATGATTGCATTGAAATTATGAAATAATTATCCACTGTATCTTCCTCATCTGCCAGTCTTGTCTTGTAGTCTAACTGAATACCTACGGCTGTATTCAAAATTAAGCATCAGACTTCTGAATATTCACATAGGCTTCTGACTATACGCAAGGACTGCCAAGGCAATCGATAATTGAAGACCGATGGGTCAGCCCAGGGGTGGCAGTCTCGAATACAAAGATAGCGATCGCTGTACGACCGAATTCGGTCGTAATGGCGTCCCTAGAGGGCCTAGACGCGCACGACGTGCTTCAAGGGAATTTTTCGTGCTTGCCAAGTAATTTTGACCATCCTAGGGACGCCATTACGACTTTGCGACCGAATTCGGTATATAGCGATCGCTATCTATGTCGTGACGAGACTTCAAAATTCAAAAGTCATTTATTCAAACTAGGCTGAGAATCAGCACTTTTCGAACGTCAAAATTACATAAGACAGTCCCACAAAACGCCCACGCTTCACCACTTCCTAGTGCTTTTGCTGGGAAGAAGAAGTGGCGCAACAAACTCCCCAGCAGCACAGCTGTCTGTTCAGTTAGAAAAAAAAAAGATTCTATACAATATGCGGACTGCCGCAAATTAACACATACGACAAATTTGTTTCATTTTGTCAGTTCAACACCATTCATTGCGTTATTTACGTTGTTGAGCAGTTTTTTTTTCGAACTTATGAAGCAATGGATTAGCAATTTGTTTCGAAACGATTCAAATTCCGATTGATCTTGTATTACGTAATTATGGTACAGGTCCTTAAGATAGAATTGCTATTCATCATTTGATTATAGTCCTCTCGCCTTTATGACAATTTATTTGAGGTCGACGCAGTACGTCGTTTTCTTCCATAATACACCTCAGTGAGATAATTATGGTGTGCCCGTTTTTACAGCAACAAATTACTCTTACCTTTCTTTTTATCCACAAATAAATCTCATTTGTAACACCAAAATTGTCGACTTATGAATCCCATTTCTAACATACTAGCTAGCTTTACCTTTGAATTAGAAATGTGTTTGCCCATAGTTTATCCATTTAGAATCACGCGAACCTTTGAAGTCCAGTCATTGACCGAAGCTTATGACCTACGTTAAGTAGCTTTAAATTAATATTTCTGGCCGTTAAGCAACGGAAAAATCCTACAAATGAAGTTCAGGGCCGTTGATATGGTAAATAGTCATTAAGTCCATACATAAAAGGTAACATTAGGAGTCAAAGTCCTTTGTAAGTTCAAAAACTTGGCTTTCTCAGGTTGGTACCGGTTGATCGACAGTAACTTTGATTGTAAAGTTGAGCAGATTTGTAGATCTACTTTACTGTGAAGGCTCTTTTTAAGCAACCTTCGCTTTTACTTGGTAATAATGTCGATTTGTTACTTTGGAAAAAAAATGTATGGATGTACAGACGCCAGCAGGTCAACCTACCCGAAACTGTCAAATTTTCCCAATCTACTTTGAACCTTATCATTTAGTAATAAAGTTGAAAATCTATTAAAGAAATTTGACAGATTGTAGTACGCTGATGTGCTGGCGTCTGTACATGTACAATCAGTTTATAATGTTCCCACTTCTGGAGCATAGGCCTCCTCCCTCTGTGAGAGGGGGTGGGCCATTTTCCACCACGCGGGCGGAGTGCGGGTTGGTGAAACTAGAATACAGTACTTTTCGTCTTCTTAATTGTTGAGATTCCGGATCTGTCATTCAATACCAAAATGGGAATTCATTTCTATAACTCTTATCGCTGCCGTGTCAGAATCAAAAGCCATAAATGTCATGTCAATAAAACATCAACCAATTCACACCACTAAACGATAATGCCATTAAAATCATGCATGTACAACTGGCCTTAATATTTGTATTTCACTTTAGCACCTTCCTTACGTCTTCTATTAGCGAATACTGAGCGGTGACCTAGACACACATTATGTGTACTGTGCCTTACAATGCATTATACGCTTAGGCCAATGCCGGCCGGTCGTTTAAGAAAAATAAAATACTTATTGTTTTTGGCCCTTCATTTTTGGCAATTTTTCTTTGGGTTTTCATTTTGAAATTTTTAGACTAATCCTATTTTTTTTCTATATAAGGTGGATGCAAGATAATAATGCAGGTTTCACTAGGACTTACGTTTGCAAGAATAGATACTTAGATGTTTTCTGATTACCATTTAATTATTTTTGTATTTATAACCTCAAGAATAAAAGTGAAGTTTCACTAATTTATAAAAGCAAATTTAAACGTTGGCTAAGCAACAGTTTTACAAAGTACTTAATTCTGCCCATACAATGATGTTTGCTGCAAAAAATTAAATTACAAAGTATGTACACCATTTGACAATGAACAAGAATGGGCGTACCAAGGCCGAATGTTCAAATGGCGGTAGTATAGGTACGTACCACAACAAAAACAGCATGGACTATAGCATGACCAGCAAATTGACAGTTTGTTTTAGTCCTATGTAATAGGGGGCGAGCCTATTGCCATCAACCAGGTAAAAAATTAGGCTCATTAGTGAGCTTATTCGTGATGTTCTTCAGAAAGGTCAGGTGCGTAGTACACCCGCAACCGGCGTGCGTGTATGACCAGATGTATGAACGTAAACGAAGTAAAAGGAGTATGTAAGGATCGTAGTATTTGGCGTTCTGTAGTTTCTGCCTACCCCCCATGAAGTCCCGCAAAGAAACACCGAGCATAGCCCTTTCCATAGCGCACTGAGTGACCTTGAGCTTCTCCTTCCTTGAGTTGCTTGAGAGGCCACGTTTCAGTTCCGTATGTTAGCACTGGTAACACACACTGGTTGTAGACTTTCGTCTTTAGGCACTGAGGTATGTTGGACGAGAAGATGTTGTTTAGTTTTCTCGAACGCTGCCCAGCCGAGTCGGATTCGACGATTGACCTCAGTCTCGAAACTGGACCTACCCAACTGGATCACTTGTCCCAGGTAGATATTTGTCAACAGCAGTGCTATTCTGTAACCATCTCACGGTGAAAACTTAGGTAAGTGCACGTGAAGTGAGCTGTCATTCCACCTGCTGCTAGGTATTGACAGCTCAATCCAAGCTCACTTCACTTAAGTTTTCACTGTGAGATGGTTACAGAATAGCACTGCAGTTTCGAGAGTAGAGCACCCAACCGATATTGGGTAGGGCGCAACATGGACAAACGAAAACGACAAAACGACGGTGGATAACGACTCTATTTCGATGACAGTTGCAATACTTATAGGGCTTTACGGGAGCGAAGAATCGATCTAGCTAGGTCTCATATCTGGGAAAATTCGTTTTCTCCGTATTTTCACCCGAGCAGAGCTTGATCGCCCAAAGTTTAGAACAAAATGGCGACCTTAGAATGATGACATAGCAGCGTGGAACTAGTAAGTGCCTACTCTATCATGGCAGCATGGAATTAGTAAGTACCTACTATCATGGTAGCATAGAATTAGTAAGTACTATATAATGGATTTAGTATTAACTATCCTATACTATTAAATGAGCATTCTCTATTTTCACCCGAGCAGAGGTCGGTCGACCAGTACTGTAAGTAAAATCAGCTACTAAGAACTTCCTAAATGGAGAGAAATAAAGAAAATGCGTTTATTAGCCAGTCTTACCCCTTGGTCGTGTTACCCAGTAATTGGGTCGTGGAGGTCAGATAGGCATTCGCTCCATTTAAAATACTGGTATTGAGTTGCATCCGGACTGTAAAGTTGTAAAAAGGTTTGGCAAATGAACGTTATCACTGCTTGGGACTCAGTCCTCCTCTTCGTTAAAGAGATTAGTCTGTACCGTCCACAAAGTGGGCCCGCACTGGTTTGTAGTTACTCACTATTCTAAATATAACTGAGGTTATAAATGAAAGGACCTTCGACCTTCCAACACCCGGTACTGGCTCGAACGGAACTGAACTTTAGACGTAACGACCAACAAATTGTCTCTATAATATTTGGACAACTGACCCGTCGATGACCCTAATAGAATCATCGTTATAAAGGGGAACAAATTGCTTTGGAACGTCCACATCACTTGTGACCGGTTCCTATATTCAACGAATGATTAATTCTACCGTTATTAGTCAAGCGTCGTAGTGCAGAACCTGTCAATGAAAATCAATGTTTTTTTAATCATTATAATTTGGCTTTGAATCTTCCTAAATAAAGGTATTTACATAATATTTTCATAAGTAATGCTTATCGTGTGTGACTGATAATTATCTCGGTACGCGTTTACCTTTACTGTTCATTATTCTCTGTTCTACCAGTTGTTAAACTTCAATTAGAAATACGTAAATTTAACCCATCATAAGTGGTAACTCACGGGTCGCAATAAGTGACACACGATGGGACTAAAAATAGATGGTTCCCTACGATAATATAACAATGAACTTACTGTATGTATGAGAGTCGGTTTGACCCATTGATAGAATTCTACTACATACTACTTCTAACTAGGAATAGTGCAAAACCAACCGATATCAACCTAACCTAAGGTTGGTGGTATGAAACCCTCAAGATCAACGCCGAATCGATGCATATGAAAACGTCGATCGCGTAAGTGAAAGAGCTAATCGATGATTACCTAGACCCACGGATAGCAGAATGTCAGCTCCGTCACTTACTCGATTTGATGGGTTCTTGTCGTTTTGGTCTACTAATGACAAGTCACACACTAACAAGAGTGAGCAAGCAGAAGTGGTAATAGGTAGAAGACCGAAGTCCAGATCAGACTTACGAAGGGGTATCGTATTACCCAGTATCAGGTCCGTAAGGCAGTCTCCTCACGTAAAATACTGGTATTCAGCTGCATCCGATTAGAATGGATGCCGACCCAAACAGACCTGGGAAAAAATTTTGGCCGTTGACCGTGTTCTTGAGTGGAACCCGATATCTGTGAGATTGATTGCCGATCCTTTCCTTAGACTATGGTCTTCTACGCCGTCGGCCGCTTACAGCATCACGCCGTACTCTGCGTGTTATTATAAAAATGTTTAAATGTTTTGCTTATTATTTAAACTGCCCCGTTGGTCTCGTGGTTGCAAGCGCGAATGCTGAGCGTGAATTTCTTAGTAACAGCTCGGAGTTTGGAAGTTGGTGTGATACCCCCGTGCCTCGGAAAGCACATTAAGCCGTTGGTCCTGCGCCTGATCTCTCTCCGGTCGTGTCGGATTGCCGTCCCATCGTACTATAAGAGTGAGGGAAGGGAGAGTGCACAAACTTGTGCACTAATATCTCCCGCGCCGAAGGCTAGTCGAAATACGGTCTGGAGGACTATATAAAAATGTACTGTGGTGGTCTCTTTCACACGTCGATCGGAACGTTAACGCTGAAGTCGGACGTCGCGTATAGCATAAAACAGGAGACCAGTCTTCATATCTCCGGGAGACTGGTAGCAGCTGGATGAGAGGAGCGAGCGAGGTCTAGGTATATGGCGTGCGATTGGAAAGTCCGTGTGCCCAGCACCAGACTACTATACCTAATATTGATAATGATGTTGTAGATTCCGGTGCTATCATAAGATTTACGAAAACGAAGTGCAATTCCTGTATTTTTTAAGAACGTTTGCGTTCTTATCTCGGTCTCAATCTGGCAAAAAATAAAAGTTATATGGCACGTGTGACTCCGGATTTTTTATTTGTCTGTCTGTCTTTCTCTTTTATTTTTATTTTAATTATTTTGGGGTTGGGTTATACCTAATTATTATAGTATTGAAATGTGCTAAGTGCCCTTAAGCGCTAAATGACAATAATGTGTGACCTAAGTGTCATTTGATACCCAACATGACATCATTTTTTTTATTTATTGTTCGTGACTTAATCCTGTAGAGGGCGCAATATTCAATGCGACGTCACATAACCTAAAAACCAGCGGACAATCAAGACGCTTACAACGATACCTCATTTTGTCAAATTATGATGAGTAGCTTAGAAGTTATGAGGGAACAGATGAACATACATATTATATAACCGGTTTAAATCATAACCCTTTTGCTTCGTCGCAGTCGAGTAAAAATACCTAAAATTTGCCGAAATTTTGATATTGATTATCGCCACGATGAGATTGCAAGAAAATTCAAAATGATTCTAATTACCTACATGAAATGGCCTGCTGATCAGGGGCACACTTTCGGAAACGCGGGGTATTGCGTAAAACACTGACAATTGCCTTAAATTTTGACAATTCTACAACATTCATTGCGTTATTTATTTTGTCGATCAGACGAATTTTTCAAACGAAGCAATGTATTAGTTATTTCCTTCAAAATCCATCGGATTGTGGTAGAAAGTATGTTACGCAGATGTTATTCATCTAGTAGGAGATATTTAATTATTATCAAAATAACTCATTTGTCCTGAGTTAAAACAAAAAGGAGGTTGCGTAAATGTGTTTTTTCGTCATACCAATGAGAACCATTGTCTTTGGTACAGTCACAGAGTAGTCAAGTCGTGGGAATACTATTTATAATCTGTGCATTTTAATTGGTACCAACACCATTGTTCGCTAGGAGAGAATTTGAGTATTTTTGTTTGTTTTTTTTTTTCATTGGCTGCAGTTGTTATGTGGTTATTATTACTATTATTTATTACTTATATTTTAACACTTTCACTGTCCCAAGGTAATTGGTAATCCCTTACTTATCACTATACGTTCAATAATAATATTGTATAGTTTTTTATGGTCGGCTACAAATTTTTTGACACCGAAAATTCAACTATCACCGTCAGATAACTATTACATATTATTTTCAAAAAATGCATTACATTATAATGCTATGCACGGTTGTCCGAGCGGATAGTCTTATATCATTATGTTGTTCGCGCGGTAAACTCTAATTGCGCGATGCAGGTTTTTGTGACGACAGGATTTTGTGTTACGTCAAGTCTTTGATGCGTAGGTCGCATGTGGCGATTTAGATGCCATTCATACTACATACACACACCTTCCGACTTCGGGGGATAACATTTGTTCCATGTAAAAAAGAGACAAGCCTCTTATTGTCCGTCTGCAGGGAAAAGGCCTCTTCTCCTGCAGAGAAGGCATGAGCATTGATCACCACGTTGCCCAAAGAGGTTCGGCGATTTCAAACATATGTTAACACTAGCTGTGCCCCGTGGTTTCACCCGCATAAGTCTCGATTCCGTGGGAATATCGGGATGAAAGTTATCCTATATCCTTCTCCAGGTCATGGTCTACCCATGTGCCAAATTTTATCCAAATCCGTTCAGCCGTTTTAGCGTGAAAGCATCACAAACTAACAAACGCACTTTCGCAATATTATTATAATAATATTAGTTAGAATTAGGATATGTTAATATTATTAGTTCCATGTAAAACCCCTGATATTCAGCATCTACAAACGTACCTATTCGACATTTATTTTACTTTTTAAATTCAACTGCACGTCGTTGTCGATGACGAAATGAAGCCAAAACACAATGCTATAAGTGAAAGGACCCAAGGAAACTGAATTCAATTGAAAGGTATATTTGTAGCAAATAGGATGCCGGATAGGTTAGGTTAGGTAATAAAGCATAACATTACGCCTGGTAACCCCGAAAGGTCAGGCTGAGTTGTTTACTACACCCACAATTCTCCAGTTACGTTGAAGTCCCGTGTAATAGTGGGCGAGCGAGCCCATAATTATGCCACTAACTGGACAAAAATCAAGACAAGACGCAACTTCTGCGGTCCTAATACAAATTATGCGTTAAACCTGAGTTTAAACACTAAACCCTGATATTACAAGACTTGGTCTGAATTTGAACTAATTTTGTTATACTTCTGCAATGAAAATATGGTTTGTCTCAAGATTACCTAGGTATAGCCAAGCCTACTTCTAAAGCAGCAAAAATATTGTATACCTTTCTAATAAGTAATAAATTAGATTAAGTTATTTTTTGTATCATTAAGATTAGTTTAGTTAGTAAGTTGTTATTGGTAAAAGCACGATGGGATTGACATCGTCGCATAAGCGTACAAAAATCCCTTAAATAAAACAGATTAAAAAAAAAAAAAAAGATTACCTAGGTATAGCGCCCCACTCCGCTCCGCTCCGTACCAAAGTACAGCTTACAGTACAGTAATCGCGGAGTGGGGCGCGTCGTCGTGGATTGCACTATCTGTACTTAGATTTAATTAAGAAAATCACACCTCGGGCTAGTGTATTCTAAAATCGATCAAGACTTAGCTTTCCTATGTATTTTTACGTGAGTAATGCTCTCTTCAAGACTCAAAGTAAACACTCGTGTTTTCTCAATTAAAGGTATAAATCAATTATGGGAAAAACCGTCACCATTAAGGCTCGTGCAGACTAGCGCGACGCGACACCGGCTATTGTTAAGCTTCGTATAGACTAGCGCGACGCGACGCGACACCGGCTATTGTTAAGCTTCGTGCAGACTAGCGCGATGCGACACTGGCTATTGTTATACCGTGAAGTTTTCTTAGAAATTGTATTGTTCGAGTCGCGTCGCGCTGGTTTGCACGAGCCTTTATACCGTGAAGTTTTCTTAGAAATTGTATTGTTCGAGTCGTTTCGCGCCGTCGCGTCGCGCTGGTCTGCACGAGCCTTTATCGACATTTATCGACTACGTTCCATTCTTCCACGTTCCATAACACGATCATGCACAACACATGATTACAGTTAAAAATCATCATAATTAATCTACAGGTATGCAGGTAAAGGTACATTGATACACACATTAACTTTATTTATTTATGATGTTTTACATTCAACACGTGTTGCCGATTAAATATTCATATTATGTTATCGATAATGAGGTGTACATCACTATTGCGCAGTGTTCTCAGCTGATTGCTGTTCGTTTGTTTGTGCGCCATCTTGGAAATTGCTTGATAGTTTACGATTACACTTGGACTATAAAACTTTCATCTTTCATCAAGACATCAAAATCAATCTGCCTAGCCTTTTCCCAACTATGTTAGGGTCGGCTTCCAGTCTTACCGGATTCAACTGAATACCAGTATTTCATCATTTTCATATGGAGCGACTGCCTATCTGTACTCCACAACCCAGTTACTGGGTAACACGGTACACTTTGGTAAGACTGGTCTCCAGACTTTTAGGCTTCTTACGACCCGTAACGACTGTCAAAGATCTGCGAGTGACAGCCGGGACCAACGGCTTCACGTACTTTCCGAGGCACGGAGGGGTTTCATTAAGTGATGAATGAAGTTGATGAACCGACCGCGGCATGCGTAGCCGGACCTTCGATCGACCAGGGACCCAAGTCTGCTATTTTTATAAATTCTTCATTCCAACACGATCCCATTGTCATTTTTCTAAAAGTTCGTAATCTGCTAAATTCATAATGGTTGATCATTGTATTCCACAAACACGACACTCGTAACGAATTAAAAGCAATGACTGCACAATGACGTTCTAATGGTAGGTTGCTGATAGGAACTGTCAAAATAGCAGATTACCGTCTAAGTCAGTCATTCATTTGTCATTATGTACGAGATTACCAATAGATGCCATTTCTTTCAATGGAGTGTCAGTGGCTGACCATTGGAAAGTCATAATGACGTTAATATATTAATAGATTACCAAACTTGTCAAAATCAACAATTATGAAATCAATGATAGACCATTCTGACACTATTGTAATAGCAGACTTGAGGCCCAGTGCGGCTGTTATAATTTAGCCACGAGATTTTACTATAAAACAATCCAATTATAAAAACTTTTTGTACAAAAAATAAAACCGACTTCAAAAAAAAACACTACAAAGTAAAAAATAACTTTGATTTCGGAAGTCGGTGTCTTTGGTTTTGTATTTTTGTTTTTTTGCCACTGACTTCCGAAATCAAAGTTAATTTACACTTTGTAGTGTTTTTTTTTTGGAAGTCGGTTTTATATTTTGTAAAAAAAAGTTTTTATTTTTCAATTTTTAGTTATGGTACCTACACAAACCCCCCACAAAAATTTGAATACCACTACCTGATGTAAATTACACTGACAGGAACTATTAGAACATCGTCCACATATACTAGGTGGGAAAAATACGTATTATTGAAGCTAACTCAAAAACCCCTCATCACATCTTGACCAAACTTATATGGGACCACTTCTGAACTATGCCCTACCAAAAACAAAAGGAATCATCAAAATCAATTCATAATTGGCGGAGTAATCGCAAAAAATAAAAATACATACAACCGAATTGAGAACCTCCTCCTTTTTGAAGTCGGTTGAAAAGACGATGTCTTCTTTGGTCTGTCTGTCTCTAACCCAGACAAAAATGTTTCTATCCTTTTCCAGTTTGACAAAAGTAAGCTCTAATGACTTTTTCTACATACAAAAGGTATATAAAAGGCAGATGTGAGTGGAGGGGACGTCCTAGCAGCACGCGTAGCATTGACAAAATGACAGACTGTGATTGTTTTTCTGTCATTTTGTCTAATTGTCCGTCGACAAAACCCGTTTCTATTGTGGTGATGCTAAGTGCGTTATGTCACATGTTATAGTGACCTAAATGGTGTGTATGTATGTCCCTCAGAAAGGTCAGGTGCGTAGTACTCACGGCTACACATCAAGCTATACATTTCCAGTATAAGCTGACCTCGCATTGTACGGAAATCCTACACAATGCGAGATCAGCATAAACTGGAATTGTATAGCTTGATGTGTAGTCGTGAGTACTCGCAACCGACGTGTGTGTATGCCCAGCTATCTAATTACGCAACACATTTTCGTAAACGATTACGACTAATCGGTTTCATTTTGACAGTTCAGCAACATTCATTGCGTTATTTACGTTTTGTTGAGCAGTTTTTTTTCGAATTTGTGAAGCAATGGATTAGCAATTTGTTTCAAAACGATTCTGATTCTTTGTTATGTGTGTACAAAGATAATTTAGAAAATTTAGACTTGCGCCTAGGGTTGCCAGGTGTCCGGATTTTTGCAATCGTGTCCGGAAAAAAAAAGAAAAAAAAAAGATATACAAGTCCGGCCTGTCCGGCTTTTGTTAGGCTTTTTCTCAACCCTGTCCCACCAAAAGATCCCGAACGAAAGCGCGCGAGTCTCACATGAGGACACGCATGACTCGCGATTATAAAGAAAGAAAGAAGAAAGAAAAAAAACGTTTATTTGCGGTAAACATGACGCAAAAAAAAGAACATAAAATATTAAAAGAAACAAGTTTAGAGAAATTATGCGCTAGTTTTCAGCGACAGCCGGCGTTGACATTATGACCAAAAGTCAAGAAGAAAATGATGATGATGTTGTTGGTAAGAAAAAAATGTTCATTATAACATAATTATAATTGAGAGTAGAGTAAGTCTCAAATGAATAACAAATAAAAGTATCAGATGTTTTTTTTCTTTTAAAAACCAGTGTGTCAGAGTTTCAGAGCAAAATGTCCGGCTAAATATGAATATGTGTCCGGCTTTTCAATTTTTGGCCCTGGCAACCCTACTAGTAGCGCTCCAATTTTGCCTTTTACGAAATTCATTACTATTTCACAACACACTAGATTTTCAACTCTATTCTCGATTGTAAAGGTTTATTTTTCAGTGTGTGTGAATTTGGGTTGTGATTTCGGTTTTGCAATAAATGCTTTATACAGTATTTTCGCGGTTAGTCGCAATTTGAAGATAGTTAAATCTAAGTACGGTCTGGTAACGTAAAATGAGGTTTGTATCAAAATGGATGTGGAGTTCTTCTATACTATACATATAAAGTAAAGTCGCCTTTCGTTTCTGTCTGTGTGACCGCGTTGTTCTTCTAAACCACTCAACGAATTTTGATGCGGTATTCTCCATCATTTAGATAATTTATTCCGGAAGATTTAAGTGTATAGAACATTAAAATTTAACTAACATATAATATTGAAAACTAAACATTCAGTTTTCAATATTATATTTTAGTTTTTTTTTTTCAATTTGTAAAAACCGTGCGAATCAGTAGGTACTATCGTAATATACGATCAATCACTATCTGAATAATTTTGAAAGAGATTGCTAATCCATAGGTTCATAAATGTTCGTAAAAAAACAACGGGTTGCACTCCGGGAATGCCGGCCGAAGTGAAAACTTGATTATTAACGTTGTGCATTTTTCCGTATTTCTCCGTCTGTCCTGACGCGAGTTTAACATTTTTTACCCATCACAAAAAAAGTGCACAAAGCCGCTAAAGAAGTTTTCACTTCAAAAAAAAATCTGCTCAACAACGTAAATAACGCTATGAATGTTGTTGGACTGTCAAAATGAAACAGATTAGTCGTAATCGTTTACCGAAAATGTTGAGACAGCAGGAGATGATTAAACTCAAAACTACTGGACCAATTTTTTCTTTCACCAGTAGAATGCTTTATTATCATCACTGGCTATAATTTATAAGATAACACACGAGCAAAGCCGTTATTATATAAATCTATCCAATTGTGCGAGATGCAAGGCAAAAGCTTTTCCCATAGAATCGAGCATTTATCACCAAGCTTGCTCACTAGATGGTGTAGGATAGGCAAAGCGTCGAGCGTCGTTTGAATTTGAAAATAGAAGATGAAAAATACGTAGCCGCCATGTTTTTTTGCAGCGTCATTATTTGAATGTTGGTAAACATGAGACCAGACGCCGCCGCGTCACTTCGGTGAGGTTGTGAGGTTATTTACTTATTTTAAAACCTTGACTTGGACATTTAAATAAAGCGAATTTATATGTATACGGCATCATGTATATTTAATGTCCGGTTCCGTTACTTCTTTATTTATGTGCAAGATTCTTTGCCTGCGTTGTTTGTCTAGTGGTCGCAAGCGCTACTGCTGAGAATGTTCTGGGTGCGATTTCTAAGTCGGGCAAAGTGTTATTGGGTGTTTCCCTCTGGAATTTCTCAGTAACAACATGGATTCTGGATTTGTGCCTCCGTCTCATAAACATAACTGGGGAAATGTACCCATGTGTAGGTATTATACCTACACGTCTGCCGACCAGTAAGGGGCAGTAAGGGTTTGTATTCCAGGAAGGGGTCGGCGTTTAGTTAAATTTATTTTAATAATATATCATCACTGATGGGATATTGCTAAAACCACAGATATAGGTCATTCTATATCTGTGAATAAAACGCATTTCAGTGACCTTTCTATCTGATAAAGAAATGGCGCATCAAATTCTAAACGCTTTGAAAAGAATACCAATTAATTATACTTATTAATTCTCATTACTTTCAAGAGTTAGATAACCCAATTTTTCTGCTAAAGGTCAGGAGCTACATGATAATACAATGCGCAAAAAGATGGGTTCAGAAACAATGATATTATATGTAAAAAGAGGTAGATAGGTTATAAACGTTCCGCAAGTGGCACGTCAAAAGTTGGCTAACTAGCCACATTTTCTTCGTTTTGTCTCTTTTTCGCTCCCGATAATTACGACATGCCATCCTACTTCCACGTGTCATATAATAGTGTGACATAGTGCCGTTTTTGAAGATAGAATGTTAGGTAGGTAACCTATCTACGTCTTTTTACTTCTAATATCATTGTTCAGAAACGATAAAAATAGTCTTCTTGACACTTACGTTTCAAATAGGGTCATGTGATAGTTGGTTTGGATGCCAAAATCAATCTGCCTAGCCTTTTCCCAACTGGGTCGGCTTCAAGTCTAACCTGCCAGCTGAATATCAGTATTTTACTTGGAGCGACTGCCTATATAGGACCTCCACAACCACAACCCAGTCTGGGTAATGCGATACCCCTTGGCAAGACTGGTTGTCAGACTTTCGGGCTTCTGACGACCCGTAACGACTGTCTAAGATCTACGGATGACATCCGGGTCCAACGGCTTAACTTGCTGTCCGAGGCACGGAGGGGTCTCGATATGTAACGGATGGTCCCCCATCCATGGACCGGCCTCGGCAAGCATAGCTTAATCTGCGATAGTCGTGCGGCTGTTACTAAAAATTCAAATTCAAAATTCAAAAATCATTTATTCAAACTAGGCTGAGAATCAGCACTTTTCGAACGTCAAAGTTACATAAGACAGTCCCACAAAACGCCCACCCTTCACCACTTCCTAGTGCTTTCCCTGGGAAGAAGAAGTGGCGCAACAAACTCCTCAGCAGCACAGCTGTCTATTCAATTAGGCAAAAAAATATGATTCTATATAATAGTACTCATGCAAAATTATTTACAGTACGCAACACTAAACATAATTTAAATTATAAATTAATAGCCATATGTCAGCTAGCACACGCTAATATACCAAACAAAAATATCGAGAACTGTACTCAAGCAGAAATAAAAGAAATAAAGACTAAACGTACACAATATCTAAATAAGGGCGTGCCCGCTTATATATACTTAGCTATATGTAGATATATATAGCCGTAACTGGAATTTATAAATGATAAACTAGGACCATCGAGGTAAAATAAATAAACAGTTAATTACTAATAACAAAACCATGATCAGCAAGACGACCAGTCACCACAAGCAGCACCCGTTCACGAGCTTAACGCAAAGATCAGCCATTACCCCCTCGCGATATTTGAGATATTACCACGCCACAAACCTATGCTTCTCGCGTCCAAAAGTTACCTACGTGTCCATCCAATCTAATGTATTTCCTTCTTTCCTGTTCTGACACAGGAAACTCGATCTGGTCTAACGACATATTACGTGTAAAATAAAGTTTATTAACGTAACTTAGTTATAAGAATTACGTAAGGACACGTAACCGAGGCAGTTAA
The DNA here is from genome assembly GCA_963853775.1 of Xanthia togata. Classification (NCBI taxonomy): domain Eukaryota; kingdom Metazoa; phylum Arthropoda; class Insecta; order Lepidoptera; family Noctuidae; genus Xanthia; species Xanthia togata. The sequence goes on from OY970816.1 coordinate 10,907,358, forward strand.
GTTAACCGATGGAAATATAACCATTTAGTATTTTATAGGCGTGAACCATCGTGGATTTTGTTTGGTTGATGACTACGATGAAATGAGGTTAGAAGTTGCCGATAATGAGTTAACACTTCAGCATATTATCATTCAGCTGAAACTATGTCCCCCAAGAAACGTCACAACCGGTATCATGTCACCCGCATCCAATAGATTCCCCTGACCTTTACCTGATCGTCGGTCCACCTTGTGTAGACCCACGCTGCAACTGCAAACTGCAGAGCTTTTTGGGCTCATCGGCCATCCGTTCAGCGATGATGTGCCCAACCCAATGCCACTTAAGTCGATGGCAATTCTTTAAGCAGTATCAGCAGTCAGCACTTTCCCTCTTAAAACCATAAATTGAAACAAATGTCCCGACTGACAGACAACACACTAAAAACCACATACCTATGATCTGTTCTTAGAAAGACGAAGAAATATCCAAGATATGAATCTCGGGAATCCCTATTACAAAAGGAAAACGTGTTATTTACACGAACAAAAACAGTAAGTCCAAACTCTAACATTTATAAAGTCTAAAACCATCTTGCAGCTCTATGAATAGACCGGTCAAACGTGTTTATATTGGATACACAATGATTTTGGCTCCATACATATTAGGAACGTAGAATGTTAAGTAACTCACTCGGTTGTTTTGAGGATTTTGACACAAGCTATGGGACATTACTGACATCCCTGAAGGAATACATCGTGAGGAAACCTGGACTTATAGTCGCCGACTATTTCCGGAGAAAAATGCTGGACTTGCGTCCGCGTTGCATCAAATGAGTTCGCTTTCGAATTGTGTACGGTCACTTGAATGAGGTTCGAAGTGAAGTTTACAGAATTGCACTAATGCAGCCGAGTGAAAATCAAGTTGCAAGATACTATCATTACAGAAATAGTAGCAGGTCGAGCATTCATAGCAATTTCAACGCTTCAATGAGTCTAAACAAAAGTGAAACGCCATGGGAACCTCGATGATCTAAAACTTCTCTTGTGCACTTTTTTTCTTACACTACCTACATTGGTAAAAGGAGGGTAATGTGTTTTGCGTGCTTTATAGAAGTTATATATGTTTTAAACCAGAGGATTAGGTAACCAATTGCATTATAATGCAGTTTTTTGAATAATGGCTTTTGTCTGCGGTATTTTCTGACGAAATTTTTCAGTGATCGAAGATCTTAGAATCGACCAACCGAAGAATTTGAACTTAAAACACATCGGTCGAAAGTCGATCAATCTTGTGTTAGTCCCGCCACCAACCAAACCCAATTTGGTCGTAGATCAATCTGTAATCGACGATCGAAGCCGGATCGATCAAATCGAAAATAGACCATTTCATTTCATTTATTTTATTCATAAAAACAATTTACATTGTGTTGAATATCACATGCAATTCACATACAAAGAATGATTAATTAACATTCCAAGTGAAATTCAAGTTCCAAACAGTTTTAAACATAATGTCAAAACAGGACCTCTTTCAGGATCTTTTTGGAGTTCTTGTTGTAATACCACATTACGATCAACGTAGATTGCCTTATAATCGACGTAGTTCAATACACGGTTGGTAGAGCGAAGATCTTCGCAGGGTGGCTGGTAACAACCTGGAAGAGAATAAGAATAATTTATTATTTAAGAAAATTACATTCATGTGCGTTGATTCCTGGAACTCACACTAGGATTCCCTGTGTCGTGAGATCCAGACTCCTTCGTTCCGTTTACATTTTTGTTGGTATGCATGTGTTAAGAGAGTTACTGAAGATGGAGCTATATGGCGAGCGATTGGAAAGGCCTATATAGATAGTGCAGTCCACGACGATGCGCCCCACTCGGCTCCGCTCCGTACTAAAGTTCAGCTTACAGTACAGTCATCGCGGAGTGGGGCGCGTCGTCGTGGATTGCACTATCTGTATCCAGCTGTCAGCTGTGGACTCCTATAGGCTGCTGATGATGATCGACGTGTTGAAGTGTTTTGCTTATAAATAACACCCCCAAAATAGCCGTGTCTATTATTGTCTGTTTTTGCGAAAGTATTATAGTTCTACATCTACATGCAATGCAATATCTTTATATTTGGAAGACCAAAGAAACGATGGATGGGCTGTGTGAAAGATGATATGGCTAGAAAGGGGGTGATTACCAAGATGACGACTGATAGAGAAGCGTGGAAGAAAAAGATTGGTGCGCCGACCGACCAAAAAAATGGGATAATGGCCGGAGAATTTATGGTGGAAGATGCACATTTTGAAACAAGGAAATTTCCAAAACACACTGTATGACTGTGTAGGTGCCTACATATGCAAAAGAGCGTGTTTGCATTTGCACATTTTCTTTCCATAGTGACAATAACAACAGTAATAAATATTAGATCACGTTTCTATAATTTATAATTACATCAGCGATAAAAATAGCGTGGGAATAGGCATTGATATCTGATTCTCGACTTAGTGGAAATATGTGAATATAATAGGAGCTTATGTACGTTCTAAGTCTGATACTGAAGAAATTAGGTCAACATGTGCTCTGATTAGGGTTGCCAACCCTACTATATAATATAGTATACTACTGCTATAATAGAGGCCTAAATACACATAATTTCTAAATAAAAAATATAGTAGGCGAAACTACTATATTTTTATTTTAATAAAAATTGGCAAGATGGTCGCAATAGGGCCGGTACTAAACTCATAAACGCTGAATTAATGGTTTTTGTAACCTTAATTCAGAGAGTAAAAATAGATATGACATTTTTTTTTTAAACCTGTTAATAAAGGTTTATTTTATAAGTAGTAGCAAATATGCAACTAAAGATTAATTTCATTTTAAACATACCTACTATATTTTTAAAAATTGTTCGCTATCTCCTGTAATTTTACAGGCAATGGCTTCGATAATACTAAGTATAAATTTGATATAAAAAAGTTGGCAACCCTAGCTCATCTTGACTGCCTCGCTGGTTTAGTGCTGAGTATATGGAGGGCTCGATCCCCAGGCAAATGGATGTAGGGTTATTCCATCAGTATCTCAGTATAAAGATTTGTGCCCCGTTGGTGGCAATATAATCGTGCCCCCGAGTACATAGGTCTACCTACATACATACATATATATATAAACTCACGCCTTCTTACTATCGGGGTAGGTAGAAATTACAGAACGCCATCCTTACAAATAGTCCTTTTGCTTGGGTTTAGTGATGGTAAATCCCCGAGAATATTCTGCTAGCGAAGAAGTTCTCGGGAATATTCTTTTGAAAAAGAAATAAGGTTTTTTTTTAAAGAAAATTTGATGACTGTATCATCATAAATCACTTCATTAGATACTTTTAGAACAGAGCCTATATGAGACTCGACAACCATGTTGGTCGAGTAATAAACACAATAATAGGTATTATGTAAAATACAATGCAATAAATCATTGCTACCTATTACCACACAAATTATTTACAGTCATTTTTATTTCATCAGAATCGGCCAGGAAAATTATAAGGTTAATGTTAAAATCCATTTAGGTAGTTATTCTTTTTTTCATTGAAAGACGTCGATCGTCTTTTGTCGGGTCGGAATTTTACAGAATATAGCGCTACAAGGTTATTTTGACGCGTGGTCAAAATCTGAAATGAAATGAAATGAAATGAAATTTATTTGCAAGAATTGTAGTACATTACAGTTGGTCGGGTTATTTACCAGTTTCTAAAACAATTCGCTAAAACTAGCATGCAAACATTATATGAATTAATTAAATGAAGCTAATAAAGTTGGAAAAATACATCATATAAAGTATATTAAGAATACGAATGTCAATCATTTGTCAAATTATTAAAGTAAAATGTCAGTGTGAGTGTTTAAAGTTTAGGTACTCATTCACAGAATAAAATGATTTATCTATAAGCCATTTGAATAACGCTGTTTTAAAACGATTAATTGGCAGTTCCCTATATGATTTTGGTAATTTATTATATATCCTTATAACCATTGGAAAGCAACTTCTGTGATATAAGTGGCTTTTCATTGGAGGAATCATTAGTCTCTCAGGATACCTTGTGTTAAACGTAACAGTGTCTCCAAGACGTTGAAATAATTCGGAGTGCATTTTAACAAACTTACAACATTCAAATATGTACATACCGGGAACAGTTAATATCTTTAAATCTTTAAAAAGAGGTTTACATGAAGTCAATGGTGGCACATCACAAAGAGCACGGATACATTGTTTTTGGGCTATAAATACCCTATTTATAAGAACAGAATTTCCCCATAGCACAATGCCGTATCTAATGTTAGACGCTACGTAACCATGATACGCTAAGAGGGCGGTTCTGAGGTTAGTTATTTTACACAGTCTCCATAAGGCGAAAGCGAAACGATTAATCTTATTTGTATCCTTTAAGCACTGAGCTTTCCATGTGCAGCCACTGTCCACTGTTATACCAAGAAAAACGGCTTCGTGTGCTTCGTTAATTCTCTGATCGGAATAAGTAATCATAAGGTCAAAATTTGATTTTCTATTGTGGAACTGAACGAAGGAGGTTTTATCAATATTTACTTTTAAATTATTATTATTAAGCCATGTTATGATAGCATTAACTGCTTCATTAACCTCTGTATTATAATTAAGCATTTTATTCTCCGTGATAACCACCGCAATATCATCAGCAAAAAGTGAGTAGAAATGTTTAGTCACATTTGGTAGGTCGTTAATATATAACAGAAAGAACAATGACCCTGTAACACTACCTTGCGGCACTCCTGTATTGTTGCTCCTTAAGGTAGACTTACATAATATTTCTTCTTTATTTGAATTTATTTCGGAAATTGCTGTATATTGAGTCCTATTTGAGAGATAGCTTTGCAGCCACTTCAATGCTAGGCCGCGAAAACCGTACAACTCACATTTAGTGAGCAGAATATGGTGGTCAACAAAGTCGAAGGCCTTGCTCATATCGAAAAACACAGTGCAGAACTAACGCCGACATCATGTTTTTTTAATAATTTCAAGCGACATTAAATTTCTTAATGCATTTTTAAAGTGTACAGATGCCAGCCGGTCAACCTACTCGAAACTGTCAAATTTTACCAATCAACTTTGAACCTTAAGATTTTGTGATAAAGTTGAAAATCTATTAAATAAATTTGACAGATTGTAGTAGGTTGATGTGCTTGGCGTCTGTACAAAAAAAATATTCTTGCGCAGCCTTCTGCGCAAAGTTCGGACCGGCCAAGATTCATCGACAGTACAATACGGCTGATATAACTTCGCAGTTCTGAACTTCGCGCAGAAGGCTGCGCAATATCATTTTTTAGGTGACATGAGGCGACTGAGTGAGGGAATATACCTGGGCGAAAGTTCGCTGAGCCTATGTTCAGACCTTCCAAGTTATATTGGTTATAATTGTGTCATATCGTGGTAAAAATATTAGCCAGTGAGCAAGGTGATAGCCGGGCTGACTGTCCATTTTAATGCTTACTTAATTAAGCAATAGGTAGGTACATGTAGGTAGGGTTGCCAACTTTTTTTCATATCAAATATAGTATTTTTGAAAACATTGCCTGTAAAAATATCGTAGGTAGGCAACGAAAAAAAGAAAAAAATATGTATTTAACTTAGGTATGTTTCAAAAACATTTTTATTGTTTAGATGCATATTTTTTATTTCTATGAACCTTTAATAACAGTTTTTTTTTAATGTTGTAATATTTTTACACTAATACTAGTAGCGTTATATTATAAAATACCATTAATTCAGCTTTTATGAGATTAATAAGTAGGTATTATTGCGATCATCTCGCCATTTTTTATTTATATATAAATATAGTATTTAGGTCGCTAATATAGCAGGATAATATATTATACGGTTGGCAACCCTATAACGTAGGTAAGGTTATGTTCCATACATATAAAAGTCAAGATGTAATTCAAAATATTATGCGGAATTCTTAACTATAACAAGGCCGTGAGCGATTTCATAACAAAACAAGAATCTAATTAAAAATGTTGTTTTCGCAACGTTTTAAAAAAAATAATATTTATATAACAGAAATAACATAACATACCTATAACATAGTTTCTACGCGAAATACGGCGGAATTAATGTTGTGATAATTTTAATTAGTTATGTCAAGCATTATATTAATTTATTTGTATGTTTACATAAAAGAGACACAGCTGAAATGTCTCATGTGCCTTTAATTATACCGGCAACCATACAAACCATTCAAACCGGAACACAGAAATGCAAATAGGCGGCAAAAGTTATAGCACTTGTCAGTTGTCAGAACTGTCATGGTCAAAATATTGAGGGCTCTATTGCTTCTATTTTATTTGTCTACTAGGCAAAGGTATAAAATCCATAAAGCCATGTCGCAACCTAAACCACTAGTCTAGCGACAGTACACATCATGTATTGGTTTATCTCACGATCCTAGAACGTTCCATGCATATTTAAAGGCTGAGTCACTATGTCAACACACCTTTTCGCTATTTTAGTAGAATACCCCGCATTGTTCCTCTACAATACAGTTTTAGTACTAAAACTGTAAAATGACTTGCAAATGTATGAGGCAATGAATGTAGAACAGGGAAAGGAATAGCTGTCAAAGTGAGTGGTTTCGCGTGCAAATCGTGTATTCGAATTTAGAATTTGAATAACATAAGGGTGTTCCGTTTAGGCAATCGTGTTTTAAGTGATGTGTTCTTTATTTAAATTCACTGATTTGTTACAAAATCGGGTTTCCCGATTTAGAACCTTATGACAATAATTTTGAGATTCGATTTGCATAGAAAACGTTTTCGTGACGTCATTTGACGCTAAGTTCTTGTGGCCGCTAATGTGTACCGGCCACTGCATTGTCACACAAGAAACCGTACGGTAGATAAAAAGTAGCATGACAGTAATTAATCGAACCTCAAATAATCATTTTTCTTTCCTAAAATATTATTTAAACACTTTCATATAATAATGAATGCGCCTCTTTTTATGAACCTCGAATAACCTAGCCCTAGTTTAGTAACTGTATGAGAAAAGGTCAGAAAGTAAAAAAGAGGCTCATTTATTTAAAAAAAAAAAGTGTGCATCATAAGAAGCCCAAAAAGATTTTAGAGGATCAGTATTTCTTTTCCTATAAAATGTTTTCTAAGTTCTTCTAAATTGGGGGACTCCCTTGGTCCCTCTTAATCAATTTCTTTAACAATATTCAAAGAATCACTTACGAAATTAATACAACAACAAAAAAATATCCATAAGTGAGCAAAAACAATCGATGTTTTATGCTGGGTATACACAAAGATGCATTTTATTATAAAATAAAACCTGTTTGCTTGCGTGCATAGTTCACAAAAACTCTCTTCTTTTATCTACATCTCTTCTGTAAACTTTTAACAATCTTCTATTTAGGGTGTCGATTGCAATTTTATTAATAAATATAGTCCAGAGCCCAGAATTTGGATACGAGCTCGGCACTTTCTTCAGCATCCATAAGTTCATGTAAAACCAGGCAACAAAACAAGAGGACACAATATTATTAAGTGTCCCATTTAACGATTAAATTGCTGATTTTCCTGTGGATTCTGGAAACATGAGCCACGAAGTGAGTTTCATATCATTCTCCTGCCTTTCTTCCAATTTATTTAAGTTGGGTCAGCGTGTCTTCTTCTAAAAATGGCTGTCTATCAGCTGTCATCTCAGTAGTGTCATCTCCTTTCTAGCCATATCACCTTTCACACAGTCCATCTATCTTTTCTTTGGTCTTCCAAATATGAAGATATTGCATTGCATGTAGAACTATAATACTTTCGCAAAAAACAGCCAATAATAGACACGGCTATTTATTCTTCTTTTTTCAAACTTTCCTCACGAACAGTAAAAAAAAAGAAACAAAAGTGCTTACTTAAGGACCTCTAAAAATATATCCAGTAGGTAGGTACGAGTATATTGTCCTTATAAAATTCAACAGAAATAAAGTAGGAAAATTGATTACAGTATCCGCAATGGTTATTTTTGTCAACGCCAAAAAAAATCCTTTTGAATATTATTTTCCTTATACAGTCACTTGAGTCACTTCAGATTTATTTCCGGGATGGCAACACTAGAAACGCATCTGCGATGGTTCTGGAATTGCAGATGTTCATGTGGCTTTTACTTCATCAAGACCACCATTGCATCAGATCACAGACCGATCTATAAACTTAGACCACCCGTTACGACCACAAGCTACCTATAATTTATTTTCCATATTGTTCTCGTCACCTAATAAGGAAAAACGTGACAACAAAGATACTGCCTCAGTGAACTCGACACAGGTTATCGTTAGGCTTCGTGCAGACTAGCGCGACGCGACACCGGCTATTGTTATACCGTGAAGTTTTCTTGGACATTGTATTGTTCGAGTCGCGTCGCGCCGTCGCGTCGCGCTGGTCTGAACGAGGCTTTATACGCTTGGAGTGCAATTACTGTAAAGGAAGACATGACACAGTATCGCTCTGACGTCACAGGTAGTCTAGGATACCTATCCTAGAATGCGTAGTATCCCTATGTCTGTGCTAGAATACTAAGGTCGAACGTAGGTAATCTCTTAACATACTGGTCAAACTGACATCACAAAAATGATAAAGTAATGACAAAATATGTTTTGCCGCGCTCGCAGTTCAGAAAAAGCCATGTTCTAATTTCAAACAGCTGTCAAAATTTTACATCTGTTTATATTTTGTTCCAATTTTGAAGAGAGAATGTTCTCGAATAGTCGAACACATCGTCGCTTAAATTCATGTTAGATGTTAGGTCAAGAGTAAACCGAAATGAGAAAATTCTCTTTTATTTCAACTTCTATTTTAAATTATTGTTTTTTTTTTTATAAATCACAGACCTCTTTTCTTTCGAATATCATGATTATGATCCGTTTGACCTTATCCCAATTTGGGGTCGGCTCCACATCGGGAAGCAGCTGTGGTGGCTCAGTAGTAAACTCTGCGACTTACGAGTTATAAGGTCGTCAGGTCGAACCCAGACTGAGAAGCGCTTTACTTTGTGTAAATTATTTCATCACCACGCTGCTCTCAAAACGGTGAAAAAAAAACGTCGTGAGGAAACGTTCTAGAACCAAAAATGCGGAGACATAATGACATCTACCAAACCGCACACCCTCTCACAGAGAAGAGGCCTGTGTCCCCGAAGTGGGGACGTTGTAGGCTGATTATGCGCTACGGTACACATTATCTTCCATAAATCTCTATGATCCGTCATCCCTTCAAAAAGTGCTGTCACGCCAACTTTTTTTTTCTCAAAGATTTGCATGATGTAAAACCTACGTATCTCTAAAAACTGCTTATCTCCAGTATTCCTTTAGTAAAGGATAGTTCGCAATAACCTAGTCTACTCGGCGTCCGGTGGTTGTGTGCGTATGTGTTATGCAAGTTATAGTGATGTGCCTTATCGATTATCGTAGGTGAGTAACTTGAGATGGAATCAATATTTGTAAACGATAAAGGTCAGATTCAGACCTTGGTAATATTGTCTTTGGATTAGGAGTCGCTAATCAGCAAACGCCTGTATATGATATTTATTTCTGTAAATTAGTTTTAAAAAAATACACTTGTACACGTCAAATTTTAAACTAGATGAGTTCTGTATTTCCTAACCTAACCGACCACACTAAAAAGAAAAACCGAAAGAAACTCAGAGGTCAGTCTTTTATACTGATTTTTGAGGTATTTATGAGTCCTTAACGAACCAAGGGGAGTATGTAAGGACCGTAGCAGGTGGCGATCTGTAGTTTCTGCCTACCCCCATGGGGCAAGGCGTGGGTTTATGTACATGTCATTGTGTATGTGATGAAAGTCTTTCTGTCCATGAAAATCAATCGGTATCCCAGTGTTTTCATCTAAAGTACAAATGTCTCTATTGTGGACATCTTTTAAATACATTGTAACAGCGGATCAATTTTCACTCCTCTTCCTCTCCCTTAAGACCGAGACCAAATATTTTTTGATATTCGGAAGCTCATGGTCATGACCTAAAGGGTTGCTATAATTCTGGTTTAAATATTATAATACAATTCATCCGTCTAGCCTTTTCCCAACTATTTTGGGGTCGGCTTCCAGTCTTACCGTATCCAGTAGCATTAGCTGAATACCAGTATTTTACATGGAGCGACTGCCTATCTGACCTCGACATCCCAGTTACTGGATAACACGATACCCCTTGGTAAGACTGGTTGACTTTCGGGTTTCTGACGACTCGTAACAACTATCAAAGGTCTATAAATGACAGCCGGGACCAACGGCTTAACGTGTTTTCCGAAGCACGGCTGTGTCTTGGTATGTAAAGATGGTCACCCATCCACGGACTAACCGCAGCAAGCGTAGCTTAACCTGATTGATTGACCCGTGCGGCTGTTACTACTTAGCCACAAGAAAATATTATAATACAATTATTAATGAACTAGCACTTTGCCCGCGGCTTCGCTCCCGTGGTCTTTCCCGCGGGACCCGTTATTTTTCCCGGGATTAAAATTAGCCTATGTTACTCCCTGAAAACTAAGCTTTCCAATGGTAAAAGAATTTTTCAAATCGGTCCAGTAGTTTCGGAGCCTATTCAATACAAACAAACAAACAAATAACTTTATAATATTATTAGTATAGATAAATAGGTGTCCTTTCCGTGGATTGCGGCAAGATGTGACATGCATGAGTATTATAATCATTCTCCAGGCCTTATCCAAATGACTGTGGGGTCTGCGCAACATGTCCTCTTCCTCCGTACAGCTCCATGAGCATAATTCACTACTTTTCTACCAATATTATCATAACATACACGGTGTAGACATATTGTAGTGTGTAGCTCGGCACTCAATAATCAAAGTTAATTACAGCCATTATTTTTATTTTTATGACAGTAATTGCTATTTTGATTGAATGTTCTGGAGATTGTGGTGGTCAGTATTAATTTTTATTTTCCATTATTCTTAATTAAGATTGTATTAATTAGCATTGATTGAGTTGAATTTAAAAATACTGCATTTTATCCGCATTTTGTTAGATGTCTTGATTTTTTATAAATATTTGGTTTACTGTTATTGCTAAAATTACCTGGAAGAGGACATTAAATTAATGTAATTCTTAAAAATTGTGATGATGTTTTGCACCTTTGCTACCAATGACCCGACCGAAAGAAGTAATAAAAATAAAACAAAACACAGTTATAAAACTAGCCAACTGTTTCATTCCAATATTTTATGTAAAAAAAACTATAAAACTTAATCATATTACAACAAAAAATACAAAAAAGAGTTGTTTTATTCAAAAAATATACAATAACACAAAGGTCGTTGACGTTTACATAAGATTGAATAATTTTAAAGAAATATCTAGAATCCAAAGGTTATTGTCAGCATTAATCAAGTCAGTTGAGCTAGATTTTTACAAAATACACTGTTTATGCAAATTTTAATATTTTGACCTTTGAAAAGGTAATACAGACTTCTTGAAAATACATAAATATAATTTCTGAGTAGCTGCAAGGAATCTCGATTTGTGTCCAGTGCCTACCCCTTCGGAGTTTAATAGGGTGATTTTAGGCTATTTAAATATCTGATGTTCTAAATATAGAATAATAAAGCAATGGATTTAAGTAGCCCGAAATTGTGTAATGGCTACGATATTTTTTTGGACAAGTCCTATTATCCAAATAATTGCTGTACAGGTACTTACTGCTTTTTTATTAAAATAAATCGACTTAAAAACTAATTTTAATTTCTTTTGTTTTAGCTTCATCTTTCTGACTAACCGACCTCTTGACAATATTCAAAAGTATATTTGAAATAAATGCTTTGAGTTTGAGTTTGAAATATCTACATCATTTCTTCAAAAACTGTGCCATCATTGCCGTCCTGCTATTTTCCCTCAGCAACAAAAAAACACATTATTACTTATCCAAAAAACCAAACTATCGTCGCCAACTATCGAGCTTGTCCCATCACTACATTTGACAAGTGTGAATGAACGGCGTTCTGAGCATGTGTGAGTAAGCGCCGTATCAGCCGGTACTAAGTACGGAACTTCGACGCCATCCGCATTGCTATAACGTAACAACCGCCATGCCATCATCAATTGAATGTAGACTTTATTTCTCTTGGTTTAAAGTTGTATTTAAATCAGGTGGTCTAAAGAAACAATGACAAAAAATATTTTGTTCAATCCAACTTTATCTTCTTCGTGATAAGGTTGATAATTGCATGCGTTTTGTAAGTTGTAGACTACTGTGCGGTCTACAAAGAAGATTGTGATCTATTTTTAGGGTTTTAGGGTAGGATTTAGTTTGTAGGTGTCTCGATAAAACCAGGTCCTTCAAGTGAGAATAGATGAACTGAGTTTAAATTATATCGGTACTGGTATTGGCTTGATAGTTTGTTTTTCGGGGTTATTGAAAGAAGAAAGAAAGAAAAGAAAGAAAATATGTTTATTCTGCACAAACGAAACTATTTAAATGAACGAAAATATTGCAATATGTAACACAAGCTATATTTTTCGTCTCGTTTTATGTATCCAATCTTAGTTATATTTATGGCAATATTCAAAATGATTTCAGATTAAACTAAAAACAACAAAAAAAAAGTGCCGTTATGAACACCATAATGTAGGTATTTCACAATTTAGAACGTCAGAACTTGTCATTTATTATTTTCATTTATATATTTTTTTTGTAAATAAACAGAATAAAAACAGACTCTGATTCTATAATTATGGTTTCTATTCTTCCTCTTACTTATTATTTATGGTATTGTTACTATCTAGTCACCTACACCTACTCAGGATAATAATTTTCCTACCTATGATAATTTTCATGGAAATTCAAATCAGGTAAAGCCGCTGTATCAGGAAAGTTGTACGATTCGTTATTTATTTAGGAATCCATAATTACCTATATTTTTAGGGTACCGTACCCGAAAGGTACCAAACGGAACTCTATTAATTACTAAGCCTCCGCTGTCCGTCCGTCAGTCCGTCTGTCAGCGGGCTGTATCTCATGAACCGTAATAGGTAGACAGTTGAAATTGCACGTATAACTACATCGCTATAGCAACTTTTTTTATGAAGTTAAGCGCCGTGCAGACTGGCGTGACCCGCGGGACGCGACTCTAACAAAACAATTTCTAAGAAAACTTCACGGTAGAACAATTACCGCTGTAGCATCGCGCGACAAGTCGCGCTAATCTGCACGAGCCTTTAATAATACTAGAAACTTGTATTTTTCTGCATTTATTGCTCGATCTTAAAACGGTAGGTACGGAACCCTTCGTGTGCGAGTCCGATTCGCACTTGGCCAATTATTTTCGGTCACCTTGCTGAGTTGCTACGTCCTAAAAATTCTAGCTATAAATACCTAATTTTGCAACACTAAAATGATTAACTCTAATTAGTGCTTAGACAAAATTATTCATTAATTGGTTGTGTTTTCCGTTAATTTTCTATTATCTTAAAATCTTTTTAGTCTCAGTGTTGCCGTCACGATAATTAAATGTAATTTTAGTTGGCAACTCCGATTAGCTGGATTAGAACACGGAAATGATTGCATCACAGTATTGTGCTATGTGAATATAATCAAGCTAAGTCCCTAGTGGTTTTAGGCGCATTATAGACTGCAAAATATCTTGGGACAAAGCGAAATAAGATAATTTAAAATTCACGATACCCAATGGCAATAATTCTCAATAATTTGTAGCGGTTACACCGCCACATACGAACTTCGCATCAAAGACATGACGTCACACAAATCCTGCATCGCGCAATTAGAGTTTACCGCGCGAACGACATAATATAAGACAGTCGGCCCGCCAGACACAACACCCGTCTGGTCGGAGGATCCTCTCTTTTCTATGGTGGTTGAGTGAACTTTACACCCTCATGAAAAAGAATTTATCGAAGCCAAAGCACAGAATAACATAACAAGGTTACATCATGCCTTTATATCCCGAAGAGTTAGACAGGGGTGCAACTGTTACATCCACTCTTCGAGTGTCAACTATCACCCCACTTAACCGATTAAGCCCGGCGCGCCTATGACGTCAATCACATAAATCAATTATGTCAAGTACCGGTCGCCGACAGGGTGACGTTTTTACGACCGCGATAACAAAAAAACACTCGTCAGCTTGTTTTTATGAGTTCTTGTTACGATTGTAAATATTTTTTGGGTTCGTGAATGAACAGACCATATTATGAAGTGTAAGCTAAGCTCGTGTTATGAGAATTGTATTTATAATAAAATGATGTTATCAGATAACTGGCTGAAAATGTTTTTGTGTCTGTTTTTTCTTGTTCTGATAAAACTACTTGATCAATGTACACGAAATTTTGTAAATAGCAATGGGAATAGATAAACTATCTAAAAACACCGTTTTTTTGAGAGTCCTACGTAACATTTTCATAATATGATTGTCGAAAATTGTACGACTTTGAATACCGGTTTTTGTCGAACATAACTTTTTTTTTTTATAGTTTTTATTTTACTATTTCGTGATAATACTATATAATAGTATTCATTAACTACTTAAAATTAATAAACACTGACTTACCTTCCGATTACACGCACAAAACACACACTAAACTCTTTTATTCACAATATTCACTTTTTTCACTAATGGTTTGTTTACATTTTTTTGGTTGGTTCAAAACTGGTATAATACGATATTATTTAGTCCAAATATTATCTATCACGATGTAAAAACTACTTAATAAGCGAAATAACACCACTTCCCGTCGATTTACACACAAAAACAATTAAAAAATACCGAAATTCTTTACCAAGCGCGCACTCGACCACACGAAAACAAGATGGCGCGAGAAGTAGCGAGAACAAGAACGAGAACTGCAGTTTCAACTTTTATTCTAATGTTGCCTATTGATATTTTTGTATTTAAATGCTTTTGTTGACGAGAATATCCGTCAGGCCATAGACTAAAACTGCGTTCAAATGATATTAACCTTTATTTAGTAGTAAAATAGAGTTATAAGCCGCGTGAGTCACCCGTCACGTATACGGGTCGGCCGCGATCGACGCCTGACGCGCGATGACGCAATACGGTGACCCGCATACGAGACAGATGTATTTCGCCGGGGCTTTGCATCCAACTTTCAAACATCCTGTATATTGTACACCCATACAGGCCAGTTATGTTCGAGTCCCATGTAATAGGGGGCAAGCCTATTGCTATCAACCGGGCACAAATCCAGACACGGGTCTGCTACTGAGAAATTCCAGATGGAAAAACCCAATGACACTTTGCCCGACTTAGAAATTGCACCCAGAACCTAATTGTCAGCTGTAGCGCTTGCGACCACTAGACAAACAAAGCAGGCAAAGAATCTTGCAAATAAATAAAGAAGTAACGGAACCGGACATTAAATATACGTGATGCCGTACTCGTATACATATAAATTCGCTTTATTTAAATGTCCCAAGTCAAGGTTTTAAAATAAGTAAATAACCTCACAACCTCACCGAAGTGACGCGGCGGCGTCTGGTCTCATGTTTACCAACATTCAAATAATGACGCTGCAAAAAACATGGCGGCTACGTAGTTTGCATCTTCTCTTTTCAAATTTAAAGCATTAAAATAAAACTAGGTACGTATTTTTCGTCTTCTCTTTTCAAATTCAAAGCATTAATTTCAATAAAATAAAATAGCCACGTTGAATTGTCAAGGAATCGGTCAGTTTAGACATTATGAAAGCGTAGATTCATTTATGGAGGAGAACGGGCAGTAATCTCCATGGCTAATCTATTAGTTAACGGTGGTGACTGATCGGCCTAGTGACTTGGTATCCTAACCTGGTAGGTACTGTAGAGGTTTTCGGCTGGCTGCTGATATTAAGACTGGCAGACTTCTAACATTCAAATATAGAACTACTTTTGAATAGAAACAGGTCAAGCATTAGTTCTAGGAGATAGATCGGTTTAGGGTCCCGTGTGAAGCAAGCGTTGTTCTATAAGTTGTAATTTCTTAAGAGTTTCACATACAGCGGTCCTCTGGACCCCTTAAAGTACCTCCGCAGTCTATTATACAAACCCTCAGTCAGTAATCATCAAATAAATCGTCATTTAAGCCTGGGCACGGGCAGCAGCCATCAACAATGATTGGGTTAAAGGTTCCCGCGGACAGACGCAACAAATCAAGTAAAACAATTTCCAGAATCGCATCACACTGTCGCGTCGCGCCGTTGGTGGGAGCGTTTATATTTTTCCACAATATTTTCATGTACTTATCTATCTTGTGCTAATACGAAATAATATTAATATCAATAAAATAAGTAAAAAAAAACAATTTTATTTTCCTCAATAACAGCTGATTTCGCCTGTATTTTCCTAAAAACAACAGAATGGAAATTCTTAATGACAGTCAGGTTTACCCTTTTATCGCCCATCAAACTACCTATTATTAAAACATTTCGTCATCGCGATAAGTTTTTTTTTGTGATCGTCTTGTATTAACGATGTTCGTTATATGAATTCGATCAAGTTTGTTGACAATATTAATTGGCTCACTCAAGTAATTTAAATATTATGAATTATGAACTGCCTCGTTGGTCCAGTGGTCGTTAACAAGACTTGGGCGTGAGGTCCAGGGGGCTAACCACCACCTCTTTAAGCAGTACTTATTATTTTGATATTACTTCAGTGCGAGAAAGAAGTGGAGCTATACAGGACGTCTAGCTCCGTCTCTTTCCCACGCTCAAGTAACATTAAAATAATACTGATAAAAGAGGTGGCGGTAGCGCCCCTGGATACGATCCCCTACTCGAGCACTGTCATTGAATTCTTCCGTTAGGAATTTCTCAATAGCAGCGACTAGATTTTTGCACCTTTAATGGCTAATAGGTTCGCCCCCCACTTTACATGGGATTTAAAAGTGATATGTGGGAGTCCAGAGTACCGTTTACCTCTGCCAAACCTTTGGATACGGGGGCCTTGGTCCCGATAGCTTCGAATTTTGAATCAATCGAATCTGATTCGAATTAAATGCCAATTCATACTCTTGAGTCCGACACCAGCGCACGATCGTGCGGTGGTTCGAAGCGAAACTAATTTCGATCCAAAGATTCGTTTGGATCGAAAAGTCCACATCCCATCTGACAATCAATCTGCCTAGCCTTTTCCCAACTATATTGGGGTCGGCTTCCAGTCTAACCGGATGCAGCTGAATACCAGTATTTTATATGGAGCGACTGCCTATCTGACCTCCACAACCCAGTAACTGGGTAATACGATACCCCTTGGTAAGACTGGTTGTCAGACTTTCGGGCTTCTGACGACCCGTAACGACTGTCAAAGATCCACGAATGACAGCCGGGACCAACGGCTTAACGTGCTTTCCGAGGCACGGAGGGGTCTCGGTATGTAAAGATGGTCACCCATCCACAGACCAACCCCGGCAAGCGTAGCTTAACCTGACGGATCGACCCGTGCGGCAGTTACTACTTAGCCACGAGCTCCTCATACATCTACATCCCATCTGACAGTTGATATATATTTCCTTCTAACTTTATTCCTTCAATCATTGTATATCTAAGAAGTTTCAAAAAGTCCAATTAGGATCACACAGTAGGTACTAGGTACCTACATTTCACATGACGTAAGCTTCCTCTGTAGTCTATGATTTAGTCACCATCCGGTACTAAGAAATGATTGGGTAACAGTATCATTCGATCACGGATATGGATTTATTTGAAGGAAGTTACCGGTCAGTATTAGATAGGTAGATTCTAGAATGTACACGGAAATGACGAAATCGGTAAAAAAGGGAACGAAGGACATGTATCTAGTGTGAAAACTTTTGATTATAAATGTGGATAGTTATAAGATTTAATGAGATGCGGAGGAATGGGGAAAATTTCGTGAGGAAAGTATGAATGTCGATGGCTATACGAGTAGGGGAAGACCAAAGAAACGATGGATGGACTGTGTGAAAGATGATTTGGCTAGAAAGGGGGTGACTACAGAGATGACGACTGATAGAGAAGTGTGGAAGAAAAAGACATGGTGCCACGACCGTGAATAATTTGAGATAGGGGCAGGAAAATGATGAGCTAAAAGAATTGAGAAGGACTAAACAAACAAAGGGAGATGAGAATTAAAGCTAGAAAAGGAGGAAATAGTGAGGTAAAAAAAAGAATGTGCGAGGCCAAAAAGGCTCCTATCTCAGCATGATGCTACGTAATTGAAAAAAAAAAACCGCAGCGCTGGTATTCGGGCCCGCTGTGATACGGACATAAAATAAATCCCACTAGAGGAATAAAAAAAAAAGTAAGTTCCAAAACTAAAATCCGACTACTGAAAAATCACGCTCTAAAAAGTATGAAACAAGAAAATATTTCAGACAAAAATCAAGACCTAAGTACAAAAATGGTCAAGGCAAAGCCGTGGCATACCTGCCACGGCTTTGCCTTGACCATTTTTGTTTTACCTTTTTAGTTCTTGAACTTAATTTTTTCACTGCCAGTATCGACTGTCAAAGTTCATTGAGATGAGGGCAAAAAACTGATGGATTTTTGGAATTTACCGTCCATGTCATCCAAATGAAGCAATAGCAGTGATAGCCTAGTGGTGAGACCGTTAGACTGACAAGTCGTAGGTCTCCAGTTCGAACCCAAGGCACGCACCTCTGACTTTTCGGATTCATGTGCGTATTATATGATTATCACTTGCTCAAAAAACGGTGAAGGAAAACATCGTGAGGAAACCGGCATGCCTGAGAGATATTTCTCGACGGCATGTGAAGCCAAGCCAGAGGCCCGTGGGCGGCTTTAAAACTCTGACACCAGGTTAGTTTATTAACCACACGAAAAAAAGAAGAAGATCCAAATGAAGCGACAAATCCACCAGTAAACTCACAAATAATCTGTTGTTAGTGCTAATTGTAATTATAATGATACAACAGGCATCATGGTTGGACCTTGGCGTGTCTGATGAAGCGATAGCCGACATAAAGACCAATTAATATATTATTATATACGTACAGAATCGTGAGCTACCAACACGAACATTATTACCTATCCTAGCTAATATTATAAATACGAAAGTGAGTGTGTTTGTTTGTTACGCTTTCACGCTAAAACGGCTGAACGGATTTCGATGAAATTTGGCACGTGAGTAGACCATGAACTGAGCTAGGACATAGGATAGTTTTTATCCCTATAAGAAATATCACGCGGACAAATGGTGGCCAGAAACTACGCAGCTAAGCAGAATGATTCTAATAATAAAACTGAAGTTTGTTTTTTTCTTTGAACGCACTAATATCTGGAAATGTCAGTCGGATTTAAAAACATCTTTTGAAATTTTTGATAGCCCAATTCTTGAGGAAGGTTATATTGTATTTAACATATTCTCGAAAAGTGATATTTAGTGACGAATTCTGGGAAATGTTCAAAAAAACATAAAAAATCCCAAAGAATTTTCGCCTAGGCTTTACGCGGTGCTTAATGGTTGCAAATCACAGGGTCACACTATCACGTATTCACGTCCTAGAAGAAATTCGTCAAATTACAAGTCACTCTGCATTCTGCTCGTGCTTCCTTACCAAACCCATTTGTTCCACCCGCTGAAGACCTCCCGCCTGGACATGAGTTACCTTGGGTAACCTGGAAGTCTTTAAACAGACTCCGGACCCAGGTCGGCCGAAGCAAGGAAAACCTGTTCAGGTGGAGATTCATAGATGACTCCGCCTTGGAATGTAAATGTGGTGCAGTTCCACAAACGATGGGACACTTAATATCGTGTCCTGCGTGTCCTGTCAGCTGCACGTTACAGGAACTAATGGACGTTGGTGATGGCGCCAAACAAGTCTCCGAATTCTGGGCCGAGTCTATTTAGATTGCTATCGACACGCTAAGAAGAAGACTCTGCATATAATCGAGTACCAAAATTTCAAAAATCCAACAAAGAAAACTGCCGAATGCCGAATCGAACTCACGACCTGCGCTTACGATCACTAGGCCAACGAGGCATATACCTACAGTTCGCGTGAAATAACTTTGCCGCTCTGAAGTTAGGTTGCGCATGCGTGCTGGCATGCGCGCTACTGTTTTATAAGTAAGATTGACTACTGCGCAGTCACTCGTAGTCTACTTCAGAGCGGCAAAGTTATTTGATGCGAACTGTACAGACGCCAGCAGGGCTAACATGACCAACGCGAGAAAGCTCTTTATCTCGTTTTGTCGAAATTTGTCGACGATTCTGACGTCATTCTAATCCCTAACATGACCGTCAACGACGAGATATCTCGAAAAGGCACTTTGACACTTCTATATCTCGCGACGAGAAACCGATGTTGCAAGTTATTAAAAACAAATTATTTTTATGATAGCAACATCGGCTTGAGATTCCGTTTCATTCATTCAATGGTGCCGATTCTCTTGTCACAAATGCCTCTAAACTAGACTAAAAATCACCTAAATTTAGATTATTCTTGTCAACCGACGATTTTCCCTTCTGAAATAGACTAAAGTGACACAACTTAACTATATTTTAGTTTGACGACACTGAGCTATTAATTTTGTGAAAATGGCAATTTTGTCGTTCAGAATTTGATGTACTTCACCTAAAATTTTGATTTTCTAAGTATTTAATCGCGATAAAAAAAATAACTAAAATTCACACCAACACCTCGACGGTGCAAAAACAATACTGACTTTTTTTCTTTTCTCTTGCTTATATCTCGAAAATGGTGCGTCCTATCGCAAAAATAATGAAAATTTCGACCCCCTTTAAATAACCCATAAACCCCTAACACTCAACATGTAGGTAATGGATGGTGTATTTTTTCATATTTTCCATACAAAAAACGAAAAATTCCATATAAAACACGTCGTTCCAATATAAATAGTAGTTTAAAACTGAGTATTTTCATTATTATTATATTGTAGAATGAAATGATGACTCAAATAAGTACAATTATGAAACTGCCATGTTATTTTGGAGTTTTTTTTTGTATCATAATTTTGTCTACTCTTCTCGTCGTCAAAATCGACGACGAGTAAATACGAGTAAATGATAGAAAAATCGGAGATTATCTCGTGTTGAATTGTCAAAAATCGAGATAACTATGGTGCCATGTTAGGGTTTGTCGAGTAAACATCAATTTTGACAGAAGGAGTCGACTATTTTGTATGGAAGTGCTGTCAGAAAACGAGAAAGTGACCGAAATAGACAAAAATTACTCAGGCGAGAGCGAGTAATTGTCGCGTGTGTCATGTTAGGCCTGCAGCACATCAACCTACTACAATCTATCAAATTTCTTTAATAGATTTTCAACTTGATTTCTAAACTATAAGGTTCAAAGTTGATTGGGAAAATTTGGCAGTTTCGGGTAGGTTGATGTACTTACTGGCGTCTGTACAATGATAAAATTTACATTAATCACAACGATTTACAGCTTCACACATAACATAACATCACGCCTGCGTTTCCTTAGGATAAGGCAGAGGTGTACCTATAGTATAACCATACTTACCCATTCCTCCAATGGCACAGGGGGCGAGCCTATTGCCATCAACCGGGCACAAATCCAGACTCCGGGCTGCTACTGAGGAATTTCAGATGGAAAACCCCAATAACACATTGCCCGACCCGGCAATCAAACCCGGGACCTCATGCTCAGCAGTAGCGCTTGCGACCACTAGACCAACGAGGCAGTCACACACACAACTTCCTCATTAATTATCATAATTCCTATAATATTCACATATTATTCGCATCACTAATACATAGATATTTTTCAATTGTACAATCTTCATTGCAAAATACCATACGTACAAAATATTCCATCGTATGATTATATTTTATACATGATCGTAAAACAATTATTCTAAGTAAATAATTATTTATCGCACACGTGTTAGAAAAAACTTGATTTTTTTCATATAGCACGCATGTTTTTTTATACAGGTTGGTTCTCTTTAAAAGCTTACTATAGTTTCTACCCGTGACTTCGTTCACGTAGAAGTCGTGAGATAAGTACGGCATAATACTGAAATCATCAACTGCATAGCCTTATCCCAACTATGTGGGGTCGGCTTCCAGTCTAACCGGATGCAGGTACAACCATAATATTAAAATAACAGCCACATTTTTATAAAATTCCCTCAGCCAGCCCATCGCGTCTACTTTCTACGTCTACATCGCGTTTTTGCTTAGCGATCTTTCTGACTTATTTTCATTTTGCCCGGCTCCTCAGGGTCATAGCACTCATAGCGTCATGTTAAATAGCAAATAACCTTCCTCAATAATTGGGCTATCAAATGCAATAAGAATTTTCGTCGTAAATCGTACTGGTAGTTTCAGACTTTAGCGCTTTCAAACTAAAAACACAAACAATAAAACTCTTCAGCTTGTTGCATACTTCTCTATCATTCATAATAGTCCTCTTTCCACCCATATAATTTGTCACACAGTCCATCCATCGTTAAGGCTCGTGCAGACCAGCGCGACGCGACTTGAACATTAAAATTTCTAAGAAAACTTCACGGTATAACAATAGCCGGTGTCGCGTTGCGCTAGTCTGCACGAAGCTTTAGTATGCTCTTCCCCAACCCTTATAGCCATCGATATCAGGTCTCGGAAACCGGTTAATTTTCCAAACCGTTTGTTTACAAACTCCGATTTTGTTGCGCGAAATTAACCGGTTAATATGAGTTTCGAAGGTATAAACGAGTTCTACCAACTACGCCATCTCTCTTACACCTACAATAATAAAGCACTCGCTCTACGCCATCGAATACGCAAATTAATGTGATAAACGGCGGGAGTGCGTCTGAGTAAAACCGGTTTATTCAAGTTAGCACGAGTTTTTTCAGTAATAAGTAGTAGCCAAAATTATTTAGGTTTAGTTGAAACCGTTTATGTAATTAACCGGGTAAACGATGAACGGTATCGTAACGGTTTTATAACCCATATTAACCGGTAT
This sequence comes from Xanthia togata, assembly GCA_963853775.1. Lineage (NCBI taxonomy): Eukaryota > Metazoa > Arthropoda > Insecta > Lepidoptera > Noctuidae > Xanthia > Xanthia togata. The sequence continues at coordinate 10,930,339 of OY970816.1, forward strand.
TTCAAAACCGGTTTAAAGCCCTGATCTACATCCATACTCAATACGACTTTCTTTACGACGATTCATCATCATCATCATCATTTCAGCCGAAAGCCGTCCACTGCTGGACATAGGCCTCCCCCAAGCACCTCCACTTCGACCGGTTCTGTGCCTCCCGCATCCAGCGGATTCCTGCGGCCTTCACAAGGTTATCGGTCCATCTTGTGGGAGGCCTTCCAAACGGTCCAACGCAACGCCTTCCGGTACACGGTCGCCAGTCCAGAACCTTTAGGCCCCATCGACCATCTGCGCTGCGAGCAATGTGCCCTGTCCACTACTAACTGCCACTGCAATTGTTAAATTGTTTTTTTTACAAATTATCCTTCTTTTTCTAACACAAACCAAATGTGTTACTTACTTCTCTTCTTGGAATATTTTTTCAAACACTTTTACAAGAATTCTTTATGTATGCATTTGTTATGTACAAATAAAACAATTATGATAAATTACTGGAATGATCTTTATTATTTTATAGATATATATCGCCATATTAATACCATCGATAATAATTACATCGTTAGATACATACATGGCATGCATTCAAAATACCTCCACAAATAGCGACTCTAACTGTCAGGGACATAATATAAGAGTCTGTATGTAGGTACTGTGACGTCCCTGGTGTGAGGAGGGAGAGGGAGAGTACACAGAAATGATAGACGATACTTATATATAATTATTTTAAGTTCAACACATTAAAAAATTACGCGCGTACTATTCGGTAGCTAGTCTTCTTCTATTTTTTCATCAAACAAAATTCACATTCCTTTTTTATTTAAATTCAAATTATTAGAATGTTCGAATGTAGTTATGGCTGTTTTCTTACCAGCCTGTACAATATAAGGTTGCTTATAGCATAAAATCCTACAGAACTGTCGTTGACTATCAACTAAAACGACGTTCTTTAACAGCTTTAAGAAATCTGGATTCTGGACAGACAGCCCCAGTGACTCTTGCTCCGTAATCAATCACCCTATAATGTTTCTACTCCTGGGACACTGACACAGACCTATTATTTCCGTCTGAGTTAGCAAACAAGTCTGGTTCGTTTGCCCAAGATCCCGTTACAATATATCACTCGATCCCTTTTATACATGATCTACCTTCAGATCCATCTGTCCAATCTAATCAAAACTATCTATCCTATACAATTAAATGAGCAGTATTTGTAATCACGTTTTCGAAAACGGCTCTAACGATTTCGATGAAAGTTGCAATATACGGGTTTACGGGAGCGAAAATCGATGTAGCTTGGTCTCATTATCTGGGAAAATTCGTTTTCTCCATATTTTCACCCGAGCAGACGCTTGGTCGCCAAAACTTTAGAACAAAATGGCTACCTTAGAATAATGACATGCGTGGAATTAGTAAGTACCTACTTTCATGGCAACATGGAATTAGTAAGTATCTACTATCATGGCAGCATGGAATTAGTCGACCAGCTTTCTAATTACGCAACATATTTTCGTAAACGATAAAGACAAATCTGTTTCATTTTGACAGTTCAACAACATTCATTGCGTTATTTACGTTGCTCTGCAGTTTATTTTTTCGAACTTACGGAGCAATGGATTAGCAAAAGGATGTTTCAAAACGATTCAGATTCGGATTGATTTTGCATTACGTAATTAGGGTACAGGTACTAAGTAATATTATATACCTTGTGTGGCTGTTACGGCCTCAAAGTCGATCGCCTTTGACGACGCCAGAACGATTACTATTGGAAGCAAATAATTGAAACTGAAGTCTGATCGTGCACGCATTCGGTCAGACCGATCTGGCCCAGATTCTTCTATTTAGGTTGATCTCTCCGTGTGCCTTAAACACTGTCACAGACCGAGCGCCACGCTTTCAAAACCTGGTAAGACCAGTTCCACTGCCTCCTCAATCGTATCTCACTTGTTGCCTCTGTTTGTTCTAGGATGTCTACCCTGCTGTTCTGGCAGGGCAAGGGGAAGCAGAACGGCGCTCCGAATGGCAGGACGTGGATACATGCGCCTGATGCACTCGTGAAGGGCCACGTCGCGTACCTTGTTAAGGTATGTATTGGTTTGATATTAAAAATATTGAGCAATTTCTCAGCGATTGAAAAAGAAATACCTACTTACTTTTTAACTCACGAAACGACGCGCGCTTTACTTGTGGTTACGAAGTGTACAAACACGCTGTGAATGTGTGCTCTCGGCTAGCTCTCGGTACCGTCTGAGACAATAGCTCTGCACGAGATGGGGCTTCACCGTGAAAGGCCAATTGAAGTTTATCATAACTTTCGTGTTGACTTTAATGACATCGAAAGTCATAAAAAATGCTGACGTGACACAGACAATTCTCAATTTACCGCCAAATTGTAAACAAAATAATGACAAATGAATAAAATACATACACAATAATATTGGCAGTTCCATTTTCAAAATTTAAACTTTTTTTTTTATAATATCGTTTATCGCTGGGATTCTGTTTCGCAAAGAGTTGCATTATGCTGAGTGATGATTGTTTTGCTTGGATGTAACGCATTTTTTTTTTTTTTCCCCCTAACTTGTTCTTTTCGTGTACTTAAATGTTTTTTCTTTTACCATCATACCGTTTACTTGCGCCAAACTGCGTCACTGGTTCAGTGTGAAGGATATTGGTGCCGGAGCATCTTTGCTTTTGCTAGAGCCTCAGACAGAGATGTTATACCCCAGACCCCAGACTGGCTATAAAAACAAAAGCTTGTCATTCTAATAACAAACAATTGATAACGTTATCATTGCACGTACTAATAGCAGATGGTCCGTATCTGTGGTATGCAGGGGGCGTAGAGTATACGTCACAGGTCTGCGCTGTTATCTAAGCACTAGTCTATAACGTGGCTGGGTTTAAAGCTCGGAAGTTATTGTACTAAACAGACAAGCTAGGGTCTACCCACAATGTAGGTCTACATACCGGGTTGCAATACACGTTTTGAATTTGACATATTTTGTTCATACAAGAAAGTTAGGTCGGGCAAACTGACTTTCAAAATCGACTAAGGTATAAAAAAAATTGTACAAGGAAGAATTTAGGGGAATTATTATAAGTATGGTCACGCGTAGAGGCTGTTGGACAGCACCCCCAAATTCTCACATTAGGAACATCAACGAACAAAGCAAATTGTCGCCAGCCGGACCCTGGGCAGACAGCTCCGCTACCAACTTGAACGGCTAATACGACATAATTTTAACACTGCAACAGCTTTTTCAAGTTTTTATTTTGATCTAGGGTATCTCTCAGGTTACCACTAAGGTAGTAGATGCTTAACCGGACTTTCCTGCGGCTGCCTTAGCTGCTAAACTCAAAGCCTCCAGCCAGGGGCATAAACTATTCTAATTAAAATGAGGCGAACGCTCGCTAAGGGCACCCCCTGTGGGGTACGAACCTCGGCTTAGGGCGTCGCTGAGGGGAGGACAACAAGATGGGACAGGCTGGATCAAGGATAGATCATTATTATTAGGCGGGCAATTTAAAGCTATGAGCTCAGCTGCGGCGCGGGCTGGCGCTTCATCGGGCAGTCCTCTTTTAAGTCAGTGAACCTTGTCAGTCAAATAGATCCATTATCTGTATTATAGTACGAAGGGGGGTTGTTCTTTGGTTTGAGTTTGGTTTTCACATTTCGGGGCGGGGTTTGAACCCCCAAAACCCCCCTGCCCCTACGGCCCTGGACACAGGCCTCATCTCTCAGAAAGATGAAGCTAGTTGGCCATTTCAAAGCGTAGTAGGTTCCTATGGAGAAGAATGGGCAAAAAACTCCACGGATTCTTTTAAATCAAAATATGGTTACATCATCTCACGGCCCTACCCTGACCCGTATATCTTTAAATCAATAATTAAACAAGTAGCCACCATCTTAGCTATTAATTGTACAAGTTAACACTTACAAGCTATTGTTTTTATTATAATTGTTTTGTAATGGTTAGATTTTAACTTCCTTTTAAGATAAGGTTTTTTTTATGGTTGTCACCCACTGCTTTACGAGGTATTCATGTCAGCGGGGTAATTGCGTAACAAACATAAAATGACAATCAATAGCAATGAGTTTCATTTTGACAGTTCGCCCCAATGATATTATATGTAAAAAAACTTTTTCACAAAAAATAAAACCGACTTCCAAAAAAAACACTACAAAGTGAAAAATAACTTTGATTTCCGAAGTCGGTGTCTTTGGAGTTTTATTTTCGTTTTTTTGCCACCGACTTCCGGAATCAAAGTTATTTTTCACTTTGTAGTGTTATTTTTGGAAGTCGGTTTTATTTTTTGTGGAAAAGTTTTTATTTATCAATTTTTAGTTGTGGTACCTACACAAAACCCCCACAATAATTTGAATACCCATTACCTGCTTTGTAAATTACAGTGACAGGAACTATTAGAAGTCCTTGACGGAACGCGCGCGTTTTCGGTGACCCGTCCTTGACCGGTTAAGAACGTTCAAAAACACCTCTAATATTTATACATTCTTGAGTCTTGACTAGGTCTTGACATGTTTCTGATATTTTTGTCGCTGAGATGAGACTGCAACTAGATTTTGAACGTTTTTAATTACAGGAATTGATTTCCACACAACTCATCTGTTAATATTCAGTCAAAAATCTGGGTTCGTGCCCCGTTAATGAAATGAAATGTCTAAAACATGTCTAAATTGTTTTTCGTCTTCTTTCAGTTCCTCGGCTGCACGCAAGTAGACCAGCCCAAAGGCATCGAAGTCGTCAAGGACGCGATAAAGAAGCTCCAGTTCACACAGCAGCTGAAGAAGTCGGAGGCCAAAGATGGTGCCAAGTGCAAGAAGGTCGAAATTACCATATCCGTCGATGGAGTTGCGATACAGGTCAGTTTTTACTTCAACCTTATTAACAGTAGTAGACCGGTTTGTTTAAGAGCTCGTTCGGGGAGTTGATATTATTGCTAGAATGAAAATCTACATAATATTATGTAGATAAACCTCATGACTGATTTATCAAAGAAGAACTTTAGCTTCATTTAGAGGGTAGGTCCGCTTTTGCGACGTAAGCCATCCTAAGGAAGGATTTTTTTGAAAAAGCCATTCCGCTCTCTTAGCATGAACTCAATATAAACAGTTGTCGACGGAAGAATAGATAAAATGACAGATTGTGATTGTTTATCTGTCAAACACACAATTGTCGACGGAAGAATAGATAAAATGACAGATTGTGATAGTTTATCTGTCAAACACATAATTGGCGACGGAAGAATAGATAAAATGACAGATTGTGATTGTTTATCTGTCAAACACACAATTGACGACGGAAGAATAGATAAAATGACAGATTGTGATAGTTTATCTGTCAAACACATAATTGGCGACGGAAGAATAGATAAAATGACAGATTGTGATTGTTTATCTGTCAAACACACAATTGTCGACGGAAGAATAGATAAAATGACAGATTGTGATAGTTTATCTGTCAAACACACAATTGTCGACGGAAGAATAGATAAAATGACAGATTGTGATAGTTTATCTGTCAAACACATAATTGGCGACGGAAGAATACATAAAATGACAGATTGTGATTGTTTATCTGTCAAACACACAATTGTCGACGGAAGAATAGATAAAATGACAGATTGTGATAGTTTATCTGTCAAACACATAATTGGCGACGGAAGAATAGATAAAATGACAGATTGTGATTGTTTATCTGTCAAACTCACAATATGTCGACGGAAGAATAGATAAAATGACAGATTGTGATTGTTTATCTGTCAAACTCACAATATGTCGACGGAAGAATAGATAAAATGACAGATTGTGATTGTTTATCTGTCAAACACATAATTGGCGACGGAAGAATATATAAAATGACAGATTGTGATTGTTTATCTGTCAAACACACAATTGTCGACGGAAGAATAGATAAAATGACAGATTGTGATTGTTTATCTGTCAAACACACAATTGTCGACGGAAGAATAGATAAAATGACAGATTGTGATAGTTTATCTGTCATACACATAATTGGCGACGGAAGAATATATAAAATGACAGATTGTGATAGTTTATCTGTCAAACACATAATTGGCGACGGAAGAATAGATAAAATGACAGATTGTGATTGTTTATCTGTCAAACACACAATTGGCGACGGAAGAATAGATAAAATGACAGATTGTGATAGTTTATCTGTCAAACACACAATTGTCGACGGAAGAATAGATAAAATGACAGATTGTGATAGTTTATCTGTCAAACACACAATTGTCGACGGAAGAATAGATAAAATGACAGATTGTGATTGTTTATCTGTCAAACACACAATTGTCGACGGAAGAATAGATAAGATGACAGATTGTGATTGTTTATCTGTCAAACACATAATTGGCGACGGAAGAATATATAAAATGACAGATTGTGATTGTTTATCTGTCAAACTCACAATATGTCGACGGAAGAATAGATAAAATGACAGATTGTGATAGTTTATCTGTCAAACACATAATTGTCGACGGAAGAATATATAAAATGACAGATTGTGATTGTTTATCTGTCAAACACACAATTGTCGACGGAAGAATAGATAAAATGACAGATTGTGATAGTTTATCTGTCAAACACATAATTGGCGACGGAAGAATAGATAAAATGACAGATTGTGATTGTTTATCTGTCAAACTCACAATATGTCGACAGAAGAATAGATAAAATGACAGATTGTGATAGTTTATCTGTCAAACACATAATTGGCGACGGAAGAATATATAAAATGACAGATTGTGATTGTTTATCTGTCAAACACACAATTGTCGACGGAAGAATAGATAAAATGACAGATTGTGATAGTTTATCTGTCAAACACATAATTGGCGACGGAAGAATATATAAAATGACAGATTGTGATTGTTTATCTGTCAAACACACAATTGTCGACGGAAGAATAGATAAAAGGACAGATTGTGATAGTTTATCTGTCAAACTCACAATATGTCGACGGAAGAATAGATAAAATGACAGATTGTGATTGTTTATCTGTCAAACACACAATTGTCGACGGAAGAATAGATAAGATGACAGATTGTGATTGTTTATCTGTCAAACACATAATTGGCGACGGAAGAATATATAAAATGACAGATTGTGATTGTTTATCTGTCAAACTCACAATATGTCGACGGAAGAATAGATAAAATGACAGATTGTGATAGTTTATCTGTCAAACACATAATTGTCGACGGAAGAATATATAAAATGACAGATTGTGATTGTTTATCTGTCAAACACACAATTGTCGACGGAAGAATAGATAAAATGACAGATTGTGATAGTTTATCTGTCAAACACATAATTGGCGACGGAAGAATATATAAAATGACAGATTGTGATTGTTTATCTGTCAAACACACAATTGTCGACGGAAGAATAGATAAAATGACAGATTGTGATAGTTTATCTGTCAAACACATAATTGGCGACGGAAGAATAGATAAAATGACAGATTGTGATAGTTTATCTGTCAAACACATAATTGGCGACGGAAGAATATATAAAATGACAGATTGTGATAGTTTATCTGTCAAACACATAATTGTCGACGGAAGAATAGATAAAATGACAGATTGTGATAGTTTATCTGTCAAAACACACAATTGTCGACGGAAGAATAGATAAAATGACAGATTGTGATAGTTTATCTGTCAAACACATAATTGTCGACGGAAGAATAGATAAAATGACAGATTGTGATAGTTTATCTGTCAAACACACAATTGTCGACGGAAGAATAGATAAAATGACAGATTGTGATAGTTTATCTGTCAAACACATAATTGTCGACGGAAGAATAGATAAAATGACAGATTGTGATAGTTTATCTGTCAAACACATAATTGGCGACGGAAGAATATATAAAATGACAGATTGTGATTGTTTATCTGTCAAACACACAATTGTCGACGGAAGAATAGATAAAATGACAGATTGTGATAGTTTATCTGTCAAACACATAATTGGCGACGGAAGAATATATAAAATGACAGATTGTGATTGTTTATCTGTCAAACACACAATTGTCGACGGAAGAATAGATAAAATGACAGATTGTGATAGTTTATCTGTCAAACTCACAATATGTCGACGGAAGAATAGATAAAATGACAGATTGTGATTGTTTATCTGTCAAACACACAATTGTCGACGGAAGAATAGATAAGATGACAGATTGTGATTGTTTATCTGTCAAACACATAATTGGCGACGGAAGAATATATAAAATGACAGATTGTGATTGTTTATCTGTCAAACACACAATTGTCGACGGAAGAATAGATAAAATGACAGATTGTGATAGTTTATCTGTCAAACACATAATTGGCGACGGAAGAATAGATAAAATGACAGATTGTGATTGTTTATCTGTCAAACTCACAATATATCGACAGAAGAATAGATAAAATGACAGATTGTGATAGTTTATCTGTCAAACACATAATTGGCGACGGAAGAATATATAAAATGACAGATTGTGATTGTTTATCTGTCAAACACACAATTGTCGACGGAAGAATAGATAAAATGACAGATTGTGATAGTTTATCTGTCAAACACATAATTGGCGACGGAAGAATAGATAAAATGACAGATTGTGATAGTTTATCTGTCAAACACATAATTGGCGACGGAAGAATAGATAAAATGACAGATTGTGATTGTTTATCTGTCAAACTCACAATATGTCGACAGAAGAATAGATAAAATGACAGATTGTGATAGTTTATCTGTCAAACACATAATTGGCGACGGAAGAATATATAAAATGACAGATTGTGATTGTTTATCTGTCAAACACACAATTGTCGACGGAAGAATAGATAAAATGACAGATTGTGATAGTTTATCTGTCAAACACATAATTGGCGACGGAAGAATATATAAAATGACAGATTGTGATTGTTTATCTGTCAAACACACAATTGTCGACGGAAGAATAGATAAAATGACAGATTGTGATAGTTTATCTGTCAAACACACAATTGTCGACGGAAGAATAGATAAAATGACAGATTGTGATAGTTTATCTGTCAAACACATAATTGGCGACGGAAGAATATATAAAATGACAGATTGTGATAGTTTATCTGTCAAACACATAATTGTCGACGGAAGAATAGATAAAATGACAGATTGTGATAGTTTATCTGTCAAACACACAATTGTCGACGGAAGAATAGATAAAATGACAGATTGTGATAGTTTATCTGTCAAACACATAATTGGCGACGGAAGAATATATAAAATGACAGATTGTGATTGTTTATCTGTCAAACTCACAATATGTCGACAGAAGAATAGATAAAACCTTTGTACGTATTTTTCTGTTCTTATAATCTTGTCTGTTTATTTTTGTGTGTACATAAATGGTTAAATAAATAAATAAATAAATAAAATGGCAGATTGTGACTGTGAATGTCATTTTGTCTATTCTTCCGTCGACAAATCCCTTTTCTATGCTGACATGCTACGTAATCTGAGGGCTTCAAAGAGAAAATTAAATCAAATCAATTACCTATTTGTGATTGAGTTTTCGAATAAGTAAAGATATGAAACACGTTTCAGGATTTCTTAAAACTGCCTCGAAAAAGGTAAAATAGGGGAAACTCTGAAATCTACGCGGATGAAGTCAGTGGCAACGTCGTATTCTAACATAACATAACATCACGGCTCACGCGGCATTCACGCCAAATTTTCCCAAAGGGATGGGCAGAGGTGTACTTACTAAACCCACATTTCACCAGTTATGGTTCCAAGTAATAGGAGACGAGCCTATTGCCATCAACCGCGCACAAATGCAGACTCCGGGCTGCTACTGAGAAATTCCAGATAGAAAAACCCAATAACACTTTTCCTGACCTGCAATCGAGCACAATAGACCTCCTGCTCAGCAAGCTTGCCACTAGACCAAACAAACAGGCAGTTAATAAACAAGTGTGCTATAATCCACTTTACGACATGAAAATCGTCACTTGCGAACAAACAAGTTCATTGAATAGACAGCACAATTTGCAACCGCTATAAAAATTCTTCCACCTATACAAAAAAATATAATTCTCATCCCACGACACCTCGGTCTCGGAAGAACCGCGAAATCAATGACTACACAAACTATCCGAACATATAATCACTGTTACTTTCAATTCGACTGTTCTCAGATCTGTGTAACTTGGTACCTACTATTATTGTACGAGTAGTATTCGCACGCACGCACTTTGTTTTGTACAGTTAGCAGAAGTGATTTGTAGGCAGGTGTTTTTGGTATCTATCTTGTCGTATTTTGGCTGGGTTAAGCCAAACTCTTTGGCGCCGCCATTATAGGTTTTTTTTTTTTCGTTATAAATATTCAATGTTAATTGGTCATTTATCTACCTAGCTGTGCCCCGCGGCTTTACCCACCTCGCTCGGCTCCAAGGCGATGTAAATAGCCTATAACCTCCCTCAAGAATTGGGCTATCAAATGGAAAAATAAATTTTCATTCAAAAGTCATTTATTCAAACTATGCTGAGAATCAGCACTTTTTCCCTAAAAAACGCCCACCCTTCAATACTTCCTAGTGCTTTAGCTGAGAAGAATCTCCTCAGCAACACAGCTGTCTGATCAGTTAGAAAAACTGGATTCTATACAATAGTATGCAAAATAATTTACATTACGCAACACAAAACAATAAATTAAATTATTTGCTATAATGTCAGCTAGCACACTAAAAAAACCCGCCTGAAGTACTGACTTACTGCCGATGTCTACATGAATCCACTGAATGGGTCCAGTCACTGCCATCGTATAAACCATGCATTTAGATCAGGTTACCTATTAGAAGTAAGTATTCATTTTTCGTTGTTACCCTGCAAACCAAACTATTTTGCCGCGAGTACATTTGATTTCACTTTTAACCGCATATTGTATGCGCAAACATTGTTTACATACATGAGCAATACGTAAGCGTTACGCTCGTTAATTGGGAAGGATATGCCGAGATCACGATCACGATCACGTTGGCACGAGAATAACTCATGCCGTGATGATAAGGTTTATCAGTCACCAAAGTAGCGGGACTTACTGTCCGTCAGGGACCACCACCTCTTTTAGCAGTATTATTTTAATCTTGCTTAAGCGTGGGAAAGAGATGGAGCTAGACGTCTTGTACCTATAGCTCCATTTCTTTCTCGCATTGGCCCCCTGGTATTCTGTCTAAGTTTCGGTTCAAACGATACTCGAAGACCGCGCGCACTGGAAGCTCGGGATCGTTTGTGCGTGTTCGTACGAGTGAAATTCGTAAAAGTCCAAAGTGCGCGCGGCCTAAGGCTCAATTTACATGGCCGCAGCAGATCGGAATAGAAGCGATTTTTTTTGTACAAAGCATAATGAACTTTAGATCAATAGTGTAACGTACAAATTAGATAAATAATAAGCCGCGCGTTTTCATTTGTTTCATCACCGAGAATTATTCTCGCGCATTCTCGGTGATTCCCGCAGTTATACAAGCTCTTGTACGTTACACAATTGACGTAAAGTTCATTTTGCTAGTACAATATCGTTACAAAAACTCGCGTCCATTCCGTGCTCAATGTAAATTGAGCCTTACTGACTAAAACCACACGGTGTTCTTCAACTAACTTCAACTCCTGCGCAGTTCAAGGATACAGCCCTGTGGACGACGACGGTTGAACAGACAGACAGCTTAGGCTAAGTACTTAAATGTACCTACCGTTTGGATACGAAACCCTAAAACATACTTCTAAAATTTTCAAATCCAAAAATGTTAAAAAATCGGTGACACTTGGCTTGTATCTTTAGAACTTTCTCTACCTCTAATAGTTTCAGACTTTTCCATAGTGATTGAATGAATCACCCTCTAGGTATCTGTCATTTTATCTGTCAAATCAATCAATCTATCCTAACACCTCTATAATGGACTATCTTGTGCCCCTGCCAGAGAACGTACAAATCATAGCATTTAGGTATCGTGTTAGCTAAGCAAATAAACATTATATACTCAACACGTACATAATTCGCTATATAACTACTATAATAGCTTCCTGCGATCAGTCTGCTTTTAACCGACTTTGAAGCCAAAAGAAGGGTTATGTGTTCAACGTGTGTTTATATGGTGTTACATCCTAAACTGAACGAACGACCGATTTAGATAAAATATGAGGGATCTCGGGAAGTAACTTGACATATTGACTTGAACTTATTGAGACAATGGGGAAAAAAAAAAGTTACAATATTAATCCCTCCTGTCAAAGGTAGGCGTCATTTAAACAATTAAAAGAAACTGTTAATGCTATCACTTAATTCATTATTTCCTTCCATTGTTTGAATCACAAAGTTAATGAAGGTTCTAAGAAAATCTGTGCTGATGACAACTTTTTAAAGCAAATATTAGCGTAATGTTTTAAGGCCACGAATTTATGCATGCAGCAGACTAGGTACATCCAATCTTCGGTTAGGTTCATACCGACATAGGTTACTTTTTGTCTCAAAAATAACCTTAAAGAGGGTGATATATAGGTTGGCAGGAAGGTAGGTTTAGGCAGGTAGTTAGTGGACTCCTTAGGACCCGAGATGGCGGCGCGTAGTGTTCCACGCGCGCCTCTCTATGATGTAAGGGGGGAGTTTAACACCTCACTCCCCCCAAACTCGAGGTGGCCCGCGGCAGCGGGCCGGCACTAGCCGGGGATCGCGGAAGTCGCATTAGATCCCGTGATCTCCGGCGCAAGTGTGAGACGGAACACCGGGGTGGTTTTAGTCAGTAAGAGTCTGACAGACCCCTCAGCCCTCCCCAGGGCGGAGGACATCCATGAGGATTTCCCCACGATACCCCCTGTTTTTGTAGGTACACCTAACATGAGCGAAATGTATAGTCTAAAGCAATAGGATTCATTGTGTTGTATTTGCCACGGACTACTCGGTTCAAATTCAAAATATTTTATCTCATACAAGCCTACATTGGCGCATCCTGCTGGCCTAACTCGGATCCTTGGTATTATGTAAAAAAAAGTTAGATCATAGTGAATGGGGTGGCACTGGACCTTTGAAAATTTTGGGGAGATCCATGTCCAGCACTGGAAATGGTTGCTTGGTGCCTATGGCAGGCAGGCAGCCAATTATTCAATAAAATACCTTTCTAATAAATCCATGTGCAACATGCAGTAACTGCAAAATGCAAAACATCCAACTATTACACAGAAACACTAATTAGAAAGGGTAAATACCAAATAGTCGCACAATCACACAGCTGTAATCAATGGTGGTTAGCCGAGTGCGTTCGGGCGAACTCGGGCGTTTCCGCCGCTTTCACGTCACGGTGCGCAAACGCAAGGTCACGAGCGAAAAGCGTCACCGCTCTCTATTGTCGAAGCGGTCATAGGCATGGCGTTGTGATTGTCTGAATGTTTGTTTGATGGCAGTCAGCTGTTTGTATGTTTTGATTATATTGCACTTATGTATGATGCTTTATTATGATCTATTTATTAAAGGGGATGCGCTAAGGCAGCCCGTGAAAATTTTCTTATGTTTTTTTTTTAATTTGCAGGTCAGTCAGGTTGTATATTGTTGAATGTTGATTAAAATATGTTTCGCAACCGTAACAAATATGGCTTTACAGAATTTATAATTCATTAATACATTCTACAATTAGTCTATTGAATGACTTTTTCATGAAAACATGACATTTGAGACAAATTCTAACTTAGAGAGTTACCTTTATTAATGATTTGAATTTCTCTACCTTTACGGATCCACCACAATCAATCATGTGTTATATTTTGTTTCAACGATTGGAAGACGATCGATTTAGAGGCCGTGTAGCGGTTACACCGCCACATACTAACTACGCATCAAAGACATGACGTCACACAAATCCTGCATCGCGCAATTAGAGTTTACCGCGCGAACGACATATAAGACTATCCGAAATCAACAGTCGGGCAGTCGGCCCGCCAGACACAACACCCGTCTGGTCGGAGGATCCTCCCTTTTCTATGGTGGATGAGTACACCTTGTTCCTCATGCCCCTAAAGCCGTAACTGCTACATGCAGGACAGATAGAACTCGCGGATTGTGATAGAACAGACGCGCATTTGATTCCTAAGTTGATCTGCCAGCATAGTGTCAGCTGCGTGGTCAAATGACTTGTTCGATGGAGATACTTGCGGCTATATTTAAAAAAAATGTATATAGATACGTTTCTTTGCGTCATGTTGGGGAACAAGTTGGGAGAAATATGCGTCTCATCGCGCACCATGTCGCGCTGGCGAGACAGAGCCCCGTCCCGTGATGACGTCGACCGGTGCAGCATATATAATGAGATAAAAATAACAAAATAAAATAATTATGTAGTATGCGACCGATATAACTTGGCAGTTCCGAACTTCGCGCAGAAGGCTGCGCAATAACATTGTTTAGGAACCAAATGGTGACATGAGGCGAGTGTGCGTGAGAGAACATGCGCGAAAGTTCGCAGAGCCTATGTTCAGACCGGCCATATTGGTACACCTATTTATTTACCGAAACGCGCATATTTACTTACCCCCTCATTCTTTTCTATTACAGGAGCCAAGATCAAACAACATCATGTACCAGTTCCCTCTTCATCGGATATCCTACTGCGCCGACGACAAAGGGGCCAAGAAATACTTCTCTTTCATCGCGAAAGGTGGCAGCACCGTCAACGCGGTGAACGGCCATGATGGGCCGGCGGAAAAACATGAATGTTTCGTCTTCGTTTCGACAAAATTGGCTTCAGAAATCACGCTTACCATTGGACAGGCATTTGATTTGGCTTACAGGTACGTTTACAGAATATAAACAATTTTTCTTAGCGATGCTGTGTTCCGGTTTGAAGGGTATGCGGCCGTTCACATGGCCCATGGCCCCTGTCGTGTACCTACCTACAATATTTTGCCGAAAAAAAACACTAAGAACTGAAAAATAACTTTAATTTCGGAAAGCTTAAATTGTAAGCCATAAAAAGCTTATAAGCCTTCTGGTCTTAAATCCAAAACTTTTAGCTGGCAATACGGGCTCGTTAACATCATGAATTTGAGTAATGTCCCCACAAAAAAATGTGATACTGTCCCTCAGACCAAATAAAAAACCAATACGCTGTCAACAGTGACGTGAACGCCGGTTTCGTAAAGAAGTGTGCACTTAGTGAGGTGTAGTTTCATTGTAAATGTGTGCGTGTGAGCGTGTATGCACAGAGCGGAGGTGTAGTTTTGGCGTTCGCAGCGATGTCTTGGTTTTTTATTTGGTCTGGGTACTGTCCCTCTATTCTATTCAATTTTTTGTTATGGCAAGCAAAGCCGATGTCGACCATTCTGCCAATGTCAAAGTGAACTGGAAAAGCAAGTGTATTGCAAAAAAAAAAAATGTAACAAAAATCTTCAGAATCAGAACTTTATTTGCCTTGAATGTAGGTACAGGTATAAGATGTTGTACAGAAATTAATGAGATCGGCTAAAGTCTACCTTACAGCGTGCAAATTATTTATTTTATTAAAATATCAATACATACAAAACAATGTCAACAAAACAAATCAGAAATTATAGTGAAGTCAATTAATAATATTATAGTCAGGTAGATAAGTCTTAAAGTGTCAAATTGCAATTAATTATAACAATCATAATCTGGACAAATTCATATCATTTAGAAAGTCTTCGATGATGTGCGGTCTGTCCCTCATAAGCGGTTTAAATAAGCCTCTTTGTGCGAAACCTCACATAATAAATTGGGTTTTAAAGAAATCATTGTATGACCTTGTGGGACAATGGTCACCCCTTTAGGTGTAGGTACCTATATACTTAAAATAATAATAACACCAGCCGCTCATTGTCCTTCTGCAGGGCAAAGGCCTCTTCTCATACACAGAAGGCACGAGCACTGATCACCACGCTTGCTCAAGACGGGTTGGTGATTTCAGACTTATATTAACTATAAGTCCATGTTTCCTCACGATGTTTCCCTTCACCGATGTCAGTAATGTCCAAAATAAAGTCAGGAAATGCATATTGAATTGAAAAAGTCACTTTGGTACTTCCACAATTTTGTGTATGAGTTGAGGCCTTAAACACTGAGCTGTCACGATTGTTACCTCTAGTTACCTACCTACTTAATCCGTTTACTTCCGAGAATTTATTGTAACTTCAAAATGGTCTGCGAAAACTGTAACCAAAGATATTATTAATATACTTACAAAAAAAAGTAAAAAAGTTTTTATTTTGGAACAACAACAAATTGACATAAACTACAATGGAAACGATGATAGCAACACGACACTATCTAGACCATAGACTACTATATATATAAGATAATTCTTATCTTACTAGGCGTAACAATAAAAACCAAATGTGTTGCTGAAATTAAAGTAATTTATTTATTATCTAAGTTTTACTAAATAAAATATAAGTAGGTCCCTAAACTAAAATTGTGTACTAGTTATTATTATACCTAATAATACATACCTGAAATTAAAGAAACGACATTTAAAGTAATTTGTTACACCTATGTCGATTCTTATATTATTCTAATAAAATATTTAACAACTAAAACTGTATTATATTTTTCATATTAACTTGACGTCTGAGCTAACTTTTTCTGGTTGACATTGTCATCCGTACCAACTGTCACCGTAGTATAGACTCTTTAGTGTAACTATGAAAAAGTATTAATAGCTAAAGAAATACATTAGTTTTACATCTCCCCCCCTAAAGAAGAAAATTTACAACTTTTCGTTCTAAGCTACTCTTCCCCTTCTTCTTTATTTCCGAATGCAGGGACCGGAATAAGTTTTGTGATATGGAAAAGATTTGATTCATTTTTTCTGTGTCTTGTTCCTATTCTATAAATAGAGTTTGAAATTTTTTCTAGAATCTCAAAGGGGCCAATTTTCAGTTCATCTAATTTATTTCTGTTTAGTTTGTTTCCATTTTCCACGTAAACCATATCCCCTATATTAAATTCATAGTGTTTACGATTTTTATCATAAAGTATTTTGTTATACTTATGTGATTTTATTGTATTTTCGAGTGCTGTTTCTCTATCTCTAATCCAGTCATTGTTTGATTTTTCTTCTTTCAATTCATTTGGTAAAATGTTTAAATCTGTACCATATAAAAGATAACTTGGTGTAAAGCCAGTAACCGAATGAATCGTTTTATTATATATACTGACGCATTCTTGAGCGATTGTTGCCCAGGCTCTCTTTTTTTGTGCTCCATTTATTTTGCATCTGATTTTGTTAACTAGAGTCTGGTTCAACCTCTCATTTAGACCATTTGAGAATGGTGCATTGACTGCTGTGAAGACCATAGGTATCTGCTTGCCATTTATGAATTCTTTAAATTCTTTCGAATTGATTCCCGGGTACTGATCGCAGAGAAGCATACCAATGTCTTCTGTTTCTGCTATATTCTTGACTAATTTCATGAAATCATTGGCACATTGCGTCTTAGAGGTGAGAATAAATGCATACCTAGTAAAGTGATCTACTAACAGATGTAGATATTTTTTGGTCGATCTTGAACCTCCAAAACCTCCAATTGTGTCTATAGAGATTATTTCAAAAGGCTTTGTGGCCGGGCCTAGATGAGACATCAAACCAAACCGATCATGTCCTCTTGATTTATTTTTAATACAAATTTCACAGCTTCTACAAGTTTTCTTTATATTTTTTGTCAAATTTTTAGCAGTGTAATGTGGACCTATCATTATTTGCATTTGTCTAATTCCAATGTGGCATAGGTATTCATGTATATTTTTTAGGAGTTTGATGCTAAACTCTTCTGACAGCATTATTTTTTCTTTTCCCCTGTCTTTTCTTAAGTATACACTGTGTTTTTTAATTAATTTGTTTTTGTTATTTTGTATTTCTTCATTATTATTTTGATCTATTATAATATCCTCTAGTTTTATCAGGTTAACAACTTTTAATTGTTCATCTCTATTATCATCTGACTCTAATACTGGATTTCTGCTTAGACAATCCGCTTCTAAATTGTTTTTTCCTGGAGCATATTTTATTGTAAAGTCATATTGTGATAAATAATAGGTTAAATCACCTAACTCTTCATCTGTTCTAGATTTGAGATTCATGTTTTCTAGTGGTTTGTGGTCAGAATAAACTGTAAATGTTTTTCCTATTAACCAGTACTGCCAATATCTCACGGCTTCTTTTATAGCTAAACATTCCAGGTATATTGCTTTCTTCTTTTTTTGAGCTTGATTAAGTTTTTTTGAAAAATAAGCCACTGGTTTCTCTTTTCCATCAGGTTGTGTTTGTTTCAAAATGGCTCCAACTCCTTCTAAAGAAGCATCTGTATATATATTAATCGGTAAATCTTGATCAAAAATTTCCAAGACTGGTTGAGAGCATAGCAGACTTTTTATCATTTCGAATGTTTTTTGGCATTCATCAGACCAAACGAATTCTTGATTTTTCCTGAGTAAATTATGTAATGGATCTAATATTATTGCACTTCTTGGTATATATTCATGGTAAAAATTTATCTTTCCAAGAAATTGTCTTATATTCTTTTGTGTTTTTGGAACAGGAAAATTCTTTATTGAAATCAAATTATCCTTTATGGGTCTGACTGAATTATTTTGTATTATATGACCCAGATATTTAACTTGGTCCGTTGCAAAATTACATTTTGTAAATTTTAACCTGAACCCTTCTGTTTTGATGGCTTCCAGTAATTGTGTTAGATGATTGATGTGTTCAGAATAAGTTTTAGAAAATACAAGAATGTCATCTATATAATTTACAGCAAAATCAGTAAGTTTATATTTCCTCAATATGTTGCTTAATATCCTCTGAAAAATTGCTGGTGAGGTCTTTAATCCGAATGGTAAGCAAGTCCATTGGTAATGTCCTTCCTGTGTTACAAATCCCGTCTTTTTTCTGTCTTCAATTCGTAAAGGTATCGACCAAAATGCAGAATTAATATCTAAACTTGAAAAAAAATTACAATTTCTCACCTTAATCATTAGGTCATCAATCAACGGAAAGGGTTGAGCTTGTGGTACTACTATTTTATTCAAATCTCTGAAGTCTATGCATAGTCTGGTTTTTCGATTTTCCTCTTTTTTAAACGCCAATGTAACAGGTGCAGCAAATGGACTGTAGGATTCTTCGATTAATTTATTATCGAGTAATTTTGCTATTTGTTCTTCTATTTCTTTTTTATCTTCAACCGTGCATCTATAAGGCCTCTTACTACAATATTTGTCCACTAATAAGTCTATTCTTGCTTCATATTCATTAACAGTACCTACATCGTATTTATGTTTCGCAAAAACAGAATTATATTTGCAAACCAGTCTATCTATTTCAGACTTTTGAAACTGATTCAAATGATTTATTTTTATTTCAAAATCTTCTTCTTTTATATGCTCATTAAAATTTATTTTGTATTCTAGTAAAGTGTCATTAAATTTTTTAACTGTAGAAATTTCTTCCACGTTATTTTCATTATTTAGACTTTGCTTACAAGTTATTTTTAAATCTTCATCTTGAATAAGTTTGAACTTTTTTATCAAATCTAATCCTATCAGAAAATCATACTTGAAATTCTCGTCATCAATTATGTATACATCAACACTTTTTTCTAGATCAAACATTTTAACTTGCAAAGTTGTCAAACCACTTGTTTTTTTAACACCATTAATCGTTACTAAATCTGCTTCATTCACGCTATTTCCTTTTCTTTTTATATTCAACAATTTTGAATTTATCAAAGAAACATTTGAGCCTGAATCATAAACTCCATTTATTTCTAATTTTCCATTTAGCAGTAGTTTGACATTTATTAATGGTGTTACAATTAGTTTTTTTGATCAGTTTCATTTAACTCCGCTTCTATCACTGAATTATTTACATGTTTGATAAATCTTTCCTTTACTTTACTATCTTCTTTTGGTCTGAACCAACATATAGCCTCTGAATGATACCGAGTACCTTTATTTAGTTTTTCACAAATTTTACATGAATTTTTATCTTCATTTTTATCTTTAGTTCCTTGATAAACATTTTTTTTCTTGTCCGTGAAACTCTTTTTATTAACGATCTGTTCGTACTTGCTCACTTCATTAAATAAATCCACAGTGTGTTTTAACATTGCCCTATCGATTTTATTAAGAATAAATTCCGGTAAACCAGCTGCAATAAGATCAATCAAAGTACCTGTGTCAATTGATTCTCTCATATCTAATAAGAGTTTTTCTTTTCTTATAGCATAATCCAACAATGAACCATTCTTGTATTTAAATTGTAATGCATAAGTAACTGGAATCCATCCCTTGTTTGCAAAAGTTCCACAGAATTTATTTTTCCATGTTGACCACTCTGAGTTCATTGTTAATTTTATTATCATTGAGCCGTACCAGTCCATACAAGACTTATCCATGAATAATCTGAGTATTTCAATTTTGTTTTCATCTGTTGTGACATCAAAACGTAAACATTCTTTTTCAAAAATATCCATCCATTGATTTGCATTCGAAGTTTTGCTTGTAAATTTTTCAATCACAAACTGTTCTGCAATATGCTTTAAGTTCTGCCGCGGCTGTTTATGTTCCTGTGAATTTTTAACTAACTTCTCTAATAAATTCTCCAATGTACCAGTTTCAGCTTGATGTGCATCAGCAAATTGTTCTTGATTTATCTCTTCTAAAAATTGATCCTCAAATTGTACATTATCATCTTCATCCATGTAAACATTTCTAAGTTGTTCTGTCATTGCTATCCAAACTCTTCTTACCTGGTACCTTTTTTTTAAACTGTTTTTTACTTTACGATACGCATCCGTTTTTATTATTTCTAAATGTAGAGAAGCTGGTTGTAGCTCTTCTGGTATTGCATATACTTTATTATCACCTGTGGCTATTGCAATTATAGAAAAAATATTGGATTTTCCATCACTTCCAGGCAATAGTGTGAATTCAAAACGAAGTTTCGCCATTTCGAAGTAATTTTTTAACAAAAAATGTCGTTTTATAAGATAATTCTTATCTTACTAGGCGTAACAATAAAAACCAAATGTGTTGCTGAAATTAAAGTAATTTATTTATTATCTAAGTTTTACTAAATAAAATATAAGTAGGTCCCTAAACTAAAATTGTGTACTAGTTATTATTATACCTAATAATACATACCTGAAATTAAAGAAACGACATTTAAAGTAATTTGTTACACCTATGTCGATTCTTATATTATTCTAATAAAATATTTAACAACTAAAACTGTATTATATTTTTCATATTAACTTGACGTCTGAGCTAACTTTTTCTGGTTGACATTGTCATCCGTACCAACTGTCACCGTAGTATAGACTCTTTAGTGTAACTATGAAAAAGTATTAATAGCTAAAGAAATACATTAGTTTTACATATATATATCATCATCTAGAATTCTAGACATATTTAAGTAATCAAAGACTGCAGCTATGTTTTATGAAGAACTTTTCGAACTTTCAGCCTAAGAAAGCGAAATAATTTTTATTCTTACCAATAGGCCTACAATCCTATATTATAGTTCTTTTGACTACTTTTGATTAATTCCTCTTGTTTCGACCTGAACTAAAAAAGGATAGGTAGCTCTTACCATACCATGGTAGCCCTTCCCAGACGAAAAGTCAAGAAACTTGATTGATACAATACAGTTTAAAAAAAATCCTTACCTACATCATAATAATAAAAAAAATCTTTACATTCCAGACGGTTCTTGAATGACAACGGCAAATACATCGAGATGCAGAAAATGCAGCTACAGAATAAGAAACTAGAGCTACAAATGAATGCTTACAAACATCGTTTACAGGTAAATATGTTACACAGAGTTTTTCAGTAATTTTGGACTCAATTTACTCTATATGAGAAAAAATCTAAAAATATATTATTGAGATAGCTTAGGCAAAAAGCAGTCGGAAAACGTTAGTTTTAGTTCATAAAATAGCAAACTAAATTTTAAAATTCAATTCAAAGGTTTCAGCTTTTCTAATCTGTTTCATAACACCACTAAATAATAGTAATTTACCATTGATGTTGGATACTCTGCCTAATTATAACCACTTAAATTCACCAATTCCAGGAGTTATCAAAGATCACGTACAAGGATGACCTCTCGTCCTACCTCTCTCGGAACAAACTGTCAGACATCACAGAGTTCAAGCCGCCGCCTGAACTTGAGAAGCAGATCGCGTCTCTAACCATGGCTAACGGATTCGCCAATGGCAGCAGCAACGGTAATGGAAATGGGAATAATAATACTGAGATGGGTAAGAAATAAACTTGATTTGATTGACAGTGTACTATCGAAGAACTTCATATTCTAAGCAGTTAAAAAACAAAATCCCGTGAACACGGTGACCACATCTGTTACCGCCCCGGTTCTATAGCGGCCGAGCGCTGCAACCAGAAATAGTCCTTACGGTGTATAGATATGAATTTCTTCGATGGCACAGTGTACTTATCATATTCAGCCAATAATGTTGCTTGCTGAGACTCACTCAGGCCTCTTCTCTGTAAGAGGGAGTGGGGCCTTGACCATAGATCTTAGATAAGAAAATGTCTATGGCCTTAACCATGCATTGCATGCATGCATAGGTATGGCATTATTTTCTGGGGGCAGTCTACCGATAAGGAACGGGTATTTAGAATGCAAAAACGATGTATAAGGTCAATGTGCGGCCTTAAAACAACAGATAGCTGTCTTTCCTATTTTCAGTCCTTAAAAATTTTAACTTTTCCTTCTTTATACATTTTTGAAACAGCTCTATTTGTAAAAAACAATCCACAATTATTTGAAAAACTGTCAGCAGTTCGAAAAAATCCAATACGAACTCAATATGTAAACAAACTATGTCAAGTGAAATGTAAAACCGCACTTATGCAGAAAAGTTTTTTTGGTATTGCCCCACGTATTTATAATAAATTACCTGATGTGATAAAAAATATGACTGTAATAAAATTTAAAAGGGCACTAAACCAAATATTAATTGAGAAAAGCTATTACAAAATTGATGACTTCCTTAATGATAAATCTCTGCACTGATTGATGAAGTACTATTATAATTGACATCTGTATTCCTGTTCTGACAATTTTTATTCTTATTGACACTTTGACATACTTTATTATTTTTTTGACATTACTGTAAAAATGTCACTACTGTTATTAGTCTGTTTTTTTGTATTATTATTTTGTAATTCTAATGATTTGACATTTATATTCATTCAGTATCAATAGAATCTGTTTAATTTTATCTCAATATTATTTGCATGCCCATGAGACGGTAGAATATGGAGGACTATTTTTTTAAGAAAACATCTATGTACCAATTACCCATGTTTGCAAAAATAAATGATTTGATTTGATTTGATTTGATTTGCTAGCGCAGTGTATGACATGTATATATGTTTCCTCACACGTCACAAGAGACGTGGTGATGTAAAAAATTGCAAAAAGTAAATTTCACGCATGCCTGGATTCGAACCTCTGGGCAGCCGGCAACCACTATTCAAGTTGTTCTAGAACTTTGAAACAGTTATTTATGTAATATTTTTCATTCATTGTCCGCAGGCATAGATGCGTTGTCAAACAACTCGACGGACACGTTCAACTCCAGCAACGACAACAACCTGTTGTTACCAACGCCGCCGCCACAACATAACGGGAAGCACAGCTTTGGCACTGGGTAAGATATCAGCGTCTTTATAACTGCCGATCAATACTGTAAAAACTAAGGTGAAATGAGCGTGAAGTGAGCTGTAACTCCGCCGGTTTATTCTATAAAAACTCATTTTGAAAACTTGGGTGAAGTGGACTATCATTTCACTTTCTGCTAGGGATCGACACCACTCACAGCTCACTTCACTCAAGTTTTCACGATTTTTTTTTACAAAATAAACCGGCTGGTCTTTACTGTAGAGGTTTATTGGCTGGCTTATATTAAGACTGGCAGACATTCTATCATTCAAATATAGAACTATTTTTGAATGGCAGACATTCTAACATTCAAATATAGCATTTGTTCTAGGAGATAGTTCGGTTTAGGGCTCCGTGTGAAGCAAGCGTTGTTCTATAAGTTGTAATTTCTTAAGAGTTTCTAATACAGCGGTCCTTTGGACTTATAATACCTCCGCAGTCTATTATTTGTAGTTACAAGCCCTCAGTGAGGGCCAACCCCTCACATTACAAAGCATAATATTATGCAATGTTTTTATTCTATATTCACGAGAATGCTGCCACGGGCACAGCTATATAGGAGTACCTTACCTATACGGTGGCTTCTTTCTGTTTTCCAACTTCTACGCGGACGAAGTCGCGAGCAAAAACTAGTCACATATTAAGCCAATAAACGATCGATGTACCAACTTAACCTACTTGATTATGTTACCGCAAACTGTGTAACATACACTATTATTGCTATAACATTATTTTCACATTTTTATTTTGTTATTTCGTGTTTCACGAAATGTGTTCAAATAAATATTATTCTTTCTTTCTTTATTTTATTCTATTTCGCGATTGAAAGACGTTTTTAATCATTGAAATAAGCATCATCTTCCTGCCCTTGTCCCATATAACGTGGGGTTGGCGCACCACGTTTTCATATTCCACTCTCCCCTGTCAACCGTCACGCTATCATTCACTCCCTTCTCTATCATATCATTCCCCACACAATACCTCCGTCTTATCTTTGGCCTTCGTCTCGCTCTCCGTCCATCAACATTTAAAATTCAACCCATCATCATCATCTTCCTGCCCTTCTCCCATGTTACGTGGGGTTGGCGCACACATTTTCTCTTTCCATTCTCCCCTGTCAACCGTCACGCTATCAGTCACTCCCTTCTCTTTCATATCATTCCTCACACAATCCATCCATCTTTTGTTTGAAATAATCTCAATAATTAATTTTATGTTTTCCAGCAAAATCTTGGGTGATTTGTCGTCAAACAAGAACCCCTCTGTAGGCACCAAGCTTGAAAATCTGCTGCTCAACTCTGATTCAGACAGTGGTAAGTTACTATAAGTATCGAATATTATAAAACCATTATTAGGGCCAGGAATTTAATTACAACATTAGCTGCAAACAACTGAAAAGCTGTATCAAAACTTTCGAAGAATTTCTCAATAAGTTACCACCCTAGTTTTTTTTTTGCACTGTGGTAGACCACAGAGTATCCCAACTCGAAGGCAGTGTTGCTATATTTAAGTAAACGATTTCGTACCTACCATTTTTTGCAGACTTCGACCCGCGTGCGTTCGAGTCGGAGCCGATGTCTCGATACTCAGCGCCGCCACACGACAACGCACTCACTACGACGCCGCCGCTTTGTAAGTATTACAGTTTACTCAGTCTTTTATAAGCAGTATCGTGATAACTTGATCCTGAGATAATTCGACCCAGAAAAACCCAGTCAACTGGACCTAGGAGAATTGGACCCCGAATACTGTACCCTGTCAGCTTAACCCCGACAACTCAACCCTGTTCACTCGATCCCGACAACTTAACTAGGCGATCCCAGAATGAATATTTTTAGCAACTTTATTTGTTAACCACCTGCAGTAACTATAAACAATATTCTATTGTATGTATACATATATAATATGTCATAAACCATTCGAAATGTCGATGTAATTCAAAATACTATTTACTTCCGAAAACACTAAATAATAAATTGCATAAACACTAACATATTAATTTTCATTCCAGTGGCGCCCCCACCAAAAGCTTCGAAGCGTCAGACTCCACAACAGCCAGCCATAAACGGGAGCGACCTATTCGGTTCCACTCCCTTTTCTGTCCCCAGCCAGCAACCCGCCCCCATTTCTCACCCCCAATCCCAGCCGTTCACTCCGTCAAACAAACCGACCCCAAACGGATCGAACCCAAACGGGCCATACCCGAACGGACCGTACCCAAATGGAATGAACCCAAACGGGCCCAACTACGATATAAGCGACTTTAACCTGCAGACGTCTGTTTTCAACACAACTTCGTTCACGAACGGCCTCAGCGGTTTTGACCCGTTTGACACACAGAAGAGTGGCAACATTTTTGGCAACGGATTCAATCCTACCTTCAATGGATTTGGCAACCTCAGTGAGAAGCCGGTCGTGGAATTGGACAGCAATTTTAATGGGTTCCTAGACAAAACTATTTCTGAAATGAAGGTGCGTATCTAGTCCTTTTTATAGTCTGTGGTAGAATGGGTGTCCGGTCTGGTAAACAAAAATGTTATCAAGACAGAAATTAGGAATTAAATAATTACTTAATGGGCCCGCGGAGCATGCATAGTTCATACAAACGTAATACCAAAATAATTTGTAAATCAAACATATTCTTAAGGTAGTGTGTATTTATTCCGATTGGATTACAGAATATCTATGCTTCCAAATATTATATATTTTTAATGGACACTGATTTAAATTCGAGATAAGAGAAAAATAAGTTTTCTATAGAAATTTTAAATTCCTCATAACTCGTCTTTATATCAGTGTCCATTCAAAATATATATTTGGAAGCCTAGATATTCTGTAATCCAATCGGAATAAATACACACTACCTTAAGAATATGTTTGATTTACAAATTATTTTGGTATTACGTTTGTATGAACAACGCATGCTTCGCAGGCCCCTTAACTCCGTTAACTCTGCCGCTGGGAAAGTAGAAATTAAACTCAATGATCAAAATATGAAACGTGTTCAAATCGACCAATGTACGACCACCAACAAAAATATTGTGAATTACGAATTTATTTCATTGATTTTCATTGAACTCGTAACACATTCTTTTTTATGTTTGTAACTTTAAAAATATTCCATTATTTGTTTACCAGACAGGGCACCATAGTCTTATAAATACTTAATATTAATTAAACGTATAATATTTACTATTATTCTGATAGTTGTATAATATTTACTATTATTCTGATAGTTGTAACAAAGATTGGTATTCTGAAAAAGATTTTAAAGTTATTTTTATTAATTTTGACAGCCCGGGGATCGGTAAGTTCAAAAAAATAATTTAAAAAAAAACGATTGTGATCGTCAAGGGTTGATATGTTTGTCGAAATCAATGTTTTGTCTTTGTTTTATGTGATGTAAAATAATGATATTATTTACACAGTGCCAATGATTATTTAGACAGACAACAAATAATAAAATTAACGTAGCGTAGTCCGGAAAATTAATTGATACAGTTTTATTCAAACTTAATGGCGGCTTGGAAGTGCGCTACTCGCTGCGCAGTACCCCGCCCCTCACCCCCGCTGACCCGTGAATTCGGTACTGCGCAGCGACTCGCCTCATGTTCCAAGCCGCCATTAAGTTTGAATCGGAGCGTAATTCACTACCAACTTAAATTGTCCGCATATTCAAATTACAACTGTCATTATTTGACAGTTGTATGAAATGGCTGATAACCCGGCAAGCTGACGGAGGGTGTTAATTTGCACATCAATTAATTTCCCTGACTCTACTTTGGTATTGAAATACTATGATTTCTTCACTAGTTGTGGGTTATGCTCTTGAAAATTAGAACTTAGTTTATTAATATTAAGAGCCCTTAGTCTAAAAGTTGGCAACGTCGTACGGAATATGAAATCTCGCTAACTAGTGAACTAGAATATTAATATTGAATTGCAATTATAATGTCAATGAATTTAATGTTGTAACCGTTTGAGGTGTAAAAATGCATTTGAAAAGTTGCCAACTAAAACTAAATATTCGGTGTTACGGTATTAATTATTGCATTTCATAATCAATATTCTAGTTCACTAGATAGCCATATTTCATACTTCCATACAGAAATATTGCCAAATTAATCGAAACAGCGAAATATTTGACATCTATTTGCGACGAATGTAAGTTTCTTTTAACCATCTCGACTTCACGCGTCGACCGCGTTCGGCGCTCCGATTGGCAGCCGGCCGGTCTTCACCAGTGAAGGGCCAATCGGAGCGCCGAACGCGGTCGATGCGTAAAGTCGAAATGGATGAAAGAAACTCACACTAGGGCCTCAGAATGCATGCTCTTATTGAACGTCAAAATATGCAGGGCACTCTGTAATAAATATCTGCGTGTCTATTCTGGAAAAATTTCATCGTAAAAACTTAGGTAGTATCTATAACTTCTATAAGTAGTCTATGAACTTAGGCGAAGTGAGCCACAGACTACATAGGGATACTAAGTGAGCTGTCATTCCACCTGATGCTAGACATTGACAGTAATGACAACCTCACTTCATCTATGTTTTCTCGATGAGTTTCTTACAGAATAGATCGGCTGGATTTAAAGGGGGTAAAGGTACATGTAACTGTCGAATAACAAATTAGATACCTACGCGTTCACTTTCATTATCAAAACTAATTTTGTTTAGGTAAGCGTAAACATCATTGTGGTCATTTTATAGAGGGGCAAAGGGCGTCATTTGTTCAAATCGAAGGTATTTTGTGAAGTGTCCGTTTTTGTTCCCAATTAATTCCGATGGTGAAAACTGCAAAATCTCTTGGGTTGGAATATTGACGAAAATGTAAGGTTTTTTCGGAAAAAAACCCAGCAAAGTACAGTCAGTAACAAAAACATGTCAGCATGCAAAGAATGTAAATTCTTCTTTTAGCGTATCGATGGCGAATAAGAAATTTGTTGAGAAAATTAACTACAACGTTATTTAAAACCTAAGTATTAAAAAAAATAGTTATTGTGATTTACCTACAGTATTCACGATTATAAAAACAAAGTTTTTTGTTTTTATTGTCTCGAATTTCTTTAGGCTGAACCGCCAAAGAGACATGTTTTTGGCTAATATGACTGTATAAAATTATTTTTTCCTGTTACTTATTTTTTATTTTATTTACAGGATGGATTCAGCCGAGGGATCTCCTTTGGAAACGATGATTTTTCAATAGATAACCTCGATCCCCTGAAGAAAAATTAAAATTCATCATTTTTCATAAAATTTAAATTGAATAGTTAAAAATTTAGGTAAATGAAAACCCTTATTTTAGCTCATACAGCTTAGTATAGACAAATGCAATAAATTTATACATTTTTGGAAGGAACTGTATTTGTGGATTAATGAAATATAGTTTTAAGTGCTGTTTGAACTCAAATAAACGTTTTTTTTTGTACACATGTGTTGCCATGTTATTGGTTACAAATATTTTTGATGCGTTCGTGATAATAGATTAGAAATATAGATATTCTGTCAACAATTCCTAACTCAATCTTGAATCTCGAAATTATAACCAGTAATATGACAAAACAGAATATAATGAAAAAAATCTAAATTTTTTCGGTGATATATTTTAGAGTACGCGCGAAAACGCTCAATGTCATTCCAAAAGTGCCTTTATAAAAGTTTTTCCATTTTTAATAAAAACTTGTTGAAAAAACCCATTTCTCCAATAGATTTTTTAGAAATAAAAATGTATTTTGGTAGAGATTATGACTAAAAATGTTTTAGGTAGGACCAAATTTGTTACAAAACGATTATTGAAATTTGAAGATCGCCTCATAATATTCTGTGATAATTCTTTTCAAGTTGAGGTTCTTCAAATTGTATTTAAAGAAAATTGTCCAAAATTCGACTGAATCGAAAATGATTAGAATCGTCTAACAGGGTGTGTAAATAAACTAACCTCTAATGTAAATTAACGTCATTTAATGTTAAGTTGAAACTGGCAACTTTGATAAATAAAAACCCGGTAGAATAATACCATAAAAAAGAAAACACGAACTGCCAGGTCGAGCAAAAAGCATAATATAATATTCTTTCAAGAAAAAAACCCAGTTTAAAATATTGTGCCCGATAAATAGCAAAATCTCCATTTAAAGGTGAAGTAAAGCGCTATAGGGTCAATACGTCACATTCCAAAAATAAAAACAAAGTTGCCAGTTACAACAAAAAAATCGTAGTTATACGGATGACATTGCAGCACATAGGGCAACATTCCAAGAAAGAACATACCTATTATAAAATTAACTATTTTTACTCCTGATTATTATAAATAAATAAAAATGTTTTATTTTTAAACGTGTATGATAGTGGTCATAGAACTGTTGTATTGAATATGTGTCATTAGTGTTATTAGTGTTATTATTTGTTTTAGTATTGTGTACACTAATGTTACTTTAAGGCCAAAAGATATACATAATTGTGTATTTTCAATAATAAATTTATATTTATAATAGTTTTTTTGTTTTATTTACACA
The DNA here is from genome assembly GCA_963853775.1 of Xanthia togata. NCBI lineage: Eukaryota > Metazoa > Arthropoda > Insecta > Lepidoptera > Noctuidae > Xanthia > Xanthia togata. The sequence continues at coordinate 10,960,619 of OY970816.1, forward strand.
CATTCATATTTACATTAACTCAACCCTTTTTCCATATTATGGCAGGATAACATAGAAGAAAGCCAGGCTACAGAAAGCCACCTGCTACAAATTACGATTCTCTTTATTATTATAACTTTTACTATGAATGTAGAAGCGTTAGCACATGAACCTACTAAAATCTGTCAAATTTCTTTAATAGATTTTCAACTTTATCACTGAAATATAAGGTTCAAAGTTGATTGGGAAAATTGACAGTTTCGGGTAGGTTGACCTGCTGGCGTCTGTACTATGGGTGGTACATAACGGTAAAGGTACAATCGGCGTTCAAAAACTTGGACTAACAGAGAATTATAAAAAGTTATCAGAGCACACGCCAATGGGAAAAAAGATGTCCGTGACGCGCAAGTTATCATCGTTGATTTCTCGGTAAATAAAAATGTTTCAGTTCTGTTATATTTACAAAATGAATCACATCTAGGGGCATAAATAATTTTGCATACTTAGAATAGCTTTAGCATGTCCCCTTTTTCTGCGCTCATGCTCATGGTGGTCCTTGAAGGGAGCGCGACTAGTGCGACTACGGCCGGACCACCTTCAAAGTCGATTTTCTCGGAAACTACTAACGAATTTTGTGGTTCCAGCACTAATTAGCACCAATTGGGCATAATTAATAATTATTTACCAAATATGGAAGCGATTGGCGTTGGTGGTCCGGCGGTAGTCACGGACATTAAAAAAAATTAATAGCTTTATTTATATTACAAACAAAACTATACAATAGTTCCAGTGATGATTACTTTTTTAATGAAAGTACGTATAATAACTAATATGGTTCTTAGTGCTAACTGTACCTACATCAAACTCACGGTTTCAAGCCACAGTAATAATACATATCTAAAAACTTAATTGTACTGTCACAGGGAGTAGGTACCGTGCGTGAATGTGATTTATCTGCGACCATAGAACTATTAATCGAGTTCTAGTAGTGTGCTTAGCAAAAGAAAAAAAAATCGTCAATACCTGTAAAAACTGAAATAAAAATCAGGTTTCAGTTCTCATTTCTATAATCTTAGGTACACCGTCATAAACTGCATGGAATAATGCTGCCTTGGATTTCGAAACTCAAAAGACTAGTGTCCGAATCAAATAATCAATGGAAAAACATTTGAACTTTTTGTCTTGTTGTCGTTTGCGTTTCACAATTTGCGGATCAAAGATTTTTATATTTTTTTTGGGAAAACAGTTGTCTTATAATAAAAATGGTGTATTTTATGATCTGAATAATTTAATTGACGTATTAGAAATCGCAGTATTAGGAGGTAATATCTCAGTATTAAACAACAATGGTGGATCTAAGTGGCGGATCTGAGGGCCCTTTGGAACACGCATTTTCCAACAGTGTTTTTATTGTTCCTGGGATTATTGTCATCAGCTTATCAGGTAAGACAATTATTTAATTATTTTTCTATTATTTAACATCTCTACAGTGAGAAAAACATAAGTTTCTCTTCGCTACGATGTCAAATTGTTTACCAAAATATTTTTGCACAATTTTCGCGGATTCAATTTTATTTTGTTAAAATGTTGAACGTAAAATTAGAATTTAATATTCACGCATGTAATTAATGGACGAGAGACTTCTTCTTCAAAGTAATTATTACCTATTTTTAAGTTATCCACATCTCATTGTATATAAAAACTCAGTAAGTAAGTAAGTAGTAGAAAAGTGGTCAAAGTGGACATGTTAATGCAGGAGTCAAGAAATGGTGGACCGCTGTCCGGATTCAGACAGCTGACATATTTTATAACTTCATAAAAAAATATTAAAATTGAATATTTTCAACGTTTTTGCTTGTATCTACCAAACGGACCGAAAGAGTCATATTATTTTTTTAAATGGACTGAATTAAACTTATTATGATCCCTGTGCTAGTTGTTTAAAAGGAAATATAGTTCAAAAGTTCATAAATGGTGCAGCAAAATGTCACTAAAATGATCATGTTTAGAATACAGCTGAATAGAAATTACCATTTGCATTATGCTCAGTAGATGCAATATTAGACCTAATATTCTCAAGTACAAGCATTATATCATAATGTGTTTTATTATTTTAAAAAAACATTCTCTACAAAGTCTGCAAGATAGAATCAGAAACATCTGAAAGTAAGTTAAATTATTGACTGAACAATTTAATAATCCACAAAGTGGAACGTAAGCATATGTACCCAACTCGTTTATTTAAGAAGAAGACACTTGCCGTTCAAAAGTAACAAACTACTTTGATAAGTGCACAAGAAGGTACGTAGTACCAACGTTAGTGAATGAGTTTTGGGTGTAGACCCAAAACTGATATTGCATGTCAAATTTAGATAATGTTATCTCTCATTGTGTCCATAGCTATGTTTGGAACAGACCTCATGTTTGCTATAATGCCTTTTTGTAAAATGTGTGATTTTTTATTGCGACTGTAGTTTTAATATTTTATGGTTTACGTAGCATAATTAAGTTTTAGCACATTAATTTTACAAAATTCATAATTTGTAATCCATTGCTAGACTAAAACTGCCGACAAACTGTTATGCAGTTTGACAGATTTTGAACAAATAAAAAATCGTAAGGGCAATATGCTCACTGACATGAATTGGGGTACCTATCATAAAATAGTTCTGGAACCAGAGCATTATATGAGCCCACCAGATCACTGTTGATCCAGAATACATAAATAATTCTAGCCTATTAATGTGTACTGCAGGGCAATGGTCTCTTCGCGTATAGAGAAGGCACAAGCATTGATCACCACATGTTGGCAATTTCAGACTTATATTAACTATAAGTCCAGGTCACTGCTTTTCCTTCACCGATGTCAGTAATGTCCAAGATAAACTCAGAAAGTACATATGAATTGAAACATCACATTGGTACTGGCCTGGATTTGAACCCACAACCTCGTCCATGAGAAGCGACCACTAGGCCATCACAATATCATTGGGTCTGGGCCAGGATCCATGATGAGCAGGCCGTTATCCACCATGAAGTCCCAGTACAGGTTGGTTGTAGTCACATGTCACTAAAGTTTTGGTGCTAGGACATTTCCTTCACCATTTTGGAATCAGAAAGTCCTGAAATTTATTTTTGTTTTTTCTCTGAAATTGCAATGCACCTACGGTGCGTCTGGTGTTATAGAATGTATATGTCCATAATGGGATTATGGTGATCAAATGACCACTAGTTAGGGTTAGTGGTCATTTGTGGCTATGGGTTCGTTACTAAACAATAACAGCAGCACGGGTCGATCGAAGGTTAAGCTACGCTAGCCGCGGTCGGCTCATGGATGGGTGAACATCCATTCCATACTCGTGCATCGGAAAGCACCATAAGTCTGTCTGTCATTCGTAGATCTTTGACATTCGTTACGGGTAGTCAAAAGCCCAAAAGTCTGACAACCAGTCTTACCAAGGGGTGTTACCCAGTAACTGGGTTGTGGAGGTCAGATAGGGAGTCGCTCCATGTAAAATACTGTATGCACTATGCAGCTGTAACCAGTTAAACTGGAAGCTGACCCCAACGTAGTTGGGAAAGGCTCGGCAGATTGAGATGACCACTAATCATCTGGAGTTGAGTCTGGCTGTTTCCATCCCATCAAAAATTTCTCAAGACAAAGGTTTTTTGCCGTGCGAGGTCGACATAATTCAGTCCTCGTAATATTAGCACCGAAACGAGACAAAATCAAATTATTTTATTTCCCATAAACCTACATGGGCACTTATGGAACGTCAAAATGCTAAGTGCCCAATTGGTCGTTTCCTATAGAAATGAACCGGAAAGAAACTCCACGGTTACTCGTAAAAATTCAAATGACTACTTAGGGAATTAGGAATGATTATAGTAGATCGTGCAGGGCTCGCTCCCGACCCGAACTTGCGTAAACAAGTCAAATCTGACGGGACGATAAAACTTTGTCAGGCTACGCTTGTAGTGTCTGAACTACTCTGGACACATAAACTAGGAAAAAAAAAACGGGTTGCACTCCGGGAGTGCCGGCAGAAGTGAAAACTCGAATATTAACGTTGTGCATTTTTCCGTCTAACGAATTTTCGATCAGGTCACGTGTCCTGACACGAGTTTAACATTTTTTACCCATCACAAAAAAGTGCACAACGACGCTAAAAAAGTTTTCACTTTAAATATGACTTCTCGTCCTTGATATCTATCACTATGCACAGATAAAATACTTGTGCATTATTTTCAAGTTATTTCGGTTCTTAGGTTTTTTAATTAAGACATTAGATTAGTATACTAAATTAACCACACATCTCTGCCGGTCCAGTAAGTGGTCGTTCACATAAACAGATCACATAAATTATGATCGTATTTAAAATAGAGTTTGGAGACATTAAAATATGATTTATTTTTACATCTTCTGTGATAAGAGGAAGCTCGATAGCCGTCCAGTGTAAAACGTGAAAATCAGTCGACCGTGTCCTATTGTGTTGTAATTTGCGCTCGAGCAGCCGCCCTACTCCGTTTTCAAGCATCCTCGTTTGAGGCAGTCTGGCAGTCGACTGCGATGCCCAGGTTCGCAAAGGAATGCTCTCGAAGCTGAGGATATGATTTCGCTCCGAAAGCCGATCTATGTAAACGGATCTGAGCGCATAAAGACCCCGCTGTGTGAAAAATAATCTCTCTCCGATTTTCCTAATGCTTTCGAGCCGGTCTATGTGAACGGACGTTAAGATTGATAATAGTGTAAAGAACACTTGTGTAATCAATGCTTCATTATAATAAGGTGCAAGACAAAAGCGGTGGCGATTGGAGATTTGGTGCGTTATAATTTCCTCCACAAGTAGGGTTGCCAACTTTATTTAGAAGAAATAAAGTCTTTCTCATTTCAGACAGGGTAATTACCTATAGAGTACAGACTTATAAGAAGGAGTACAACTTTATGTTATTTTTATAACAGCATTTTTTTTTGTACTTTTAGCAGGAAGTAACACCGCTTTTGTGTTTTTTTTAAAAATAATTGTTTGGCTCTAGAAGTCTATAATCTAGACTACTAATTTTTAGTTCAAATTGATGAGGTACTCAGCCGTTATCAATTTCACTGTCCCGCCACTTTGCAATCTTGACCGAAAACTGGTCCGTCTAACTGTGCGTACCGGCGAAACATCACAACAAAACATGTTGAAATCTCTAGTTCCTGTCAAACTTTGTATGGAAAATTGACAGAACATAGAGATCCCAACATGTTTTGTTGTGAATGTTTCGCCGGTACGCACAGTTAGACGGACCAGTTTTCGGTCTTCACATTATCGGACCAAGATAATGTCTGTACTTATAAAGAGACTGCGACCTCCGAGTTCGCTTCGGCGTTTCTTCTCAGAGTAGTCAGATAGAAAACGCCGACCTCATATTGTTTAAAAAAATATGATTGACATGTAAAAGTGTTTCTACAAACCGTTACAGAAATAAAATCATTTAAATGATAATGTATGTCGCGTCGCTACCATCTTGCTGATTGGAATAATATTAGTTTTTATCACTGTGAGCTATTCTCTTGTAGTTCTTGCCGAAACGAGAGAAGAAGAATGGTAGATATACGCGTTGATGGTAGAGATTTGAAGTTTACATTCCACTATTGACGACTCCTAGCACCAACCATTGTTTGCTTCGTTGGAGGGGTTTACAAAAACACAATGGAATGTGCAAACCACACAAATCTTATTATTCTCAGTAGCTCATGGCGTGGTATAAAGGTGAAGCTGACTGATCGACATCGACACTCTAGTCTCGAGGAGGCTCTATTAATGAATAGCTAGAAATAATTTAAAAAAAGAAAATGAAGTAGCAAAAATCTTGTACATTACTACTGAATTAATATTATCGGTTCCACCCAAACGTATCTTGAACCTTATCAAAACCGCCGATATCTTATACTCTATACCGCTCCTTGCCTACAACGTGGAATCCACGTTTCATTACAGATAATGAGCTCAGAATCATATCGATAAAAAGTTTAATTTGACGAAAATATTCGCCCAAGATGGACACTCTCGATAAAGGGACCCTGGACAAGCTCCAGGAATTGATAGCAGCCAGTTCAGAACCTGGAAAGCCACCCTCTAGAAAGGTGCTGATGGAATTATTGGATACGGTGGACTTAGCTGATGATGTAAAGGAGAATTTGAAGGCTATGTTGACTGGGGATGTCCCAAAAGTGTTTGGTGGTTATGCTGGAGGAACGATATTGGCTATTGTTTTTATTTTGCTGGTTTTCGCGTTGATCAGTAAGTTTTTTTTTGTGTTTTTTTCTACTGTGTTGTGATTTTTCTAAATGGTGATTGTGAATTAGTCCTCTTTTTGGTACGTTCAGGCTGAGGATACCAGGCGGCAAATGAGTGAATCGAGGTTATAACCTGTCACTGTAACCTGTAGAGCAGGGTAGTTGAGAGTATGTCATGCTCACTTAAATGTCTCGCTGATGGTGGCGAGTGTGTTGGATCATTCGGTTCCCTACAAAATGGTTGAGCTGGATGGTGCTGATCCACGCGTCATGTTCGTGAACGGGCGCCGTCAGTTGAGACTGGTCATCTCTTATCTGCCAGGGCTTGTTTTTAATCGTTTTTTATTAATTTTTTTTTTTTTTTTTTTACATTGTTCTCACATATAGAATCAACAAGAGTAATGTACCCAGGATTTTGTAATTTCTTTATTTAAAAGAGTGTCCTTGGAGTTTCTTGCCCGTTCTTCTCCATAGAGATCTACGTTTTGGAATGGGCAACTAGCTTCAACTTTCTGACTAACTGACTCTTTGACAATTCAAAAGTGCCTGTAAAGGGTTTAATTGAAATAAATGGTTTGAGTTTGAGTTTTGAGTTTGTCGGATTCCTACTCGGTATTTGCGTGAAAAGGGACGCAGACGAAATTTATGATTTTAGTGAAAATAACTTGTTGATTTTATCTAGATAAGAGGTCAATATTATGTTGCCACGAGTGGTTTTCGACTAGATAATCATAAAAATTGGTTGTTATGTGACGATAAAATATCTTGTAGCGGGCAGGATCGATTTCAATAAACACAAGAATTTAGCTCTGCCTAAGATTAATTAATTTAATTAAGATTGATTGGATTTGCTGATCCTTAATGGATGTTTATTTTTTTGGTATTTATAGAAAATGGCGGCAATTCTGAAATAATCTTGTTGTGAATATTCCCGCGCAAAACGCAAAAAATCATAGAACATGTACCTATTCTTCTAATACCAGAGATATTAATCTCTGGTATTAGAAGAATAGGTACATATAGGTCAATCTGCGAACTCATTTAAATTAAAAAAAAACCGGCCCAGTGCGCGTCGGACCACGCACAATGAAGGGTTCCGTAGTTGGGTTGAATTTATGCCAAGAACAAACTTAACATAGTAGTTCAAAAACATGTTCTCCCATACATTCCGTATGGGAAAACATGTTTTTCGAACTGCAAATTTAAGTTGGTCGATTATTACTCGTTAACCTGTAAAGCCTACTTAGCTGTGATAGTTTTCCTTTTAACTTCGTTATATACAACCACTCCTGTGATTTTTTTCACAAATCCAGTTATACCTAACCATTTAGCTGGCAAGGGACACACACACGCAACTCTAACAAAAATGAGCACTGTAAAGCTTAATATTTCGCAAACGGATCCCTGAATTGAAAAATGGTTTCCACAAACCCACAATGGGAGACACCCCACACCATGGGATAGACGAGAAAAAAAACCCTCTTTACGTGTAGGTAAAATTTTTTTTTTTTTTTTTAGGGTAAGTACCTCCTAAAAAAAAAAGATTTTATTTTACCACTTTGTCGGTGTGATTAATATATACCGATGCCAAATTACAGCCTTTTAGTACTAACAGGCTCTGACCTAAGCCGCGGACAGACGGACATGGCGAAACTATAAGGGTTCCTTGTTTACTACGGAACCCTAAAAAGCGATTCTTGCTATGACACAATAAAGTGCAATTCAGGTCGCACAGCGCTAATTACCTACAGTCAGGGTTGGGCAGTGTAAATTATTGAAATACAAATACATGTATTTAGTATTTATAATTCAATTACTTCTTAATAATGTAATTTGTAATTGGTATTTCAAATACCTGATGTTGGGGTATTCCGTAGTTAGTATTAAAAAAAAAAAACCATTTTTGTTGCTAAACTTGTCTTTAAGATTTTGCATGCTATGTGTTATCCTAGCTAAACATGCTTGTGCCTCAATTTCCATTGTATACCATGTTTTACGCAAATAAATATTCTATTCTATTCTACTTAATTACGGCTCTAAAATACATTTGAACTATACATTTAGCGATCGTATGATGCGTTCTGCAGAAAATAGAGCTCGAAAGCTTTCGTGAGCAAAATGGCGACCGCTAAATAATGTCAATCTTTAAAGTTGGCAACGCTGCACCTGTACTGTACTGTAGGTCAAACGGTCAAATTGTCAAGTATCTTGTCAATTGTAATTTTCGTTCATAGACGGTTATTTTCAGTGCTCTTAAAAGGAAATTCTTCTTTTACTGATTATTAGGCTGGGCTGGATTAGTTCTATTCTATTTACATTACCTGACACCTGACTGTATTTTGTAATTTGTATTTTATATTTCAAATAAAAATGGCTAAAATACTGTATTTTGTATTTCAAATACACGACTTGTAATTCGTATTTAAAATACGTGCGAGATAGTATTTTGTAATTTGTATTTTAATTAAAGCCAAGCATGAATTTTGCCCAGCTCTGTCTACAGTTATATTCACCTAGAAGTTGCCTCTCTTTCTATCGCGTAAAGGCTCTTGCAGACTAGCGCGACGCGACACCGGTAATTGTTCTACCGTGAAGTTTTCTTAGAAATTGTTTGTTGGAGTCGCGTCGCGCCTATCTGCACGACGCTTAACTCTTATATCTTTTGACTACGTTACGCAATTCGACAAGTCGAGCCCGCCCGTACGTACGACTTGTAGGTTCATACCTATAATGCGGAGTGCTAACACTCCAAGAACTACATTAGCTTAACGCATTCAACTAATAACAGTTTTAATTAAAATAACTTAGATTACAAATCAATTTAATGTGGAACCAATTTCTTTTAATCAAATGTAAAAAAAAACTCGTATTAATGCGTCTTGCTTTTTCGCCTTGGCTAGAACGCCGTAGAAGTGGTAACATTGTGGACCGACATAATTATAAAATGTTGCCGTGATACCATCGATACGATAAGGAAGACCTCGTGTATTAATAAAGCTACAAGGCCCGTATCAAGCCTCGTTCAGACCAGCGCGACGCGACTCGAACAATACAAATTCCAAGAAAACTTCACGGTATAACAATAGCTGGTGTCGCGTCGCGCTAGTCTGCACGAAGCTATAGACAGCGAAAATATATTAATCAGCCGTTCCATACATTTTGGTCGAGTAGGTATTGAAGTTTTATATGGGGCAGTTGAATATTTTTTTCGGGATTACGATGTTGGTTTCGTGGAGAAAATTGTAAGGGGTTCCTTATTGTAAAGTATTAATGCCATCATTATTCCACTGCGAAAAAAGGATGGTGCTAGCGGTTTTGTATAGCTGCGTCTCTCACTGACACTGGAATAAAGCTTCGTGCAGACTAGCGCGACGCGACACCGGCTATTGTTATACCGTGAAGTTTTCTTAGAAATTGTATTGTTCGAGTCGCGTCGCGCTGGTCCGCACGAGCCTTTATGGTAGCATTAATACCTACGTACAGCCCCAGTTTGATGGTCAGTAACAACCCTAAAATATGACCACACTTTTCTGATACACGCTGTTGAACCTTACTACTCCAAGACTCAAGCTTTCTTAAGTAAATACAATTACTTACAATTTACATATAAATTTGAGGCACCCAAAGGAAAGTCCAGTTAAGCAGCCGACAGCCGACAACCTCCTAGGTTGACCAGCAATCCGCCATTCAAAAAAAAAAGTTTCGCGAGTCGCAATACTTCTAAATGTACCCGGGACGGCCAGCCCCGCTACCAACTTGCGGACTGGCTAATATTTTAACTACGCCGTGATCTATTTGCTCTGTAGTTTGTGCTGATAGAAAAGAAGACCACATCTAATCGCCTTAAGGGGCCTGCGGAGCATGCGTTGTTCATACAAACGTATCTAATACCAAAATAATTTGTAAATCAAACATATTCTTAAGGTAGTGTGTATTTATTCCGATTGGATTACAGAATATCTAGGCTCCCAAATATATATTTTGAATAGACACTGATTTAAAGACGAGATATGAGAAAAAATAGTTTTCTATAGAAATTTGAAACTAATTTAATTTAGAATTTGATCTCGTCTCTATATCAGTGTCCATTCAAAATATATATTTGGGAGCCTATATATTCTGTAATCCAATCGGAATAAATACACATTACCTTATTTATTATTAAGAATATGTTTGATTTACTTATTATTTTGAATGAACTACGCATGCTCTGCAGGCTCCTTAAACGCATCTACCTTGTCCCTTGTCTAATATTAGGAGAACGGGCGTTCTAGCGACCAGTTTTCCAAATCGCTGTGTGGGAAAAATAATTGCATAATAAAGCCAGACTTAGGCAAAACAATTTTTTTTCACCATTTTATAAATGTATATCATAACCGTAAGGCGCCGTCCTTTTGTTCGATGAACCGGAACGCGTAGTCTTGCCGACAGAGGGCGCCTTCCGGTATTCTGAACAAAAAATGACATAAATGAACGCGACAATCGCGTATTCGTGTCACGATCGCTTTATATTAGAACGACGCCTTACTTGACTGTATAGTTCGATTCAAAGTTAATGGCGGCTCGGAAGTTAGCTGCTCGCTGCGCAGTACCGCACCCCTCACCCCCGCTGACCCATGAATTTATTACTGCGCAGCGACTCGCCTCATGTTCCGAGCCGCCATTAAGTTTGAATCGGGCTGTACCCCTGGTTTCTTGTGTTTTTTCTTATCGCGTCCGATGAGACAGCCAATAAGAGTGAGTGGCAAGAGGTGTTTGCGGAGGAGAGGGGAAAGTGAGCCAGGCTGGCTCATCTTTGTTTGTATGTTGGGGTAGGTAATCTTCGGAACTACCAGTCGGACTTGAAAAATTCTTGTTGCGTCGGATAGGACATGTAATACGGATATGTGACATCACGCTTAGGAGCCGAAGAAAAAAACGGGGCGGGCGATGAGATGCGATGCGGTGGGTCGGGCCCGAAATTTAGCAGCATAGCAGAAGCTAGTTAGGGATAAAGTGATTTGGGGTCGTGTTGCCCAGTAACTCAAACTCAAAGCATTTATTTCAATTAAACCATTTACAGGCACTTTTGAATTATCAAAGAGTCAGTTAGTCAGAAAGTTGAAGCTAGTTGCCCATTCCAAAACGTAGATCTCTATGAAGAAGAACGGGCTAGAAACTCCAAGGACACTCTTTTAAATATAGAAATTACAAAATCCTGGGCACATTACTCTTGTTGATTCTATATGTGAGAACAATGTAAAAAAAATATAAAAAGCAAAAACGATTAAAAATAAGCCCTGGCAGATAAGAGATGACCAGTCTCAACTGACGGCGCCCGTTCACGAACATGACGCGTGGATCATGGGCGTCGCTCCATGTAAAATACTGGTATTCAGCTTCTAGAGTTTGAAAAAGACTAGGTAAGTAGATGATGTTGATCGTAATTTTCCAGGCTTTCGGTTTTTCAGAACAGTCTAAAAACAAACGCTAAAAACAAATAAAATAAAATAAAAAACTCGTTTTGACATCTAGGTCACACATCGATATTGTGTCTTAGCTCGAACATACGAACTTGTAATATATAGATAGTACCTAATACAATGTTTATCAATATATTCCAAACACTGTTACGTATGTAGTGAGATAGCGGTTAGGTACGGGTTGGATTACGTGCCGTGATTACGTGTGATATTGCTATCGTGTTGTGGTTTTTTTTAACATATTCTAGACACGCGGAAATTAGGTGAACTTTCAGATATAGAAAAAAATTATAGCCTTCTGATGTGTAGCGTGGTTTTTTTTTAACATAAGTATTCTAGACACGCGCAAATTAGGTGAACTTTCAGATATCGAAAAAATTATAGCCTTCTGATGTGTAGCTAGCTATACATTTCCAGTTTACCGAAATCCGGAAAACGAAATGTACCTACATAGAGCTAAATACTCAATATTTATGTACATTCGACAATGTGAATGTCATGGTAGGTTTACCTTATCGGCCACAGCAAAGTTGGAGAGAGGAAAAGGGCTTGAATTTGATTAATTTGTTGGTATACTTTATTATAATTATTTAAGTAATCTAAACTTATAAAGAAAAATATTAGTTTTTTTTTTGTATGTTCGTTTGTAATGAATAAACTCGAAAACTATTGAACCGAAACTGAATCGTTGTCAACAGGAAAAGTGCCCAAAAGGCTGGCAGAATTGCTACGTTGAATGGCCATGCTGATTCTTTGGCCAAAGAATAGGCCAGCCGGTCATGTAAAAGCAGTAGAGTAATATTCAGTTTAAAATTAATAATGTGCTATCAATTCCTTATCAACGGCTATTCATAACATACAGGTTAATTTGTTTTTGATACCCGATAACCTAAAACGTAGTTAAAGTCTTGTTTTTAATCGGTTATACTACCTACGTCACGCTATAACTCGGGTGTGGTTTTAACTACAAAGAAAACAGCTGCCCATAAAAATCCCACCACAATCAAAATGAACGATTTTTTTTTGTTATTTTTTTTTGTTTAAACAAAAAACATTTTTTTATTATTGTAAAGGTGTATCTTACTAGACCTCTTTCAAAGCTTTTGAGCACTGAAACCCAAGAAGGCCGCTGAAAACGTAATTTGGCGAAATGGGGCAATTATCGATTTATCCAATATTCAGAGCGGGTGCTCCTGAATAGACTATACCCCATCTGCTAGTGTTCCAAATATCCGATCATCTGCACCCTTGATGATCTGAACTACCTGGCCACCCTGGGCCCAAACAGTATAAGAAACATAGATGTACCGGCGAAACGAAAAGAAGAAAAAGCAGAGAGGAAGATGCATTTGAAATGTAGTCCAAGCTAAAATAATAAAGCATGAAAAATATAACAAAAATATGTAAAAAAATACACCGATTCCATTCTTAAGCCAGTTTCAAAATTTAGATACATTATCAATGAAGAGATAAATAATTTTCCAATTATATGTAAACACGTAATACGGACTAGTGATAAGTCTTTGTCTTCAGATATAGTTAGTTTATCGCTAGGTGTCAAACAGGCTGGTGAGTCGAATGACTATGTTTTTATTTGTCTTATTTAATTTTCTGAAACACGTGTTTTTGAGTCCCATGTTTTGAAATGCGATTTCGGTCTGGTGTCTTAAACGAAGATGGTATTAATTCATTTTATTGTTTGATCAAGAATAGATGTCGACCAATAGTATTTGTTAACACATAGTTATCATAACAAAACATTCATTTTGCTATCTAAATTACTTCAGTTGTTCCCCGATAATGTAATATTTCTATACTTTACAATGAGTACATATTAATGTATTATGTCATTATAATGTTCCCACTGCCGGGACTCAGCCCTCCTCTCGATGAGAGGGAACGGGCCGTAAATCCGTAATCCACCACGCGGGCCCAGTGCGGGTTGATAGATGTTTTCGTATTTTTGGTTCTAGGACATGCCGGTTTCTTCACGTTGTCCTTCACCGTTACGATACTATTGTATACTTAGATGATCCTTTTTTACACCAAGTGAATTTGGTAATGTGCTTTTTAAAGGCCAGTCCTATTTTTAATTTGTTCGGTAAAGCTTTGGTATCCTACGACACCGGTGGCCGCCATATAAACGGCTTTCATGAAAATGACAGCAACATAAAGTCAAACCCGGGGTTTAATTTTTAAGGTGTCACTGTCATGAATATCGTTTCAGTGTCGTCATTCGACGGTAAATTGCGGACGTTATGTGGCGGCTACCGCACTGTTAGGATACCTATCATCGATCAACACCTCTCTGGTTGACCCTTTTTGGATAAAAGTGATATTCTATGTCCACGATAGTAATATCGCACGGGATGCGAGTGGGCGATAAATGATAAGTATTGAATCTAGGTTGGTTGCAAAATAGCGGTAGGTAATACTTTATTGGACCATGCGGGCACGTTATGTGGCAACTGTGGAAATAATTAGAAAATGGTACTCGCATTCGAAAGGTTCTGTACCTAAATAAGACTGCCTCTTCATTATTATAATTTCAGCCTGGAATCACCTACTATTGGGTATAAGGCTCCTTTTCATTCTACCATTTTTCCCGGTTTCCTGCATCTCCAATCCATCATCCAGGTGTTTCACGCGACTGAAATTGTCTTTGCAACATGCTTTTGGACATCCTTGATTTCTATGGCCTAACCTAGGCCACCATTCGGTTAACACGGCTATCTCCGCGTCACCCTCTTACCTCCAATAATACATAAAAAATACGTATTAGAATCTCCTCCATCACTTTTAATGCGAATATCAAATGTCAACTTTTGAAAAAAGAGACCAGAGTTCAAAGAATCATCATCATGTCCATTTTTAGCACTTCTTAAATCTCTTCTAAAAAGGATCCCTTAAACGTATTTTTCCTCTAATCAAACCCAAAACTCTCACTTGCTATCACCAGACCGATGCGCCAACATTCTCAAAATAAATTACGCACAGTATTTTTGGCTGACATTATGAGAGCGCAACTCGGTGGCGCCACCGTAATGCATCTACTATTCTTAAACACGATGCATTAGTCAATTTTTAAAATCAGAAACTATATTGCTCAAACTTAAGTGTTCGAAAATCAAAATTAAAGTCACCGTAACGTTTTTTCCCGCGCAACAGAAAATGGCGGACCAACAAGAACAAGACGTCCCGGACAGGCTTCAACTCAGCAAAGTAATCGGAGAAAAATTAACAGAATCGATCCAAAATATGGACCTAATAAATACGCTTCAAAAAATGGTCGCCACCGAACCTGGCGATGAGGAATCTGAAGTAATCAGAGATAATTTAAGAGGAGTTTTGGCACAGTTTAAGGATATGAGTCCGGAAGACAAGGCGAAATTCGCGTCAAAAATTAAAGAAGGTTTAGCGAGTAAGCTAAGTACGAGACTGAAAGATAATGCCATGCTGGCTGGAGTAGAAGATGCCATAAGAAGTGCAGTGATGACTAAACTTTATATGGTCGCAGCTGTGGTGTTGCTCATCATATTTTTGTTAGGTATGTGTTTTAATTAACGTTTCGGACCGAGGTAATTCATTCATGGCGATATTTTCTTTCGTGTTAGTAGAACCGTATGGTGTAGTGAAAATTTAACTAGTTATCAAGGTTGGGATTGGAATAGAGCCTGACTGCCCAAAGCTCGTCTGACGGATTTTATGTATAGTCACTTGTTTAGCCCTCATACGCACTATATTTTTTTAATATGCAACTGGTTATGGTTGTACGCACTTAACCGCCATCAACCGCGGCGGTTAACCGCTAATGCGAATGGGGGCTTAGACTTATATGAAGGTTAGTAATTGGTGGTTTGTGTTCATCGTAAGGTTTTAATTGGTCGAATACTAAGGCCAATTTGCGTAATTAAAAAGCTTCAAAGTCCAGTCAGCACCTCGTCTCAACGACAGTCAATGTTTTGTGTATTTTGACAGACTGAGGTCAGAATGTGAGCGGTGTTAAAAATACCGGAATTGAATCTTTAGTGATTATTAATTATTTGGGTTGGTTCTTTGATCGCCTAGTATTTTATTTTATCGTTACCTTTTAACAGAATCAAATATCCGTCTGGGATATCAAAATTATTTGTATTATCGTATTTCGACACTGATTTCAGCATAAAGTGGGGCGCGTAAACAAATTATTTTCTCTAATCTTGAAAATACCAATATGATCATAGATAGTAAATTTTACAAGTAGGTAGGTGGTATGATTATATTTTTTATTTTCTTTCGTTATCATGCTAAAGCGCACATAACGACAATCGTCAGTCGTGGAATCTTAGCCAGTATTCGAAAGGCTAGAGGCACGTGTTTTTAAAAAATCCGGTCTTTTATAAAACTTAAATCAACGCTTTGACCATCCTTCTTCTCTTAGCCCACGTTCGCGGCGGGATTTTATCGCGCACTAGATTCTTAACACTCGGTGTCGAGCCGAGCGTTGAGAATCCAACGCGTTGGGTCTTGGAACGCACTCTCGCCCCAGCGCGTTTATAAAACACACTGTTGGATTTTCATTTCTCGGCGCTAAGCAGAGCGTTGAAAATGCAGTACACGAAGAAAAATCGCCGCGATTTTATTACGTCCGTGCCAACGTGGGCTTACTCTCGTATGTGCACGAACCAGCGCTGGGGCTCTGTCTCGCATAGGGTCGCAGCATTATGCTGAGCGATGGCCGTTTTGCGTGGATGTGACGCATTTTTTCCCCCAAATTGTTTTTTCGTGTTTTTTTCTTTATTCTGTATTTTCTTTCTAACTATAATATTATGAGTATAGCTTATGCCGTGGTCAAACTATTAGGCACACACACACGGTTTTCTTGCCGTGTAAAACTACGGTTTTTTGGCCGTGTGTAGGCATGGTCGTCAGTGTTGTATGGATCACTTTGGAAGCTTGTTGACCGACACGTTTTTTCTACGGCGCAATTTGTACGCCGTACCGTAAAAAAAACCGTGCCGTATACAAAGGGCCTTAGCCAGCTAACAAGAAGTTCATTAACGCGACTTGCGGTAGGAGGTGACTGGTAGATATCGTCACGTAAGAAAAAAGCGTTACGCCTCCATGCGAATTTCTCTCTTTGTCTGTCTCTTTATACGAGTGTGTTTGCGTGCGACAAGAAATTCGTTCTTGTCACCCAAACACATCGTTTTTTTTTTTTTTTTTTCATAGTAACCTCTGAACAATTTCACCATGTTTATTCTGATCGCAATTATACATGAAAAGAAACTTGTGTTTGAATGATTTTTAAGATATTTATTGCAATTTCTATTAGACCGCTATTTGTTTTGTCCTCCTCCTAAGGGTGTATTCATGTAGAACGCTGGCAACCGGCGCCGATATGGAAGCGCCGACATGGGCAGGTTGTTAACGGATAATTTTTGCCAAATCAGATAGGCGCAACAGCGCTTATCGGCGACGGTTCGCGGTTACCAGCGGGCAGCGTTCTATATGAATACATCCTTAGGACCGATTATAATTTTCAGATAACCTTTATCTGAGTAATTACAATTGTGGTTTGACATCTTTTGTAAAGAAAACATGTCAAACCGCATATATGTAATTAAGTTTACAACTAAAAATACCAAAGACAAGATACTCAAGTTTTTCACCCAAAGCTCAACCGTCCTCTTCTTCCTCTTCAAATATAACCGATAAAGTCCCCACCGTCGCTTATATATGTGACAGTAACGGTACAACGGTCAAGCCCCGCCGCCGCGCCGTCGCTTATAAGCGACGGTTGACCTTGACGCACGCGCCAAAAGTGACAATGTCAATGTCAAAAAATATAAATTTACAAAAGTGGCGGAATCTTGTCAAAATAACTAATACTGTGTTTTTCTCACTGTTCCAGTATTCTTCGGCTACAAACTTTACAAATCAATAAAAGAAAAAGAAATCAAACGTGAAGAAAAGAAAAAAGCTAAGCAGATGAAGAAAAAGAAATGATGTGACGACCCCGCGAGAAATGGAATGAGGCTTCATGGCGTTGTGTGTGGAAAATTATGTAAATATTATCATTTGTAAAGAGTTTTTAAGTGCAAGCGTTTTGTAAGTGACACCTTCGCAAACAGGGTTTGGTACCGGTAACCATAGTACAGGTACTACTCTGGTACCGGTTCCCAAAAATACCAGTATTTCAAGCCCTGATCGCTATTGGTCTATTTCGCTGTTTTGATAAAATTTTAAATATTACTGAATAAAATTATGAAACATCGCTCTGTAGTGCTCTAAAATATAGATTACTATAGCGACCCATCGCTCGGTTTTTACGCTTTGACAAAAAGTCGAGTTTTCTTAATTATATGTAACTTTAATATTAATGTATAAATAAATCATCGGAATAAATTCTCTAAAAGGTGAAAATCTCATCAAAATCCGTGGTGACAGTTTAGGAGAACGACATGGTCACACAGACAAGCAAGCACGAAAAGTGACGAATAGCCCCTGTACTACAGAGTATTGTTTAATTTAGTAATAATGATAAATTATTCAGAACAGTGAATTATTTGCAGTTGCCAACATTCAAAATGATGATCTCTAAACGATAATAGTAATCTTCCTAAAAAATAAACGAGAACATAGAAACCTTTTGTCGAAATCGGTCCAGTAGCTTAGACAAAAACTATGGAAAAGATCATTCATAAAGATTCATGCACACACATTACTCAAGTCGCCGATTCGTCACGTCAATTTCGGTGTCGTGTGTGAACAGATAGTCAGTTAGTCATATAACACCTCGGTTACAAAATGTGTTTGTTACATTACAATGCCGTAACAATACAAGTTTTGACTTGCCGGTGACGCGACGTCGACTGACACGCGCCGGTAGTGACGTGGCTACACACGTCAGTCACGTGACGTTACTGACGTGTGTACCCAACGTCCTACAACTTCTAATCTGCGTTCGCAATTCATTTGCCAAACATGTAAACAAACATGCGTTTTAGGAAAAACAACTGTAATGCCTACACAGAAGGTTCAGTTAGCGCTACAACTTCATATTTTTAAAATCAACTTTATTTAAACTTGTAAAGAAACTTTCAATTATTTATAAAATAGGGGTGGGGGGGGGGGGGGAATAATTATAGGGCATCAAAAAATTCGTCCGCATCGCTGTCAACAGGAAAAGTGCCTGAAAGGCTGGCAGCATTCCCATTTATATTAAGTTGAGGTTTGTTTAAGAGGAAAACTCGTGTTTGTTTACATGTTTGGCAAATAAATTGAAAACGCAGATTACGTAACTATATTTTTTGACGTCACTGATCGGCGACTTGATGTTGATGTGACTGACGTGTGTGCATGAACGCTAAATATGTAGGTTCTGTAAAATTAATTTTACTATTGCTGTGCGTAGCCCGTTTTGATTTTTAGATAGAAAAATATATTGTTAATTAGGTACAGCCAGAGGAAATAATTGTTAAGCAAATTTACAGCCTACGTCAATTGGCCGTGTTATCGTGGCCATTTCATGCAAATGTCAAAGAATGACCGTTGTGATTTGAATATGCGGACAATTTAAGGCGTAGGTACCTATACCTACATTTAAATCGTTAACGTGACTTTTATTGTAATATTCTTCCATGTTATGATATCTGATTTTTTCTAATGAATGTGTAAAATAATTTATGAAATTTTGTGGCTCTAAGTATAATTTTATTATTCTTCATTTATAAGTACCTAGATAATAATTATGGATGTTTTCAATGAACAATTTATTAGAATGTCTCATAGAGTATCTAGGTACAGTTTTTGAAATATACATTATTCCTGATAAAATTAGAAATCAATCAATCTGCCTAAGCTTTTCCCAACTATGTTGGGGTAGGCTTCAAGTCTAACCTGATGCAGCTGAATACCAGTATTTTACATGGAGCGACTGCCTATCTGACTTCCACAACCCAATCTGGGTCGTGGAGGTCAGATAGGCAGTCGCTCGCTGGGTGACACGATACCCCTTGATAACACTGGTTGGCAGATTATCGGGCTTCATCTTCCCGTAACGGCTCAAAGATACTGCAAATGACAGTCGGGAGCTAGGGACCAACGGCTTAAGAGCGCTAATCCTAATAGTTGGCAACGTTTTGATTAATTTGGCAATATTACTGTATGGAAATAAGAAATGTCGCTAACTAGTGAACTAAAATATTGTTTATGAAATGCAATAATTAATATAGAAACACCGAATATTTAGTTTTAGATGTAAATAAAGTATTTGGAAATTTTCCTAATGCCTTTTTTTACATCTAAAACGGTTACAACATCAAGTTCAGTTTTATAATTCGATTCATTGTTAATATTCTAGTTCGCTAGTTACACATACTTCGTATTTCCATACCGTAATATTGCCAAATTAATCAAAACAGCGAAATAACAATATGTTACCACTTTTTGATTAAACGCTCTTAGGCGTAACGTGCTTTTTGAGGCACGGAGGGGTCTCGATTTGTACCTAAGATGGTCGCATCCACGGACCAAACCTTTTGAAATCACGTTTAGAAAATATTGTTTTTTAGCCAAATTAATGACGAAGGTCCACAGAATATAGTGTTGTAGTAATTAAAAAAAAATACATGAGGTAAAATGTGAATGGAGAAGATTGAAATTTAAATACGTAATTTTCCGAACACAACCCTAAACGACTGATTAAAAAATATTTAAGATTAAACCTTTTTTTATTTATTCCTGTTGTAAGCGAAGATATAAAGAATATTGTGACATCTATGAAATATTCTTCGCTGGTAACCCTAGTTATTACAAACGCACAAAAGAAGCTTACTTCAACAAATTATTGGCCAAAAACATTGCTCAAAGAAAATAGATCACAAATTTTCAACTATGGGTTAAAAGCGAAAATATAGTTGCTTATATTTTAATATTGCAAGTTTAACTGATTTTATTGGAAATACAATCGATCATCTGCCTAGCCTTTTCGCAATGTCAGCTTCCAGTCTAACCGGATGCAGTTGCATACCAGTATTTTACATGGAGCGACTGCCTATCTGACCTCCACGACCCAGTTACTGGGTAATTCGATACCCCTTGGTAAGACCGATTGTCAGACTTGGGCTTTTGACTACCCTTATTGGAAATAAAATTCTTTAACAATATAAATATTCCAGTTTAATAATCGATAGGAGTCAAATTATTTGATTATAAACGTTTTCGAAGACTTGCAGTATCAAAAACTAAGCAGCAAAAAGAAAAAAAATATATATATATCAATTTATTTATTGTGACTTAAAACATTCCTTGACATTAAAATTCCTTTAGATTATGTTATTACTTCTCTATCATTGTTATTTATTTGTTTATAATCGATCTTTGTGAGCTCAGCTGATTTTCTGTTGATAATACATTTATTTTTACATGACTGTGATGTTTTATTTTTCCTTGCAACATGTTTCCCGAAGTCTTAGGCCGAGATCTACAAGGTCAAATTAAAGCTAGTGAAACTGAAATTTAAAAAAAAAAAAGTACTTTTATTTGGGGTAGGTACTCGCTCTGTTATAGTTCACGCGGTGTAGCATGGTGCGGGTGACAGGTGACAGAAAGGGTAAAATATATTATAATTTACTTGTTTTCACTTATTCTGTATTTTACGACTGATCCGTACCTACATACAGATTATGTACATAATACGGACTCAGTAATAACTGTAATAAATTAAATAAATTTACCCTTTCTGTCAACTGTCACCCGCACCATGCTACACCGCGTGAACTATAGTGTAGTTACCTGAAGTTGAGTTGAGAAAATCTGTTTTTTTTTGTTTGATCATGTTTAGATATCGATCGTCTAAATTAAATTAGCTGATGTGATGAAGTCTTTTTAATTTGTACACCAACAGTAAAGCCAAGCAAGTAAAGCCTCCACGCCATACAGTCAGTCAGAACGGCGCTAGACCTCTGTACCTATTATTAGAGATAAACTACGATAACATGGCGCGCCCCTCCAAATTAATGTTTCAATGTGTGTAGTCACATCCTTACGAAAGAGTTTGTATGTAGTAGTAAGTATTCGTCTTCAGTAGCAGGCCGGCAGCGGTCTGAGACAGTCAAGTTATTGACACTACGTCGCTCAGTGACACGAAAGTACTGATTGCAAAATAAGTTAGTCATGGAAAATTCAAGAAAAATAATAATGCGGAGTCGGGTAATTTTGTTTGTTTGTGAAATAAGTTTACGTAATGTTTTGATTGACTTTTATGTCTATTAATGTAAAATCTTTTCTATATATTTTAGTCAAGAGAAGTGATAGCTAAAGTATACCAACATATAGTATGAGGCTGAAAATGGAGTGGAGCGCTTGACAGACGCTAGATGGAGAACTTCAAGAGCTGTGGGGATTAGTGAAAGGACTGGAACAAGAATTCTCAAAGAAAAAGCAATATGTGATGCAACTGGCACACAAATGAGTTCACCGTGTAAAAACAAAAATCCTCGCAAACGTTTAAAGCGTGACATCGATGAATTTGACAAGGGGGTTATAAGGCGTACTGTCAGTAACTTTCATAGAGAGTATAAACAATATCCAACATGAAACGCTCTGAAAAGGGTGCTTACAAAAAATAAATTTTGACGGATGCTTGGAGACACTACGGCGTATACTTCTTGATTTAGGATATGAGTGGAAAACTACTGAAGACAATCGTCAAGCGCTTGTTGAAAAACATGACGTACAGTGGCTCCGCTATAAATATTTAAAACAATTGAAAAAATATAGAGAAGAAGGGAGGAATATTGTTTATACTGATGAAAGCTGCATTCATACCACACATATACAAAATAAGTCATGAGGACCTAAACAAGGAACCAAGCAAAGAAAAAAAATTCTAAAGGGTTACGCATCATAATTGTCCACGCTAGTGGAAGAAATGGTTTTGTCCCCAAAGCTTCTTTAATTTACAAGGCTAGTTCGAAGACAGGCGATTACCACGACAACATGAACCATGACAATTACAAGAAGTGGTTCATAACACAACTACTGCCTAACATACCACAAAAGTCTGTAATTGTTATGGATAACGTTTCCTACCATAACACATTTACAGAAAAAGTTCCACCTCCATCAGCAACAAAGCAGCCATGAAATATTGGAGCCGACCGCGCAAGACAACGCACGTGTCGTTTTCATAGAGTATGTCAGTGCAGCGCCATACTAATAATAATGAGCGATTAGTCGAGCAACAAATCCGTGGATTTGTTTAAGTTTCACGCCATTGGGCCAAGCTGGGGTGATGCTCCCCAGCTTGGCCCAATGGCGTGAAACTTTTGAATCTCAGAAGCTAAGGCACCTAGCGAAGATTGTTTTCTCCCAAATGTGTCGCTAATTAGTCGCCATTTTTCGCTAGGTCACAGATTTAAGGCTCGTGCAGACTAGCGCGACGCGACTTGAACAATACAATTTCTAAGAAAACTTCACGGTATAACAATAGCCGGTGTCGCGTCGCGCTAGTCTACACGAAGCTTTAGTCGGATCTTAGTTTAGAAGATATTATTATAATGAGTTCGACTAATTAGCGATAATATTTTTTTTGAATTATAAAAATTAAAATCGCTGATGGTGCACATTGCACTAGAAAAAGGTTCGGTTCGGTGCTCCGTCATAATGCTGCTTGGCGACACAAATAAGTATGCAGGTTATAATGTGTTAGTACTTACACTACTACAATAAATAAAACTAGTAAAATACTGGGAATGCTTTTTATTTGGTATCTATTTGGAACATTCAGATCAACAAATTATTATATTATGTAGAAATATCTACATTTAATATTTTTCTAGACTAGATCATGTATAACAAAGAAATACTGTTTTATGTTTAGTCAGCGATATTAATTTTTTATCAAATTTTTCTGCACAAACAAAACGCACGTTACAATAAGATTACATAAAACACACACACACATAGTGGCCAAAAGCCTCGTATTCAAGCAATAAAAGTTTGTCAATTTTGTCCATTACTTGATGTCGGAGACCAAAGACAACCCAAACATTCAGGACGTTAACGGATTTTATTTGAACAGTTTTTGAAATAAAGAATACTAGAAAATGTAGCTGGGTCAATGACCGCTATTGCCACGCTAAAGCGATTCGGGTACAGTTAATTTGATAAACAATTAATTTCCCTGACTTTACCTTACTTGCATGATACACCGACATTTAAATTGGTATCAGACTTATACATACTAAGGGTTGATTTTTAATTATGCGGATAACTTTTATCAGAAGAATAAACATCGGTTTTGTATGGAAAATATGTCAGTGTCATATTTATTCTTCTGATAAAAAAAATCTTAATAGTCGGATATATTGAGAACTAAGCTCTAAAAAAAAAAACGAGCGAGCCTTACCTACTGTAGTCGCATAGGATGTGTAACATCTGACATCTCACCTTGGTAATAAGCAACATTAAAGGGGCGGGGCCTCGTTACGGTCGTTTCGGACGGAAAACTAGCACCGCGCGCAATCATTGGTCAAATCAAATAGCGCGCAATTCCCCGGCTTCCTGTTACCCCCTTCGTCCGTTTTCACGAAATCACTCCCACAGATTGCAGGGAAGCGAGATGAAAGATGTTACACATCAAAAAGAAAAACACTGTCCTAGTATTTTTAATTATTATTTACATAAAATGGATTATCTTATATATAAAATTCTCGTGTCACAATGTTCGTTCCTGTACTCCTCCGAAACGGCTTGACCGATTCTCATGAAATTTTGTGAGCATATTGAGTAGGTCTGAGAATCGGCTAACATCTATTTTTCATACCCCTAGGTAGGGTAGGTAGGTAGGTAGGGTAGGGTAAGTAGGGTGGGTAGGTAGGGTAGGTAGGTACTTAGTGCTACCCGTGCGAAGCCGGGGCGGACAGCTAGTACAACTCTATATTTTTCCTAAGATTTATGAAATGGGTGTAAGAATATTCTTACAATACCTAATTCGTAATAGTCGACCGCACGTCGATGGTAGCCCTTTGAGCTTGAGCTAGCACAGCATATTACATAGAAATTGAAATATTCTTACTATTTTTAGGTCAGTGTCAAGTTGTATCAAGATCAACTGATTGTTACTTGTGAAAAAGTTCATATGTAACAAATCTCTTAATGATTCCAATGATTATAATTCTGTAAATACATACCTGACATAGTCGCGAATGATATTTTGATCAAGATACAACCTGACCCTGAACTGAAAATTCCAAAAAACTGAAGAAAATTTTAATTTCGCGGGCTACCCTACGCGAATGAGAGGCCCGTATATACTGGTCTTGTTACCACTGACGTTTGGTCGACTGTACATACAATATCACCGAAAAAGGCAAGAAATGTAGGTATCTATAACATAGTTTTGAATGATACAATGTTTCAAACATGGTTTTCAACCTGTAAATGCTTTGAGACAACTTTAAGTGAAAATAATGCAGCAAAATCTACAAAATGCTTGTTCTGTTGTAGCTAGATTAAATAAATATAAACAATTACCTACGGAGTTTTTGTTACATTTGTATAAATCAATATGACTAAAACATGAATTATAAACACTTATTACAAATTTACAACAATATTCTCCACAAAAAACATAACGCCTTGTCTGCATTACATAATATTACACTATCTCTCGCCGTAATTATGTCAGTTTCAAACATTTTTACTAGGTTTAAGCTCAAAAGGACCATCAGATCCCTAGCAATGTTTAAGTACCTATACAAGTTGGAGACGACAATAAATTAATCGATTATTAGTCTATTTACATCGTCGGAACATAAGATAACATAACATTACGTTACATAAGATAACATAACATTACGTTACATAACATAACATTATGTTACATAACAGAAGATAATTTATCAATCGCGATTTATTGCAATCGACGTCTTCCCAGTTCAATAAATTAAACATCATAATACAGGATGGATTTTGAGATGGGGCAGTAAGGATAGATACTATAGAAGAACTTCATATCTAAGCAGTTTGAAAACAAAATCCCGTGAACACGATGACCACATCTGTTACCGCCCCGGTTCTATAGCGGCCGAGCGCTGCAAGCAGAAATAGTCCTTACGGTGTATAGCCATGAACTTCTTCGATGGTACCCTAGCCTTTGTCGCTGAAAGAAAATGGTCATAGTAGACAGTTCTTAAATTGTTGAGACATTTTAATCTACATTCAGATTTTGAAAAAAAAAATCCTTTTAAGAAACAGGATTGGCCTCAAAACGTTTGTGACTGCTCATTTTCTTGCAGACTCCCCTTTTTTCGAAATTTGGGAATGCAGATTAAAATGTCTCAAAAAGTCAAGGACAGTCTACTAAGACCGTTTTCCTGTAGCTACAACGGTTAAGGTAGCTGTCCTTACTGCCCTATCTCAAAATTCGATCCTGTATAATGACGTTCTCAGTCTGCATACATAAATTCAACCAAATATATATCCAATAGTTTACTAAAGTCAAACATTGGCAGAACCCATAGTCGGCCCATCACTACTATTAAAACGTGATTTAAGTAGTTAGAAACTAAAATTAAGTTTGTTTAAAAAAAAACACTTTTATTATTCCGATGTTTGGTTTTATTTGATTGTGCCAAAATACTCTTAATATTATGCATTACCGACCGTTCGAACTGGTGAAACATTCACATAAAAACATGTTGAAATCTCTGTTTTCTGTTGATATATCATCGGTTTTGTTCGCGTTTGCATTGTCACGCAACTTGTTGACGCGAAACATGTTTGATGTTTCTGACATGTTTGATAAACAAATTGCAGAAATGTTTCTCTATGAATCTTGCAACATGTTATCCACTACAAGTTTGGTTGTTTGGAAAACATTAACTTGAGAGCTCTTAAAACTCACTCATATCGCGTGCAGTGCGAACGCAAATTCAACAAAACAAGTTATGAGATTTGTTTCATGTGACAAGTTTCGAAACATCTACACGTTGAATGTTTTCTGGTGCAAACGCGTAGTTAGTAAAGTTCGCTTCAAATAACTTTGCCGCTCTGAAGTTAGGTTGCGCATGCGTGCTGGTATGCACGCTACTGTTTTATAAATAAGATTCTGCGCAGTCATTTGTAGCCTACTTCAGAGCGGCAAAGTTATTTGACGTGAACTGTATTGCCAGTGTTTGTTTTCATATATTGCCTCCACATTGTATAACGATTAAAGAATCAGCAAACAGGCGCAACGCGATACCGGTAGAAACAAGTTTTCATAGAAGTTTTTCCACCAGCGCCTGTGTCTGGGAGCCTTAAAACATCACCTCATTCCGCGATTCCCATACATTATAACCATATCACAGTCCTAATTCCGAGTTACTAAACTTACTTTCTTTAATTCTTTATTAAACATCAGTTTTCATTTATGCCACAGAAATCTTTACATTATTTATTGGGTGAAAAAATCTCCTGAACGAAGCCGAGTCACTTTTTCTTCCCGTTATTATCATTATGTTTTTGTTATTTCTTGTACTGAAGATTAATAAAGATGGTTCACCCCACAAAATCATTAAAATAAAAAGAGACTTGCTACGACACAATAAAGTGCAATTCAGGTCGTACAGCGCTAATTAAATACAGTTATAGCCAAAGAGGCACCTAGAAGTTGCCTTTCTATCGCGTCTCCTAAGAGGGAACAGGGCCCGCGATTCTCCATACAAACGTATTCCCCGTTTTTCTTCTTGAATAATGCCTCTAGAGCTGTCATTTTTTTAAAATAAAATCAGGGTCTCTATAGGCATGTCCCTGTCATTTCCTTTTTTTCAGCAATTGATAAGTAAGGAAACTATGACCCTCCAAAAATTACAAAAATGCCCCATTTTTACTGCCGTCATTAGAGGACTACCAGACTAATTCGGAAAAGTTTTTAGCATAAAAGAAAATAATAAGAACCTAGACATACTCTTCCTTAAAATTTTAATGTAAAAAATTATTAAATCGGCTTAGTTTTCGAGGAGAAAAAAGGAGAGAGCCAAAAGTCGTTTTCGGTCTGAGCTGCAGTTGTCCCTATCGCACTTTACGGGGTTGAACTCGGTTTTTCGGGCGCAGCGCGACGGCAATAGTTTCTTCAAATACCTATTTTTCAAATTCCTCGCAGCCCCTGTTCCCTCTTAAATCTTCCGAGTACGTTACGCTCACTGAATTAGCCCGACAAGTCGAGCCCGCGTACTTGTAGCTTTATACCTAAACTGTGGAGTACGCCTTCTGTATTATTCTGTGACAGAACTATATTGAGTCAGAACTGCTGCACGAATCTTAGTTTGTCACTGAGGCTCAATTGCACCGCAAACTATTAATATATTGCCTTTGAATTTGTTACTGAATGTTATTTAAATAACTTTAACAGCTTTTTAGTTTGGTCTTGTTACATTACATTATATTACAGTTTTTTTTATTGATGAAGATAAGCAAAATATCATCAACGCACTACAGTTTTTGTATAGTTCACTCAATGTGTTGTGTATCAATGAACAATAATTTAATCATTGATTTTTCTTGTCAAATATTGGTACTTAAAACAGGGTGTCAGTTTTCGCATCGATGTCCCTGCCACCCTGTATATTGTTTACATTGTTTGTCTACACACAAATTGTTTTTTTTTTTTAATAATCATATTGAAGAAAGTTCTAGGAGTCTAGGGGTAGGGTAGACTATTCTAATAAATGCAATTATTGATTTTAAAATGTAATGAAAATGTACTTATTTCACTCATAAGAGATTCAAGTTACCTTTAAGACTTGTCTATGAACTTTATATTACACTACTGCTTTTCACTCATCAAAGAGTCACTGCTAAGACTATTTATATCACTAAAACTACATAAATGTTTCATCACTTTTGAAACCTCTTTTAAACATTACCAACATACTAACGTATATGTGTTTTGCGAATTTGATCCTTATTACTACTAGAAATTGCCCAACTGACAGGAGTCAGGAACGCACCTAACCTAACTGTCACACTTTACAAAAAGAACAAAAGGCTAGCCCAAAATCAAACACATAGTTGTCCTTTGGACTTAGAGCATTATGGGTTAGCCAGTAATTCCTAAACTAAAATACAGTTTATGTGAACATATTATTTAGAAACTGTATTTTAGATCATAAATCTGTATAGTATTAGTATCTCTAAATAGGCAAGACTGCACCTCACACCTCTTTGTCATAGGAGTCACAAACAGTCCGCTCTGCAGAGCCTGCATGGAGGACGACGAGACAGCAGCTCATGTGCAGTTAAACTGCCCGGTGGTCGCCACTTACAGGGCAAAGTACTTCGGTAACCCAGGTACCCTACGCGAGATTGCCAGTAACACCAAGGCGTTGTTGGCCTTCTTTGAGGAGCTGGGGTGGATCGAATGACCGATTTTTCCCACCCGTACGCAAAATACGCGCTTTGACGTGGAGTTGCGGAAACCAGCCCGTATTACCTATTACCTAGGCGATACTGTAGTCATCTACTCATGAAATTAACTATAACTTTCAACACTATAATCAGTTTATACTGTTCCCAACTGCTGGGACTCATGGCTCCTCCCTGTGAGAGGGAGTGGGCCGTAATCCACCACGCGGACCCAGTGTGGGTAGGTAGGTCACAATTCTTCAAATTTTTTTAGTTCTGAGACATGCCGGTTTTCTCACGATGTTTTCCTTCACCGTTTAGAGAGCTGTGCTGATAAAATTACACTCTGCCTGGGTTCGAACCCACGACCTACGACACGAAAGACAGTTACCACTGGCCGCCACTGCTCTTAACTTTGACACTATATTAATCACCAAATCTTGACAATCCACTCACAGTTACCCGACCGTAGAAATCGACCAAGTAGTGTCCTCTTTGCCACTTATACCTGTGTGCGTCTCTTTCTAACGATTCATTTTCATTAGTCGCTAACTCGGTCGATTTATTACAGCATGCGGGGTAATGACTAAGTCGATAACGCAGTCATTAACCGTCTGCGGGAAATCCCCGTAGCGGACGTAGCGACCAATGAAATTCATCGGTCGGTAAAAAGCGTGCGGAGACTCACACCCAATGAAAACGAGCCTTCAAAGCAACAGCCAAACGTGTGGCGCAGGTTCTCCGTATACCACAATGGTTGGGATATCGACTAATAAAAACGGTTCCCCGAATACGGGCCCCATGGCATGCGTTACAGAAATCTCCCGCATCCCGCATGCGAGTACTATCGACCAATGAAAACTCTATATTCCATATAAACGGGTATCGCGACTATCCATCACTATAGCACTTTCTTCATAACCGCTCCAGCCAGAGATTACTGCTCACCGAATTCATCATACATCTGGTAGACCAGATCGGCGATCTGTCATTCGTCCGTCACGTCGCCCGGCGCGAGAGGAGCGCGCGCCGGGCGACCCTCGGCGCGGTCGTCAGTGGAGGCTTCTGCGAAGTCTGCTAGCTCTTCAGTGTGCGAGTCGTCGGACGACGAGGATGGTTCCGACTCAGAGTCGGATCCGTCTTTCTGTAAGGGTAATGTAAGTATTTAGGAAATGTTTTAGTGTAAACTATAATAATATGAACAGAGCTTAATTACTATATGGCGGCATCAACATCGCCACAGAGATTGTTGCGCCACTTCCCCTCCCCAGCGACAGCACTAGGAAGTGGTGAGGGGCGCGCGTGCCGGGGACTGTCTTATGTAACTTTGACGTTCGAAAAGTGCTGTTTCTCAGCCTAGTTTGAATAAATAACTTGAATTACATGCAAACTACGCATCATAACGACATGACGTCACACAAATCCTGCATCGCGCAATTAGAGTTTACCACCCGATCGACATAAATATACAAGCTCTCGACTTTAATCATTGGGCAGTTGCAAGGGTACATTAGCCTTGTTATCACTTATAGCGGTGTCTATCAGATCATTAGGAAGAATTGAAGATAATAATTTAAATACTATCTCACGGTAGTCTGTGTACCTACTGTAAAAATTAATATTATTATGAGATATTTGTGATACAGGTTTATCCTAGTTCCGGTTGGATCATTTTATAATTCAAGGCCTTAAATTGTGAATATGCCTGTTCATTATAATAATTATGTAATACACAATATTTTTATTTGATTTATTTGTAAGTTTATGGAGAGAAAGGAGAATAAGTTTTATATCTCTGGCGAAGACAGGGACTTAAAAACAAAATGAATTTCGTTCCGTTACACTAAATGTTATCTTATAACGTTCCAAAGTTCGTAACGATGTTAGAAAAAAATAAAATAATACGTGACGTAAGTTACGTTATAGGTATGAGTAACATTATGCTGTAATGACGTTACAGATTAATATTGTAACGGTATTTTTAAGAACTGTTCCCGCGGGGCGCCGCGCCGGCCGGCCGCCCGCGCAGTTCACTCGGGAGAGCGCGTCTATGAATAGTTGTGATTACCTGCATACTTTAATAAGTAGGTGCTTATATAAACTTTTTTTTAATTGTTAAGTTGCGTATCGAAATGAATAACGTTATTGTTTCGTTACACCAATATATTGGTGGTCTTTACATATGAAATTGGAGATTTGTATAAGCATTTTAAAATATAAAAAATGTGTTTTTTTTTTCCAGCTAATTAAAGTACTGGCCCAAATTATCTATACAATTTTGCCATTTTGATGGCAGTTTGTTTATGCCTTTACTGTAGAAGTCTGCCGGACGGGAGGCGATGAAGTCAGCGAAAGCTTTTTGTACTGCCCCTCGGGTGTTGAATTTTTTCCCACTAAAAAAATTGACAAAATTTAAAAAATAGTAGAAATCTGTTGGGGCAAGGTCCGGTGAGTACGGTGGGTGACGGAGAGCTTCCAGCTGTAACTCTTGTAGCTTTGCGATGGTCTGTCGTGAAGTGTGAGCTCGCGCGTTGTCGTGGAGAAGCAATGGGGAAGAGCGATTGACTAGTCTTGGTTGTTGAATTACGAGCTTCTCCATCATTGTTTGCAATTCTTGGCAATAGACATCTGCCGTCACTGTTGTGCCATTCGGTAAGAAGCTGTTATGTACAAGTCCGGCACTGGTCCACAAGACAGTCACCATCATCTTCCTATGAGTATCCTTTTGTTTGCGCACAGATTAGGTGCTGTACCCGGGTCCACCCACTGAGACGAACGCTTACGATTGTCGTACAGGATCCACTTTTCATCGCAGGTAACATTCGATTAAGAATTCCCTCGTTTCTATGCCCATTCAGTAGTGCTATGCATGCTTCGACGCGTAAATCTCGCTGTTGGTCACCGCCCGACCGTGAGGCTCGTTCTTCAACTCAAAATTTCCAGATTTAAAACGATTGAACCAATAATGGACCGTGTTTATGCCAGCAGTGTTAGGCCCGTACACGTCGTTAATGTTTCGTGTTGTTTGCGCAGCGGTATTCACGTAGGAACTCATATTCGAAAATTTTACGAATTTTCAGTTTATCCATGGCGCCAAAAACTACCACAATGTCACAAAAACAAAAAACTATATAAAAATAAATGACTGAATTTGAAATTAAATCAACACGTCTTTCGAATAAAATTCATTTGAATTTCGAATTGCGCGCCAATCCACAGATAATTAAATCTGAAAATACTGGTTATAGAATCTCCAATTACATAGGTAAAGACCTAAATACCTATTATTAATAACAATATATTGTTAATATTGTTAAGATTTCGTTCCAAAAAAACTTTTTTTATCTGTCTGTCTGTTTTTCCCGGCTTATTTCTAAAACGGCATGACCAATTTTGACAGAACTTTAACTGGCAGATAACTGATAGAAGTAACTACGGCTACTTTTATTTTTGAACAAGAATAAGGGTCCTCACGGGTGAAGCTTCGGGCAGGAACTAATTATGAATATAATGTTCAGTTTTCAGTGTACCTTACCGCACAGTACAAAATACATACCTTCAGAGTAAAAACGGTGTACACAGGAGGGTCGGTGTGATAGCGACAAGCTAAGGACGGCAGGGGGAGCTTCGGTATGGGCTCCCGACACGACGCCACGCCGCGAATGTCACCGCACGCATTGAATAACACCTGGAAATTAACAACGGAATATAGTGACATTTCGCTACTTCGACAACTGGTATTTTGTTGTTCATTATTTTTGTTAGAAACTAGCTAGACGTTGTCCTGTACAAATTCCAATAATTCTTTAAAAAAATCTCATAGAAGATGGACTTTCAGTTTCCCCAAATTTTCTCATTTTTCCGGCAACTCATAACATTTTTCTTTCCGTTAAATAAGTAATGATAAATGATTTAACATTAAATCATTTTTTTTTTTTAGCCTACTTACATACATAAGTGGGCTTGTACGGAAACAAACTCAGACTCAAGGTCACAGTCTCTTTTAAAGTCAAGACATAATCTTGGTCAGATCATGTGAAGACCATGTAGATTGGTGTCTGAAATAGTCTTTTGAGGAAAGAACCACACGGATTGAGTGGACCTGTCCAGTCGGTGCACGCATTTGTCAGTAACCGTGTAGCTCAACTCAGAATTTAAGGAGCTCAACGATTCGAAGAACAATCAAAAACAAATTTGGACTATTATTAGGTACGGACATTTAAAAAACAAAAAAATAATCAAATCGGTCCAACCGTTCTCAAGTAATTCGCTTACCAACGAACAGCATCTTATTTTGATTATACAAGATATAATTTAGTAAGGATTTATTTATTCCACAAAATACAATTTGACAAGACTCAGTAACGGTGAAGACAAGTAAGTGCTTAGTAAAGTTAAAACACTTATCCCTACGAGTCGGCTTCCAGTGGAATAGAGTGAGCTGCCTGACCTGTGAGAGTGTAGTACAGTGCTCACCTGATGCCTGTCGTGCAGTATGTGCTTGAGGCAGTGCTTGGCGGCGGGCAGCACGTGAGCTGCCTGACCTGTGAGAGTGTAGTACAGTGCTCACCTGATGCCTGTCGTGCAGTATGTGCTTGAGGCAGTGCTTGGCGGCGGGCAGCACGTGAGCTGCCTGACCTGTGAGAGTGTAGTACAGTGCTCACCTGATGCCTGTCGTGCAGTATGTGCTTGAGGCAGTGCTTGGCGGCGGGCAGCACGTGAGCTGCCTGACCTGTGAGAGTGTAGTACAGTGCTCACCTGATGCCTGTCGTGCAGTATGTGCTTGAGGCAGTGCTTGGCGGCGGGCAGCACGTGAGCTGCCTGACCTGTGAGAGTGTAGTACAGTGCTCACCTGATGCCTGTCGTGCAGTATGTGCTTGAGGCAGTGCTTGGCGGCGGGCAGCACGTGAGCTGCCTGACCTGTGAGAGTGTAGTACAGTGCTCACCTGATGCCTGTCGTGCAGTATGTGCTTGAGGCAGTGCTTGGCGGCGGGCAGCACGTGAGCTGCCTGACCTGTGAGAGTGTAGTACAGTGCTCACCTGATGCCTGTCGTGCAGTATGTGCTTGAGGCAGTGCTTGGCGGCGGGCAGCACGTGAGCTGCCTGACCTGTGAGAGTGTAGTACAGTGCTCACCTGATGCCTGTCGTGCAGTATGTGCTTGAGGCAGTGCTTGGCGGCGGGCAGCACGTGAGCTGCCTGACCTGTGAGAGTGTAGTACAGTGCTCACCTGATGCCTGTCGTGCAGTATGTGCTTGAGGCAGTGCTTGGCGGCGGGCAGCACGTGAGCTGCCTGACCTGTGAGAGTGTAGTACAGTGCTCACCTGATGCCTGTCGTGCAGTATGTGCTTGAGGCAGTGCTTGGCGGCGGGCAGCACGTGAGCTGCCTGACCTGTGAGAGTGTAGTACAGTGCTCACCTGATGCCTGTCGTGCAGTATGTGCTTGAGGCAGTGCTTGGCGGCGGGCAGCACGTGAGCTGCCTGACCTGTGAGAGTGTAGTACAGTGCTCACCTGATGCCTGTCGTGCAGTATGTGCTTGAGGCAGTGCTTGGCGGCGGGCAGCACGTGAGCTGCCTGACCTGTGAGAGTGTAGTACAGTGCTCACCTGATGCCTGTCGTGCAGTATGTGCTTGAGGCAGTGCTTGGCGGCGGGCAGCACGTGAGCTGCCTGACCTGTGAGAGTGTAGTACAGTGCTCACCTGATGCCTGTCGTGCAGTATGTGCTTGAGGCAGTGCTTGGCGGCGGGCAGCACGTGAGCTGCCTGACCTGTGAGAGTGTAGTACAGTGCTCACCTGATGCCTGTCGTGCAGTATGTGCTTGAGGCAGTGCTTGGCGGCGGGCAGCACGTGAGCTGCCTGACCTGTGAGAGTGTAGTACAGTGCTCACCTGATGCCTGTCGTGCAGTATGTGCTTGAGGCAGTGCTTGGCGGCGGGCAGCACGTGAGCTGCCTGACCTGTGAGAGTGTAGTACAGTGCTCACCTGATGCCTGTCGTGCAGTATGTGCTTGAGGCAGTGCTTGGCGGCGGGCAGCACGTGAGCTGCCTGACCTGTGAGAGTGTAGTACAGTGCTCACCTGATGCCTGTCGTGCAGTATGTGCTTGAGGCAGTGCTTGGCGGCGGGCAGCACGTGAGCTGCCTGACCTGTGAGAGTGTAGTACAGTGCTCACCTGATGCCTGTCGTGCAGTATGTGCTTGAGGCAGTGCTTGGCGGCGGGCAGCACGTGAGCTGCCTGACCTGTGAGAGTGTAGTACAGTGCTCACCTGATGCCTGTCGTGCAGTATGTGCTTGAGGCAGTGCTTGGCGGCGGGCAGCACGTGAGCTGCCTGACCTGTGAGAGTGTAGTACAGTGCTCACCTGATGCCTGTCGTGCAGTATGTGCTTGAGGCAGTGCTTGGCGGCGGGCAGCACGTGAGCTGCCTGACCTGTGAGAGTGTAGTACAGTGCTCACCTGATGCCTGTCGTGCAGTATGTGCTTGAGGCAGTGCTTGGCGGCGGGCAGCACGTGAGCTGCCTGACCTGTGAGAGTGTAGTACAGTGCTCACCTGATGCCTGTCGTGCAGTATGTGCTTGAGGCAGTGCTTGGCGGCGGGCAGCACGTGAGCTGCCTGACCTGTGAGAGTGTAGTACAGTGCTCACCTGATGCCTGTCGTGCAGTATGTGCTTGAGGCAGTGCTTGGCGGCGGGCAGCACGTGAGCTGCCTGACCTGTGAGAGTGTAGTACAGTGCTCACCTGATGCCTGTCGTGCAGTATGTGCTTGAGGCAGTGCTTGGCGGCGGGCAGCACGTGAGCTGCCTGACCTGTGAGAGTGTAGTACAGTGCTCACCTGATGCCTGTCGTGCAGTATGTGCTTGAGGCAGTGCTTGGCGGCGGGCAGCACGTGAGCTGCCTGACCTGTGAGAGTGTAGTACAGTGCTCACCTGATGCCTGTCGTGCAGTATGTGCTTGAGGCAGTGCTTGGCGGCGGGCAGCACGTGAGCTGCCTGACCTGTGAGAGTGTAGTACAGTGCTCACCTGATGCCTGTCGTGCAGTATGTGCTTGAGGCAGTGCTTGGCGGCGGGCAGCACGTGAGCTGCCTGACCTGTGAGAGTGTAGTACAGTGCTCACCTGATGCCTGTCGTGCAGTATGTGCTTGAGGCAGTGCTTGGCGGCGGGCAGCGAGCTGCCTGACCTGTGAGAGTGTAGTACAGTGCTCACCTGATGCCTGTCGTGCAGTATGTGCTTGAGGCAGTGCTTGGCGGCGGGCAGCACGTGAGCTGCCTGACCTGTGAGAGTGTAGTACAGTGCTCACCTGATGCCTGTCGTGCAGTATGTGCTTGAGGCAGTGCTTGGCGGCGGGCAGCACGTGAGCTGCCTGACCTGTGAGAGTGTAGTACAGTGCTCACCTGATGCCTGTCGTGCAGTATGTGCTTGAGGCAGTGCTTGGCGGCGGGCAGCACGTGAGCTGCCTGACCTGTGAGAGTGTAGTACAGTGCTCACCTGATGCCTGTCGTGCAGTATGTGCTTGAGGCAGTGCTTGGCGGCGGGCAGCACGTGAGCTGCCTGACCTGTGAGAGTGTAGTACAGTGCTCACCTGATGCCTGTCGTGCAGTATGTGCTTGAGGCAGTGCTTGGCGGCGGGCAGCACGTGAGCTGCCTGACCTGTGAGAGTGTAGTACAGTGCTCACCTGATGCCTGTCGTGCAGTATGTGCTTGAGGCAGTGCTTGGCGGCGGGCAGCACGTGAGCTGCCTGACCTGTGAGAGTGTAGTACAGTGCTCACCTGATGCCTGTCGTGCAGTATGTGCTTGAGGCAGTGCTTGGCGGCGGGCAGCACGTGAGCTGCCTGACCTGTGAGAGTGTAGTACAGTGCTCACCTGATGCCTGTCGTGCAGTATGTGCTTGAGGCAGTGCTTGGCGGCGGGCAGCACGTGAGCTGCCTGACCTGTGAGAGTGTAGTACAGTGCTCACCTGATGCCTGTCGTGCAGTATGTGCTTGAGGCAGTGCTTGGCGGCGGGCAGCACGTGAGCTGCCTGACCTGTGAGAGTGTAGTACAGTGCTCACCTGATGCCTGTCGTGCAGTATGTGCTTGAGGCAGTGCTTGGCGGCGGGCAGCACGTGAGCTGCCTGACCTGTGAGAGTGTAGTACAGTGCTCACCTGATGCCTGTCGTGCAGTATGTGCTTGAGGCAGTGCTTGGCGGCGGGCAGCACGTGAGCTGCCTGACCTGTGAGAGTGTAGTACAGTGCTCACCTGATGCCTGTCGTGCAGTATGTGCTTGAGGCAGTGCTTGGCGGCGGGCAGCACGTGAGCTGCCTGACCTGTGAGAGTGTAGTACAGTGCTCACCTGATGCCTGTCGTGCAGTATGTGCTTGAGGCAGTGCTTGGCGGCGGGCAGCACGTGCGCGGGACAGCGCACGCCGCCCTCCGCGAACGTGCAGCGACCTTGCGACGGTATCGGCCGGTTCGGGCAGGGGTCGTTCAACTGTGGATTAAAAGTAAAAACAAGCGTCAGGATAGCCCGCGAATTTAAAATTTTCTTAGGTTTTTTTTTGCAAATTTGCAAGTCAGTTTTTTTTTTTTTGGTGGAAAGTTATGAAATAACTTCCCGCTTTTCGTATCAGATTCTTACTGACTAAAGCCCACCCAGACCCTCCTTTTCGGAATTTCCCGCAACCCCGGCAGGTTTCGGTCCCCATCAATTGTGCTGACATCTCTTTGAGGCGCGCGTGGAACGCAACGCACCGTCGACCCGGGCCTGGTTCTTACCGGAAGGCGAGCTACCCATTGCTCACCGTCCGCAATTGCCGAATTCTGTCAACGATTGACGCAACCTCGTGTGTCGCTAGCTCGGCCGCCGCCTGGTGCGACCTCCCCTGCGCCAGGACCAACGTATCTTCAGCGTAACTAACGCTGACGCCGCTAGGGAGGTCAGCGTACAGCACCCAGTCGTATCCGATGTCCCACATATGCGGCCCCAGGACTGATCCCTGTGGGACACCGCACGACTTCTCTCGCCGGTTCCATTCTCCATGGTGACCAGGGTAGATGACGGCCCTGTCCATCAAATAGTCCTCAATCACACGACAGAGGTAGGTCGGCATCCGGTGATACCAGAGAGATACCATCCCTTTTTTTTTTTTTGGTATCGGGGTGGAAAATCCTAATGGATGTCCTCCACCCTGGGGCGGGCGGAGGGGTCTGTCAGACTCGTACTGACTAAAAACCACCCTGGTGTTCCATCTCACACCTACGCGGGGGGTCGCGGGAACGCAGATACTTCCGCGACCCTCGGCTGGTGCCGGCCCGCCTCTGCGGGCCACCTCGAGTTTGGGGGGAGTGAGGTGTTAAATTCCCCCCTAACATCATAGAGAGGCGCGCGTGGAACACTACGCGCCGCCATCTCGGGTCCTAAGAAGTAGGGGGCGATGGATTTCCCCAGATCCGTCGCCCCTGGACCCATTTAGGGGGGCTGAAAGAGGGCGTTATCCGCCCTCCGCCGACGCCCGGTGCGTCCGCTGCGGATCGGGTTAGCAGAAGCAATCTCCCGCTCCCTTTCCGCAGCCTCCTTCTGCGAAACAGTTTTTTCATCATACCACCGCGTCCCAGGACTCCTCACTGCCGACCATCGAGTCGACAACGGCCGGCAGCGACAGGTCACTGCCGACACCTGAGATGAGGGCACGGCGCGGCTCCTCCCAAGCAACACAATCTGCCAGCGTATGCCAAGCCGTGTCCTCCCGACAGTCGACGCAGTGGTGACACCGAGCGTCCGGCTCCCTGTTTATGCGACACAGGTAATTCCCGAAGCAACCATGCCCCGAGAGCACCTGCGTCACCCGAAACGACAGGGAGCCGTGCCTCCTCCCAAGCCAGCGCTCGAGCACTGGCCGGACCGCCCCGATGGTGACGGGGCCGGCGGTTGGGCGTGAAAGCCTGTTCCGCCATTCCGCCACCAGAGCTGCGTGAAGCTGTGACCGACGCAGCTCCATATGTCGCTGCGTCAGCCGCTCGCCTCGCGCCCTCGAGTCCTCGCGCCACCGATACAGTGACGCGAGTCGCCTCGCCTCGAGGTCCCAGGGCGGGGATTCAGCCAGTACACAAGCCGCCTCGTAGGAGATCGTGCGATACCCCCTGATGACTGACGGCCATCGTTCGCTGCGGCTTCCGCAGAACAGCGATGCTGCCGGCCGTCAGGTCAGCCGCCCAGATCGGGGCCCCATACAGGGCCATCGATCGCACGATCCCCACGTAGAGCCGCCTACAGGCGACGCTCGGGCCCCCCAGATTGGGAAGCAGCGTTGACAGCGCCCCAGCCACACCCAACAATTTGGGCGCCAGCCGCTGGAAGTGGGGGCGGAAATCCCACCGGCTGTCGAGCACCAATCCTAAGTACTTCATGGTGGACTTGACAGCGATTCTAGAACCCCCGACCACCGACGTGGCGCGCACCGGGCGCCATGAAAGACCATGGCTTCCGACTTGTTGAGGGCCACCTCCAAGCCTAGGCGCCGTATGCGGGTCACGACCTGTGACACCGCAGCCGTCGCGAGCAACGCTGCCTCCCTGTACGAGCTCCCCCGGGCCGTGACCAGCGTGTCATCCGCATAACACGTCAAGTCCACGCCCGGCTGGAGCTCGCCCCTCAGCACCCAGTCATACCCGATGCTCCACAGGAGCGGTCCCGCGACCGAACCCTGTGGAACACCGCACCACATGCGGTGCTGGTTTCCACCATCACGTCCCGTGTACGTGACACACCTATCTGCCAAATAAGCCCCAACGATGCGGCGGAGGTAGGGAAGCACCCGATGATACCGCAGTGCCTCCCGAATGCAGCTTCAGGGCAGGGTGTTGAAGGCGTTAGATATGTCCAAGGACACCGCCAACATCACCCCGCCCCGGGACACCGCTTCCTCCGCCAGGACTCTCACCCGCGATATCGCGTGAATGGTGGAGCGCCCGTGCCGAAAGCCGAACTGGCTCTCGGCCAGGTCAGGCCCCTCCCTGTACAAATGGCCGACGAGGCGGGCAGCGATTATCCGCTCAAACATTTTACCCACCTCGTCAAGCAGCACTATCGGCCTGTACGCGGACGGCGAGTCCGCGGGGCGCCCCAACTTCTTGAACAGGACCAGACGACCGGATTTCCACAAAGTGGGAAACTTGCCCTGCTCAAGGCACGCGGTGTAGAGTCCTCTCAGTTGGGGCTCTAGCTCCTTCAGAGCGAAGGCTAAGACTATGCTGTGAATTCCATCGGGCCCCGGAGCCACGTTCTTGGCCCGGAGCCGCTTCACGGCCGCCCGACGTGGCGGTCTGCAATGAATCTTTCAAAGAGCTTGCCCACCTCGTCGAGCAGCACGATTGTCCGGTAATCCGCAGGGCACCCCGTCTTCTTGATGAGGACCAGTTTCCCTGTCTTCCAACGAAGTGGGAACTGGCCTCTCTCCAAACATGCGCTTAGGAGCCCCCTTAATCGAGGCCCGAGAGCCTCCAAGGCCAGGACCCAGGCTTTCCCAGGTAAGCCGTTGGGTCGGTAATTTTGGCATTCAGCCTACGTACCGCCACTCTCATCTCTACCTCTGTCATCTCCGGAGCATCGTCGTCGTCACCATTACACCTGGCACGATTCACGTCCGGGCTGGACCCGGGGCATTGCTACGTCACATATTTCAGACATGGCCTCCCGGAACCCCTCCGCCTCGTCGTTGATGTCAGCAGGCCTGTCCGGTGATGACACCCAGGCCTGCACGACGCGGACCACTCGGGGCATGTCGGACCTGTCGGCGCTCGAGGTCTGGGCGGAGATGTCAAACCGGATGTACCGGTGATCGGAATACGTCTCCACCCCCTCCATGACGCGCGGGTCACTGACACGCGGCGACAGAGCGGGGCTGGCGAACGAGATGTCCACCACTGGTTCCCCCCCCACACACGTGGGGACAGAACCCCGGTTAAGGACGACCAGGCCTGTCTCCATCGCCCAGTCCTCCACCATCTTGCCCCGTGTGTCCATATACCGGGAACCCCAAGCCACATTCTTGGCATTGAAGTCCCCGACCGTGCTGTCACAGTGATCGGACGTGCTTATTGTTCTCGTTGTATTTAAAATTGTAAATCAGTGGAAAAAGCGACTACACTCTTGAGAAAATCACATCATTATAAACCCAAGTGAACAAGTGACAATATGTGTGAAAATTATTGTGAAATAACAATTATATCACCTCCAAAATACAAACAGAAACTTTACAACAGACAACATCATTTTAAAATCGTGCAAGATTTGGACTTTGAACCCATTAGTGTACACAAAGGATACGAGCCACCTCGCGAGACCTAGTGACGAAATCCGTGCGCTTCGCTACAGATTGTAATTTTCGAGCATTTTAGATACGCTGTCGTAGCACTGCGGCGTAGGCTGCATACTAGTAAACACAACATCTCAGGTTCAAATCCAAGATACCGAGGGATTACTTTTTGCTTTTGGATTCCTTATTTTTTTTTTTTCCTAATAATTATACATGGGATTATATAAAGTCCAATACATCTTAATTTTGGCTTAAGATTGTTTATTCTAAATTAGTAAACTTATTTTAAATCGCTAGAAAAACGCAGCACAGGTGTACAAATACATACACATGATGCCGCTGCGACGCACTCCACCATCATCACCGGCCACAATGAGTGGGCAGCCTCCTGTTCTTCATCAATCTGAGCCTAACATTAGTGTGCTTTCGGAATTGAGTGAACCTTGCATGGAAACAAATATAACCAGTCGCAATAAAAGGAAACGGGACGATCACGAATTGTTGGTCAACATGTGCGACTTCAAGGACGAAATATCAAACACACTTAAAGAGCTAAAGAAAGAGCAAACATTGTTTCGCTCAGACATTGCAACGACGTTAATGGAATTTAGAAACCAATGCAGTAAACTTCAAGATTACGTTGATTTTTCTGTTGCCAAATATGATGAGATGCTGGTAAAAATGCAGAAATATGAAGTGGAGAGAAAGGAAAATCGGGATTACATATTATTATGTAGACTTGAAGAAAAAATCGACCACCTGGAAAAACAATCAAAACTAACTAGCCTTGAAATTAAAAATGTTCCAAAAATTGCCGATGAATCTAAACTTGATCTGGCTAACACAGTGAGAAATATCGGAAACGTCCTTGATACCACCATAGTTCAGTCCGATATTAAAGATGTTTACAGAATAAACTCCAAAAGCTCCATGAATAACACGATCATAGTGGATTTCACTACCGTAATGCTGAAATCAAAATTACTTCATTCGGTCAGGACCTTCAACAAAAACAACTTTAACAACAAATTGAACACAACGCACCTACGAGTTGAAGGCCCCAAGGTATCTACTTATCCGACAACCTACCATCAAAAACCCGAAAAATATAATTTTTTGCAAGAGATTTCGCCGCTCAGAATAAATATAAATACTGCTGGTCAGCTTATGGTAAAGTCTACTTACGCAAAGAAGACGGAGCGCAGCGTGTCGTAGTGAACTCTGAAGTAGACTTAGCCAAGTTAACTCAAACCTGACTATGTAGTCATTATGTCATTATTACAAAGACTTGCATGCTCACTGTTAATTATTGTTACTATTTACTTAGAGCTTCAAAACTATGCAGCATGCCTAATTCTAACTATTTCATTGATTTTTGTTAGGTACTTAATGTTGAAAATTCTTGGTTTTTATAAAAACACTAATACACGCACACACTTTCAAACAATCACACTGGCACAAAATTACCCACCATCCTACACCGTACGCACACAAAATATTTGCAAAATTTACTAATTCACGATCAAGACTTGTCCTTAGAAGTGGTTTTCGCATTTTCCTAGAATACTGGTGTGACTCACCCGTTACTGGAAAAATAATAATATTAAGAAATCTGTACTTTGTCCCGTTAGCTTTAAACCGTACCATTCGATAATTCAAATAATGTAAATGATATGTTAGATAATTTGGATAACGTCTCTTTTTCAAACGCGATAACATGTGACCCTGATGATTGTTCCAAGCTGGTGCCTTCCAACTCATGTTTGACTATTTTATCCCAAAACATTCGCAGTGTAAATGCTAATTATGCGGGGCTTTTAACTGTATTACAAAGAATTGTGGTACCTAGTGATGTTATTACTCTATCAGAGTGTTGCCTCTCCCGCAATCCCGTTATTCCGATTCTAGATGGATATACTTCTTATAAGTCCTCAAAAACCTTGAATCAAAATGACGGAGTAATTGTATATGTCAATAGTTTGCTTGCTAATGTGAAAGTTAAAGAACCCGTCGTATCCGAAGCGAACTGTTTGACAGTCACGGTTGGAGCGGATATAGCCATAATTGCCGTGTACAGGCCCTATGCATTTAAAGATCCCTCAATTTTTTTACAATCTATGGACAGTATTCTATGTGAGCTTAAATCGTTTAGAAACATCGTAATTATGGGAGACATAAATATTGACATTTCTCGCAATAATAAAGATGCATACTCACTGGACTATTTGGATCTTCTAGGTCTCCATGGACTTTTCCCGGGACATGCGTTGAAAACACATGGATCTACATGTCTTGATCACGCCAATATAAAGACTTCTTTCTCAAGCACAGTCATGGTGCTAGAATCCACTGTCACAGATCACTTTGCAGTTCTACTCTCCTTGTCACCAAATAGAATCAAAGTTCTAAACTCGCGCCAAATCACAAAAATAGATGAGAATGAGCTTGCTAATGACATTAGCAACATAAGTTTCGATGCCGTCTATGCATCAAAAGACCCCAATCTGGCTACTAAATATTTAATAGAACCACTTCTCCTAGCATTATCTAGGAACACTAAAACTATTTCAACTTCACGTAGACGCAGGCCGATTAAACCCTGGATTACTCAAGGACTACTAAAATGTATGCGCCACAGAGACAATTTGTATAAAAAGCTTAGAACAGATCCAAGAAATGAAGTCCTCGTGGTGTCCTACAGAAGGTATCGTAATTTTTGTACAAATCTGCTACGAAAAGCAAAAAGAGATTATGAGAGACTAGAATTTGAAAAAGCAGGTAGAAATTGCAAGCAGCTATGGCGTGTTATTAAAAGTATCTCAAACATAGGACAGCTGAAGTCGTCAGCCCATGATCTCATAGCGAATAATCACGATAAACAGGACACTATAAATCAAAATAATGAGTATTTTGCAAATATAGGGAGACGACTGGCTGATAAAATACTTAGAGACCCTCGTCATACTTCGCTACCTGACCCCCAGAAGGAGTCTTTTGTACTGCTTAAGACAAATGTGCAAGAGGTGGAACGCCTAATCCTTTCACTTAAGAGTGATTGTGCAACTTTGGCTGGGACGGTATTTCTTCTAGTTTTATAAAACGACATAGAAACGTTATTTATTGTACTTCCACTGACACATGTTTGCAACCTATGCCTTGACTCTGGTGTCTTCCCTAATTGGTTCAAAAAAGCAATTCTTCACCCTATTTTTAAATCTAGAGATCGTGACCGTGTCGAAAACTATAGGCCCATATCAGTTCTGCCTGCGATATCCAAGATACTGGAAAAGATC
Organism: Xanthia togata; assembly: GCA_963853775.1. Classification (NCBI taxonomy): domain Eukaryota; kingdom Metazoa; phylum Arthropoda; class Insecta; order Lepidoptera; family Noctuidae; genus Xanthia; species Xanthia togata. The sequence continues at coordinate 11,005,296 of OY970816.1, forward strand.
ATAAATAGAAGGCTGGTTGCATATTTAGAGGCGCGAAATCTTTTGTCGATTAACCAATTTGGCTTTCGCAAAAATCTATCCACTGCTGATGCTGTTCACAAATTGGTTAATCACATAGCTCAGAAACTTGACAACGGTAAGAAATGTGTTGCATTGTTCCTGGATCTCGCGAAGGCATTCGATACGGTCTCGATTCCCATCTTAATATCGAAGCTCGAGCGCCTGGGTATACGAGGTACCCAGCTGTCCTTGTTTCGGAGCTATCTCACAAATAGAACACGAGTGCCAAAATTGGAACTTACTCTAGCTCTGATCTAAATGTGGCTTTTGGTGTGCCACAGGGCAGTATTTTTGGCCCTACTTTATTTTTAATTTATATGAATGACCTGTGTTGCCTCAGCCTAGAAAGCGGTACAATATTTTCCTATGCGGACGATACAGCGCTTGTATTTGCGGCGGACAACTGGGAAGAGGCATATCGCCTTGCTCAGAAGGGTTTCGATACAGTCAGTAAATGGCTTAAGAACAACTTGCTTACCCTTAACATAGCGAAAACAAAAATAATAAATTTTTCGATTCGAAATATCAATGTGTCAGTTACAAGCTCAGTAAACGTTGCTGCCCAGTTGACACTAGCAAATGGTAGTAGCGACGGCAGTTGCACCCCTGATCACTGTAGCATTGAACGAGTCACTTCGATAAAGTATCTTGGCATAGTGATTGACTGCAACCTTACATTCAAAGAGTACATAATACACCTATCAAATAGAGTGCGCAAACTAATGTACATTTTTAAACAACTACGAAACTCAGCAGATGCTGCTGTCATGAAAATGACATATCAGGCGCTGTGTCAATCAATTCTGGTCTATTGTATCTCGTCCTGGGGTGGGGCAGCCAAATCCCACTTTATTCAGATTGAACGTGCGCAGAGAGCGGTTCTCAAGGTGTGCTGTCTCAAGCCAAGACTTTATCCCACCGTCAAGCTCTATGAATATTGTCAAGTCCTTACGGTGAGGCAGTTGTTTGTACTGACCACTGCTATTAAGCAACACTCCATTTCCAACTATGCACAGCAAACAAATCGCCGTAACCGTATAGTTGCCTTAGTTACTCCTCTTAAAACTTCATTTAGTCGAAGATTTTTTATTTTCCTCGGACCTTATCTGTGCAATAAACTGAACCAAATTCTTTCCTTACACTCATTGAACAAACATAATTTTAAAATCGCTTTACATGCCTGGCTACAAAGCCAAACATATACTGCCACAGAAACTCTCTTTAACGTATTAGTTTAATCAGACTCATTCTCCAACACACACACATACACACACACACACACACCACACAAACTTACATTCATAAAAAAACTCTCAATATTTTTTAATCGTTTTACCTTTAATACTCAAATACTCTCTAGTGTCTCTTTTTATAATAAGCTCACTAATTGTTTTGAAACTTTTGATATTTGCTGTGATTCAGATATAAGCTTGATAGCTTATATCTGATATCACAGCAAATATCAAAAGTTTCAAAACAACCACCACCCCACCCATTTAAAGTTACACGTTTGATAACGTGTAACTTTAAATAGGTGGGGACCTGGTGACCTGTATTACAGGTGTTTCTACCTACCACAGGCACCAGCGATCCACAACCAAATATCGTTGGCTACTGCTTTTGTGTTAATATTTTTTGTATTTTTTGGCTTGTGGTGAGAAATAAACAATTTTTATTATTATTATTTTTATTATTTATTGAAGTCCCCGAGGACGAGGACAGGGACAGAACCCGACGGTGCCGACTCTCAACTTTTCTTTACCCACGAACTAACCCGGAGTCAGCCGAACGACGCGCGATAATTCACGAACGCAGAGTTTCGGTGTGGTCGACCGAAGGTTCAGAAGATTTTCCGCCAAAATTTAAACTAGATTTTTTGCCGAAACTTGCCGAAACCGAATCTTCAGTCGGGTAGTCCCTATAACTGCCTATTTTTTATGAAGTAGCTCTTACCTTAGCTCTCTTGTGGTGCATCTTGCGCGCTAACACAGCGTCGTTGCCGTGCTTCTTGTGGAAGCTAGCGAACGCCTTCAGTTTGCGGAGTTGTCGGCGCTCGCGCACCGTGAGCGGCCCGCTGCGGGCTTGAGCGTTGATGCTACCTGTGGGTGGAAACATGAATAATATAGAATAGAATAAGGTGTATTGGTTCGTTCCTCATGGTTGGTTAAGTAAATTGTTTTTACATTTTTGTTTATTCCTTTAGAGGTATGAGGAACAGGGTATAAAGTTCACTCATCGTCTATAGAAAAGTGAGAATCCTCCGACCAGACGGGTGTTGTGTCTGGCGGGCAAAAATCCAACGATTGATGCCGGATAGTTTTATATATTATGTCGTTCGCGCGGTAAACTCTAATTGCGCGATGCAGGATTTGTGTGACGTCAGGTCATTGATGCGTTATTCGCGTGTGGCGATGTAGATATTCTTCATCTTATTCAGGGTTCCGTTGCCAAATGGCGAAAACGGAACTCTTATAAGGGTCATGGTCCGGTCGTCCTATTAATATTCATCCCGCGAACATTCCCCGAAGGGATAGGCAGAGGTCATTTTTTCACATTTCGACAGTCATGTTCAACTTCCATGTAATAGCACAGATTAGAATACCTAAGCTCACTCCTCAAAATCATTTAAATCTTTTCGTGTGCTTAGTCAGTAACCAGGTGTCAGATCTTTAGATTTTGTGAATGTGAGAACGTTTTAGGCTTAACAGACTGTAGATCTGTCGACTTCCCACAAAAATAAAAAATTTATCCTTTTTGCTGTGCCCTACATGGTCCATAATGATCTAAATTATACATATAGTTACCACATGTACACATTATGGTAAAGATATTGAGTATTGACTATTTTCTATCTTGCTAGCTAAGTACCTGGTACTTGTTGATAGGCCTACACTGTCCTCTTATACCTATTAAGGCGAAATGGGTCCCAAAGAAGAGGTTTTGACGCATTTTGGCTGCACGAAAATCAATTTTTGTCCTCAAAAACTACAAATTTGCCTTATTTTTTTTCATGATTATTAAAATTTAAGATATTTTTTAGTGAATTATGAGGGCCAAAACACGATTGACATAATTTGGCTCGATACAAAAAAATCGCAAAGTTTCCAAAAAATTTAGAGTTTTTATGAGAAAAAATGGTTTTATTCGATTGTAATTAAAGCAATTTCAATAAAATTTCGTCTATACATTCACCATAAAAGACTTTAGGGGATTATGGATTTATTTTAATACCAAATAGAATCTTAAAATAAACCCAAATATAGTAAATCAGGCTAAATCCGCTCGCGCTCAGAGTCCTGCGGGACGTCATCGAGGGCGGACCTGTGTCAAAATTTTTAAAAATACGCTCTTTCTGCAGTTGTTAAAAAAAAATCAAATAAAAGAAGAACACATTAGATATGAAATTGCGACAACTCAGAAAAAATATTTCGTAATTTTAATATAGTTTTAATTCATAATATTGTTTTCGAAAGTGTGATTATTTCTATGCGATATGATGACGTTTAATTGTCATCTTACAATAGTGTTAGACACACTACAAATTATTATCGATAAAATTATAGTCAAGTGCGAGTCTTATATAATTTTTTATCGTCGTATATGAAGAAGTTTATTTAAAGATTTTTTTATCAGATTCATCCATGTTACTATATTTACTCTCCATCGAACTGTCTTTGCTAATATCATATTCTATATTAATAAACATATAATATACAATTGGTTCGGTTGTCGGTTGTATAAAAAATATTTAAAACAACTTTCACTCTGGCAAGAACAATTAAAATTAGAAAAAAATGCTGTTTCGAACAAAAGTGCTATACTAACATGACCAAATGTATAGAACACGATAAAAATCGTAATTATATTTTTCGAATAGCTGAACCAGCTACACAATTTTTTCCGACGGCAATTGTTACTTCATATAGAGCTGTCAATATTTACGAATCTTCATGAGTGGTGGGAAACATCCAAAACCAAAAATATGGTCACAGTATAAGCGAAACAGTAAGACCATTTTTAGCCCATTCAACTCAATAAAAATCCTGAAGAAATAAAGACGAAAGTATGTATGGTTTTATTTTCTTAAATTCACTGACATACAATGCACAACCTAAACCACGCTGGGTATAGAAGCATGCAATTTTTCAGATGATTTCCTTTTATAACGAACGAAATTACGACTTTGATATTTTCTATCAAAATAACATTTTGCGGGACCGTTGATAGACAACCAGCCATTCTGACGCTAACTTGAGATACGCAGTAAAACCATTGCAATTTTAAACTTTCACCTTACCTGAAATTAGTTTCTGTCCGCGTCGTCTTCATTCACGTGGCAGTCGTAAGATACCACAATATATTAAAATAACAGGCATATTTTATAAATCTTCACTGTAAGTACAATAGGTTTGTAGTTTTGGTCTCGCCTACCAAAATATACAGAGAGTTAGGACTGGTGACGCGACTGGCTGGCTGGACTAGCGAGAAAGCGACAGAGTTGTCCGTGTGAGAAGCAGCTCCTCCTGAGGTCAAAACGCGCAGCCTTCAGTAGAAATTTCCCATTCCTTTTTTCGTTTTAAATGAATTATTAAACGCCTGCGTTCCTTCATATAATACCTAATGGCACAACACTGATACACTAATGGATTCTTACAGATTATTCATGACTACCTAATTATCACTAAAAAAATCCCGTGTGCAGTTTGTACACGGGATTTCTCATTAACAGTCACGTAACCATAAATATTGATTTTTATTTAAACCATAGATGACAGAAGAGGCCCAAACTTCATGTTTTTCTGTGTACGTTCTACGAACTATCCCATAACACTATATCAAAAGGTAAAAATGTTGTTTCTTTAATTAATAAAATGAATTGACTGTCACAACACAGCACATTAGCCGATAACGACACCAACCCGACATCGACACGATATCGGAGGTCTGATGATCGGATACGTTTAGTGCCTACCAAACGTTTTTACATTGTCTTGCTATTGTCACCTATATCGTCGCAGACAGCGACCGACACCGATATAGGTACGATATCTGTCGGTGAAGACACAGTGCGGTGAGAGTAGCGGCATTTTATCACTTGAACACACTTTTTCGCACTGCCGACTTCAAGACGTCGATATTTAGTAGGTAACCATCGCGACGCACCAAACAACCACATTGTTTGGTGCGTCGCGATGGTTACCAATATCATTGGGCCGATAGTAATTATATCGATGTCGGTGCAATAGCTGCCGACATATTATCGGTATCGGGCTGGTGTCGTTATCTGTTAATGTGAAAACGCCCATTAGGTACACAGGACATTTTAAGTAATCATTTTAGTTCACTACACCGTAGGTCCCATAAAATGTAAACTTATTGAAAAAAATCGAACCTAGGAAAAACTAGTTCAGTTGGTCAACTGCAATTATTTTATGCTGTGGCATAGATTTTTCGCGAAATGATCGGCAGTGAATCGTAAATAAATACGTCTTTCTGCATTTGGGTTACTTTGATTCTACTTATGTAATACTCACAGTATAGTTCTCTCTCAGCCTTCAGCTCTCTAAGATACTGCAGTCTGGCCGTCTGTAGCAACACGCGCAAACGGGTCATCTGTTTGATATACGCTGTCTGTAGGAACTTTAGAGCTGTCTTAGCGACGCACACGGCTTCTTCAGCTGTGTAGACACCAGCTCTCCTGTAAAATAGAGATAATTATTATGATTATGGTCAAAATATGTTTGACTAACACTGCTAGCGATTTCGTTGGCCAATATTTAAAAAGGAGGAGCTCGTGTGGCTAAGTAATAACTACCGCATCAGGTTAAGCTACGCTTGCCGGGGTTGGTCTGCGGATGGGTGACCCATCTTTAGATACAGAGACTCTTCCGTGCCTCGGAAAGCACGTTAAGCTGTTTGTCCCGGCTGTGATTCATGGATCTTTGACAGTCGTTACGGGTCGTCAGAAGCCCGAAAGTCTGACAACCAGTCTTGCTTTGCAAGGGGTATCCTATTACCCAGTTACATGATATCAGTCGTTTTATGTAAAATACTGGTATTCAGCTGCATCCGGTTATACTGGAAGCCGACCCCAATATATTTGGGACTTACGACGGGGCATCGGCATTTTGTTAATAAACAATAAACAGTTTTTTAAATTTTGTCAAGTTACGTTAACATATTTTTTTCGTGATTTCCATGTTGGTCCCATAGTTTATTTTAGTAAATGAGTACAATGACACCTTCTTTAACCAATTTAAAAAAAATGGACGTTACGCAATTGATGAGTTTATTTTGTACCCGACTACAGCGAAGCAAAAAGGAGGGTTATGATTTTGACCGGTATGTATCAAAACTCAAAATATTTATTTCAATTAAACCATTTACAGGCACTTTTGAATTGTCAAGGAGTCAGTCAGTCAGAAATATGAAGCAAGTTGCCCATTCCAAAGCGTAGGTTACTATGGAGAAGAACGGGCAAGAAACTCCACGGACACTCTTTTAATCATCATTCATGTTGAAATTATACATGTGAGAACAATGTCTAAAGACGTGCACGTAAAAAGCGTCCGTAATAAAAAGATAAAAACAATTCAAAAATTAAAATAAGCCGTGGCAGATAAGAGATGACCAGTCCCTACTGATGGCGCCCGTTCACGAACATGACGCATGGATCAGCACCGTTTAGCTCAACCATTTTGAAGGGAACTCAACGATCCAACACATGTATGTATGTTCATCTGTTACCCCATAACTTCTAAACTACTGATTATAATTTGACAAATGAGGTATCGTTGGAACCGTATTGATCGTGCACAAAAATTGCCAGGGTAAAGCCTTCGTCGCATGACTGTATACCTACAAAATTATAATGGCATGCGACGAAGGCTTTACTTTGACCATTTTTGTACCTACGTTTATATTTCTGTCTAAAATATTTTCTCGTTTCATACTTTTTAGAGCATGATTTTTCAGTTTTTTGACTTACTTCTTATGTTATTTCAATTACACCTTGTTTACTCACCACAGCGGCATCTCCTCGCACGGAGCGTCTTCAGCATCAGACAAGTCCTCGTGGTCTCCCGCGCGACAGTCTCCGTCAGGGCCCAGGGTCACAGACTCGCCGTCAGAGTCACTGCAGCTCGCGCATTCCATAAGAGTCGTGGAGAAGGCGCTGTTTACTGATGTTGCATCGATTTGCTCTGGAATTAATAAAATATAATATTACATCTGTATCTCTCAAAAGGGTTAGTTTTACACCCCGATTCGAACTTAATGGCGGCTCGGAACATGAGGCGAGTCGCTGCGCAGTAACGTGTTTATGGGTCAGCGGGGGCGAGGGGTGCGGTACTGCGCAGCGAGCAGCTAACTTCCGAGCCGCCATTAACTTTGAATCGAACTGTGCCATGGGGTACCGTGCTATCGTGGGGTTGTGGACGTCAGATAAACAGTCTCTTCATGTTTTCAGCTGCGTCCGGTTAGACTGGAAGCCGACCCCAATATAGTAAAAAAAAAGAGTATTTATCACCTTTAGTTGCACATAAACACTTAACTAAACACTATGCAGCGTTACAACTAAGAGAAAGAGTGTTTTCGATGAACTCTGGCACCCAAAGTAAGATTTAACTTATGTTTAGGGTGCCAGCGTCCTCGCCATTAATTTGAACATATCTCAGTAGTTGTAGGACGAGCACAGTAATATTATCAAGTTATCAAACTCAAACCATTTATTTCAATTAAACCATTTACAGGCACTTTTGAACTTTCAAAGAGTCAGTCAGTTAGTCAGAAAGTTGAAGCTAGTTGCCCATTCCAAAACGTAGATCTCTATGGAGAAGAACGGGCAAGATACTCCAAGGACACTCTTTTAAATATAGAAATTACAAAATCCTGGGTACATTACTCTTGTTGATTCTATATGTGAGAACAATGTTAAAAAAAAAACAAAAACGATTAAAAATAAGCCCTGGCAGATAAGAGATGACCAGTCTCAACTGACGGCGCCCGTTCACGAACATGACGCGTGGATCAGCACCATCCAGCTCAACCATTTTGTAGGGAACCGAATGATCCAACGCACTATCTACTTACTAGTAAATCCATACAATAATTATGATGTAGCCTATTCTAGTACCTATGTGGGGGTATGTGTATGTATTGTGAGAGATAAATATGGTGAAAATTTGTGATTACGTAAGTCTGTATTGATATCTCCCGAAACAGTAAGCAGAGATGCAATGCACTCACATTACGTTGTGTTTAAGTCCCATGTAATAAGATGTGAGCTTGTTGCACTTAACTGGACATGAATCTGTGCAGCTGGACAGTTTTTTGCGCCACTTCCCCTCCCCAGCGACAGCACTAGGGAGGGGTGAAGGGCGCGCGTGCCGGGGACTGTCATAGGTAACTTTGACGTTCGAAAAGTGCTGACTCTCAGCCTAGTTTGAATAAATGACTTTTGAATTTGAATCCATACACTGCGCTGTTACTGAGAAATTCATAAGGAAAAAAGTCAGGAGGTGTCGTGGGACACCCGCACCGTAACTGCGTAACACACGATCAACCACAATCTGTTTCATTTTGACAATTCAACAACATTCCTTGCGTTATTTACGTTGTTGAAGCAGACAAATTTTTCGAACACACACACATAATAGGTATTGGTACCTATGATGATAATCTTAATAGACATTTAATAATTGTTACGTAACTATGACCATATATTTATTTTATTTGTTTTCAAAAATGACATTTACTATTTTGTTATTATCTAATCTAATATAATTACTTTTATTACTGAAATTTAAATATGTGTACGCCATTAAGGGCAAACATGACTGATCTCAAACTAATGTAATTTAATAACTTGCATGATCTGTATGTGTACTCATGTTTCCACAAATAAATGAATCTTGAACATGTGAAGCAATGAATTAGCAATATCCTCCGAAATGATTCAGATTGTGACGGAATTAGGATGCAGGACCTGGGTTAGAATAAAGGATACTTTTAGATCCCGGTAGTACTCTCCCGTGGGATAACTTCTAAACATCACTGATTCATACAGATGGGACTGCCTCGTTGGTCCAGTGATCGCTAGCGCTACTGCTGAACATGAGGTCCTGGGTTCGATTCCCAGGTCGGGCAGTGTCTATGGGTTTTTCTTTCTGGAATTTCTCAGTAGCAGCCCGGAGTCTGGATGTGTGCCCGGTTGATGGCAATAGGCTCGCCCCCTATTACATAGGACTTAATCATCACTGGCGAAATGTGGGTGTACTATAGGTACACCTCAGCCCAACCCTTCGGGGAAACAAGGCGTGATCATTTAAATAAAAAGCTACTCTTTCTACGACACAATAAAGTGCAATTCAGGTCGCACAGCGCTAATCACCAACAGTTACATTCCCCTAGAAGTTACCTCTCTTTCTATCGCGTGACTCTTAGATCTCCTGACTACGTTACACTCACTGAATTGGCCCAGCAAGACGGGCCCGCCGCGTATTTGTTGCTTCATACCAATACTGCGAAGTATCCTATTTGTATTAATGTGTGGTATAATTTAAAGGTACTCACTAAACGGATCAACAGCCTGGGGATCGACTTGTTCCTGTTCTGCTGGATCGCTCACAACCGACACTGATGACGCACAGGATGTGGTGCGTGGACGTTCCGGTCTGAAACACGATGTTATATAATTATTATTCAATTTAAAGGGAACAGAAATGTATCATGTGCTAATAGATCAACGCTGTTTGATGGTAGATATAGGAACAGTTAGTGTCAAATAACTTTGCCACTCTGAAGTTAGGTTGCGCATGCGCACTACTGTTGTGTTACTGTACTGTTGTGTGTTAAATTTCCATGGTAAAAGGAAATTTATTCAACGTTTTTCATTGATACAAAATGTTAAGTTCTAAAATAATAATATATACAGGTATATAAATAAAAAAGGCGGCGAAATGATCATGGGGCATCAAAAAATTCGTCAGGAAAAGAGCCCAAAAGGCTGGCAACAGTGCCACCTTGTATGGCAATACTGATTCTTTACCCAAAAAATAAGCCAACCCTCTGGAAGAAATATAGTTGTTGGGGTTCAGCATGGCATTACAGGTCACTGACCCACCTATTGACATTCTACATTTCAAAAACGAAAATAAAGCTCATTAACGTCCTAAATCAACCATTAATATAATAATCAACACAAATATTATAAAGAGAGAAGATTTGTATTTTTGTTTGTAATAAACTTAATTTTTTTAGGACCGATTTTAAAAATTCTTCACCAGTAGAATGCTATATTATCATCACTGAGTAACATACGAGTAGGCTATAAGGGTATAAAATATTCTGTAATTTTTTCTCAGACACTGCACCAAAAAGATACACTAGATTTTGGATGGGGGGGGGGGGGGGGGGGTTTGCTAAAAAACATCACGGGACGACCCCTAATTTATAAAGATACCACATCTTATACGCAGAATCTTGTTTTAGTGTTATGAAAAGCGCTCTTCCTCTCTCCTACCTATTTGTATAATTTTTGCTGTGCCCGACAGGGTCCATAATTGTTTCTTCTAATTGTATTTTAACACCCGTATATGTACATTATGGATTGCAATAAAGAATTTGAATTTAAATCTAGTGTATAATAAACTCACTTGACGTAATGCTGCAGCTGATTCAGCAGTGACTCGGTGGTGGTGACAGGTGGAGGAGCGGCCGCGCTGCGTTGTCGTGCGTACAGAGCCGCGCGGGCGTGCTCGAAGCATAGACTGTAATAAAAGGAAATTATATTAGTACAACATAACATGTCATTAAGCCTGTGGTTTGCCAAAGGATGGGCTGTGTTTAGCACTTTTTAATTCACCAGTTACGTTTAAGTTTCACCAGTTATGTACAGACGCCAGCACATCAACCTCCTACTTTCTACTTTCAAATTTATTTAATAGATTTTCAACTTTATCACTGTAGGATAAGGTTCAAAGTTGAGTGGGAAAATCTGACAGTTTCGGGTAGGTTGATGTGCTGGCGTCTGTACAATATTTTTATCTCACGAAGCGACGCGCGCTTTACTTGTGGTAACCAAGGGTACAAACACGCTGTGAATGTGAGCGAGACGATGAGTGGCGTCATCGTCAACACATAATACACACACACACACACTTCCAACTTCGGTACTGAGAGCTGCTGCGCTTACGCAAATTGCGTTTATCACAAGGGAAGCGCGCGTTGCTTCGTGAGATAAAAATATTGTAATAATTCCAGATAGCAGGCAGCTTTTGTGAAATTCATGTTGAAAACCCAATAAGACTCCGGTGTAGTTATTACTTACCATACACTTAATATTTATCAGAAAGCAGGTCATTATTTGACAAATAGTGAAGTGACAAGTGATTTTGGCCCATGTGCAGTGCAACTATTACTGTCAATTTGACGTGCTAATCGAACCCAGATTCACACCCGGCATTTTATTTAGATTAAAATATGCCTTGACATCATATCATTTAAATGAATAGTTTAAAAGGTAACACAGATTCAAAATTACGCGTAACAAAATAATTATGGTTGACGGCAACGCGGGCGCAGCGGTAGGAGTCAATGACCTTTTCCTCGGCTATTAGGTATGTAATGTCGGTAGTACGTTCCCATGGGATATTTTCCGACAACCAAGCGGCCAAAGCTGCGGGCAGAAGCTAGTATTTTATATATAAACTCACCCCGGATCCCTATGATCCCTCGAATCACTAGGTGCAGGCATAGGACACCGCTCTCCATTCCCGTATGTGTGCGCGCACTGGCGATAAGGCGCCGTCGGGTCCCGTGTTATGTGACGATAGCAGTACTGCCGGCCCGAAATCACTGGTAGGGGACATTCGTAGCTCTTGTAGGCACATACTCGGGAACGGGAGACTATTTCTTTTTGGAGCTGTGAATAAGTAAAAGTTGGGTTACAATGACAATATAACACGGCTCAATTGAGTTTCTTTGTGGGAGACCGTGCGAGGTAGGCTACTACTGCCCGCCACATAACCACAGAACATTATAAAGGCACACAACGCAGCGCGGTTTTCACTGCAAAATATATAATTGCAGTCGTCGAAAATAAAAATAAACTTACTAAAACTCCACTATTTGGGGATCCATGGAGCCTGGTCATACACTTTTATTATAACCAGAGCAAACGAGCGCAAAGGCTCGTGCAGAATACACCACAGCGTGACAATAGTGACCGACTGACCGTTCTAAAGGGAAGTTTTCTTAGAGTCGCGTCGCGCCGGTCTGCACGACCCTCAATGCTGATATTTACGGATCAAAGTTGATGGCAACACTGAACACTGGGCAATAAGTGTTGGCAGCCCCAAATTCCACAGACAATAAATCAATTTCTATACCTGAGCTCTAAGCTTGTCCTCTTCCTGTTTCTTCACAATTTCTGGGTCTGGTGGCTTGATAGACTTGACATTAGTGATGCGAAGACCAGAAGCCATTCGACCTCCGCGGCTGAGCATCCGGACTTTGGGAAGGTGGATTACTTTCCGCGGAGGCTGCGACATTGTTGACGTTGATGGATTAACTGAAAAAACGGAATAGGCAAAATTATCTTTTGACCTTTGCCTGTTTTGGATTTCGGGATTTTGGCGCGAAAATAATGTAAGGAATTGGTCGGTGGGTAGGTAGGGGCGGAGTTGCAAGCAAGTTGCAGTAATGAGTGAAAAAGATTGATACTATTATTGCAAATGTTCACAAATCAGCGTAAATAAAACATTTAACAGCCTTGAAAATTAAATCTTTTTAGAAAAGCATGCACGGTTGTTAACAACTTAGTCGTATGTCGTAAAATACGATTTATGCTAGCTTCTATTTTTTACAGTCATAGTACCTACATGTAAATTAAAATGTACGTAAATATATTTTCTTAACATAATGTTGAACTTACGTTCGGTAATCCAAATATTATGAGCATTAAGCTTGTTGGAATTTTCACTTCTGAACGAAAACATATTTGATATTGAATTATGAGTATTTATCGATAATACAAACATAAATAAATATCCACAACATAGAAATATGTTTACTAGAAATAGAAACGCGAACACTATACTATTATTACGTAATTAGGGCAGCACACAAAAAGTATTTTTCTCGTTTTTGTCGCTGTCGTGCAAATCCACGTAGCCGCGCAAAATTTCACTTCATCGGCTCGATAGTACATTGTCAATACTCATTCTCATTAATTAATTACCAATATTTCCAGAATACTGATGACACTACATTGTTTAAAAAATTAATTAATTAATTAAGGCATCATTAGTCGTCACTTATGTTATAAACTAATGTTTTTTCACCAAAGAAATAGTAAAGTGTATTGTAAACAGTGGTGGGTCGGCCATTTGCACGGTGTGACAGAGTATTTAGGTCCGTAATTTTAAAGTTGTATATTATCGTTCAAAAGTTAATGAATCACATTAAAAATATGCACAAAAGAAAGAGAAATGTCTATACTATAAAATAAAACATAGTGATAAAGTGAAACATACCTGTGATTGTTGCAGATCCACATTCTGTCACCGGAGACCTCACTGCGTTAACCACCAAGTTTTACAATGGCGTCCGATTGAGAATACCTATCAAGAATTTATGTTGAGACGAAATTTTTTCAATAGTTATATAATTAATTTGTTGTTTTCAAAAAACGTAGTTAATTTTTAGTTCATAATTAGTGATTAATATCAGTGTTGTACATTCAAAATGTTAAATTATTAGTTTTAAATCTCTCAAATGTTAACGTGGTCTACGTCCGGTCGCCGCTGTCATAGCGCTATCCCTTTCCCACTCACGCACTTAGACGGAGCTCTGCTCTCCGTCGTGCTTTCTCGCGCGCAGTCGGAACATCCGTTCAATGGCTGGAGGGCAGGAAAAATGGTATTTTACAAAAGAACAATTACTGAGTTCTCCAAGCAGAAAATGCGGTTTAGATGCAGATAAAGAATTAGCATATCGGCAGCAGGCCGCAAATTTAATACAGGATATGGGACAGAGGCTTCAAGTGTATCCTTTTTCAAAATGTGGTGTTTTCAGCTCAATGTTTTTGTCGAGTCATGTGCTAAAAGTGCGTTAACACGCCAACGAAATGTGTTTTTATTTATGTAATTATCGTTAGCGTGCGTTCAAATGCATAAAGAAGTGTATAAAGTGTGTTGTGACGGTGAAATATAGTGAAAAGATGACGAAACTTCGACTGTGGCTCGCGGCGTCATTGTGGCCACTTTCGCTCGGTAGTGTGGGATTTCCCGCCTGACAGTGAGTAACGGCTCGTTTTCTACAGGTAAGACAGTTATAATATGTATGAAAGGACCTAAAATGAATGAAATGTTTGTATTTAGGTTAGGGTCACGCATGATAGCGTGGTTTTTTCTCGAGGTCACTGATCCTACAGCTGTGAAACGACGGGACGCTTGCGCGGGTGACGTAGGGCTCGTTTGAGTGATCGACCTGCATGCCCGAGCTAAAATTACTCGATACAAACGATTTTTACACTGAACACGCGCGTGGCCCGTACTTCTACGTAAATTGGTCGTGATCTTCACCTTATCATGTTTTCCTGGTACATACAAGTTATAAACATAGATAACGTGCGTAATTTCTTGCACTTTAGTTCGAAAATTCACGTACTTTTACCCATATCTTGATCACAATACACTAAAACATGAATCAACGCATCTTGAAGCTCAATTCTGTCATAAATTATAATATTATTATAACTAATATTTTCCTTTGAGGAAAATGTAGGAATAAATAAAATACAATACTTTAGTTACTATTTATAATAGTCAAAGATGCGGTCATAATTACAATGTAATATAAGTTATTTTTTCCTGTTATACTTGAACCTGACTATCAAACAAATTACCTATTATTTGTGGAAAACACAATAATAAAGTGTTGTCTGCAATCATGAGATACTACAGGCAGATTTTTTTTTAGAAACAAAACTTCCCGTGTTGAAAAAACATGATATGGCTGCCTGTCGTCTTGTATTCATTCTACAAAAGTTAACTTGTTACTTGAGGATAAATCCAATTATAACATAGCACTACCAACTTTCTCTCCAGTTCCAATCCATAATTGTGATGCAATAGTTGTAAGCATGACTTTCTGATTAATGGAATAAAATTAATTTCATGTGCAAAATTCAGCTTCATCATGTTAAACTAGAAGCTGACCCCAGATTTGCGAAAAGAGAACTGAAAATGTAATTTTCAAATATAAAAATTATTAATTACTAACTAGCCCATGTGGAGGTCTGATATTATCCCACAGGAACATACTACAGGGATAAAAAGTGCCCTATGTCCAAACCCAGGTCATGGTCTTGCCAAATTTTATCGAATCCTGTTCAGCAGTGAAAAGGTAACAGACAGCAGACATAGTTACTTTCGCATTTATAATATTAACTAGCTGCCCGCCCCAGCTTCACACGGGTAGCATTAAGTACATATCTATGGCGCACCTACCTACCCTACCAAATTCAAACTCAAAGCATTTATTTCAATTAAACCACTTTTGAATTGTCAAAGAGTCAGTCAGTTAGTAGATCTCTATTGGAGAAGGACGAGCAAGAAACTCCAAGGACACTTTTAAATATAGAAATTACAAAATCCTGGGTACATTACTCTTGTTGATTTTATATATTAGAACAATGTTAATAAAATATAAAAATCAAAAACGATTAGAATATTTAAAATAAGCCCTGGCGGATAAAAGATGACCAGTCTCAACTGACGGCGCCCGTTCACGAACATGACGCGTGGATCAGCACCATCCAGCTCAATCATTTTGTAGGTAACCGAATGATCCAACACACCCTACCCTACGTACCCTACCCTACCATACCTACCCTACCTAAAACCTTCTCCGGACAATAACAAACACTTAACGTAACTAACATGACTTTCTTTTATTTATATAGATATGGCTGAGGAGGATAAACAGTTTTTGAACACCAGAGTTTGCAAAAGTTTGCTGCTAAAGTTGATCCTGCTTCACTTGAATTCACTTCTATGATTATTACTATAGGTAGTGTTTGACACAATATCACTACAAAGATAGTTGCCATCTTCATATCTTGTCTTAAACACATAGCTAAACTTAGGCCGCCTTATAATATTGCTAAAAGCACCAATAAAGATCCAAAGCAAAATAAGTGTAAGGCAATCCTTACATACTCAATCCAAACTCATGCCTACAGAATGCCACCTGCTGCAATCAGCAGGTGGCATTCTGTAGGCATGAGTTTACATTGTTACACAGATCTTTTCAACAAAACTGAACATTTTAAACTTAATATGCCTATTGTAGGTAAGACCTTGCATTGTGAATGCCAAGGCAGTTACCCTGGCCCTCATTGATTAAATAACTGACCTTGTAAACTGTGTTTTACATTGAGAAGTTAATTTTTCACAGTAATTTCATGTTACATTGTATAGATTACATTAAAGACCATTTTTTGTTATAATTTTGTGACCTTTATACAATAGTGAACAGGCACAGCACAGCTTAGTTTAAGCAGATGACTTTCCAAAGTAGTAACTTTTCTATGCAATGACTGAGAAAAAACAAAAAGCTGTTGTATGAAAATTCAAACATGATAATTTATGAATAAAGGCTATACCATACATGAATTACAAGAGCAGCTCAACCACTGTTATTTTTGGTGTAAGATTTTTCGCCATAATCACGACAATTCGCTGCCTTTATCACACGGGTACCATCGAAGAAGTTCATATCTATACACCGTAAGGACTATTTCTGCTTGCAGCGCTCTGCTGCTATAGATCTGGGGCAGTAACAGATGTGGTCATCATGTTCACGGGATTTTGTTTTCAAACTGCTTAGATACGAAGTTCTTCGATAGTACATACAGCTTTCAATTCAAATAACCTAGAACAAGACACTTGGATAGGGAAAGATAGAATTCTAGGAATATGACCACAGTAAGTAGTAAACTTGAGAGAACAGTGGACGCCCAGTGGTAACGACCGTGACTTACGAGTTGTAGGTCATAGATTCAAACCCAGGCAGGGGCTTTAACTTTGTAATGTAAAACGGTGAAGGAAAACTTTGTGAGGAAACCGGCATGTCCGAGAACCAAATAAAATCGAAGATATGTGACATACCAACCCGCACTGGGTCCACGTGGTGGATTACAGCACACTACCTTCCACTGAGAGGTGGCTTGTGTCCAGCAGTGGGCATATTATAGGCTGTTTATGGTTAAGTAGAAAACTCCTAAACAACCTTTGGGACAGGATTAAGGCAGACATTTCTTCCTCACTAGAAATGACAATGGAACCGGCCAGGAATGTTCTAGAATACACAAAAAAAGATAACAGACTGATGGCTAGTATATTTAACCAAAATCAATGAAACAACCTCTAGCTTGTATCAGATGATCCAATTTGATAAAACTACAATGTATCTTGAGTAATCTTATATGCAACACAAAGGGTGCTTATCAGACCAAAACTAACAGTAATTTTCTTTAATACATGATATAAATGTTGTATTTTATCAACATTGCCAATTGTCGACTTATGTTGGCACTCTTCTCTCTTTATAGCTATGGTAAATAGATGATAGAGAATATGAATGCCAATTAGTGATGCTAAAATGTTGTCTTTTATGAAAGTAGTGCCTTTGCAAAAGATATTGTGTAATCATAGGGATGTGTTTTTATTTTAATAGCCCCCATACATACATAGCTGTATAAGGCGAAGATAACTGAATTTAAATGATGTTATACTGAAGTTCACATTTAAACGAGTAGTGAGTGTTAGTGTGCGCTACTGCTGAGCATGGGGTCCTGGGTTCGATTCCCAGGTCGTGTAAAGTATTATTGGGTTTTCTTCCAACAGGAATTTCTCAGTAGTAGCCCGGAGTCTGGGAATTGTGCCCGGTTGATGGCAACAGGCTCGCCGCCTATTACATGGGACTTAAAAAACAAAACTGGCGAAATGTACTAAAGGTACACATCTGCCCAATCCTTCGGGGAAACAAGGTGTGATGTTGTGTTATGTTAATGATTTGGAAGAAGTATTATGTTAAATTAGAGCATTTTATTAATAACTTAATATATTATGAATATTTTAGATTGTTTTTATTACAAAGTGAAATTAATTAGTAAAATTATGTCTAAAATAAAAAATTGAGAATCACGCAAAATCTATAGTGTATTTTTCTGAAACCTTCACCATTTAAAGATAATTTAATTATTGAACTTGTAGTATACTTACGTGTTTTATTAAAATTCTTTTTATTTTATGAATTTATAATGCGTTAAATTGGGGACAGCACTCCTTGGGCGAGTCCTATTCAACCTTCAAACATTAGTAATTAATTAATATGCATAATAAAAAGTATCCTATCTCTTTCAAACACCCTGGCAAGGTTATGTACTCATTCTAATTCACAATGTTGTGCAATAAATAACATTAAAATGTAATTGTTGAAGGTACTTAAGTAAACATGTGGTTTTAACTACCTACTGCTATTCTTTGTTTATTAGAACAAATAAACAAAGTTTAATTCAGTCTCATTAATCAGTCAAATATTGGAGATATTAATATAATCATGAAATACCTACCTAGGGAGGTGATAATTTAACAATGGGGCATTTGAATAAACGTAATTTAAATCATATCCATTGACTAAAAGTGGCAAATTGTACTCGGAACCGAACTCGGAGTCTGGGCTGTAAAATTAATCTGAAGTTCTGACCTTTCGGAGCGGAATCGAAGCTCCGTAACATCCCTGGTATCAAGTTACCTAGCAACTGGGTTGGTGAGATCAGATAGGCAGTTGTTCCATGTAAAATACTGGTATTCAACTGCATCTCGTTAGATTTGCAGCCAACCCCAAATTGTTTGGGAAAGGGCTAGGTAGATGATGAGTATTCGTTTTGCTATTTCAAGTCCTGTTATTGAAATTTGGATCTTATATTTAACATCTTATTGGCAACCAGGTAGGACTTGTGAAATAGTTTAACTAGACCAGTGGTCGGCAAACCGCGGCTCGCGAGCCGCATACGGCTCTTTGGCTTATAGAGTGCGGCTCTGACGAGATAAAAATGTAGCCTTTTTTCCTTCGAAACCTCGATGGTGCGATATCTAGCCATGTTGGCCCTGCAAACATTATCAGATCATGTATGATCGAGGTGGTGTGATTCAAGGAATTGACTAAAGAAATTGATTACCAGTAAACAAATAAAATATAAGTAGTAGTACATCCCACACAACTAACATTACGTAAATCAGCTGAGACATTGTCACTCATGATGATAATATAAGGTCAGTGACCTGTGACTGTTATAGTGCACTATATACTTGATGTCATAACCAGTGACGCGATGCAATCACGTTATTTTGTTTGTTTATAAGACTAATAAACTTACAGTACAACTATTTTCTTAATGTTTCGTCAGTCATCGGATTTCTATCAGTTGCCCTTTGCAGTGCAAAGGGCGACTGATAGAGCGTCCGGACTCTCTCAAATCGACTTGGAAGTATATTCCAACCAAACAAGATAAACACGAAGTTTGGCGAAGGACATTAAGAAAATAGTTGTACTGTACATATTTAAGTTCATAATGGAAATTTTCGAATATTTATTCATAAACTAGCTGATTATTTCTTGTGTACAGTTTAGCGTTAGTAGCCTGTTAAATGTATTTTTAGTACCTTAATGATGTACATTTTTGACTCATTTTTTTATGACAATAAAAGAAGTGACGTGTTTACGAGCCTTTCTTTCCATGGTTGTCTTTGTAAAAGGCGAAGTAGGATTGAAAGAGAATTTTACGGACAATTAACTGAAAGGACAATAACTTGCTTGTAACAGGTTAGCTTCAAAACCCAGCGGCAGACGTACCACACACTAAGTATTCCATACAAAATCAGCCTATAAACTGGTGGAACACCAGCCTCCTCTTTGTGGGAGGGAGTGGCCGTAATCCATCACGCGGGCCCAGTGCGTGTTGGTGGATGTCACATGTCTTTGAATTTTCGGCGCTAGGACATTTTCAATTTTCACAGTGCGTGTCTGAGGTCGCCTACGACCTAAAACTCATAAAGGAGGCCGTTTCCTCTGGGTCACCACTGCTCTCTGCTCTCCATATCGTTGTCATTTTCTCACACTACCTTTATGTAGGTATATAAACTTTTTATCATTGTTGACGCATTTTAGTCACTTGCATATTTCGGAATGTCCGATTAATTCGGCCTGCCCCGACCGGCGCGACCCCCTTATCGTGCTCTAATCACGTGGGGCTGCCACGAGTTGAACCGACCTTGAATAATAAGGGCGAGGTGATGCGTTCGGCGCGTTTTCTCTCTGTTTACACGAAAATAGACCGATGTTGATAGATAGAATACTCTTTAGTGTACTTACACCATAAAAATTACAGACATAATATTGTTGTTGCTATAGTTACTGTGATTGTAAAATTGTATCCGTTTTACGTAACTTTCGGAATTATGCTGCAACCTTTTTTAGAGGATTTATTTCACAACAATAAGTAGGTACTGAAGTCTGATTATCACACTTCACACTAAATTATAAAGGTGAAAGTTTGTAAGTGTGTATGTTTGTCTCTTCTTCACGCTGAAACTACTGAACGGATTTGGATAAGATTTGGCACACAACACATGGATACTTTTAATCCCGATATTCCCACAGGATCGAAACTTATGCGGGAGAAACCGCGGAGCTAGTATTAAATAAAACTAAGTTATGGCAAATAATAATAAAAATAAATAAAATAAAAATAAGTTTATTAACACAAAAACCTTAATACACAAAGCTCATACAATATAAGCATAGGAACATTCAACTTTGGGAAACAAAGGTTGCATAAATAGTCAAAATCCTGCCTCGGTAAAATAGGTACAGAGGCCCTAGTGTGTTCCTTTTAACCATCTCGACTTTACGCATCGACCGCGTTCGGCGCTCCGATTGGCCCTTCACTGGTGAAGGCCGGCGGCGAACGCGGTCGATGCGTAAAGAGGAGATGGTAAAAAAAAACTCAAACTAGCACTCTCTGTTCACGTCATATAACTTGCCGCTTTGAAGTTAGGTTGCGCATTCGCACTACTGTTTTTCAAGTAAGATTGACTACTGCGCAGTCATTTGTAGCCTACTTCAGAGCGGCAAAGTTATTTGACGTGAACTGTATGTGGAAGCTCTTGTGTTTACTTCTTCACCGTCTTTGAGATGACTACGTAGATAAAAGATGAGTAAGCCGAACGTTTGGTGGTAACGAAACCAATGTAAGCCGGCCTCTTATTCTATGAGTTACCTACCACTTACCACTGATTTGCGAATTAGTAATAGTAGTAGTTAGTTAGTTAGTAGTTTTTCATAGTTTCGATTTTTATTTATATTTTTTAATTTTTATTATTATATTGTTTTTTTTGTAATCCCCTGGTGGGATTTATCTAAGTCCGTAGTTGTGTGGCATCACAGTGGGCCCTATCAGAATACCAGCGCGGTGGTATTTAATTTTTTTTTTTTAATATCGCCGTATTAAGGCTCGTGCAGACCAGTGCGACGCGACGGCGCGACGCGACTCGAACAATACAATTTCTAAGAAAACTTCACGGTATAACAATAGCCGATTAGCCGGTGTCGCGTCACGCTAGTCTGCACGAAGCTTTATGCTGAGATAGGGGCCTTTTTGACCTCGCACAGGTCGTTATTATTTCGTTAGTTTTTTTTTGTATGCTCCTTTTTATTTTATTTTTATTTATATAATTTGGTTTTCTTTCTGTTTAAATTATTACCTACCTACCTATTATATTACTGTTTGTATTTCTTGTGCGTGTCCCAAATAAAATATTTTCTTTCTTTCTTTTCTTTCAATTACTGTACAGTCTACGTCACATCAGTGGTAACAAACTGACGTTGACCGCGCCTTTACGTCGTAGCAGTAAGAGCTATTTTCGTTGCGTCTGATGCGCAGGTTGACTGTATAAGACAGAATTCAAACAAATCAATTATTGTAATTCTTTAACCGCCTCTGTGGTCTAGTGGTTAGACCATCTATCAATCTCAGACTAGAGGCCCCTGGCTCGATTCCAAACTTTTCTATTCGGTTTGGTTGGTGGTAGGGCTTGTTCTAAATCCGCCTGTCTAGCTCTAGCTATCACCATCTTAATCGAAGTCTGTCACCATAACAACAATGATTACAGTATTGTTGTGTTTCGGCAGTTTTAAGATAGCCAGTTCCTCAGTGGTTGAGGATTCCGGGTGCAGCTCGGTTCCTCCATCGGCCTGATCAACACTAAGCCCAGGTTCGGATACCTATTTGATTTTCGACGCTCTGCTTAGCGCCAAGAGTTGAATATCCAACAGTGTGTTTTTCTTGTCGCGCTGGGATAAGCGCTGGATGCGCGCGCTCTGTTGGATTCTCAATGATCGGCTCAATACCGAGTTGAAAATCCAGTGTACGAAAAAACATCGCGAAAAATACGGCCGAGCTAACCTGGACTTAACTATCAGGTGAGATGCAGGCCAAGAGCAAACGATGTGGTAAAAAAAAATTGTCTGTAGACTAAAAGAAAAACTAAATATTTATCGCTTCATAAAATTTTCATATCTAAATACGTAGGTACAACAGACGCCAGCTAGGTCAACCTACCCGAAAGTTTCATATTTTCCCAATCAACTTTGAATCTTATACTATAGTGATAAAGTTAAAAATCTTTTTAAAAAAATTGTCGGGTTGTAGTAGATTGGTGTGCTGGCGTCTGTACATTTCTTGACGTAAACACAGATAATCAAAGTATTAACAATAATAATACAGCTTTATTATGATTCAACTGTGCATACAAGTTTGTATGAGTCACCAAGATAAATTCGTTAAAGTTTATTTTGCTACTATTTAGCGCGACAAACACTTACTGGAAAATATTCTGAGTCATACTTTGAAATGCAGTCCGGACGCCCGTAGAGAGAATGCGCTTGTCAGTTAGTCAATTTCCAATAGTAATAAGGATCAAATTAGCAAAACACATTTGTTAGTATGAAACTGACAAGACTGTAGTGTAGTGCAGGCAATTCAAAAAGGTACAGATAGTGCAATCCACTACGACGCGCCCCACTCAGCGATTACTGTACTGTAAGCTGTACTTTAGTACGGAGCGGAGCGGAGTGGGGCGGGTGGTTGTGGATTGCACTGATACCTATTGCTACTGACCGCTGTGGTAACGCGGATTTCCTTGTTGTAATTATTATTATCTTATTATTTATTCACTGTTGCTTAGGGCCTTAGCAGACATGCTAGGTAATTTTGGCATCAGCTGTTTAGTCGGTTTTTATTACCTACTATTTTAAGGTTCCGCTGTCCGTCCGACTGTCACAGGGCTGTATCTTTTGAACTGTTATAAGTAGACAGCTGAAATTTTAAACACAAATAAATAAAATTAAGGGGGTCCCCCATACAAGAAACGTGTTCCTTTTCGGCGTTTTTTTTGCTAAATATTGTGCGGTGGTACTGAACGCTTCGTGTCCATGTTCGACTTGCACTTGGGCGCTTTTTGTTAACAGCGACTGAACTCTTTACTCCCCACACATTCGAAAGGCATTCGCAGCAATTTTGACACCAGTCACCACTCTTAAACGGAGCAAGTCGCCAAAACACGATACAGCATCGAAGCAATCGCTAAAACGCGGTTTTTGCTATCGCGACCGATCGCAAAGAGTTGCCAAAACGCACGAATCAAACTCAAACTCAAAGCATTTATTTCAATTAAACCCTTTACAGGCACTTTTGAATTGTCAAAGAGTCAGTTAGTCAGAAAGTTGAAGCTAGTTGCCCATTCCAAAACGTAGATCTCTATGGAGAAGAACGGGCAAGAAACTCCAAGGACACTCTTTTAAATATAGAATTTGCAAAATCCTGGGTACATTACTCTTGTTGATTCTATATGTGAGAACAATGTAAAAAAAAAAAAAAAAAAAAATCAAAAACGATTAAAAATAAGCCCTGGCAGATAAGAGATGACCAGTCTCAACTGACGGCGCCCGTTCACGAACATGACGCGTGGATCAGCACCATCCAGCTCAACCATTTTGTAGGGAACCGAATGATCCGAATGAAAGTCGCAAAATTGACTATCGCTGATGCTAAAGTAGCAAATGTGCTAAAGCTCTTAGGAATGAAGTTTTCAAAAGCAATTAATCATTTTATCCGCAGGTATTAAGTAAAGTTATGTACCTCGTCTTGATTGTTTCCTTGATCAAAGGCTGCACTTTTATTTCTCGGAAGGTTAGATTGATACTAGAGTCTGGCTTGTGTTTCGACATAATATCACGCCTGTATTCCGAAGGGTAAGGCAGAAGTGTACCCACCATATACCCACATTTCGCCAGTTATGTTTAAGTCCCATGTACCTAATAGGGGGCGAGCCTATTGCCATCAACCGAGCACAAATCCAGACTCCCGGCTGCTACTGAAAATTTTCAGGAGTCATCATTGATAATACAGTATGTGTTCACGTTAATCCGCAATATTATAGCGTCCGTACATGCTAAACAAATATTAATATTATTATTACAATAAAAAATAAATGTTACTAAAATATTCACAAAAAAAATATTACATTGATACGTAAAAGAATAAACACCCAGTACACGCGCACTTTCAACGTGGAAAATTGTGCATGTACAGTGTTTCTTTTACGTATACCTACTCCTATGTTCGTACAATGGAAAAGTCCCAGTCAATAATAGTCAAAAATAAATTTTAGTCTTTCGGGCCCTTTGTACCACACCACCAGTCATTCCAGGACTATCCCAAAAATTTCCGTAAATAGTAAACCATAGACCACCGCCACCCCATAAGAAATAGTCTTAACTGTACCCCATTTTAGAAAGTCAGTTACATGGTTTAGTCTAACTTTCGCTTAGTGAAAGTTATCTCCCACATCACCTAACAGTACTTACAATAGTCCATTTTCTAGATTGTTCCTTACGCAGTTTGGTAGAGGCCTAGAAAAAACGCGAGCGTGTTTGATTGACGTAATCAGAGGTTAAGTAGGTAGGTGTATAAATACAGGTTACTGCTAGTTTTTAACACGTCATTGGTTGGCAACCAAAAATTATTTTAAAAAAATCGTCTGTTTTAAGATGACTGAATGCTTCGTTGGTCTAGTTTCGCAGCTTTTTAAAGCGCAATAATTGCTGGTTTTGGTCCCGAAATCGGGTAGTGTTGTTGAGATTTTTCTCAGCCCAGTTTGGATTTACGCCCGGTTGATGGCAATAGACTCGATGTCTATTGCATGGGATTGAAACATACTGGCGATATGTGGGTGTACTCCACGCCTGTGACTAACCCCTAATCATCATCTGCTTAGTCTATCTATTCCCAACTATGTTGGGGTCGGCTTCCAGTCTTACCGGATGCGGCTGAATACCAGCATTTTACGTGGTGCGACATGTTGTAAGTAAATGCATATATGACACATTATTCATATTTCATTATTACTCAGTGGCAACGTGTTTTTCCATCTCCCTTTTTTAACGTTTTTTTTTTCTTATTTATGGAAATAAGGTTAAAAGGTTAAAAGTCTTTAGCACAGACACAGAGGTTAGATTTTTCTTTGCCTTGACATTCATACTGTGTCCTCTCGTCTGCACATGCGATAATATTGTTTGATTAGACTATTTAATGTTATTGAGAAATAATAAGATAATAGTCACGTGATTACAAACATTGAAAAAATAATGAATGTTTTTTTTTTTGTGATAAATAATTTGAATTTTATTTTTACCGCCATATTCAATCTGACCAACACATCGCCGTACCTACTACCTGAATTAGTACACCCACATTTCACGGTGGGGTTGGGGCGCACCTAAACAGGGGAACATAATTATATTATATTACAGACTATGGACTGAGAACTTCCCAATGAAATAACCTTATAGAACCCAGTCTAGTTTACTCCAAAAGATTAAACCAGGCACACAATTTTTAAACTGGAGGTCAACCAACATGTAGTAATAAAATGTAGGTAGGTACATAATATAAAATTGTAAACTATGTACACTCCAACTACAATGTTATCCATAGCACGTATCAATGAAGTAAGAAATAGTCAAGAATTTTATTACCAATCAGTGACCTTGAATTTCATGCTAAATTACAAACATTCCATAAACAAGAATTTAATAATCATTCGATTTTATACTGTCGCCGTCACAACACGCTTCTGGCGACATCTATCCGTAAATCGTAAAAGCTAAATGTCATTTGTATGACCCGAGGCGTGTTCATTGGCTTATTCACACTTCGAAGCCTCGCGAGTTGAAATGAGGTCAATGAGAGCGCGAAATTCGCGTCTCGTTTCACGAATGTATAGGTAGGTACGTAAGTACCGGTTTTTCCCCAGTACTTATTCGGGTCTAAATTCCAAGGAGCGATTAACCGTTCTGCGAAACTTGCCACTGCAACGGCGGCAGTTTCCTGTAAATTTTTCCTGTGTATCCAAAATGCAAATTATGCAGAGTTGTATGTGAAAGGGCATGTCGGGGAGGTCAGTCTTACATCGTTACATCTTACCAATTTATGCCGTGCGTGCCGTGTTCCGGTTTGAAAGGTGCCGGTGAAATTATAGTCACATGACCATCAGATATTTCGACTTTGTTGCCAAAATTAGCACCGCATCCGTAAACCCCCTTGGTATATGGTAGTGTTAGAGTTAAGAGTTATCAACCTGCTTGCTAAACTATAGTTGATTATTAAAATTAAACCTGTAATTATCACACTGCAAGGTTCCTCTCGTACAAGGAAGAAACGAGAATTGATTTATCAATGCGCCTGGCAAGTCACCAAGAACTTCTCATTTCGATTTTGTAATTCAAGACAGTCAAGATGACAGTGTATACAATAGGGATGATGCCTGGCTTAAAAAAAAGAAATTCTATTTAGTCCGTCAGTTAGATAATAAAAAATATTAGACTCTTATTTTAAGCTTTACAATACATATTAATAAAACACGCACTAAAGTTGGGGAGTGGGGGTTGATACGCGCTAGTAAGTATAAATCTACATATCGAGACGTCATGGCACATTTTAACTCAATGTATTGCCGTTATCTTTTGATAACGTAAAAAAAGAAAAAATACGTGTACCTACTTAATTTTTTTATAATCTACAAGTCGGACAATTTTTTTTTTTATTCTTCATCCCTATTGGTGCGCACTTGACAGAACGTAGCCATAACACTTATCTTTTTGTCTAATATTAACCTGGCTTTAAGTGTACCAAATAACGTGGTGCATTAATTTTGGCTCTTTTGGTGTGAAATGGGGTAGGTTATTAGGTTGTTTTTTTATGTTTGTATGTAAAAATTTGTTATTAATGAGACCCCCTGCAAATGTTCTAATTGAAACACATGACTCGACTTTATATTTATTTCTTGTGTAAATTTTCAGCAACAATTTTGACAAATATTTCCTTAACCAGTCCCCCACAGCTCTCAACTATGTATCAACACAGCGATAGTGTATATGCACAGGTTTTACGCCTTCCACTCATTCACACAGTTCCACAGGAACGCTATAGCTGCTGCGGCGCTGTTCCTCGCCGCAAAGGTACGTGTACTTTATTGTATTTATTCTACGTTTTTTTAACGCAAATACAAAGCTCGGTTCAAGGACGAGAGTTGAAAATCCAGTGCGTGAAAAAAAAACGCGTTAAAAAAGCTCCCGTG
Source organism: Xanthia togata (assembly GCA_963853775.1). NCBI lineage: Eukaryota > Metazoa > Arthropoda > Insecta > Lepidoptera > Noctuidae > Xanthia > Xanthia togata. The sequence goes on from OY970816.1 coordinate 11,033,123, forward strand.
CGTACATGGGCTAAGAAAGATACACGATGACACATCAACTTTAATTTCAGCATAAATTAATGCGGGGTCAGCATATACTGGAAATTAGGGTTGCATCGATACGCCTTTTCGCCGATACGATACCGATACCGATACTCTTATAAAAATATCGGCGATACCGATACCGATACGCTTACTGTGAATTGTGAATTATCAATAATTGTCGTCAAAATGATTCCATATCGCACTTTTGTGTTTTGAAGTTGACATGACTGCTAATTATTTTATTTCACTCAAACAACACGAATGTATGACAAATTCTAAGCGCGACAACTGTCAACCTAGCGAAATATTACTGATATGCGAGTGCGAGGCCAAAGCGGGCGGGAGAAACAGGACACGGGGTTTCCCCGAGCATAGTTCGTGCCTCGTATGCAACGAAATAGACGCGAGGCCAAAGCGGGCGGGAGAAACAAGACACTCACAAGCGCGGGGTTTCTCCGAGCATAGTTCATGCCTCGTTTGCAACGAAATTTAAATTAAAAAGTATCGTTGAATCGGTCATAAAAATATCGTCGATACCGATATATCGGCTAACCCGAAGTATCGCCGATATATCGGTATCGGTATCGGATGCATCCCTACTGGAAATGTATAACTTGATGTGCCGTGTTAAAGGCGCGATTCCACCAAAATTGTGTTCAGCACTGTTCACAAACATTTTGTTCAGAATTCCAACAATGCACGTACTGAGATGCAGATCCGTTAGTCTCCGTTTCCATCACCGAAAAAGCTGTACGTAACTTTAAAAAATATAGGAATTGCACTTCCGTTTTCGTAGATCTTGTACAGTCGACGAAACAGATGGGTAGCTGGCCATGAAATTAAAAGGTCTTTGCACTACATCGTCTGCTGAGCACACGCCCAAGGTTTCAAAGAAGCTGCGTGGTTACTTAGCTCTTCTGTTGGCTGTACAATACATTAAAATACTTATGAATAAAACTAATGACTGATTTCCCTAAATCACACAAAAAAAATCTCGGAAGTTCACAAAACAATGTTGCTGAAACAATGTAATTTAACATGTTTTGGTTATTCAACCTTCACTTATTTAGGAGAAACAGGAATTTAAATTCGAAGTATATCCAGTTCTTTAAATAAACACAGGTAACGACTTTCCGAGTAATTTTCATAAAGATTTAAGAAGTGTGCCAAAATTTACCAGACCGGCAAAAAATTTGCGTCACGCAAGCAAACTATTTCGGAAACTGGATAATGGACAAATGCGTTGGTTAGAAATGTTATAATACCCAAATGGTGGCTCCTTTTCTCCCGTTCGTAAGTAGATCTCAAGAGGAGTTCACGTTTATAAATAGCAATGAACTGCAAACCCTCTACCATTAGGGTGTGACCACACTTGTCAACGCTGAATCGGGTTGAGCCGGTCAGTAAGACTTTTATGTCCATGCAACAAAAGTGACACGGTGTCGAGACGCATCGTCCGAACCGAAACGAAGCGAATGATGTCTTTTTCGCTTTTATTGCATTGACATAATAAAGCTCTATGTGACCGGCTCAAGCCGATTCCGCTTCAATAAGTATGCTCTCTAGACTTATCGACCGGGAAAAAATGTAGAAAAAAAATTAAATGGTGTTTTGAAATGTAAATTGCAAAAAACGTGGGCTTCAAAATAAATACCTAACAATGTTTAGGAAATTAATCGCTGTCACCGATGGCCTTGATTCGGCAGACGGTGTCTACAACGACCTATTTCTATATTTTATCTAATGTTTATCAGTTGACACGAATAGTTTGAATAAAGCCACGGCTCAGACAGAATTAATTGCACTGTTGATGAAAAAATATGATTTGTTATGTACAGTCGACAAAATAGATAAGTAAGCATGCAGGCAAATACAACTTCTGTAGACTGCTACTGAGGTCACAGTACACCGTGTTTTGAGACACATTTAAAAACCATAAGAAAAAAAAAGCTTATCGGCTGTTGGAAACAATTGAGAAATCTCTTCATTTTGTACGAAATTTAAACACTGTTCAGAAATGAAATACAGGCAAAACTAGATCTTACTGCATGGGCTGGTATGATCCTACTGCATGGCAGGTAACGCGCCCTTAGGGGTCCCACCTAAGGGCGCGTTCTCACTATGTCGTGACGATTAGTTTATCGTTCGATGTACAGTTAATCGTGTCGTCCTATATGCCTCCATTCAAATACACAAGCCACGACCCTCTATCGTCACGACACAGCGGGGCCTTATACGAGCATAATTTGAGATAGTCTGCTCCAAAAGCATCTGCTGAAAATGATACCAAACCTTGTTCAGGTTAATTTCTTTCGCAATCATTCACTAAAGGGAATTAGTAACACATTAATCTTAATTTAGAAGGGTTCAACTTGATCTCACCACTTTTTCCAACGATTATTGTTCGAATACTATTATAAAATTGTAATTGAAAAATCATCGACGAAAATTGAGGTTATAAAATTAATCTCAATTGTCAAATAAAAATCATGTTTATGGTAACAATTTTGGGTTTATGTATTCAGTTAACTAAATCAAAGCACTCAATTTGTCTACTACAAATGATTGCTATCCACAGGTACCATCGAAGAAGTTCATATCTGTATAGCGTAAGGACTATTTCTGCTTGCAGCACTCTCGCTATAGAACCGAGGCGGTAACAGATGTGTGGCTCAGGCGTGACTGCGAAAATCCATTAAAATACAATAGACGATATATTTAGTAACCTAATCCGCTTAATTGTTCTTAAAGAGTCCTGTAATAAATCGACATGTGTTTCACCTTTTAACGAGGCATCCTCAGGATGACGATTGACTTGTTGCTAACCCGGACACTACGTGTTGCCACGTCAAGCGCCGAACGCAGTGATAATTATTTTAAAACTTAGAATAATATCGATTTGTACTTTACACAAGTTGTAAAATGTAAACATTACTTTATTCATATGTATGTAATGAGTTTGTATTTATTATTTTCAGGTGGAGGAACAGCCAAGGAAATTAGAATATGTAATAAAAGTGGCACATGTATGCCTCCACCGAGGTGAAAGTCTCACCGCCCTGACGCCAGAACAATACCAAGAACAGGTGATTTTTATTTTATAAAATAGACAACATACACCTCTGCCCTACCCTTCGTTATGTAAGATGCATAGTTAAGGATCTGGCGCACTGATCAGCCACGACAACAACCAGTGGTCGCACCGACCAGGTAACCTTTAGAAACTGCAACGGCCAACTGGTCGACCAAGTGCGCGATTCGTATCGGTTTCTATATAGTTCTAGCCAAGCACAGCCACTTCGACCGATTCTGTGCTCCCCGCATCCAACGGTTTCCTGCGGCCTTCACAAGGTCTTCGGTCCATCTTGTGGGAGGCCTATGTCCAGCAGTGGACGTCTTTCGGCTGAAATGATGATGATGATGAGTTATTAGAGAAGAAATAAGACAGGACCCTTATCACATTCGATCGATCCCCAGCCGGGCTGTCAATAAGTCTCAATTCCTAGCATCAGGTGAAATGACAGCTCACTTCAGCGGCTCTTTTCTGTAGAAGTTGTGCTATGTTGGGCTTCGTGTTACAAGGAAATTCTCCACAGTAGTAGCCCGGAGCCTTGATCATTATTTTCGCCCTATGATATCCCTATATTTATATCAGCTAGTACTTTTCTAAAAGCACCGTTTTTTTCCGTGTCGTGTGAGAAGCCTGTGTTATCCAAGACCTCGTGCGTGTCACATAGTACTTGGTTCTCAATCACCCGTTTTAGGTGTTACGTCACATTCGTTTTATTAATGTGCACTGACACGCACGGAAGTGACGTCATTTATCCTATCAAGACTACCCAGATCAAGCGCCAGCCTGACGCAAAACGCGCAAAATGCTTGAGTTTTAATAAGCACTAGGTGGTGAAGGGTGGGCGTTTTGGGGATTGTCTTATGTGTATTTGACGTTCGAAAAGTGCTGATTCTCAGTTGAATTTGAATAACTTTTAATTTTATTGTTTAAAAATGTTCGTTGTGTTGTAAGAGACGGGGTTCAAGATATAAAACGAGTTCCATTCCGTTCAGAACGCCTGCTTTCACCGAAGTGGTAGGCTGAGATGTATTATTTTCGCTCATTTCGCAAATAATCCCGAGTAATATAATTAAAAGAAAATGTCTCTGTCATTAACAGGACTCGGGGCTGCTTGCTGCTGAGAAAAGACTAATGCAAAAACCCAATATCAAACTTTCCCAACACTAGGATCCATGCCCAGCAGTCGAATACCCAAATTTTAGATTAGCGAGGATGTAGGTACTATCACTAGTTCCGCGTTTCGGCTATAAGTGATAACATTATATTGATAAAAGGTTATCTCGGCCAAAATAATGATGGAGGTTATTTAATTAATCCATGTTTTATCAGTGTCAATGCAGAATAATGAATACTGATGTGTTACGGGTCGTCAGAAGCAGGGACTGAAAGCGGTTATGGTTAAAGGTTAAGATACCTCAAAAATATACCGGTACTGGTTTAAAATACAGGTTGAGCTATACCGATACCTTTAAAAATAAAGGTTGGGCTAAACCGTTATTTAACCTTTACACGATTTCGGTATCAAAAACATGCGAGACGGCGCGGCGTCGAACTCTTTAGAACTTGTGTACCTATTTTGTAACAATCGGCAAGTGAACGACAGACAGAGTAGCGAGGCGGTGTGTCAAAGAAAACCCCTATTTATTAAGGTTAAGGTACTGACTGCTACCGAAACATTTATAAAGGTTATAGTACTTCTACCGAAATATACCGGTATGCATATCCAACCACAAAATTCCGCTACTGAAAAAATTAACGGTATCGAAATATTTCGGTAACCTTTATTTAACGGTATGACGTCATACTGAAATTTAAAGGTACCTTAATTTTTCGGTAATTCAGTCCCTGGTCAGAAGCCCGAAAGTCTGACAACCAGTCTTACCCAGGGGTATCGTATCCCAGATAATGGGTTCTGGATGTCAGATAGGCTGTCGCTCCATGTAAAATATTGGTATTCAGCTGCATCCGGTTAGACTGGAAGTCAACTCCGACATAGTTAGGAAAAGCTAGGCCCATTGATTGACTTGTTGCTGGAAGTTTGCGCCACATCTCGTAAATGGTGGACGTCTTGTTTTCATTTAACACTGCCCATGTCCTTGAAAATATTATTATTGTAGTTTTCTAATTTGCTTTTTTCTTCCATTGTTACAGGCGCAGGACCTAGTTTTCAACGAGAATGTCCTCCTACAGACATTAGGGTTCGATGTTGCCATCGACCACCCCCACACGCACGTCGTACGGACGTGTCACCTTGTCAAAGGTGAGACAAGCGTCCTATTGTGTCCTGATGACGTCATGCGACTGACACGACCGATGCGTTACGTGCGGGCGACGCGACTGCGTTCAGGTCGGCTCGTTCGGGTTTTTTAAACGGCTGTGGGTCGGATTCGGGCCGGTTTTCTGTTCTTTTTTCGAATTTTGTCGCGTATTTATTTTGTTTATGTATTCTGTTGTACCACACTGTAATTTTGAATTTAGAAAGTACTGTCAGCGAAGGTATTAGGTATGCAGGTTGGACATCTGTTTTAAGAGATTGTCTGTGAGTCAGTTGTTGAGCATATTTTGCGAAGTGACTTGGTTGTCTGTCTATTTAATTATTTTGCTGCACTTACCTAGCATTAAGAATATTAAAAAATATGCTTTTAGACAAATTCATTATTACATGTGGTGAAACGTTTGTTTTTTTTTTTAATCTGAATTTGACTGCGCGACCGGCGTTTGACTTCCATTCTTTGAATATTTTATTGTAAATATTGGCGTCAAAAAATATTGTAAAATGAAAATAAAAGATTTTTTCCAAAAAAATAAAATTATTAATTTTCCTTTTCTACTGTTTTGTTAAAAAAAAAAAAACTAACACAACCCTGTAGTTTTATCACCAAAATAAAATTAGTAAAAAAAAATAGTAACCCGACTTTTCTCTTAGTATTTTCCACTCCAACTTCAACTTCCAAACAAATTTCAAATAACACTATTCCCGCTCACAATAATTCTACAAAAACAGTTTTCCCATTAACAATTTTTTTCCCAAAATCAAACTCACCCACAAAGTATGGAAGCCACACGTTGCAATAAAAACGAGACAAAACCGTTACCGTTTCCGTTAGCCGTACCGAACTTGACCGGCGGCAAAAAAATATGCCGCGAATCAACAGGCAATGTATACCTACTTCATAAGAAAATATACTACAGGTATGTGGATAAAACATGGAATTATTGTTTGAGTGTCATCCCTAATCACGTCCATAAAATTGCTGCAATATAGTCACCATACTTCATGACAGTTTTTGCACTTTCATGTATTCTACCGCTCAGACTGGTTTGCAAGAATAAATAGTTTGTTATTTTTCAAATAAATTAATTGTAGGTAGCTTTACGAATGAAAAAGAAAATGCTTTATACGGTCTGAATTTTTAGTCACCGTCCAAATTTTGATATATTAATCTTTGGCGAAAATCATTGAATACGTGTTTTTTCTTTTAGTATCACTCAATACAAAAATATTGAGATATCACATCACAAAGCTATTATATACCACGCAGAGCGGATAATTCTTTCGAGAAAATGATTTAATATGTTTTTTTTTTTCAAAAATGGAGTTAGTGAATCATACCTAATGCCTAGAAAAAAATTGGACGGTGACTAAAAATCAGCCTGTATAATTAGGAGTCGTCATTCATTTATTATTTAATCGGCTTAAAAAAGAGCTTCTGTTTGAAAAAAGATAAGAAAGAAGAAATAAATAAAAAGTATTAATTTAGGACTCGCGCAGGAAATTAAAAATTAACAAATAAATGAAGAAAAATATGTATGTATACCTTTCTTTCTGTGACTATTTATTAAGCATTTTATCAACAGACTTATGAGTCATGTCATGATGACGCATGGTGCACATGTGCACCGCTACACGCATGAGTTCTCAAATATTTTAAAACAAAGACAACCGTGAACGTTTCAAAAGTCCACAATTTAGTTAAAAGGTCATGATATAAAGGAAAATTCTTACAAAATGTTGACTATGTGCCAATTATTGTGAGGTGTTAATGACATGGCGCCGCTGACGAAAAGTGATAAATGAGTGACGAAGCTTAGCATACTTTTAGAACAAAATGAGAATAGGATTGGAATTGACTGGAACAGTATTAAATACTAAGTTCGTTTGGATCATTTAGCAATAATGTTTCCTTTATGATCTTATCCACGTCGTTCGAAGTGCGTAAGCGTTACCTACGTAGCAAAATACATCGCGGGACGCATTGCAAATCAATCACATCGAATAGGGATGATGACAAAAAAAAATGTTTTGTGCTTCAAAGATTATGAAAGCGTGCGTAGAAAAAATAACGTACACGTATTTTTTTTTACGTTATCTTAAGATTACTGCGAAACATAAGAGATAAAAATGTGCCATGACGTCACGAATATGCATATTATATACTTACTTGTGACGTAGCAACTCCCCAACTTTACTGTGTTTTATCTAAACCATTTTTTTTTATTAATATGATAAAGCAAAAAATACGTTTATAATATTTTTTTATAGAGCAGCGGTGGCCCAGTGGTGGCGGCCCCGACTTACGAACAGTAAGACGTGGGTTCGAACCCAGACAGGCGCATTACTTTGTGTAATTTATTTCATCACCACTGCTCTCAAAACGGTGAAGGAAAACATCGTGAGGAAACCGGCATGTCCTAGAACCAAAAATTCGAAGACATTGTGACATCTACCAATCCGCACTGGGCACGCGTGGTGGATTATAGCCCACTCCCTCTCATTGAGAGGAGGCCGTGTCCCTGCAGTGGGAACGTTATAGGCTGATGATGATGATGAATATTTTTTTATTATTTGACTGACGTACTAAATAGAATTTCTTTTTTTTGACCCAGACATCATCCCTATTGCAGTCGCGTAATCGTTACGCTAATACTATGATATTGAGAATCTTTTAGAACCTGAGCACATATTGTATTCTATAACCGGCTGGTGATCCCAAGTCCACGTCGAACCACGTATTTTGTGGAACCTAAGAAATCCTATTCTTATTTAGTTCGTTTCACTGTAATTTAATTATTATACAACAACTGCTTCAGCGAAAATCGATTTAGAATTTTTTGATGTGTCACATCTCTCCTCTCGCTTTCCTGGGAGTGATTTTGTGAAAAGGGACGGATATGTGTAACAGGAAGTATTTGATTTGACCAATGAGCGCGCGCGGTGCTATAGTTCGCTGTCAGAAACGACCTTGACGAGGCCCCGCCCCTTTTAACGTTGCTTATTACCAAGGTGAGATGTCAGATGTCACACATCCTACACGACTACTGTTAGGCTCGTTTTTTTCTCACGCATTTTAGATTTTTGAGAGCTAGTAATACCCTAGACCTGATCTGCTTATACCCTTAAGTCCATTAGCTTTATGATTGTACCCTATATACTAGCAATACTAAACTTGTTTTCTTGGGTTTTATTGAGGCTAACAATTAGGTCCTTTTCACATTATCCCGTTGTCAAATAGACGAACGTAACGAATGTAAATGTAAGCCGGGTAATTGTGATAAATGTGAAAGTTTTCATACACTACTCGGTTGATCTGTTATATGAAAGCCCGCGTAGCGTAAATACAAAGGCGGATGCAACACAGACACCCATAGTCTGTGCTGCATTATCTTGTGAATGGCTTAAAGCTGTGATAGTCCGTCCGAACCCAGCTGCATCACAGCGGTTTGTAGTGCAGCAGCATTTGTTTGTATACGGCAATGAGAAGGGGGATTTAATGCAGACACCCATAGTATTATATCCGTTATAAAAAAAACTGTCGAAAAATTGTGAACTGGGTGAAATGGGTTAGGTTAGAACTGATCAACCGTATAAGCTGTATTGCAGTCGTTTTTGTTAAAACAATGTTTTTCAGAGCCGATCTCATTGCAGACAGTTTTCAAATATCTGTGGTATAATCGTGTTTGTAATACTTTATTCATACGGACGCGGCTGCGTTACAGAACAGCTACTGTCTGTGTTGCACCCGCCTTTATATTTACGCGCCCGGGTACTGTTAGCACTTTCCATACAACCGCACCCGGATCATGAGAAAAGGCACTTTAAAGCCTAAAGACCCAAGAAATAAAGTTCAAAATCGCATACGTTTAACAAAACCTCCCGTCTTTATTATCATTAGCAATATCTTCATCCTTAGCGCCGAAGGACCTCGCGCAGACCTCCTACTTTATGGCGTCGAACAGCCTGCACTTGACCACGATGTGCCTACAGTACAGACCAACGGTCGTCGCGTGTTTCTGTATACATTTGGCAAGCAAATGGAGTAATTGGGCAGTGAGTATTGTACTGTACATACCTTATACATTATTACGCGGTCGAGCGGTTGCACAATGTCCCTCTGACGCGAACAATGCGCACACTCAATATAGTTGCCGACAGAATAGATCTTTTTTCATGTTCACTGAGGGTAACGTTACATGTGTTTTGTTTTTAATTTGTGATTCTTCTTGATAATATTCTGTTGTAAATTTATTCGATAAACTGTTAATTAACTAAACTACCGAATTGGGACACTGTAATGGTAGAGTATGTATGTTATGAATACTTAAATAAATAAAATAAAATCAAATATAACAATATTATTATACTAATGTATTCGAAGGTTATAGAATCTAACTCAAGACCAAGCATTACATAAAACTAGTTTCAACCAATCAAATGGCTCTAAACAAAATTTAGTAAATGGTTCTGTATAATAGAACCAGACAGGCGGATAGGCAGTCGCTACATGTAAAAATACTGGTATTCAGCTGCATCCGGTTAGACTGGAAGCCGACCCCAACGTAGTTGGTATTGTTAGTAGAACACATTTGCCTGTATCTCCGGGGATTTCAAGCGCGACGTCATTGACCCGAAACGGGCTTCGACACGCCTGAGGGGTATAAGTACTGTACTATTCACTGCTTCGTTGGTCTAAGAAGAATTGGAAGCACAGCTTAACGATCAAACAAAATGAGCTAAACCCTAGTTAAACAATTGGTTCAAAAGATAAACATGCCTTTAAGATCCCGGTTCTAAACCGCACAGATCCCACAATCAAATGAGGGCCGCCACTGGTTCTCCTACGTAGACCGGTCAGTCACGACCGATCTGCTGGAGAAATTGACGGCGGAATTCCTGCTCATCTTCGAGAAATGCCCCTCGAGGCTCAAGAGGAAGATGATGAATGTTAAAGCTGGTGAGTTCATATATTGATTTGTTTATTTTTTTAGGTAAACAACACCTGTTTTTAATAGACTTTCTAGAACAAATTAGCTGACAGATTGTCAAACTCCGTGATAGATTAACTGAAATCGGCATGTTGTTTTGTTGTTTTTGTTGTCATTTGACAATGTCGCAACCACAGACACAGATTACGTAATGTCTCTCATATTATATAAATTAGTCTATGGTAATGTCGCAACACTGAGTAAATTACGCAATATTTTCTATGGTCCGAGGCCTTGACATCAACCAATGAACAACATTTCCAGACGTTTTTTGTTGGTTGAATACGAGGCTTTTGGCTACTTTTGTATTTTTGTGTGTTTTGTTTGTGCAAAATAAACATATTTTCTTTCTTTCTTTTCTTTAAATAAAATCAGCCATGACGTTTATAAGCTCATGAGTTTGACAGTTTCTTAGCATTTTTTTAATTGAATAACTAGATGTGCCCTGCGGTTCACCCGCATAAGTCTCGATCCCGTGGGAATATCGGGATAAAAAGTAGGTATCCTATGTCCTAGGTCATGGTCTACTCACGTATCAAATTTCATTCAAATCAGTTCTGCCGTTTTAGCGTGAAAAACAAACAAACTCACTTTCGCATTTATAGTATAATATAAGATAGTGCAATCCACGACGACGCGCCCCACTCCGCTCCGCTCCGTACTAAAGAACAGCTTACAGTACAGTAATCGCGGAGTGGGGCGCGTCGTCGTGGATTGCACTATCTGTATATAGTTAGGATTAACCTTACAGAAAACGGGTGCTTCCCCCAAATATGCGATAAGACCGCCCATTGTGTCACCTTAATAAAATAAAATAAAAACTATATTTATAGTTTTTTTTTCTTTTTTCTGTGATATAAATAGTGTAGGTACATAATAAAAAGTATTTAAAAAAAGTGTATATTATGCTACTTACTTGAGTAATCTTATTGCGTCGATTGAAAGTTGTTAAATAAATATAGTCCAGTGTTACTCTCAATCCTTATTTCTAAACTAATATGATTTTTGTATGTTGGTTTGTAATGAGTAAGCTCCAAAACTACCGGACCTATTTTAGGAAGATATCACGCGGGCGAAGCCGCTCACGGCAGCTCGTAATATTATAATATATATTAGGACTTTTTAAGCAATTTTAATAACATTTCATTTTTGTCGTAATTTATTGCTATTGAATACCGGTACCCAAAACGTCTGTGACGTTTCAGCTTTGCACTTGGTGCTGGCCGGACACAATTGAGAGCGTCCGGTCTACATCAAGTGTAAAGGCAACTGATAGAAATCCGACGATTGACGAATAAAGAAGTTTGCCGAGAGACATTAAGAAAATAGTTGTACTGTACATAAATGTCATGACTAACCCAAACATTCTTTTCAACAGCAGACGGCAGTTCTCCTCACTCGTTGCCGAACGCGTCCGGTTCGGGCGTCGCGAACTCACCGTTTGACAAGAAACATGCCGCCGGCGTCGATGACATTGACAAGTCATTTGATAAAGGTATAGAAAGCAACTCTATTATGTTAGATGTGCTTATTGTCAAAATTTAAGCTATTGTCATTAGGAGGAATTTACGTTCAGTTCTCGCTTCATCATTTAGAAAAAAAAAAAAAAAAAAAAAAAAAGGTAGTACTTAGTACTGTGTCATGAAATCCTATAACCAAACTATCTCTACAGAATACGAGAGGGAAAGAAGACGTCAACCAGTCCCCGGTGGTTACGTACCAGCAACAACTGCACCACCACCACCTCAGCCGCAACCACAAAAAATAGACTACACCCTATACAGAGAAAAGAGAGACAGGGAAGAACGGGAAAGACGGGAGGAGAGAGAGAGACGGCAACAGGCCTTACAACAACAGCCGCAACCACAGCCACAGCCACAGGCAAGGCCCGGAGCTCCTCAACCAAGACCTAATGCTCAAGCGCCGCCTCATCATCAGCGACCGTCTGGTCAACACCACCATAAACAACACCATCCTTGGCCTCCTCATAAGCCTCACCACCAGAAACCGCCACATGATCATAGACACCACCGTCCTCCTATCCCTGGGCCTTCAACTGCCACTTCCACGGCAACCTCAGCGACTGTTACACCAGCTCCTTCACATCCACCTACTGTTCAACCTGAAGTGGTTCCTCAAAGAACGCGACCTCCTTCCTTATTCTCGCCTGAGAATGCGACGACGCCGAGCGCGGCGGCCGCTCAAGCCCCTCGGAGGCCCCCCCAACCAACCCCACATCGGCCCAAACCCGAAGTAAGACCCGCCCCAACGCCCGCACCGCCAGTACCTCAACCTCCCGTACAAACTCAAGAGCAAAGGCCGCCGAGTCCGCATAGAAAACGGCCAGATCCTTCAGCGGCTATCAGGGAAATGCAACCGCCGGCTATACTGTCCCCCTTCTCATCTCCTCCTGCGAAGGAGGTACAGAAACCTAGACAACGTCAACAGTCTAGTTCTGAACCTGAGTTAGTACCGGTTGTTAAGAAAATTGACGAAACGCCTGGATATGAGAATGTTATTCGCGATTCGCAAAGGGGTACTGCGATTAAGACTAGAGGGCCCGAACGAAAGCCTGATGCGCCTGCACGGCCGGTAAATGGCATTGAAACAGATCCTACATTAGTATCTAATTTACTAAAGGAAAGTTTAGCCAAACCAGCCCCTATTACAGTCGCAACAGAGCGCAAATCGCCTGAAGTCAAACGAGAGCCGGTCGCGGAACCTCCTCCCGCGCCCGCCTTGCCTCCTGCGCCAGTCGTAGAACCCCCTCCACCTGTAGAAGAAGTACCGGAACATAGACACAAGAAAGAAAAAAAGAAAAAGGACAAACACAAACACAAAGACCGGGACAAATCTAAGGAAGAACGGAAGAAACACAAAAAGGATCGAGAGAAACGGAAAGATAGTCCTGCTCCTCAGCCAGTTGAGCCCCAACAGCAGCAGCAAGATGGGGCTTTCAGGATAACTATTCCCAAAGAGAAGTTATCAACAAGCCCTGGGTTGAAGATTAAAATTCCTAAGGAAAGGTTAGCGGCGCCTCCTCCACCTCCGCAGACTTCGAGCTTGAAGATCAAGATCTCTCGTGACGTTCTGGACGCGTCGAGGAAACGCGCGCCGCCCCACGAGCCCGGCCCGCCCCCCAAAGTAGCGCGCCACAACGGAACTCCACACCACCCTAAGGTAGGCAACTGGAATGTACCCCCCCCTTTTAGACAACCCTTACCTTACTTTATGGTGCAACCTCCCCCGCCGCTGTACTACGGGCTAGGTATGGACGGGTATTATTATGGAATGGAGGGGTTCATGTACGCCCCGCGGCCCCCGCCCCGGGCCCCGGGCCCCCCGCCGCGGGCCCCGGGCCCCCCGCCGCGGGCCCCACAGCCGCCGCTGCCCGCGATGCCGCCGCCGCCCGTGCCGCCGCCGCCGCCGGAATAGTGTCACTAATGTGTTAGTTAAGTAGTGTTAACGCTAGATACAATTTGTTAATTGGTTGGCAGAGTTATGTATGTGCGCGGCTGGGACTCTATCGTCAGATATATAGTCACAAGAACATTCTGCAGATATACGGTCGAATTCTAAAACAGTACTTCAAGTCGTCATTAAGGCTGGCTGCTAGAGCTGTACCAATAGGATTGTGTTATTTTGAATTGAAGCAAATTCTGTTGGTGGATTTTTCCTCGGAAGTGCCTATACAATAGCTTCATATTGAAAATGACGAAATTCTATTGGTGGATTTCTTTCTCGCTTACTGCGCCTCTTCCTTCAAACAGTTGAAAGATTTAGAAGTCTTGTGACGCATACTTTAATAGTTCAGAAGTTTTAATAAATAAAAATAATCCTCAACTTTCTAAGAAACGTTATTTTGTCATAACCGGAACAGTGGTTTTGAATCACATGAAACGTAGATACATAAAAATTATAGACTTAAACTTAATAGATTCCGCAGACAGGCGCGACGCAGATCTAGTAACACAATTTCTATGAAAACTTCTTCGAAATTGTTCTACTAGAATCGCGTCGCACCGTGGCGTCGCGCCTGTCAGCGGGACCCGCGGTCGTTGGATTTCATTGTGGGGAGCAATAAGAAGATTTTTAATCCATATTTAAATGTTTACTTTTTATTGAAGTGCCTAAATAACCACAGTATTCATATCTGACGATAGATCTCAGATTAAAGTGCAGTTTTGAATTATCACGTATTCGCATGTTTGAAAATGTATGTGCAATTTTGACTAAGGGAATTGGTAGTTTTAATATTTATGTCGGATCAACAAGAGACTTGTAACTTATCATAATAAGTTGACTTAAATAAGTTTTAAAATAAGTACTGAATATACAGGGTGTTTGGCAGAACGTTGAACATACGAAAATGGTAGATAGGTGGGGTCACACCAGGGGATGTTTTGCTAGAATTGGAACTCCTCAATTTTTTTTTAATTTTTTTTTAATGCAAGTTGAAATTAAGATTTAAGTATTTTTACATCTTTCTGTAAGTTTGAGGACTCAATAACTTTTTTTCTAGCTAACATCTGAATAAAGCAATAGTTTTATAAGAACTGCCAACATTAAAGATTTAAAAAACAAAAAAATATTGGCTGTTTTACACATTTTTAATAAATATTACACTTTAAAGTTAAGAAAGTGGTGAAACTAGAAGAAAGCATTTTTTTTTTAATGTCCTGGCGGCCAGGTCCAAATAAATTAGGGCTGAGTAAGTAGCAGATGACCCCACCTATCCACCATTTTCGTATGTTCAACGTTCTGCCAAACACCCTGTATGTGGGCGTCCAAGTAAAAAGGGTGTCCGGTTCTCGGCATTTAGTTTCCGAGATATAAGAAGTTTTGTAAAGTTGGGTGAAAAAAAAGGAATTTCGCGATGTTAATTGATTATTAATAAATCCTCAATGATCTACAATTTCATATAGTAAATGACTATATCAAGATTTTTTAGAATTTCAACTACAAATGTCTGTTATAAAAAATATGTACCAGTTTTTGAATATTTTTTCAATCCTTACTATATCAATGGACTTTCTAGATACCGAATCTAGTCTTAACTCAATACCCCACTACTGGACCCTTTTTGCTTGGACGCCCACATATTCTGTTGAACGTTTTTAGTATTCAACTTGTGCTAGTTAAAAACTTGAGGGTAAACGGGCTGTGGTTATGGCTGGCCTGTTTAAAACTCTGTACTTAATTGTGGGTGTGATAAATGATTTTATTTCTGTGAGTAACATACAAACACTTTCGTCAAAAAAAAAAATGTTTTTAAAACTAAATGAGGCTGGTGTTTCCTATCTGACTACTCTGAGAAAAAATACCGAAACAAACTCAGAGGTCAGTTTCTTTTAAACTCCAGATATAATCTAGGTCAGATCATGAGAGGACCATGTTGATAAGTGTCTGAGATTCTATTGAGGGAACAACCACGCAGATTTCAGGTGGACTTTCCCAGTTAGTGTCGTATTTGTCAGTATACACAGAGTCAGTGTTAACTTTGACAAACGGACAGAAAAATTACTCGTTCTGGGAGTCTACTGAAGTCTCTAAATAGTAAGCAATGAAATTTCATGTTAGCTGTTTTGATTTGTTGATCAAGATACGTTTCGGAGTATCATTTAACATGTGATTTATTGATCTTGAGCGCGACTGCTAAGCTAGTCCTGCATAGCTATTCATAACCATTCGGCAGTCTTCCGAGTCAAAAATGTCACATTTTCAGCAAATAGCCTTTGTAGCCCTATTTGGTTTGAACTGTCAAAATTTACGGGTTTAAGATTTGTGAACAGCGCTTAGAGGAATCCTTCGATAAAATTGATTGATGTTCGATTCGGCACGGTTGCGTATCGAATGGTTGTCAATAGCTATGCTGGGTTCGATCACCGGGTCAGGTTATGTAGTTATGTTATTTTGTTTAAAATAGCACAACTCCATTTAACCTTAAAACCTAGTTGGTGAAATGTGGGCATACTAAACACGGTGATGTCATGTAGTATTACAAAAATGTATTAAACGTTTATGGCAGCCATGACCACACTCGCGTTTTTTCCCTAAAAAGGAACAGAGATTGCCAAATTAACCTAAGCAGTTGTTTTTAAGGCAATTTATACTGCAAAATCACAATTTGCGATCACATTTATGAATAAACTATTTAAAACTATGTATTCATTGTTGACGAGCTAAATATCTAACTTATGTACAAATAATGTAGGATTACAACACATTTACAGGGCCAAAATACATATATTTTATATTTACACTGTCATTTATATTTAGGGGAAGAATCGTATTTTTTTTTGTGTAACAGATATGAAAATTAAAAATACACAAAGTGTTTTTTAAATCTATTTAAAATAGCTGATAAAACAATAAATTTTAACTTCAAAGAAAGTAAAGAAGATCCAAAAGACAATTCTTGAGAAGCTCAATTTCGACTAGGAATCATTTACTTAGTTAACAGGTATAATAAATATTTAGAAAAATAAAATAGAACTAGACTTACGTGGAGAGTTCAAGACCGACTGACGTAAAGACTAGAGGATATTAAAATTTCAGCCTTATGTCCAGTCCAGTCTAAACTAAGCTATACTATATAAAAGATAGCTTGATCTCTGCGACGTATGTCAAACTGACATTCCTAGGGTAGGAATTCATTCATTAGGCCGGCATGCCCATCAAGTATGACATTGACAGTTACTGTCTGTACTATTATGAAATTCAGGACTTCATAGGCGGTGATTTTACTGAGCTGTCGCCGAGACCAAGCTATCTTTTATGAAGTATAGTCTCAGTA
Source organism: Xanthia togata (assembly GCA_963853775.1). Taxonomy (NCBI): domain Eukaryota; kingdom Metazoa; phylum Arthropoda; class Insecta; order Lepidoptera; family Noctuidae; genus Xanthia; species Xanthia togata. The sequence continues at coordinate 11,050,279 of OY970816.1, forward strand.
CAAAGAAACTGAGGCGAAGACTGCGGTACTATAGTTTTACCGCAACCGCTGTACCACACCTTAGGTACTTGCGGAGTGAGACGGGGAGCAGTGCAGCTGGCCTGCACTGCTCCCCGTGCTCATTCGTCAACGCTCACGGCGTCCCGCCGCTCATTCGTCAACACAGCGCTCCACCGCCAATTTGTCAACGCAACGCCCCGCTTCGCCGCGCATTCCAAAGGCGCGGTACAGTGATCTCGGTCAAACTAAAGCGGCCTAATTAGAAATACAGGCTGTTAAAAATTTGTAAAGAAACCATACACATTCTACTTTCCCCTAAATGTGTTTGACAATCTATCTTTATAATCAATTTTATGTAAATATTTACTTTAGTAAAAACATATAGCTTTTTTGCTATTCTGTGTCGCTTGACAGCTAGTATATTTTATAAATATATACGACTCTACGTTATACTACAAATATATACGATTTAAAAAGAATTATAATATTTACATTTTTGACTATCATAGTTTAAAACATCACATGAGTGATATTTTTAATTAGTTGTAAGTCGTAGGCCTGTTAAGTGTGAAACTATTTATATAGAACTTAATTATATATAATTTTCACTATTATAGCATTCCATAAAAGACTTCATATTTTTTCCAATATTTATACGACATTTTTGAAATGTTTATTGTTTTTTCTTTAAAGTATATTCTATTTTATATAGTGGTTTATAATGTTGCTATAATAATACAACTAATTTTAGGCAACTATTTGAACACATTACCATTTCAGCTTTAATTACATTTTTAATGAAAATAATAGATTTTCCTTTAGCTAAAAGTTGACTTGTTAATAAATATTCCTTTTAAGTTGTAAAAATATGTAAATAAAGAAATGCTTGCTCAAAAATGATCAAAAAGTTGAAAAAAAATATATATACAGGGATTATCTTTAATGTTCCTTAAAACTTAAGCTTTCAAGTTCAAAGCTACATCCAAGTATTACGGGATTGTTGTTTTTTTTACAAATGTTTTCGTAGGTTTTATAAAAATAAACAAAAACAAGACGAAACCGTCAATTAGTTTAAAAGAAAAACTTCAATGGCAGACTTTTATACATCTTAACTTAACACTACTTTAAAAAAAAAAAAAAAAAAAAATAATATCTATGAAAACAATTGTATGTTTATTTTTTTTGTAAATTGTGTAAATAAAAAGAAACATCTGAATATGGTGCCATTGCTGTTACCATTATACTGTAGTAGAAATAAAATTAAAATACTTATATTTTTGATATATTTTCCAAAACGAAAGTACTTAAAGCTTGTTCATTGCTAAATGACAAGAAATAGTTTTAATTTTTGTATGTTCATAGTTTATTAGAGTTTTGTATAAAAAAGTTTGATTTCCTGTGAAATTGTCGTGTATTATAAAAAAAAAACAAATTCTCTGACAAGTAAACTTAAAAAAAATCCTCAACTGTATCATTATTTTTAAGTTATTTGAGGCTAATTCAGTTGTAATTTTTATTTTTTTTCCTTTCCTTGAAAATTTGATTCTCATTCTTATTCATGAATAATAATTTTATTATCATACATACCGTTAAGCGTTGCATTGCCAGTGAATATTGACAATATTTTAAGTACACACGGCTACACATCGTGCTATACATTTCCAGTTTATGCTGATCTCGCATTGTATAGGATTTCCGTACAATGCGAGCTCAGCTTATACGGGAAATGTATAGCTTGATGTGTAGCCGTGTACAGATAGGTGTACAGATAGTGCAATCCACGACGACGCGCCCCACTAAGCGATTACTGTACTGTAAGCTGTACTTTAGTACAGAGCGGAGCGGAGTGGGGCGCGTCGTCGTGGATTGCACTATCTATACAAAGTATTTTGTCGAACCCCTTTTTAATAAATAGTAATATTTTTTGTAAAAATCTGACAGATTTATTGTAAAATTATATTGACAGTACATGTTGATAGTGTGACGCTGTGTTTACTATAAGATTGAGTTGTTAATTTAAATGGATAACGTTAAGCCATAACTCGACACTAGACCCATATACCTAAATAATTTATATTTACAGTGCAGTACCATAAACGCATTTTTTTTTTTTCGTGAATTTCAATTTTGTTCTCGAGGTAACTGTAATAGACTGCAGAAAAAAAATCTTTTACGAATTTTGATAACAGCCTATAATTTAGGCGACTTTTTATTCTTATTTGCCATAAAAAACAATAAAAAGATATCAACAAAAATGTTTTCAATAAACATAAAACAATAATTTATGGAAACAATTTTTTTTTTAAATCCCTTAGTATTGGTTTAAAAAAATATAGAAATATAAGATATCGTAATACAATAGCTTGCGTTTATTAACAGTTGTGGTTAACAAAAAATATTATGTCAATCTGTTTTTTTAAACTTATTTGTGTAGTGTCGAATTATGTCTAAACATTTAAAACTGAGATTACCATTACGAATTTCATAATTATTTTTGTAAAATAGCATTACTGTTTGCATAAGTTGAATCTATCGAATTTATTATGTTTTTAAAACGATTTTATTTAATTAAAAGGCATGATTTCGTAATTTGACGAGTTTTGTATTTTATTTGAATTTATTAAACCAACATATTTTGATAAAAGAAAGATACAATGATCTACTGACAAAAGTAAAAAGGTTTTTCGTAAACTGTGACTTTTTTGTATAAAAAAAACGGTGGTGGGGTGTCAAAATATTTTAACATTTAACACGAGACTATACACTGACATGGTCCTGCAAAACGCCCTTTGAATAACAGTAACATTTTACACACAATTATTTTAAACTTATGAAATCTCGTAGTTTACGAAAGACCTGACAAATCTTCTCTAAATTATAGTTTCTTTCTATACCTTTTTACTAATGAACGCTTGAATAAAGTTATGCCAATAATATCGTCAGTGTAACCATACATTTAGAACCGACTTAAAAAAAGAAAGTTCTCAGGTCGACCCGTATGCGTGTGTTTGTTTTTTTTTTTTTCAAAAAGTACTTCAATCTACTGACAAAAAAAAATTTTTGTTCGCCAGGTAGATTATTAAAACATATTGGACGCGTATTTTTACGTAGTCAAAAGATTACGGTAATAAATTGAATAGGCAATACGTAAAAATATAGCATGACGGCACTCCTCCAATAGAATTTATACTGACTTGTGACGTAGCGAGCATCCACTCCCCAACTTTAATGCGTTTAATGTAAAACATTTTTTATTAATATGATAAAGCAAAAAATACGTGTCTAATATTTTTTTAATTATCTGACTGACGGACTAAATAGTACTTTTTTCCCAGTCAACATCCCTATTGAGGTATTATAAGCTTGTCATAACTTTATAGAGCGTTTATTAGGTTCTATCTATAATTAACACAATATTGTAATAATATAATGCATGATGATGTTGCTTGACATATTTTTCATTACACTGGACTGTCAAAAAGCACCTTAGTCACTATTATTTAGCTGTTATATTTGTTTTACTGCAATTGTTTTTTTTTTTTTGTAATAAAAAGATTTTTTATGTTTTTATTTGCTTTTTTTGTTTAGTTTTTTCTTTTCTTTCTGTGGTCAATCATGTAGGTATCATTTTCTAGAATTATTTTTAGTATATAGGATATATTTTTTTAATGAAACTAGAGACTTGGCCATTTTTATCTTGTATAAATGAAATGTCTTCAGTAATTTTGTGTAATTTTTTTATAGCTCGCAACGTTGCTGACTTTTTCAGCCGAAAGACTGAACAATACTTGACAATGTCTGCCGGCAATTTTTTACAGTTTTGGGCTATTTATATTTTAAATTATAATGGAATAAGTAGCAAGTCAAAAACCAAGTATTCAAAACCTTTAAGATATTATACTATTGTTGTTTAATATTTGAGCGACAATTTGCAGCGCAACTATCGCACAACAGTTGCGTAACAATTGTGCTGTTAAATTTGAACACACAGAGAAAAGCAAGTCGATTGTTCTATAAAAAAAAAAAAAAAATGATTGCCTACTTATTTCACTATAGTAAAAAAAACTTAGTCCCAAAACTGATCGATGTTTTGAATGTAACAGCTAAATAATAGCTTGCGCGCAGCTGTGTATATCGTGACCTCCTGGGGCTCAAGGCTTTTTCAAACAAAACCTCTTTACTTTGAAAAAGTCAATTTTGGGTTATAAACGCACATTATTCGCTGGGAACCCTCGCTTTTTAAAACCCTGGTGGCGGGAGGCACATAGCACTTCGGATTTGTAAAAAGAACAGCACTCGAATTTCGTAACCCATTCGAAATGACAATTCCTGTCATTTTGACAGTTCAACAATATTCATTGCGTTAAGACCGTAGTACACAAATGCTTGCTTGCATTCTATTGTGCCATAACAACTGATGAGTTAATGTCACAAGGCATGTGTATTAGTGGCTTTATTTTTGTGGACAGACCAATTTTTCAAACATGTAGCGATGGATTTTGTTGTAATGTCAAAATTAAAGCGATTGACATCACGAATGTATTACGACATTAGGGTGCTAGTTTTTATGGCAATCCGAGCTGTAAATGTGTATCAAAAAAACACACAGCGGTGGGATAATTTCTTCGTTTTTGTCTGAGATTCTGTTTTAGTTGGAATTATTTCTTCTTTTTATTTAATAATTAGATGAATTCCGACGAGCTCAAACCAGTATTTTCAGACAGACACGGTTTCAGAAAGATCAATCAAATCTCTGCCGATCTATTCTGTAATAATATCACTGTGAAGACTTGAGTGAAGTAAGCTGTCATTCCGTGTTATGCTAGGGATTGAAACTATTGACAGTTCACTTCACCTAAGTTGTCACGGTGATATTTTTACAGAACAGATCGACTGATAATTGATGGGCCTTTTTGAAACCAGGGAAGTCATTTTCATTTAATTTTCTATAGTTCTTCTCGTCCCATTGCTGTGCGTGACCCTTGCAGCCTCATTAGGAACGACGACACACGGCTGTGCGCTGAACTGGTCGAACGTTTGCAGGTCGTCGAGCAGGCGATGGGCAACGGTCACGTGGCCAAGTGACGTCAGCCCCGTCCGCGGTAGCGCTTCGTGTGTCGACGTTCCTCAAGCAACAACTATCGGACCTCAATAGTGTAGTGTACCTACGGTTAAAACCTTTTTTTAAATCAATAATCACCTGTTTTTATTTTTTTCTCTTCTCCTTTTTTTTTAATGGCGCACGGTTTTGGTTCCTTTTTGAAATTCGAATATCTGACGCCGCAGCTGTGTCGAAATTTGAAAATGAACACTGAAATGTACATTATCATTAATTAATGACAGCACTTTTGTAAATTAAATGCGAGCAGTTGTGACGATTTTCCAGACGGACTGTTTGTTTTTGGAGCCAAAATCGTGTGTCCGAATTCAAAATGGCGGGATCTAGGTGCGGGGATGCTAGCTATACTAATAAAACGGCCACTGACGCCGTCATCCACCCTGGGGATGAATGGGCTTGAAATTATATGTATATCAGTGTCATTTTTAGCGATTTTTTAAAGGGCTGTTAAATAGTTTCGCAACAAAATTATCTACCAACGCGACATATGTACTAACTAAACAAAAGAAGGGACAGTTGATTTTCTCATCAATTTTTTTCTGGAGTTTTATTGTACAGACCAGCATATCAACCTACTACAATCTGTCAAATTTCTTTAATATATTATCAACTTTATTACTAAAGCATAAGGTTCAAAGTTGATTAGGAAAATTTGACTGTTTCGGGTAGGTTGATGTGCTGGCGTCTGTACTTTACATCTTAAATTTATTCTGTTTCACTATGATACTGATATACACATGTTTTCACATAAATTCGACAGCCAACCAGAAGTTATTAAACTAAAAAAAAAACTTAAAAATAAAAATGACAAAAATTATAACTTTTCGGTTGGTTGGCGATTGTGACTGTTGTTTGTAAAATGGTGAGATTTTTGTTTTAAATAATTTAAATGTAAGTGTATATTTTGTAGGTAGTAGGGCCTGTCTAGATTCTTATAGTATTTTTTTCCTATTTCTGGCTGGCCCAAGACTTATCGTACAACGCGGATGCAGTGACATCGGCGAAGTTCGTAAAACACGAACAATCCCGAACCTAAGACTAATGAATGACGTCACGAATGATGCACGCCAATGTCACTGCTACCCGCATTGTTGAAGTGTCGATAAATTATTATTCTGTAGATCGATACTCTACGATAAAAAAATGCTTACTTTATGTATATGACGATTCTTATGAATAATTCTGATTAGGTGTTAAAAATAAATTAAAAAAATATAAAACAAAAATATTATGACGTAGCGTTGAGTGATTGGACGAATGAATTGCAAAAATTAAAAAAAATATTAAATTAAAAAGCAAAAAGCGAATATAGATATTGAAAGTTAGCTTTTAAGATGTCGTTAGTTAGACAATTGTGAATTTTTAAAGTAGTATCATTTTAGGGTTGTTGCAAATCGGCGATTAGTCGCTGCGACTTTTTCGTGCGACTTTAGGCTACTTTGAAGTGAATGAAAGTACTGTAAATTCAACGAATAGTTTTTAAGTTTGTGTTTGTCTCGCATTTAGTGTGAATTATATGAGGAAATACACTTTGTCCAAGAAATATGCAAATTCGTATAATATTATTATTGGGTCCCTCCTTTCCTTCTAATATAGCCGTCGTATGTTCAAAGACTAAATAAATTTACAGTGTTCAATATAACTTGATACTTGCTTTAAATGTATGGAACGTATAGGAAATAAATGTTTACGATTTTAAATGGCTTTTTAAGAAACTACCGAGTCTTCATACAATATGTTGGCTGATAAATCTAATGCGACTAATCGCAACTGCAACTTACGATTTGTAGGGCAATATGCTGTAAAAAGAAATTCTCATTTGCGAGTACTAAGCCTATTTGAAAGCCCTTTTTTCTTCTATAACCTTGCATATCGTTTTTACGAATAATAATTTTATAAACACGATTTTTTTAACCTTTCCTGGGTGTACACCGAGAGAGAATCGCGCGAAAAAGTCGCCCAACACACCAACAGCCCGATTTTTATTATTATTTAGTTAGACGTTAGCAATTTGTAAAATAAAAAAAGAAAACTTGTTAATTTCTTTCCTAAGGCTAGGTTTGGGTAAGTGTACATAATTCGTGTAATTTCAATGTGGTTGAAATTCTAGCCTTCGCACCTACTCCGTTTTGAAACTGAACGTTAACTGTTAATGAACTGGCATATATGTACTATCGAAGAACTTCATAATATCTAAGCAGTTTGAACACAAAATCCCGTGAACACGATGACCACATCTGTTACCGCCCCGGTTCTATAGCGGCCCAGCGCTGCAAGCAGAAATAGTCCTTACGGTGTACAGATATGAACTTCTTCGATGGTACATGCTATAAGTTTCAAAATGTACCGCCTGTGAACAAAGAGTGTGCTCAGATTGGTCAGCTTGTCAATACTGGGCTCTGATTGGCTGACGCTTTATACATCTTGTGAGCCCTACAGGGGACTAGGGAATAAGAAGGCGAATCTGCGTTTTAATTAGAGATTTTAATTTAGTTTTTACTGAAATAAGGTTAGAGTCGTGATTTTCTTTTACGAGTGAAGCGTTTTTATTTGAAGTAAATGAGCTTTTTCCTGGCATATTCGCAAATAATCGTTGCTCCTTAAATATGTTACAAAAATGAGCCACAGTTGCCCAACAATCGCTCAACTGTTGCGCCACAGTCGTCCCACTATCTGAACACACTCAAAATTAGTCAATGTATTTATGAAAAAAAAAAAAGAAGTAATTTTGTATAAAGAAAAACATAAGCGAAGAATCGGCCAGGTTTCTTAATATGTTAAAAATGTGATATAATAGATGTTTTGATTCAGGTAAATAATGGTTGTAAACATATATATTGTTGTATCGTCTATACGTAAGTTGATTTTATAACGAAATTAATAGTTTTTAGCCCAGTTTTATTCAACACTAGCTGACCGACAGTTGTCCTGTCTAATACAAAAATCCCATACAAAAATGGCTATTTAGTTTTTCCCAAAATTCCATAAAAAACATAATTCGGTCCTGCCGTTCTCAAGTAATGCACTTACCAATGAACAGCATCTCATAAATATTTAAAGAAGATTAGCCTAAAGCAATTGAATGAAAATTTTCTCGAATCAAATCTAAGAGAAGTGTCGAAACTAAGCACTTATCTACAAAGGGCCTAGACTGATTCAATTTAGATGGGAAAAATACCCTAAATTCCTACCCACATGAATACCATTATAAAGTAAAAACTACCCGCAGAAAACAATAGAATTCTAAATAAAATATTTTTGTTGGCGTCGAACGAAATAGTTGTTAGAGAACTTATTTCACGAATAGGCTCGCCCCCTATTACTTGATGCTAAAATTTAACAGCCGCTATGTGGGATACGTTTTGAATTAGAACTGGACTAAAAATTATATATTAACGCAAGACTTACCCCCGTAACTTTGTGGTAGAAGGAAGCTTTCTACAAATAGTTAATGGCTGTAGCTTTTTGTAAAAATAACCTACTTTTCAAACAGACTTTTTTACCTAATTAAAAATTGATGAGAAATATCCATTGCATTCATAAATTATATTCCTACATAAATATATCTGAAGTTCCCTTGTTGGACTAGTGACGGCATGCGGTACTGCTGAGGGTACTGGGTTCGATTCCCAGGACGGGTAGCGTTGAGTTACAATCAAGATTTTTTCTTCAGCAGCCCGTAGTATGATTTGTATAAATTAATAGATAATTACGACAGTTCCGCTATAAGCCTTTATTGTTACGGTCATTTTACCTTCAATTTGCATAACTCTATACACATCATAATGATTCATATGACGAAAGGAATAAGGTTAATTTTACAAAAGCTACAGAGTCCAGCTTACATTATAGTGTTTATACAAATATACTTGGCATTACTCAGGTTATGCGAAAAACGAAGTTTCCTTTCAAATTGCTGGTCGTATAGGTGACAATTTTGATTAGCACGAGATTTTGGGTGAACTCATGTGAAATGTATCAAATTTTTACAAAAACCATAAGTAATTTATGTAGGAGTCCTTTAAAAAATGTCGCTTGAAATTATGCAGGCGTAGTGTGGCTTGAAATGTTTAAGCACGATAAAAAGTGGCTTGAAATAACTATAATCGATGGAGTTTCCAACATAAAAATGTATCTTATGTATATTCGCCCCACGGATTTCATCATACTAAAATATTGCTTGAAATCAGAAGTAATAAGTGGCATGAAATATTTATAAGTATATGAAATATTTATTTTATTGGCGTACTTTAAACAAACTATGTAAATTAAATATGCCAGGATTATATATATATTTATATGAAACTGGCTATTAATGTTGAAAATTATGTACCGAACCAGAAAATTGTTTAGGAATGTATAAAAAAATTGTAAAATAAATGTGATAAAAATGTCTTCGAAATCTAATAACACGCGAATGTTATTTAACTGAAATAAAAATATTCGCGTTAATATTTTGTTTCTCTATTTTTCAAACTCCTTTTTCTTTTAACATCATTTTGTATCAAAATCAGAATACTTACTAAAAACGTTGATAAAAATGAAGATGAGTTCACCCAAACTCAATATAGCCATTTTATAAAAATATATATCTTTATGCAAACTTATGACGTTTTCCAAATATTCAAAAGTATTATCCAAAAAAAAACAAAAAAAAAACATATTTATGAAACAATATTATTAAAATGGGGATAAGATTCGCCTCTTAATTTAAGTATTTAAAAAGTACTAGATATTTTCCTGTGGCTTTTTCAGTATTTTTATAAGAACACTGTAAATAGCTGTGAAACATACCTATTAATTCTAGGCTCCCGTTTCATAATTATAATATTGGGTCCCCCACATATGAAATAGGCGTTTTTTTTCTCACAAATAGAGAAACTCGTCACTTCTATGATTTAAAATATTCATCAATTGCTTGATATTATATCGAATAATGACCATCATAGACAACTACCAATAAGTAGTAAAAAAACCTTATTACTTATAGTTTTCTAAACATAAAAAAAATTCCTTAAAAATGACTCTCTTTTTGTTAGCAGAAATGTGTGCAGAAAAGTGGCATACGTTATCTTAGTTTTTAAACATTAGTGCATAAAAGTTTTAAAACATGTTCATGGTTCTTAAATAAATTTAAGAAAATATTAGTATGCAAAATGCAACTTCTTGCGTACAAAACGCTGATTTCATAGGTGGGGACCTAATAATAGCAAAAATGTACACAATGACACATGAAACTTCACTAGGGTAATAGCTACAGTTTTCTAGAAGAGCGTTTCCGTTATAGTAAAGCAGCTGTAATGAAAATCTATTTGTTTTTACCAGTATTTGACAGGTGTCAAAAGCGCTCCGCATGTGGACAGCGCTTATTTTGTGACCGTGCACCGATTTCTTAGGAAACCAAAGCCTATGATTAAGACCGTTTATTCTGAAAGTTGGCAACGTCGCAAATAGATGTCAAATATTTGGCTGTTTTGATTAATTTGGCAATATTACTGTATGGAAATATGAAATATGGCTAACTGCAATAATTGATACACCAAATATTTAGTTTTAGATGTAAAAAAAAGTATTTGGTAACTTTCCAAATGCCTTTTTTATACTTATAAAGGGTGTAACATCAAATTCAATGTCATAATTATTGCAATTCATTATTAATATTCTAGTTAGCCACATTGCTTATTTCCATACAGTAATATTGCCAAATTAATAAAAACAGGTAAATTGAGAGCTATTTGCGACATTGCCAATTTTTAGGATAAACGCTCTTAAGGTAACCTTGTCAAGTGACATTCAACCTTAGTGTGGCAATTACTAGGTCGACTGTGCCTTGTTTTTTGTAAATACCTATTGCCTATTCACCTTTGTTGCCTTTAATTTCATTGATATGGAAGAGGTTCAGGAGGAGAACTGGCAAAAATGACAAGTAGGTTCGGGCGTTCTATAGTTAAAATAACCCGTCCCGATCATAGTTATTGAGACGATTCTCCATAAGAATACCTCGTCTTATACTCGTTTTCACAAACACTAGGCGATAACTAAAAGCGCGTGTTGGATTTTCAACTCTCTGCTGAGCGCCGAACGTTGGAAATCCAGCAGCACCGCTATTATTTTGGCATTACGCGCCTAGTGTTAGTCACGAAACGGGCATAATAGTAATTTTGCAAGCATCCTCTTGTAAAAATATCTAACAAATAAGAAAAAAATTAAACTAATAAGTGGCGGGAAAAATCTAGTATTTTTATTTGACCTACAAATTATTGGCTGTAATTTTTTAAATAACTTTCTAGCAAGCGTAGTTTTTCATAGCAATACGACTTGACAAAACATCTTGATATCTCTGTTACATGTTAGTTTAATATTAATTAGCTATACACAAACCTTCCGGAAAAACGCTTCAGAATCCGTTGCGTACTTCACACAGACAGAGACGGAAACAGATAGTCGGCGCGGTGGTACCACTTAGGGTAAAATTCACAAACCGCAGTTTGACGCTAAGTAGCATACAAATGTGAACATTATCCCTATAACATTAATGTTCATAATCTTACGAAACGCTTGCTCAAACTCGCTTCTGAAATATGTCACAACTCTCACAGGGAAAATATTCTAGCTGGGAAGACTGTATAAAGAGAAACTCAAACTGTTCACTTAGATTTATTAAATAGGCTTAGAACAAAAACAACTGTTATATTTGGTAGGTACTCTGTTCAGAACTAATTCTAATTGAATGTCTCAATCGACGCCCCGGGAGCGAATGCCCGTCCGCGCGCCCGCTCCTAGCCAAAACCCCCAACGTCCTGGCGGTAAATCCCGAACTCCAATTGGCCCACGATATCGGGCGATTTCAGTGTCTCAAACTCAAACCATTTATTTCAATTAAACCATTTACAGGCACTTTTGAATTGTCAAGGGGTCGGTCAGTCAAAAAAATATGAAGCTAGTTGCCCATTCCAAAGCGTAGTAGGTACCTATGGAGAAGAACGGGCAAGAAACTCCACGGACACTCTTTTCAATAAAAAAAATTGATACAAAATATTGGTTACATCATTCATTTTGAAATTATGCAAGTGAGAACAATGTAGAAAGACGTGCACGTTCGTAAAAGCGTCCGTAATAAAAAGAAAAAAAAAAAAGTGTCGTGGACCAATCTTTGAGCCATTTATTCCACCAATTAATAGAAATGAATCGGTTACACAAAATTCCTTTGATATTATGTAAAACATTATATTTATATAAAACAAAAATTCTAACAAAATTAACTCTTTTTATCATATCTTTGAAAAACAAGCAATTAGTTTTTTTAATTTTTTATTCTTAATTTGTTTTGGGGTTTTTGTCTAAACAGATATGTCAACCCCATCGTGCCTTTTTGTTACCACTGTAACATTAACAATTATTGTAATAATTTAACACAAACTATACTACAGTTCAACAATCTATATTACTGTGTTAAAAGATAGACGTTACCGATGAAGGACTGTTATTAAATGACATAACTTTTTGGCACCTTCTGAAGTTGGTTGGGATAAGATTGATTGTATTAATCCCACGTTAAGCCTATTTAATTCTAATTCTCTCAAAAGTAACTCCCTCTCGCGCCTGTTGCGGACACAATCCATCAGCAAATACTGCACGTCCTTAATCTGATTACATTCTCTGCAATTTGGTGAATCAGTTTTTTTCATAAGGAATGCAAACTTCGCTGATGGATAGTGTCCAGAGCGAATTCTTAATTAATTTAACATAATTCCTGCTAAGTTGATCGACATCGAACCACGGCACAAGAGGAGGCTTGCCTTGTATGAACAAGCAATTAGTTGTATTAAAAAAAAAACAAACCTAATAATCGTCTGTCCTGACATCGTGTGCGGCCCTGCACACGGCTCCAGGTGGTAACCTAACAATTGGATTTTTGAGCAGTTGCTTGTTATACGAATATGAACATTACATCGATTAGTTGATATTCGTATGGTAAAGTAGTGATCTTTGCCCTTACTACCGGGTGGACCGCCTGCTTGATTGCGAACCAAAAACGTGTCAATTTGTATGGAAGATAGAGTTCAAATTAAAACTATTTTTCTTTTTTATCTGGTAGTAAACAATTTTGGAATTCTACAGAAGAATCAGGGTTTATAAGGACTTAGTAGACGTTTGTCAAACTACGCTTGTGTGAAATTAGACGTTTGTCAAACTACGCTTGTGTGAAATTCTCGACAAATGATAGTCACATTATTGGCTAAAATACTTCCTTCTAATTTTATTAATTTTCTTAGGATGAATTTTTTAATAGTTTTCTTAGTTTTTCTTCGCACCTTTTAGCTTAAGACGTATTCTAAAATCCTCTTTGAAATAGACAAAATAATCATTTACTTGCCGAACATGTTATAGTAACTAATACCTATGGGTTGACATCTTGATCCTGTATACACCATTTAGACCCAATTGTAATCAATCTAGGATATTTTTTTAATTGCTGCTTATAGGGGTGTTCATGAGATTTTACTGACAATAATTTGGTTGTCGATCAGCCATTTTATTGCAAATGATTAAAGTTTAAGAAATAAAAACTTCTTTGCACGGTGCTTGTTTCTTCTTGTTTCTGAACAGTGAACGAAACCGATCCGTCACGCTCGTGTTGGTGACGCTAAAGAGGATACACTCTGCTCCAGTCGGTCCGTGACACTGAATCGCGTATACTCGGCTCTAGTCGTAAGTTTTCACTTTAGCGTCGTCACATAACCTCTTTTTATTGAAACCCAACTGTAATTCTCATATATAAGTCCCCAAGACGTTATATTTTGTTTTTAAATATCTTATAAAAATGCTTTGTCTATGGTAGAAAAACCCTACGGTCTTTTCACAGTTATTTTACTTCTGATTTTGCATCACTGTCAAAATCACAGTGATCTTTATTCTCATTCAGAAAAGGTTGCTGTTGGGCTGCTGCCACTGACAAGTATGGCAAAATCACAGTGAACTTTATAGGCGCTACAATAAGGTTGCTATTGCGTTGCTGCTGTTAGAGGTAAAACTGTAAAAGGACGGTACAGCTTATAACAATTCAATAAAAAATACAAAGACATTTAGCCCTTTACCCCGAATCTACCATAAAGCAAAGCAATTATGAATCCCTTCTCTTGTAACGCGAAAGGCACCTTTTTTCCATAATTTCCTTCGTGTAGGCTTAGAGCGAGATTCAAAGACCGCGCATTGACTTTGCATGTAATGTGAGCAAGCGTTTCATACGAATATGAACATTAACGACATACGAATGAAGTTTACATTCGTATGAGACGATTAATTTACCAAAGTGATATCAGGTGCGGTCGGAATCTTGCCTTTAGTGGTAGTGGTAACTATAGTTTAAAATATGCTTTATGGCGTTTTAAGCTCCAAAATGAGAAAATTCTGACATTAACTACGAAATTTTTGGAGTTTTATTACACATTCATCCAACTTTTTGTCGTCATCCTAATTAGATTAGCAACAAATAGGGCATTCATATGACTCAACAACCGCGTAGTTCATCAAAACGCCGTCTCGTACCAATACGCCGTTTCGTACCTATACGCAGTTTCGTGTTACGAAATTTCGTAGTTTGTCTACATAAAATAAGCTGTTTAAAAAAAAAGTCAATAAAGCACTACGACAAAAGTAGGTACTCGCAATAAATTTGATAAAATTATAGTTAACTGGAGATTATTTATAATTATTTTAACTTAGAAAAATACTTTTGCAGTGCATTTCACATCTTAGCAAGACTTTGTTTTGATGTTGGTCTTAGGACCATTTCTGTTAAAATCTCACCGTGAAAACTTACGTGAAGTGCGCTGTCATTCCACTGATCCTAAGGATTTACACTAAAGACAGCTACAGATAGTACAATCCACGACGACGCGCCACACTCCGCGATTACTGTACTGTAAGCTGTACTTTAGTACGGAGCGGAGCGGAGTGGGGCGCGTCGTCGTGGATTGTGCACTATCTTTATGCCTATGTTTTCACGGTGAGATTTTTACAGAACAGACCGGCTGGTTACATGTAATTCGTCTGGAATAAATTTTATTTAAAACCACAATTTATTGATCATTAGTTTTTTTTCCAAAGATGTGTACTCTGGATTATTTTTTTAGAAAAAACTCGGGAGGAGTGCTGCCAATAATGTTGTATATATAGTTTTTAATGGAAAATAAAAGCATTCTTTCTGTAAAATGTGTTTTATTATAACCCAAAGTCAAAGTTTACTGCACACGTAGGTAATAACATCTTTTTACTAACTTTACCTAGGTATGTTAGGTTAAGTACGGACAGCGCCGTCAAAAACACTAGTTTTTTAGGGTAGGTAGGTACTACTAGACAGTTGTAATTTGGCATGGGTACAGACGCCAGCACATCAACCTACTATAGTTCACGCGGTGTAGCATGGTGCGGGTGACAGAAAGAGTAAGTTACCTATATTATAATTTACTTGTTTTGACTGTTTCTGTATTTTACGACAGATCCGTACCTACATACAGATTGTGCAATCACACAATTGCCACAATCTGTATGTAGGTATCTGTACCTATGTGGGCTGTAGGTAGGTATCTGTAGTGGGTGCAGTTATTACTATAACTGTAGTAAATTAAATAAATTTACCCTTTCTGTCACCTGTCACCCGTACCATGCTACACCCGTGAACTATCAATACAATAACAATCTGTCAAATTTCTTTAATAGATATATTTTCAACTTTATCACTAAAGTATACGTGTGCGTTACCCCAGCCAGATAATGTCGAAAATCGTCATCTAAGTGCAATAGATAATTAGAAATACAGCTTCTGTAATTGGTATAAGTAGTAGAGTGGTTAACAATGAACCAGCATTACAGAGTGAACCATGCAAATAATTCAGAAATGTGACGTTGCCGTTTGGTGCAAACGACACTAAGGCCCGTATTACAGAACGTCACTCAAAACTCAAGCATTACTTAAAACTCATTTAAAGCCTTTTGATTGGTTGAAACTAGTTTTAAGTAATGCTTGAGTGTTGAGTGAGGTTCTGTAATACGGGCCTAAGTAAGCGTCTTTGAGGCGCCCTCCTCCTTCCCCAGTCGACAGCGAGCTAGCGGCGCAGGCGGCCGCTCGCGCCCGTGTTTTGTGTTTTTGTAGCGAAAATTGTATAAAAATAACGTAAGTAAAATTTCGTCTCATTTTATTTGTGTAAATAGTAGCTGAATATCAATTGGATTAATAAATTAGTTGTTTTTTGCGCTTTTACTTAAGATAGTTTCGTTAAGCACCTCGTGTTTGTGCATGTGGCTAATTAACCTCAAAGTTTGTAAGTATGGGGTGGTACAGAATGAACCACTTTGAGAGAGTACACAATGAACCAGTGATTCATTGAGTACCATCCTTGGTTCATTGAGTACCTACCTTTAGTAAATTGAGTATTAACCTAGATATTTTACTTTTTATAAGTAAGTAGGTACCTACCTAGTTATTTTACCTAATCAAAAAAAAAACTAAATTTCAGGATGGGCCGAACAAAGTTAGATAGATCTGCGAGGAAAAAAAGATCCCACCTACCTCAAGCAACGACGGCTGCTGTTCATTTACATCTTAACGTTAAAAAGTTGAAAATTCTAGCAATCGACGTCAAACTACCTACAGATTTCCTGTTGATATCTCTCTTTTAAATAAAGTTTAATTTTTTGTTTTAAAAGGCTGAAAGAAATTAAATAGTAAGAAACTAACGTTAATTTTTTCATTAATGTTTACGAAATTAGGTCTCTTTTAGACAACAATTACTCTTTTTTATTGTTACACAAATAAATAGGTACTTTATATAGATTAGTGAGTTTTATTTAACAACATTTATTATATTCCAATATTTTTAATGCTTTGATTATTGGCATGGTTCATTGTTTGCACACACGATTCACTGTGTACCAGCCCCCGGTTCATTCAGTACCATTGAGTGTACACAGTGAATCATTTCCCAATAAATAAAAATAAATAAAAACATTAGAAGCTATGGTATTTTAACAAAAATGAAGTACTACATAATGTAGCCAGTTATATTATCTACAATTATAAGTAAAAAGTATATAGTTAGGGACCCTAGGAGTAGAGTTACAGCTCTCCAAAATTTAGGTGGTTCATTGTCGACCATCTTACCCTAAGCAGTTTTTAAATTTGGTAAGCTGATAGTTTTTTAATTAAGAAAAAAAAAATACGTTTGTTTGCGGTGCTTATGAGGCATGCAAAAGAAACATACCTACACTGAAAAACAAATTTGGGGGAAAATTATGCGTCACATCCACGCATAACGGCCATCACTCAGCAATTTCTATTTGCTATGGTTGCGAATATATTTAAAATCCTGCTGGAGTAACGTTTGCACGATTGCTGTATCTCGGAATTGACTGTACAGATGATTGTAATATTTGTACATGAGATCTGGCTAATTAGTTATACGAAATTTGTTACGCATTAAACGAATCCACTATATTACACCGTTTTGAAGTTATTTTAGTAAATAGAAAATATGCTTTAATAGGTAGCACTTCCATTATGCGCCCCAAAGACTGAAGATATCTGCATAGGATCATCATCATCTACATAGTTAGATACCTACTCCATATTTGTTATTACCACAACTCGTTACACCTACACCCTCAGTGGCTCAGCCTGTAGGTAGCTGTTTAGATGGCAAAAGAAATAATAATAGTATTGCTACAACCTATGTATTTTCTGACAAATTTGGTCAAGGTACCTATTGGTTGGATATTTAATCAGTGTTCACAACAATATGTAATTAATAATTGTTTACCCGGTGCCAGTATTAGCCAATTAATTAATAATATTAAACTGACAAAAATATACCCCAGTTCCGCACTGTTACCTATATTATTATATGGGGACAGTTTAACTGTAAGAAAAAAGGACATAATTTAATGTGTCCATTTGATGTTACATCTCAATGAAACCAATAATTGTACATTTATTTTCTGTGCCTTGCCTTATTCTCGATATTTGTCTTATGAGACAAATAGACACATTTATAAATTAAATAGGTTAATTTATAATAGGACTTGTCGTCACAGTGACGCTATTTTATATTTTGATTGTAATCAATTTATTACTGATTATAAACTGACAAATTATACAATGTATTTGCCACCTAGTTGTAGAAGACAAATTGCTAATCTTTTAGCATACAATATACACAGTGACACTAGTACCTACTTGTACTGTACCATCCATTAGGTACTGTTAGTAGTGCTGCCAATAATGTTGTATATATAGTTTTTAACACTACTTTTGATACGCCTTGTAGTTTAAACTATTAGGAGCGACAACGGGTGAGCCGCATATATTGAACGTTGTTCACCAAAATATGCAGGGTCTGTCCGGCAAAGAGCTAGAATTAAGTTTATTTATGGAGAACTATGATGTTCAGGTGTTATGTTTGACTGAACACTGGTTGAAAGAACATGAACCTAGTGTTTATCAATAATGATAATTTGACTGTACAAAGTGCGTTTGTAAGAAAAAGCGCCATTCGCGGTGGATCTTTAGTTCTTGTTTCAAACAAGTTGAAATGTAAACAACGTTTAGATTTAGTTAATCTTTCCATCGAGCGCACTATTGAGTTGTCTTGTGTTGAACTCGAGCGATACATTATAATTTGCGTGTATCGACCCCCCTCTGGTGATTTTATTAGTTTTGAATCGGTGATGGAGGATTCACTCAATATCAATATACAAAATCAAGTAATAAAAGTATAATTTTATGTGGAAATTTTAATATTAATATTTTAGATGTTACTCCATTAAGTATTAGACTTCTTAATCTGTTTAGGTCTTATAATTTAATTAACTTGTTTTTTGAACCTACTAGGATCACGGCATCTTCGTCAACTTGTCTTGATAATATAGGTATTTAGTGATTGTGATGCCAAAAATAAATTAGTGCTAAGTGACTTAACGTCTGACCACTGTGGTTTATTAGCTAGTTTCCCCATGCCATTACATAAAAAGCCGCATAAAATAGAATGTAGGCCTTATACAGCTAGTCGTTGCAATACATTTAAAAATAGTATAGCTCATAGAATAACACCATCTATAGTAGAACACGAGAATCCTAATGAAATGAATGGAGCCCTTGTTGATGTTGTGCAAAAAGAGTACCAATCTACTTTCAAGACTAAAACTATTAACATTAATGGCACCTCCGTTGGCTTTAACCAATGGGCCACTCCGCGTATTTATAAAAGTAGAGCGAGACTATACGAGTTATATGGTTTGAAAAAATATAGGTTTGATACTCATTTCCTAGAGTATGTCAAAAATTATTCAAAATTATTTAAAAAGGTTAGTGTTTTGACTAAATCAAAATTTTTAAGCGATACAATTAAAAATTCCAATAATAAAGTAAAAACCATTTGGAAAATTATTAACATTGAAACGGGTAAATCGGTTAAGCAAGATAAACAACTTGAGATTATGGTCGACAGTAAATTGGTTACTAAAGCAGCTGACGTAGCTGAGGCGTTTAATGAGTTTTTTTTGCCAACATATCTATAACTACGAATCGCTCCTTAAATTCGTCCCCATCTAAAGCCGAAAACCTTTTGCTTAATAGTGTGTCTAAAAGTAGTCGCATATTTAGCTTCGAACATCTAACGCCTCGTGATGTAGTTAATGTTTTTAACACACTCAAGTGTAAAAACACTGGTGATTACTGGGGAATCTCCATCAAAATTTAAGTAATATAATAGACATCGTAGCCCCCTATCTAGCTGTTACTTTTAATAAATGTGTTGATTTAGGAACTTTTCCTGATCTCATGAAGAGTAGTAAAGTCATACCATTATTTAAATCACGTAATAAAAATGACGTTGGCAATTTCAGGACTATTTCTATTTTACCAGCATTCAGCAAAATATTTGAAAAGTTAATACTCAAGCAGTTGCTAAGACATTTTAATTTAAATAGCCTCCTTCATAATGAACAATATGGCTTTACAAAGGGTCGTTCGACTACAGATCGGTGTTGCTCTGCTAAAACACATATTTAACGCATGGGAGAACTCTCAAAATGCTATTGGAGTTTTCTGTGATCTCTCCAAAGCCTTTGATTGCGTGCACCATGACACGCTTTTGCGTAAACTGCGTCATTACGATGTGCTAAACGAAGCTCTCAACGTTTTAAACTCGTATTTAAATAATAGGTCGTAATGTGTAGATGTTGATGGTGTAAAATCTTCCGGGCTACCAGTTCAGTTAGATGTACCTCAAGGCTCAATACTGGGTCCATTCTTGTTTTTAGTGTATATCTATGACTTACCATTCTATTTAAAGGATATCTGTGAAGTTGTACTGTTTGCAGATGATACTTCTCTTATTTTTAAAGTAGACAGGAATAGACAAGATTTTGACGATGTAAACAGTGCACTGTCAATGGTTACGGATTGGTTTACGACAAATAACTTAGTTCTCAATGCCAAGAAAACGAAATGTGTAAAATTTGCCCTCCCAAATGTTAGAAATCTAGGACCCAACATCGTCTTAGATAAAGAGGTGCTTGAAACTGTAAACTCGGCAGTTTTTCTGGGCATAACAGTAGATGCTAAACTGGGGCCAACATATATCGAGCCTAGCGGGAAGGCTCAGTTCGGCCGCCTACGCCGTCAGAAAAGTAAGACAATACACTGACGTTGATACAGCTCGGTTAGTCTATTTTAGTTATTTTCATAGCGTTATGTCCTACGGTATTCTGCTGTGGAGCAAAGCTGCAGATATTCAAAATATATTATTTGTCCTCCAAAATCGAGCTATTCGAGCAAATTACCAGCCAGGTGCCAGAGTTTCTCTGAGAGATTTTTTCAAAGATATCGGTATCCGTGGCATCACAATACATCTTCGCCAACATCTTATATATTAGGCAGAATATACTCACATACACTAAAAACAGTGATATTCACAATGTTAACACTAGAAGTAAGGACACTGCACCTGAATCGTCATCAAATTTAAAATGCTCACCAAAATGTTTCAATATACCCGACGGGGGCTCGACCACGAGGTCGACTCGCTTCTCCGCGGGGACTGCGGCTCCAGACGCGGGGGCTGTGCAGCGGCTCGCGATGTGGCCCGGCGCGCCGCACTTGTAGCACGTGAGCGTCGTCTGCCGTTGTCCGAGGCTCGAAGTAGTCACTGGTGCTGGAGATGGTTTCTTCGCGTTGATCTTCTTCATACGGCATTCTGCTTGCTTGTGTCCCAACTTCCCACATGCATGGCATTTTATTGGAAGCGGTGACGAAAATCTTGGTCGTTTTTCATTTCCTGCATCAGCCATTGCAAGTCCATCTGAAGGGTTTTTACGCTTTAGGTAGGAGAACACCTGTAGTTCTTGCTGCGATTGATGACGCGTCTTGATTTCTGTAGTGAATGCAAGCCGTTGCAAGCGCGTGTCTATTTGTGCCAAATGAGCGATAATTGTTGACATGCTATTTGTTCAACGCTCAAATCCTTCCACTGATTTAACAGAGACGTAATTAAGCGACTCGAATAGGCAGCGTAAGTTTCGTCATCTTTAGGTTTTTCGTTATTAATTTTAATGAGGGTAGCTGCAGATGTCTCGACGCACACAAATCTTGATTTAAATAACTCCTTAAATTGTGCCCATGTTATGCCTGAATAACTTACTTGTGATAGCCATGTAGATGCTGAGCTTTTTAACGCTTTACTGATGGTCATAATAAGCTGACTCCCTTCCATCGCACACTCTCCAAAGCACAAATCTGCAGTAGAACACCATGATGCCGCGTCAGATTCTTTTTTATCAGGATTGAACTCCGGTAAAACCACTTGGTTGTTCACACTTGGGCTATTCAAGGCTTGTATCAGTGCTTGCATTTGCTGGTTTTGTAACTCAAAAAGTAACCGCCATTGTGTATCACTGTTGTTCACACTGCTGGCTGATTCATTTGCACGACTGTATCCCACTTCTGATGACGGATCGTCAGGATGGTTTGAGCTACGATCTGCCATCAGGCGGGTTTATGTGGGCATCGTGCAAATAAACAAGAATAACTCAAGCAAATAATTACGTTACTTTAATCGCTGGTTACAATTTAAATAATCACAGGCTGGTATAATGTTCAACAAAAACGTAGGACAGTTCCGAAGCATCTTCACTGTTCGATTACCAGGATAAGGAATGCTCCGACTTGGAGCGTTCTCTGCAACCTCGTAACCGACCGGAAACGCCCCGACTCTGTCTAGGCGCGCCAACTTTAGTCCTGATAGTTGCCGCTAGGTGGCGTGCCTTGTTTTGTTGTAAACGTCAATTGCCGGATGCGACATAAATACAGAGTTGATATGACAGAGGGGCATTAAATTACACTACGTATACTATACGTGTTTAGTATTAATTCGATACGGTATAAAAATAAAAAGCATCAAAAATGAGTTTTTTTTTTTTTTAACAAACTAAATAGCTTACAAATCAGAGTAAAACGCAACCACCCTGTGTAAATAAATTTAACAACCCTTAGATACCTAGGTAACAAAGCGGCAACGTCGCGCACGCGCCGAACCGCGGCGTGAGTTATCACGTGTGAAGGCGCGCGGCCGGGACGGTGGCGCGAGCGGCGGCTTAGGCCTCCGCTCGGCTTTTATGATAGGTACGGTTTTGAAGTTAGTACGCACACAACAACAATCACAACAAAAACTCCATTCACATGAATGCACAAATTATACCGAATTATAATTAAATCATTGTTCGTTTCTAAGCACTTTAATTTGTGAAATGATAAAATAATCCTATTTTTTAGTTCAACAATTGTATTTTAATTACACTCACACACAACCAAAGTTTAATTACGTGTCCTATCACAATAAAAAAACAGTCAATCACAAAAAAACACTATCACTAAAGTACGAAATGCTTTATTATTAATTTAAATATTAATCTGAAATACTTAATCTGAGAAAATTTCAACTATCTAGTGACAGACAGACGGTCAAATTTATTTTTCTAGTATTTTTCATACACACAGTACAATAAACAACTATTATTAATAATAAAATACCAAGTCTTTATTTTGAATTATAAAAACTAACAAATCTAAACACACATGCCCCGAGGTTTTAACACAAGCGTACCTACCGTATCATGATTCATGATCCGCCTTTACCTACCTATTTCACTCGTGTCAATCACTTTCCTTTTCTCTATTCACTTTATTTATTAATCCAGACATCGGTTTTTTCGGGAGATAAAAGGAAATACTTATCCATTACCTACCTACTAGTAAGTAGATAACATTATTTTATAGTCTTACCTTTCAGTTACCATGTAATCTAAAAAAAGTTATCTCTGGATGCGTTATTGACGAATTCATGCAACCAAAAACAGCACAATATATCCTACTCGTCATATTAAATATGTAGGTACTTGAACTTATTTTTAGTGAGAAAATCGCGTGGTTTTTGTTAAAAAAACAACACACCGTCCGTTCGTCACTACGGCACAGTCGCGACTGTCTGCATGCCGAGCGGATGCCAAGATCGAGGCGCGTAGGCATAGCTCACGCTTCGTCCGTTTGTATGAAGTTGGAATACTGTATGATAATATTACTGTGACTGTGTGCCTCTTGGCCACGGAGTAATCATTTTAACAATCTGTTTATTTATTTTTCAGGCGGTGAATACAAAGTCCGCACCGACAGACTAGCCACAGTTTCCAAAATGCAAGCACAGTATAGCTGTCTATACTGTGCTTGCATTTTGCATGCCCTGTGGCATTGCCAACAGATACAGCAGCTACAGGAATACGTACTGACAGCCAGTTTCTGTACAATCAGCGTCATCTATTCACCCGAAACACGTCCACTGCTGGACATAGGCCTTTGTTCTGTTTGATGTTGTGTTGTAAAGTTTTGTTTGATGATGACGTGTGTTTATTACTTATAGCGGACTGACCCTATATCACCACTGCTGGTTTTTAGTAGACTTTTTCCTATTTTCAAGGGCACTGTTCTACGAAATAAACGTCGTGATGGTTGGTGGTAGACCGACTTTTTAATCAAAGAAAACAAAAGGTATCAAAAATAAATAACATTCGAAATATAAATAAACACTGTACAAAATAGACCATAAAGTATAAAGTGTAAAAAAGGGGCATCGCGCACATTCTTGTTCGACGGCAAATCGCATCTAGAATGGCTTTCTTTTAAAAGAGCCTTTCTAGATACGATGGACTCGCATTCTGCAGTGGAAAATCTAGCTAGTTTGAACAAAGCATTGAAGGGATGCGTTCCGTGAAGCGGTCATGATGTTGCTGGCAACGGCGCGCGAGCCTGATGTCGTGCTGCGTGCGCTCGATATTGCTTCGGCCGCCCCGAACTTATAGTGGCTCAGGAGGCAGCTGGAATGCGCGCTTTACCGCGCGTCTCCGGTGAAGGTAAAGACCTTGCTATTTTTGCTAGTCGTGTTCGTAATTGTGTGGAAGCGATTTGGTTACTCGATCAGCCTCACTTCCTAACATCGCCAGAGCTGATTCAATCGGTTATTTCTAAAGTTCCCCCACTGTTACGAGCACAATATGTGGCTTACATAGGCAGTCACGCGGCCAGTGATCTACCCACGTTCGACATGTTCTTCCTGACCGACATAGTCGAGCTGCAGTCTAGATTTGGTCTCCTCTCTGAATCGGCTGGCGCGCCGAATTCGACTTCCACTGCTAATAGCCGAGTCAGGGATAAGGTGCACGCAGTCGTTGATGCAGAGAAATCTCGGTCAAAATCTAAAAATAGTTCATCCACTGACTGACTGCTGCAAAGAAAGAAAGAAAATACATTTATTTGGCACAGACTAAAAGGCACACAAGTAGAAAGAGAATAAAAAGATAAAAGATAAAAGGAAAGAATACAAAATAAAAAGTGTAAAACTGCGTTGCATGATACCAGCAGGAATGTGTAAAATTCATTGCATTCCTGCAGGCAAAATTCATTGTGTTTTATGTCAACAACAGCATTCATTGACGTATTATGACAAATTTCTTTCCTTGTCAGTAGATGACAAGTGGCATTTCATAAAAAAGAAAAGAATTTGTCACAGGTACCTCAAAGAAGGTTGGCATAGGCTAAGTTTGTGTTCAGTAAAAAGTTTGTGCGACATTGGCGATTGTAAATTCCGCCATCATAGGTTGTTGGTTGTTGCACAGTGCTAGTGAGCGCGCAGCCGCGGCTCTCGTAGGCTTAGAAGAGGACGACGACCCTGTGCCGTCCACGTCGAGCCCCGTGTGCGTCGAGCTCCGTACCTATAGTTTCTCTTGCTGAAGGGAAAGAGATCCTGTCCCACGCGTTAACTTCTGTTTCAGCTGAAAGTCCGGCGCGATCGCTGAGTCTTCGCCCGTTACTGAATGTTGTTGCTGTGACTGTGTCTGGTTCGTCTGGTAGTGTTGATACTTATGCCTTGTTGGACGACGGGTTAACCGCTACTTTTATTGATGCGGAGGTCGCTGCTAAGATAGGTGTTAAGGGGCCAGAAGGAAACGTTCACGTAGATTGCATAGGGGGGCTTAATAAAAACGCACTGGTGCGTTACGTCGACTTCTATATCAAGGGTCGTAACGCGAAAGATAGTCACCTTATTCGTAGGGCTAGATCTATTGGCGGTCTAGGATCGTCGTCTCAGTTTGTCAACAGGGAGGCCGTCACGAAATACCCATATCTTGCGGATCTTGCAGATGAGTTGTGTTACGGTAAAATTCAGCCGGTGCTCATCATTGGCATTGACAACTGGCATCTCACCGTATCAAGGGCCTTACGTAAGGGGTCAAAGTCACAACCTGTCGCGATTCGTACTTGGTTGGGTATTGTTCGGTTTCGGTTGTAGTTCAACTACTCAGGTTGATGTTGTTACCCACGCCACACTGTTTGAGTCCGCGACTGTGTAGGCCAGAGCGACCCCTCCGAATTAGAGCAGCTTATTAAGGAGCAGTAAAAACTCGAGTCTATAGGTATTTCGAAACGTGAGGCGCGCAATGCTGATGACAAACGTGCTGGTCAGATTATTGAGCGCACAGCACGCCGCTTGTCCAGTGGTTGTTTTGAAGTAGGTCTGATTTGGAAGTCTGACGTTTTATCGGTACCTGATAATTACAACCTCGCCTTATCTAGGTTTTTAGGCTTGGAGAAGAAGTTGTGTAGGGATGGTGGCTACGCGGAGCGTTATCGTGCCAACGTTCTCGATATGGTTGGGAAGGGCTACGCCGAGCTGTGTCCAAAGGCGCCACAGGGTCACGAATTTTGTATCTGCCAAATCCGAGGGCGTTTCGCTAAACTCGCTGTTGTTACCGGGCCCTGACCTGCTTCAGCCGCTACTGGGCATTCTTTTTCGGTTTAGGGAAGGCAAAATTGGTTTGACCGCGGACATTCGGGAAATGTTTCCGCAAATTAGAATTCGCGCTGAAGACCGCGACACACAGAGGTTTTTGTGGCGCGATAGTCCGTGCGAACCTCTGAGCGTTTACCGGATGTCGTCGATGATGTTCGGTGCCGCTTCGAGTCCCTTTACGGCAATTTACATTAAAAATAAAAATACGGCCGAGCATCAGACACGATACCCGGACGCAGCGCGTGCAATCATTTGCGACCATTATATGGACGATTGCATCTGCAGCCTTGACAGCGTGGATGAAGCAGCAAAACTGGCCGCTGATATTCACGCTGTCTACAAAAATGGGGGTTTTGAAATGCGTGGTTGGGCCTCCAACAACGCCTCGGCCCCAACGCACAAAGGTAGATTTCGACGATTTAGGCGGCCAAAAGTCATTTTTTCAAAGTCAATTTAGCCGTAAAACTTTGACCGGTACCGTTAGACGACACTTCCACGAATCTATCCCCACTATACCCATCCTTGGGCCATGTGCCATGAATTATTTACAGGTAGTCGAAATTTGACCTCCGTTCCCGGTGTACGTTACAGTTCTCGACGCTCTCTGTGCAACTTCTCTTACAAAGTCAATATTTTTTTAGTGAATGTGATCACCTTAGTGAAAGTGATGGATTCGCATAATTCAGGTATGAATCTTTAAAACTATATATAATAATGGTGTTTTATTACAGATTGTCATTTTTTTTTTCACTTGTAAGACAAGATGTTTTTTGTACAAATTTATCATTGATTTTCGATTTCTCAAGAGTTTTAAATATACTTCAGGGTCCGTCCCACCTGTTTTTTTTTCTCTTTTACGGTATAAACAGGGTTTAAGTATTATAGTAAAAAAAAAATTGCCGCTAGAAACCGCAAATCCCGGAAAAATCCTAAATCAAAAACTTGTTGTAAAAAAACAAGAAAAAAAATTTTTTTTTCTAACGCTTCTAAAATATAGTTTATTGGATATACAAACTTTGTGTATATGACGTGCTTATGAAGTAAATTTTGAATTTAAAATGAATAAATGTTCTTTAGTACTTTTGTCAAGTGAAATGTCACTCTATAAATTTTCTCTGAATATATTTTTGCTACGATCTATTTCTCCCAGTCGTTTATTTTATCTTACATTGGTTATGGGCCCAGCTACCCAGAGATCCAAATCGCGATACCCAGTGTGGATAGAAGTAGCGTAGTTCCAGTTAGAAGTCTGGAGTGTTAAATAAGGAGTTACGTTTTATTTTTCAAGCAGCGAAATAATTATTTGTGCAAAGGAGCGACAATGAGCGGTATGTTTAGAATCAAGCCCCTAAACAAAGACAATTATGATAGCTGGCGAATACAGGTGCAAGCGATCCTAATAAAAGGCGATGGATGGAAGTATGCAAGTGGAAAGCTACCAAAACCATCTGAAATAGGAGAAGCTAAGAATTGGGAAGCAGAGGATGAAAAAGCCAAAGCGGATATAATTTTGTCCATGTGTGGTACTGAACTTCGACATATTACGAACGCAGTAAAATCGACCAGTTACAACCTGGTACCATTCCTTAGTACTTTAAAAAGATAATGTTGGATAGAGGTACATTTTTTCGTGGATAAACATGTAACACCTGTATCAAATCTAAACGAATCTGGAGATAATTCATTGTGCAATTGTTTAAACATCTTCCATCAAAATATGTGTGGCCTAAATAATAAGAAAGATGAATTAGAAATATATTTAGATAGTTTGGGTAACCCTTCGAATTACTTGTGTATTAGCGAGCATTTTCTTAACGAAGAACTAGTACATTTGTTAAATCTTGCAAAATACAAAGTTGCATCATATAATACCAGAGTCAATAAGCTGAGAGGTGGTACTATTATCCTAGCAGAATCGGATAGGGAATACGAGGAGCTGACCATTGGCAAAAAATTATATAAAATGAATAGTTTCGAAATATGCTGTGTCAAAGATGTTTCAACTGGCCTGTATGTGTGTTGCTGTTATCGTACACCTTATGATAAAAACTTGGACACTTTTATGGTAAGCCTTGAAAAACTACTGGAACATTTGTTTAACAAGAACTGTGTTATCTGCGGTGATTTTAATATTGACTTATTAACTGACAATAAAAAAAGAAATGACTTATTAAATCTTTTGACATGTTACAACTTTAGACCTTTAGTTAGTTCGACTACATTTATTCGGAATGACTCACGATCTTGTATAGACAATATCTTCACCAATATGTCAGATGATTGTGTTATAAGTTGCGATGTTGACCATAACGGCTTGGCAGATGGACATGCAGCACTGCTTTGCAATACAGCATTCAGAAGTAACAAAATATGTAGAAAGGTAAAAACCAGTAGTTTTCAAATTACCAAACGGATTTTCAATGCAAATACAAGAAGAAACTTTAGAAATTTACTATTATATCACGACTGGAGTGATTTCGGAATAAACTCATTCTTAAAACAATTCGAGGAAATGTTCACACGCTGTTTTAAGAAAAGGAAACTGCAGGTACACTTAACGCGTAACACGCAACTGCGCTGGGTCACTAAGGGTGTAAAGGTTTCTAGCAAAATGAAACGATTTCTATTTGCTGGTAAAGAAAATAGACAAAACGACTCTGTAATGGACTATAGGCAAAAATACATCGCTCTATATAGAAAAGTAATAAATATGGCCAAAAAATTAGCAGTACAATCTGAATTAGCAAAATCAACAAACATCTCAAAAGATGTTTGGAAAATTGTAAATAAACATAGAAATAAGAGTGTCAAAACCAATAAAAAACTAATTTTGAAATCAAATAATAAGATTACGTCAGAACCGTCAGATATTGTGAATATCCTTGCCCAGCAGTTCCAACTAATTTCATCAACTATTACATGCACAGAGGCAGCCATGGATATTCTACGTAAAAGTACAAAAAGAGTAACGAAGGACCTTGTCTTGGACCCTGTCACTCCCTTTGAGATATTCAAAATATTGAAAAAAATGGACGACAAAAAATCTTGTGGCTATGATGACATAAATATATCTATAATAAAAGACAACATTGATGTACTGGCGGAACCTTTGAGCATTTTCTATAACAAGTGTTTCGATGAAGGAATTTTTCCAGATCAACTGAAGATAGCCAAAATAATATCTGTACACAAAAAAGGTTCTAAAACAGATCCAAAGATGTACAGACCAATCTCATTACTACCTATTCACTCAAAAATTCTTGAGAAACTAATTAAAATTAGATTGCTCAGACATTTCAACCAAAATAGAGTGTTAAGTAGAAGACAATTTGGCTATCAGAAAAACGTCGGGACACAAGACGCAATATCGACTCTAATTAAGGACGTAGTGAGCAGATTGGATGACAAACAGAAAGTAGCTGGGCTTTTCTTAGATTTAAGTTCAGCATTTGACACGGTAGACCATAAACTACTGCTTGAAAAACTTGAGCACTACGGTGTCCGGGGTAAAGTATTGGCACTTCTCACGTCATACTTAAAAAACAGAAAGATGTTTGTGGAGATCAAAGCAGTGACGTCACGGACAAATTCTTCAGGCAAAAATTGTCCAACAGAAGAAACATACAGGTCCCAATTGTCTCCTGTCTTCACTGGCGTACCACAAGGCTCCATACTGGGTCCGATATTTTTTATCGCGTTTGTAAATGACCTCATACAATACATGAATTACATGATGGATAAAGCTGCGGGATCTATCCAGCTTGTGGTATTTGCCGATGATACCAATGCTGTCGTTTCGGCTGAAAATATACACGCACTCAATTCTATAGTCAACCAAGCCTTCGAAATCTTCCACAGCTGGTTTGCTGTTAACGGTCTTAAAGTGAATGCCAGTAAAACTAATGTAATGCCTTTTCGTTCCACTCCCAATAATAAAGGTACTATTAACTGCGTCATAAATGGAGAAACAGTGAACGTGGTCCAAGTAGTTAAGTTTCTGGGAGTTTATATCGATAGCCAGTTAAAGTGGAAGCAAGAGGTAGCTCACCTAGAAAAAACCATCAGCTCTGCCTGTTACGTACTAAGAAGTCTAAGAAACGAAGTAACCATAAAACACTTGAAAATGGTCTATTACGCATTAGTTGAATCAAAACTGAGATACAGCATACTTTTCTGGGGAGGAAGTTATGACTACAATACTCAGAAAGCTTTTGTAATTCAGAAAAGAGCTATCAGAACCATAACTAGAATTCACCAGCAAGAATCATGCAAGCCTCACTTTGTTGACTTAAACATTTTGACGGTCCCAAGCTTGTACTATCAGCCTAACTTCCGCATGCTCACCTTAAAGGCGATAATCGCATAGCACGACTCACGACTCGATCGCACAATGAACGAGTTTTGACCAATAGGATGCACAAAGCGTATTTTAGTGGTGTTCGTATTAGTATAATCATGTATAGAATGTGTGACACTCACACTAGGAGCGTACTATGCTCACTTGTTTCTGATAAGAGACGAGTTTTTAATGGGCACGGCCAGCGCGGCGTAAGCTCTTTGTTATTGAATTGAATGTTATTTTATTATTGACAAGAATTAATTTTAGTACTCATATCTTCTGTTTGTTTGGTTTACAAAATGTATTATTGGTATTCTGCCGTGATATATCTATAATGCCGTTATCTACCGAAGCCGTTGTTTTGAATAACATGCAAAAACCGCGATAAAAATTTAAACCGATGTAACTTTTCAATGACAACACCTATTTGTGACTTGGAGGTACCAAAACATAGATCATGTTAAATACTTTCGAATGACTCCCCTGACATATCGTAAATATAATTTAATTTCATGAAAAACCGTTTTTTGCTTTTTAGTTTATCATCTGTGTTGCCGAAATCTTATGGGTCATCGACTAAAATGCCGCTACGTATAGCGTAACGGCATTTTAGTGTATCTATTTCATAGCTAAATATAGTCTGTTATAATGCAGAAAAAAAATCTCTTTAATGAATAACTAAAACGTCGTTATAGCACATAACGACGATTTAGCTTAATATTATGTAATATGGCACTGACTCATGTTAGACTTTAGTGCGTTTAACGGTTCTTTACTGCTTTTAAGGCTGGTAACCTATAAATACATTTAAATTTAAGGAAAAAACTTGAATCATTGTTAAGCTTAAACGCAGTTAAACTAAAAACCTTATAGTTTAACGGCATTATAGCGCAACAGTATCAAAAAATGGTAAACCATAATATTGTACAAAATGAAGTTAAAGTTATTAAAAATAAAGTCAATTTTTTAATAAAAGTCATTGTTTTATCAGTCAATATTTCTTTAATGCTTTTCAAATGAGTATCTTTTTGCTCAAACTTATTTATAACTTGGACAAAACTTCACTTAAAACTAGATTTCTTAGGAACTTTTAGTTCTTAACAAATACAAATATCACAACAGTTATTTACCAATATTAATTAGGTACTTAATAATTGTACTTTAAAATAATATAATTTATAACAAATTTTAATAAAATCTAATTGACATACAGACCGCTTTAATGAAACCGACAAACAATCAAAACTAATTTGAATCATCTCCTTGAACTTAAAACTTAAAATTTCTATTATCATTGAAAAACAATCATCAACTACAAAAAAGTATCTTCCTTATTTAAATTAAAGCCTTCTTGATAATATTTATGTATTCTTAAAAACATGGTATTCAAAATATTAACACATTACATTACCAAATAACTTAAAATAATATGACAATTTTTAAATTAAAATTATTATTTATTTAAAATACATAGTTACTCAGTCTCAATAAACTTACATTAGTCTATATTATTAGTCCTTTAATCAGAACTTCACCGAATTCAGGACTGAACCGAAATGTATCGAATCTAAAAGAAAAGCTGACGTAGGTTTTTAAACCTATGTCAACTACGTAGCCAAGGTATTTGAGTTCTTTACGAAAGAACTTACTATTATCTTTTAAATCTATGTCAGCTTTTCTTTTAGATGGAATGGATGAATGGTATTTGAATTCAGGACTGAACCGAAATGTATCGAATCTAAAAGAAAATACCATTATACGTGGGTTTTTCAAATATTTATCATTCATGAAACGAAGAGTAGTATCTAAAAGAAAAGCTGACATAGGTTTAAAAACCTATGTCAGCTTTTCTTTTAGATTCGATACATTTCGGTTCAGTCCTGAATTCAAATACCATTATATGTGGGTTTTTCAAATATTTATCATTCATGAAACGAAGAGTAGTATATGTTGTATCATCGAAATCATTCTTACATATAAGATCATAACTTTTACGAGTGAAACATACCTCAACCATATTTTTTAAATAAGCTCTTGGTTTGGATGTTTGAATTCTTCTTTGTGACACATAATTTGGTATATTATTATTCAAAAAAAATCTGGCAACATAGACTGTATGATTACTTTTGACTTATTAATGGAAGATACACACTCTTCAAAATCTGTAAAATCGTAAAGTTTACCTTTTTTCTTCATGGCCAACTCTACTTGGTGATGCACTTGATCGCTGCTCATAAAAGTGTGACCGGGTTCAAAGTAATACAGAGTTATTTTTTCTGTGGCAATATCTTCACTATTAATCATGTGTGTGAGCATCGAATACAACAGCCAATTTTTGTTTTGTGAGCTGCAATTATCGAGCCAGATATGTACTTGCCCAACATCTCTATTACGCAAAAGAAAATGATAAAATGCTGACATTATATCCTCTTGTCTTCTCCCTGCAATGCCATCATGCCAGATAACTGTGACGGGTTTGTATTCTGCGGTAATCTTGCCAAGTGGTGCAAAGGTTTGATTGTATGCTGTAAGGCGCAGACAGAAAATTGCAGCTTTAAACATCTCAATCTCATATCTCATATCAATCTGGGTAACATAATCACTTTTTCGAGGTCCGAGTGACTAATTTCTTGTCTCTAAGTATTTGTATGGTGATGGCTCAATTATAGAAGTACTTACAGGTTTTTCTTTATCCATATCTAAAATGCTTTTGTCTCGTTTGGAAAGTTCAGGCTCAGAATTACTTCAATTTTTTGTCTCTAAGTTTTTGTTTGGTGATAGCTCTATAGAAGTAGTCAAAGGTTTTTCCTTAACCATATCTAAAATACTTTTGGCTCTGCTGGAAATTGCAGTTTCTGTGACAAGAAAATAAAATACTGAGTGTGTGTAGGTACAAAGACACAAAAAATATTAATAGTTTTATACCCTGCTATCTGCGCTTCGCGGTTTTACCCGTGTAAGTCCCGATCCCGTAAAGATATCGATATAAAAAGTAGCTTTTATGTTAATCTAGGTCTTCAGCTATCTACATGCCAAGTTTCAACGCAATCGATTGATTAGTTTTTGCGTGAAGGAGTGACAAACAATCAAACTTTCACATTTATAATATTAGTAGGATTTACTGGCAAACAATTTTTTTGTATGTTAGTTTCAATAAAAAGCGAACATGTTACGTAGGTACCTATTAATAATGAACACAAAATGATTCCGAGCCAGTAAGCAAAAACTAACTTACCTAAAGTGACGGTTCGCCATATCGTTCCGAAATTGGCGGGAACAAACCCGGAGCGACACTCGTCCACACTTAGCAAGCACCTGCGAACCTGCGATGCACTAGTTTCACCCCCGATCCCTCTGATCTCGGAACTGGATCGTTACGTAGCCGCTGCCCCGCTCCCCGCGCGAGATCAGTTAACGGCATTGTTGTGTATTAGTGTGAGATAAGATCATTTTAGTCTAATAATGAAGGACAATTAATTTTTGTTTAGTTTTGGAAATGCCGCCACTGGCTTATAACATACGTTAAGTCAAAATATAAGGATATCAAATATTAACCTATAATGCCGTTAAACGTCGTTAATCACATGTAAGTCTAGCATTTTCAATTAACGACGTTATAGCTTAACAAAAGTAAACTTCTTTAATAAAAAAAGAATAACAATAAAACAGTTAAAGTACCTTTTCATCCCACCATCTCGGAAAGAGTATTTTTAATCTTCAGTATCTGAGTGGAAAAGCCGTTTTTATTCTCTAGAGAATAAAGTAAATTGAATTTAGAACATCGTGTGCACTAAGTTTGTGAATTAAAAAAAACATTAAACCTATTTACTGCTACCTCTATGGTGCCGAATATATCATACAACTTTTTTTTAATTTGTTAAAAACTCAGACTCGGAACCTTCTTGGTGTTCTTTTTTTGCATTTAGTCATTTCCTCGCTGAGGTGGAATGACAAGTTACGTGTTGCACTCGAGTGCAAAGATTTTTCACCTCGTGCTCTTTTGATTCCCTCGCTAACGCTCAGGATTCTAATTTTGAATCACTCGCTGCGCTCGTGATTCAATTTAAGAATCCTTCGCTTGCTCGGTCATCAAAATTGAACACGCGGTTAAAAAGCAACTTTGCACTCTTGTATAACAAATAACTATTACCGCTTTATAGTGCACAAAAGACTGTTAACGGCAATCTAGAGAAGCAACCGTATGATTTTTTTAAATTAAAAATATAAGTTTTTGAACCATAACGGCTGTATAGACTCACAAAGTTACTTAATTACATTTTTGCTTATTTCACATGAGAAAAATATGTACATAACGGCATTCTTAAAATGATTATTTCCAAAACTATTCAAGGTATTGAAAATTCGAAAAGACAGATCGATAGATATTTTTTTTCTCATTAATATAGCATCAAAAGTTAAAAATCGACCAGATGTTGGATAACGGCATTTTAGTTATACCACGGCAGTATTGCAGTATTTACAAAAATAATTTGTAATAACTAATAACAAATGTTATGTCAAACTACAATTTATATGTATTAATCCACTTTAATATTTTCCTCTCTCTATCGGGTCTATAGATATAGGTTATTTATGAACACTTTCACTGCCTCTCCAATTTTCACCATATCCTATGTGATGCCGCATGCCGCAGCGACCGCACCATATTCCATTCACAATAAGATGAGACATTGAAACGAACCGTTTTACTACAGTCCGATCCACCGATTTTCACTTCTATTCCGTAGGCTTATGGATGGCATTAAAGGCAAAAAAGTGGTTACAATACCAACTGTTTACTGCAGCTGCCATTTGTCATGCCACCAAGGCAATAGCATTCAAAATCGATTGAACGGACATTTATGGTTTGATTACTTTTTATCTCACGGCTCCCTGAATACGGTAGGTATAGGTGCGTTGACCGGCACTGCATGAAGGTATCAAATGTTTATATTGAAATTTTTTGACTTTATTAAAAGTAAATAACTATCTAAATTTCTATGTGTTTGTTTATACTTGGGCAATTTGGGAATACTTGGAAATTACAGTAATATTTGAACCAATACTCTGCGCAGTTCATACAATGCTATCAGAGCTTTTTGTTTATAGCTGCCGCAAGGCCGCAAGCCGCACAACTCTTGCAACTGCAATAAAAATAAGTTCATTATCTAAGTCCCATTGTTATTTAGTGGGAATGAGAGGACGGCCCATACGTTTTTTTATTACCTTAGGATTATCTCAAATGTTTTACAGTTGTTCCTTGTATTTGGTTTAATACTTATAATTTTATGTTACTCGTTCATTACTCACACAAATGCATATTGTCTCTAATTGGGGGAAACTAGGAAGGGGTGTGGTTTGTCACTAGCTGCGCTCTCGTAGGAATATTTTCTTAAGTGAGTAGAGTAGAGATGTATGATGAGAGAGTAGTATTTCAAGACTAAGATATGCCCAGAGCCACGTAAATTGGAGTATTGAAGATTGGTCAAAAGTTATGTTCTCCGACGAATCAAAATTTATGCTCTACAAGCACGATGGAAGACACAGAGTGTATCGAAGACCAGGGGAAAGATTCAAGCAAGCATGCATCGAAGAAAAAGTAGCCTACGGTGGTGGGTCTGTACTTGTGTGGGCCGGAATTTCTTCTGAAAGTCGCACAGAGCTGGTGATCATAGAAAACGGTTCTTTAACTAGCGAAAGATATGTGGAAGAAATCCTCAATGATCACGTTGGTCCATTTATGGTCAATTTAGGTGAGGATGCTATATTTATGCATGACAATGCCCGACCTCATACAGGTAGGATTGTGAATGACTACCTTCAAGAGATGAACATTACTCGTATGGAGTGGCCAGCGCGCAGCCCGGATATCAACCCGATCGAGTATGCTTGGGACGAGCTAGGCAGATGCGTAAAACAACGAAACCCTCCCCCAATCACGCTTCGTGAGCTCAAAATTGCTCTCACAGAGGAATGGGAGAATATTCCCCAAAATCGTATAAGGAACTTGGTGTACAGCATGCCAAACCGCGTAAACGCAGTAATGGAAGCACGAGGAGGCAATACGAAGTATTAAAATTCAAGAAAATCGTAATAAAGTTCAAAAATTTCATGTTTCCTATTTTTGTTTTAAGGAGAGATCAGCAGTTTTTTTCTTTATGTAATTTTGTGTTAATAAAATGTATGGTGACTCATATTTTTTTTACTTTCATTAAGGGGTATTACATTGTCTATTAAATACAATTTATTGCATTAACCTATCATTTTTAGTTTCCGAGATTTTTAACATTCTTTAAGTGACCCGGATTCATTGCTCTCGAGTGTATATGCCCAGTATTTAGGATTTTTCTCTGATTGAAATTTGTTACCATTAAGCTATAAAAGCAATTGAAAAACCTGGTGTTTCGTGTTTACGTCAAAAGTGTGTTAGATTTTTATTTTTTGTAATTTACATTGAGTAGTTATCAAAATTTTAAGGCGGACCACTTCTGGCAGCGCTGGGTTAAGGAGTACTTGCCGAATCTTATTCCCAGACCCGGGCATGGCGATGTTCCAGAGTTAGCTGTGGGCAATTTGGTCTTGGTGGCTGACGGCAACCTACCAAGGGGCTCCTGGCCGAGAGGGCGCATCTCAGCGACTTATACGGGCCGGGATGGGGTGATTCGAGTGGCGGACGTCAGGACTGCAACGGGCACACTGAGGAGGCCCTTGAAGAAGCTGCTCAAGCTGAGGGCTTAACTTTGGGGGGGCAGGAATGTGCGCGACGCACCTTTTTAACACTTTATACTTTTTGATTTATTTTGTACAGTGTTTATTTATATTTCGAATGTTATTTATTTTTGATACCTTTTGTTTCCTTTGATTAAAAAGTCAGTCTACCACCAACCATCACGATGTTTGTTTCGTAGAACAGTCCCCTTGAAAAATAGGAAAAAGTCTACTATAAACCAGCAGTGGTGATATAGGCTCAGTCCGCTATAATTACTGTTTTTGAATAATATGTTCAATGTATGAAGGTACCTTGGTTTTCATTTGAATAAAGTAGAAATTTAAATTCAAACCTGTTTTAAATCATTTGCTATTGCATTATGGCTAAATGTATCCTGCACTAAGATAGTAACTGTAAAATCCTTTATATTTACCACATTGTATGCAAATAACTTACTTACGAGTACAACCCAAGGCGCTACCCGCATCCAACCATTAAAAGTATTAAAAAAAAAAACAAAGATACGATGGGTGGACTGTTTGAATGATAATTATTCTGAAGTAGCTGTGTCTACTGAGATGACGACTAATAGAGAAGTATGAAAGAAAAAGACATGTGAGAACACCCGTTTAAGAAAACAATTTAATCACAAGCAATATGATTTATTTTTAAAGTGCGGAATGGTACAGTAGGTTTGAACATTGTGCATTGTTACTTAGTTATAATATTAACTCCTTCAATAAAAAAAAAAACTGTCGGGGGTGTCGCGGGACACCCGGTTGGAACGAAGTTCCTTTAGCTTTTGCAGTGTAACATTTTGACCGTCACGACACTTTTGTTAGGTAACAAAAAACTGGTGACGGTCAAAATGTTACACTTTTTTTGGTCTAGCTCTCATTCACCAAGTGTGCAGAGTATAAGTAAGCATGCAATAAAGAACTTCGTTCCGAAAACCATTTCCAATCGTGGAATTATTCAATCTATGAGTGCTATCTCCAAATTGTGGATATCCTTACAGGGCCCGCTTGCTGAACATCTGCTATAAACTGTGATGAGCTTAGCAGGATCCCCATTGTTGTGATACTCATCTGCAAAAAAATAACACAGTTTCATTAGGTTAGGGTTTTCAACTGTTTTTATATAAAAAGGGACCTACTTATAATGAGGTCGGACAAAGAAAATTAACAGTATTTTAGGATAAAAATCAGGTCGAAAAATGGAGAGGTACATGCTTTTGTAATTATTCTTCCATCCTTGTCACGGAAAACGATCATTGTACTGAATGGCGCGAAGTTACTAAGAACTTCCTGTGTTGTGACGTCAGATGCTAGTAGTGCTATCTCTGTCTAGCATAGACTTTAAAAACGCATGCAATTTCGCAATTTCATGAGATGTTTTATTTTTTTAACAAATTTCCTCTTTTGTCTTGGTTTCGAAAAATCAACAAAAAAATCAGTATTGCTTGACTAACCGGATTACCTAGAAATCAGATGGGTTGACGGATCGAACCCAGGACCATATTCTTAGAAGTCGTGCTTCCGACCACTAGACCAACGAGGCAGTACTGTAATAAGTTAGATAAACTTACTTTTTTGATAAACTTGTATATAGCTCCCATCTAAAGATGGTCGGGTGGTGGTCACCAAATCTGAAATCACGAAACTACAGTCAGCCAGGACATATTGAAGTCAATGGAAGACATACCCAGTAAC
Organism: Xanthia togata; assembly: GCA_963853775.1. Taxonomy (NCBI): domain Eukaryota; kingdom Metazoa; phylum Arthropoda; class Insecta; order Lepidoptera; family Noctuidae; genus Xanthia; species Xanthia togata. The sequence goes on from OY970816.1 coordinate 11,089,553, forward strand.
ATAAACATATAACATCACGCCTGTGATCCCCGTAGAGTTATGCAGATGTGTACCTTAGAACACCCACATTTCACCAGTTATGTTTAAGTCCCATGTGATAGGGGGCGAGCCTATTGCCATAAACTGGACATACATTGTCCCCACTTTCAATAATTATATTTGTGACAACCACAGTAAAAATCTACGGTCATCAAATAATCGCGTTCTTCAATGTCCCGCTCACCGCACCGACTTCATTCATTCTTCCTTCTTCGTTCAGTCTATCTCTCTGTGGAATGCGCTCCGCCAGGAAATGAGGATGGCAACCAACCGATTATCCTTTAAAGTTTTTGGAGGCATGAGGAACAGGGTGTAGAGTTCACTCATCCACCATAGAAAAGGAAGGATCCTCCAACCAGACGGGTGTTGTGTCTGGCGGGCCGACTGCCCGACTGTTGATTTCGGATAGTCTTATCTATGTCGTTCGCGCGGTAAACTCTAATTGCGCGATGCAGGATTTGTGTGACGTCATGTCTTTGATGCGTAGTTCGTATGTGGCGGTGTAACCGCTACATCACTCCCCTCCGGAGACTGGAGGTCGATAGTGGGCTGAGTCTTGTATCTTGCGATGCTTCACAGTGCCAGCTAAGGTTCCAGTGAGTCGGAACCGGGTGCCACACAGTTCGCTGTGAGTCGGAACTGTCTGCGGTGATTGCGGCGATTGTGGTGATTGAGGTGATTGCGATGATTGAGGTGATTGAGGTGATAGCGGTGATTGCGCTGATTGAGATGATTGCTGTGATTCCCCAGTGAGTCGGGGTGATGAGGCTGAGGGTGATGACCAGGAATGCGCGATCGCTGCATGCTGGTGGTCAGGATACCCGATGAAGCCGAGGGTGCTGGCTGTCTGTGTGACTCGCCTCACGAAAGCTTGCGGGAGTGATGATGATGATGACGTCACGCTGAAGTAGTTGCACGAAGGCTGCGTTGACGTTCATACTCGGGGTCACCAATTTAGAGGCATGAGGAACAGGGTGTAAAGTTCACTCATCCACCATAGAAAAGGGAGGATCCTCCAACCAGACGGGTGTTATGTCTGGCGGGCCGACTGCCCGACTGTTGATTTCGGATAGTCTTATCTATGTCGTTCGCGCGGTAAACTCTAATTGCGCGATGCAGGATTGTGTGACGTCATGTCTTTGATGCGTAGTTAGTATGTGGCGGTGTAACCGCTACATCACTCCCCTCCGGATAGTGGGCTGAGTCTTGTATCTTGCGATGCTTCACAGTGCCAGCTAAAGTTCCAGTGAGTCGGAACCGGGTGCCGCACAGTTCACGGTGAGTCGGAACTGTCTGCGGTGATTCCCCAGTGAGTCGGGGTGGCGCTGCGTCACGATCCAGTGAGTCGGATGTGGTATAGCACCGGGTTGTGGCTGACTGCTAGTGTCGACCAGGAGAGGGTAGAAAGAGCTCTGCTTGTGAGACCGGCCGAAGGTGCAGGTGCTGTGCCAAGGTTGCTGATGAGGCTGAGGGTGATGACCAGGAATGCGCGTTCGCTGCATGCTGGTGGTCAGGATACCCGTTGAAGCCGAGGGTGCTGGCTGTCTGTGTGACTCGCCTCACGAAAGCTTGCGGGAGTGATGATGATGACGTCACGCTGAAGTAGTTGCACGAAGGCTGCGTTGACGTTCATACTCGGGGTCACCAATTTAGGGGCATGAGGAACAGGGTGTAAAGTTCACTCATCCACCATAGAAAAGGGAGGATCCTCCAACCAGACGGGTCTTGTGTCTGGCGGGCCGACTGCCCAACTGTTGATTTCGGATAGTCTTATCTATGTCGTTCGCGCGGTAAACTCTAATTGCGCGATGCAGGATTTGTGTGACGTCATGTCTTTGATGCGTAGTTCGTATGTGGCGGTGTAACCGCTACAAGTTCAACTTCGAGAGCTTATTCCTAAGAAGCTGGCAGTATCATCACAACGTTAATGTTTTCCCATTGTTTGTCTTATTTGTTTTAGTATATTCGTGTATTTATGTATATTTATTTGTGCTCATAATTATAGTTTGTCATAAGTATATGTGTATCTTTATAACTACTTTATAGGTTTGGTAAACTTACTCTTTTGATCATGTATATAGCTTCCATCTTTCTCTTTTTTAGAAGTACCATACGGTGACTCAGTATAATCATCGGACACCGTCGTTGGGTCAGAATAAATATTACCATCTGCAATCACGAAACTAGTCAGATGCTTGATTTTTGGTATACAAGGTGTTGAGATAGAATCCTTGTATATGTGAAGTAGTTTAACAAGTACGTATGTGTGTGCCACATTATATTATTTAGAAATATTTTCCTATCAAAACAGTCTCAAATAGAAAGATAGTATAGTAGGCACATAGTACTCACACATGTGCTGTGCAGTTATCCAGGGTATTCCCAAAAACATTTAAAGCCTCCTAAAGTATAAATAATTGCGAAACTACGCGTGGGGGTATTTCGGGAAGCTCTTGCAGTTTCCCAGGTATGGTCCAGTCCAATCCATGATCACTCGCGCTTGGTTAAGCGTATTTTACAATAAAATATAGTAAGAGATTGAATTTATAGAATGCAGAGATAGTCTTACAATCTTCATCAGCCTGAACAATATCACAGCAGGACGTAAGCAGCTGGGGCGAGGGGATCGAACCCAGGAGCACATGCTCATCACTCGCACTTGCGGCGTCTCCTAGACTAACGAGGCAGTACCTACGAGCTACTAGTAATATAAACTTACTCGTTTGATCATGTATATAGCTTCCATCTTTCTCTTTTTTAGTAATACCATACGTTGACTCAGTATCATCGGACCACGTTGCTTCAGTAGTACCATCTGCAATCACGAAACTAGTCAGATGCTTGATTTTTGGTATACAAGGTGTTGAGTTAGAATCCTTGTATATGTGAAGTAGTTTAACAAGCACGTATGTGTGTGCCATTATATTAGTTATTAAGAAATATTGTCCTATAAAAACAGTCGCAAATAAATCAGCATAGTGCAAACACGTATTTTTATTAAGCAAAATTCCCACAAGCAAAAGCAAACCTTATTCCTATAACATTTTGGTCGACATCGGGCCGGATATCTATTCGACTTACGACTTTTCATGCACCGAGCGCGAATACAAAAAGACTGCTCGCGCCCCGAGCGGAGAACAAAGGAAATAATTTGTTGTAAAAAATTGATATTCATGTTTTAGCCTCATTAGTGAATGTGATAATAACAAGGAAATAATATTGTTACTGATAACAAAGATACGAAGAAACGATCTATTGCTATTTTATTGCAAGTTGAAGGCAGTGAACGAAAATTTTCGTTCACTGGTTGAAGGGGTACGTATTTGAATATCGAAAATTAAAATACCTACTGTTAAGAGCGGGCCTAATGCCAGGATAAATTCTGATTTCACCCGCGCGTCTCGCAACCCCCGCATTAGTGCAGAAAACAATCACAGGCGGCGCGACAACGCGCGCAACCAAACTCGCGTACTAGTATATGCAATATAGTCAGATAAAACCACAGACATTAAAAAAAAAACTATTATTAATTTTCTTTGTATAAAACAGGACTGTACAAATAGATATGCGCATATGCTATCGGTTTCACAGAATTCGCAAAATATAATTCTAATAAGAGTGTAATCATTGTGCTGTATTATGTATAATAATACTATGTTGTATACAAATTTCATAAATTGTGATATTATGTAGTATGGACACACTGATAATTTACTTGTTCACTAAGAATTTAAGTATTCCTTGACTTGTTTTACTATACAATTCAATTATTTTGATATAAATAAAACACGATGGTAAGAAATATCTTATTATCATCACAATAATATTTTTTTAAATTAAAAAACACCGATTCTAATGAGTCATCAGTAATCAGCAATTGATAATATATGTTCTTCATTTGATGGTTCAGGAGTACACAACTCTCTAGAATTATTTTTTTCAGGACAGAATTGCTTGCATTTTGAGGGTCCAGCGGCATTTGGTTCTTTGAGCTGACGTTTTTTGGGAATTGTTGGTTGCCTCAAAGGCATGTTTCTTGTTTGGCGTGGGTCAACTAATTCAGGCAATATGTGTTCCATATAAAATTCGGTAAGCTTACCAATCATTTTCTTTTCCCAAAAGTCGTCATCGCGAAATATTGTTTCAACAGTCAGTCTTTGATTTTCACCAGACCACACTGCAAAAAGACACTTGTTTCTTTTACTTATATGTAACTGTCCTCGGACTTGGTAAAACCAAGGGTGGTTCTTGTTAATAATTTTTTTTGTACCTTTTATGGCCCAATTTTTTTTTATTATTGTTTATAGCCTCTTCAATTGGTATTTTGAATGCAGAAAGTGGGCATTTTATCTCTACAATTGTGTCGTTACCGACTAAGCCATCTGGGGTAGCTGCCAAAAATGGTATCTTATCGTCTATGAATAGTCCACATGGGTTTATTTCCACACTTTCTTGTCTTGCAAGCTGGTTGAGAGCAATGGATTCATTATCTATATCATGTTTTATTGAAGCTACGCTTGAAATATTTCGTTTGTATAACAAAGCTTTAACGATACTTGCGCTGGTAGTCGGACGACGATTGATAATCTTCCCAAAGTTTGATGCAGTTAATAAATTTCTTTGAAGCTCTAACCACTCACTGCTATCTCTTTGCAAGATTGTAGCTCGTTCAACCTGTGACTTTTCAAGTTCAGTTTTTTCTAAATTTTTCAAGAAACTTCGTTTTGCCAGGTCGTAAACGTCTTCGTCCATATCAGGCTTTTGACAACTGTCTGTTCCATAATTTTTGTCTGCGGTTGCAACCGATGCCAGTGTTTTGGTAAAAGGAAGTTTAAAAAATCGGTGTGGCCTGGGTCTTGTTATTGGGTGTAAACACGTAGCAGGCGGGCCCACGGATCCGCTATTTTCGTATGTTCAACAGTCTGCCTAACACCCTGTATAGACACTTTCGAACGGAAACAATACACGATTTGCAACGGTAAAATAAATCGTCTGTTTATTTTGCGTATACAATAATACATAGACCTTCGACTTCGGCAATTAGCAATCATTTGAGTCTTCAACTGTTTTAGGTCTCGCTTCTTCAGTTTTTTCATTGTATTTTTTTTGTTTCCCATATTACTCAACAAAAATGTAGATATATTTTATGATAATAATTAATAATATTGACGGCTACGCGCGGAGCAAACTGACATAGACTACCCGTCTCAACAGAGCGAGGGCAACTGATCGCCGATCAGTTCGGTGAGACAAACAGATGTCTCAAGCTCATGTTACGCGAGACGGAAGACAGCGTTTATCGCGGATTAAAAATGTAGTAAGCGCCAAAAGCTTTTTATTCTGTTATCTTTTAGAATAGACAATATTTTAAAAAATCGCTAGGGTCAGCTCTAGGTTTTATATTCGTGATAATATTTATCTAATTTATGGTTCACTAATATGCACCAAAATAAAATGAAAAGCAAAAAAGTTGAAAATTAGAGGTAACTTTGTGATGGTTTTCTATCGAGAAAATTTTATCCTACTATGTTTTTCGTCAGGGCCGACCTTTACATTTATAATGAAGTTTCCTGACATATTTTTTTTTTCCAATTTAAACATGTTTTACTACTGTGAAAATCTAATCAAAGATTGAAGATTTTGCTTTAGGCCCAATCTTAAAATATCGATGTTCAAAACATCGAAAATGGAAATATCGAACGACCATAAAACCGAAAATTAAAATAACGAAAGTTTATACTATCGAATGGTTAAATATCCCACGTTCAATTTAACTAAAATCGAAATATCTACAAAAGTTACATCGAAAGATCCAAATATCGAAATCGAACAAATTTTGATATATGTAAGTAGTATGAGTGGAAAAAGGTTGCTTCTGCAACGTCTCCGGCGCTACTGGAAGTGCAACCCCTTCGCTCTTGCGTAACAAAGGATAGGTATGCTTTGTAACAGCGGGCGGGGGTTGCCCTCCCTTCACGCCTCCGGATTTTTATATACACTCTAGGGGTAACAGCCAAAAGACTACGTAAATTCGGGGTGCCCCAATTCGGTTTTGGAAAAATTTCGACCTATATTATCCATGAAAATCAATGTCCAGTGTACAAGCATAGGTCAATCGTGAGGGTATTATTTAGGTCTTTAAATTAAAATATTTTCTTGAAAGTCAATATGTTGTGCTACTAAAGTTAGTGACAGAAACGTATCGCTGCAAAACTGACTCCACGCAGTCTTGTCTGCCCTACCCCTAGAGTGTAATTAAGAATCGCGTAGGCGGGGAGGGGTGCGGCAGCCCGCGAGCTGAGGAGCAGGTGATTTTAACACCCGCCGCCGCAGCTGAGGCTGGCCGGCAAAGCCGGCCAACAAGCCGAAGCTGCGGTGGTGAGCGTTTAGACCATCTGCAACGTTAAGCTCGCGTGGGACTGCCGGAGCCCTGCAGCGCCGGAGCCGTGACAGAAACAATGCTTGCTTGCATGTTGCACGATTGCTGCATGCTAGTTTGCTAGATGGTAATCAGTTACTAGGTGGGTTACCAAAAAAAGATACAGCTATGGTGTTAGGAAAAATTTAAGCAAATCTTAACAAAATGTCCGAAACAACGTTTAACAAAAGGATACATAGAAACACGGATTATGAACATTGAAGAATATTGGTCTATGTTCACAAATGCACATATCGAACTTATGAAGCGTGTTCCGAAAGCGAATGGACAAGATATTCCATATTTTGTGATGAAGATTACACTTATCTGTGACTGAACATATAAGTACAACCCCTTTTCAAAAAACGCCGCGGCAGTCTTATTTTACTGCTTGTTTACCCAATTTGATGACTACTGAAGTAACTAAAAGTTCAGCAGATCCAGTAGTCCCCTCCACTTCACGTACTAACAAACCAAAGAAAAAGCTACATAGTCAGAAAATTATTGATACGGGTTTATCCTACGAGTGGGAATGTATATGTTTTGGTGGTTTCAGATTGTGATAATAGCAAAAAGGAAGAAGAAGATACAGAAAAACCTAAAGACTACAAAAAAGACGCTACAGCCAAAATAAGTGAGTTACTTAAAACGATGAAGGCAGGTATTTTTAAGAAGAATAGTTATTTGTTATACAAGAGTGCAAAGTTGCTTTTTAACCGCGTGTTCAATTTTGATGACCGAGCAAGCGAAGGATTCTAAAATTGAATCACGAGCGCAGCGAGTGATTCAAAATTAGAATCCTGAGCGTTAGCGAGGGAATCAAAAGAGCACGAGGTGAAAAATCTTTGCACTCGAGTGCAACACGTAACTTTTCATTCCACCTCAGCGAGGAAATGACTAAATGCAAAAAAAAAAAACGTTTACAATCACAAGATAGGTACACTTTTATTTCAGTTTAGGTATTAATTACTACATTATGACAGGTAAGTATTACAGAATAATCTTTAAATTATAACAAAATAATACTAAGGTATAATTAAGAAAATTTTAAAGTAACGTTGCTACAGTTATTTAAATTGAGTGTAATATTTTTGTTTGGTACTGTAATATTGGTGTTAGTCACTTGTGTACTGTTTTTCGGTAAACTATCTGTCATACTTAATAGTTGTACCGATTCATCGGATTCCCTTGGCGTGAATGTTGGAGAGAGAGGGAGATGGTTAGGTGTTTCATAACGGCTTATTTTTGATGTAGAAGGGCCAGTACAAGGATCCGATTGAGGCTCTTTCAGTGTAATGGCTCCTACGATGCCTTCACATATTTTAGACTTATTTTGGATGGAATCCTCTATGTATCCCTCTACAACTGCATTGGACTTCCAGCCTCCGTGGCGCTTAAGGGACAGCAGATCAGCTCCGGAATCAGCCAAAAGTGTGGCTGAAGTTCGTCGGAAACAATGACCCGTGTACAACAGGGGTTCTGGAAGTTCAAGAAATGTTGCTATTTCTCGTGGGATACTGCCAATTTTATTAGTACCCATAGGCTGTCTAACACACTTTCCATTGCGATACTGTAGAAAAAATCGATTGATTGGAGTGTTAGGCGGGCGTAAGGCTTGATATTTCTCAACAATCGTTACGTATTCCTTGCGAATGACGAAGTTGCGGTCTCTTTTTGTCTTTGTATTAGGTAAATTAATTAATAGTAAGTCATCTGAATGTTTCTCAATGTTTTTGACATTAAGTTGTGTTAGTTCATTAGTTCGACATGCTCCGTTTATTCCAATAATAAGAACAACCTGTAACGTAAAGAGTATTGTAGTAGATAAATGAATAAAATTGATATGAACGCATAATTATGCCTATCAACATCTACTAAGTATACTATTTAATTGAGATTAATATACTTAAGTAGATACTGAATGTGCAACTGACTTACTTTTGCCGCCAAATATACGGAATCGGGTGCTTCGTTAAGAAACTTTTCAATATCAGATACTGTGAAAACCTTCGATTTTTTTGGTTGATGACCAGATGAGGCTCTTTTTAAAAATGCCACTAATTTAGGATAGGTATCGATATGTTTGTCTTTTTTCATCTTTATTGTTGCTTTTAGCATCGAATACGTACTCCATAGAGTGCTTGCTTTCTTGTTCTCGGATAATTCTATAAAATATGCCAGCAAAACGTTTTCTGAGAAAGTTTTGGCTCCTTTTGCTAGTCGCCACGTGTTGAACATATCGTACTGTTTTAAATACTTCTCGCGTGATTGTTGAGGGAGAAAGCTCATTTGCGCATTATTAACAGTTTCAGTCAATTCTGTTGGCGTCAAGCAAACTTCCTCGTCGCTAGAATCACTCATTTTAGTTTTTTCACTTGTTTTCAAGTTTCTTGTTTTTAATATACCTAAGGTTTAACAATGACGTGAAAAAATGCCGCGTAAAGAACCGCGTACAAAGCAAATTGAAAAAAGAACACCAAGAAGGTTCCGAGTCTGAGTTTTTAACAAATTAAAAAAAAGTTGTATGATATATTCGGCACCATAGAGGTAGCAGTAAATAGGTTTAATGTTTTTTTTAATTCACAAACTTAGTGCACACGATGTTCTAAATTCAATTTACTTTATCCTCTAGAGAATAAAAACGGCTTTTCCACTCAGATACTGAAGATTAAAAATACTCTTTCCGAGATGGTGGGATGAAAAGATACTTTATCAAATACTATTTGAGTGGTTCATACAATTGACTTTAGATAAGATTTTTGACTTGTCTGGTTTTCAGTTCTATGCAAACAATGGCTCAGAAAACTAAATGTAATTATAAATTAAAAAATATGCAACTGCCAAAGCCTAAAGAGAAAGTTAAATGAATTATGTAGAAGACCTTCTTTCTCAAGAAAAGATACATATGGCTGCACTGACAGAGACCTATCTGGAACCTGAGTTCAACCTGCGAGTTAGTGGATATAATAATCATAATCATATAATCATAATCTTTATTGTGCCAATATGAGACAACCATACAACTTAACGTAACTTAATAATAATAAAATAAACAAGATGACAGAAATCGTCTTAGAGTTACAGTGATAATTAAAAATTCAGACTGGTCATCAGTTGGAGAAAGTGACGTGGTAGTTTGATTGTCTTTAATCTGATTCGCCCTATCCCCTCGTACTAGTATGAAACTGTACCACGAGCGGATAGTCTTTCTCAACCCTATAATCAACAAGATTCCCACAAGTTCCAGTTACAGGTAATTAGGCAATAAATCATAGGACAGCTATATTTATAAATAACATGATTAGAGTTGTCCGTGTTGTTTTGTGTTTTGAGTTTGGGTACTGGGTGTATGTATATGTATGTGTATATGTTTTTCTATATATTTTTACAATTATGTGTGCTTTATTATTTATGTGCCATAGTTAAATCAATTTATCATTCGATTTTCAGTGTTGTTGTCACGGATATCGAGGGATATGCCTTGGAGGCGTGGCACGTGGCGCCTCGACATTGCTAAATTGGGCTTATGTTCGAACGGCGGCTGTACGCTTCATTCAGTCGCTTTGCAACTGCGTACAGTGTACTATTGTTGCGTAAGAAACCAAAATGCCGAACTGTGCATTAATAATTTGTAAAAATAGGTCTAGTACCATCAACCTGAAGACAAATGGCGTGTCCTACCACCGGTAAATAAACATTTAAGTCACTGTTTAATATTTAAAATCAATTTTTAAATCATTTACTCACTTGCGTCCGGAGCGATACGAACTAGCCCGAATCTTTCCGAACGGAACGAACGTTTTGGATTTAGAGAGGTGCAATCGAGTGCGTGCGGCTGATTTTATCGACATGCGTATAATTGCAGTCGAATCTTTTTTTACAGAACTCAATGGATATTCTCGTATTACATGTATAGTTTAAGAGTTAAATTTGTTATTAATTTAATTTTGTTTGAAGCAAATAAAGACATTGTCGTTTCAATACAGTTACTCGTGCATAGCATAATATTTAACAGATAGGGTTCCCTTTACCCGGTAATACAATATAAAAAAAAAAAACTTATTTTATTTTAGTAAAAATAACCCATATTTTCGGATAGGTATATAAAAACAAAATAAACAGGCAAATCTCTGTCCATTCCAAGGTTGCCTGGAAGAGATCGCGGAAAGCGATAAGGCCGCCCATTGTATATTTTGTAGTTTTAATTTTTTTCTTTTTGTTATGTGTTTTTGTGGTGTACAATAAAGTATATATAAATAAATAAAAATAAATTATATAAAGAAAATTAAACGAAGTTATAATAATACAAGAATGTGCTAAAATAAATATCGATAAAAATTATCGACCATCGCTTTCGACTCCCTAATTGCATGCGTGTGCATTGAATGTTCGCAAATAGCAAGTGTTTACAAGTGAAAGCCCCGCCCATTCTATGTATGTGTGCTATTAAAAATTGATTTAGTGTAGCTGATTTCTTCTTAGTGTGCGAGTTCAAATTTTAAGTGTGTGTCGTAAGTACACTATTTGTTAATGTTGTAATTATTTTGGTGGGAGATAAGCGGCCGCACTAGGATTCCTTACTATTCCGCAATGAAGGCATATCTCTGGATATCTATGGTTGTTGTAGTCTAGTGTTTTCAAATATTTATGCGTAGTTTTTTTGCGTGTATAGTTATCAAGATTCCTTAATTCTAGATCTTTACTTACTTGGTTGTAGAGGCTAGGACCAAGATAATTGCGAAATTTGTGTGCAAAAGATGTTCTATATTTGGGTATATTGTAAACTAATAAAAAAAAAAAAATGTAAACAAATAAAATAATGTATATCGGAAAGATAGATGGGACGTTATGGAGGAGTTTTAATCTTAGTCCGCCACTCAATTAAAGCCCAGGTTACTTATTGTCAGACAGAAAATTCTGGCTTTGAAATCGTACGCGTGAAGGTATATAATTGTGAGTCCTTGAATAATATTGTATCCGTTTACTGCCCACCCTCCGTGCGCACGTGTCTACAGGATTGGGATGATCTATTATCAATCTGTGATGATAAAACTCTGCTACTTGGAGATTATAACGGGTACCATAGTAACTGGTAATATAAAAATGACAAGGGGCAAACAACTTTTTGATTCCCTGTTGGGTCACAACTTTACAGTGATGAATGATGGAGCTCCGACCAGAATTAAATGGGTAGACGGTGGCTTACAAAGATCATCTCCTGATGTATCACTCAGAACAATAGATATTGCTGTAAATTATGATTGAACCGTGACCAATGAATGCCTAGGAAGCGACCACCTTATCATTAAAACCTCAGTCAACTGTGTATCAACCAGACAACCTGATATTAGAAGAAACTTAAAGAAGGCTAATTGGCAGCAGTACCGTCTATATCTGGAGGAGGCCTTTTATGATTTTAATATCACATATGATTTACAACAGACATACGACAATTTGTTGAATATTTTAAATAAAACAGCGTAATAAGCACCATATTCCAGTGATAAAAAAAATCAAAACCCTAGCAATCACTTTAGACCAAAAACCTACTGGAGACCCGCGTTGTCCAAAAATGTGGCAGAACGAAGACTGGCACTGGCTCAGTTTCGTGGTAACCCAACTTCTAATAATTTGTCGCTGATACAATCAAAAATTAGTATCGCGCAAAGAGACTTGAGAAGAGCGAGAAGTGAGTCGTTTCAAAACCTTTGTTCATTGATTGTTCCATCTGAGTGATATGTGGACAAAAATGAAATGGTTTAAAGACTATCACAATAATCGAAACCAGTATGTAAGTGAAACTGAAGCAATTAAATTGTTGCAAAGTCTGACACCTGATTATGTTAATACTACGGAGCCAAGTTTTAAGTCCTGCAATTATTTAGATTTAGAAAAATATATTTCCCAGTATGAATTCGAGAAAAGTATAAAATCATCAGATATACTCGTACAGCTCCAGGTTGTGACGGTATATCATTTTCAATGATAAAAATCTACCGAAGAAATCCCGACTCATCAGATCCTCTTATGCCAATATCCTTGATGTCTTGCTTGTGCGAGGCATTTTAAACAATTCTTAATAAAAGATTGGAGTGGTACATGGAAAAAACAACTTTTTTTCTAATAACATGTTGGGGTTTGTCTTGTCTGGATAGTCTTTCTAGTCTTGTGTCTAAAATACAGCACGGCTTACTATGAATTCATTTACACTATCTTAATAATGTCGATGTACATAATTTATTGATAATTCTAAACAATTTAGAAGCGGGTTCTGAAATATGTTCATATTTGCTCATTCAAAGTGACACTATGTCTATGCACAGAAATACAGGAATTTGATTAGCGCAGGGGGATCCGTTATCACCATTACTATTTAATGCGGTAACCATTCAGATTTTTAAACAAGTATATTATGTCGTAGCGTAGTGGTTATGTATGTAACAAGCAAACGTATTGTAGACGCCGTAACTGATATTCAACACATTCTGAACAACACTATAATTATCTATTCTAGCAGGTTTGGGCCATGAAATATCAGCTTCCAAAAGTAAAGTATGTCTCTTCTATATAGGTCGTAAATATTCTAGATATCCATATGATATTAATTAAATGGTACTTCCTTACCTGTAGTGGACTGTGTTAAGTGTTTGGGCCTGTGGATGGATTGTTCCCTTAGATGGGGGAAACATTTAAATGAAATTGTTGAGAAAACCCACAAATTCCTTAACGTGTTTAGTCTTGTCTAGTTCTGGTTGGGGGGTTTAACAAAAGCACTTAAAGACGGTAATACATATCAGTTATTCAAAGTCATTTAGATTATGCTAGTTTTTTATACAATACAAGTGCCAAAAAATATTAACATAAGTTAGATGTTATACAAAATCAATGTATGAGGGTAATTGGAGGATTTATTAGGACTGTTACCACCATTGGATGGCAGAAGGGTTTTTGTCAAGAAAATTTTGCATTTTTTGAAGCGTTATCATATTTTATTGAATCCCTGGACCAAGGCAAATATGTTATTTATACAGACTCAAAGAGTTCCATTCAACATCTGGCTCGATGCACCTCGACATTTCGAGGTAGACCGATAGCCTACACAATCATAAAATCAATTTTTAAACTAAAATCTCAGGGTATACAAATAATAGTTCAGTGGATTCCATATAGGCAGAGACGGTAATGACAAGGCAGATTATTTGGCAAAACAAGCATGTTCGGATGGCACAGATTTCGTAGCCAATTCACATTACACGGATGACATTCCTGTCCTTAAAAATATATGTCTACAAAATTGGAAAGACTACTTTGATCTTCGTTCCAGGGAAAAAGGCATTTGGTATAGAAGAATCTATTCACAACCTTCATGTGTTATAACATGTCTGATTGATTAAATTATTATTATTCAATGTGATGTCAGTTCTTACATTATTTTAAATTGCGTCAATTAAGTAATTGTTAAATTCGTTCATAATGTTCTATTTACGCACATTAGGCTCCTGCGGCAAAACATCTGAGATGTATTTAATATTTGCCATGAAGCCTTAGATTTATTTTGGGCGGTATTGATGAAATAATTATTCTGTGCTTTTTGTGTTACTTTTATAATTTTTCTTTAAAGTTTTGTGTAGTTTTAAAACAATTTTATTTTTTGAGGCAGGTTTTTTTTTAAAACTATGAGCCCAATGTAACCTTTGACTTTGACTACCACTTACTACGAGTACTAACTGCCTGTGGAAGTCTTCATGGAATACTCGTTTGTATGTATTGCTTGCTGTAAGTGCATGAAAGTTTCAATTTAGAGAGCTAAAGAACTTGCAAGGCTATGCAAAACTAAAGCGGACTCAAACGATCGCCCTGAAATATTCCCCGCTGAATCCTGATCGGTTCATCGATCCCCCGAATCTGTCAACATCCTGGAAGGAGAAGGACCGTCCTCGACTGCCCCATACACTACATCAAGAAAATGCGTAGAGTTGTGTCTATGTGTGCAACCCCAGCACCCTAATAAGCCATGAATGTGGCGCCGAGTCATAGGCATTCTTATTATCTATCCAACATGTCGACCAATCCTTCCGGGATTTGCGTTTGCGCAACTACGTTCTTATCAGTTTTGATATTCATTTTATTTTATTTTTACTAAGAGGACACAGGATGTGGTGTTTTGAGATAATGATTATACAACAAAAAAACAGTGTTATTTCTACAATTTTCCTAAGCATGAATAAAACAAGTACTCAGTTGCATAACATCTGATTTCATGATCCACAATAAGTGATGTTCTATCATAAATATTATTCACAAGAACAGAAGCTTCATACAATGTTTTCAGTTAAATCGCTTCCGCTTCCGCTTCCTTAAAGTAAGGTTTTGTCGTTCTGCAACCGGAAGATTATTTATCTCATTTCTCAAAATCTGAAGTATTTCTAAATACCTTTCCGTATTCAAATGCCCTTCTTAAAAATGTACAGTCTGTTGTCAACATTATCTGACCCACCCTAAAAACAAACAAATTTAGTCCCTGTGCATGTAACATTAAGGTTTATTCAATTTATATGAGCTTATCAGACAGTGCTGATTTACAAATACAATAATAATATAGACACGCAAATTTGATCTTTAACACGTAACGTTAAGGTAAACCCACCCAACATTGTTGGAGCCACCGGCATTATATATCATATTGTTAAGCTATTTTAATCATTATCTCGTTGACATTAAAGTTCAAAGCTTTTAGTCACACTACATAATTACAACCAAATCTTTAATTTCGCTTATTCTCAACAAGTTCTTGTGGTTTAGCGGTTTGATGCTGGATTGGCCTCGAAAAACATGTGGGTTCGGAATCAGTCCACCTATTATCAGTTCCTTTTTAATTTTGTTGTCATTTCTGCAATATTGCTTGCATTATTAAAGAACGACAAATATGATTTACGCCTAATAACTTATCTTGTAAACAGGTGGGTAAATTAAAAAACTTTAAGTTCACAGAATTTATATTCACCAAGAATGGTTGGATACGAAGTAAAACATACATTTGCTTCGTGAGGTAGATAATAAATTCATGTGACAATAGTTACACTACGCCTAATAGCAGTGACTGCGCACACACATTTTGTAAATCGTTCCACATAACTCGTTAAGTATTTTTAAGCAATTTGGTGTAAAAAAGCATCATATCGCAACTTGATGACTATACCAAACATAAAATCATATTTTTACATGAGCAGAATGTTGGAATTAGAGAGATTGGTCGTCGATTTAATATAGCAGTAAGTGTTTTATTAATACCTATTTTATTTTATTGATTGTGATTAATGAACGCGTAGTTGGCTGTTTTACCATTATATTCACTCCTTACAAGTTACATACACGGTTCCAAAAATGTTTTTTTTTTTGTTATAGAGAAATACGGTCAGGCTAAGACCTTATGGAGACAATGGAAATATTCAGCGGATTCGTCAAGGAGCTAAAGCCATCAAGTATAGTTCTGAATTCGAACGCCATCGGGCTATTGTTTCAAGCCATGTTGAAAATCCATTTTTGCGCAATAAACCACAATATTTCAGTGGAAACAGTGAGAAGGCTCACGCTGCTCCTGCTGGGATAAGGAATTATAAACCGGAACAGAAAATTGCATTGACACCTGCTCATCGTAAAGAAAGGGTCCGTTTTGCCCAGGAATATTTAAATTTTAATTATATTTATTATTATTTTTATTATTAAACACACCATGTAAGTAAATGCTCAATGGATTGATTATTAAACCATTAGAATGTTGCAGATTATGTGGTGATGTTATTGTTATAAATAGATTTTTTCTATTTAAATAACATGTTTATTCACTACATATAGGCAGCTATACCTAAATCTGTAAAGCATTTCACAGATGAATTCATTTTCTCTATAGCAAACTTTTAAGCATAAGCACGCCTTTTTTAATGTTTATAAATTGTTAGATTTGATTATGGCATACTAATATAATATGTAGAATATTAATTTGGAAATATATGAGCATTTACTTACTTTATCTTACAAACTTTGTTTTAATGAAATAATAAACATTTTAAACCTGCAATTGTTTAGTTTTATTTATATACAAACTGCCCGTTTAAAAAGACAAGACTCCACGTTGTCCACTAAAGAAATGTAAAAAAAGTGTAATAAAATAATTTAAAAAAAAAACAGCTGAGCAAAAAGCTATAATTAGGTTTAACTTGGTTCGAAGGTAGATAACGATGAACATCGCACTACCTTAGTGACCACAAGACCAACTCAACTCTTTTATATCGTATTGAAATTTGATCGTAGTTGTAATGCTATACGCAATATTCTGAAGAATTTGAACCATATAGTATACGTTCATAAAGTTTATTCTTGCACAGCACAAGCAGCCAACCTTCTCCTCGTGCAAATAGATTATTTTGTATTTTAATAATCACCCCATTGAGCCAGGATAATAAAAAAAAAACCTATAAAATAGAAAATAAAAAATTGTAAAGAGACGTTGTTTTTGCAATTTAGTAAGGCAAGTAATATTATGTTTGCGCGTAGTCACTGCATACCATAAAAATAAATTTTCTTATTCATTATTGAAAATTTATTTTTCAACTTTCCACATATTACAAGTTAAGCTAAAATATTACCATTTTAGAAAGTTTGTATTGGAAGGTTATCTGTCTATAGTTCTTTACAATAATACAAGAAATAGTTTTGGAATAAATTCTAAATTGAAAGCAAAACAATGTCTTCAACGCAGGATTGATATCGCATCTTGTTTTTCTCAGTCTTATACACAGACCACGAGACCAGACTTACTTGAATACAATTATTAAAATAAGCTATAACACTAATTATATTACAACAAGTAGTTATAACATAAACCTAATGCTAACGATTTAAAGATCAAATTTGCGTGTCTGTATTATTATTGTATTTGTTCATCAAGTCCTAGCAAACGCCTGATAAGCTCATATAAATTGAATAAACCTTAATGTTAATGTCAGAGGGTCCAAATTCGTTTGTTTTTAGGTCAGATAATGTTGACAACAAACTGTACTAAGAGGACCCGGTTTTTTACAATCCCATACCAACATTTGAACGAAAAACGCACTTGATTATTAGACGCACAGATACATCAGGGATTCTCCCTGGACCAAATGCGATTATTGTGTCGGTTGTACATACCATTATTGCTGAAGTTTGTCTCGTCTGACCAAATAATACTATTTAGAAAATACTGATCCTCTATGATGAGCCTCTCGATTTCATGGCAGAAAATAAGTCGTCTTTCAGCATCAATTTCAAATTGCAATTCACCGGGCAATCATTTTTGTACTAATCGCCCTTCAATGTAACTTTTGAATTTGTATTTTTAGTACACGGTGTATTTTGCTTTTCGAAATTCCGATTACTTATTCACCTTCCCTCACTGAAGTTTTAGGATTTGCCTCAAACTATATCAAAACGTCGAGTTCATCGTCAGTGTTTATCATTTGGTGCAGTGGTTGCGGTAAGCGATGATCGAAACGTCCCAAATTTTGCAGATTATCCACCAACCGTTTCATTGCAAGGCTAATGTTATGTTTTGTGGTTCAAAACTAATGCTTCCATTAAATCAAATTTATTTTGATACGCCATGGTTATTTAAAAAATCACGATACAATGCAAACATCCTACAATGAAAATCACTTAAACAAAAGTTTGAAAATGGAACACATTTTTGAATTATTTCTTCAGCCAGCCGCATTGCGATGGATAATAGTTATTTATCCAACATGTGAGGAAAGTTCGTTTTTCCTATGAGATTTGATTTTGAGTCTTGAGCGAACGAAGGATTGAAAAATAGAATCACGAGCGCAGCGAGTGATTATAAATTTCAATCCTGAGTGAGCGAAAGACTCAACAAAACGAATAGCAAATGAACTTGCTCACATGTTGCATACAAAACTTTTCACCACGACCAGCAAGAAAGTATTCAGTCATCATAGGTAAATAAATTAAATAGACACAAAGCAAATCAAAATAATTCTTTATTTTTTAAAATATCTGTAAAAATTAACATAAAAAAATCAGGCAAGGTTAGTTTCTGAACGGGATCATTACTTTCCTCACTGAGGAAAAACCAACTTTCCTCATTGTTCAAGCAGTGAGGAAAAACCAACTTTCCTCACTGTTTTCGTAGAGGAAAGACACTTCTTTCGTGCGGGAGTGGTGAAAAATAATTTACGCGTCTTTCGGCTCAGGATACGGCTAGCTTCGTTGCATACAACTAGATGCCTACTAATTACGTATATCTTTATCATTTTATCGTTCACTTAAATTATAAAAGGGAAATGATGCGTACTTCTCAAGTGAGAACATTTATTAGTAATAGGTACTTATGATAATGTCAAATGTATGTCCTTACAGCAATGTAAGCTTTTCATTTTTCTTAACAAAATTTCACATCAAATGTTAAAATTCACGGTCTTCCTTTTATTTGTTACACTATGTTATTTAGCAAAAAAAATCCTTATGATGAAGCCTTTCGATCTGTATGATAAAGCTACAGTAAATATAATCTGTAATACATGTTAGGTATACAACGATGGTGAAGTTCTTCAGAAAGGTCCGTCTCGTGTGTATGGCTAGATACTAGATACACGGCTGTTTCGGGAGGTACCTGTTTCGGATAAGGCGGGAGGAAACGCCCGGGTATCATCACTGCGTGGATCGCCCGGAGGACACGGTGGAGCATACGTTGGAGGTATGCCCGGCTTGGGCAGAGCACCGCCGTGTCCTCGTGGAGGCGATCGGTGGCGGGGATCTCTCGCGTCCGGCTCTGGTCCAGGCCATGGTACGGAGCGAAAGGGCATGGGAGGCCGTCACCTGCTTCTGCGAAGCAGTAATGCTCGCGAAGGAGGAAGCGGAGCGCGTGAGGGAGAGGCAAATTTCGCGCCCTCACGGCCCTAGCCGCCGCAGAAGGAGACGCCCTGGGCGTCGGGAATCGATTGCCGATTCCCGGCCACCGTAGGCGCGGGCTTGCGGACGGTGAGCAATGGGTAGCTCGCCGTCCGGTAAGGACCAAGCCCGGGTCGACGGCGCGTTGTGTTGCACGCGCGCCTCAAAGAGATGTCAGCGAATGAAGGGGTCCGATGAGACCATTGCCTGCCGAGGTTGCGGGAAAGTCCGAAAGGGATACCGTGGCCCCCTGGCATTGCACAGGCAACAAAAGGAACACGGGTGGGTTTTAGTCAGCAAGAGTCTGACACGCCCTCCCGCTCCACCTAGAGCGGGAGGAGTCATTTGATGATTTCCCACCCAAAAAAAAAAGAAAGTTATACAACGATGGTGAGTTTCTTCAGAAAGGTCCGTCACGTGTGTATGGCCAGATACTAGATATATGAACCTACACGAAGCAAAAGGAGTATGTAAGGAACGTAGCTGGTGGCGTTCTACAGTTTTTACCTACTACGCCCATGGAAAAATACTGATATTAGCATTGCTGCAGAAACAGTTAGTTGTTTGGTCGGATACCGGATATTTGGCTACCCTATAAGCTGGATAGTCGGATATCTGCTGAATGAAAATGAAACCAATAACACAAGGCTAATAATATATACAAATATGCATATTTAGCATGAATGTAATTGTGAGCCCATGCGGGCTCATAATGGCATGCACTATTACAATATTTTGTCATCACAAAACCGAAAATTAACAATATTCCTGTTATTATAACGAGGCGTCTATCTACGTATATCGTAAGTCTTAGGTCAACGGGCAAATAACGTCTTTGTTGACATTGTAGCACTATCTCCCGTTAACATGGCCTTTAGGAAAAAAGGTACTAGAAATCGTTGAATACTAAAGAGTTTTTTTTTCATTCCAGGAACTACTTTAGAGTATTTTTATCTCGATATAATCTGTTAACACGTGAATACCTACTTCAGATAGAGTCCACGCCACCACACTAGTCCGATAGACGCGGCGCTAGTGTTCGTCGTTCGTTGAAAGTGTTACGGAATTGGGTTACAGATCACAGAAACACATGTTTGGACATATACATCATATACATATCAATGTAACTCACCTAAATTAGGTATGTTGCTCTGTTGGTTCCATTCTGAGGAGAAGAGGCTCTTCTTGCATATAAAAGGGAACTTCTTTAGGCATCCGTCATCGTTAAGGGTTCCCTTGTTCCTCAGGATGACGCAATTCTCAACACCACCGACATCATTGGGCTCGCCAGCATCCCAGTTGTGGTACACATCTTCAATGGGGTGACCTGAAAACGATAATAATTATCATTACTAAAAGTAGTTATTTTGGTCAACAATTTTATACTTATTTTTAACCCACATTACGCAAAATAGAAGTAATGTTATGGAAAACAGAAAAAATCTGTGGGTTTACTGTTCTTTGTGGTCTTTATTTTTAATGTCATATTAATTGGGTGACTCCTTATTTCCACCGAAGTAATCAAAATACGGCAGTGCTTTTTGCACGTTTTTAGTGATATTCATTTTTTTTCTTTACAATAATCTACTAGGTATCCTCCATCCGACTTCGCCACTGACTGGTGAAACTCTTCAGCTAGCCAGAGACTATTTTTCGTGGCTACTTTAAGTTTTCTATAAACTTATCCAAAACCCATAACACGATTTACCTATAGCTGACCCTCGGATCGTCAGTGCGTGTAGCTATATGAGATACCATGTGTATCCAACGATTTTTTATAACAGTGCGAGTTAGGCCTAAATATTGTAAGACAGAGATTGTAGAAATGCACTGAAGAAATTTGATTTTCCAAACCTGCTCTATGAGATGGTCCTCATAGAGCAGCAGTGCTATTCTGTAACCATCTCACGGTGAGCTGTCAGTCTCTAGCAGACAGCTTACATCACCTAAGTTTTCACTGTGAGATTATTACAGAATAGACCAGCTGTTTTATTTTAATCTTACGAGTGCTTCTGCGTAAGAAAGAAAGAGTACTGACCGGTGGTACGAGTCCTGAATATCTCCATCTCTTTTACTGAACATAAATGAGGTTGTAGTACGCCCCCTGAACGCTCCAATGGGGGATTGGAGTTTGTATGGGAACGAAGTCGCGAGCGTAAAGTAAAGTAAAAATATTATAAGTGTTCTTACCGTGTATACTCTTAAAAACTCCTTTAGCCACTAAATCCGATATTCCCACATACACCAACCGGAATGGATGTGTAGCGTTCCAAAACGATATCACAGCATTGGCCTCTTTGACGTTTTCTGGGTAGAACAAACTGGCTCCTTCCAGAGCACACACTCGCTTGGCATCAGCCCAAGATTGACGTAACGTGTGGATCTTATAGAAAGCCTCTGAAGCTTCTATGTATGTGTAGTCCTTCCAGAAAAACTTTTCATCACTTTGTCCATCTATTAATAGAAATATATATATGTATAGATAATTAGGCAGTTTATAAAGACCACTCCGTGTTTAGGCGTTCATCGTCAGTTTTTAACCGACTTCAAAAAAAGGAGGAGGTTATATGTTCGACTGTATGTATTTTTTTTTTTTTTTTTTTTTTTATGTATGTTCACCGATTTCTCCGCCAATTATCAACCGATTTTGAAAATTCTTTTTTTATTCGTAAGGGTATACTCCTGAGGTGGTCCCATATTAATTTTGTGAAGATTTGATGTATACTTTGGGAGATAAACGAAGGAACTCCTCAAAAACAAACAGTACACGTAATGTGATTTGGATATTGTACTAAAGATCAAAAATAATTGCTGGTTCTATCTATCCATCCGTGGTGAACTAATTATAGTCTTCGAAGATACCGCATGGAACTCCTCATCGGTGAACAGTACATATAGGAACTTACAGTGAAAGGTTAGAAGGTTAGGGGATAATTCTTTGAATATTATAGGCACGTTTAGACCGTTACTTGTATTCTTATATTCCGTTGAAGGTACAACTCCTTATCGATCAGGAGTTAGAAGATATCTTGTCCTAGATAGACATACTCGTTGACATCGAGAATAAAATTGATTCCTCAGCAGACACTAGAGTGGGCTCTTACCCACTCTACTGTCTGCTTAATAAAAAAAAAAGCAGCCTTAATCATTTTGGCCTGGCCAATTATTATATTTTTATACAAATTTACAATTGCCTTAATCGTTGCATTTCACGCAATGCTCTTTCGTCATGCGGTTTCTTGAGCAATTTGTTTGGCTCTAAGTCGCAAAGAGCCGCCATCCAGAGTCTTTACACGACTTAGCGCAACATAAACTTGGCCTTTAGCAAAATTTTTCTTGCCTAAGTTAATCACGGCTTTGTTTAGGGTGGTGCCCTGAAGTTTATGCACCGTTACCGCCCAACTAAGGATCAGCGGCAGCATCCTCCGTTCAACATCCCCATAACCTTTTGTTGCCTGATATGTTGTTGAAACAGGCGCTATGGCAACTAACCCCTCAGTGTCTTTCACTTTTGTGCCAATAGTGTCATCATCAAATTTTATAAAAACTGAATCGGGTAACTCGCCTGATTCTATTTGATCGCGACGAAAGGCAGGCCATTTAAACTTAGAGACAATCCCCATTGCCCCGTTAACCAGGCCCTCAGTAACAGAAATGTTACGTCTCAACATAACTCTAGAGCCTATGCCAAGTTGCAATTCGTGCAACAAACCACCACAGTTATTTACATCTGCAGGAATAACATTAGATGGTGGTCGTTTTCCGTAGGTTGCTGCCTCTCGTGACTCATCGATAGCACGCAAGATGTAAACGAGACTTGACTGAAGCAGTTGGTTCGTCATCTTAGTGTTATAGTTATCTACCAATTTAAGAGTTGGAAAAATCCTTACTGCAGCACCATCTGCGAATTCACCAATCTGTTCAACTCGCCGTCTTTCACACAAAAGTTGCAATTGTGAGATTGTGAGCTCACCAAATCGCAAGTTATTTAATAAATCAACAAATTCCATATCGCTACTTTGACGCATGTTGATGGTGAGTTCGCAGAAGGAGAACTGTTGCCATAAATGTATTTCTGCGTTTGACCACGGGGGTTGATCGAAGCACCAATGCCCTTTAACGGGTGGTAACTGCATGATGTCGCCAAATAACAACACATTTATACCACCGAATAATAAATTATTGTTTTTAAACTCCTGAAGGCGTAAGTGAATTATACGCAAATTTTCGTAGGAAACCATGGATATTTCATCCACTACTAGCCATTTGATGTAACGCCACTTACGCCTTTCTCGTTCCAACGGCTGTCCACTCATTTTACGATATGTCATCGTGGTACCTTTTTCTATTGGAAGTGAAAAAACTGAGTGAAGGGTTCTACCAGAAATTTGCCGTGCCGCAACACCCGTCAGAGATGCCACTTCCACAAAACTTGGTTTCAACATAATATCCACAGTTGGACCATAACAGCGCTTGATATGCTCAACAATTAATTTTAATAGGAACGATTTTCCGCTGCCTGCTCCACCCGTAATAAATAATAACAAAGGCTGTAGATTATCATTTAACCTGATGTCCCTCTCAATGGTATCCGACACTTGTTTTAATAAATCTTTTTGTTGAACATTCAGGCTTCTGACTCCACTTATAAAAACTTCATCGGGCATAGCGGTAGGATCATTATCTTCAATAAAATCATCATGATTATTAAACACATTGATTTGGTCTTCGGTGTAGATATTCACATTATGTTCTGTAGACTCGTTGGCGCCACTATTCTGGTTCACAGTATTGAGTGCTACAGCCTGAACCAGAGCTTGTTGAATGACTTGTTCGGCATGGGCGAATTGTTCTACGGTTAAATTATGAAGAAGAGGCCTTAATTGTGATTGTCGACGTAAGAAACAAGCTTCAGCTGTTTCGCCCTCTTGAGTGAGTTGACTTTCATTGCGAAAAGGAATGTGACATACAATCAGACTGTAAAAAAATCCTTCTCGGTCACTGTTTAAAGTGTAATATCGAGTGCGTAGAACTGCTGCTTGATTTCTGATTCGCATTCTCGTATTATCTCGCAAACGGATGTATCTAGTACTCTCGTTCTCCTGGTCTCTTAACTCAATGTCACCATCATCATCGTTCCACATTGTACTTGAAACGGTTTCGTAGCGAACGGCAAATTCAGCTAAACTTATCTCTTCTAGGTCATCTGGTCTTTGTTGGTAGCGATCGAATACATTGTTGAAAACTGATGTTTCATCTTCACTAAATCGTAGAAGTCTGTAACGTTGCTCTGGACGACAGCTATTCACGAAAACAGTTTTTCTTGTACACATCTTCAAAGGCAAATGGCAGAGACGGTATGCCGCTTCTGGGGCACTAACTAATCGTTGACCAAGAATCGCCATTGAAACAACAAACAACTGCTTCCACACATCATTACTTTGCCGTTTTGCTTTTTGTACCGCTTCTCTCACAACATCGCCACAATCATTGGGTTCGCATTTGCTAGCATACTTGGCAATATAATACGCAACAGCTGTTACGGTCCCACACGGTTGTACGTCCATATTTGCTGCCCAAATTTTCAAAAGAACGGAATTGTAGTTATTAATCATAACTTCGTCTGCATTTCTTTGTAATTCACAAAAACGTCCATTACTACGAAGAGCGTCATCAGGTTCTAAGCATTTCGTTATGGTACTTATAGGCCTTGGGAATCCAAAACGACAGCAACCAGTATTTCGATCTTTATAGCATGTCGTGGAGTGTTTGTGGGTTTGTAACCTTTTAACCAGCTCCGCATTATCACCGTCAAGTGAGCATGACACGACCTGATCGATTACTCTAAGGCCTTCAGGAGTATCAAAATCGGGAATAGAGTTGCACCACAAAAGCATATGTAAATGTGGGCTTCCTCTGTTCTGAAACTCTATCCTATGCCAATAGTCGGTGATAGCTCCTCCTAAACAGTCAGGATTCATTTTCATAAATCTCATGAGCGCATTCACCCTTAGCGTGAACTGTCGAGCCACAACTACTGGGTATTTTTGTACTAGTTCGAGTCTTTCATTAAATGGTAAGTCTTCAACAGCATCCGGCATTGCATCTGGGCGTCCGTCAGCAATAAGTAATGCTTTAATCATGTCCGGCCAATTGAGGTCGTTACAAGAAAATGTAACAAACCATGTTGGAGGACCAAGACTCCGCACCATGGCAATCAACTCAGCGCAACATCTTCTCCAATATGCAGCCGATCCCCTTATGTTTCGCATCGTCAGGTGCATATTATCGACAAGACCTTGAGGTGTATGTTCACCTTGCTTCATTCGGCACGAGACAGAAACACTTGCCTTAGCCTTAAAATATTCCACAACCGATAATGCAAAAAATAAGTAGTCGTTTCTTTGAAATCGATTATCATTGCCCATAATTCGAGCCTGAAAATAATCAAGCGCAGTTATAGAAATATCTCTGTTTTCACCGAATCCGTTTTTCCCTTCAGGGAAAAGAAAGTACCAGCACAGCTCTTCCATTCTTTTTTCTCTCTCTAGATTGATTGGTGGTGCGGTCTTTCTTTGGACATCGACAATTCTGACTTGATCATTTAAATCGTTTCTATTGCTAGCGTTAATAATAGTATCTAAATTCGGCACATCTTCGTCAGTAGAATATAGTAAACTTGTCGAAAAAATAACTCGTCTTTCTACATTATTTGAATCTGCTCCTATAGGAAGTACTGTAGTGGTGGAATCATGCGACCTACAAATAGTGTTGGGAGGTGACACAGTTACAGAAGTATTTATTACCGCTTTATCATTGCCTGTAGTAGTGTCATTAGATGATACAGTAGGTATGCTCGTATTGATCATACCTTTATAGGAACACGTGTATACAAGTGACTCCTGAGTGACGACGTGCTCTATGTTTGGAGGTCCGCCATGCAATAATTCAGGGTGTGATGTTCGAGAAGCAACCTGTTGTAGTACCTCTCCCTCTTCGATGCCAATAGAAATGGGGGTAATGCAATATATGTTCAAAAAGTGTTCATTACCTGTATTTATCCATAAATTACGCCGTAAGATTACGAATAATTTACTAATATTTACAAAGCGCATGCAACATGCTGTACCTCTAGATGACGCTCTACAACCCTTTGGCCCCCTAGCATGAGAATCAAATAGCCAATAATACATATTGCCAGATATGTGTTGACATGCAATAGCAACGGAAACTGAATTGCTTGTTAGGATTCCGCAACGGTGATTCCTAAAAAAACTTATTAAAGCATTCTCCAAATTAGGAAATCCTGTTTCACTTTGATCTCTATCGATATGACCGTCTATCGAACTATTGTTTTGCACATTTAAATTTAACCATTGCCCATTGAATAATAAACGTGGCAGAATTTCTCTTAATGCTAAATATTCAGCATTTAATTCCCCAGCATCAGGATTATCTCGTGTTTCAATACATTGGTGGTAGAAAGAATCCCCAATAATAATTATGTAATCAATGTCACTCACTGCCCATGTATTTGCATCTGATAAAACAAATGCAGCACAAGCAACTGCCGCGACAGCGGTACATTGCTTTCCACGAGATTCTACGTCAAATCGGTCATTTCCTTGATGAAATGAACCACGCAAAATAGATACATCGTTGTTGATGTTTACAAACCTGCTGGATTGATCTTCTTGTACTTGTCGTACAAGCATATTTTGATGAGACCCATCAGTCTGTATTTGTAGATTACCGCAATTATCATAAATTTCAGAAACCTGAATTATTTGTGTGATATCATAGTCTAATACATTGTCAAAATTTGGTATGACGTCTCGATACAAGCTGTTATGTTTTAGTAGCCATCTTAGGGCAGTTTTTACTCTCTCAATGTTTATATTGAACTGTCTTTGCTGTTCTAAGTTCTCTCGAGTTTCTACTACAATAACCAATCCTGCACTAGTAAGTGGAAGTGGCAGTTGCTCAGCAACTTCGACAACGTCTTGTGCAAATAAAACCACTTGTCCTTTACACCAATTTTGGCTGAACCTATTCTGTACTTTAATAATTTTAAGGAACGGGATCATTCGTGTCAGTAGACGTTGCTCTACATCAGACAAACAAGCTAGTTCTAGTGGTATTGGTGCGACGTCCATTTTGTTCCAATAAGCTTGAGCAGGAACTTTGCGTTTTCGCAGATTAGTAGAGCATCGAGAACATGTCACGATTTTATCCATTTCTACCAATTCATTGGGTAGTAAATCTTGTCGAAATGAAGATTTCAAATGGCATCTCTGCTTGGGGTACAATAATTTTCTACAAATACTACATGGCACATCTGCAAAAACGTTGATGATAGATAAAAAAGTATCCTCTCCAATAAATCTATTTCTGCGTCGTGTCTCACGCATGTTCTCCAAGCGATTTTGACTCTGCTCCTCATTTTCAACTCGCAGTGATTCATAATTGCGCTCTTTCATAACATTGTGTCGGTGTTCACGCTGTTCGGGAGTCTCATTGCTCAACCGTTCTCGTATAACATTGTGTCGGTGTTCACGCTGTTCGGGAGTCTCATTGCTCAACCGATCTCGTATCATAACGTGTCGGTGTTCACGCTGTTCGGGAGTCTCATTGCTCAACCGATCTCGTATCATAACGTGTCGGTGTTCGCGCTGTTCGGGAGACTCGTTGCTCAACCGTTTTCGTATGACATCGTGTCGGTGTTCACGCTGTTCGGGAGTCTCATTACTCAACCGTTCTCGTATGACACCGAGTCGATGTTCACGCTGTTCAGGAGTCTCGTTAGCCAGTCGGTTTCGTATAACATCTAGACGACACTCACGCTGTTCAGACGACTCGCTACACAAACGTTCCTGGATACGATTAACTCGACGACTCCGATCACTTTGCGACTCCTGTGACAATTGAGAACGCATGTAATTTCTCATCTGATTTAATCTAGCATGATAAGCCAATGGTGATTCCTGGGAACGAGATATAATATTGCGTTTGCAATTCTTCGATAGACGCTCCTTATTTTCTTTAATGGTTTCTTGTATTCTGTTCTTCCTCATCCGGGCGGCACCTTTAGTTGGTCTACCCATGGTGCTACTTAACTTAATAAATAATTATGTCAAATAATATTAACACTAAAAAAGGAAAAATAAAAAACTTAAAAAAAAAAAAATTAAACCGACTTAAAAAAAAAAACTGCAACACTAAAAAGCTAAAAATAAATTGAATTAAAAAATTAAAAGCGAAAACTTAAAAACACTGAAAAGAAAAAAATAATTTCACCTTATAAATCAAAATACCTTAATTACTGCCTACCTATACCTAATTAAATTTAACATTAAATTTTTTGGAGTCGGTGCCAAGCCACGTCAACGTCATCTCAGATCAGTAATTTTTCTTAAACTTTTGTACTTAATAATAATATAAAGTTACACTATATAATAATAAGAAGTCGGTTAATAAAGGAAAATTTACGCAGTAAATATACGAAATCTAAATCTAATAACAACACTTCATAATGACTTTTATTGTAAATTATAGGCAGAACTTTAGAAGTAACACTCAATTCCGTTAGTTTTCTCATTGTTGATTGTTTACCCGACACTTCCCTAGATGGCGTTGTACAATTCGATACATTCCTGTATCGCGGTGTTAAGATTCTCAGCGAATTAATGACATTTACTAGAAAAATCTAAGCGAAATATCCCGATCTATCCTGGCTGGAGGCTTTGAGTGTAGTGCTTAAGGCAGCCACAGGATTGTTCGGTTAAGCAGTAAATACCTTAGTGGTATACCTGCGAGATGCCATAGTTAAAAAAAAAAAAAAAAAAAAAAAAAAAAATCCCGATCTACAATAATACTGCGATATTTTTTGGTGATCTGTTGCTTTGAATGTTTATGTTTGGTTTTCTTTTTGTTTTGATATAATTTTTACTATTCCATAGATTTATAAAATTTTCTATTTTAATTTGTTTGATTTCTTTTTCTGGTAGGTAATTAGGTATTAATAGCGTCGGGTTTGGTTTGTAGTGATGGGTAACTCATCATTTTTGTATGAGGTTGAGGGAGTACCTCATTTTTCCTCGTGAGGTCCTCACGAGGTACCCCTCATTTGAGGCGAGTAATCGCACCTCGGCTGTATTCACCTCACGAGCCGAGCCCGAGCCGAACTCATCCGAGGCGAGGCAGCGAGGCGGACGGGCGCGACGACTCACGAATACTCATGATTCCAATTTTTACGTCTCCCTCACACACATTTTTTTCTTTCGCTCATAAACGATTCAATGACACTTTATTACCAATCTAATGCTAATGTTTTTAGAGTTCATAATGTTTACATTACAGTGTTTTCCAAATTTCGCGAACTCACCTCACTCATCCTCTAATTATGTAATAAGTCGGTTCATTCGCTCACTAAGCTCACTCAATCACTCAATACTCACTCGCGAGCATTGACTTCGCGAGTACTCGCGATGCGTCAATATTGTCAATGTCAATTTTTGAGGACGAGTGAACGAGTGAGGTGGTTCAATGTTGAAATTCGAGTAACTCTTTCAATTTGCAATCACGAGTACCTCAAACGAGGCACCTCATGAGTGAGGGACACATCTCTATTGGTTTGTGTTTTTTTAACTGTGTTTAGTTTAGGTGTTTAATTTTTTTTTCTTGTGCATTTTATA
The DNA here is from genome assembly GCA_963853775.1 of Xanthia togata. Taxonomy (NCBI): domain Eukaryota; kingdom Metazoa; phylum Arthropoda; class Insecta; order Lepidoptera; family Noctuidae; genus Xanthia; species Xanthia togata. Next base: position 11,119,646 of record OY970816.1, read on the forward strand.
GTTTGCTATAAATCATAGTAGCATAGTTTATAATTATATACTTTAGTGAATAGGTTAGGTTAGGTTTAATTTTACTTCGATATTGTTTAATATAGGTAATTAGTTATTAAGCAAGGTTTTTTGGTTTACTGGCTTGGCACCGACTCCAAAAAATTTAATGTTAAATTTAATTAGGTATAGGTAGGCAGTAATTAAGGTATTTTGATTTATAAGGTGAAATTATTTTTTTCTTTTTAGTGTTTTTAGTTATTTTTATTAGCAACTTAATTGCGCATCTGTTGAAATCAAAATTCAGATGATAAAAAAAAAAAATAGTAACCAAATAAAATAACTCACATGAATAATCCAACAAAGAGTTCACTAAAAAAAATATGAGCAAAGTTTTTGAAAACATTTTATTGAATGATATGAATACGCGCGAGTTGAACCGCGCCACGCAAACGTATGAGGATACTCAGCAGATAGCAGATCATCCGACAGAGCACATCATTTGCATAAAGTGGGTGGCAAGCATGAGCAATGTACAGGGCGTCCCACGGAATTGCCACATGGAGGGACAGTATCTTCAATATTGTAGATGGAACATTTTACTGAAAGAAGACATTATTTGAATTTAAACTGCATTCATATATATTTAAATAATTACATGGTTGAAACGGAAATCGAACCCGTTACGCTAGAAAAATAATTACCCTGTAGCTTTATCATACCGATCGAAAGGCTTCATCATAAGGATTATTTTTTGCTAAATAATATAGTGTCAAAAATAAAAGGAAGTCCATGAATTTTAACATTTTTAATACAAAATTAATCAATTTATCAAATGCTCAAAATGAGTCCCTCCCTGTTGAATACAAAGTCACACTCTTTTGATTATTTCACTCCCTGTCGATATTTTGATCTTGTTGTGGTGGTTATTTAGAATAATACGTCTAAGTTCTGCTAGTAGCTGGTGGACACTTTCATCATTTCGTAAACTATTTTTTCCATAACTCCATTAAAAAAATCTAACAGGGTTAGATCTGGGGATCTCGGCGGCCATCTTATTTGTCCCGATCCAGGGATGAAAGTGTTCATTGAGATAGTCCCTTGTTCTGTGACTGTAATGAGCTGGAGCCCCATCTTGCTGAAAAGTAAGGTTTTGTCGTTCTGCAACCGGAAGATTACTTATTTCATTTCTCAAAATCTCAGTACGAGGTACTGACCTTTGAGTCTATGTTGTGAGACTAAGTCTTCACCTGGGAGCACTTTACAGTTTTTGACACTTTTAAGGCTGTTCCGTCTTACCAGCAAGTAGTAAATAGTAAAACCACGTATTTATTATTGCCAGGTCGAAGGTCGAAGCAGCTTGCAGCAGTGTCTCGCCATCAGTGTTACGGCCTCTGTATCCCCAACTACCTGACTTCCTACATGCCCATTAAAATCACCCCCCATATACAGTTCTTCACTATCTTGCACATCATCATCATCATCATCACTTCCATATCTTTATTTATTTGTAGAAATTGGTCTGGTTCGAACCCGTTATCTAATTTATATTAGATCTAAGTGAAGCGAGCAGAAGCATGAGAGAATAAGAGAATGAGCTTACGAAGGAATGAAATGAAGAATATTATTAACGATTATTACACTATATTATTAACATTAAATTATCACCAGATTTTCGGATCTGGCGCAATCTCATAGGTGGCAGCCAATTTCTTGAAATTGTAAGGTGGTGGTTTAGGAGACAATTGTTTCCGCCACATATTCCCCCTGGCCAGACCGTAACTACGGTCGATAATAATCGGGAAATCTGTCAAGGCCATCGCGTGAATCGGTCAATGACTGTGAGGCAGTATCTGAAATCAGACGAAGGGGTTAAGGGCCCTACTATGTCGAGATGAATGTGGGAAAATCGGGAAGAAGGAGTAAGGTAGGTGGAAAGTGGAGCTTTAAAGTGACGTGCAGTTTTGCACGTCTGGCATTGTAGTCATTGCCTAGCCCACTCTCTACAATCTTTGCGGAGCCTTGGCCAAACCAAGTGTTGTGTTACCAGTCGCACTGTAGCTGCATTTCCAGGATGATGTAGGTTGTGTAGCGAGTCGAATGCCTGTCTTCGCAAGGTAGGCATTATGTAGGGGCGAAGTGTCGTCGTGGAGGTGTCGCAATAGACTGGTGAGTCATTACTGCAAGAATATGCTACCTTTTGATGTTTCAGCATAGAGCCATGATGAATTAGATCTTGCAGTTCTGGATCTGTGTCCTAGAGTTTTGCATGTTCCTCAAAGTTAACAGCTGCTGATAAACTGCCCGATGAAGGCCAGGTACCTGGTTGCTTGGGTGAGCAACTATCCCTATTCATCATTTAGGCAAAGGCAAGCGGCTTATGGTCCGTGAAGATTGCGAAGCTTCTTGCCTCGACCATGTGCCGGAAGTACTTAATTGCCTCATAAAATTGCAAGTAGCTCCCGGTCTTAGGGGCTGTATTTCTTTTGGGCCCCACTTAGCTTGTGCAGGGAGAAGGCTAGTGGTTGCCAGTTGCCACCCTTCTGCTGCTGAAGGACGGCGCTAATTGCCGTATCAGAGGCATCTGTCACGTTAGTTAACTCTGCTGATGCATCTGGGTGAGCCAGTAGTGTTGCTTTGGACAGCGAGGATTTGTAGTCTTCGAAAGCCTTCAGCAACTCTGGAGTCATGTCTACGGGATGCAAACCTTTTACCTTGGGGCCGGCAAGAACAGCGTTCAACGGTGCCTGAAGTTTGGCTGCGTTTGGAACGAATTGGCGATAGAAGTTGACCATGCCGAGCAAACGTCACAGCTCCTTGACGGTTTTGGGAACCGGGTACTACTGCATGGACCTTGGACTGAACTGGCCTCGTCCCTTCCGCTGACACGCGGTATCTGAGAAAAACAACTTCAGTCTGTCCAATGTTGCACTTAGCTGTGTTGATCACGATGCCATACTGCTGCAGGCGATCGAACAATTTACGTAGATGGGCTTCGTGCTCTTCAGGAGACGCTGAGAAGATTAAAATATCGTCTACATACCCACAGCAGAAGTCGAGACCAAGTAGGACTTCGTCGATGAACCTTGGAAAGGTTTGTGCTGCGTTCCTCAACCCAAACGTCATAAAAGGGAACTCATAGAGAACAAAAGGTGTTATAATCGCTGACTTTGGAACGTCCTCTGGATTAATGGCTAATTTATTGTAGGCCTTTAGTAGGTCGATGGTAGAGAAGACAGTGCAGCCTGATAGTTGGTGAGAGAAGTCGTGAATGTGACGAATGGGGTACCTGTCAGGTACTGGCATTAAGTGCCCTGTAGTCGCCACATGATCTCCATCCGTCGTCCTTCTTCTTCACTAAGTGCTGGTGCAGACCAAGCACTCTCGGGTCGCCTCGCTACCCCGCTTGCAAGCATCTTTTCGAACTCCTTCTTGGTGACCTGAAGTCGAGCTGGGCCGAGGCATCTTGGTTTGCATGCTACTGGGGGGCCTGTCGTCGTCCTAATATGGTGCAGCGTATTGTGTGTACCTGGTAGCTGTTTGCCTGGAGGTCGTGTGATTTCGGGGTACTCACGTAGTATGTGGTGGTAGCCGGTATCCCCTACGACGGCCTTCACGGATGAAATATCGACTATAAACTGGAATCATGCATTTTATGCTCTCACAGTGATTACCCGTTGCGGTTCAGGTTGCATAACTCCACACTCAAAAACGAAATTATCAGTTGTTAAGAGTCTGATCATTTTGCCGACAGTTTAAGAATTTGATGTTATATCTAAAAGCCAGAAAGCTTATGAATCCTAAAGGTAGAATTACATATAGAATTATTAACGTACCTAAACTAACTGATGTCGTGTGAAATGCACTATATTTTTCACCGTATTTCACTTTGATTATTTTTACCACTTGAGCTAATTCTTTCCGCTCATCTAGATTTATACCTTTCATATTCACTGCACTGACACTGTTGGTATGTTTTTCAGGCTTCAACTTTGGTAGGGTAATGATTGGAGTTATTGGATAATTCAGATGTGGGAGAGAAAATTGATAATTTTGTAGATGTATGTGCCTGACGTTAACATTACAAGCATCGTCCAGGGTAACTATGACGCCTCAAAGAGATGTCAGCGAATGAAGGGGTCCGATGAGACCATTGCCTGCCGGGGTTGCGGGAAAGTTCGAAAGGGATACCGTGGCCCCCTGGCATTGCACAGGCAACAGAAGGAACACGGGTGGGTTTTAGTAAGTAAGAGTCTGACACGCCCTCCCGCTCCACCCAAAGCGGGAGGAGTCATTTGATGATTTCCCACCCAAAAAAAAAAAAAAAAAAAATGGTAACTATGTTTTTTCCTTGTAGAGACTCGTGACTAATGATATCATCGTAGCATTTTCTACTTGCTATAATATTATTATTTGAATCCAACTTCCGCGGCCAATTGGTTGAACTTTTAAATCTTTAATGTCAACTATATGCTGCTCGCATGCACTAGCATTAGAATGGAACTTGTTCTTCACAAAGCCGCTCTACAAAGGGTCACCACATCATCATCGGTACATAAGAATTTGTCATCTATTGCAATCTGTACACAGGCTCTCACAACTGGTAAGTAAGATTACTTACCACTAGATAGTTTTTCACCAAAAGGTAGCGACATTTTATTCGAATGCCAGGTTGAGGTTCAGTTTATGGTGTTGGTACGGTCAACCGTCCACTGGTCCCATTTTTGACGCCATGATGATGGCACGGAAAATCTTTAAGGGAAAGCTGAAGTGGTGCCAAAAACACCAGGAACAAATAAAAATAGATTTATTAGCCAAACACCATGCTAATTCAAATTTCAAAGGATTTTGGAAAGCCACAAATACTTTGAATCCTAAGCCTGGCGTTCCTGTGAGCGTCGACGGGGTTTCCTGTCCTAGGAATATAGCTGAGGTGTTCAAAAACCAATTCGCTATTAAGTCGACACTGGGGCCGCCATGCGGGGTGTTCAATGCTGGTCCTGAGGGTGCGGAGTTGTCCACTATAATTCTTGCAAATGAGATCAGGCACATAGTGAAGAAGATGACAAGAGGCAAATCCCCTGGGCATGATGGACTCAGCATTGAGCACCTGCAGCATGCTGGTCTCCACTTACCCCGGGTGCTGGCACTATTATTTAATCTGTGTTTGTGTCATTCACATATTCCGCCTGAGCTAGTGCGGACTCTGGTGGTGCCGGTGGTCAAAAGCAAGACAGGAGACGTATCGGACAAGTCAAACTACAGGCCTATTTCACTCGCCGTCGTCGTAGCCAAGGTCCTTGTCAGCGTGCTTAACTCACATCTAAATAAGCATGTGCAGCTCTGCGATGCCCAGTTTGGATTCCGGCCTGGGCTGTCAACGGAGACTGCTATTGTTAGTTTGAAGCACGCTGTCAGGTATTACACGGATAGAAATACACCTGTTTATGCGGTTTTCCTTGACTTGTCCAGGGCCTTTGACCTTGTCCCATACGATCTTCTCTGGCAAAAATTAGAAAAGACAACGCTGCCGCCAGAGTTCGTATTACTCCTCAAGCACTGGTACCTGAACCAAGAAACTCAGGTGCGATGGGCGGGAGAGCTGTCGGAGCCATGCCGGCCGGAGTGCGGGGTGAGGCAGGGGGGCCTGTCCTCGCCTTTGCTATTCGGTCTGTATGTTAATGCTCTGATTGAGCGACTCAGCAGCACACGTGTCGGCTGCTACGTGGATGGAGTTTGTTTTAACAACATTAGCTACGCAGACGACATGGTGCTGCTGGCTCCATCGATCGGTGCTCTCCGAAAGCTACTCAATGTGTGTGAATCGTACGCTGCGATTCATGGATTAGTTTATAATAGCAGTAAGACAGAATTCATGGTCTTCAGGTCTGGCACCAGGTGTCCCTCTACTGTCCCTCCTCTTCTAATGAATGGTCACCGGATTAATAGGGTATATACATTTAAATACCTGGGCCATCTGGTTACTGATAACCTGAAAGATGACATGGATCTAGAGAGGGAGCGCAGAGCATTGTCAGTTAGGGCGAATATGCTGGCCCGTAGATTTTCTCGATGTACAGACGCAAGTAAAATAACCCTTTTTAAGGCGTACTGCACAGCTCTGTGCTCGGAAGCCCTGTGGTTCACATATACCCAAAAGGCTTACAATGCTCTGCGTATCCAATACAATAACGCATTCAGGGTATTGTTGCGATTGCCGCGCTTCTGTAGTGCCTCGGCAATGTTTGCAGACGCACGCACTGACGGCTTCGATGCACTGTGGCGTAAGAAATCTGCCTCGCTACTCCGCAGGCTGCGTGGCAGTCCCAACACTATCCTGCAATCAATAGCCGCCCGGGCAGACAGCCCGCTAGTGTGGGCGCTTGCAAACCGGACCCGTTCTCTTTTAGTTATTAAGTACTAACATAGGCTAAGCAATTTTGTTACTAACACTATAGACCACTGTAGTCTGATTTAATAAAGATTAATAATAATAATAAACTATCTAAATTTAAAAGTTTTATAATTAACCACTTACCTACTTGTTTAAACGCCTGTCCTTGTTTCACGGGCAGGACATCAGGGTTTTTCTCAACCTTTTGAAGTTGGAGGGCCCATGTTATTAGCGCTACTGCCAATAGCGCGAGGCACCACCTGCTGAGGACATTTAATATTTTTAATTGGAACTATTGTGTTTCAAGTTTCAATTTTTACAGGGATTACATTATGTTCTACATCATCGCTAATAGTTGGCTTCCTATAACGTGGCTTGTCTTTACTTAATCTGGTGTTAACCTCTTTTGCATAAATTATGTCGCTTATTTCAAACTTTTTATTTATCTCACCACCCTTGCTATTTCTAATGTTTTGCTTTGATTATATCATTTGAATGATATGTAACTTTATAGACGTTTAGTACGCATTGTATGATCTTTTAGTAATTGTTGTGTATATTTTTTCTCGAAATTCGCAGTTAATATAGATTTTGTATCAGTATGACCGAAAACAACTTCAAATGGTGTCGTTGTTGTGTTGGTATGATTATAAGTATTGAAATCAAGAGGCTATTTGAATCGAACACATTTATTAACACCACAATTTTTATAATAAACAACGACTTTTTCTCTTTGACGGAACAGTTTGTAGTGACATATATTCTAAACAGTTTTACTCGAATCTAAAAACACTGTCATGTAGGTATACAACCTCCATCTCGCACCCTTAATCTATAACAGATGCATGCGCAAGATTACATCAAGTACCTACCTATTATCTACATGTGCACGCACCCTTAAACTACTCAGTGTGTACACACCCTAACTATTATACACAGTATATTCAGCTGGAGCTATCGTTCCCTGATGTAGAATCTATCTTTATTACATACATAAGTCTGTTCATAACACAGCTCTATAACAAAAATTACTAAACACAAACAAAATAATATTACATAATACAAATCATAACAACTCAAATTAAATCACATCAAAAACAATAATTAGCTAAGATCATTACATCGCACATCGCTCGCCCCCCTTAATAGATAACTTTTCTATAGATAGCTTTAGTTTAGGGTCTGGTAAAGATTTTGTTAACTTACCTGCTAACATTTCTTGTGAATGCATATATTTTACCTCAACAACCTCATTGACTATAGCTCCGCGAACGTATTGGAAACTAATATCGATGTGTTTAGTCCTGTTTATTTTTTGTGTCTTATCTGTGTCTTATTTTTTGCTATTTTATGTGCTGATTGGTTGTCATTGTAAATGACCACCGGTTCGATACAAGTGCCCCTTTGTTAAACTTTTAAACAAAAGTCTTAAATAAATAGCTTCTTTCGATGCTTGAATGAGGCCTTTATGTTCTGCTTCTGTGAAGGACAGAGCCACGCACCCTTGCTTACGACTTTCCCAAGATACTATACTATCTCCTAGTTTAAAAATTAAACCTGTACAGGATTTTCTATCATATAACCCACCCCAATCCGCGTCTACGTTGCCATTTAATTCTAGATTACCTGTTTTCTTAAACTTTAGTCCAAAGTTCGACGTCGCCTTTAAGTATCTAAGCACCCGTTTAGCACATTTAAAATGAAAATCATCGTAACATAAATTCAAATGTGACAAGACACTAACAGCGTGCGCGGTATCAGGCCTAGTAGTTTGCGCTAAATAATTAAGACAACCTACGAGAATTTTATATGGAAACTTACAACCGGAATCTGAAGCTTTCTCTAATTTGAGACCTACTTCCACTGGGGTGACGACTGGTTTACAATCCGTCATATCAAAATCCTTCAAACATTAAGAACGTACTGTTCTTGATTATTTCATTTATTTGCGTACATAATGTGAATTAAGTTGTTTTAAATAGGCTTAAAGCTAAGATACAGTTATGGACCCTGTAAGGGCACAACAATATTACTAAGGATAAATAATTAAAACTAATTATGAAAATTAAATTAAATAAGTAATAGCATTTAGAACATTAATCATTCTTAATGTATTTAGATTGTAATAATTATACAATATTTATTGTTTATTTTATATGCGTGAATGTAATTGGCAAATGTAGAAGAAGTAATCTCAATTAAATATTTAATTTTTTTTGCAATTCCAGTCATAGTTTATCATTCATGTATTCATTTATGTTATAGTAGCTTTTGTTTAATAGAAATAGCTTTAATTTACTACTAAACATATTATATTTATTTATATTTTTAAATGTTCCGGTAGTTTATTATATATTTTTATTGACATTGCATATGTACTTGATGAATGCATTTTAAGTCGTGATGTTGGAGCGTTTAGTCTGTTTTTATGTCTTAGAGTAAATCTATTCTGTATGTCTTCTCTTTTGGTATATAATTCCGGATTTTTCCGTACAAATTTACAAATTTCAAACATATAAAGGCAAGGCAAGGTCAAAATCTTCAGCTCCCCAAAGTGAGGCTTACGACTGTCAGTTTCATCTATGTTGACCAGAGTTCTCATAAGCTTTTTTTGTATGGTAAATAATGTGGGCGCGTCAGTACTATTACCCCATAAGATGACGCCATATTTGAGCCATGCATAAGCGTACGCGTAATACATTACCAGTGCAGTTTTAAGGTCTGTAGTATTTTTGATCTCGCGGAGTGCATATGAGAATTTAGATAACTTTGCCTTTAATTTTTGGATATGGGACTTCCAATCAACGTGTGAGTCTATGTCTATGCCTAATAAAGTGAACTTATTAACAGCTTCTAGTTTCGAGTCCTTAAAACTAAAATTTATGTCTAACATTAATGGCACCTCCGTTGGCTTTAATCAATGGGCCACTCCGGGTATTTATAAAAGTAGAGCGAGACTATACGAGTTATATGGTTTAAAAAAATATAGATTTGATACTCCTTTCCTAGAGTACGTCAAAAATTATTCAAAATTATTTAAAAAGGTTAGTGTTTTTGCTAAATCTAAATTTTTAAGCGATACAATTAAAAATTCCAATAATAAAGTAAAAACCACTTGGAAAATTATTAACAATGAAACGGGTAAATCGGTTAAGCAAGATAAACAACTTGAGATTATGGTCGATAATAAATTAGTTACTAAAGCAGCTGACGTAGCTGAGGCGTTTAATGAGTTTTTTGCCAACATACCTATAACTACGACTCGCTCCTTAAATTCGTCCCCATCTAAAGCTGAAAACCTTTTGTTTAGTAGTGTGTCTAAAAGTAGTCGCTTATTTAGCTTCGAACATGTAACGCCTCGTGATGTAGTTAATGTTTTCAACACACTCAAGTCTAAAAACACTGGTGATTACTGGGGAATCTCCATTAAACTTTTGAGTAATATAATAGACATCGTAGCCCCCTATCTAGCTGTTACTTTTAATAAATGTGTTGATTTAGGAACTTTTCCTGACCTCATGAAGAGTAGTAAAGTTATACCATTATTTAAATCAGGTAATAAAAATGACGTTGGCAATTTCAGGCCTATTTCTATTTTACCAGCATTCAGCAAAATATTTGAAAAGTTAATACTCAAGCAGTTGCTAAGACATTTTAATTTAAATAGCCTCCTTCATAATGAACAATATGGCTTTACAAAGGGTCGTTCGACTACAGATGCGGGTGTTGCTCTCCTGAAACACATATTTAACGCATGGGAGAACTCTCAAAATGCTATTGGAGTTTTCTGTGATCTCTCCAAAGCCTTTGATTGCGTTCACCATGACACTCTTTTGCGTAAACTGCGTCATTATGGTGTGCTAAACGAAGCTCTCAACGTTTTAAATTCATATTTAAATAATAGGTTGCAATGTGTAGATGTTGATGGTGTAAAATCTTCCGGGCTACCAGTTCAGTTAGGTGTACCTCAAGGCTCAATACTGGGTCCATTCTTGTTCTTAGTATATATCAATGACTTACCATTCTATTTAAAGGGTATCTGTGAAGTTGTACTGTTTGCAGATGATACCTCTCTTATTTTTAAAGTAGACAGGAATAGACAAGATTTTGACGATGTAAACAGTGCACTATCAATGGTTACGGATTGGTTTACGACAAATAACCTAGTTCTCAATGCCAAAAAAACGAAATGTGTAAAGTTTGCCCTTCCAAATGTTAGAAATCTAGGACCCAACATCGTCTTAGATAAAGAGGTGCTTGAAACTGTAAACTCGGCAGTTTTTCTGGGCATAACAGTAGATGCCAAACTTCAGTGGGGCCAACATATATCGAGCCTAGCGGGAAGGCTCAGTTCGGCCGCCTACGCCGTCAGAAAAGTAAGACAATAACACTGACGTTGATACAGCTCGGTTAGTCTATTTTAGTTATTTTCATAGCGTTATGTCCTATGGTATTCTGCTGTGGGGCAAAGCTGCTGATATTCAAAATATATTTGTCCTCCAAAAACGAGCTATTCGAGCAATTTACCAGCTAGGTGCCAGAGTTTCTCTAAGAGATTTTTTCAAAGATATCGGTATTCTCACAGTGGCATCACAATTCATCTTCGCCAACATCTTATATATTAGGCAAAATATACACTTATACACTAAAAACAGTGATATTCACAATGTTAATACAAGAAGTAAGGATAAACTACGTGCTCCCTTTCACCGGCTTCATAAGGTTCATAACTCATTTGTTGGGCTTGGTATAACTTTTTATAACAAGCTACCCTCTTCTTTGCTAGATTTGCCTTTTAATGCGTTTAAAACTAAATTAAAGTCCAACCTTTGTTCAAAGGCATACTATTCTATCAACGACTACTTAAATGATAAGAATAGATGGTCGCTGTGATTAACTCAAGACAATGTTTAAATGTTCTTTCTCCAGAATTAGTTTACCTACTGACAGGTTATATGAGTTTATATAATTGTTTATAATTTTACTTTATAAGTCAATTTATTTTAATTTTATTTTAATTTAGTGCTGACATAATCTACTCATTACAATGTTTTTTTTATGAGTTGTATTGCAATATGTGGTTAGCTAGCGACCTCGACAATTATTTATTTTACCTCGATGGTCCTAGTTTATCAATTGTAACTTCTAGTTACAGCTATATGTAAGCGGGCACGCCCTTTATGCCTGGAGGCTTTTTCTTTTTTTTTTTAGATATTGTTTACTTTTAGTTATTTTTATTTCTGCTTGAGTATAGTTCTCGATGCTTTTGGTTGGTATATTGGCGTGTGCTAGCTGTCATATGGCTATTAATTATAGCTATTTAATTTAAATTACTTTTTGCATATTGTAAATTGTCTTGCATACTGTTGTATAGAATCATTTTTTATTTTTTTCTAACTGAACAGACAGCTGTGCTGCTGGGGAGTTTGTTGCGCCACTTCTTCTTCCCAGCAAAAGCACTAGGAAGTGGTGAAGGGTGGGCGTTTTGGGGGACTGTCTTATGTAATTTTGACGTTCGAAAAGTGCTGATTCTCAGCCTAGTTTGAATAAATGACTTTTGAATTTTTTGAATTTTGGTGTTTTTTGGCGGGGGTAGAACGTCATTATTTTGGTTTTATTAAAGTTTATCTCTAGATTATGTTCTGCCATCCAATTTGTAGTATCGTTGAGTATGGAGTTTAATTTATTATTTAGGTTTATATTGGAGTCACATGACGCTATCATCGATATATCGTCCGCAAATTAAACGCAGGGTTCTTTAATATGGTTAGGAAGGTCATTTATATACACGAGAAATAAAAAAACAGCCAATAACGCTTCCTTGCGGGATTGAGGCTTTGATTGGTATGTTTTTCGACCGGAATAATTCTATTTCGTTTGTTTTTTGGTTTAATATTGTACTTCTACCAGTTGTTCTCTGTTTTGTAAATAAGATGCGAACCAATCATGACATTTACCACGGATTCCTATGCTAAGTAGTTTGTTTAATAATATTTGGAATTGAACTTTATCGTACGCCTTTGTCATGTCCAGCAGTAAACCTATGGCGTATTTTATATCGTTAATAATATTGAGAACTTTTTGTACGTACTTATAGACTGCTAAGATGGTGGATTGGTTTTTTCGGAAGCCGTTTTGACAATCATTAAATATATTAAACTTTTCACAAGATAAATCATCATCAAGATAAATCGCACTTTTATCTCTCCTAAGTCTCATGCCTAACACGTGTCTAGCAGGACCTAAATCCTTAACTTTAAACCTTTTAAGCAAGCCATTTTGTAATTTCTGCTTCTCGGTTTCGTTATATTGGGAATAAAATATAAAAATGTCATCAACGTATATGACTACTACTATTCTATTTCCATCGCTAAGCACCTTTTGATAAAGATAAGGTTCTGTTTTCGATTATACAAAACTTAAATTGTACATTTTCTGATCTAGCTCATGGAACCAAGCGTTTGACGCTTGTTTGAGTCCATTCAACGATCTTTGCAATTTACATACCTTTGCCTCTTGACCTTTAACAATCGCCCCCTTAGGCTGAAGCATGTAGATGTCCTCTTTTAGCTTGCCATACAGGAAAGCAGTTGTAACATCCCATTGGTCAATGAGCTAATCATATTCTACAGCTAATGTAACAGTAATCGTAACGTTGAGCTTCTTAAGACCGGAAAATAAGTTTTAGTGTAGTCTATTCCATGTACCTGTGTAAATCCTTTCTTTATATTTTGACACTTTACCGTCACTGTCTTGTTTAACTTTGAAGACCCATTTGCAATGTACTGGCTTTTTATCACGTGGTATCTCTATCAGTGACCACGTCTGATTCTCGTTTAATGATTTCATTTCATCATCCATAGCATTTTGCCATAAATTAGAATCAGGCCTTGCCAATACTTCTTCAATTATTATTGGATCGCCATCAATTTTCGCGATAGCATTATAAATTACAGGCTTGCGCTCACGAAAATTGTATCTTTGTTCTGGTTCCGCTGTACTGCTTGTGGTAGCAACCGTTTCATCAAGTGCCACAGCCACCTCAGTGTCAATACACTCCGCTTCATGAAACTCTTCTTCATCTAGTATATTATTATTAGACGCACCACTGCAACCACAGATTCTATTCGTTCCACCTCTATATCAATAGGAACGACTGTGTTCTTCACCATGTTATGATTAATTATGTTCGATGCATATTTCTCAATTTCCATGTATTTTTTCCTCAGCTACACGCTGGTGCTATTTTTTTTCGTACAATGACTGTAAAACGGTTAATATAACACTTTTTGCGTCAGTATTCGGTTTACGAGTCTCATATTACTTATTTTAGGGATTATCGTTAATTTCTTTAATTAATTACTTACATAACATTACCTACCTTGACAGCCTACACAATTATGCGTGTCTTTACATCGCTTTTTGTCTGTTATGACTGCAATAAACTGAGTACCTATTAATTTTGAGATAACAACTACAAAATAAAAGCAAACCTTAACATTTCAAGTATTTATTGAAATATAATAATAAATCAGGTTTATAGTCGGTTAGTGCCTCATTTCATTAAACACATCTAACGGGCCTCTGAGAGTTGGCTTCGGCCCCTCGTACGCCTTCCAAAAATGTTCCATCTACAATATTCAAGATACTGTCCCTCCATGTGGCATTCCATGGGACGCCCTGTATATTGCTCATGCTAGCCGCTCACTTTATGCAAATGATGTGCTCTGTTGGATGATCTGCTATCTGCTGAGTATCCTCATACGTTTGCGTGGCGCGGTTCAAATCGCGCGTATGTCATATCATTCAATAAAATGTTTTCAAAAACTTTGCTCATATTTTTTTTAGTGAACTCTTTGTTGGATTATTCATGTGAGTTATTTTATTTGGTTACTAATAATTGTTTTTATCATCTGAATTTTGATTTCAACAGATGCGCAATTAAGTTGCTAATAAAAATAACTAAAAACTGACTGATATAGCGATGAACGCCTAAACACGGAGTGGTCTTTATAAACTGCCTAATTACCTATATATATTTTTCTATTAATAGATGGACAAAGTGATGAAAAGTGTTTCCGGAAGGACTACACATACATAGAAGCTTCAGAGGCTTTCTATAAGATCCACACGTTACGTCAATCTTGGGCTGAAGCCAAGCGAGTGTGTGCTCTGGAAGGAGCCAGTTTGTTCTACCCAGAAAACGTCAAAGAGGCCAATGCTGTGATATCGTTTTGGAACGCTACACATCCATTCCGGTTGGTGTATGTGGGAATATCGGATTTAGTGGCTAAAGGAGTTTTTAAGAGTATACACGGTAAGAACACTTATAATATTTTAACTTTACTATGCTCGCGACTTCGTTCCCATACAAACTCCAATCCCCCATTGGAGCGTTCAGGGGGCGTACTACAACCTCATTTATGTTCAGTAAAAGAGATGGAGATATTCAGGACTCGTACCACCGGACAGTACTCTTTCTTTCTTACGCAGAAGCACTCGTAAGATTAAAATAAAACAGCCGGTCTATTCTGTAATAATCTCACAGTGAAAACTTAGGTGATGTAAGCTGTCTGCTAGAGACTGACAGCTCACCGTGAGATGGTTACAGATTAGCACTGCTGCTCTATGAGGACCATCTCATAGAGCAGGTTTGGAAAATCAAATGTCTTCAGTGCATTTCTACAATCTCTGTCTTAAAATATTTAGGCCTAACTCGCACTGTTATAAAAAATCGTTGGATACTTTTATCGCAATTCTGTAACACATGGTATCTCATATAGCTACACGCACTGACGATCCGAGGGTCGGCTATAGGCAAATCGTGTTATGGGTTTTGGATAAGTTTATAGAAAACTTAAAGTAGCCACGAAAAATAGTCTCTGGCTAGCTGAAGAGTTTCACCAGTCAGTGGCGAAGTCGGATGGAGGATAAACCTAGTAGATTATTGTAAAAAAAAAATGAATATCACTAAAAACGTGCAAAAAGCACTGCCGTATTTTGATAACTTCGGCGGAAATAAGGAGTCACCCAATTAATGTGATACTAAAAATAAAGACCACAAAGAACAGTAAACCCAACGATTTTTTCTGTTTTCCATAACATTACTTCTATTTTGCGTAATGTCGGTTGAAAATAAGTATACAATTTTTGACCAAAATAACTACTTTTAGTAATGATAATTATTTTCGTTTTCAGGTCACCCCATTGAAGATGTGTACCACAACTGGGATGCTGGCGAGCCCAATGATGTCGGTGGTGTTGAGGATTGCGTCATCCTGAGGAACAAGGGAACCCTTAACGATGACGGATGCCTGAAGAAGTTCCCTTTTATATGCAAGAAGAGCCTCATACCTAACATACCTTATTTAGGTGAGTTACATTGATATGTATATGACTTGTCCAAACATGTGTTTCTGTGATCTGTAACCCAATTCCGTAACACTTTCAACGAACGACGAACACTAGCGCCGCGGCTATCGGACTAGTGTGGTGGCGTGGACTCTATCTGAAGTAGGTATTCACGTGTTAACAGATTATATCGAGATAAAAATACTCTAAAGTAGTTTCTGGAATGAAAAAAAACTCTTTAGTATTCAACGATTTCAAGTACCTTTTTTCTTAGGGCCATGTTAACGGGAGATAGTGCTACAATGTCAACAAAGACGTTATTTGCCCGTTGACCTAAGACTTACGATATACGTAGATAGACGCCTCGTTATATTAACAGGAATACTGTTAATTTTCGGTTTATGATGTCAAAATATTGTAATAGTGTACGCCATTATGAGCCCGCATGGGCACACAATTACATTCATGCTAAATATGCATATTTGTATATATTATTAGCCTTGTATTATTGGTTTCATTTTCATTCAGCAGATATCCGACTATCCAGCTTATAGGGTAGCCAAATATCCGGTATCCGACCAAACAACTAACTGTTTCTGCAGCAATGCTAATATCAGTATTTTTCCATGGGCGTAGTAGGTAAAAACTGTAGAACGCCACCAGCTACGTTCCTTACATACTCCTTTTGCTTCGTGTAGGTTCATATATCTAGTATCTGGCCATACACACGTGACGGACCTTTCTGAAGAACTTCACCATCGTTGTATACCTAACATGTATTACAGATTATATTTACTGTAGCTTTATCATACAGATCGAAAGGCTTTTTTTAACATAGTGTCACAAATAAAAGGAAGACCATGAATTTTAACATTTGATGTGAAATTTTGTTAAGAAAAATGAAAAGCTTACATTGCCGTAAGGACATACAACTGACATTATCATAAGTACCCATTACTAATAAATGTTCTCACTTGAGAAGTACGCATCATTTCCCTTTTATAATGTGAAAGATAAAATGATAAAGATATACGTTATTAGTAGGCATCTAGTTGTATGCAACAAAGCTAGCCATATCCTGAGCCGAAAGACGCGTAAATTATTTTGTCCATCGCAATGCGGCTGGCTGAAGAAATAATTCAAAAATGTGTTCCATTTTCAAACTTTTGTTTATGTGATTTTCATTGTAGGATGTTTGCATTGTATCGTGATTTTTTAAATAACCATGGCGTATCAAAATAATTTTGATTTAATGGAAGCATTAGTTTTGAACCACAAAACATAACATTAGCCTTACAATGGCATCGCGAAAGATATCCTGATAGAAATACAACATCTCGATTTATTATGAAACGGTTGGTGGATAAACTGAAAAAATTGGGACGTTTTGATCATCGCTTACCGCAACCACGGCACCAAATGATAAACACTGACGATGAACTCGACGTTTTGATATAGTTTGAGGCAAATCCTAAAAGTTCAGTGAGGGAAGGTGAATAAGTAATCGGAATTTCGAAAAGCAAAATACACCGTGTACTTAAAAAATACAAATTCAAAAGTTACATTGAAGGGCGATTAGTACAAAAATGATTGCCCGGTGAATTGCAATTTGAAATTGATGCTGAAAGACGACTTATTTTCTGCCATGAAATCGAGAGGCTCATCCTAGAGGATCAGTATTTTCTAAATAGTATTATTTGGTCAGACGAGACAAACTTCAGCAATAATGGTATGTACAACCGACACAATAATCGCATTTGGTCCAGGGAGAATCCCTGATGTATCTGTGCGACTAATAATCAAGTGCGTTTTTCGTTCAAATGTTGGTATGGGATTGTAAAAAACCGGGTCCTCTTAGTACATTTTTACGAAGGGCATTTGAATACGTTTCCGTATTCAAATGCCCTTCGTAAAAATGGTATTTAGAAATACTTCAGATTTTGAGAAATGAGATAAATAATCTTCCGGTTGCAGAACGACAAAACCTTACTTTAAGGAAGCAGAAGCGGAAGCGATTTAACTGAAAACATTGTATGAAGCTTCTGTTCTTGTGAATAATATTTATGATAGAACATCACTTATTGTGGATCATGAAATCAGATGTTATGCAACTGAGTACTTGTTTTATTCATGCTTAGGAAAATTGTAGAAATAACACTGTTTTTTTTGTATAATCACTATCTCAAAACACCACATCCTGTGTCCTCTTAGTAAAAATAAAATAAAATGAATATCAAAACTGATAAGAACGTAGTTGCGCAAACGCAAATCCCGGAAGGATTGGTCGACATGTTGGATAGATAACAAGAATGCCAGTGAAGATATACAACCTTTATATAGTATCGATGGTTGGTTGCTTAGCAATGTTTGATATAACAGTCTTGTCACTTTGTATTATAAAATATTCCTTCTACATAATAAAACAAAGTTTTATTAAAACGTTTATTTCTGCATCTACGGCAACTAAACAATTTAAAGCTTTAACACGATAATAAAGCTTAACATGGTAGCAGAGCGAAAAATGTAAGATTAGAAGAAAAACGAAAAGGTAAAAAAATTCAAAATGTCTATTGTAAAAATTCAACCTTTAGGAAAAGAAAACTATGATACGTGGTGTATACATGCAAAAGCATATTTAATAAAAAATAAACTATGGGCATGTGTAAAAGAATACCCAAAGGTACATGCGTCAAAAAATGATCTTGACGATGACGAAATGGCAAAGTCAGAGCTGATGTTGTTGATAGCGCCTTCAGAACTGAAACAGATTAAAAACTGTAAATTTGCCAGAGATGTGTGGACGACTCTTGAATCCATCTATGCTAGTAAGGGTCCAGCCAGAAAGGCTACCCTACTAAAACAACTAATATTAGCTAAACTAGAAGAAGGTTCAGATACACGCGAGCATTTAAAGAAATTCATGGATACTGTAGATAAATTAAAAGATATGGATATTGATATCAACAGTGATCTGTTATCAATCATGCTGCTCTATAGCCTTTCTTCGGAATACGAAAATTTCAGGACTGCAATTGAATCACAAGACTCGCTTCCAGACCCTGAAAAGCTAAAAATTAAAATTATAGAAGAGAGTGATGCACGTCGTCGTGACATCCCTAGTACTAGCGTAAAGAATGATGCTGAAGAAAGTTTCTACACTTTTTGCAAGATTTGTAAAAAGAAAGGCCATGACTCGTCCAAATGCTGGTCTAAAAATAAGAATACAGGCAAGAAAAATTATAAGAAATCTAAGAACAGCTATACCAAAAAGGACGATAAAGAAACAAACCTCTTCAGTAGCTACTTCATAAATGACAAAGCCCAAAAATGCTGGATACTTGACAGTGGATGTACGTCACATATGACATTTTCGGATAAGCCTTTTATTGAGATGAAGAAAATTTCAAAAACCCTTAAACTCGCTTCAAAGGAAAAATCTGCAGAGATAAAAGGGTTAGGGCATGCAGAAATAGAAATTGAAGAAGGAAAAATTGGAATAACTGATGCACTTTATGTACCAAGCCTGTGTGCTAATCTTTTATCTGTTGGGAAAATGACTGATAAAGGACTCACTGTTCTATTTACTAAGAAGAAGGCAATAATTAATGATCACAAGCGAGGAGTACAAATGCAAGCAGTGAGAGAAGACGATGGTCTATATTATCTCCAAACGAAAAATAATGTTGACAAACATAGAGCCAATGCTACAGAATGTAGTAATGACGTAGCAAAAGAAGTGGAGTCAGATGCTATTAAACAATGGCACTGTAAAATGGGACACATGAGCGAAAGGGACTTGAAGCTCGCCTTAAAGAATGAAAGCCTGATTGGATTAGACTTCAACCGTGATAGTTCTTTAGGTGAATGCGAAATATGCATAGAAGGGAAATTGAGCAGAGTGCCTAGCAAGAAGAGTGACATAAATAATTCACGTACGAGTCAGCGTCTTGAGATCGTACACAGTGACGTTTGTGGACCACTTAAACAACCTTCACTGAATGGCAACAGGTATTTTGTAAGTTTCATTGATGACTACAGTAGATACTGCCGAGTATACTTTATTAAAAATAAAAATGAAGTATTACAAAAATTCATAGACTACAAGGTAGAAGCAGAGAACTTCACAGGAAACAAAATTAAATGCCTACAGACCGATAACGGTACGGAATACAGAAATCTGAAGTTTGACTCATTTCTGAAGCAAAATGGTATAGCAAGAAGATTGACAGCACCATACACTCCACATCAAAATGGAATCGCTGAAAGGAAAAATAGAACCCTTATAGAAAAAGCAAGATGCATGATGTTGGAATCAAAAGCGCCTATGTGTTTATGGGCAGAAACGGTTTATACTGCAAATTACTTGTCAAACCGAAGTGTTAACCAGAGTATTGAAAACCAAACACCATTCGAAAAATGGGTAGGCAGAAAACCCTGCGTTAATCATCTATATGTATTTGGTGCAAAAACGTTCATCCTAAAGAAAGGAAAACATGAACACAAACTTGCTTCAAAGGCAATTCCTGGTATGTTCGCTGGTTACTCGGAAGTTTCAAAAGCGTTTAGAATATATGTCCCATCGAAGAAATGCATTATTGTTTCCAAGGATGTTCGAATTTTAAAGAAAATGTTCTACGAAGATGGTAAAAATGTGATTTCTGATATTTTTCAAGAATTAAATGATCACAAGCGATCAAACGAGACTGACAGTGAACTGGATGAAACAGAAATATATTTAAAAGGTACTACAAAAGAAAATGCTAGTAGACAGCAAGCAGTACAAGATAATGTTATTGCAAGCTCTAACAAGGTACCTATACAAAATGAAAATAACGAGTTGTTTTATGACTCTCTCGGGATTGATAAGGAAAAATTGGAATAACTGATGCACTTTATGTACCAAGCCTGTGTGCTAATCTTTTATCTGTTGGGAAAATGA
Source organism: Xanthia togata (assembly GCA_963853775.1). Lineage (NCBI taxonomy): Eukaryota > Metazoa > Arthropoda > Insecta > Lepidoptera > Noctuidae > Xanthia > Xanthia togata. Next base: position 11,140,318 of record OY970816.1, read on the forward strand.
CTGATAAAGGACTCACTGTTCTATTTACTAAGAAGAAGGCAATAATTAATGATCACAAGCGAGGAGTACAAATGCAAGCAGTGAGAGAAGACGATGGTCTATATTATCTCCAAACGAAAAATAATGTTGACAAACATAGAGCCAATGCTACAGAATGTAGTAATGACGTAGCAAAAGAAGTGGAGTCAGATGCTATTAAACAATGGCACTGTAAAATGGGACACATGAGCGAAAGGGACTTGAAGCTCGCCTTAAAGAAGGCCAGATATAAGCTACGCTGTGAGTGTTGCGTCAAGGCATCTAGAAACTCCTACTAGGTTTGATGTGATGAGAGTTAAGCGAATTTTTAGATACCTTAAGGGTACTATAGACAAAGGACTTGTCTTCGCGAAAAGTCGGGAGAAGAGGCTGATATGTTTCAGTGATGCTGATTTTGGCGGTGACACAACAACTGGCCATTCGACGTCAGGGATGATTTTCCTATTCTCCGGTCCCATCATGTGGAAAAGCCAAAAACAACCAAGAGTAGCAATCTCTTCAACGGAAGCCGAACTCGTAGCCATGACAGAAACTGCGAGAGAAGCCTTATGGCTAAAAGAACTCCTGGAGGAATTAACGGACTTAACAGAACTGAATGAAAAACCGACAATTTACGTTGACAATGAGTCTGCTATAAGGTTGTCTGAGAACCCACCCTATGAGTTCCATAGGAGAACAAAACATATCAAGATAAAACATTTCTTCATTCGAGAATGTATTCAGAATGGAGACTTCGCTGTCAAACAAGTCTCTACAGAATTGCAATTGGCGGACATGTTTACGAAGCCATTGTTTGGACCAAGACTGAACATGCTAAGCTGTAGAATTGGACTTCAAGATTTGTCCAAGCTCTAAAAGTATCGTGGATGTGAAGATATACAACCTTTATATAGTATCGATGGTTGGTTGCTTAGCAATGTTTGATATAACAGTCTTGTCACTTTGTATTATAAAATATTCCTTCTACATAATAAAACAAAGTTTTATTAAAACGTTTATTTCTGCATCTACGGCAACTAAACAATTTAAAGCTTTAACACGATAATAAAGCTTAACAATGCCTATGACTCGGTGCCACATTCATGGCTTATTAGGGTGCTGGGGTTGCACAACATAGACACAACTCTACGCATTTTCTTGATGTAGTGTATGGGGCAGTCGAGGACGGTCTTTCTCCTTCCAGGATGTTGACAGATTCGGGGGATCGATAAACCGATCAGGATTCAGCGGGGAATATTTCAGGGCGATCGTTTGAGTCCGCTTTAGTTTTGCATAGCCTTGCAAGTTCTTTAGCTCTCTAAATTTAAACTTTCATGCACCTACAGCAAGCATTAACAATCAATACATACAAACGAGTATTCCATGAAGACTTCCACAGGCAGTTAGTACTCGTAGTAAGTGGTAGTCAAAGTCAAAGGTTACATTGGGCTCATAGTTTTAAAAAAAAACCTGCCTCAAAAAATAAAATTGTTTTAAAACTACACAAAACTTTAAAGAAAAATTATAAAAGTAACACAAAAAGCACAGAATAATTATTTCATAAATACCGCCCAAAATAAATCCAAGGCTTCATGGCAAATATTAAATACATCTCAGATGTTTTGCCGCAGGAGCCTAATGTGCGTAAATAGAACATTTTTAACTTTAAAATAATGTAAGAACTGACATCACATTGAATAATAATAATTTAATCAATCAGACATGTGATATATGAAGTTTGTGAATAGATTCTTCTATACCAAATGTCTTTTTCCCTGGAACGAAGATCAAAGTAGTCTTTCCAATTTTGTAGACATATATGGAATGAAAAAAACAGGAATGTGGTCCGTGTAATGTGAATTGGCTACGAAATCTGTGCCATCCGAACATGCTTGTTTTGCCAAATAATCTGCCTTGTCATTACCATCTCTGCCTATATGGAATCCACTGAACTATTATTTGTTTACCCTTTTTTTTTTTTTTGGGTGGGAAATCATCAAATGACGTCTCCCGCTCTGGGTGGAGTGGGAGGGCGTCTCAGACTCTTACTGACTAAAACCCACCCGTGTTCCTTCTCTTGCAATGCCAGGGGGCCACGGTATCCCTTTCGGACTTTCCCGCAACCCCGGTAGGCAATGGTCTCATAGGACCCTTCACTCGCTGACACTCTTTGAGGCGCGCGTGGAACACAACGCGCCGTCGACCCGGGCTTGGTCCTTACCGGACGGCGAGCTACCCATTGCTCACCGTCCGCAAGCCCGCGCCTACGGTGGCCGGGAATCGGCAATAGATTCCCGACGCCCAGGGCGTCTCCTCCTGCGGCGGCTAGGGGCGTGAGGGCGCGAAATTTGCCTCTCCCTGAGGTGACGGCCTCCCATGCAGAGGGCATGGGAGGCCGTCACCTCCTCCGTGCCATGGCCTGTACCAGGGCCGGACGCGAGAGATCCCCGCCACCGATCGCCTCCACGAAGACACGGCGGTGCTCTGCCCAAGCCGGGCATACCTCCACCGTATGCTCCACCGTGTCCTCCGGGCGATCCACGCAGTGATGACACCCGGGCGTTTCCTCCCGCCTTATCCGAAACAGGTACCTCCCGAAACAGCCGTGTCTGGTGAGGACCTGCGTCAGGCGGAAGGTGAGAACGCCGTGGCGCCTCTCCAGCCACTCCTCAAAGAGGGGACTTATCGCCGCAATAAATATATATTTGTTTACCCTGAGATTTTAGTTTATAAATTTATTTTATGATTGTGTAGGCTATCGGTCTACCTAGAAATGTCGAGGTGCATCGAGCCAGATGTTGAATGGAACTCTTTGAGTCTGTATAAATAACATATTTGCCTTGGTCCAGGGATTCAATAAAATATGATAACGCTTCAAAAAATGCAAAATTTTCTTGACAAAAACCCTTCTGCCATCCAATGGTGGTAACAGTCCTAATAAATCCTCCAATTACCCTCATACATTGATTTTGTATAACATCTAACTTATGTAAATATTTTTTGGCACTTGTATTGTATAAAAAACTAGCATAATCTAAATGACTTTGAATAACTGACATGTATTACCGTCTTTAAGTGTTTTTGTTATACCCCCCAACCAGAACTAGACAAGACTAAACACGTTAAGGAATTTGTGGGTTTTCTCAACAATTTCATTTAAATGTTTCCCCCATCTAAGGGAACAATCCATCCACAGGCCCAAACACTTAACACAGTAAGGAAGTACCATTTACATTAATATCATATGGATATCTAGAATATTTACGACCTGTATAGAAGAGACATACTTTACTTTTGAAAGCTGATATTTCATGGCCCAAACCTGCTAGAATAGATAATTATAGTGTTGTTCAGAATGTGTTGAATATCAGTTACGGCGTCTACAATACGTTTGCTTGTTACATGCATAACCACTACGCTACGACATAATATACTTGTTTAAAAATCTGAATGGTTACCGCATTAATGAAAAATTCCGCGAAATGTAAAATTTCTACAGTTACTAAACCAAAGTGGATCACACGTGGAGTTAAGCGTTGTAGTAGAACCAGACGATCTCTATTGTGGAAATATAGACTAACACGAGACCACGATTCTAAAGTAGCGTTCAAAACTTTCTCTAAAAGATATCAAAATGTTATCAAACTAACTCAGAAAGCACAGAACTCTTATTTTATTCGAACAAGCTCAAACAAGTCGAAGGCAACTTGGAAAGTTATTAAATCTGTAAAAGCTAATATTCCTAAAACTAATATAAATACGTTTAATGTAAATGGCAACTATATAACAAAACCCAAACAGATAGCACAACAATTTAATGACTATTTCGTATCTTCAGTTCAAATAAATTCTAATTATTCAAAGGCAAACATTTTTAGCACTTCAGGATCGCATAAATCCATGTTCATGTCACCAACCGTACCTCAAGATATAGTTACAATAATAAATAATCTTAAAAACACCAACAGTACAGGCTATGATGATATTAACACTAGAGTAATCAAATCAGTTGCTCATTACATAGCACCCATATTAAGTGACATTATTAACAAAATGATTCAGAAAGGCACTTTTCCGGATAAATTAAAGATTTCAATAATAAAGCCATTGCATAAAAAAGGAGACAAAACACAAATGACTAATTATAGGCCTATTGCACTAATACCAATATTTTCTAAAAATTTTGAGAAGATATTATATAATAATATTAACAGTTATTTAGAAAAAAATAATATATTCTGCAAGGAACAAATGGGCTTCAGAAAAAATAGAACAATTAATATGGCTATTTACAACTTCTTGGAAAAAATACACCATAATATGGACAACAGAAAACCAGTAATGGCAATGTTTATGGACATGACCAGGGCGTTTGACTATGTAGACCATAAAATGCTATTAACTAAGTTCGAGAGATATGGCATCAGAGGTAGCGTGCTTAATTTGATAAAATCTTATTTAGAGAATAGAAGGCAAATTACACAAATTAAAAGAGTAAATATAAAGACCAAAACTGAGATAATTTACTCCTCTAGCTCTAGAATATTGTCATGTGGTGTGCCGCAGGGTTCTGTCTTGGGACCATTACTATTTATATGCTATATTAATGACTTTCCTCAAGTAACCGAATATAAAATGTCACTTTTTGCCGATGACAGCACTGTTATATGACTCTGGTACTACAAAACAAATAGAAGAGCAAATTAACGATAGCCTTATTCCTATTATCGACTGGTTGAATGCTAATAACCTTAAAATAAACCTTAACAAAACTAAAATAATGAATTTTAAAATTAGGCATAAAGAACAATCGCAGTTTCAAGTACACTATAAAGGGAACGAAATACTTGAAGCTAGTGTAACAAAATTTCTTGGACTTTATATAGACAATGACATGACATGGAGGACTCAAATTGAAAGTGTATGTGGAAAGCTTAGTAGATTTTCATATGCTCTTTATATGCTAGGCAAAATTGCAAATAAGACCGCCCTACTAGAAGCGTATCATGGTTATGTCGCCTCAACTTTGAGGTATGGCCTCATATTCTGGGGTAATGCACCGAAGGTTCAAGAGGTACTTGTTGCACAGAAAAAATGCATCCGAGCTATTTGTAAAATAAACAGTATCATGCAAGCCACATTTTCAAAAACTAAATATTTTAACGTTACCATCTCTTTATATTTGTGAGGCCTGTATTTTTGTAAAACAAAACATGAATTTATATAGATTTGTAGAAAGTAAACGTCGCTCACAAAAATTGCAGGTGTTAGCAACTAAAACCAAATTTCATAGCAAAAGCTTTTATGCAATGGCTCAAAAACTGTATAATAAGTTACCAGGACAAGTTATCTCATGTATGAACATTAATGAATTTAAAGGGAATCTTTTCAAACTGTTAAATAATAAGGTGTATTATTCTGTTGACGAATATTTAAATGACAAATTTTAATTAGTCTGTTTTAACACATGTGACATACTGAATGATTTTGATTATTGATTTGAATTTAATTATTAGTGACATAATTTTTTCATTTTGTATTGTTTGGCCCTTTTACTTTATTTAACTGACATATTTTTAACAATTTAATCTAAATTTGACATACTTAATCTATATTTTTTGTGATATCACCTACTTTGAAATAGTTATGTTTTATGCATGTAAAACCTGTTAAAATTTTGTATGCCTTTTGGTGGAGCACAGCTCGGATCTTATTATTTATGAAAACATCTACTGTATGTACCCTGTGTTCACGAAATAAATGAATTTGAATTTGAATTTAAATAGTAATGGTGATAACGGATCCCCCTGCGCTAATCAAATTCCTGTATTTCTGTGCATAGACATAGTGTCACTTTTAATGAGCAAATATGAACATATTTCAGAACCCGCTTTTAAATTGTTTAGAATTATCAATAAATTATGTACATCGACATTATTAAGATAGTGTAAATGAATTCATAGCAAAGCCGTGCTGTATTTTAGACACAAGACTAGAAAGACTATCCAGACAAGACAAACCCCAACATGTTATTAGAAAAAAAGTTGTTTTTTCCATGTACCACTCCAATCTTTTATTAAGAATTGTTTAAAATGTCTTGCACAAGCAAGACATCAAGGATATTGGCCTAAGAGAATCTGATGAGTCGGGATTTCTTCGGTAGATTTTTATCATTGAAAATGATATACCGTCACAACCTGGGCCTCAAGTCTGCTATTACAATAGTGTCAGAATGGGCTATCATTGATTTCATAATTGTTGATTTTGACAAGTTTGGTAATCTACTAACATAATGGCGTCATTATGACTTTCCAATGGTCACCCACTGACACTCCATTGAAATAAATGGCATCTATTGGTAATCTCGTACATAATGAAAAATGAATGACGGACATAAGCGGTAATCTGCAAAAAAATTGACAGTTCCTTTGATCAGTAACCTACCATGAGAACGTCATTGTGCAGTCATTTCTTTTAATTCGTTACGAGTATCGTGTTTGTGGAATATAATGATCAACCAATGATCGACCATTATGAATTTAGCAGATTACGAACTTTTAGCAAAATGACAATGGGATCGTGTTGGAATGACGAATTTATAAAAATAGCAGACTTGGGCCCCTGGAGCTGTACGAGTATATCTGATGATTTTATACTTTTCTCGAATTCATACCGGGAAATATATTTATCTAAATCTAAATAATTGCAGGACTTAAAACTTGGCTCCATAGTATTAACATAATCAGGTGTCAGACTTTGTAACAATTTAATTGCTTGAGTTTCACTTACATACTGGTTTCGATTATTGTGATAGTCGCTCTTCTCAAGTCTCTTTGCGCAATACTAATTTTTGAGTGTATCAGCGACAAATTATTAGAAGTTGGGTTACCACGAAACTGAGCCAGTGCCAGTCTTCGTTCTGCCACATTTTTGGACAACGCGGGTCTCCAGTAGGTTTTTGGTCTAAAGTGATTGCTAGGGTTTTGATTTTTTTTATCACTGGAATATGGTGCTTATTACGCTGCTTTATTTAAAATATTCAACAAATTGTCGTATATCTGTTGTAAATCATATGTGATATTAAAATCATAAAAGGCCTCCTCCAGATATAGACGGTACTGCTGCCAATTAGCCTTCTTTAAGTTTCTTCTAATATCAGGTTGTCTGGTTGATACACAGTTGACTGAGGTTTTAATGATAAGGTGGTCGCTTCCTAGGCATTCATTGGTCACGGTTCAATCATACTTTACAGCAATATCTATTGTTCTGAGTGACACATCAGGAGATGATCTTTGTAAGCCACCGTCTACCCATTTAATTCTGGTCGGAGCTCCATCATTCATCACTGTAAAGTTGTGACCCAACAAAGAATCAAAAAGTTGTTTGCCCCTTGTATCATTTTTATATTACCAGTTACTATGGTACCCATTATAATCTCCAAGTAGCAGAGTTTTATCATCACAGATTGATAATAGATCATCCCAATCATGTAGACACGTGCGCACGGAGGGTGGGCAGTAAACGGATACAATATTATTCAAGGACTCACAATTATATACCTTCACGCGTACGATTTCAAAGCCAGAATTTTCTGTCTGACAATAAGTAACCTGGGCTTTAATTGAGTGGCGGACTAAGATTAAAACTCCTCCATAACCGTCCCATCTATCTTTCCGGTATACATTATTTTATTTGTTTACATTTTTATTTTTTATTAATTTACAACATACCCAATTAAAGAACATCTTTTGCACACAAATTTCGCAATTATCTTGGTCCTAGCCTCTACAACCAAGTAAGTAAAGATCTAGAATTAAGGAATCTTGATAACTATACACGCAAAAAAACTACGCATAAATATTTGAAAACACTAGACTACAACAACACTGAAAATCGAATGATAAATTGATTTAACTATGGCACATAAATAATAAAGCAAGCATAATTGTACACATACGGAAAAATATATAGAAAAACATATACACATAGAAAGAAAAGAAAGAAAATATGTTTATTCTGCACAAACGAAACGCACATTATAACAAAAGAAAAAAAATAAAAATTATACAAAAATACAAAGGTAGCCAAAAGCCTCGTATTCAACCAGCAAAAAAAAAAAAACGTTTTGAAATGTTGTTCATTGGTTGATGTCAAGGCCTCGGACCAAAGAAAATAGATCATACATATACATACACCCAGTACCCAAACTCAAAACACAAAACAACACGGACAACTCTAATCATGTTATTAATAAACATAAGTAGCTATCCTATGATTTATTGCCTAGTTACCTGTAACTGGAACTTGTGGGAATCTTGTTGATTATAGGGTTGAGAAAGACTATCCGCTCGTGGTACAGTTTCATACTAGTACGAGGGGATAGGGCGAATCAGACTAAAGACAATCAAACTACCACGTTACTTTCTCCAACTGATGACCTGTCTGAATTTTTAATTATCACTGTAACGCTAAGACGATTTCTGTCATCTTGTTTATTTTATTATTATTAAGTTACGTTAAGTTGTATGGTTGTCTCATATTGGCACAATAAAGATTATGATTATATGTTTATGATTATTATATCCACTTACTCGCAGGATGAACTCAGGTTCCAGATAGGTCTCTGTCAGTGCAGCCATATGTATCTTTTCTTGAGAAAGAAGGTCTTCTAATTCATTTAACTTTCTCTTTAGGCTTTGGCAGTTGCATATTTTTTAATTTATAATTACCTTTAGTTTTTTGAGCCATTGTTTGCATAGAACTGAAAACCAGACAAGTCAAAAATCTTATCTAAAGTCAATTGTATGAACCACTCAAATAGTATTTGATAAAGTATCTTTCTTCTTAAAAATACCTGCCTTCATCGTTTTAAGTAACTCACTTATTTTGGCTGTAGCGTCTTTTTTGTAGTCTTTAGGTTTTTCTGTATCTTCTTCTTCCTTTTTGCTATTATCACAATCTGAAACCACCAAAACATATACATTCCCACTCGTAGGATAAACCCGTATCAATAATTTTCTGACTACGTAGCTTTTTCTTTGGTTTGTTAGTACGTGAAGTGGAGGGGACTACTGGATCTGCTGAACTTTTAGTTACTTCAGTAGTCATCAAATTGGGTAAACAAGCAGTAAAATAAGACTGCCGCGGCGTTTTTTGAAAAGGGGTTGTACTTATATGTTCAGTCACAGATAAGTGTAATCTTCATCACAAAATATGGAATATCTTGTCCATTCGCTTTCGGAACACGCTTCATAAGTTCTATATGTGCATTTGTGAACATAGACCAATATTCTTCAATGTTCATAATCCGTGTTTCTATGTATCCTTTGGTTAAACGTTGTTTCGGACATTTTGTTAAGATTTGCTTGTGTTTTTCCTAACACCATAGCTGTATCTTCTAACACATTTAGTAATTGTTCCAGTTTATCCGCCATATTTGTTGTAATAAGCCTTCAACCGGGTACGTATTTGAATATCGAAGATTAAAATACCGACGCTAAAAATACCAATGTTAGAAACATCGAAAATTTAAATATCGATTATAAAATTGTTATATCTACGCTTAAAACGTCGAAGATTGAAATGCCATGTGATTAAAATTTCGAATGATTCAAAATATCGAATGACATTATGCCTAAGTTCAAAATATCTATTTTTAATACATTTGCGTACAAGTGTGTTTTATTTTGGGTTTTCATTATATACAAATAATTAAAATACATTACATGAGGTTTTCCTTGTTTTTTTTGATAACCCACCAAGTAACTGATTACCATCTAGCAAACAATAGCATGCAGCAATCATGCAACATGCAAGCAAGCATTGTTTCTGTCACGGCTCCGGCGCTGCTGGGCTCTGGCAGTCCCACGCGAACTTAACGTCGCAGATGGTCTAAACGCTCACCGCCGCAGCTGAGGCTGGCCGGCAAAGCCGGCCAACAAGCCGAAGTGCAGGTGTTAAAACCACCTGCTACACTCTAGGGGTAGGGCAGACAAGACTACGTGGAGTCGGTTTTGCAGCGATACGTTTCTGTCACTAACTATAGTAGCACAACATATTGACTTTCAAGAAAATATTTTAATTTAAAGACCTAAATAATACCTTCACGATTGACCTATCCTTGCACACTGGACATTGATTTTCATGAATAAAATAGGTCGAAATTTTTCCAAAACTGAATTTGGGCACCCCAAATTTACGTAGTCTTTTGGCTGTTACCCCTAGAGTGTATATAAAAATCCGGAGGCGTGAAGGGAGGGCAACCCCCGCCCGCTGTAACAAAGCATACCTATCCTTTGTTACGCAAGAGCGAAGGGGTTGCACTTCCAGTAGCGCCGGAGACGTTGCAGAAGCAACCTTTTTCCACTCATACTACTTATATCAAAATTTGTTCGTTTTCGATATTTGGATCTTTCGATGTAACTTTTGTAGATATTTCGATTTTAGTTAAATTGGACGTAGGATATTTAACCATTCGATAGTATAAACTTTCGTTATTTTAATTTTCGGTTTTATGGTCGTTCGATATTTCCATTTTCGATGTTTTGAACATCGATATTTTAACAGTAGGTATTTTAATTTTCGATATTCAAATACGTACCCCTTCAACCAGTGAACGAAAATTTTCGTTCACTGCCTTCAACTTGCAATAAAATAGCAATAGATCGTTTCTTCGTATCTTTGTAAGCAGTTACAATATTATTTCCTTGTTATTATCACATTCACTAATGAAGCTAAAACATGAATATCAATTTTTTACAACAAATTATTTCCTTTGTTCTCCGCTCGGGGCGCGAGTCGTCTTTTTGTATTCACGCTCGGTGCATGAAAAGTCGTAAGTCGAATAGATATCCGGCCAGATGTCGACCAAAATGTTATAGGATTAAGGTTTGCTTTTGCTTGTGGGAATTTTGCGTAATAAAAATACGTGTTTGTACTATGCTGATTTATTTGCGACTGTTTTTATAGGACAATATTTCTTAATACCTAATATAATGGCACACACATACGTGCTTGTTAAACTACTTCACATATACAAGGATTCTAACTCAACACCTTGTATACCAAAAATCAAGCATCTGACTAGTTTCGTGATTGCAGATGGTACTACTGAAGCAACGTGGTCCGATGATACTGAGTCAACGTATGGTATTACTAAAAAAGAGAAAGATGGAAGCTATATACATGATCAAACGAGTAAGTTTATATTACTAGTAGCTCGTAGGTACTGCCTCGTTAGTCTAGGAGACGCCACAAGTGTGAGTGATGAGCATGTGCTCCAGGGTTCGATCCCCTCGCCCCAGCTGCTTACGTCCGGCTGTGATATTTTTCAGGCTGATGAAGATTGTAAGACTATCTCTGCATTCTATAAATTCAATCTCTTACTATATTTTATTGTAAAAATACGCTTAACGAAGCGCGAGTGATCATGGTTTGGACTGGACCATACCTGGGAAACTGCAAGAGCTTCCCGAAACACCCCCACGCGTAGTTCCGCGATTATTTATACTTTAAGAGGCTTTAAATGTTTTTGGGAACACCCTGGATAACCGCACAGCACATGTGTGAGTACTATGTGCCTACTATACTATCTTTCTATTTGAGACTGTTTTGATAGGAAAATATTTCTAATTAATATAATGTGGCACACACGTGCGTACTTGTTAAACTACTTCACATATACAAGGATTCTAACTCAACACCTTGTATACCAAAAATCAAGCATCTGACTAGTTTCGTGATTGCAGATGGTAATATTTATTCGGACCCAACGACGGTGTCCGATGATTATACTGAGTCACCGTATGGTACTTCTAAAAAAGAGAAAGATGGAAGCTATATACATGATCAAAAGAGTAAGTTAACCAAACCTATTATGTTACTAGTAGCTCGTAGGTACTGCCTCGTTAGTCTAGGAGACGCCGCAAGTGCGAGTGATGAGCATGTGCTCCTGGGTTCGATCCCCTCGCCCCATCTGCTTACGTCCTGCTGCGATATTGTTCAGGCTGATGAAGATTGTAAGACTATCTTTGCATTCTATAAATTCAATCTCTTACTATATTTTATTGTAACAAGACGCATAACGAAGCGCGAGTGATCATAGTTTTTCTGGACCATACCTGGGAAACTTCTGGTTACGGAGATAGGTATTGAAGGTCAAAGTTCCAACTTTTTTGAAGTAAAAACTTATTTAGGAGTGGTCTCTAGCGCTACTGCAAAGCATGAGGGTCTGGATTCGATTCCCAGGTTGGGCAGTATTACTGGTTTTTTTATCTGGAATTTCTCAGTAGCAGCCCGGAATCTGAATGTATTTATTTATTTAATACTTCAAGCACAGAAATGTACAGTGGTGGACTTAATGCCAAAGGCATTTTCTACCAGGCAACCTTTGGGTGATGCAGAGACAAACAGTGGTAGGTGCAATTACGAGAAATTGAGAAATATTTTAAAGTAGTTATAAAGATACACATATACTTATAACAAACTATAAATATAAGCACAAATAAATATACATAAATACACGAATATACTAAAACAAATAAGACAAACAATGGGAAAACATTAACGTTGTGATGATACTGCCAGCTTCTTACGAATATGCTCTCGAACTTGAACTTTAAAGGATAATCGGTTGGTTGCCATCCTGATTTCCTGGCGGAGCGCATTCCACAGAGAGATAGACTGAACGAAGAAGGAAGAATGAATGAAGTCTGTGCGGTGAGCGGGACATTGAAGAACGCGATTATTTGATTATCGTAGATTTTTACTGTGGTTGTCACAAATATATTGAAAGTGGGGGGAATGTATGTCCAGTTTATGGCAATAGGCTCGCCCCCTATTACATGGGACTTAAACATAACTGGTGAAATGTGGGTGTTCTAAGGTACACATCAGCCTAACTCTACGGGGATCACAGGCGTGATGTTATTTTTATGTTACTGGGTATGTTGCTGTGCTTCCATTGACTTCAATATGTCCTGGCTGACTGTAGTTTCGTGATTTCAGATTTGGTGACCACCACCCGACCATCTTTAGATGGGAGCTATATACAAGTTTATCAAAAAAGTAAGTTTACCTAACTTATTACAGTACTGCCTCGTTGGTCTAGTGGTCGGAAGCGCGACTGCTAAGAATATGGTCCTGGGTTCGATCCATCGCCCCATCTGATTTCTAGGTAATCCGGTTAGTCAAGCAATACTGATTCTTTTGTTGATTTTTCGAAACCAAGACAAAAGAAGAAACTTGTTAAAAAAATAAAAAATCTCATGAAATGCGAAATTGCATGCGTTTTTAAAGTCTATGCTAGACAGAGATAGCACTACTAGCATCTGACGTCACAACACAGGAAGGTCTTAGTAACTTCGCGCCATTCAGTACAATGATCGTTTTCCGTGACAAGGATGGAAGAATAATTACAAAAGCATGTACCTCTCCATTTTTCGACCTGATTTTTACCCTAAAATACTGTTAATTTTCTTTGTCCGACCTCAATAATTATAGAAGTAGGTACCTTTTTATATAAAAACAGTTGAAAACCCTAACCTAATGAAACTGTGTTATTTTTTTGCAGATGAGTATCATAACAATGGGGATCCTGCTAAGCTCATCACAGTTTATAGCAGATGTTCAGCAAGCGGGCCCTGTAAGGATATCCATCATTTGGAGATAGCACTCATAGATTGAATAATTCCACGATTGGAAATGGTTTTCGGAACGAAGTTCTTTATTGCATGCTTACTGCTTACTTATACTCTGCACACTTGGTGAATGAGAGCTAGACCAAAAAAAGTGTAACATTTTGACCGTCACCAGTTTTTTGTTACCTAACAAAAGTGCCGTGACGGCCAAAATGTTACACTGCAAAAGCTAAAGGAACTTTGTTCCAACCGGGTGTCCCGCGACACTTCTCGACAGTTTTTTTATTTTTATTGAAGGAGTTAATATTGTAACTAAGTAACAATGCACAATGTTCAAACCTACTGTACCATTCCGCACTTTAAAAATAAATCATATTGCTTGTGATTAAATTGTTTTCTTAAACGGGCGTTCTCACATGTCTTTTTCTTCCATACTTCTCTATTAGTTGTCATCTCAGTAGTCACAGCCCTTCTAGCCAGAATTATCATTCAAACAGTCCACCCATCGTTTTTTGTTTTTTTTAAATATTTGTACTGGGTGGATGCGGGTGGCGCCTTGGGTTGTAAGTATTTGCATACAATGTGGTAAATATAAAGGATTTTACAGCTACTATCTTAGTGCCGGATACATTTCGCTATAATGCAATAGCATACATATGATTTAGAACAAGGCTGCTCAACTTTTTTAACAGTCGGGCCAAACGGAGGATTCAGGCATTTCGGGCGAGCGACTGACAATTCCTATTTTAGTTAGGTACTCTCAGGACATGCGCAATAAAACCCCAATATTAAAAAAAGGAATTTATAATTATTGTTTATTTTTGTTAGGTAATATTTACTATAAAAAAACAAAGAGCATCTTATACTGAATAAAGAAACAAAATTGAACTTAAGTACTATGTATCGTCTTGTTGTAATCAATGTGATTTCTGCCATTGTTTCTCTTTTAATAATTTTCCTATGTTAGGCGACAAATCTGAAGTTGACAGTCACAACAAATCACAAATATGTTGCTCAGTTATGCTCATATGTTGCTCATAGTGAGACTGTGCGCGAGCGAGCGGGGGAGGGGGAAGAACTGTGGAAGGTGCGAGGGGGAGTTGCGTCGCGCGAGGGACGCACCGCGCCTCAGGCCGATTTCCAAAAAGCAGTATAATCCGGTTTAAACCAAGCAAAGGACACGTCGCGATCTAGTTGGCCGACGTTACACCTACCTACACGATTCCACGTCGAAAAGATTGCCTGATGGAAAATTCAGCGCAGGCCTGATCCAGAAGACGGACGCCGAAAGTCTACGTGAAAGCAAAGCAGCTGCAGCGCGACGACTTAGGGGAATGGAGAAGAAGTTCTTAAAGGACAAAGAATTTAAACAAAGATATGAAGAGCAAGTTGAAAACCTGTTCAATAGCGATAACACCGATGTAGTAACAGACGAACCCACCTCCTCAAGAACGTGGCATCTGCCTCACTTCGCTGTTGTCCACTCCCAGAAGAAGAAGATGAGACTCGTGAGGTCTTCGACGCCGCATCTCAATCGGAAAATCGCTGAACGACGCATTGTTAGCTCGACCCGATTTGCTACAATCACTGTTTGGTGTTCTGCTCCGCTTCCACCAAGATGCAATAGCCGTCGTCGTAGACATCATAGAAATGTGTCTGAGGATAAAAATCAACGAAGAAGACAGAGAGAGCCTCCGATTTCTCTGTAAGAACAAGGAAAACAGAGTGACATCCCTAATATTTGGAGCCGCCTGTTCGCCATGTACTACCGTCATATACTTAAAGAACAGAAATGCAGAAGATTTCGTCCGTCACTGTCCAGAAGCCGTCAGAGCAATAAACCGAAACCATTACGAGGACTATATTGCAAGTTTCTCCGACGTGACAACAGCTACTAAAGAGTCAAAAGATGTAACGAGATCCACAAGAAAGGAGGTTTCTTCTTAAGAGGTTGGCCAAGTAACGACCCCCCAACGATCTAAGAGTTCACCGACACAGAAAGCAAGAAAATCTACATCGTACTAGGAGAACCGAAGAATAAGTCGAGAAAACCCTGGGACTTAATTGGAACGTCCATGAAGACATTGATCCAGAAGAAGAAGCTTTGATTAAGCTGAGATACAAGTATCTTTTTACTTAGTTCGGGAGCCAGCTGTTTTGACCTGGTTTTTGACCACCATTATGTTCTATCTTGTTTTAGTGTATGACTAACAACAGACAACCCAACGCCTGGCCGATCATTTCTGGTCAAGGTGGTTGCAAGAGTACTACCCAACTCTCTCGCCTTGCTACAACCAAGGTCTTCACTACCAGGACCCGACACTGGGCGACGTAGTCCTGATCGTCGACCACACACTGCCACAATACTCGTGGCCACGCGGCGAAATAGTTGCCGCTTAATCCGGACCAGATGGAAGAACCAGGATCGTCGGCATGCGAACAGCAGCGGGTATCCTAAGGCGGCCAGCATCACGCCTAGTCCTGATAGTACCTGCAACGTCGCCCCAACGAGATGGAGTACAACGCACTGAGGGGGAGACTGTTGGCAAAGTCAAAGTCAAATAATTTATTTCAATTAGGCACAAAAAAGGCACTTTTGAACGTCAAATTTTACAAAAAACAATAAAACTGATTCTAGTCGCCCATTCCAAAAGGTAGTTTTCGTATGGAGAAGAATGGGCAAGAAACTCCACCGTTACTCTTTTAAAAAAAAATCATTATATCTTGTATACACTTATTATATAATTATATGTGAAGACAATGCACCTAGAATAAAATTACTATACCACGATAGGTAAAAAGAATGAAAAATTAAGGAATGACATAATTATGTGATAGATGCATGGTGCTCACATACTTACAAACATTGTAAAATTATACTATATTTCAAACATTATAATAAGTAATACTAATAATAATAAGTCAGTGCGTGAGTTCAAGTAATCACAAAAAATAAAATAAATGTTTAAAAAAATAAAAAAATAATTGGAGAATGAACAAAAGTGGTCCAAATATCCACCACTAACGAGACTTATGTTGACTTATAGTCCACTAAACAGAGAGAAACTTTCAGTATGACACAAAAAAAAAATAAGCTGTCAGTAAAAAGTTACGACTTTATAAAAAAAAATTATAGTTTAATTTTGTTTTACTTCACTATTTATATAAATCAATTTTAGTTGTGCACAAGTAGCTACTCTTTATGCGCCTCTAATGATGATTAATCGATAACCCTGCGCAAGTTGGAGATGTCAATATTTTTTATCCCTTTCGCTTTCCGTTTTTGCTGGTTGATTTTTTGTGATAATGCAAGTAGAATGAAGAAACTGTGTTTGTTGCAATCATTCATTGTTACGCAGAAGGAATTACATTACCACTGCGCTTATAAACGCATTTCATGTGTTGATTGAAGTCAGCGCGCATGCAAGCGAATTATTGCGCGTTTGGGTGCGTATGCTACACAAAGAAATGTAAATAGACAACGGGCTAATTTCCGTAACATCGAAGCTGATGTTATCGGAGCAGACGAGTTTCCTGTACTTACACACCAAGATCTAGTATTATTTGCACTTAGGACATCATCATGTAAAACTTGCGCGTAGCTACTATGGTGAACATATACGCAATGGCGTATATCACATTGAAGTAGCAAGAGACGGTGGATTTAATAATATTGTAGATTTTGGTATGGAACCCGAACATGCTTTGTTGCTACGCGCAAGGATCCAATCCAGGCACGCACGTGCAAGATTGTATTATACGTATGTAACGATACATGGTCGAGAAACAATTTCTAACTATTACTGTTCATGTTTATCTGGCATGCGAACTGTGGGTTGCTGTGCCCATGTGATAGTAATTGTGTGGTACTTTGGATGGGCGAGACACCAACCCACAATTAGGCTTCCAGCTGCGAATCTAGACAATATTATTGTTTATGTAAATATATATTGTTCATTTTTAATTATATATGTTTTATGTTTATTTTACACTGTAAGTCACGAATAAAAATATTATAATAATAATAAATCGTTTATTTATAAAAAGGGGCACATTGACAATAAGTATCTTAATAATTAAAATAGAGCACATTTGCTTAATTGCCTGAACTAGGTTGAACCTGTGCTTCAGGCTAGGAAGTGCATAAGTACTTTATGTAATAAATTAACATGGAGTTTAAAGTATATAAACTAAAATAAAATTAGGTCAATCAAAGTAAAATGGCATGTTAGCGATTCTATTTGCAGACAACAAGTAGATCTTCTGTCTGTGCATAATCTATGGTTAGTAAATATTCAAGTATATTTTTTTTACAGCTAAAGTAATTTAAATTATAAATACTAAGTTTTCTATTTAATCTATTGTACAGAAATGGGCCTAAGAATGTAAAAAATCTTTCTACAAAGACATGTTTTGAGGTTGCATTTGATGTGCATACTATATCATTCCGTCTCTTGTTAGTATTGTCAGCGGTGTAGGTAAGCATGGTGTGCTGTTTTAATACTAAGTGCATAATGAAAAGTTGGCGAACAGTCAGCACGTTGCAGGATTTATATAGCAGATCTGTGGGAAAGAAAAAGGGATGGAAGTTTGCTACCTTTAAAATTGATCTCTGAGCTCTTTCAAGAGGAAGTAGATTGGTTTTTGGTGCGCCACCCCATGAAGTGATGCAGTATTGAATTATGTAGCATTCTTGTGTTTTCTTTTTTCCGGGCCTATAAACAAAGTCTATTTCAGCGAGAACCTAGCATGGGACACCAAGCGGCATGGACATAACATGCGTAGATTAGTTCAAAATGTGATATGGACAGAATGGTAATAACGATATGTTTCGCATAAATAGGTAAAAAAACATGAATTTTCACTCAGTCATAACTTTTTTCAGACAGCATAATTTTGGTTAAGGTCTGGTTATAATGACTCAGTATTTAGTAGACTATTTTATTACATAGGTCTCGTTAGTGGTGGACATTTGGACCAAGCTCCATACATTTTTGGTCATTCTCCTTAGCAACCAGTTCGATTTTGTCTAGATTATGAATTGTCCTATGGAGCAGGACCAGCATGTTTCCAAGCATTTTTATCTTGGATATAATCCTCTAATTTGTAATAATTATGCTTGTTTACAAAGTGTACTTTTTATATGATTTTTAAATTTTCTTTCATTTAATTCTAATATATCACAAGGTATTCTGTTGTAACATTTAACACAGTACCCCATAAAAGATGTATTTACTTTAGATAGTCTGAAAAATGGTTGATCTATTTTATCTTTATTTCAAGTATTAAAATTATGTCTATCACTTATTTTATTAAAAAGATGTAGATTTTTTCTCACATACATAATATTTGAATAAATGAATTGGCAAGGTACCGTCATAATATTAATCTTTTTAAATAGTTCCCTGAGAGATTCGCGACGACGTAGATTATAAATGGCTTATAAATGGCGACGATAAGAAAAACGTATGATTAGATATTGAGTTTTGATTAAAAAAATAAAAACCATTTCATAGTAGTCCATAATGATTGTTGATTGTCGTCCATAAGCATAGGGTTATTTTTGATTTCCTATAATTCTAAGTATGATTGATACCTATGCCTTTTAATTAGTTAGTTAGAAGTTATTGAGAACCACAAATACGTAGTTAGCACCCTAACACATCCCAATAATAAACTACTTACATACACGTAGAAATAGTATCACCTACGAAAAAATCATAACCTATCCAAAAGGAACTAAGCAGGTGGCATAATTTCCGAACAAGTCACAACTAGTCGAAAAGAAATTAGGCAGATGGCATCATCCACAGACAAGTTGCAACTTGTCGAAAAATACTAGGAAAAAATGGTATCATTCAGAGAACAGGTTACAACCTGTCGAGAATCAAGCTCATGCTTGACCGAAATATCCATGTCTTACTTACCTATCATTGGTTAAAAACTGTAAAACATTTATTTGTAGTCCTAGGACCACCCGCTACTTGTACCATAGTGAAATAGTACTTAAGCAACCCAAAAATGTAAAAGATCAGTTTTTTAGTGCGCGACTCAATATAACTCAATAGTGTTATCAAAGTGGTGTTTCATTGCAAATCCCTTAAGTAATAAAGTAGTTTTATTAGACAGTTTTGGATTATGATATTGGGGTAGTGACTTTAAGATCAATTTGGGGATTAGTAACTATTTAGAGGTTAAATAATTATATTTGGTATTAAATTAGTTATTTTAGAGCAAGGGTAGTTGTTTATTATTATTTTTTATTTTTTTTGGGTGGGAAATCATCAAATGACGTCTCCCGCTCTGTGGTGGAGCGGGAGGGCGTGTCAGACTCTTACTGACTAAAACCCACCCGTGTTCCTGTGCAATGCCAGCGGGCCACGGTATCCCTTTCGGACTTTCCCGCAACCCCGGCAGGCAATGGTCTCATCGGACCCCTTCACTCGCTGACACTCTTTGAGGCGCGCGTGGAACACAACGCGCCGTCGACCCGGGCTTGGTCCTTGCCGGACGGCGAGCTACCCATTGCTCACCGTCCACAAGCCCGCGCCTACGGTGGCCGGGAATCGGCAATAGATTCCCGATGCCCAGGGCGTCTCCTCCTGCGGCGGCTAGGGGCGTGAGGGCGTGAAATTTGCCTCTCCCTCACGCGCTCCGCCTCCTCCTTCGCGAGCATTACTGCTTCGCAGAAGGAGGTGACGGCCTCCCATGCCCTCTCGCTCCGTACCATGGCCTGGACCAGGGCCGGATGCGAGAGATCCCCGCCACCGATCGCCTCCACGAGGACACGGCGGTGCTCTGCTCAAGCCGGGCCTACCATACCTCCACCGTATGCTCCACAGTGTCCTCCGGGCGATCCACGCAGTGATGACACCCGGGCGTTTCCTCCCGCCTTATCCGAAACAGGTACCTCCCGAAACAGCCGTGTCCGGTGAGGAACTGCGTCAGGCGGAAGGTGAGGACGCCATGGCGCCTCTCCAGCCACTCCTCAAAGAGGGGACTTATCGCCGCAATAGTGGCGTGCCCAGCACTGGGTTGCGACAATCGCACTCTCCATGACGCCATGAGATCCCGTCGGAGCTCTGTCCGCTGTGCCGCGATTTCTCGCGGCATCGGAGTCAGGGCCCGGCGTTTCGCCTCCCCGCGCCACTCCCAAATATGCGCGAGGACTTTTGCCTCCAGATGCCATGGCGGCAATCCGGCAAGGAGGCTCGCCGCCTCACCGGAGACCGTGCGGTATCCCCGGACCAGCCGGGTGGCCATGACCCTCTGGGACGCGTTCAACCGGCGGGCAGGCCACCGCCTCAACGAACGCGCCCACACCGGTGCCCCGTACAGGGCCATGGACCGCACGATCCCCGCGTATATCCTCCGGCAGGAGGCGTTTGGACCCCCTAGATTGGGCAGGAGCCGCTTCAAGGCAGCCCCGGCCCGGTCCAGCCTGGGAGCCAAACGTCGGAAATGCTCCACGAAGTTCCACCGACTGTCGAGGACGAGTCCCAAGTACTTCATCGTCGACTCGACGCCGATGTGAACCCCTCCTACCGTTATTTGGGAACCCGACGGTGGCGCATTCCGAGGACCATGAAAACATATGGCCTCGGACTTGTGCAAGGCCACCTCGAGTCCCAACTGCCGGATTCTGGCTACGATTGTCGCAACCCCGTGTGTCGCTAGTTCGACCGCCGCCTGGTGCGACCTCCCCTGCGCCAGGACAAAACGTTAGGCCTAACATTCTAATTCGCGTTCGCCGGTGCTGCTTACCTTCAACTATCCGTCATATCAAATCGGTAACAATCAGTTCTCTAATCAGTTAATTTTTAATTTTTGATTCATTTAGCATTCTGAAGTTTCACTTCGAACGAAAGACGAAAAACAAACCGGCCAAGTGCGAGTCGGGACTCGCGCACCAAGGGTTCCGTACAAACCTGTAGGTATATAAGTAAAAGTTCACTCATCACGACAATCGAGTCATAGTTATGGTATTTTTATTACAAAATGAAATCTATAACATTAGAATATGGAAATCTTGAGGAGCATCAATTAAAGACAAAGCTCTCTTTATCGTTTCAGTAATCCTTTATTTTATAATAACACATATAATTTATTTTATAATATAACTGAAATATCTACACTAGCCTTGCAGCAGCCTTGCAAAAGTCTGCTGATGAATGATGGCAAGTTTTTTTTATCAAAGTTATTTACAATTTTTTTTAGTTACTATTTAGAAATCTGGTACAAAAATACTAATTATGTATTAAATTTGAACCAGATCTGTAAATGGTGTCTGAAAAAGGTATGAATACATTGAACATTGAAGTTCGAAAAAACGTTATCTATACTTGTACTACTTCGTGTAGTGCTAGTGATTATTAACGGAAACATGTTTATGGATGATAAATATGTGGAAATTCCATTTTGGGGATTCATTCTCAAATCGATATTGAACATAGAGATAAGTCGCGGTCATTGCGGTAACTACAATTATGTTTATAATCACAATTCATTTAGGTTTTGAATCCCTTACGAGTAGTTGCGAGTTTCAAAATATGCGGTTTATGTGGTTGTACCTACCTTTGCGTTTTTACAATTGGCAATTAGACCTAAGTATTTGATATGAGTTTCAACTTGATATCTCTACACGTTCAGGATTAAAAGGGTAATAAGTTTATAATTATTAAAAAATATATATGTGATGTAACAAAACATGTAAGGTTTTCGGAATTTTTCCTTTACATTTGCTATAAAACATTGCTTCATTCCAAATTTCAAGATCGACTGGAAGTACCCTTTAGGTTTTGATTCCCTTGCGAGTAGTTGCGAGTTTGAAAACATGCGGCTTAAATTGCTGTTTCTTTTGATTGCGTTGACATAAATGTTTGATTTTGTTACAGCTTAAAGGTATTATAAATTCGAGTATTTGATATGAATTTCAATTAAATATCTCTACGCGTTCATGAGGAAAGGGGTAGTAAGTTTAAAATTATTAAAAATATTTTCATTATAATAATATGATGTAAATAAAAATTTACGGTTTTCGCAATTTTTCCTTTATCTGTGCTATAAAACGTTGGTTCGTACCAAATTTCAAGAATTTGAGTTTACGGGAAGTACCCTGTAGGTTTTAATTCCCTTGCGAGTGTCGAAAATTTGCGGCATAAACGGCTGTATCTTTTGATTGCGTTGGCTTAGAAGTTTGATTTTTTCACAGCTCCAAGGAACAGTAGACTTGAGTATTTGATATAAATTCCAGCTCGATAACTCCACGCGTTCCTGAGAAAAAGGGTCTTGACAGACAGACAGACGGACGGACGGACAACAAAGTGATCCTTTATGGGTTCCGTTTTTTCCTCTCGAGGTACGGAACCCTAAAAATCGCCGCGGGAGAAAATGCCCCGTGCGAATTTGGGCTATCAACGAAACCAGCCGGCAGCCTGGCTACGTGCTACATTATGCACCATACTTATCTCTCACAACACAAAATTACCCTGAGCTGAAAATTAGACATTCGGATCCCCGAGTCTGGATTTGTGCTTGGTTTATAGCAATAGGCTCGCCCCCTATTACATGGGACTTAAACATAGCTGGTGACATGTGCATCAACCATGTTATACGCGTGAATGGCTTTCTGCTTGAGCAACCGATAGAGGACTGCTATTTGTGAGGTGCCAGAACCTACTTTACGGCATAGGGTAGTTATTTTCATTTTCAGCTCCTAGTTCAGTTTTTCATCCGCAGCAATAGAGCAAACTTCATTTAAATTCGTTTGTTTTTTAATCTCGGAGTGTACGAGTACCTACCCACCAGTGGCGGCTGGTGCCGGTGGTGCACTGCATGGGTGTAGTGAATATTTTCAAATAAAATATATAATTTTTACCTTATAAAAAGGACACCCTATAGACTATGCCTCGTGATCTACGGGAAACTGGCAGGTATAGCGAGGTGCAGTGATGAGATGCAGGCGACAACACAAAACATTACACACACACAACACATTTTAGTGTAAATTGTATCTACTCAATATTGTATTTTACACTCATGTTTACTCACAAAATGTTCACTATTTTCTTAGATAATAAGTAATTAATTACGCAGGTACAAAATTACTCTGCAATCGCACGCGAAAAGTAACAATAACAAGTGCATGCATGCGAAACCGAGGTGACCCCGCTACCCCTGCCGCCCGAGAATCTTTCGTATTCTTTCGGCAATTTACGGTCGCGTGCGGCGCACGTAGCTGTCCTAAAAATGCATACATTTTGTTCTAAGCATCTTCCGTCTCACGCGCCCGGCGGTTTACATCTTGATTCATAGAAGTTGTTAGAGCTCGCTGCGTGCGCTCTAGCCGAGCGCACGGGGCCGTTTCTATTCAAGCAAAAATAAAATTTAATTCTTTTGCAGTAGAAATCAAAACAGGTCAGCTTGATTTACTCAACTCCAATAACAAAACCATGCATAAACGTAATTTCTGTGTACGGTAGGTAGTATTATGGATAGTTATATCTATAGATCATTGTTTTGAAAGTTTATACCTTAGGTTTATACTGTATACTTAGATAGTATGGTATGAGTAGAAGATAGCTATATATTAGAAGGTTTAAAATGGTAGTGCGGCGCACGAGCGCACCTAAGGCACAGCCGCCACTGCTACCCACTGCTCACGTGACAAGATTATTTGAATTTAAGAAAACAATTTTAATTGATTGCAATATAATTTGTTTTTAAAAGTGTGAAATGAAATCTACAGAAGGTTTGAACATTGCGCATTGCTACTTAGTTTCAGTATTAACTCTTTCAATACAAAAACAGTCGAGAGGTGTCGCGGGACACCCGGTTGGAACGAAGTTCCTTTAGCTTTTGCAGTGTAACATTTTGACCGTCACGACACTTTTGTTATGTACCAAAAAACTAGTGACGGTCAAAATGTTACACTTGTTTTGTCTAGCTCTCATTTGCCAAGTGTACACATGCGCTAAAGAACTTCGTTCGAAAAACCATTTCCAATCGTGGAATTATTTAATCATTGAGTGCTATCTCCAAATTGTGGATATCCTTACAGGTCCCGCTTGCTGAACATTTCCTATAAACTGTGACAAGCTCAGCAGGATCCCCATTGTTGTGATACTCATCTGCAAAATAACACAGTTTCATTACATAATTACCTAGGGTTGTCAACTATTTTTTATATAAAAAAGTAGGACTTATAATGAGGGCGGACAGAGAAAATTTACAGTATTTTAGAATAAAAATCAAGTCGAAAAATGGAGAAGTACAGTCTGTTGTCATTATTATCTGAGCCACCCTAAAAACAAACAAATTTGGACCCTCTGACATTAACATTAAGGTTTATTCAATTTATATGAGCTTATCAGGCGAGTCCTAGGACTTGATGAACAAATACAATAATAATACAGACACGCAAAGGAGATTGAAAACGGTGGGCCCAAATGTAATAAGTTAAGATATGATCTAAAAAAATAGTGATATTTTTCTATCTTAGAATATGAAAAATCACCTCAATTCTCAATCTGGAAGCGGAGAAATTTGGAAAAGATAGTTTTCGTGAGATTACCGATTGAGTAATCGATTACACAGTTACGAAAATAAAACCTTTGCACTAAATAATTAACTCAAAGTAATTAAATGCACTTTATACACTTATGTGCAATATAGTGCATATAATTACAGTCATATTAATACATAAAATATCAATTAATTACTGAAAAAACAATATTAATGATTATCGATTTCATATCGATTAAAATTAGTTTTCTATTTTTAGTCTATGTCACTGGCATGACAGCTGACTGACACGGACAATATACAGTTGCCAACGTAGTATCCCTATGTAGTCTGTGGTTGCCAACTGCTCTGATGATCTCGTTTGCTCACTCGTTTCGTGTTTTCCGATGCGTTTTTAGTGCTTTCCCGATTGTTCTTCATTTTTCACGACCTTTGCTTTGTATTTTACGGATTCCGACCCTGCCTACCTCATACGACCCTTGCTTTCACACTGGACACCGAAGATCGCTCACACGTTTGACTTGGAATTGTTATTTTGGATTTTACCGCCGGCTTGTGTATTGGATATTGTTGAAACCACGGAATAGAAAAAACAGTGAAACTATGGATCGCTGTGTGAATTGTGGGACAACAACTGATCACTGCAATACACTGGGTCGACGACCCTTACACGATGAAACAATTCTGTCAGTGATTCGGCAATGGCTCTCGTACAGGAAGGGAGTCTATAGTAATGTATTACTGTAAATTGTATTGTAGGGAGACGAACTGTAGGCTGCTGCGCTCATATAATCTGCATTATATGGTATCTAAGCTGGGCTAGGTACAGTCACGAGCTTTAATTTGGGACCCACCTAAGGTTGAATATCGTGTAGCAAACTTTCGCCATTTAGAGCTATTATGTTAACGCTGTCACTGCACAAACAATAAACGTCATAATGTTTACCATCGACAACTTTACGTTTCTAGGGGCTAACGTCAACTGGAGCGAGGGCAAACGATCATTACCGATTTCCGAGTAATAATTACTTTTTGGTCCTGTGGTCCCTTATGAAAAAAGAAACAAATAAAAAAGAACAAAATTATATTGTCAATATATGATAGCTAGTCAACTAACCCGCTTATTCTTCAAACCTATATTAGTTAAAAAGTTTTGTCTCTTTCTCAAACATAAATATCAAAGTGACGGACCAAAACAACATATTTAAAATAAAATAGGTTTAAAGGCCGTTTATGATTATGGGGCTTAGAAGATTTCAGCTAAAATATTGATTAATAAAATCTTTAGAAAAACAAAGTTATTTATTCTTTATATTTATTAAGACATTTATGACACAAACCTCAATCTTAACACAATTATATAGAAAGCATGGTTAGCGGTGCACAAAATAAACACTTATCACCGAAGGCTACGACTAAATTAATTTAAATCTCTCCAGTAATTTTTTTATCATAAATATTCAAAACCGCATATATCCACCTTCATTGTCAATCACAGCCTTGAGCCGGTTACGCATGGATCCAATCAATTTGTCACATATGTCAGTACCCCTTAAACTTTCCCAGACTGTGAGGCAGTGATCCATAAGTGCTTCTCTAGTTCTTTCGTTTCTATTTGACCATTTTTGAACCATTAAGCCCCATAAATTTTCTATAGGATTTAAATCGGCACACTTTGCAGGCCACGGAATACGATTTAAATTTGCTCTATTATTGTCGAACCAAGTTCTAACGATTCTTGCCGTATGAATTGTTGCGTTATCTTGAACAAAGTTTATTGGAGCAACATCTTCTTGTGGATAATATAGTTGCAATGTTGGAAGCACACTCTCGTCTAATAAATCGACATAATCTTGAGCAGTGGCCCTGGGTGGTAAATTTATTAGTTCTCCAATGCCGGCTGAACTAATCCAGCCAGACATGTTAACTGTAATGCGACCAGACGCGTTGTTAGCTATGACGTGGTCTTCCGTGTATCGCGTCCTGTCAATTCGCCATAAATGTAGTCTGCCCGTTTGGGAAGATTGAAAAGTCTTTTCATCGAAAAAAGCCGTCGTCGTCCAATCAAAATTTAGATACTGACGTGCGAAAATAAGTCGAGCAGCTTTATGGGCATCCGTCAACGCAATTTTTTTTGCAGGCCGCCTGTGATGCAGTCCCATAGCTTTAACCAATAGAAAACCGAGCCCCGTGCCACAAATATTTTTGTGTACGAATGATTTAGTCGATTATTCTATCCGTCAGGCCATAGAGTAAAATTATTCACAGACCAGATTAGCTTTTATTTCATAGTAGAAATAGAGTTTAATGCCGCGCGGGAGGTGGCTCCTTTTCGGGCACGCGGGTCTTGACGGCATTTGCGCATTGGCTCACATTCGGAGCCAGCGCGCTTGACCGGTTAAGATGCCTTCTAACTGTTGAAGGGTGGACTTCAAACGCTTCCGCAAAATGCCTCGTTGGCGTAAATCCATTCATCAGGTATTGCCTTTGCATCAAGCGGCTCTGCTCTTGTGTTATAACTTGCGGGTGATGGTTGTTTCGTCGTAAGTCAATAATATTTTCCTCGTTCCCGTGGCGTCTGGTGGGTCTTTCCTATCAGTAGAATAGTGAAAACAAAACAGATAAAGCACATAGAAATTTTAATTTGGTTTTTCTTGACAACACAGAAAATAACAGAGTAAAGACACACATCATGTTCCTAACAAACATATTCAAACATCCGTCATCTCCCATACCAGCCAGTCTGAGTAACGCTTGCAAACCTCTTCTTAACACTCCTCCTCAAGCGTTTCCCTCTGACTCACTCTTGCACACCCATCTCCTTACGACAAAACTCATGCTTACTCTTAGGCACAGGTTTTGTCATAATGTCAGCGACCATCACATTTGTTGCGAGATATTTCAATTTAATAATCTCCTTCTCTAAGGCTTCTCTAACAAAATGATATCGTAAATCGATATGCTTAGTCTGCTGATGGTGCACTGGGTTTTGTGCTATGGCCATTGCTGACTGACTATCCGTGTAAACTGTGATAGCTTTTTCTTGGGTGTCCACCAGTTCCCCCAAGAACCTTCTCAAAAATATGGCATCTTTAGCAGCTTCCGATAAGCTGACATATTCAGCCTCTGCTGTTGAAATGGCTATACTTCTCTGCTTAGCACTCTGCCATGACACTGCTCCTCCTGCCAATGTGAAAACATTTCCGGAATAAGACTTTCTATCTATTATATTTCCTCCATGATCAGCATCAGAGAAACCTTGTATCTCTGTACTACAGGCATCATTTGAGTACACGAGTCCCATGTTCTTAGTACCTTTAAGGTACCTTAGAATCCTCTTGGCAGCACTCCAATGGATCTCTTCATAGCAGTTACAGAACTGACTCATAATATTCACAGCATGAGCTATGTCTGGTCGCGTACACACAGCCAAGTACATCAGTGATCCTATCAACTCTCTGTAAGGTATTTTGTCACTCGGTGTGTGTGAGCCCTCTGGCTTCTTGAAATGTTGACCAGGTACTGCAGGTGTGGCAACTGTCTTGCAGTCTTCCATGACAAATCTGCGTAGAAGCTTCTCTATATACTCTTCTTGGTCAATCTTTATGTGGCCATTCTCTTGCTTTAGCCGCATCCCTAAAAATAATTCAGCTTTTCCTAAATCTTTCATCTCGAATTTGGACATAAGTTCTTTCTTGACCTTATGCATTTCTCTTACATTGTTATAAAAGATTAGGATATCATCAACATAAACTGCAAGTATTATCATATCATTTTCGATTCGCCTTGTGTAGACACATGGTTCATTCTTGCAACGGTGGAAATTCAGACTCTCTAGCTCTGAATGAAGTTTAGAATTCCATGAACGTGGCGCCTGTTTCAGTCCATAAAGAGATCTCTTCAATAAGCATACGTCATGGTCTTCCTTGCCTTTCTCTTCGAAATATGGTGGTTGTCGCATGTAAACCTCTTCATTTAAATTGCCATTTAGAAACGCTGTCTTGACGTCCATGTGATTCATTTGCAGATTCATCTGCGCTGCTAGTGCTATTAACAGCCTCAAAGAGCTATGACGCACAACTGGGGAGAACGTCTCATCGTAATCAATACCTTTTCTCTGTCTGAAGCCTCTTGCAACCAAACGAGCTTTATACCGAGTCTTATTTCCCGCCTCCTTTTTGATTCGGAACAGCCATTTCGAATCAATAATGTTACTCGCTTGGTTTGGCTCTACCAAGACCCAGGTTTGATTTTTCTTTAATGCATCCAGCTCCTCCTGAATAGCAAGTTTCCACTGTTTTGCATCTCTTCTCGTCAGTGCCTCTTTAACTGTTAGTGGATCTCTTTCTTCCACTATCGCCTCATAGGTGATATGATCCTTAAACTCCACAGGCTTTCTTTTCCTGAGTGGGTATCTTCTCTCTTCTACTACAGGTATTGTTTCAACAGGTTGCTCTTCCTCCGGCCTCTCTTCAAATGATGTCCACTGTTCATCTTCCTCTTCCATGAATTCAGCGTCTCTAACATCATCTGTGTGATCTCTATCACATTGAAGGTCGGTCTCTTCTTGATGAACAACTTGTCTCTCTTCATCATTCTCTAGATGAATTGTTGCAGTGGAAGCGTGCTGGGCCCATAACCTGGTGGGTCTTTCCTATCAGTAGAATAGTGAAAACAAAACAGATAAAGCACATAGAAATTTTAATTTGGTTTTTCTTGACAACACAGAAAATAACAGAGTAAAGACACACATCATGTTCCTAACAAAAATATTCAAACATCCGTCATCTCCCATACCAGCCAGTCTGAGTAACGCTTGCAAACCTCTTCTTAACAGCGTCGAACCCAGCGGCGAACTGTGTTTCTTGTCACATTTATTCGTCGCGATATCTCGTGAATGCCTACTCCTTGTTCGTGCAAATCAATAATTTGGAGCCTTATTTGGTCACGATTAGCCGCAAGCATTTTATTAATTGGTAAATTATATTTTGTGAAAATATCACATTAAACTATTTT
The DNA here is from genome assembly GCA_963853775.1 of Xanthia togata. Taxonomy (NCBI): domain Eukaryota; kingdom Metazoa; phylum Arthropoda; class Insecta; order Lepidoptera; family Noctuidae; genus Xanthia; species Xanthia togata. The sequence goes on from OY970816.1 coordinate 11,170,512, forward strand.
CTTAAATGACACTGACACGACACATGTTCGTAATTAGAAAATCGTAATGATAGCTTTTTGCAACGAGGTTATCATTTCATAGGTCGATTAGATAAGACATTTTATGTCTTAACTTGACATTCAACATTTCAACCTAAAGCAAAGTTTCAAAGTTTCGACCTTATTGCATTATGATTGTTCTAACAACATTTAACGGAAATGGGTCCCAAATTAAAGCTCGTGACTGTACCAAGATCATATAGCACCACCTGCACAATTCCTAGACGACATTTTAATTATAATTGAAGACGAATAAAACACTTTAATACTTAAATGATTTTTTATTTTATTTTAGACATCCTTTCCGTAACTCCATACATGTTACCTACATAGGTAGGTAGGACTGAAGTTATTGACGTTCATTCATATGATTTATCAAATATGTCCTACTAAATATAATAATATTAGGTTAAGAATGAGTTATTAGGTTAAGAATGAATTTGTGTACCGACAGCTGTCATCTGAAACGTCACTCCAACGATAAAAGTGGTTATCAACTGAGCCGCGTCCCTTTTTCTGCCTGTCAGCGCTCGCGCAGTGAGGTCGTTGGATTTCGTCTCGGGTCATAGCTAAGTCTTTGTTTGGTGGCCATTTCTTTTCTATGTCGCACATATTGTCTTTGTTTATTGTGTTTTGTTGAAGTTGATTGTTTCCTATTACCTAAATAGTGCGTGGTTATCTGTGTAAATTATTTAGCTCGTTATTTAAATATAAGTTAGGCTGAACTGACAGTTGTTTATTTTTAATTTAAATACCACTCCTGGTCCCTAAGAATAACTATTAGTGCAAAAGCACATATTTTGCACTTCAGTAATCAGCTGTTAGTTAAAGATTGTAACATAACCTCACTTTTACATAATCTCTTTTATCTCTGTTCTCAGATTGACAAAATCCGCAGAATTTTCAGTGAAAGGTTGATAATATATGTATAAGCTATTAATTGACACCACTTTCATATTTTTACAACCAGGCCCATGATTGTATGTAATCGTTTCAGTCTCCTTTGATCTTTAACCTTTATAATACTGGTGTCTCATATTGGAGACAGATAACAATAAAATTCTATTGTGTCTGCTAATTGCGCGCGCGACAGATTAAGACGTTAGCATTAGGTTTATGTTATAACTACTTGTTATAATATAATTAGTGTAATAGCTTATTTTAATAATCGTGTTCAAGTAAGTCTGGTCTCGGGGTCTGTGTATAAGACTGAGAAAAACAAGTTGCGAGATCAAATCCTGCGTTGAAGATATTGTTTTGCTTTCAATTTAGAATTTATTCCAAAACTATTTCTTGTATTATTGTAAAGAACTATAAATAACAGATAACCTTCAAATATAAACTTTCTAATATGGTAATATTTTCGCATAACTCGTAATAAGTGGGTAGTTCAAAAATAAATATTCGTATTCATTATAAAACCTAAGGCGATTAACACACGGCACCGCGCACCGCCGCGGTAGGCGGTGAAGCGGATCTCATGGCGCATTGGCCTCTAATAAATCCGTAGATGCCTAACACACGTACACCGCCCGACCGCGCGGTCGAGCGGTGCTCGTTTCTACCGCAAACTGCTCCTACCGCGCGGTCGAGCGGTGCCGTGTGTTAATTGCCTAAGGGTATGCAGTGACTACGCGCAAACATTTATATTACATTGCCTTACTAAATTGCAAAAACAACGTCTCTTTACAATTTTTTATTTTCTATTTTATAGGTATTTTTTTTATTATTCTGGCTCAATGGGGTGATTATTAAAATACAAAATAATCTTTTTGCACGAGGAGAAGGTTGGCTGCTTGTGCTGTGCAAGAATAAACTTTATGAATGTATACTATATGGTTCAAATTCTTTAGAATATTGCGTGTAGCATTACAACTAAGATCAAATTTCAATACGATATAAAAGAGTTGAGTTGGTCTTGTGGTCACCAAGGTAGTGCGAAGTTCATCGTTATCTACCTTCGAACCAAGTTGAACCTAATTATAGCTTTTTGCTCATCTGTTTTTTTTTAATTATTTTATTACACTTTTTTTACATTTCTTTAATGGACAACGCGGAGTCTTGTCTTTTTAAACGGGCAGTTTGTATATAAATAAAACTAAACAATTGCAGTTTCAAAATGTTTATTATTTCATTAAAATAAAGTTTGTAAGATAAAGTAAGCAAATGCTCATATATTTCCAAATTAATACACATATTATATTAGTATGCCATAATCAAATCTAACCATTTAAAAACATTAAAAAAGGCGTGCTTATGCTTAAAAGTTTGCTATAGAGAAAATTAATTCATCTGTGATTTACAGATTTAGGGGTGCGCCAAAGTTCACCTAAATTTTCAACTCCGATAATTGGAAATCCGAAAATGTTCTTCCTAACATTTTTCATCCTAACAATCACAATTCCTAACTACTCTGTCTCTAATGTTCATAATTCCGAAGCATTCAACTTCATAATGTCAGTAGCAATAAACATCTATTATACTTTTATTTGTTTTCCTATATTTTCTCAACATAACCATCTTTTACACTATTATTCAAAGTCATATCTTTTTCTTTAGATTTCTTTTTATTCATAATAATCAGTATTATATACTTACACTAATTTTGCGTAACTTTGTTGTCACATAACATACAATAAGAATAATAGTACCATGGTACAAGTAGTTAAATACATGTTTTCATATACACTTTTCAATTAAATTAGTTTAATATACACGCTGAAATTTTAATGGTTGTTTTGCCGCAGCAAAATGATTTTGTCTTGGTAGTACAATAGATTTATAAAAGAATTTAAAAAATATGTTAAGTAATGGCGAATTTAGAATTGTGTAAAACAAAACTCGAAACCAACCTAGAAACAATAGTAGTCATACCTACAGCGCGAACGACCGGCTGCGCGAGACTGGAGCGAGCGACGCGCGGTCGTTGCCTCGCGCTACAGCTGATACCTATTCCTGAGTTGAACGAAACACAATCCTTACCTACCTAAAAGTAATTCCAATTTTTCCTTCATACTTTTACGGGCTTAGGACCGTCACAAATACTTTTTAGCCACAACTTACTGAATACGAAACTGAAAAACAAGGTTATTATTTTACAAAAATAATAATTCTGAATTAGATACTTAATGTTGTATTTAAGGCGTATTTAAAAAATTGGAATCAACTTATTTACAATGATTTTAATTAACTTACCTACTTAAATGTTCGCTATTTACAAAGGTGGGGACTTACACTTCCCGGTAACGGAGTAATTGTTCGAAGTGCAAGCCACTACGTTCGATACACAATCGAGCACGTTTTAACTGATTGTCTTTCAATTTTAATAAAGTGTCTCTGTCACGTCTTACGGTATTAAAAGCGTCCACTATCGCAGTTATTAACGCGTCGCGAGTTGCGTGTTCTTCACGATACACGAGGCGCTTGAGCTCAGACCACAAGTAAAAGTCCAACGGAGTCAGGTCCGGGCTTCTAGCTGGCCAAGGCACTGGCCCGCCGCGTCCGATCCAGCGCTGGGGAAACACCGAGTCCAGGTGCTCTCGCACGGCACGCTGATAATGAGCCGGGCACCCGTCATGCTGGTAGTGGATGTTGTCCTCGGACACCGTTAGCGAAACGTCTTCTAGTAAGTCCGGGATAACGTTACGTAGCATTTCCAGGTAAGTTGCACCTGTCAAGTGTCCTGTCACAAAATGCGGTCCGATAACTTGGCCATTAATAATGCCGGCCCACACGTTAACACTAAAACGCACTTGATGAGCACACTCGCGAATAACATGTGGGTTATTAAAAGCCCAAAAATGTTCGTTGCGCTGGTTGAACAGTCCAACTCGCGTAAACGTAGCCTCATCCGTCCACAAAATGTTCAGATTCTGATTGTTTATCAACCACTGACAAAATGCTATTCTGGCCGGCGCGTCATTTTCGTGAAGTGCATGAACTTTCCGAAAATGATAGGGATGAAGTCCTTCGCAGTTTAATAATTTCCAGACGTAGTACTGGCTTACGTCAAACCTAGCCGCAGCCATACGCGTACTTCGACGAGGATCCCGTTCGAAGTAATCGATGATCTCCTCGTCGAGCTCTGGCGAATGAACGGCCGATCGACCTCTCCCCTGTGCATGCGCTGGTGTCTGAAACTGCCCGTGATCGAGTAGCCGCTGTGTCGCCGCTACGATCGTCCGCGCTTGTGGGACTTGGGGGTTCAGAACCCCGCGAAGACGAAGCGACTCCATGTGTTGCGGCTCCGCGTAAAGTCAGCGTGGGAGTTATAATTAGCCCTAGCGTACAGTTGTACCATAGCGAGGTACTCCAAATTGGAATAATTGTAGTGTCGATCCATTTTTGCACGAAAATCACTTATCACGATATCGCACGTACAACGGTACGACGGTCGCGGAACAACTGACTGAGACGGCAGCGGGGAGCGGGCGGTGCGGCGGTGATGAGTGGGGAGGCGCTCGTCGTGTGCAGACTAGATTATGCCGTTTATTGCTTTGATTACTACGCGTTACAGCTTATTTTGCTCTGAACATTTGCGAATCGGTATTCGCTTTGTCGGCACCGCCAAAGAAATAAATAATACTACAAACAGCGCGCAGAGCAGAGACGCGACTCGGCGGCGTGCGAACTAGTTTATGCCGTATCACTACGCATGACAGCTTATTGTGGTCTTAACATTTACGAACTGCACTTCGCTTTGTCGGAAGCGCGCAGAGCCACGCATGCGGTTCGAGAAGTACCTACGTTATGTCTAGTGGTTACTATTGTTTCTCACGCTTTCGAGTTTATGCATATTTTTTTTAATTATTTGAAAAAAATAACTTTTGTTTTTCTTTAGTTTAACTCTATGATTCGATAGTACTACTAAGGGCAAATCGTTCTGCCGCGGGAAAACAACCATTAAAATTTCAGCCTGTATATTAGCGGCTATAGCTTTCAAATAATCACTTTTATTGGTGTATTTTTGGAAGCCAGAGTCACGCTCCAGTCATTCAGTCAAGTTCCAGAAACGAATCGGTCTTATTCATAATTATTGGTTTAGGTTAGGTTAGAACTGTGACCACAACGCACGAGCCGAGCGAGCGAAGCGAGCGTGCCGCGGTAGCGGCCGGCGAAGTGCCAGAACCGAATCAGTCCTATAGTTATTGGTTTAGGTACGGTTAAAACTGCGGTATAAACTCCCAGGCCATAAACATAACCGTAAATGAGTCGTGTTTTATGATTTTCGGTTGGAGTGTAGCATTGGGGGCGCTACGGAGCGAAGACTTAGATTTTTTTTGCCAAAAAAGTGTTATTTTTGCAAATCGTTTATTTTCTCGATTCTATCGTATAAAACACCTAAATAGCTAAAGCTAAAAGTGTCTTGGTGTTTTTTGTCTCCGACTAACCGTTTGTCGTAAAAACGATGTGGAAGGGATGCATAGGTTAGGTTAGGTTAGAACTGTGACTCTGACTTGTGCTACCCGTGCGCCAAAGTTCACCTAAATTTTCAACTCCGAAAATTTAGGTGAACTTTGGCGCACCCCTGTGGGGTCCATATTGGCTCAACTAAAAAAATATTATGGTAATTATGTTTAGGGATAAAAGCGTTATGATAAAAAACAGTAGGAGTTTAGATATATTTACATTAAAGCTTAAATTTACACACACTTATACCAACAGACTAATTATAATATCTAAAAATAATTAATTTATAAAACTTTGTTTCGTTACATGTTTACACTCATTAATTGCAAGATATAAAAGAGCGGCGCCTCCTGGCACAGGCATTTTTATGCTTAAAAGGACCAACTGTTTAACGTACAACGTGTAAAATAATGAAATAAAACATTTTTGATTTGATTTTGATTTGATTTTGACATTAATGATATTATTAATTACAATTTTCGGAAACATGAGTGTTATGAACATCGCCGGCAGCACTACAAATAGTATGAATGAAAACTTTAGGATGAAAATTTTTAGGAAGAGTGATCATTCGGATTACAAATCGTTAGGAAGAACAATTTCGGGTAAAGAACTTTAGTTGAGCCAATATGGACCCCAGATTTAGGTATAGCTGCCTAAATGTAGTGAATAAACATGTTATTTAAATAGAACAAATCTATTTATAACAATAACATGAATTATTTAACTTTAATTTAATTTTAAACCGAATTTTTTAACCACACAATCTGCAACATTATAATGGTTTAACAATCAATCCATTGAGCATTTACTTACATGGTGTGTTTAATAATAAAAATAATAATGTCTGCCTCTCAAAATGGATGTAGGAATGGATCCCGCGGTACTAAGGAGTTACTCCTCATCGACATGGCCATAAGCCAACAGGTTCGTCGATCCCGCAATGATCTGTCGACATGCTGGATAGACTATAAGAAGGCCTACGACTCGGTGCCACATACATGGCTCAGGAGGGTGCTGGAGTTGTACAAGATAGATGCAACTCTGCGCTCCTTCTTGAAGTCGTGTATGGGGCAATGGAGGACGGTCCTTCGCTATCCAGGATGTCAACAGATCCAGGGGAATGATGAACCTGTATGGATTAAACGGGGAATATTTCAGGGCGATAGTCTGAGACCACTTTGGTTCTGCTTAGCCCTGAATCCTCTAAGCACACTGCTGGAGGATTCAGGACTGGGATATCGATTGAGGAGAGATGGTCAGGTCATATCTCACCTCCTCTACATGGATGACTTGAAACTCTTTGCCCCCAACAAATTGCGACTGATGGAGCTACTGAAGGTAACTGAAACATTCAGTAGCGCCATCAGGATGGAATTTGGTGTGGACAAATGTGCAGTCATGCATGTAAAGCGAGGGGAGATTATGGAGTCCGAGGGAACTCAACTCACGAACTCCATACACCTTAGATCCCTCTCCTCAGCCGAAAGCTATAAGTATTTGGGTATGTCGGAAGCGTTAGGCATCAACGTTGCTGACATGAAGCAATCGTTGAAGGAGCGTTTCTTTGGTCGCCGTCGCAAGAAGGTATTAATTAGTCTTCTTTCGGGCGGAAACAAGGTGCGCGCCTTCAACGGTTGGGTCATGCCGGTTTTGATGTACTCTTTCGGCATACTCAAATGGACTCAAACCGAACTCGACGCCTTAGACAGGAGGGTCCGTACACTCCTGACCGCAAACCGGATGCATCACCCACATCGATGATGAGACTGTACATCCCGCGGAAATGAGGTCGATGCTTTTTAAATGCGAAGACCCTCCATAACCGCGAGGTGTGCAGCCTCAGGGAATATTTTTTAAAAGCCGAAATGGGTATGCACCGTGATGTGGTCGCAGTGGACAAGGGGCTCACCCCGCTCTCCATGGCTAAAGAGAACTGGCGCAAACCTGTGGTACTTACAACAGATGACCGCAAGGAAGTATGGCAAAGCAAGGAGCTTCACGGGCGCTTCTACCGGGCTCTTCACGAGCCTGGTGTAGATTTCCTAGCGTCCGTATCCTGGCTACGTTTTGGTGACAGTTTCGGGGAAACTGAAGGTTTCGAAAGTGCAATTATGGACGAAGTTATCTTGACGAATAACTACCGGAGACATATTATGAAGGACGGGACGGTTGACGTGTGTCGGGCATGCCACCGTCCGGGTGAGTCCATCAGACATATTATCTCTGGTTGTTCTCGTCTGGCTAACGGCGAGTACTTGCACAGGCATAACCAAGTAGCCAGGATTATTCACCAGCAACTTGCTTTGAAATATAAACTTGTGGATTCTGAGGTACCGTACTACAAGTATGTGCCCGACCCAGTTCTCGAAAATGACCATGTCACGTTGTACTGGGATCGGTCTATCATTACTGACAGGACTATTGTTGCCAATAAGCCTGATATAGTGGTGATAGACCGATTAGCGCGCCGCGCAATGATAATTGATGTTACCATTCCACATGACGAGAACCTCGTGAAAGCTGAGAAAGACAAACAAATAAAATATCTCGACTTAGCACACGAGGTTGTCGACGGTAGCTTGGACCCTGCTCCCGACACCGGCGGAACACTATTTTTTATATTTTTAAATGTTTTTTATACATTTAAAAAAAAAAAATGTATTTTATATGTTAGAAAAATGAATAAACGAAAAATAATAATAAATATAATTTTAATTTAAATATTCCTGGGCAAAACGGACCCTTTCTTCACGATGAGCAAGGTGTCAATGCAATTGTCTGTTCCGGTTTATAATTCCTTATCCCAGCAGCGTGTACCTTCTCACTGTTTCCACTGAAATATTGTGGTTTATTGCGCAAAAATGGATTTTCAACATGGCTTGAAACAATAGCCCGATGGCGTTCGAATTCAGAACTATACTTGATGGCTTTAGCTCCTTGACGAATCCGCTGAATATTTCCATTGTCTCCATAACGTCTTAGCCTGACCGTATTTCTCTAAAACAAAAAAAAAAAACATTTTTGTAACCGTGTATGTAACTTGTAAGGAGTGAATGTAATGGTAAAACAGCCAACTACGCGTTCATTAATCACAATCAATAAATTAAAATAGGTATTAAAACAACACTTAAGTACTGCTATATTAAATCGACGACCTAATTCCAACATTCTGCTCATGTAAAAATATGATTTTATGTTTGGTATAGTCATCAAGTTACGATATGATGCTTTTTTACACCAAATTGCTTAAAAATACTTAACGAGTTATGTGGAACATGTGTGGAACGATTTACAAAATGTGTGTGCGCAGTCACTGCTAGTAGGCGCACTTAGATGAATTTATTATCTACCTCACGAAGCAAATGTATGTTTTACTTCGTATCCAACCATTCTTGGTGAATATAAATTCTGTGAACTTAAAGTTTTTTAATTTACCCACCTGTTTACAAAATAAGTTATTAGGCGTAAATCATATTGGTCGTTCTTTAATAATGCAAGCAATATTGTAGAAATGACAACAAAATTAAAAAGGAACTGATAATAGGTAGACTGTTTCCGAACCCACATGTTTTTCGTTGCCAATCCAGCATCAAACCGCTAAGCCACAAGAACTTGTTCGGAATAAGCGAAATTAAAGATTCGATTGTAATTATGTAGTGTGACTAAAAGCTTTCAACTTTAATGTCAACGAGATAATGATTAAAATAGCTTAACAAAATGATATATAATGCGAGTGGCTCCAACAATGTTGGGTGGGTTTACCTTAACGTTACGTGTTAAAGATCAAATTTGCGTGTCTGTATTATTATTGTATTTGTAAATCAGCACTGTCTGATAAGCTCATATAAATTGAATAAACCTTAATGTTACATGCACAGGGTCTAAATTTGTTTGTTTTTAGGGTGGGTCAGATAATGTTGACAACAGACTGTACATGGAATAGACTACACTAAAACTTATTTTCCGGTCGTAAGAAGCTCAACCTAACGATTACTATTCCCATTAGCTGTAGAATATGATTAGCTCATTGACCAATGGGATGTTACAACTGCTTTCCTGTATGGCAAGCTAAAAGAGGACATCTACATGCTTCATCCATTTTTTTTTTTTTGTGGGTGGGAAATCATCAAATGACGTCTCCCGCTCTGGATGGAGCGGGAGGGCGTGTCAGACTCTTACTGACTAAAACCCACCCGTGTTCCTTCTGTTGCCTGTGCAATGCCAGGGGGCCACGGTATCCCTTTCGGACTTTCCCGAAACCCCGGCAGGCAATGGTATCATCGGACCCCTTCACTCGCTGACACTCTTTAAGGCGTGCCTGGAACACAACGCGCCGTCGACCCGGGCTTGGTCCTTACCGGACGGCGAGCTACCCATTGCTCACCGTCCGCAAGCCCGCGCCTACGGTGGCCGGGAATCAGCGATTGATTCCCGACGCCCAGGGCGTCTCCTCCTGCGGGGCGTGAGGGCGTGAAATTTGCATCTCCCTCACGCACTCCGCCTCCTCCTTTGCGAGCATTACTGCTTCGCAGAAGGAGGTGACGGCCTCCCATGCCCTCTCGCTCCGTACCATGGCCTGGGCCAGGGCCGGACGCGAGAGATCCCCGCCACCGATCGCCTCCACGAGAACACGGTGGTGCTCTGCCCAAGCCGGGCATACCTCCACCGTATGCTCCACCGTGTCCTCCGGGCGATCCACGCAGTGATGACACCCGGGCGTTTCCTCCCACCTTATCCGAAACAGGTACCTCCGGATACAGCCGTGTCCGGTGAGGACCTGCGTCAGGCGGAAGGTGAGGACGCCGTGGCGCCTCTCCAGCCACTCCTCAAAGAGGGGACTTATCGCCGCAATAGTGATGTGCCCAACATGCTTCAGCCTAAGGGGGCGATTGTCAAAGGTCAAGAGGCAAAGGTATGTAAATTGCAAAGATCGTTGAATGGACTCAAACTAGCGTCAAACGCTTGGTTCCATGAGCTAGATCAGAAGATGTACAATTTAAGTTTTGTACAATCGAAAACAGAACCTTATCTTTATCAAAAGGTGCTTAGCGATGGAAATAGAATAGTAGTAGTCATACACGTTGATGACATTTTTATATTTTATTCCAAATATAACGAAACCGAGAAGCAGAAATTAAAAAATGGCTTGCTTAAAAGGTTTAAAGTTAAGGATTTAGGTCCTGCTAGACACGTGTTAGGCATGAGACTTAGGAGAGATAAAAGTGCGATTTATCTTGATCAAGAACAGTACGTTCTTAATGTTTGAAGGATTTTGATATGACGGATTGTAAACCAGTCATCACCCCAGTGGAAGTAGGTCTCAAATTAGAGAAAGCTTCAGATTCCGGTTGTAAGTTTCCATATGAAATTCTCGTAGGTTGTCTTAATTATTTAGCGCAAACTACTAGGCCTGATACCGCGCACGCTGTTAGTGTTTTGTCACATTTTAATTTATGTTACGATGATTTTCATTTTAAATGTGCTAAACGGGTGCTTAGATACTTAAAGGCGACGTCGAACGTTGGACTAAAGTTTAAGAAAACAGGTAATCTAGAATTAAATGGCAACGTAGACGCGGATTGGGGTGGGTCATATGATAGGAAATCCTGTAGGTACAGGTTTAATTTTTAAACTAGGAGATAGTAGAGTATCTTGGGAAAGTCGTAAGCAAGGGTGCGTGGCTCTGTCCTTCACAAAAGCAGAACATAAAGGCCTCATTCAAGCATCGAAAGAAGCTATTTATTTAAGACTTTTGTTTAAAAGTTTAACAAAGGGGCTCTTGTATCAAACCGGTGGTCATTTACAATGACAACCAATGATCACATAAAATAGCAAAAAATAAGACACAGATAAGACACAAAAAATAAACAGGACTAAACACATCGATATTAGGTTCCAATACGTTCGCGGAGCTATAGTCAATGAGGCTGTTGAGGTAAAATATATGCATTCACAAGAAATTTTAGCTGGTAAGTTAACAAAATCTTTACCAGACCCTAAACTAAAGCTATCTATATTAAAAAAATCTATTAAGGGGGCGAGCGATGTGCGATGTAATGATCTTAGCTAATATTGTTTTTGATGTGATTTAATTTGAGTTGTTATGATTTGTAATAGATAATTTTATTTTGTTTGTGTTTAGTAATTTTTGTTATAGAGCTGTGTTATGAACAGACTTATGTATGTAATAAAGATAGATTCTACATCATGGAACGATAGATCCAGCTGAATATACTGTGTATAATAGTTAGGGTGTGTACACACTGAGTTGTTTAAGGGTGCGTGCACATGTAGGTAATAGGTAGGTACTTGATGTAATCTTGCGCATGCATCTGTTATAGATTAAGGGTGCGTGATGGAGGTTGTATACCAACATGACAGTGTTTTAAGATTCGAGTAAAACTGTTTAGAATATATGTCACTACAAACTGTTCCGTCAAGGAGAAAAAGTCGTTGTTTATTATAAAAATTGTGGTGTTAATAAATGTGTTCGATTCAAATAGCCTCTTGATTTCAATACTTATAATCATACCAACACAACAACGACACCATTTGAAGTTGTTTTCGGTCATACTGATTCAAAATCTATATTAACTGTGAATTTCGAGAAAAAATATACACAACAATTACTTAAAGATCATGCAATGCGTACTAAACGTCTCTATAGTTACATATCAGATCAGATGATATAATCAAAGCAAAACATTAGAAATATCAAGGGTGGTGAGATAAATAAAAAGTTTGAAATAGGCGACATAATTTATGTAAAAGAGGTTAACACCAGATTAAGTAAAGACCAGCCACGTTATAGGAAGCCAACTATTAGCGATGATGTAGAACATAATGTAATCCCTGTAAAAATTTAAACTTGAAATACAATAGTTCCAGTTAAAAATATTAAACGTCCTCAGAAGCTGGTGCCTCGCGCTATTGGCAGTAGCGCAAATAACATGGGCCCTCCAACTTCAAAAGGTTGAGAAAAACCCTGATGTCCTGCCCGTGAAACAAGGACAGGCGTTTAAATAAGTAGGTAAGTGGTTAATTATAAAACTTTTAAATTTAGATAGTTTAGGTAATGATCTAGAATTAAGTTTAATTTAATATAATGAATTCAGTAAACTAGTAGATGTTAACAAACCTTACAGCCATGAGTTTTTAGGCATTCGTACTCAAACGGATTATATGAAGGATAGTACAATTGAAAAATTTCAGCAACTTGTACCAGCTAAAAGATTTAAGCGAGAACTAATTGATCCACTTGGGTCAATGATAATAATGACGCAATCCGATATGATTCCCTCATTTCTCAGTTAAAAAGCAATCAATTGATAGTAGATAGGAAAATAACTTTGGTCTTCAAATGATGGTTTTGTTAACAGTACAGAAATTTTACATAACAAAAACATTAATGTTAGATGAACGTTTAAAAAAGATTGAAAGATTAGTTAAAAATATAATTACCAAAAAAGAAAATTCTATTTACTCTACTTACATTTTAGGAATGTTTTTTTAATGTTTTAATCCAATTTTAGAACTATTAATATAATTTTAAGTGAGATCAAACCGGCTTTAGCCTTTAGGAAGGTGTCTGTACTGCATCGAGCGATTGTTAATTCCACCGAATTATTGCACATGTTACAAATAACCAAGACAGAAAATTTATTACGAGTATATGCCATAAATGAATATAATTTAGTTAAATTTCTAAGAATATATTACTGTTAAAGCTTTCATTAAACAAAATCAGATTACGATCTTAATAGTGATTCCTTTAATTGTACTTATAGTTATTTTAAACTTTACTCTTTACCTGTTTTTAACACAGATTCAAACGAAACTGTTATAGTAGTTCATAAAATATATCCCTACCTTTTGGTGAATGACTATCTAGTGGTAAACCGTAATCTTACTTACCAGTTGTGAGAGCCTGTGTACAGATTGCAACAGATGATAAAATCTTATGTACCGATGATGATGTGTTGACCCTTGTAGAGCGGCTTTGTGAAGAACAATTGATGAAGTTCCATTCTAATGCTAGTGCATGCAAGCAGCATATAGTTGACATTAAAGATTTAGAAGTTCAACCAATTGGCCGCGGAAGTTGGATTCAAAGAATAATATTATAGCAAGTAGAAAATGCTACGATGATGTCATGAGTCACGAGTCTCTACAAGGAACATACATAGTTACCCTGGACGATACGTGTATTGTTAACGTCAGGCACATACATCTACAAAATTACCAATTTTCTCTCCCAAATCTGAATTATCCAAAAACTCCAATCATAACCCTACCAAAGTTGAAGCCTGAAAAACATACCAACAGTGTCAGTGCAGTGAATATGAAAGGTATAAATCTAGATGAGCGGAAAGAATTATTTCAAGTGGTAAAAATAATCAAAGTGAAATACGGTGAAAAATATAGTGCATTTCACACGACATCAGTTAGTTTAGGAACGTTAATTCTATATGTAATTCTACCTTTAGGATTCATAAGCTTTCTTGCTTTGATAACATCAAATTGTTAAACTGTCGGCAAAATGATCAGAATCTTAACAACTGATAATTTCGTTTTTGAGTGTGGAGGAGTGAGGAGTTATGCAACCTGAACCGCAACGGGTAATCACTGTGAGAGCATAAAATGCATGATTCCAGTTTAGGGTGGCCCTTCCAGACGGTTCCCTTGATATAGTTATTTATTGTTATATTTATTTATTATTATTATTTACTATAGCCGACGTTAGGAAACCCATCATTAGAGTGGACTTCCTCAGCCATTATAATATGTTGGTAGATTGCAGGAATCAACGCTTGATCGACAGTGTGACGTCTTTGTCGGTTCCCGCCGCACACTGCAGCACTGTCGATATTTAATCCGTGAAGGCCGTCGTAGGGGATACCGACTACCACCTACTACGTGAGTACCTCGAAATCACACGACCTCCAGGCAAACAGCTACCAGGTACACACAATACGCTGCACCATATTAGGACGACGACAGGCCCACCAGTAGCATGCAAACCAAGATGCCTCGGCCCAGCTCGACTTGAGGTCGCCAAGAAGGAGTTCGAAAAGATGCTTGCAAGCAGGGTAGCGACCTGCTTGCAAGCATCTGGCGACCCGAGAGTACTTGGTCTGCACCAGCACTTAGTGAAGAAGAAGGACGACGAATGGAGACCATATGGCGACTACAGGGCACTTAATGCCAGTACCTGACAGGTACCCCATTCGTCACATTCACGACTTCTCTCACCAACTATCAGGCTGCACTGTCTTCTCTACCATCGACCTACTAAAGGCCTACAATAAATTAGCCATTAATCCAGAGGACGTTCCAAAGTCAGCGATTACTACACCTTTTGTTCTCTATGAGTTCCCTTTTATGACGTTTGGGTTGAGGAACGCAGCACAAACTTTTCCAAGGTTCATCGACGAAGTCCTACTTGGTCTCGACTTCTGCTATGGGTATGTAGACGATATTTTAGTCTTCTCAGCGTCTCCTGAAGAGCACGAAGCCCATCTACGTAAATTGTTCGATCGCCTGAAGCAGTACGGCATTGTGATCAACACAGCTAAGTGCAACATTGGACAGACTGAAGTGGTTTTTCTCGGATACCGCGTGTCAACGGAAGGGACGAGGCCAGTTCAGTCCAAGGTCCATGCAGTAGTACCCGGCTCCCAAGACCGTCAAGTTGCTGTGACGTTTCCTCGGCATGGTCAACTTCTATCGCCAATTCGTTCCAAACGCAGCCAAACTTCAGGCATCGTTGAACGCTGTTCTTGCCGGCCCCAAGGTAAAAGGTTCGCATCCCGTAGACACGACTCCAGAGTTGCTGAAGGCTTTCGAAGACTACAAATTCTCGCTGTCCAAAGCAACACCACTGGCTCACCCAGATGCATCAGCAGAGTTAACTATCGTGACAGATGCCTCTGATACGGCAATTGGCGCCGTCCTTCAGCAGCAGAAGGGTGGCAACTGGCAACCACTAGCCTTCTACTTGCACAAGCTAAGTGGGGCCCAAAAGAAATACAGCCCCTTAGACCGGGAGGTACTTGCAATTTTATGAGGCAGTTAAGTACTTCCGGCACATGGTCGAGGCAAGAAGCTTCGCAATCTTCACGGACCATAAGCCGCTTACCTTTGCCTACATGATGAATAGGGATAATTGCTCACCCAGGCAATTCAGGTATCTGGCCTTCATCGGGCAATTTACCACAGATTTGAGGTATTTACTTAATCTCATAACATTACTCTAAAAGCTCACACCTGCCAAGCCAACTCGCCTTCTTGCAGCTGTCCTAAAATTTCTTCTGCTGATTCAATTAAATACCTCGGCATCATTCTAGATAAACACCTTAACTTCAAAGCACATATCAATCACCTTACTGCTCGAGTTCGTAAACTTATATATATTTTTAAAACACTCAGACACATTGTAAACACTCACGTGATACGCACCGTGTATCTCGCCATGTGTCAGTCAGTTATCTCGTACTGTATTAATATTTGGGGTGGAGCACTAAAACGAAAACTACACTAAAACCTCTGGAAGTAGCTCAAAGAGCCATTCTTAAGGTTGCTACTTTCCGGCCAATGCTCTACCCAACCTTTGATCTATATAAAGAATGCAAAGTTCTCACAGTCCGACTAACATTTATTCTCAACATTTTACTACACCAACACACCAAAACTCCTTTTACACAAACTCAATCATCACTTAGGCGAAAGAATGAAATTTGCAAAGTACCCTTCACACGATTTGCTTTTACTAAACGTTTCTATTTCTACCTTGGGCCATTTTTATATAACAGAATCAACAAAACTATCCCTGCACATCAGTCCTCTTACGAAATGTGTAAAAAACAGATAACACGCTTTCTAACCACTTTAAACTACGATGACACTGAATATCTGCTTACTTCACAATCCTAATGGCAACATGTACACATACCGCTCCGTATCTAAACTCAACCACTTTCCATTTCGTTTGTATACACACACACCACATCTACATCATAAACACATACACAGCACACCTACATCATATAACACACACACACTCCACACCCACTTCACAAAACACACACACGTACTAACACTTCACACACTTAGTATAAGTTATCATACGTTTGCAGATAAGTCCTAAGCAGTCTCTTATAATTATGTTGTACTCCTTCTGTGGGAACTTGGGCTGGCGAACCTTAATACAGGTTACCATGTAACCTAGCGAGGACGCCAGATTCAACCCTGTAAATTGTTACTCTCTAAGATTTGTCCCTGAATACTGTAAAATACCTATATTTATTGTAACAGACTGTATACCACTTTTTTTAAATAAATAATAAAAATATTTTTGTATTTTTTGTTTCTCAATGAACACTTTCATCCCTGGATCGGGACAAATAAGATGGCCGCCGAGATCCCTAGATCCAACCCTGTTAGATTTTTTTAATGGGGTTATGTAAAAAAATAGTTTACGAAATGATGAAAGTGTCCACAAGCAGCTACTAGCAGAACTTAGACGTATTATTCTAAATAACCACCACAACAAGATCAAAATATCGACAGGGAGTGAAATAATCAAAAGAGTGCGAATTTGTATTCAAAAGGGAGGGACTCATTTTGAGCATTTGATAAATTGAATTTTGTATTAAAAATGTTAAAATTCATGGACTTCCTTTTATTTGTGACACTATATTATTTAGCAAAAAATAATCCTTATGATGAAGCCTTTCGATCGGTATGATAAAGCTACAGGGTAATTATTTTTCTAGCGTAACAGGTTCGATTTCCGTTTCAACCATGTAATTATTTAAATATATATGAATGCAGTTTAAATTCAAATAATGTCTTCTTTCAGTAAAATGTTCCATCTACAATATTCAAGATACTGTCCCTCCATGTGGCAATTCCGTGGGACGCCCTGTACCTACATTGCTCATGCTTGCCACCCACTTTATGCAAGTGATGTGCTCTGTCGGATGATCTGCTACCTACTGAGTATCCTCATACGTTTGCGTGGCGCGGTTCAACTCGCGCGTATGTCATATCATTCAATAAAATGTTTTCAAAAACTTTGCTCATATTTTTTTTAGTGAACTCTTTGTTGGATTATTCATGTGAGTTATTTTATTTGGTTACTAATAAATTTTTTTATCATCTGAATTTTGATTTCAACAGATGCGCAATTAAGTTGCTAATAAAAATAACTAAAAACTGACTGATATAGCGATGAACGCCTAAACACGGAGTGGTATTTATAAACTGCCTAATTACCTATATATATTTTTCTATTAATAGATGGACAAAGTGATGAAAAGTGTTTCCGGAAGGACTACACATACATAGAAGCTTCAGAGGCTTTCTATAAGATCCACACGTTACGTCAATCTTGGGCTGATGCCAAGCGAGTGTGTGCTCTGGAAGGAGCCAGTTTGTTCTACCCAGAAAACGTCAAAGAAGCCAATGCTGTGATATCGTTTTGGAACGCTACACATCCATTCCGGTTGGTGTATGTGGGAATATCGGATTTAGTGGCTAAAGGAGTTTTTAAGAGTATACACGGTAAGAACACTTATAATATTTTAACTTTACTATGCTCGCGACTTCGTTCCCATACAAACTCCAATCCCCCATTGGAGCGTTCAGGGGGCGTACTACAACCTCATTTATGTTCAGTACAAGAGATGGAGATATTTAGGACTCGTACCACCGGACAGTACTCTTTCTTTCTTACGCAGAAGCACTCGTAAGATTAAAATAAAACAGCCGGTCTATTCTGTAATAATCTCACAGTGAAAACTTAGGTGATGTAAGCTGTCTGCTAGAGACTGACAGCTCACCGTGAGATGGTTACAGAATAGCACTGCTTTTGGAAAATCAAATGTCTTCAGTGCATTTCTACAATCTCTGTCTTACAATATTTAGGCCTTTTTTTTTTTTTTTTTTTTTGGGTGGGAAATCATCAAATGACGTCTCCCGCTCTGGGTGGAGCGGGAGGGCGTGTCAGACTCTTACTGACTAAAACCCACCCGTGTTCCTTCTGTTGCCTGTGCAATGCCAGGGGGCCACGGTATCCCTTTCGGACTTTCCCGCAACCCCGGCAGGCAATGGTCTCATCGGACCCCTTCACTCGCTGACACTCTTTGAGGCGCGCGTGGAACACAACGCGCCGTCGACCCGGGCCTGGTCCTTACCGGACGGCGAGCTACCCATTGCTCACCGTCCGCGAGCCCGCGCCTACGGTGGCCGGGAATCAGCGGTTGATTCCCAACGCCCAGGGCGTCTCCTCCTGCGGCGGCTAGGGGCGTCTCCTCACGCGTTCCGCCTCCTCCTTTGCGAGCATTACTGCTTCGCAGAAGGAGGTGACGGCCTCCCATGCCCTCTCGCTCCGTACCATGGCCTGGACCAGGACAATATTTAGGCCTAACTCGCACTGTTATAAAAAATCGTTGGATACACATGGTATCTCATATAGCTACACGCACTGACGATCCGAGGGTCGGCTATAGGCAAATCGTGTTATGGGTTTTGGATAAGTTTATAGAAAACTTAAAGTAGCCACGAAAAATAGTCTCTGGCTAGCTGAAGAGTTTCACCAGTCAGTGGCGAAGTCGGATGGAGGATACCTAGTAGATTATTGTAAAAAAAAATGTTTATCACTAAAAACGTGCAAAAAGCACTGCCGTATTTTGATAACTTCGGCGGAAATAAGGAGTCACCCAATTAATATGATAGTGAAAATAAATACAACAAAGAACAGTGAACCCACAGCTTTTTTCTGTTAAAAATAAGTATAAAATTGTTGACCAAAATAACTACTTTTAGTAATGATAATTATTATCGTTTTCAGGTCACCCCATTGAAGATGTGTACCACAACTGGGATGATGGCGAGCCCAATGATGTCGGTGGTGTTGAGGATTGCGTCATCCTGAGGAACAAGGGAACCCTTAACGATGACGGATGCCTAAAGAAGTTCCCTTTTATATGCAAGAAGAGCCTCATACCTAACATACCTAATTAAGGTGAGTTACATTGATATGTATATAACTTGTCCAAACATGTGTTTCTGTGATCTGTAACCCAATTCCGTAACACTTTCAACGAACGACGAACACTAGCGCCGCGTCTATCGGACTAGTGTGGTGGCGTGGACTCTATCTGAAGTAGGTATTCACGTGTTAACAGATTATATCGAGATAAAAATACTCTAAAGTAGTTCCTGGAATGAAACAAAACTCTTTAGTATTCAACGAATTCAAGTACCTTTTTTCCTAAAGGCCATGTTAACGGGAGATAGTGCTACAATGTCAAAAAAGACGTTATTTGCCCGTTGACCTAAGACTTACGATATACGTAGATAGACGCCTTGTTATAATAACAGGAATACTGTTAATTTTCGGTTTATGATGTCAAAATATTGTAATAGTGTACGCCATTATGAGCCCGCATGGGCTCACAATTACATTCATGCTAAATATGCATATTTGTATATATTATTAGCCTTTTATTATTGGTTTCATTTTCATTCAGCAGATATCCGACTATCCAGTTTATAGGGTAGCCAAATATCCGGTATCCGACCAAACAACTAACTGTTTCTGCAGCAATGCTAATATCAGTATTTTTCCATGGGCGTAGTAGGTAAAAACTGTAGAACGCCACCAGCTACGTTCCTTACATACTCCTTTTGCTTCGTGTAGGTTCATATATCTAGTATCTGGCCATACACACGTGACGGACCTTTCTGTAGAACTTCACCATCGTTGTATACCTTTTTTTTTTTTTTTTTTTTTTTTTTGGGTGGGAAATCATCAAATGACGTCTCCCGCTCTGGGTGGAGCGGGAGGGCGTGTCAGACTCTTACTGACTAAAACCCACCCGTGTTCCTTCTGTTGCCTGTGCAATGCCAGGGGGCCACGGTATCCCTTTCGGACTAATCCCGCAACCCCGGCAGGCAATGGTCTCATCGGACCCCTTCACTTGCTGACATCTCTTTGAGGCGCGCGTGGAACACAACGCGCCGTCGACCCGGGCCTGGTCCTTACCGGACGGCGAGCTACCCATTGCTCACCGTCCGCAAGCCCGCGCCTACGGTGGCCGGGAATCGGCAATCGATTCCCGACGCCCAGGGCGTCTCCTCCTGCGGCGGCTAGGGGCGTGAGGGCGCGAAATTTGCCTCTCCCTCACGCGTTCCGCCTCCTCCTTTGCGAGCATTACTGCTTCGCAGAAGGAGGTGACGGCCTCCCATGCCCTCTCGCTCCGTACCATGGCCTGGACCAGGGCCGGACGCGAGAGATCCCCGCCACCGATCGCCTCCACGAGGACACGGCGGTGCTCTGCCCAAGCCGGGCATACCTCCACCGTATGCTCCACCGTGTCCTCCGGGCGATCCACGCAGTGATGACACCCGGGCGTTTCCTCCCGCCTTATCCGAAACAGGTACCTCCCGAAACAGCCGTGTCCGGTGAGGACCTGCGTCAGGCGGAAGGTGAGGACGCCGTGGCGCCTCTCCAGCCACTCCTCAAAGAGGGGACTTATCGCCGCAATAGTGGCGTGCCCAGCACTGGGTTGCGACAATCGTACTCTCCATGCCGCCATGAGATCCCGTCGGAGCTCTGTCCGCTGTGCCGCGATTTCTCGCGGCATCGGAGTCAAGCCCCGGCGTTTCGCCTCCTCGCGCCACTCCCAAATATGCGCGAGGACTTTTGCCTCCAGATCCCATGGCGGCAATCCGGCAAGGAGGCTCGCCGCCTCACCGGAGACCGTGCGGTATCCCCGGACCAGCCGGGTGGCCATGACCCTCTGGGACGCGTTCAACCGGCGGGCAGGCCGCCGCCTCAACGAATGCGCCCACACCGGTGCCCCGTACAGGGCCATGGACCGCACGATCCCCGCGTATAGCCTCCGGCAGGAGGCGTTTGGACCCCCTAGATTGGGCAGGAGCCGCTTCAAGGCAGCCCCGGCCCGGTCCAGTCTGGGAGCCAAACGTCGGAAATGCTCCACGAAGTTCCACCGACTGTCGAGGACGAGTCCCAAGTACTTCATCGTCGACTCGACGCCGATGTGAACCCCTCCTACCGTTATTTGGGAACCCGACGGTGGCGCATTCCGAGGACC
The DNA here is from genome assembly GCA_963853775.1 of Xanthia togata. Taxonomy (NCBI): domain Eukaryota; kingdom Metazoa; phylum Arthropoda; class Insecta; order Lepidoptera; family Noctuidae; genus Xanthia; species Xanthia togata. The sequence continues at coordinate 11,192,084 of OY970816.1, forward strand.
ATGAAAACACATGGCCTCGGACTTGTGCAAGGCCACCTCGAGTCCCAACTGCCGGATTCTGGCTACGATTGTCGCAACCCCGTGTGTCGCTAGTTCGACCGCCGCCTGGTGCGACCTCCCCTGCGCCAGGACCAACGTGTCGTCAGCGTAACAAACGACGCTGACGCCATTGGGGAGGTCGGCGCGCAGCACCCAGTCGTATCCGATGTCCCACAGATGCGGCCCCAGGACCGATCCCTGTGGGACACCGCACGACATCTCTCGCCGGTTCCACTCTCCCTGGTGACCGGGGTAGATGATGGCCCTGTCCGTCAAATAGGCCTCGACCACACGACAGAGGTAGGTCGGCATCCGGTGATACCGGAGTGCCTCCCTGATGCAACTCCAGGGCAGGGTATTGAAGGCGTTGGCGATGTCTAGAGACACCGCCAAGACGACCCCACCCCGAGCCACCGCATCCCCCGTCGTGAGGGCTCGCACGCGCATGATGGCGTCCACTGTGGAGCGCCCCCTGCGGAAACCAAACTGGCTCTCCGCCAAATCCGGCCCCACCCGCACCAGCCGCCCGACGAGGCGGTCTGCAATGACTCTTTCAAAGAGCTTGCCCACCTCGTCGAGCAGCACTATGGGCCGGTAAGCGGACGGAGAGTCCGCAGGGCGCCCCGGCTTCTTGATGAGGACCAGTTTCCCCGTCTTCCAACGAAGCGGGAACTGGCCCCTCTCCAAGCATGCGCTTAGGAGCCCCCTTAGTCGAGGCCCGAGAGCCTCTGAGGCCAGGACCCAGGCTTTCCCAGGTAAGCCGTCGGGTCCTGGGGCGGTATTTCTGGCATTCAGCCTACGTACCGCCACCCTCATCTCTACCTCGGTCACCTCCAGAGCATCGTCGTCGTCGTCGGCGGTGTGGTCCGCATCGGGCACCGCAGTAGGCGGAGCCATGGGCGGGGAGGCGTGTTCCCCTCTCGAAGGGAACAGAGCGCTCACCACGTCCCCCACAAGCTGTGGCCGGAGACTCTGCGTCAGCGGGGGAGCCCACGGGTCTCTGTTCAGAGTCTCCAGCGACTCCTCGCGGGCCAGTGCCCTGGCCAGCAGGATCTCCGCTTGGAGGGCGGTCTTCGCCGCTCTGTACCCCTCGTATAACTCCGCCTGAATGGCTTCCGTATCCGGAGGTCGGATGCAGAGCCTGCGGTGCCTGGTGTACCAGCGTCGCGCAGCAACGCACGCATTGCGCAGTGTCGTTAGCTGTCGCGACCACCAGTACACCTGGCGCGAAGCACGTCCGGGCTGGACCCGGGGCATTGCCATGTCACATATCTCGGACATGGCCTCCCGGAACCACTCCGCCTCGACATCGATGTCGGCAGGCCTGTCCGGTGATGACACCCAGGCCTGCACGATCGAGGCTTCCAGGAGGAGCTCCCGGTCCAGCTGCTTCAGCGCCCACCGCGGACCACTCGGGGCCTGTCGGACCGGCGCGCTCGAGGTCTGGGCGGAGACGTCAAACCGGATGTACCGGTGATCGGAATACGTCTCCACCCCCTCCATGACGCGCCAGTCAATGACACGTGGCAACAGAGCGGGGCTGGCGAACGAGATGTCCACCACCGATTCACCCCGCATCCGTACACACGTGGGGACAGAACCCCGATTAAGGACGACCAGGCCTGTCTCCAGCGCCCAGTCCTCCACCATCCTGCCCCGTGTGTCCGATCGTTGTATACCTAACATATATTACAGATTATATTTACTGTAGCTTTATCATACAGATCGAAAGGCTTTTTTTTGCTAAATAACATAGTGTCACAAATAAAAGGAAGACCATGAATTTTAACATTTGATGTGAAATTTTGTTAAGAAAAATGAAAAGCTTACATTGCCGTAAGGACATACAACTGACATTATCATAAGAACCTATTACTAATAAATGTTCTCACTTGAGAAGTACGCATCATTTCCCTTTTATAATTTAAGTGAACGATAAAATGATAAAGATATACGTAATTAGTAGGCATCTAGTTGTATGCAACAAAGCTAGCCGTATCCTGAGCCGAAAGACGCGTAAATTATTGTGTCCATCGCAATGCGGCTGGCTGAAGAAATAATTCAATAATGTGTTCCATTTTCAAACTTTTGTTTATGTGATTTTCATTGAAGGATGTTTGCATTGTATCGTGATTTTTTAAATAACCATGGCGTATCAAAATAATTTTGATTTAATGGAAGCATTCGTTTTGAACCACAAAACATAACATTAGCCTTACAATGGCATCGCGAAAGATATCGTGATAGAAATACACCATCTCGATTTATTATGAAACGGTTGGTGGATAATCTGAAAAATTTGGGACGTTTCGATCATCGCTTACCGCAACCACGGCACCAAATGATAAACACTGACGATGAACTCGACGTTTTGATATAGTTTGAGGCAAATCCTAAAAGTTCAGTGAGGGAAGGTGAATAAGTAATCGGAATTTCGAAAAACAAAATACACCGTGTACTAAAAATACAAATTCTAAAGTTACATCGAAGGGCGATTAGTACAAAAATGATTGCCCGGTGAATTGCAATTTGAAATTGATGCTGAAAGACGACTTATTTTCTGCCATGAAATCGAGAGGCTCATCCTAGAGGATCAGTATTTTCTAAATAGTATTATTTGGTCAGACGAGACAAACTTCAGCAATAATGGTATGTACAACCGACACAATAATCGCATTTGGTCCAGGGAGAATCCCTGATGTATCTGTGCTAATAATCAAGTGCGTTTTTCGTTCAAATGTTGGTATGGGATTGTAAAAAACCGGGTCCTCTTAGTACATTTTTACGAAGGGCATTTGAATACGGAAAGGTATTTAGAAATACTTCAGATTTTGAGAAATGAGATAAATAATCTTCCGGTTGCAGAACGACAAAACTTTACTTTAAGGAAGCGGAAGCGGAAGCGATTTAACTGAAAACATTGTATGAAGCTTCTGTTCTTGTGAATAATATTTATGATAGAACATCACTTATTGTGGATCATGAAATCAGATGTTATGCAACTGAGTACTTATTTTATTTATGCTTAGGAAAATTTTAGAAATAAAACTGTTTTTTTTTGTATAATCATTATCTCAAAACACCACATCCTGTGTCCTCTTAGTCAAAATAAAATAAAATGAATATCAAAACTGATAAGAACGTAGTTGCGCAAACGCAAATCCCGGAAGGATTGGTCGACATGTTGGATAGATAATAAGAATGCCTATGACTCGGCGCCACATTCATGGCTTATTAGGGTGCTGGGGTTGCACAACATAGACACAACTCTACGCATTTTCTTGATGTAGTGTATGGGGCAGTCGAGGACGGTCCTTCTCCTTCCAGGATGTTGATAGATTCGGGGGATCGATGAACCGATCAGGATTCAGCGGGGAATATTTCAGGGCGATCGTTTGAGTCCGCTTTAGTTTTGCATAGCCTTGCAAGTTCTTTAGCTCTCTAAATTTAAACTTTCATGCACTTACAGCAAGCATTAACAATCAATACATACAAACGAGTATTCCATGAAGACTTCCACAGGCAGTTAGTACTCGTAGTAAGTGGTAGTCAAAGTCAAAGGTTACATTGGGCTCATAGTTTAAAAAAAAACCTGCCTCAAAAAATAAAATTGTTTTAAAACTACACAAAACTTTATAGAAAAATTATAAAACTAACACAAAAAGCACAGAATAATTATTTCATAAATACCGCCCAAAATAAATCCAAGGCTTCATGGAAAATATTAAATACATCTCAGATGTTTTGCCGCAGGAGCCTAATGTGCGTAAATAGAACATTTTGAACGAATTTAACAATTACTTAATTGACGCAATTTAAAATAATGTAAGAACTGACATCACATTGAATAATAATAATTTAATCAATCAGACATGTGATATATGAAGGTTGTGAATAGATTCTTCTATACCAAATGCCTTTTTCCCTGGAACGAAGATCAAAGTAGTCTTTCCAATTTTGTAGACATATATTTTTAAGGACAGGAATGTGGTCCGTGTAATGTGAATTGGCCATCCGAACATGCTTGTTTTGCCAAATAATCTGCCTTGTCATTACCATCTCTGCCTATATGGAATCCACTGAACTATTATTTGTTTACCCAGAGATTTTAGTTTAAAAATTGATTTTATGATTGTGTAGGCTATCGGTCTACCTCGAAATGTCGAGGTGCATCGAGCCAGATGTTGAATGGAACTCTTTGAGTCTGTATAAATAACATATTTGCCTTGGTCCAGGGATTCAATAAAATATGATAACGCTTCAAAAAATGCAAAATTTTCTTGACAAAAACCCTTCTGCCATACAATGGTGGTAACAGTCCTAATAAATCCTCCAATTACGCTCATACATTGATTTTGTCTAACATCTAACTTATGTAAATATTTTTTGGCACTTGTATTGTATAAAAAACTAGCATAATCTAAATGACTTTGAATAACTGATATGTATTACCGTCTTTAAGTGTTTTTGTTATACCCCCAACCAGAACTAGACAAGACTAAACACGTTAAGGAATTTGTGCGTTTTCTCAACAATTTCATTTAAATGTTTCCCCCATCTAAGGGAACAATCCATCCACAGGCCCAAACACTTAACACAGTCCACTACAGGTAAGGAAGTACCATTTACATTAATATCATATGGATATCTAGAATATTTACGACCTATATAGAAGAGACATACTTTACTTTTGAAAGCTGATATTTCATGGCCCAAACCTGCTAGAATAGATAATTATAGTGTTGTTCAGAATGTGTTGAATATCAGTTACGGCGTCTACAATACGTTTGCTTGTTACATACATAACCACTACGCTACGACATAATATACTTGTTTAAAAATCTGAATGGTTACCGCATTAATGAAAAATTCCGCGAAATGTAATATTTCTACAGTTACTAAACCAAAGTGGATCACACGTGGAGTTAAGCGTTGTAGTAGAACCAGACGATCTCTGTTGTGGAAATATAGACTAACACGAGACCACGATTCTAAAGTAGCGGTCAGAACTTTCTCTAAAAGATATCAAAATGTTATCAAACTAACTCAGAAAGCACAGAACTCTTATTTTATTCGAACAAGCTCAAACAAGTCGAAGGCAACTTGGAAAGTTATTAAATCTGTAAAAGCTAATATTCCTAAAACTAGTATAAATGCGATTAATGTAAATGGCAACTATATAACAAAACCCAAACAGATAGCACAACAATTTAATGACTATTTCGTATCTTCAGTTCAAATAAATTCTAATTATTCAAAGGCAAACATTTTTAGCACTTCAGGATCGCATAAATCCATGTTCATGTCACCAACCGTACCTCAAGATATAGTTACAATAATAAATAATCTTAAAAACACCAACAGTACACGCTATGATGATATTAACACTAGAGTAATCAAATCAGTTGCTCATAACATAGCACCCATATTAAGTGACATTATTAACAAAATGATTCAGAAAGGCACTTTTCCGGATAAATTAAAGATTTCAATAATAAAGCCATTGCATAAAAAAGGAGACAAAACACAAATGACTATTGCACTAATACCAATATTTTCTAAAATTTTTGAGAAGATATTATATAATAATATTAACAGTTATTTAGAAAAAAATAATATATTCTGCAAGGAACAAATGGGCTTCAGAAAAAATAGAACAATTAATATGACTATTTACAACTTCTTGGAAAAAATACACCATAATATGGACAACAGAAAACCTGTAATGGCAATGTTTATGGACATGACCAGGGCGTTTGACTATGTAGACCATAAAATGCTATTAACTAAGCTCGAGAGATATGGCATCAGAGGTAGCGTGCTTAATTTGATAAAATCTTATTTAGAGAATAGAAGGCAAATTACACAAATTAAAAGAGTAAATATAAATACCAAAATTGAGATAATTTACTCCTCTAGCTCTAGAATATTGTCATGTGGTGTGCCGCAGGGTTCTGTCTTGGGACCATTACTATTTATATGCTATACAAGTAACCGAACATCAAATGTCACTTTTTGCCGATGACAGCACTGTTATCTATAACTCTGGTACTACAAAACAAATAGAAGAGCAAATTAACGATAGCCTTATTCCTATTATGGACTGGTTGAATGCTAATAACCTTAAAATAAACCTTAACAAAACTAAAATAATGAATTTTAAAATTAGGCATAAAGAACAATCGCAGTTTCAAGTACACTATAAAGGGAACGAAATACTTGAAGCTAGTGTAACAAAATTTCTTGGACTTTATATAGACAATGACATGACATGGAGGACTCAAATTGAAAGTGTATGTGGAAAGCTTAGTAGATTTTCATATGCTCTTTAAATGCTAGGCAAAATTGCAAAAAAGACCGCCCTACTAGAAGCGTATCATGGTTATGTCGCCTCAACTTCGAGGTATGGCCTCATATTCTGGGGTAATGCACCGAAGGTTCAAGAGGTACTTGTTGCACAGAAAAAATGCATCCGAGCTATTTGTAAAAAAAACAGTATCATGCAAGCCACATTTTCAAAAACTAAATATTTTAACGTTACCATCTCTTTATATTTGTGAGGCCTGTATTTTTGTAAAACAAAACATGAATTTATATAGATTTGTAGAAAGTAAACGTCGCTCACAAAAATTGCAGGTGTTAGCAACTAAAACCAAATTGCATAGCAAAAGCTTTTATGCAATGGCTCAAAAACTGTATAATAAGTTACCAGGACAAGTTATCTCATGTATGAACATTAATGAATTTAAAGGGAATCTTTTCAAACTGTTAAATAATAAGGTGTATTATTCTGTTGACGAATATTTAAATGACAAATTTTAATTAGTCTGTTTTAACATATGTGACATACTGAATGATTTTGATTATTGATTTGAATTTAATTATTAGTGACATTGTTTTTTCATTTTGTATTGTTTGGCCCTTTTACTTTATTTAACTGACATATTTTTAACAATTTAATCTAAATTTGACATACTTAATCTATATTTTTTGTGATAACACCTACTTTGAAATAGTTATTATTTATTTATTTATTTATTTATATAACAATTGCTTGCTGCACTTACAGTAATATGTTGTTTGTGTGTTGTATGTTGTTGTTGTTATGTTGTTGTTGTTGTGTATGTTATGTGTGTGTGTTATGTTTTATGCATGTAAAACCTGTGTATGCCTTTTGGCGGAGCACAGCTCGGATCTTATTATTTATGAAAACATCTACTGTATGTACCCTGTGTTCACGAAATAAATGAATTTGAATTAAATAGTAATGGTGATAACGGATCCCCCTGCGCTAATCAAATTTCTGTATTTCTGTGCATAGACATAGTGTCACTTTTAATGAGCAAATATGAACATATTGCAGAACCCGCTTCTAAATTGTTTAGAATTATCAATAAATTATGTACATCGACATTATTAAGATAGTGTGAATGAATTCATAGTAAGCCGTGCTGTATTTTAGACACAAGACTAGAAAGACTATCCAGACAAGACAAACCCCAACATGTTATTAAAAAAAAAGTTGTTTTTTCCATGTACCACTCCAATCATTTATTAAGAATTGTTTAAAATGTCTTGCACAAGCAAGACATCAAGGATATTGGCCTAAGAGAATCTGATGAGTCGGGATTTCTTCGGTAGATTTTTATCATTGAAAATGATATACCGTCACAACCTGGAGCTGTACGAGTATATCTGATGATTTTATACTTTTCTCGAATTCATACTGGGAAATATATGTTTCTAAATCTAAATAATTGCAGGACTTAAAACTTGGCTCCATAGTATTAACATAATCAGGTGTCAGACTTTGTAACAATTTAATTGCTTGAGTTTCACTTACATACTGGTTTCGATTATTGTGATAGTCTTTAAACCATTTCATTTTTGTCCACATATCACTCAGATGGAACAAACAATGAACAAAGGTTTTGAAACGACTCACTTCTTGCTCTTCTCAAGTCTCTTTGCGCGATACTAATTTTTGATTGTATCAGCGACAAATTATAAGAAGTTGGGTTACCACGAAACTAAGCCAGTGCCAGTCTTCGTTCTGCCACATTTTTGTCAACGCGGGTCTCCAGTAGGTTTTTGGTCTAAAGTGATTGCTAGGGTTTTGATTTTTTTTATCACTGGAATATGGTGCTTATTACGCTGCTTTATTTAAAATATTCAACAAATTGTCGTATGTCTGTTGTAAATCATATGTGATATTAAAATCATAAAAGGCCTCCTCCAGATATAGACGGTACTGCTGCCAATTAGCCTTCTTTAAGTTTTATCAGGTTGTCTGGTTGATACACAGTTGACTGAGGTTTTAATGATAAGGTGGTCGCTTCCTAGGCATTCATTGATCACAGTTCAATCATACTTTACAGCAATATCTATTGTTCTGAGTGACACATCAGGAGATGGTCTTTGTAAGCCACCGTCTACCCATTTAATTCTGGTCGGAGCTCCATCATTCATCACTGTAAAGTTGTGACCCAACAGGGAATCAAAAAGTTGTTTGCCCCTTGTATCATTTTTATATTACCAGTTGCTATGGTACCCATTATAATCTCCAAGCAGCAGAGTTTTATCATCACAGATTGATAATAGATCATCCCAATCCTGTAGACACGTGCGCACGGAGGGTGGGCAGTAAACGGATACAATATTATTCAAGGACTCACAATTATATACCTTCACGCGTACGATTTCAAAGCCAGAATTTTCTGTCTGACAATAAGTAACCAGGGCTTTAATGGAGTGGCAGACTAAGATTAAAACTCCTCCATAACCGTCCCATCTATCTTTCCGATATACATTATTTTATTTGTTTACATTTTTATTTTTTTATTAGTTTACAACATATCCAAATATAGAACATCTTACGCACACAAATTTCGCAATTATCTTGGTCCTAGCCTCTACAACCAAGTAAGTAAAGATCTAGAATTAAGGAATCTTGATAACTATACACGCAAAAAAAACTACGCATAAATATTTGAAAACACTAGACTACAACAACACTGAAAATCGAATGATAAATTGATTTAACTATGGCACATAAATAATAAAGCACACATAATTGTATACATACGGAAAAATATATAGAAAAACATATACACATACATAGTTATGCATACCAGGCATTAGTTCCCACAGTAGAGAATCACTCGACACCCTAAGCTGTTTCTAACCACTTGTATTAATTATTTAGTTAATAGCCATGTCACCGATTGCAGTTATTTATTATACATCTCTTTCGACATGACACCTTTTTCTAACACTTAAGTTTTAACATTGATCTGAAGTGGCCTGGTGGTCCCTTCCTCGAAATATTGTTTTTTAGTTTAACCTTTTTTTATATAAAATATGTATCAATAGTTCGTAAGGATTCCGTCTGCATCGCTCTAACCGAGCACACCTCCTAATTATTGTAAATATCTTAATTAAAGTTTATTTTAAACTAAATCACTGCCGTTCATATTTGACTGGCGCAGCCGGGGTCGGATAAAGTTCGCGAAAAGTCTCTTCGTTGTACGTGCTTTAAAAATTGGCCTAGCGGAGTGCTAATCGTCTGGCACTATCCGGGAACCTACACAAACAAAGCAGACGAGAATCGGCATGGAATTGAGCAGTACTTTAATGTGAGAAGACCTTTTCGCATTGTATTGTTCCCTCCCTTGTCTATCCCTTTCCTACGTTATATTGGACAAAAATCGCCATTTAACGTCATTAGTTAGTTTAATCAACCTCTTGGACAAAAATCGCCATTTGCGTTGTGTATAAGTTTTTAAAATTAAATTTTGTTTTATTAACATAACATCGGACAAACATCGCCGATATTACGTTATTTGTTTGCTTTTTAAATTCAATTAATCATTATTTTAATATTAACTAAAACTTAGAATAGTATTGTGGTTATCTTTATATAGAAATGAATCAAATCCAGATAATCCCAAGGGAAATCCTGGACATTATTCCTAAATTTGACGGGGATGAAAAACTGTTAAATCTTTTTATTTCCAAATGTGAATATGTTATTAGAATTTTTTACGAAGAAAACAACCCTGCGCAACAACTTTACCTGTATCATTGCCTAACAAGTAGGTTAGTTGGTAAAGCAGCAATTCTCATTAGCGAACGCGAAAATGTTTCCTCTTGGGAAGCACTGAAGGAATTGCTTGTTCAGCACTTTGGCGACCCGAGATCGGAATCGTGTATCGCGATAGAACTAGAAACCCTTAAAATAAAACATGGAGAGTCATTCATTGATTTCTGTCACCGCATCCAGATGATACGAAGTTCTTTAATATCAAAAGTTAACCTTTTACAAGATATGATTAGATTTGTCCGATTTAAACAGTGTACGAACTTAGAATCCGCGCTTAGCGTTGTGATGGAAGAGGTAAATTTCCAAACTCAATACAACGCCAGGAATAAAATGAAACCAACAAATACTCAGAATAACCCGTTACAATCAAATAAAAATAACACACATCTACAATTCAAATTTGGAATTCCACAATAAGGTTATAATCCTCAATTCAGACCAAATTTTATACCCGTCAGACAAAAGTTTAGTGTGCCTTATGCCCAACAAAATGCGATTCCGAGACCGCATAATAACCAGCAAATTTATAATAGGCAAGCAATAGCAATGCCTATTCAGCAAAATCGGCAGCCGCAGCAGTTTCCGCAAACAGTAAACAAACCAAACAATAAACAATCCGGTTTCTTTAGAGTCAACCCATATCAACAGTTTCGCTTCGGAATACCCAATCAACCAAACAATACACCTATACATAATTCAGACGTCTCTATGAGAACTATTCACCAAAATAATATGCTAGATTCTTCCAACATTTTCTTTTTAAACGACGATGAGGTACTTGAATTTTACCCTGAAGAGCATTTTATTCAAAATTGTGATCAAACGCAAGTAAATGTCAATGAAATACCGACGACAGAAGATGTCGCTTCAAACTCGACCCCCTTTGAATCTACGGAAAATTTTCACAAACCAGCCTCTCTGGAAAACCGGAAATAATAAATATCAACTTCGACGCTTTAACTTTTAAATTACCCCATATAGATATTCCTGAAATAAATTCTAAATTCATGATTGATACGGGTAGCACTCGATATAAACTAAATTAGAACTAAACTAAAATCAGTAAAATAAAAATTATAAATCAAAATAAAACACTTAGGTATTCATTGCACAATAAAATCATCAGTGTGAGATCAATAAAATAAAAATTAAGTAATAATATCGAATAATAAGTAATAATCAACAATTAGTTAAATATTATATAGTCTAATATCAATTATCGTGGAATCAAACAAAAAGTTAAGTGTAGTGTAAGTATGAGTGTTTGTGTTAGAGAGTGTAGGTGTGTTTGGGTTTGTGTGTGTGATGTGAACGTGAGCTTAGGAGTACACTTAGTCTTTATGATGTTGCTGTTGTTATAATATTAATACCTATCTATAAATAATATTTTCTGTTTCATCGTAGGAGAGTGTAAAAAGCCATTTCTTTACTACCTTTTTGCACGGAGATATTTTGAGGTCCTTTAAGTTGCAGCACTTTAAGACTTTGTTGTAAATGTGTGGAAATAAGTAGTCCGGGGAACGTCTAGCCATAAGAGAGTTTACTTGGGGAATGGGAATCCTGATTGTGCGCTTTGACATTATTTCTAGGTAATCTGTCCTGGATTTTAATTTTCTATGCATGTGAAGTGTTACGTTGAGGATAAAAAGCTGACGGACACGGAGGACCGGGAAGTCACTGTAGAGTTTGTTGGTTGAGTACAAGAAAGGCTTCCTGAGCATTACTTTAATGACGGTTCTTTGTGCTCTTTCGACTTGGATAATTGCAGTTTTACCAGCACCGCCCCAGACAGAGATTCCATATTGGAGGACAGACTGGCAAATACCAAGATAAACAGTGCGGAGTATGGGGGTGGGTGTACAGTCACGTAGTTTTTTCATTATATGAATAAGTTTTCTTACTCGGCCGGAGAGTGCTTGTATGTGATTTTTAAAAGATAAATTCTCATCGAAGGTGATTCCTAAATATCTCATGGAGGGGATACGGTCGATTACGGTACACGAACAGTTTGCGGGTTGGGGGTTAAGGCTATTGTAGCAAGTATGAAAAGTGAGACTTAGTTGTTGGGGGGGGTCTGGATGCCTTGGATTTGAAGAATGTTATTATCTTTGTTTTTTTAACGTTTAAGGTCAGTAAGTTTTTGTCGAGAGTCTTAGCCACTATCCGTAGTCCTTCCTCCGCACATTTGTAGACTTGTTCCCAAGATTCACCATGAAATAAGATCGCCGTATCGTCAGCGTAGGCTATTAATTCAGCATTGGTGAGAGAAAGATTTAAGATGTCGTTTATGTACAGTAAGAAAAGAGTTGGACCGAGTGTACTGCCCTGAGGTATACCGAAACCGATGGAGAGGAGGCTGCTAGAATAATCACCGAGTTTGATAAATTGCCTTCTATTAGACAGGTAGCTTCTGAACCAAGCCAGGGGAGCGCCACGTATGCCTGCGGCTTCCAGTTTCTTTAGAAGGAGTTCTATCGAAATTGTGTCGAAGGCTTTTGCCAAGTCTAAGAAAACCCCAATGGAATGTTCACCTTTATCTACAGTTGACGATGCAGAGTTTGTTAATAACCTGGCTGCGTCTTCGGTTGACCTGCCCCTCCTAAAACCAAACTGCCTGTCAGAAATTAAGTTATGTTTTTCAAGGAAATTTGTTAGTCTCTTATTTACAATCTTTTCTAGTAGCTTTGATAATATGGGCAGTAGGGCAATTGGTCTATAATTATCGGGAATGTTTGTTGCTCCACTTTTGTGAATTGGGCTGACAGCTGCGACTTTCCATCGGTCCGGAAAAGTTCCAGTCTCCAAGCTTAGGTTGAATATATGGGTTAGAGGTGCGATAATAGTGGGTTTGATTTTTTTAATTAGTCTTACATTTAGATTGTCGGGCCCAGGAGCGCTGTCATTTTTGAGTTGCAATATAAGGCTATCTACCTCAGTTTCATCGGTGGGGTGCAAGAAGAATGTGTGCGGGCAGGTACTATTTGGACTATAATTATCAGCAAGAGAGGCTTGAGTTTCAAAAAGTCTTGTAAGAATTTGGTCAGCCAGATTTTTGCCTAATGAAGAGAAATAGGTGTTACATTTGTTGAGTGATTCTATGGGATCCTTGATATTTGTGACTAAATTAGAAGGGTCGGTTGACGTTTTATTGTCGCTATATATTGATTTTATAGTCTTCCAAAGTCTCTTGGGGTCCGTTCGGTTGGAATCGATTAGGTGACTGTGGTATTCCGTTTTTAACCTATGTAGCAGTTTGTTGCAGAAGTTTCTATAACGGGTGTATATGAGTCGCTGCATTTGATCGTCAGGATGAGTACGTGAGGCTAAGTGGAGTTTGTCGCGGTGCCACATGCATTTTATTAAGCCTGGAGTGATCCAGGGCTTTATGTTATATTTGCTACGGCTTATTTGGACTTTGTGAGAGTGTTTTTTAATTATATTTGAGATAATTTCGATAAGAGCATTAACGGCAGAGTTTGTACATTGTTGGCTGAGAACTTCAGTCCAAGACAGGTCATTTATCTCGGCAACAACAGCTTCTTCGTCTATTTTAGTTTTCCATCTGGGTCTGGAGGAGGAAGAAATATTGTATTTTAGGCATGTCATAGCCATCGCTATGTCATGATCGGTGATAGAACATTTACATATTGCTCCCGAAGATTTATTTATTTATTTATATATCTTATATTATTCCCTTAACAGATACCTTTCAAACTGACCTTTATCATAAGTTTTACATATATAATGTTTGCAATAGATACGACGGTCTTATTGGATCAGACTTATTAAAAGAACTTGAAGCTAATATTGACATGAAAAACCAAATACTTAAGACTTAAAATACATAAATCCCAATCCTTTATAGTCCACCTTATAAAATTATGTTGCCCCCAAGATCTGAAACGCGTATTAACGTTCCAACAGATTTACCAAATGGAGTTGCTATTTTAAACTTTACAGAATTTAGTCCCGGTATTAGAATGCCCGATGCCTTAGTGACATGCACTAATTCATTTGCACCGACTATAATACAAAATTTGACAGAAAATGACACGACCATTACTTTCAAAGAGTCCCTCAAAGTTTCAAACTTCAAAACTGAACTGTGTGACATAAATATTTGCAGTAATGAGCTTGAAATTAATGATTTCCAGACTCAAAACTTAGCGAAATTGAGACTAGATCACCTAAATCAAGAAGAGAAATACTGTATTTTACAAAAATGTTTAGAATTTAAAGATATTTTCCACAGTGACAAGATCCCTTTATCATTCTCTAATCAAGTAAAACACAGGATTCGCACTACTAATGAAGACCCAATATACATCCGTCCTTATAGACATTCTCCCTGTGAAAATAATGAGATCCAAAACCAAGTAGAAAAACTATTACAAAATGACGTCATACAAGAGTCGCACTCTCCGTGGAGCGCCCCTGTCCACTTAGTCCCTAAAAAAATGGACGCCTCCGGCGAACAAAAGTTCCGTATGGTAATAGATTATAGACGATTAAATGAAATCACTATTGACGATAAATATCCTTTACCAAATATATCCGAACTCTTTGACAGACTTGGTAAAGCGTCTTACTTTTCCACAATCGATTTAGCAAGTGGTTATCATCAAATTGAGATCGTAAAAGAAGACCAACCCAAAACAGCCTTCACGACACAGTCAGGGCACTACGAGTTTACTAGAATGCCTTTTGGTTTAAAGACGGCACCCGCAACCTTCCAACGAGCCATGGATAATGTACTCAGAGGCCTCCAAGGGTTACATTGTCTTGTGTATCTTGATGATATAGTCATTTTCTCTTCAAGCCTAACAGAACACGTGGAAAAACTAAAGAAAATCTTTGAAAGACTAAGACAAACTAATTTAAAAGTCACACTTGATAAATGTAAATTCCTTAAGAAAGAAGTCCTTTACTTAGGACACACAATCTCCGAAAACGGCCTTCAGCCTAATAATGATAAAATACGTGCAGTATTAGACTTCCCATTACCGAAAACACCCACTGAAATAAAGAGTTTCCTTGGTTTAATAGGTTACTATCGTAAATTTATCAAAGATTTTTCTAAAGTCACACTACCTTTGACATATTGTCTTAAAAAGAAAAATAAAGTCAATATGACTAAAGAATACATTGATGCTTTTGAAAAATGTAAAGAAATATTAACCAATGCCCCGCTTTTACAATTTCCTGACTTCTCGAAGCCGTTTTTACTAACAACTGATGCATCAAACTTTGCTCTTGGTGCAGTCTTATCTCAAGGACCAATTGGTGGTGACAAACCAATTGCATTCGCTAGTAGGACACTCAACGGAGCTGAAACACGATATAGCGCAATCGAGAAAGAATTGTTAGCAGTAGTATGGGCCTGCAAACACTTTAGACCATATTTATATGGAAAAAAGTTCGTAATTCTCAGTGATCACAGACCACTCATGTGGTTACACTCAGTTAAGGAACCCGGTAGTAGATTAACAAGATGGAGGTTAAGGTTATCCGAATATGAATATGAGATCAAATACAAACCAGGCAAACAAAACAGTAATGCTGATGCTCTGTCGCGCATAAGAGTTAACGCA
This sequence comes from Xanthia togata, assembly GCA_963853775.1. Classification (NCBI taxonomy): domain Eukaryota; kingdom Metazoa; phylum Arthropoda; class Insecta; order Lepidoptera; family Noctuidae; genus Xanthia; species Xanthia togata. The sequence goes on from OY970816.1 coordinate 11,207,816, forward strand.
TTAGACGATGACTCATCTATGGTAGTTAACATAGACAAACAGGAACAACGAAATAATATTTCGAAAGACGCAACTCCTAGTTCCATTGTTATTTCATCCGACGATGACGACGACAGACCGAGATCCCCATATTCGATTCAATCACTCGATAGTGGAACTCTTACAGCCTCTGAAAAACCAGGCTCCTTAACGAATATTACAGTTCATTCTGAAGAAAACACTGACTCTGCTGACATACCTATTCTAAACGAAGCTATTGATACCAAACCTACACAAATATTAATTTTCACATGGAATAGAAACGAATTTGTAGTCAAAGATCTCTCTAGAGATAAACAAAAGGTACTCGAAGTGCACATGCCTACGGATAACCCCATACTAGTTAAAAATTTCCTTAAAGAGTACATACAACCTAAAATTAAATACTTCCTTTATTTCGAAGACAAAATACATAGAAAGTTAGGAGTTCGTGGCTAAGTAATAACTGCCGGCACGGGTCGATCCATCAGGTTAAGCTACGCTTGCCGGGGTTGGTCTGTGGATGGGTGACCATCTTTACGTACCGAGACTCCTCCGTGCCTCGGAAAGCACGTTAAGCTGTTGGTCCCGGCTGTCATTCGTGGATCTTTGACAGTCGTTACGGGTCGTCAGAAGCCCGAAAGTCTGACAACCAGTCTTACCAAGGGGTATCGTATCACCCAATTACTGGGTTGTGGAGGTCAGATAGGCAGTCGCTCCATATAAAATACTGATATTCAGCTGCATCCGGTTAGACTGGAAGCTGACCCCAACGTAGTTGGGAAACGGCTAGGCAGATGATGAAAATACATAGAAAGTTATTTTCCAAGGTAATTACAAACCTTTATAAAAAGGATTTAGTTAGGTTTTATGAATGCATCCTAAGAGTAGTCTATGTTGAAGACGAAGAAGAGCAACGTGATATTGTCACAAAGTATCACATAGGTAAAACTTGCCATCGCGGCATTAAAGAAACAATAGCCCATTTAAAACGCACATACTCGTACTTTTGGAATAACTTAGAACAAACAGTGGGCAGTATTATAAACTCGTGCGAAATTTGTAAGATAATGAAATATGACCGAAAACCTTTTAAGCCTGAATTACAGTTAACACAGACTCAGAGTAGACCTTTTCAAGAGATTTTTATTGATTTATTTTCGATAGAAGGAAAATATTTCTTGACTATTGTAGACGCTTTTAGCAAACTTGGACAAGCATTTGAGGTATCCAATAGATCAACCCCAGAAATAGTGAGAGCGTTATTAAAGTTCTTCTCATTTTATGGCGTGCCTAGAAAATTTAGTTCAGATTCAGGTTCAGAATTCAATAATAAACTGTTGAAAGAAATGTTAACTTTCTACAAAATTATTCTTCACATAGGAACTCCACATAATCCTAATTCAATGGGTATAATAGAAAGGTTTCATTCGACAATAATCGAAATTTACCGACTTGCAAAATACGAAACCAAAATAACAGACGCCGTAACCGGTATGACATATGCTATAATGTCCTATAATCAATCAATTCACTCTACCACAGGTCTCACTCCCTTTGAAGTCGTATTCGGACATACGGATTCATCTAATAATTTTGCAGTAGATTTTGATAAAGTTTATACCCAACAATTAGTTACAGAACACGTAAAGAGATCAAAATACTTATATAATTATTTAACCGATAAAATGGTTAAAAACAAAGAAACCATAAGACAAAAGCGTAGCGGAGAAAATAAATTCGATATTAAAATTGAAGATAACATTTTAATTAAAGGCGTTAACACTCGACGAAGCAAAGATAAGCCACGTTATCAAAAAGCTATAGTAAGAAGTAATATTCACCGTAATACTGTCGCGGTACAGACCAATCAGAGACAAACTAAGGTTCCAATTTAAGACAAAAGGCGTCCCCCACAGGTTCGTCCTCCTAATAGATGACTGTCACAACATAGTAAAAGTTCTAGATTTATAATTAAGTAACAATTTAGATTATAATATTCTAGAATACGTATAAATTAGTAATTGTAAGTTCTATGTCGTATAGAACATTGTTCAAATATAAAATCATATTTATAAGGCAAACGAATAATATTTTATAAATGTATCAATTCAAACCATCCAACGAAATATCGTTTATAATTATTAGCAATTACACCCATTCCCAATGTATAACCCCTGAACAAACCTTAAATTCCTTATCATTCCCAAACATACAATATTCTTGCGAAGGGGTTGAAAATATTAGCGTTCTCCTAGCCATGCAGGGAAATGGACGATGGAAAGTTTATTTGTTACGAGACAGACGTCTCCCCAGCTGACGAAGACTCATGCATCGCGGACGTACTGAAGAATACCACTGAAATTTCAACGTGTTTTCCCTTGCCAGTGAAATCCTCCAAGATGAAAATCAAAGTTATACAGCCGGTCACTTGGATCCTATTTTCCGGTGTTCACACATTTTTGATGGATTATTACGAGAAGACATAAACCAGCACAATATTTTCGCCACCTGTATTCTGACTCTAGACGATATTTGCGAAGGGAAAATGGGAAAAAACACTGACAAAACGACACATACAAGCAGCTCTGCTGGCAGCCCTTATCACGCCGAACGTGCATCTACCCAGCATAGAGATACCGACCAGCCTACAAGGAAAACCTCCAATCAACTTAGATGAAATAGACTTTGAAAACTTACAGTTAATAGCTCATTCCCTGAAAAGTGAAAGTGTAGTGAACAATGTTATAAGCGAAACGCACTTGTGAATATTCATAATATCGGAACTCTAATCATTTACATATTAATTTTAATCATCTTATTAATAAATTGAGTCTTGTTAGATTTAATTCTAAAATATTATCTATTTGTAATATAAATCAAAACCATCATTCTCAGAATGTAAATGATGATTTTGAACTTATGGATGGAGGAGTTATGCATACCAGGCATTAGTTCCCACAGTAGAGAATCACTCGACACCCTAAGCTGTTTCTAACCACTTGTATTAATTATTTAGTTAATAGCCATGTCACCGATTGCAGTTATTTATTATACATCTCTTTCGACATGACACCTTTTTCTAACACTTAAGTTTTAACATTGATCTGAAGTGGCCTGGTGGTCCCTTCCTCGAAATATTGTTTTTTACTTTAACCTTTTTTATATACAATATGTATCAATAGTTCGTAAGGATTCCGTCTGCATCGCTCTAACCGAGCACACCTCCTAATTATTGTAAATATCTTAATTAAAGTTTATTTTAAACTAAATCACTGCCGTTCATATTTGACTACATATACATACACCCAGTACCCAAACTCAAAACACAAAACAACACGGACAACTCTAATCATGTTATTTATAAATATAGCTGTCCTATGATTTATTGCCTAATTACCTGTAACTGGAACTTGTGCGAATCTTGTTGATTATAGGGTTGAGAAAGACTATCCACTCGTGGTACAGTTTCATACTAGTACGAGGGGATAGGGCGAATCAGACGAAAGACAATCAAACTACCACGTCACTTTCTCCAACTGATGACCTGTCTGAATTTTTAATTATCACTGTAACTCTAAGACGATTTCTGTCATCTTGTTTATTTTATTATTATTAAGTTACGTTAAGTTGTATGGTTGTCTCATATTGGCACAATAAAGATTATGATTATATGATTACGATTATTATATCCACTAACTCGCAGGTTGAACTCAGGTTCCAGATAGGTCTCTGTCAGTGCAGCCATATGTATCTTTTCTTGAGAAAGAAGGTCTTCTAATTCATTTAACTTTCTCTTTAGGCTTTGGCAGTTGCATATTTTTTTATTTATATTATATGTACCTTTAGTTTTCTGAGCCATTGTTTGCATAGAACTGAAAACCAGACAAGTCAAAAATCTTATCTAAAGTCAATTGTATGAACCACTCAAATAGTATTTGATAAAGTATCTTTCTTCTTAAAAATACCTGCCTTCATCGTTTTAAGTAACTCACTTATTTTGGCTGTAGCGTCTTTTTTGTAGTCTTTAGGTTTTTCTGTATCTTCTTCTTCTTTTTTGCTATTATCACAATCTGAAACCACCAAAACATATACATTCCCACTCGTAGGATAAACCCGTATCAATAATTTTCTGACTATGTAGCTTTTTCTTTGGTTTGTTAGTACGTGAAGTGGAGGGGACTACTGGATCTGCTGAACTTTTAGTTACTTCAGTAGTCATCAAATTGGGTAAACAAGCAGTAAAATAAGACTGCCGCGGCGTTTTTTGAAAAGGGGTTGTACTTATATGTTCAGTCACAGATTAGGGTACAGAGTATGATGCAGTGTAATCTTCATCACAAAATATGGAATATCTTGTCCATTCGCTTTCGGAACACGCTTCATAAGTTCTATATGTGCATTTGTGAACATAGACCAATATTCTTCAATGTTCATAATCCGTGTTTCTATGTATCCTTTTGTTAAACGTTGTTTCGGACATTTTGCTTAAAATTTTCCTAACACCATAGCTGTATCTTCTAACACATTTAGTAATTGTTCCAGTTTATCCGCCATATTTGTTGTAATAAGCCTTCAACCGGGTAAGTATTTGAATATCGAAGATTAAAATACCGACGCTTAAAATACCAATGTTAGAAACATCGAAAATTTAAATATCGATTATAAAATTGTTATACATAAGCTTAAAACGTCGAAGATTGAAATGCCATGATTAAAATTTCGAATGATTCAAAATATCGAATGACATTATGCCTAAGTTCAAAATATCTATTTTTAATACATTTGCGTACAAGTGTGTTTTATTTTGGGTTTTCATTATGTAAAAATAATTAAAGTACATTACATGAGGTTTTCCATGTTTTTTTTGGTAACCCACCTAGTAACTGATTACCATCTAGCAAACTAGCATGCAGCAATCGTGCAACATGCAAGCAAGCATTGTTTCTGTCACGGCTCCGGCGCTGCAGGGCTCCGGCAGTCCCACGCGAGCTTAACGTCGCAGATGGTCTAAACGCGGTGAGCGCGGCGGGTGTTAAAATCACCTGCTCCTCAGCTCGCGGGCTGCCGCGCCCCTCCGCGCCTACGCGATTCTAAATTACACTCTAGGGGTAGGGCAGACAAGACTGCGTGGAGTCAGTTTTGCAGCGATACGTTTCTGTCACTAACTTTAGTAGCACAACATATTGACTTTCAAGAAAATATTTTAATTTAAAGACCTAAATAATACCCTCACGATTGACCTATGCTTGTACACTGGACATTGATTTTCATGGATAATATAGGTCGAAATTTTTCCAAAACCGAATTGGGGCACCCCGAATTTACGTAGTCTTTTGGCTGTTACCCCTAGAGTGTATATAAAAATCCGGAGGCGTGAAGGGAGGGCAACCCCCGCCCGCTGTAACAAAGCATACCTATCCTTTGTTACGCAAGAGCGAAGGGGTTGCACTTCCAGTAGCGCCGGAGACGTTGCAGAAGCAACCTTTTTCCACTCATACTACTTATATCAAAATTTGTTCGTTTTCGATATTTGGATCTTTCGATGTAACTTTTGTAGATATTTCGATTTTAGTTAAATTGGACGTAGGATATTTAACCATTCGATAGTATAAACATTCGTTATTTTAATTTTCGGTTTTATGGTCGTTCGATATTTCCATTTTCGATGTTTTGAACATCGATATTTTAACAGTAGGTATTTTAATTTTCGATATTCAAATACGTACCCCTTCAACCAGTGAACGAAATTTTTCGTTCACTGCTTTCAACTTGCAATAAAATAGCAATAGATCGTTTCTTCGTATCTTTGTAAGCAGTTACAATATTATTTCCTTGTTATTATCACATTCACTAATGAGGCTAAAACATGAATATCAATTTTTTACAACAAATTATTTCCTTTGTTCTCCGCTCGGGGCGCGAGCCGTCTTTTTGTATTCGCGCTCGGTGCATGAAAAGTCGTAAGTCGAATAGATATCCGGCCCGATGTCGACCAAAATGTTATAGGAATAAGGTTTGCTTTTGCTTGTGGGAATTTTGCTTAATAAAAATACGTGTTTGCACTATGCTGATTTATTTGCGACTGTTTTTATAGGACAATATTTCTTAATACCTAATATAATGGCACACACATACGTGTTTGTTAAACTACTTCACATATACAAGGATTCTAACTCAACACCTTGTATACCAAAAATCAAGCATCTGACTAGTTTCGTGATTGCAGATGGTACTACTGAAGCAACGTGGTCCGATGATACTGAGTCAACGTATGGTATTACTAAAAAAGAGAAAGATGGAAGCTATATACATGATCAAACGAGTAAGTTTATATTACTAGTAGCTCGTAGGTACTGCCTCGTTAGTCTAGGAGACGCCACAAGTGCGAGTGATGAGCATGTGCTCCTGGGTTCGATCCCCTCGCCCCAGTTGCTTACGTCCTGCTGTGATATTGTTCAGGCTGATGAAGATTGTAAGACTATCTCTGCATTCTATAAATTCAATCTCTTACTATATTTTATTGTAAAAATACGCTTAACGAAGCGCGAGTGATCATGGTTTGGACTGGACCATACCTGGGAAACTGCAAGAGCTTCCCGAAACACCCCCACGCGTAGTTCCGCGATTATTTATACTTTAAGAGGCTTTAAATGTTTTTGGGAACACCCTGGATAACCGCACAGCACATGTGTGAGTACTATGTGCCTACTATACTATCTTTCTATTTGAGACTGTTTTGATAGGAAAATATTTCTAATTAATATAATGTGGCACACACGTAAGTACTTGTTAAACTACTTCACATATACAAGGATTCTAACTCAACACCTTGTATACCAAAAATCAAGCATCTGACTAGTTTCGTGATTGCAGATGGTAATATTTATTCTGACCCAACGACGGTGTCCGATGATTATACTGAGTCACCGTATGGTACTTCTAAAAAAGAGAAAGATGGACGCTATATACATGATCAAAAGAGTAAGTTAACCAAACCTATTATGTTACTAGTAGCTCGTAGGTACTGCCTCGTTAGTCTAGGAGACGCCGCAAGTGCGAGTGATGAGCATGTGCTCCTGGGTTCGATCCCCTCGCCCCATCTGCTTACGTCCTGCTGCGATATTGTTCAGGCTGATGAAGATTGTAAGACTATCTTTGCATTCTATAAATTCAATCTCTTACTATATTTTATTGTAACAAGACGCATAACGAAGCGCGAGGGATCATAGTTTTTCTGGACCATACCTGGGAAACTTCTGGTTACGGAGATAGGTATTGAAGGTCAAAGTTCCAACTTTTTTGAAGTAAAAACTTATTTAGGAGTGGTCTCTAGCGCTACTGCAAAGCATGAGGGTCTGGATTCGATTCCCAGGTCGGGCAGTATTACTGGTTTTTTTATCTGGAATTTCTCAGTAGCAGCCCGGAATCTGAATGTATTTATTTATTTAATACTTCAAGCACAGAAATGTACAGTGGTGGACTTAATGCCAAAGGCATTTTCTACCAGGCAACCTTTGGGTGATGCAGAGACAACAGTGGTAGGTGCAATTACGAGAAATTGAGGAATATTTTAAAGTAGTTATAAAGATACACATATACTTATGACAAACTATAAATATAAGCACAAATAAATACACGAATATACTAAAACAAATAAGATAAACAATGGGAAAACATTAACGTTGTGATTATACTGCCAGCTTCTTACGAATATGCTCTTGAACTTGAACTTTAAAGGATAATCGGTTTGTTGCCATTCTGATTTCCTGGCGGAGCGCATTCCACAGAGAGATAGACTGAACGAAGAAGGAAGAATGAATGAAGTCTGTGCGGTGAGCGGGACATTGAAGAACGCGATTATTTGATGACCGTAGATTCTTACTGTGGTTGTAACAAATATATTGAAAGTGGGGGGAATGTATGTCCAGTTTATGGCAATAGACTCGCCCCCTATTACATGGGACTTAAACATAACTGGTGAAATGTGGGTGTTCTAAGGTGCACATCTGCCTAACTCTACGGGGATCACAGGCGTGATGTTATGTTTATGTTACTGGGTATGTCTTCCATTGACTTCAATATGTCCTGGCTGACTGTAGTTTCGTGATTTCAGATTTGGTGACCACCACCCGACCATCTTTAGATGGGAGCTATATACAAGTTTATCAAAAAAGTAAGTTTACCTAACTTATTACAGTACTGCCTCGTTGGTCTAGTGGTCGGAAGCACGACTGCTAAGAATATGGTCCTGGGTTCGATCCGTCGCCCCATCTGATTTCTAGTTAATCCGGTTAGTCAAGCAATACTGATTTTTTTGTTGATTTTTCGAAACCAAGACAAAAGAAGAAACTTGTTAAAAAATAAAACATCTCATGAAATTGCGAAATTGCATGCGTTTTTAAAGTCTATGCTAGACAGAGATAGCACTACTAGCATCTGACGTCACAACACAGGAAGGTCTTAGTAACTTCGCGCCATTCAGTACAATGATCGTTTTCCGTGACAAAGATGGAAGAATAATTACAAAAGCATGTACCTCTCCATTTTTCGACCTGATTTTTACCCTAAAATACTGTTAATTTTCTTTGTCCGACCTCATTATAAGTAGGTATCTTTTTATATAAAAACAGTTGAAAACCCTTAACCTAATGAAACTGTGTTATTTTTTTGCAGATGAGTATCACAACAATGGGGATCCTGCTAAGCTCATCACAGTTTATAGCAGATGTTCAGCAAGCGGGCCCTGTAAGGATATCCATCATTTGGAGATAGCACTCAAAGATTAAATAATTCCATGATTGGAAATGGTTTTCGGAACGAAGTTCTTTATTGCATGCTTACTTATACTCTGCACACTTGGTGAATGAGAGCTAGACCAAAAAAAGTGTAACATTTTGACCGTCACCAGTTTTTTATTACGTAACAAAAGTGTCGTGACGGCCAAAATGTTACACTGCAAAAGCTAAAGGAACTTCGTTCCAACCGGGTGTCCCGCGACACCCCCGACAGTTTTTTTTTATTGAAGGAGTTAATATTGTAACTAAGTAACAATGCACAATGTTCAAACCTACTGTACCATTCCGCACTTTAAAAATAAATCATATTGCTTGTGATTAAATTGTTTTCTTAAACGGGCGTTCTCACATGTCTTTTTCTTCCATACTTCTCTATTTGTCGTCATCTCAGTAGTCACAGCCCTTCTAGCCAGAATTATCATTCAAACAGTCCACCCATCGTTTCTTTGTTTTTTTTTATATATTTGTACTTGTTGGATGCGGGTAGTGCCCTGGGTTGTAAGTAAGTTATTTGCATACAATGTGGTAAATATAAAGGATTTTACAGTTACTATCTTAGTGCAGGATACATTTCGCTATAATGCAATAGCATACATATGATTTAGAACAAGGCTGCTCACCTTTTTTAACAGTCGGGCCAAACGGAGGATCCAGGCATTTCGGGCGAGCCACTGACAATTCCTATTTTAGTTAGGTACTCTCAGGACATGCGCAATAAAACCCCAATATTATAAAATGAAATTAATAATTATTGTTTATTTTTGTTAGGTAATATTTACTATAAAAAAACAAAGAGCATCTTATGCTGAATAAAGAAACAAAATTGAACTTAAGTACTATGTATCGTCTTGTTGTAATCAATGTGATTTCTGCCATTGTTTCTCTTTTAATAATTTTCCTATGTTAGGCGACAAATCTGAAGTTGACAGTCAGATCTGAAGTTGGCTCAGTTATGCTCATATGTTGCTCATAGTGAGACTGTGCGCGAGCGAGCGGGGGAGGGGGAAGAACTGTGGAAGGTGCGAGGGGGAGTTGCGTCGCGCTAGGGACGCACCGCGCCTCAGGCCGATTTCCAAAAAGCAGTATAATCCGGTTTAAACCAAGCAAAGGACACGTCGCGCTCTAGTTGGCCGACGTTACACCTACCTACACGATTCCACGTCGAAAAGATTGCCTGATGGAAAATTCAGCGCAGGCCTGATCCAGAAGACGGACGCCGAAAGTCTACGTGAAAGCAAAGCAGCTGCAGCGCGACGACTTAGGGGAATGGAGAAGAAGTTCTTAAAGGACAAAGAATTTAAACAAAGATATGAAGAGCATGTTGAAAACCTGTTCAACAGCGATAACACCGATGTAGTAACAGACGAACCCACCTCCTCAAGAACGTGGCATCTGCCTCACTTCGCTGTTGTCCACCCCCAGAAGAAGAAGATAAGACTGGTCTTCGACGCCGCAGCTCAATCGGAAAATCGCTGAACGACGCATTGCTAGCTCGACCCGATTTGCTACAATCACTGTTTGGTGTTCTGCTCCGCTTCCGCCAAGATGCAATAGCTGTCGTCGTAGACATCAAAGAAATGTGTCTGAGGATAAAAATCAACGAAGAAGACAGAGAGAGCCTCCGATTTCTCTGTAAGAACAAGGAAAACAGAGTGAAATCCCTAATATTTGGAGCCACCTGTTCGCCATGTACTACCGTCATATACTTAAAGAACAGAAATGCAGAAGACTTCGTCAGTCACTGTCCAGAAGCCGTCAGAGCAATAAACCGAAACCATTACGAGGACTATATTGCAAGTTTCTTCGACATGACAACAGCTACCAAAGAGTCAAAAGATCTGAACGAGCTCCACAAGAAAGGAGGTTTCTTCTTGAGAGGTTGGCCAAGCAACGACCCCCCAACGATCTAAGAACTCACCGACACAGAAAGCAAGAAAATCTACATCGTACTAGGAGAACCGAAAATAAGTCGAGAAAACCCTGCGACTTAATTGGAACGTCCATGAAGACATTGATCCAGAAGAAGAAGCTTTGATTAAGCTGAGATACAAGTATCTTTTTACTTAGTTCGGGAGCCAGCTGTTTTGACCTGGTTTTTGACCACCATTATGTTCTATCTTGTTTTAGTGAATGACTAACAACAGACAACCCAACGCCTGGCCGATCATTTCTGGTCAAGGTGGTTGCAAGAGTACTACCCAACTCTCTCGCCTTGCTACAACCAAGGTCCTCACTACCGGGACCCGACACTGGGCGACGTAGTCCTGATCGTCGACCACACACTGCCACAATACTCGTGGCCACGCGGCGAATTAGTCACCACTTAATCCGGACCAGCTGGAAGAACCAGGATCGTCGGCATGCGAACAGCAGCGGGTATCCTAAGGCGGCCAGCATCACGCCTAGTTCTGATAGTACCTGCAACGTCGCCCCAACGAGATGGAGTGCAACGCACTGAGGGGGACACTGTTGGCGACGATAAGAAGAACGTATGATTAGATTGAACAAATTTTTGATTAAACAAATAAAAAACCATTTCATAGTAGTCCATAATGATTGTTGACTGTCGTCCATAAGCATAGGGTTATTTTTGATTTCCTATAATTCTAAGTATGATTGATAGCTATGCCTTTTAACTAGTTAGTTATAAGTTATTGAGAACCACAAATACGTAGTTAGCACACACTAACACATCCCAATAATAAACTACTTGCAAACCACATGCATACACGTAGAAATAGTATCACCTACGAAAATATCATAACTTGTCCAAAAGGAACTAAGCAGGTGGCATAATTTACGAAGAAGTCACAACTAGTCGAAAAGAAATTAGGCAGATGGCATCATCCACAGACAAGTTGCAACTTGTCGAAAGAAACTAGGCAAAAATGGTATCATTCAGGGAACAGGCAGAACAGGAACCTGTCGAGAATCAAGCTCATGCTTGACCGAAATATCCATGTCTTACTTACCTATCATTGGTTAAAAACTAAAACATTTATTTGTAGTCCTAGGACTACAAATAAATGTTATATATAATGTGGTATAGTGAAATAGTACTTAAGCAACCCAAAAATGTAAAAGATCAGTTCAGTCAGATCCACCGCCCGAGACAAATCCTTACCGACCCAGACGACCCCATAACCCTCCTCCAGGAGAGCAATAGGGCCACAAGTACAGTGCACAAACACAGACACCGACCCGCATTCCGACCTCGCCGCCGAGGTCCTCCGCGATTGCGACCCGCCCGAGTAAAAAATACTCCCCCCCGACCCTTGCTCGCAGAAGCGCCAGCCCGCGTTATGCTGAGAAATGTAGATTTAAATTCCCCGATTAATAATAATGAATTATCTTTGATCCAGCCTGTCCCAACATGCTGTCCTCCCCCCAGCGCCGCCCTAAGCCGAGGTCCGTACCCCACAGGGGGTGCCCTTAGCGAGCGCTCGCCTAGTTTTAATTAGAATAGTTTTGCCCCTGGCTGGAGGCTTTGAGTTTAGTAGCTTAAGGCAGCCGCAGGATTGTCCGGTTAAGTAGTCATCACCTCAGAGGTGAGCCACGAGATGCCGTAGTCAAAAAAAAAAAAAAAAACAGTTTTTTAGTGCGCGACTCAATATTACTCAATAGTGTTTATCAAAGTGGTGTTTCATTGCAAATCCCTTACTTAGATAATACTCAAATTAGTAGTGAGCCGGGCACAGTAGTCAATGTTTCCATGGATAGGGCAAGTAGCCGATTATCTATATTAAAAGCCGAATTAGAGTTACATAATTCCGAATTAGCACGGGCTCAGGCGGCCTCCGCAGCTGCCTTAAGTCGGTTGGAAATAGCCAGAATAGAACTGGAAAGCTCCAACGGCGCGGAGCGTCGGCCTAGGGTTGAAGAGTCACGTGTTGAGGGCTGGATTTCGGAACAGTTAGTAGCTAAAAGGCCAGCGATATTAGATACCGCCCAAACCTCGGGACACGCGCCACAGCCACCCAACACGAGTAGGAACGAACCGCGCGTTGGAAACGACATGCCGAATAGTAGCAGCGACATGACGATGCTGGCCAACGCGATAATGCAGGCGGTGAAATCCAATAAATCAGACTCCGCGGCACCGAAGTTCATCCACGATCTACCCCATTTCGACGGGGCGATTACCGAGTGGATGGCCTTCAAATCGGTCTTTAACGACACAGTGGACATGTTACTGACGTACAAAATGTGGCCCGCTTAAGAAAAGCACTAAGAGGTGCAGCCCGCGAAACGGTTAGGGCGTTACTATTCACGGTATCGGACCCTTATGAAGTGATAGACACGTTAGAAAGACGTTACGGCCGACCGGAATTACTCGTCCTATCAGAATCGCAATGTAGGTAGTTTCGCGAGCAAAGTGGCAAATACAGTAGCGGCAATAAAGTCAGTTAACCAACCGCAATATCTGTAATTCACCTGAGTTAGTAAGCCGAATTGTAGAATAATTTTAAAATATAAATGGTACGAATTCCGTTCAGAACGCTCAGGAGCACCCGAATTAGAGTTGTTATCTCGATTCCTAAATGTCATGGCCGACCAATGCGGCGCTATGTTCGCCTACGAAACGGCTCGAAACGGAAGACGAAATCACACAAAACCACGCGCGGTAAACTCAACTCGCGAACGCGCTAAATATAAATACTCAGATATCGATAGTGAGGATTCAGAAGTCGAGACCAACTCAGCCCGTAAAATAGTCGCAACCGTAAACAAGTCGACTACCAGGAAACAAGCGTCGAAATCGCAGAAACCGCGCCCATCACGACCGAGCAACGAGTCACCGGCAGAGACAAATAAAAAATGCGTAATTTGCGCGGGAAATCACGGCGCCGCAGAGTGCGCGGACTTCGCGAAATTAACCATTACAGAAAGATGGAGCACGGCTAAACGCGATAAGCTATGTTTTAGATGCCTAAATAACTCTCACATACGGACATTTAGATGTAAATATGTACCATGCGGAATTATCGGGTGTGAAGCGTCACACCATAAAATGTTACATGGCAGTGATAATACATCTCTGCCTACCCGCGGTAACGTAAGCTCGATAAATCACCTACATTCGTCTAGTACCTACTTAAAAATAGTACCGGTCGAGTTAAGCGGACCCATAGGTTCAACTGCCACTTACGCTCTATTGGACGAAGGTTCAACCATGACGCTAGTTGAACGAGGCGTGGCAGACAGCGTAATACCCAGGGGTCGCGGCCAACTATTATCGCTAGAAGGGGTAGGAGGTAACCGTATAGACGAAACCGAGTCGAGTAACGTTAAATTATCGATCCGCGGCTTATGTAATAGAAACTTAGAAACTATGAGTGCGAACACCATAGAAAATTTAAATTTATCTCCGCAAAAAGTGAGCCGAGATATTATAGTGCGCCAATGCAGCCACCTAGTCGAATTAGAGGATGAACTATGCTACGAGATGGGAAAACCGATTATTTTAATAGGCCAGGACAACTGGCATTTAATTACGACCAGACAGTTACGTGTCGACAAAAAGACCCAACCCGTAGCATCGTTAACCAAGCTGGGATGGGTACTGCACGGGCAGGACGCACGCCCACGCAACACAATAGCGTTGGTAAACCACGCGCGACCTACGCCAACAGATGACCCCGCGTTAGAACTTATCAGGGATTATTTTAGTATAGAATCGCTAGGCATCGAGCCACGCTGTCCGACGTCTGACCCAGATCAGCGAGCCCTAGCGATCCTAGATAAAACTGTTAAGAAAGTAAGCTGTAAGTAATAGGTTCGAAACGGGATTACTATGGCGAACAGACGACGAGGTAATGCCTAATAATAAAAAAACAAGCTCTCAGTCGTCTGTACAGTTTAGAAAATAAACTAGACAAAAACTCAAACTTAAAGTCCGAATATAGCAAACAAATAAATAATTTATTGAAGGCGGGCTACGCCGAGAAGACAGACACCCCGTCTACATCGCCACGCAGCTGGTATTTACCGCACTTTTCAGTAGTGCATCCGCAGAAGGGTAAAATACGTTTAGTGTTCGATGCAGCCGCTAAGTACGAAGGGAAAAGTCTAAACGACGCGTTGTTAGCAGGCCCCGATTTATTGCAGCCGCTATTCGGTGTATTGATAAGGTTTAGAGAAGGAAAAATAGCAGTAGTGGCCGACATTAAGGAAATGTTTTTACAGGTGAAAATCGCTCAGCAAGACCGTGATAGTCTACGATTTTTATGGAGAGGTGAAGATAGGAAAGGACCGCCTCAGGAGTACCGAATGATGTCATTGATATTCGGAGCGGCTTCCTCACCATGTACGGCCATCTATGTTAAGAATAAAAACGCAGACCATCACGGCCTACAGTACCCCGAGGTCGCGAGAGCCACAGTGCGCAACTTCTACATGGACGATTACTTAGGCGCGTTTGACACTGAAAGCGAAGCGAAGCGAGTAATAAACGCCATGTACAAAGTACATTTAGACGCATCTTTTGAATTACGCGGATGGGCGTCGAACGTGCCCGAAGTAATAAATAGCGTAACTGACACACGCAGTGGCGATTCGACCACGCTAGGGAAAAGCGATACAGAGCGAACATTAGGGCTCATATGGAACCACTCACGCGATACTTTAGGTTTTAACGTTAACTTAAGAAGTACGCCCGCGAGCGTCATACAAGGAGACACTCTGCCTACCAAGCGACAAGTCACCAGCGCGGTCATGTCGGTATTCGACCCGTTAGGTTTAGTCTCGCCGATTACGATGATAGGTAAATGTCTCATACAGGAAATATGGCGCAGCGGGATAGGATGGGACGACCCCATCACAACCGAGCATCACGTGACATGGTTGTCATTTATTAAAAATTTACAATTGCTAAAAAAGTTAGAAATAGATAGGTACGTACCTGCCACGCTCCCCAACGAAGGGAAGTTACACATTTTCTGTGACGCAAGTGAGAAAGTGTATTCAGCCGCGATTTATTTCGTAGGTACAAGTCCAGACGGTACAAAAACATCGCGACTGATAGCAGGTAAAGCCAAAGTAGCTCCGCTGAAACCTATCTCATACCCCGCCTAGAACTTCAGGCCGCAGTGTTAGGCAGTCGATTAGCTGAATCGATCAAGCGCGAGTCAGATTACAAAATATTAAAATGCCATTATTGGTCAGACTCGAAAACAGTTTTAGCCTGGATTAAATCAGACCCGCGCACCTTCAAGTCGTTTGTAGCCCATAGACTAGCTGAGACCGAAAGCCTAACTACTCCAGCCAACTGGCGATGGGTGCCCAGTGCCGATAACGTCGCAGACGACGCGACAAAGGGTATTCCTATAGATTTCAACTCGAGCCATAGATGGTTTACTGGACCCGAGTTCATAAAAAGCGACCCCGCACTATGGCCGCAGGAAAAGCGAGCCGCGGCCCCGCTACCCCCTTCAGGGGAAGAAAGAATAATAAAGCAAGTCCATGTGACTATTAGGCATGACGTAAGCGATTACTTACCTCAATTAGAACGTTTCTCGAAATACACTCGATTAATACGTGTTGCCGCCACCGTTCTGCTCGCCGCTGAGGTATTCAAAGCCAAAATGCTCAAAAGAATCACAAGTAAAGAACTTGCACCAAATCATATAAAACTAGCGGAACTATTGCTAGTAAGAAGAAGCCAGTATAAATCGTTCGGCGATGACATCACGACGATTGAAGCCGGACGGCGACCACCGAAGAAGTCACCGTTCTACAAGCTCTCCGTGAAGATCGATGGCAACGGTATCCTGTGTCTAGACAGCAGAATAAAAGAAAAGCACAACCTGCCAGTCCTACACGCCAAAGAAGGCTTTACTCAGCTGCTGGTGCATCACACGAACGCAGTCTTCAATCATGGCAACCATCAAACTGTTATGAATGAGCTGAGACAACGCTACCACATAATAGGACTGCGCGGCGTTATACGCTATATATGCAACAAATGCCATTGGTGTCGGACCTATAGGGGGATCCCCTCAAAAATCCCCTTAGGCGACTTACCAGCAGAAAGGCTGGCCCAAAACCAACCGCCCTTCACAGCAACCGCGGTGGATTATTTTGGGCCCATGCACGTCAATGTCGGGCGAAGGCTAGAAAAGAGATGGGGTGCGCTATATACATGCCTCACCACACGAGCAGTGCACCTGGAGGTGGCCACAACCCTCTCGGCCTCCTCCATGATCATGAGCCTGCGAAGAATGATAGCCCGCCGCGGCACGCCAACTATAATATACAGCGACAACGGAACCAACTTCGTGGGCGCTGAAAAAGAAATCACCGAAGCCATACAAAGTAACGACCACGAGTTAAAAGCCTTCGCATCTCAGAAGCTGATCACCTGGAAGAAGATACCACCCGGTGCCCCAAACATGGGCGGTGCCTGGGAAAGAATGGTCAGATCAGTAAAAACAGCGTTAAGAGTCACCCTAAAAGAAAGGTTCCCGCCTGACGACATACTTCACACATTATTGCTAGAAGCCGAACATATGGTAAACTCGAGGCCATTGATCCCGGTGAACCCCAACTTAGACGAAGAAGCGCTGACCCCCAATCACTTCCTTATTGGGCGCTCATGTGGAATGTCACCGCTTGGCTCGTTCAAAGACGTACAGATGAACTCACACTCCTGGAAAGCCACCCAGGCGTTGGCTGATGCCTTTTGGACCAGATGGACGGCAGAATACAGGCCCCTCTTGATGCCCCGTTCCAGCTCCAATCCTCAGCACAAGAACCTAAAGGTCGGCGACATCGTCATAATATGCGACGGCACGATGCCCAGAGGAGTGTGGCCTCGAGGTGAGATAATGAAAGTCTACCCAGGCCCAGATGGACGAGTTCGAGTGACTGAAATACGAACAACAGCCGGCTTACTTCGTCGCCCAGCCTCCCGCCTCATCTTGATCCCAACAGCGGACTAAAATCGTTATATTTCGGTGCTTGCGCACGAGGGGAAGATTGTAAATAACAGCTTAAATATAAGACTAGAACTAGATGAATAATAGCCACATAAGCGCGTTATTTTGTGTTGTTAGTCCTTTTCCTATTAGAATCCTATTTGCATAATGTTTAATTTCCTATTAGAATCTTATTTGCTTGATGTTTAACGCTTATTACATAAGTTATGCTAAATTAATGTATTGTGTATAGACTTAACATAAAATTGTTACCTTTTTACCTTTGTGGCAAGTAAATGCCTATATATGTAACCGTTTTACTTATAAATAAATGAAGTTGCACCACACGCACATACATACATGCGTTACACCTCACACACACACACATGCACAGCAAATTAGCTTCCTTGGATTGGCTGAACAAAGCTGTCACTCGCTCACGCCCCCGCCGCACGCGGCGCTAGTGACAAAAGGTATAAAAACCGCACGCCCGAAAACCGCGGCGTATTACTCGTCCGACCGCCACCAGAAGAACAAGTCAAGAAGAATCCCGTTCACCTCTACCCTACACTCTACACGCTACACTCTACACGCAACTAGTTAAACTGAAGAATCGTCTTGTTATTTCTTGTCCCGAGTTATCATCCAGTACAACCTATGGTTTGCAGTCTACAAAGTCAGGCATAGCACGCAGTTGAAGATTTCTACGCCTTTCACAAGCAAAGGACACGTCGCGCTCTAGTTGGCCGACGTTACACCTACCTACACGATTCCACGTCGAAAAGATTGCCTGAAGGAAAATTCAGCGCAGGCCTGATCCAGAAGACGGACGCCGAAAGTCTACGTGAAAGCAAAGCAGCTGCAGCGCGACGACTTAGGGGAATGGAGAAGAAGTTCTTAAAGGACAAAGAATTTAAACAAAGATATGAAGAGCAAGTTGAAAACCTGTTCAATAGCGATAACACCGATGTAGTAACAGACGAACCCACCTCCTCAAGAACGTGGCATCTGCCTCACTTTGCTGTTGTCCACTCCCAGAAGAAGAAGATGAGACTGGTCTTCGACGCCGCAGCTCAATCGGAAAATCGCTGAACGACGCATTGTTAGCTCGACCCGATTTGCTACAATCACTGTTTGGTGTTCTGCTCCGCTTCCGCCAAGATGCAATAGCTGTCGTCGTAGACATCAAAGAAATGTGTCTGAGGATAAAAATCAACGAAGAAGACAGAGAGAGCCTCCGATTTCTCTGTAAGAACAAGGAAAACAGAGTGACATCCCTAATATTTGGAGCCGCCTGTTCGCCATGTACTACCGTCATATACTTAAAGAACAGAAATGCAGAAGATTTCGTCCGTCACTGTCCAGAAGCCGTCAGAGCAATAAACCGAAACCATTACGAGGACTATATTGCAAGTTTCTCCGACGTGACAACAGCTACTAAAGAGTCAAAAGATGTAACGAGATCCACAAGAAAGGAGGTTTCTTCTTGAGAGGTTGGCCAAGTAACGAACCCCCAACGATCTAAGAGTTCACCGACACAGAAAGCAAGAAAATCTACATCGTACTAGGAGAACCGAAGAATAAGTCGAGAAAACCCTGGGACTTAATTGGAACGTCCATGAAGACATTGATCCAGAAGAAGAAGCTTTGATTAAGCTGATATACAAGTATATTTTTACTTAAGTAGTTCGGGAGCCAGCTGTTTTGACCTGGTTTTTGACCACCATTATGTTCTATCTTGTTTTAGTGTATGACTAAATGTATTGTGTTTCTCTTTGTACAATAAACTATTTATTTTATTTATTTATTTATTTTACCCCAAATCATGTAGTAGTCATGCAAAGCCACCCTCTTTGGCTCCTTCAACGACACAGAGCTCATCGGTCCTCTCAACTGAAAGACAACCCAACGCCTGGCCGATCATTTCTGGTCAAGGTGGTTGCGAGAGTACTACCCAACTCTCTCGCCTTGCTACAACCAAGGTCCTCACTACCGGGACCCGACACTGGGCGACGTAGTCCTGATCGTCGACCACACACTGCCACAATACTCGTGGCCACGCGGCGAAATAGTCACCACTTAATCCGGACCAGCTGGAAGAACCAGGATCGTCGGCATGCGAACAGCAGCGGGTATCCTAAGGCGGCCAGCATCACGCCTAGTCCTGATAGTACCTGCAACGTCGCCCCAACGAGATGGAGTGGAACGCACTGAGGGGGAGACTGTTGGCGACGATAAGAAAAACGTATGATTTCATATGGAGTTTTGATTAAAAAAATAAAAACCATTTCATAGTAGTCCATAATGATTGTTGATTGTCGTCCATAAGCATAGGGTTATTTTTGATTTCCTATAATTCTAAGTATGATTGATACCTATGCCTTTTAATTAGTTAGTTAGAAGTTATTGAGAACCACAAATACGTAGTTAGCACCCTAACACATCCCAATAATAAACTACTTGCATACACGTAGAAATAGTATCACCTACGAAAAAATCATAACCTGTCCAAAAGGAACTAACAAGTTGGCATAATTTCCGAACAAGTCACAACTAGTCGAAAAGAAATTAGGCAGATGGCATCATCCACAGACAAGTTGTAACTTGTCGAAAAAAACTAGGCAAAAATGGTATCATTCAGAGAACAGGTTACAACCTGTCGAGAATCAAGCTCATGCTTGACCGAAATATCCATGTCTTACTTCCCTATCATTGGTTAAAAACTGTAAAACATTTATTTGTAGTCCTAGGACCACCCGCTACTTGTACCATAGTGAAATAGTACTTAAGCAACCCAAAAATGTAGAAGATCAGTTTTTTAGTGCGCGACTCAATATAACTCAATAGTGTTTATCAAAGTGGTCTTGTCCGATGAAGCGCCAGCCCGCGCCGCAGCTGAGCGCGTAGCTTTAAATACCCCGTATAATAATAATATATCCTTGATCCAGCCTGTCCCATCTTGCTGTCCTCCCCTCAGCGACGCCCTAAGCCGAGGTTCGTACCCCACAGGGGGTGCCCTTAGCGAGCGTTCGCCTAATTTTAATTTAGAATAGTTTGCTCCTGGCTGGAGGCTTTGAGTGTAGTGCTTAAGGCAGCCACAGGATTGTTCGGTTGAGCAGTAAATACCTTAGTGGTATACCTGTGAGATGCCATAGTTAAAAAAAAAAAAAAAAAAAAACAAAGTGGTGTTTCATTGCAAATCCCTTACAGTAATTAAGTTTTATTAGACAGTTTTGGATTATGATATTGGGGTAGTCTTTAAGGTAGGTAGACTTTAAGATCAATTTGGGGATAAGTAACTATTTAGAGGTTAAATTATTATATTTGGTATTAAATTAGTTATTTTAGAGCAAGGGTAGTTGTTTATTACAAAACGTTAGGCCTAACATTCTAATTCGCGTTCGCCGGTGCTGCTTACCTTCAACTATCTGTCATATCAAATCGGTAACAATCAGTTCTCTAATCAGTTAATTTTTCATTTTTGATTCATTTAGCATTCTGAAGTTTCACTTCGAACGAAAGACAAAAAAAAAAACCGGCCAAGTGCGAGTCGGGACTCGCGCACCAAGGGTTCCGTACAAACCTGTAGGTATATAGGTAAAAGTTCACTCATCACGACAATCGAGTCATAGTTATGGTATTTTTATTACAAAATGAAATCTATAACATTAAAATATGGAAATCTTGAGGAGCATCAATTAAAGACAAAGCTCTCTTTATCGTTTCAGTAATCCTTTATTTTATAATAACACATATAATTTATTTTATAATATAACTGAAATATCTACACTAGCCTTGCAGCAGCCTTGCAAAAGTCTGCTGATGAATGATGGCAAGTTTTTTTTATCAAAGTTATTTACAATTTTTCTTAGTTACTATTTAGAAATCTGGTACAAAAATACTAATTATGTATTAAATTTGAACCAGATCTGTAAATGGTGTCTGAAAAAGGTATGAATACATTGAACATTGAAGTTCGAAAAAACGTTATCTATACTTGTGCTACTTCGAGTAGTGCTAGTGTTTATTAACGGAAACATGTTTATGGATGATAAATATGTGGAAATTCCATTTTGGGGATTAATTCTCAAATGGATATTGAACATAGAGATAAGTCGCGGTCATTGCGGTAACTACAATTATGTTTATAATCACAATTCATTTAGATTTTGATTCCCTTGCGAGTAGTTGCGAGTTTCAAAATATGCGGTTTATGTGGTTGTACCTACCTTTGCGTTTTTACAATTGGCAATTAGACCTTAGTATTTGATATGAGTTTCAACTTGATATCTCTACACGTTCAGGATTAAAAGGGTAGTAAGTTTATAATTATTAAAAAAAAAATATGTGATGTAACAAAAAATGTAAGGTTTTCGGAATTTTTCCTTTACATGTGCTTTAAAACATTGCTTCATTCCAAATTTCAAGATCGACTGGAAGTACCCTTTAGGTTTTGATTCCCTTGCGAGTAGTTGCGAGTTTGAAAACATGCGGCTTAAATTGCTGTTTCTTTTGATTGCGTTGACATAAATGTTTGATTTTGTTACAGCTTAAAGGTATTATAAATTCAAGTATTTGATATGAATTTCAATTTAATATCTCTACGCGTTCATGAGGAAAGGGGTAGTAAGTTTAAAATTATTAAAAATATTTTCATTATATGATGTAAATAAAAATTTACGGTTTTCGCAATTTTTCCTTTATTTGTGCTATAAAACGTTGGTTCATACCAAATTTCAAGATTTTGAGTTTACGGGAAGTACCCTGTAGGTTTTGATTCCCTTGCGAGTGTCGAAAATTTGCGGCATAAACGGCTTGATTGATTGATTGATTGATTGGGTTGGCTTAGAAGTTTGATTTTTTCACAGCTCCAAGGAACAGTAGACCTGAGTATTTGATATAAATTCCAGCTCGATACCTCCATACGTTCCTGAGAAAAAGGGTCTTGACAGACAGACAGACAGACGGACGGACAACAAAGTGATCCTATAAGGGTTCCGTTTTTTCCTCTCGAGGTACGGAACCCTAAAAATCGCCGCGGTAGAAAATGCCCCGTGCGAATTTGGGCTATCAACGAAACCAGCCAGCAGCCTGGCTACGTGCTACATTGTGCACCATACTTATCAGCTCTCACAACACAAAATTACCCTAAGCTGAAAATTAGACATTCGGATCCCCGAGTCTGGATTTGTGCCTGGTTTATAGCAATAGGCTCGCCCCATATTACATGGGACTTAAACATAGCTGGTGACATGTGCATCACCCATGTTATACGCGTGAATGGCTTTCTGCTTGAGCAACCGATAGAGGACTGCCATTTGTGAGGTGCCAGAACCTACTTTACGGCATAGGGTAGTTATTTTCATTTTCAGCTCCTAGTTCAGTTTTCCATCCGCAGAAATAGAGCAAACTTCATTTAAAGTCTGTTTTTTAATCTCGGAGTGTACCTACCCGCTGCTCACGTGACAAGATTATTTGAATTTAAGAAAACAATTTTAATTGATTGCAATATTATTTGTTTTAAAAGTGTGAAATGAAATCTACAGAAGGTTTGAACATTGCGCATTGCTACTTAGTTTCAGTATTAACTCTTTCAATACAAAAACAGTCGAGAGGTGTCGCGGGACACCCGGTTGGAACGAAGTTCCTTTAGCTTTTGCAGTGTAACATTTTGACCGTCACGACACTTTTGTTACGTAACAAAAAACTAGTGACGGTCAAAATGTTACACTTGTTTTGGTCTAGCTCTCATTTGCCAAGTGTACACATGCGCTAAAGAACTTCGTTCGAAAAACCATTTCCAATCGTGGAATTATTTAATCATTGAGTGCTATCTCCACAGAAATATTAAAAACAGGAGAAGTGGCAAGGGGGCGTGTCGCCGACCACCTGGAGTTGAGCGCCTCGCTCAGGTATTGAAAAAATGGCCGTCACCGCGAGTTAGTGTGTTGTCAACCGCGATCGTAAAAAAAACGATTATCCCGTCTTGTTATGTGGGTTTATGCAAAAATAGAAGCCAAAACAATTTTTTTCGAAGTCATGGCATCATTTACCACAGGTAAATACAAGTATTTTACAATATTTGTCTTAAAAATCACGAAAAACAACAAGCCGTAAAATATATCTGAGTTGTACTACTTTATTTTTGTTTTCCTATAATATCCCGACAGTATTATTTTTGCATTAAATACATTGCTCTTTTACAACCACCTCAGTCTGTCACTGGGTGACTGAACAAGCAATGTAAATCTGACATAACGAAAACTCAATAAGCCATAATGTCGCATGGTGCGTCCGCTGCTCCGGTCTGCCGTATTTGAGCGCGAGCTAGTGATGTGCTCGTGGAGGTCTGACAAAGTCTATCGACAAGAAAGTCGACTGCGAATAATTGTTATATTACAATTTCATTTAATTGATTTTTCTTCAATTGGTTAACTCTTGTAATCCGGTTGGAAGGCCGATGTGGTTCTATGCATTTTTACCCATTTTTATTATTTTACAGCGTAATAGACATTTGTCTATTACGCTGTAAAATAATAAAAATGGGTGTAACCAAATATCGTGAAGTAAGTTCAATAATGTTTAGTTTAGTAATCTATGGAATGTCCTTGGGTTTGAATTATGAGATGTAGTGTTTTAGCCTCAAGTTACTTCGTCATTTGTTATGGTTATGGTATTTTACTGAAGTCTTCATACATGCACCATTAGCTTCGTATGCATTATAATAATCAGCATCATATAGCCATTATTATGTATTATGCCGCAGAATTTCTAAAGAGGGTTTGAAGCCATATTGTGACGTCATGCATGCTCTAAAATAAACAATTATAATATGAAAATTACTTTTATTAAGGTTATTATTAAAGATTTGGCAATGGGTCAACATTCACGCTATTTATTTCTTATGCATGCGTGTGTGTTATTGTCACATAAACCCCTAGTTACTAGAGAACGAAGAATTTAATTTCTTAAAAATACGGGTTTTTTAAGAGCCTGCAAACTTACAAGTTTGTGATTAGCTTCGTATATCTATATAATTCAGTAAGTCACTAACAAATTGTAATTGTACCGTTTCAGTTTCCTAAAAGAAGCAAGTAAAAAATCAATGGATTGATGCCATAGGAAGGTCAGCTAACTGGTTCTCTACAAAAACGAGAATCTCTTTTTTGAACATTTTATGGCATCATAATCATATATAACTACGTGTCGTTTGACTTGTAATTTTTTTTTAAATATTTTTATTAATTAATTAAATAATGTTTTGTTGGTTTCATATCGTTTTTGTTTACTTTATTTCCAAAACCTTTATAGTAAATTTATCGATATATTTATCGATAACTCTTCGATTTAGTCAAGCACTATGTCGTATCCGCCCCCGAGTCCCGACAACACACAATGATAATTGTTTTAGTGTGAGTAATACGGAAAAAGTACGCTGTGGTTTAAATAATAAGGTTTATATTTAAATAACTGAGTTATCGATGGCGCGTGTGTGCACTTGTTCGTAGTATTGTTTTGACAGAACTGTGTGTGCAATATTAGCGTTATGGAGGGGCAATTGTAGCTTCATCGGTTTTCTATACATTTTGAACTCCACGCCATATCTCCTTCTTTATTATATCTATGGCTATCTCCAAATTGTGGATATCCTTACAGGTCCCGCTTGCTGAACATTTCCTATAAACTGTGACAAGCTCAGCAGGATCCCCATTGTTGTGATACTCATCTGCAAAATAACACAGTTTCATTACATAATTACCTAGGGTTGTCAACTATTTTTTATATAAAAAAGTAGGACTTATAATGAGGGCGGACAGAGAAAATTTACAGTATTTTAGGATAAACATCAAGTCGAAAAATGGAGAAGTACAGTCTGTTGTCAACATTATCTGACCTACCCTAAAAACAAACGAATTTGGACCCTCTGACATTAACATTATGGTTTATTCAATTTATATGAGCTTATCAGGCGAGTGCTAGCACTTGATGAACAAATACAATAATAATACAGACACGCAAATTTGATCTTTAAGACGTTAGCATTAGGTTTATGTTATAACTACTTGTTATAATATAATTAGTGTAATAGCTTATTTTAATAATCGTGTTCATGTAAGTCTGGTCTCGTGGTCTGTGTATAAGACTGAGAAAAACAAGATGCGAGATCAAATCCTGCGTTGAAGATATTGTTTTGCTTTCAATTTAGAATTTATTCCAAAACTATTTCTTGTATTATTGTAAAGAACTATAAATAACAGATAACCTTCAAATATAAACTTTCTAATATGGTAATATTTTCGCATAACTCGTAATAAGTGGGTAGTTCAAAAATAAATATTCGTATTCATTATAAAACCTAAGGGTATGCAGTGACTACGCGCAAACATATATAAT
The DNA here is from genome assembly GCA_963853775.1 of Xanthia togata. Lineage (NCBI taxonomy): Eukaryota > Metazoa > Arthropoda > Insecta > Lepidoptera > Noctuidae > Xanthia > Xanthia togata. Next base: position 11,233,941 of record OY970816.1, read on the forward strand.
AATGTGGATTCTTTAGAATTGAAATAAAGACGAAATTGCGTTTCTCTGTAAAAATCAAAGAAACAACATTTAATGCCTCTATTTCCAATAAGTAAATTAGTTTCCAATATATTTGTAATATATTGTAACCGAAATAAATATTCAATGTTTGATTGATAGCACCTGTCAAAACATCAGAAGTGACGTGTCCTAACACTATGGCCATAGTTGCCAGTTCTATCAGATAAGATTAAAGAGGCGATAACTCTTTACATCTAACCCCTCAGAAAAAAAAATTACATGTGTAAAAAACTTGTAATTGTTCAATTACCTACTACCTAATACTGGTGAGAGCTTGGTAATGTGGTAGAAATTTGATTCTACTTTCTTATGCCCGGCATCAACTTCATAGATTGAATTGGAAACCTTCTTCAAAATTTTGTAGGGCCCAATTCTCAGTTGATCCATTTTTTTCTATTTAGTCGATTTCCATTCTCCACGTACACCAGGTCTCCCTCTTCAAATGTATATTCTTTCCTGTGTGCGTCGTAGATCTCCTTGTTATAATTGTGTGATTTTAATGTATTTTTAAGGGCTATTTCTCTATCTCTTTTTAGATCTTCGGCTGTAAAGCTTGATTTTAACTCAGGTGGTAAAATGGCTACGTTTTCTCCTTTCAATAGGTATTTTGGAGCAAATTTCGTTATGGTGTGTTCAGTTTCGTTATATTTTTCAACACACGTTTGTGCAATAGTTGTCCATGCGATCTTTTTATCACTCTCATTTATTTTGCATCGTATTTTATTGACTAAGGTCTGGTTTAGCCTCTCATTAAGTCCATTCGAAAATGGCGCATCCACAGCGGTAAAAACTATTCTTATATTGCTTATATTCAGAAAGTCTCTGAATTCCTTGGAATTAATACCAGGGTATTGATCTGTCAATATCATATCAATATTATAAATCTTTGTGACATTTTTCACTAGTCTGATAAAATCACTAGAGCTTTGGTTTTTCGATGTGAGAATAAAAGCATATCTAGTAAAATGATCCACCAGAAGATGAAGATATCTCTTTGTCGACCGTGATCCCCCGAAACCGCCGATGGTATCAATAGATACGATCTCAAATGGGCGTTTTGCTGGACCTAAATGTGACATTAAACCATATTTAGATCTCTTTCTTGATTTGTTTTTTATACAAACTTCACATTCATCACAAATTCGTTTAATGTTATCAATGATATTCTTTGCTGTGTAATATGCTGTAATTTTATATGTCATTTGTGTTCTCCCAAGATGGCAATAGCTGTTGTGGACATTCTTTATAAGAGTCTTGCTAAGTTCTTTTGATAGTACAATTTTACTTCTTCCCCTGTCTTCTTTATAGAAAATTCCATTCATCAATATTAATCTGTTGTTCCCATTCTGTAAGTTTACATTTTTGACTTGATCTTCTTTAATATGCTGAAGGCTAATAAAATTTACTACTTTTAAAAAATCATCATCATACGGGTCTAAAACTGGATTACGGCTTAAACAGTCTGCTTCTTGATTCGAACTTCCAGGGTTATATTTTATTTTAAAATTATATTGCGATAAATAATATGTTAAATCACCAAGTTCCTCATCTGTTCTAGCCTTTATGTTCATATTCTCTAAAGGTTTGTGATCCGAATATACTATAAATTCTCGTCCCATAAGCCAATGCTGCCAATATTTCACAGCTTATTTTATTGCCAGACATTCCAGATATATAGCCTTCTTCTTTTTTTGGGGTTCCGTTAATTTCTTTGAAAAATAGGCAACTGGTTTACTTTCACTATTTTCATCTTCTTGTTTCAAAACAGCTCCAACTCCTTTGATACTTGCATCTGTGTAAATATGTATAGGCAATTCTGGGTCAAAAATTCTTAGAACTGGTGCTGAGCACAGCAATTTTTTTTATTTTGTCAAAAGATTCCTGGCATTCTGGTGCCCATGTAAACTTCACATCTTTTCTCAATAAATTGTGTAACGGATCCAAGATTATTGCACTGCAGGGTATGAATTTATGATGGAAATTGATTTTCCCTAAAAATTGACGCACATTTTTCCTCGTTTCTGGTACCGGAAAATTCTTTATTGCAGTCAAATAATCTTTCAAAGGTCTGATTGAATTGTTTTCTAGGATATGACCTAGATATTTGGCATGATTTTTTGCAAAAATGCACTTTGAAAATTTAAGCCGAAACCCCTCTTTAAGAATTGCCTCCAACAATCTGGATAAATGTCTTATATGTTCCTCAAAAGTTCTCGAAAATATCAAAATATCGCCAATAAAATTTACTGCAAAGTCTGACAGTTTATACTTTCTTATGATGTTACTCAAAATTCTTTGAAAAATTGCTGGGGCAGTTTTTAGTCCAAACGGGAGACATGTCCATTGGAAATGTCCCTCTTGAGTGACAAATGCAGTTTTGTGTTTATCCTGAATTTTCAATGGTATGGCCCAAAAAGCCGAATTTATATCTAAAGTTGAGAAATATTTGCAGTTTACAGTTTTGATCATTAAATCTTCTATTAATGGAAATGGTTGAGATTGAGGAATAACTATTTGATTCAATTCTCTGAAATCTATACATAATCTTGTTTTCTTATCATCTTCTTTTTTATACGCTAGCGTTACTGGAGCTGCAAACGGGCTATAAGATTCCTCAATCAATCCTTTCTCAAGTAGTTTTGTTATTTGATTTTCTATTTCTCTTCTATCTTCAAATGAGCATCGATATGGACGTTTACAACAATACTTATTGTGCGGGAATTTTAGGGATATGCTGGATGAATAAACTCAGGATGCTCGATGCAAGTAAAATAACTTTTTAATTAGGTGTTAACAACAGGGGTTCTAATGTACAAGTGCCAGTGTCATCAAGACACGTCACGAGTAATATGTGCTAATTAGGTGTATTGCTGCTATGCGATATTGATCAGGCTCCAACATTTCCCCGGGCGTTGAAACAACGGTTTCAACCAGATTCCGAAGTCACAGGCAATGGGCAGATTCTGTTAAATGCCCGTCGAACGATACCAGTGGATGTCCGAATGTCAGCTACACGTGCAATGCCATCTGTTCCAGGGTGAACTGCCACAATTCGTCCAAGTCTCCACTTCAGAGGAGGAAGATTATCCTCCTTGATTACGACTAAGGAGTTTAACTTCAAACCATCCTTGCAGGAACGCCATTTTGAACGCAGTTGTAATTCTGCAACATACTCTTTGCTCCATCTGCTCCAGAAATGCTGGCGGAGTTGCTCAATTCTTTGATAGCGAGACAGATGGTTGGCGGAGAGATCCTGGTAGTCAGGCTGAGGCAAGGAAGTCAGAGGCCGTCCAACAAGAAAATGTCCCGGCGTGAGCGGTGTATAATCTGCAGGATCTGAAGACAACGGCGTTAGTGGACGAGAGTTCAATATGGCTTCAATCTTGGTTAGTGCGGTGTACAGCTCCTCGAATGTCAAATTACAATTTCCCAACACTCTTTGAAGATGGTACTTTGTTGACTTCACACCCGCCTCCCAGAGTCCTCCGAAATGCGGGGTGTATGCGGGTATAAAATGAAACCTTATTCCATCGTTAGCTGCACTTTCACCCAAGGAAGAAGTATTACCTTTTAAAAATTTGGATAGGTCGTTGCACGCACCGACAAATGAGGTACCGTTATCGGAAAAAATATCAACGGGCTTACCTCTCCGAGCAATAAATCGGTACAAAGCCAGTAAGTAACTATTGCTAGTTAAATCGCCAACGAGCTCCAAATGAATGGCCTTGGTTGTAAAGCAAATAAAAATAGCTACATACACCTTTACTAACCTACACCCACGACCTTGACGACTTGCACACATAATCGGGCCGGCATAATCAACGCCTGTGCTCTCAAAAGGATAACCTGGACGAAGGCGTTCTTGTGGTAAGTTACCCATTAAGGGAGGTACAATCTTACCCCTCATACGGTGACACAGAACACACCTATGATAACAGGCCTTCGCCAAGTTGCGACCTCCTATTGGCCAGTAAGATTCCCTAATAGAAGCTAGTAATAATTGTGGGCCAGCGTGCATTAGCCTTTTATGCTCATAGTTAAATAATAATTTAGTAAATTCATGAGTGGACTGTAATAAAATCGGGTGCTTTTTGCTATAAGCAAAACTAGAATTATCGAGACGTCCTCCTACTCGCATTATATTTTTATCGTCCAAATAAACATTGAACTTTAGAAGGGCGCTCCTTTGAGATAAACTCTTTTTATGTAAAAGTAATTGGTACTCGGGAAACGACTGAATCTGACATTTAATAATGACAACGGTGAGTGCATCTCGTATCTCATCATTTGACAAATAATTTGTTATTGGATAACGCTTTCTACACGACTTAATAAATCGCAATAGGTAAGCAACAGAACAGACAAGCCTTGAGTAATTAGAATAACGACTAAAATCAATCAAAACTTCAGTTTTAGAATCGTTGACAACAGTGTGTAACACCACATTAGTTCGAATCTCCGGTAACGACTGTAGTCCTGGACTCGTAACTTTAGAAGGCCATTCAGACGGGTCTAGTCCTAAAAAATCTGGTCCATGCCACCACAGATCTGAACCCTGCAGAACACTAATATCTATACCACGAGATATTAGGTCTGCTGGATTTTGAACTGTTGGGACGTGCCTCCAAGTGCAGTTACCCGCCTTATCCAATACTTCAGCAACGCGGTTACGTACAAACGGCTGAAGTTTGGTAGGCATCGTCTGTAACCATCCCAACACGATGGTCGAATCAGTCCAACAATAGACCCGACTGATCTTCACTCGAAGTGAGCTCATTACCTTCTCATAAAGACGAGAACCAACTACCGCGCCACATAACTCTAGTCGCGGGATTGTTGTAGGCTTGATGGGAGCCACTCGACTCTTGGCTATTAACAAGCGAGTCATATACTCACCCTTACCATTAATACTGCGAATGTAGGCGCAAGCACCGTATGCGGACTCAGACGCATCTGTGAAAATATGGAGTTCTAGCTCCATATATAAATTGCAAACTACAATTCGCGGAATGCGAATATGATTTAAGAGAGGCAAAGACTTAATTATAATGTCCCATTGTTTACTAATCTCTTTAGGTAATGGTTGATCCCATGATAATTTGTCTAACCACATTCTCTGTAACAGTACCTTCATAGTGATAACAATAGGACCCAGCAGACCTAAGGGGTCGAAAATGCGCGCAATCACGGATAACAAGTCACGCTTTGTGTGCCCCATCGAAGACTTCGTCAGACTTATAGGGAACCCTAGCTCATCAGTGCTGATATACCAACCGAGACCAAGCAACTTGTCAGGCTCATTAGGTCCAATATTTAAGTCAAATGATGCAGGAACAGCATCGGACACTAATTGAGGGTCATTTGACTTCCACTTTCTCAATGGCATGCATGCCGACGCAAGCGCCTTGGTGACTTCAGTGCGAATTAATTTTGCTTCGTCTAAGTCATTTCCTCCGGTCAGCACGTCATCGACGTAGAAGTCATGTTTGATGATCTCAGATATTTTAGGGTTCCTACAGTCGAGTCCTATTTGTTTAAGGCATCGTGTTGCAAGGAACGGCGCACTAGCAGTACCGTACGTGACGGTGTTTAGTTCATAAACATTAATAGGCTCACTAATATTATCACGCCAAACAATTTGTTGCAAATACCTATCCGACGGGTGGATGACTATTTGTCTATACATCTTTTCCACATCCGCAGATAAAACATACTTGTGGAATCTAAAGCGAAGAAGTATAGATAATAGATCGTCCTGTACAGTTGGCCCAACCATCTGTAGGTCATTAGAGGACACTCCCGTCGAAGTAGGACAACTTGCGTTGAAAACAACACGGAGTTTGGTCGTGCTACTCGACTCACGTAGAATTCCATGATGCGGGATAAAATAACCAAAACACAAATTAGGTTTATTAATTTTTGTCATATGACCTAGTGAATCGTATTCTAATAAAAAATCATGATACAGTTTGCTAAAGTCTGGCTTAACCTTTAATCTACGCTCTAAAGACAGTAAACAATGTGTAGCTCTCTTAAAAGAATTTCCTAGAATAGAAGGATCTTTTTTAAGGGGTATGCGAACACAAAAACGACCGTCAGACAATCGTATCGTATTTTTAACAAAATTATTCTCACACGACTTCTCTTCTGGCATATAAGAATTAGACGATATCGCATTCACCTCCTCTAATTGCCAAAACTTTGTCAATCCTATCTTAAGTTTTTCCCAGTCACTATCGCTATCGGAAACCATATTTGAATAATTACATTTTACGTCATTTGACAGCAGTGAAATATTGTTCTGAGTAATTGGACCGGAAACTATCCAACCTAAACGGGTTTCAAATAATACTGGTTTTCCGGTACCTAACTTTAGTCTTTGTGATCCTAACAACTCCCAAAACAGGTCAGCGCCAATTAAAATATCTACATCAGCTGGGCTATAAAAGGTAGGATCAGCTAAAGTAATATTCGAGGGTATATCGAAATCAGAAATATTTATTTCACGGCACGGTACGTTACTTGTAATGTATGGCAGAACAAAACAATGAAGTTCGACAACAAAACTATCGTCTAATGACGTAATCTTAACCCGACACATTTTATTTATGTGCGAAGTGACATTGTTGATGCCAAGAATCGACCTATTTACTTGGCTTGTTATTAAATTAAGTTTTTTGCACAACCTGTCCGTTATGAATGACGACGTACTGCCGCTATCAAGAACCGCGCGAATGAGATGCACACAACCATTGTGATCCCGCAGTTTGATCAAGGCGGTCGATAACAACACATCTCGCTGCGTATGACTACATTGAGATGCAATGTTTGCTGACAAAGCTACGTTATTCGTATCAGTGGAAGCAGATTGTAATGACGACGGTGCAGACAAGTTGTTTATCGAATTACCACTAAGTGTATTCGCAATAGTGCTTTTAGAATCTATGTGAATCAGTGTGTTATGCCTACGTTTGCATAGTTTGCAACCTGGTTTTTTACATTTGTTAGCGTAGTGCCCCGTACGAAAACAGTTGAAACATACCTTATAACTGGGTAGCAATTTGAGACGATCGTCATTACTTAATGCGAGAAACTGTGGACAATTATTTAAAGTGTGATCCTTATTACATTTAGGACATGGTTTAGGGGTTAATTCAGTGCTAGAACTATTAGGAGATTGTGTTGCTACCATTGACTTGAGCTTAGGGCTTGATTTACCTATCGTTTGGGAATAATTATTACGTACCAGTTCTAGGGTCTCGATAAGATCAGCTCGATTACGTAAGAATTGCATAAACGCGTCAAAAGCAATCGCGCTGTCTGTGTTCATCCTACCTTTGTACTCCTCCCACTCACGATAGGTCTTTTGATCAAGTTTGCGAGTAACAATGTAAATTAAAAGTGTGTCCCAGTGTTTAACAGGCTCCCCTAACGACTCTAATGCTCGCAAATCTTTATTTAATTGATCGATTAAACTTTTTAATGCAACAGAAGATTCCCTTGAGATAGATTCGATATTGAATAATGCGTATATGTGATTCTGTACCAGTAACCCTTTGTTGTCAAATCGATCACATAACAACGACCATGCCACAGAGTAATTACTCGAAGAAAACTCAATAGATTTGATTACTACTGCAGCTGTTCCCTCAAGTGATGCTCTCAAGTAATGAAACTTATTGATTGCGTCTATGTCATTGCTACAATGAATTAGGCTAGTAAAGGTGTCGCGGAATTCAAGCCAATTACAATACAAACCGCTAAACTTCGGCAACTGAATCGTTGGCAATTTAACCGGCTTTTGCATGCTAACATGTGTACTTTTACAGCTTTCCATCGATTTACTATCCTTATTAAAATCACTCAGAATATTTTGGGCTCTGGCTAAGGACTTATAATAAAGAGACTCGAATTCAGATCGCTCAGAGTGTTGCAATTTGAGATCATCTACAATGCATTCCAGACCTAACTGTACCTCATCATACTGTTCGTACAACGACTCGATCTTGCCCATACGCAACTGCAATTCAGACACATCCGGCTCGAAGGACCATGTGCGGGAATTTTAGGGATATGCTGGATGAATAAACTCAGGATGCTCGATGCAAGTAAAATAACTTTTTAATTAGGTGTTAACAACAGGGGTTCTAATGTACAAGTGCCAGTGTCATCAAGACACGTCACGAGTAATATGTGCTAATTAGGTGTATTGCTGCTATGCGATATTGATCAGGCTCCAACACTTATCCACTATCAAGTCAATGTGAGCTTCATAATCACGAACAGTGCCAATGTCATATTTATCTTTAGCAAATACCAATTTATATCTTTCGACTAAGTTATTTATTTCTGATTGCTGATATAAATCTAGATGGTTTATTGCTATTACAAAATTTTCTGAGTTTATATGTTCGTTGAAATTTATTTCACATTTTTCTTCATATTCAAAGTTTTCTTCTTCTATGTCCGGGTATGGAAGTAATCCTTCTTTGTTTTTGTCACCTAGTTCATCAGGAATATCGACATTCGTTGTAGTTAAAGTATCATTCTTTAAATAGTCAGATTGTATAATCTTTAAATCTTCATTTTGAATTAGTTTAAATTTCTTTATGCAATCCAACCCAATAAGAAAATCATAATTGAAATTTTTGTTATCTATGTAAGTAAGTAAGTAAGTTTATTTATTTGCATAGATTGTAGGTACATGACATAGGGTATTAAAAAAACAATTATGATCCTTGTACAATCTACCTTAGATTAGGCATGCAAACATTAATTAATTAGGTAAACGAGTAGGTAGTCAAAACTTAAAATAAACAAATAGTGTCACAATACAAAATTACATTTGAAATCGGGTACAATTAGATAAGTTGGTATGTCGTTAAATTGCATAAAAATATTATAACTATCTTAAATTAGAAATTTACATTAGGTTTTTAAGTCATTGTCATTTAAGAAATCGTTAATCGAGTAGTAACATTTTTCCATCAATAATGCTGTTAGCTTCTTTTTAAAATTGCGTATTGTGTCATTTTTTATTATATCAGGTACTTTGTTATATATGGCCGGTCCCATACTAATAACATTTTTTTTAAGTAATGCGGTGTTGCAACGCTCGACTATTAACAGATTTTTGTACTGGCTTCTGATTGGTCTCTTACTAACTTGTGATACTGTAGTAAAAAGACACATGTTACGTTTAACAAAAATTGCCATTTCTAAAATATACATTGCCGGAAATGTTAACAGCTTTAGGGACTTAAACACTGGAACACAGCTATCAGTCATTCTCATATTCAACATCGACCTCAAACAACGTTTCTGGGCCTTGAATACCTGTTCCCGTAGGCAAGAATTTCCCCAGAAAATTATACCGTATCTCAGAATGGATGCCACCGAGACCATGGTATGCAATCAAAGTTGTGGTGATGTTAACTTTCTTAGCCAAATTGAATAGGACATAAGCAGATATGCTTAATTTTTTACATACCTCTTCTACTTGAGGCTTCCACGTCATTTGACTGTCAATTACTATGCCTAGAAATTTTGCTTTTTGTACTTGGTCTATTTTAGTTCTATTAAATTCAATTTTTAAATTTGGTGTTGATGTCCGCTGATAAAAATGTATTATGTTTGTTTTTCCTAAATTAATTACTAATCTATTGTCGTCAAGCCAATTCACAATGTCTCTGAGTGTATTATTTATATCCTGTTCATATTTATTTGCATCAGAACAACTGATTAATGCGGTGCTGTCATCAGCAAACAAAATCATTGGGTCTTTGATGTGCCGCGGTAAGTCATTTATATAAAGAAGAAATAAAAGAGAACTTAGCACGCCACCCTGAGGGACACCGTGTTTGACACCTCTGTATTCGGAAAAGTATTTCTTTTCGCATTTGCTTCTTAAGCATATCCTTGATATTTCCGTGTATTGTTCACGTTCACTGAGATATGATTTGACAAGATTAAGGACATTTCCTCTTATGCCATACATGTCAAGCTTATTTAGCAAGGTTTTATGATGGACACAGTCGAAAGCCTTTGTCATATCAGTGAGAATTGCGCATATTGGTATTTTTCTGTCAACATTTTTAAAAATTACATTAAGCAAATCGTAAATAGCTAAATTAACACCTTTGTTCTTCCTAAAACCTTTTTGTTCATTACATAGAATATTATACTTATTCAGAAAATTGTTAATTGATTCATATATAAGTTTTTCGATGACTTTAGAAAAAATCGGAATTAATGCAATGGGTCTGTAGTTGGCTACGTTTTCCCTTTCGTGTTTTTTAAAGAGTGGTTTTACTATAACTACTTTTAACGCTTTTGGAAACACTCCAGAGCTGATACATAAGTTTATAATGTGACTCAGGTGTGAGGCAATACTATTCGATACAAATTTCACTACTTTTGTGGCTATGCCATCATATCCAAAACTACTTCTATTTTTTAAGGATATTATTGCTCTCATAACATCTTGAGGTGAGACAGGAGACATAAACATTGAATGTGGATTGCTCAATACATTAGTAGCTGTAGGTATATTAGTGTTTGTCTGTATTTGATCGATAAAGAAATTATTAAAGGCGTTTGCAATATCCTTTGGATTACTTACGATTGCATCTTGGGTTTTTATTTGGGAAATTTGTTCAGTAGTGCGTGGATTATTATATTTATTATTTATGATTTGCCATGAAGCTTTAGATTTATTTGTTGACGTATTTATAAAATAATTATTTTGTGCCTTTTGGGTTAATTTTATTATTTTCTTATATTTCTGGGAGTAACTTTTAAATTTATTTTTATTTTCGTTAGTAGGTTCGCGCCTGCATGTCCACAATAATTGCCGCTGTCTTTTACTGCAAACTCGTATTCCACGTGATACCCATTTTACTGTTTTATTTGTTTTGATAGTAACAATCTTGTTTGGAAAACAGAGATCATACAACATACGAAAGTGTTCTATAAAGCAATCATACGCTTCGTTCGCATTTTCTGTTTTATATACTTCTGAAAAGGTAAGGCATTCGAGGTGATTCCTAAATCTAACTAAATTTTCTTTTGAAATATCACGTTTCTTAGTGCGCCAGTAACTTATTCTACAGGTTTTATTTACCTTTACTTCCAAAAACTGAGCGTTATGATCAGACAAAGCAAAGTCCAGTATTTCACATCTACATTTTAATTGAGAGCTACAAGCAAAGTTATCTAGGCAGCTGTTGCTGGATAATCTAGTCGGGTGTCGCACTTTTAGATCGAGATTGTGCCCGGACAAAAAATACTCAAAGTCCCTAGTAACGTTGTTTCTTTTCAGAATATCAATGTTGAAATCCCCACATATAACAATTTTCTTATTTGATTTTGTACATACAGTTTTTAGGATGTTATCCAAGTTTTCATAAAATATATTCAGGTTATTCATTTTTGGAGGCCTATAAATACAGATAATAATTAATCGTTGCTGCACTAATTCAGTTCCGCAACATTCAAATATGTTTGTTATTGACTGGCTTGATATTTCCGATAGTTCTTTATATTCGAGACCTCTTTTGACTAGAACGCAAGCTCCTCCGCGCTTTTTATCTCGTCTTGCATAACATGCAGCCAGCTTATAATTTGTAATTTCCAGGAGTTTTTCATGACCCTGCATAACGAAGTGTTCAGTAACGCATACAACGTCTATGTCTCCTTGTTTCTTGGATAGTTCTTGCAGATGGACGGTGAAAAGATCAGCCTTATTCAACAGACCAGCAATGTTTTGATGTAAGATGTTTATTCTATTAAAGACGATATGATAAATATATCCATAGTCTCTTCCATATTGTATATTTTTATTTTAAAAGTTATCATGCCTTTCGTTTCGTTCTCACCATTAATAGTTTTTAAATTTGCTGTTTGCATATTAAATTTATTATCTTTCTGTTGTATTTTTAGTAATCTTGCATTTATCAACGATACATTTGAACCTGAGTCGTAAATTCCAGAAACATTCAAAGTATCATTCAACAGCAAACTTACCCTTATTAATGGTGGTACTTCTAGTTTTTTGGATTCTTTTCATTTAATTCTACTTCCAATTCCGAGTTATTTACTGTTTTTACAACTTCTTTTTGTTTGTCTCTCTTAAACCAACAACTTTCTTCAGGATGATAACGTTTCCCCCTTTTTTCATTGACACAAATCTGACATGGTTTCTTTTCTTCATATTTTTTTGTTTTGGCGTCTGAATTTGTGTATTTGTTGTCGTATTTACTCTTCTTAACAAGATATTCTAACTTTCCAATTTCATTGTAAAGAGTTTCTGTTTCTTGTAAAGTTTCTCTATCAATCTTATCAGCTACATAATTCGGTAAGCCAAATACTATTAGGTCAATAAGCGTCCCAGTATCAATCGATTTTCTTACTTCCAGTAGCAGTTTTTCCTTTTTTAAAGCATAATCAAGTAATGATCCTGTTTGATACTTAAAAGCAAGAGCATATCTAGTTGGCGACCATCCCTTGTTTGCAAATGTCTCACAAAAACTATTTTCCCATTTGTTCCATTTCGATTCCACTGTATTTTTTATTAGCATGCAGCTATACCAATCTACAGCGGAGTGTTCTAAAAAGTTTCTTAATATTTAAATTTTCTTTTGGTCCTCAATAATTTGAAAACGTTCACATTCTTTATTAAAATCCCTTATCCACTGGTGTAAGCATTTGAGTTTCTGCCTGTAAATTTTTCAAGCATAAAATCCTTTGCAATCATTCCTAAATTTTGGACAGAACATGTTTTTTTTTTCTTTTTCTTCAAGTAACTTCTCCAACAATTTATTGACTGTCTGACCGGAGCTACTAAGTGTAGATTCAGCATCCTTTGCATCTTCAAAAATTTCTTCTAAGTAAATGTCATTAAACTGTAAATTCTGTTCTTCATCTAGATATATTTTCGAAATATTATCCGTCAAGGTTATCCATACTCTCCTTTTTTGATATATTTTACTTAGTGTCTTCTTTTCTTTGACATAATTCGAAGTAGTTATAATCTCTCTATGTAAATTCGCTGGTTGATATTCGACTGGTATTTCAAAAATCTGCTTACTAGTTGTAGCTATTGACGTTATGCATAAAATACTGGATTTTCCGTCTTCTGCTGGTTTCATTTCGAAATCAAACCTTAGTTTCTCCATATTTCTTGGAATTCGTTGCGAAAATGTTGTTTTATAATAATGTGGATTCTTTAGAATTGAAATAAAGATGAAATTGCGTTTCTCTGTAAAAATCAAAGAAACAACATTTAATGCCTCTATTTCCAATAAATAAATTAGTTTCCAATATATTTGTAATATATTGTAGGTAACCGAAATAAATACTCAATGTTTGATTGATAGCACCTGTCAAAACATCAGAAGTGACGTGTCCTAACACTATGGCCATAGTTGCCAGTTCTATCAGATAAGATTAAAGAGGCGATAACTCTTTACACATATATTACATTGCCTTACTAAATTGCAAAAACAACGTCTCTTTACAATTTTTTATTTTCTATTTTATAGGTATTTTTTTTTATTATCCTGGCTCAATGGGGTGATTATTAAAATGCAAAATAATCTATTTGCACGAGGAGAAGGTTGGCTGCTTGTGCTGTGCAAGAATAAACTTTATGAGTGAATACTATATGGTTCAAATTCTTTAGAATATTGCGTGTAGCATTACAACTAAGATCAAATTTCAATACGATATAAAAGAGTTGAGTTGGTCTTGTGGTCACTAAGGTAGTGCGAAGTTCATCGTTATCTACCTTCGAACCAAGTTGAACCTGTACGGGCAGCAGCTCCGCACACTGAGATGTAGGATGTAGGTGGATGAATCACTCGGGATGTGTACAGGAAATAAAATCACTGTTTTGTGTCCGATAATGATTGACCATTTATTTAATAAAACAACGAATTATATAATGCCAAAAGTAGGTGGCTTGTGGCGGGCATAATAGCTTAGTCAGCGAATGTACATAAATCGGTGAATTAGCAACTGCTTGATCAGGTAAAAACTAAAACAATAAATATCATGTGGCGATGCTCGTACATCCTGCCGACTATAAAAGTACATAGTAACGTGCTTAGGTACTTGAGGACGTTACAGCTGGAAACACCCTTCTGTGCCCGTCTAGGGCTCACCCGACGTTGAGATGTTGATGACGTCGCCTCTGGTTGTGTTGGTTTGTTTTCTTTGTTGTTCCCGGTTTCAATTGGTAATCGGGACAATTTCGTTACGGGTCTCTTCATTATGTTGGATTTAGTTTTGAGCGTGACGACTCGTACCAAGTTATCCGGTCCAGGATGCGTCTCTATAACTCGCCCTAATAACCATCGGGCTGGGGCTATTTGTTCTTCCTTTACAAGGACGACGTCATTCACGGCAATGTTGCGTGTTGGAGTTTGCCATTTCCCTCGTAGTTGTAATGTTTGTAGGTAATCTTTGGACCATTTCTTCCAAAATTCCTTGTACATGTTTTCTGTCAGGCGCCATCGTAAAGTTAACTGGCTGTTGTCACTCTCTGACGTCATCGGAGGTGCCAGAACCGGTCCACCGACTAAAAAGTGGCCTGGTGTCAAGTAATCGATGTCGTCGAGGTCGTTTGTTAGGGCGACAAGTGGCCTTGAGTTGAGGCAGGATGAAAGCCTTGTAGCTTGAAGCGAGGGTTTCGTCTCTTGTCAAACGTTTTTCCAATTGCTTGAATTGCGCGACTGCTTGTGGCTTTGATCGTCCTAAATATTGCTCGAAATTGGTCTTCATGGGGATTCTCACTTCATACCGCCCATCTTCTTGTCTTTTTGTTGTATCAGCGTACAGCCTCTCGCAGTACTCCTCATCGACAGTCGTAGACTGGTCGTCTGATATTATCTCTTCAATTTCCCAGAAACGAGAGATATCGCTAGTGTCCACCACGACATGACAGTTGAAAGTATTCGTATTTCCAACTAATACCCAGCCGAGCTTTGTTTGTTGTGCTATTGGTGCGTATATGTTTCCTCGAGTAATGTTGCTCATGACTATGTCGCCATATACCCCAGCATCAAGTAGAATGTCAATCGGCCTTGATAAGTTGAATTGTGGGTCGGCCAGGTTAATGTTTTCTATGTGAGGCCAATCTTGTTTTTCGAAGGAGTAGTTAGGCAGGTTGTTGAGTAGTTTAGCCATTACTAATGCCGGCGTTGAAAACTCGTAATCTCCGTAAAGGGACTTACAGTCCAACTGAACGGTCCCGTTGCTCTGGCTGGCAAATGCTCCGATCCCTGACACAGTTGAGTTGTGGTTGCGTCGCGGAAGCCCAAGTCGTTGCACAGCCGATTCTGTTATAAGGTTCAGTTGGGAGCCTTGGTCCAGAAGGTAGATGCCTTACGGTGTACGGTGTAAGTTCCATCTGCAGCCTTTACTTTAAGTTGTACTGTAGCCAGTAAAACTTCGTTAAAATTTCCTGACACGTGATTGGTTTTTCGCTGCATGTTGTTGTTTGTCACGCCTTCGGCCATTTGGCTTGACGACAGTGTCGCTGACGTAGTATCGCGGACTAGGTCATGTAGCGTGGTGTGATGTGCGCCGTTACACACTTTGCATCTTTTCTGCGAGTTGCATTTCTTTCCGTTGTGCGGATACATGCAGTTTTTGCAAATGTTCAATTGCTCAATTGTCCTAATTTTTATGGCTGGCGTCATTTCTTGAAACTCTTTACAGTAGAGCAAGATGTGGCTTGTTTTGCAAACTGGACAATTTCTGTCGGAGCTTGTATGGTTTGCTTTGGGGTAGCGTCTGTATCTGTTGTACGCATCCCTTGGTACTTTTGTCATCGAGGCCCCTTTATTTGGGGTGACGTCGGCACCTAATTATAGCTTTTTGCTCAGCTGTTTTTTTTTAATTATTTTATTACACTTTTTTTACATTTCTTTAATGAACAACGTGGAGTCTTGTCTTTTTAAACGGGCAGTTTGTATATAAATAAAACTAAATAATTGCAGTTTCAAAATGTTTATTATTTCATTAAAACAAAGTTTGTAAGATAAAGTAAGTAAATGCTCATATATTTCCAAATTAATATACATATTATATTAGTATGCCATAATCAAATCTAACCATTTAAAAACATTAAAAAAGGCGTGCTTATGCTTAAAAGTTTGCTATAGAGAAAATGAATTCATCGGTGAAATGCTTTACAGATTTAGGTATAGCTGCCTAAATGTAGTGAATAAACATGTTATTTAAATAGAAAAAATCTATTTATAACAATAACATCACCACATAATCTGCAACATTCTAATGGTTTAACAATCAATCCATTGAGCATTTACTTACATGGTGTGTTTAATAATAAAAATAATAATGTCTGCCTCTCAAAATGGATGTAGGAATGGATCCCGCGGTACTAAGGAGTTACTCCTCATCGACATGGCCATAAGCCAACAGGTTCGTCGATCCCGCAATGATCTGTCGACATGCTGGATAGACTATAAGAAGGCCTACGACTCGGTGCCACATACATGGCTCATGAGGGTGCTGGAGTTGTACAAGATAGATGCAACTCTGCGCTCCTTCCTGAAGTCGTGTATGGGGCAATGGAGGATGGTCCTTCGCTATCCAGGATGTCAACAGATCCAGGGGAATGATGAACCTGTATGGATCAAACGGGGAATATTTCAGGGCGATAGTCTGAGTTCACTTTGGTTCTGCTTAGCCCTGAATCCTCTAAGCACACTGCTAGAGGATTCAGGACTGGGATATCGATTGAGAAGAGATGGTCAGGTCATATCTCACCTCCTCTACATGGATGACTTGAAACTCTTTGCCCCCAACAAATTGCGACTGATGGAGCTACTGAAGGTAACTGAAACATTCAGTAGCGCCATCAGGATGGAATTTGGTGTGGACAAATGTGCAGTCATGCATATAAAGCGAGGGGAGATTATGGAGTCCGAGGGAACTCAACTCACGAACTCCATACACCTTAGATCCCTCTCCTCAGCCGAAAGCTATAAGTATTTGGGTATGTCGGAAGCGTTAGGCATCACCGTTGCTGACATGAAGCAATCGTTGAAGGAGCGCTTCTTTGGTCGCCTGAAGAAGGTATTAATTAGTCTTCTTTCGGGCGGAAACAAGGTGCGCGCCTTCAACGGTTGGGTCATGCCGGTTTTGATGTACTCTTTCGGCATACTCAAATGGACTCAGACCGAACTCGACGCCTTGGACAGGAGGGTCCGTACACTCCTGACCGCAAACCGGATGCATCACCCACATCGGTGATGAGACTGTACTTCCCGCGGAAATGAGATCGAGGCTTTTTAAATGCGAAGACCCTCCATAACCGCGAGGTGTGCAGCCTCAGGGAATATTTTTTAAAAGCCGAAATGGGTATGCACCGTGATGTGGTCGCAGTGGACAAGGGGCTCACCCCGCTCTCCATGGCTTGTAGGGTATGTTGATAAATGCTACATGTAGGTATGTGTAAAATAAACCAGTTGTCACTCGGAATCTTAGTTTCATTCATCGCTTCCCGTTACTATATTTCATAAATACAACTGGCGACGAGGAAAACGATTAAATTCGCGTGGTTTACATTGTTTATTTAAGTGTGGGACTTCAAGATGCCTATCGGGAAAATTGAAGAATTTGACCTATCAAGCAAAAAGTGGCTGGCGTATATCAGACGCGTGGAGCAGTTCATAACCTTAAATGAAATAAAACCAGAGTTACAAGTGGCAACGTTGGTGACGTTGGTGGGAGCGGCCACTTATGACTTATTGTGTGATTTATGTGCACCTAATCATCCAGAAAATAAAACATTTCGTGAATTAGTAAAAATTGTGGGTGATCATCTTGAACCAAAACGTTCCGAAATTGCTGAACGCCATGTTTTTAGACAAAGACGTCAGAACACGGGAAAATCTCTCAGTGATTACCTACAAACACTCAAACACCTGGCCAGTACATGTAATTTTAATACTACACTGGAGGAAAATTTACGCGATCAATTTGTGTCGGGTTTGGCCAGTGATGAAATGAGATCACGCATTTTTGCGGAACCATCGATTACATACAAAAAAGCAGTCGAATTAGCATTGGCGTTGGAAGCGGCCGAGCGACACTCACAGACCAGCGGTGCAAACGCCGCAGGCGCAGCGAACGCGTCGGCGGTTGGGACGCGAACGTTTGAGGCGGTGCATCAAGTAGCGACGGCAAAGCGGGCAGGTCGGCCGCCCGAGCGCGGAACTGTGAGCAGCGGAAACTCGTCTACCGAGGGGAGTGCGGCAACATCGCGCTCAGCGCGCGCTTGTTGGAGGTGCGGCAGAAACCATCGTCCAGAAGTGTGTCGGTTTAAAAATTACTCGTGCGATATATGTGGCCAGAAAGGTCACATTAAAATAATGTGTAAATCGAAC
This sequence comes from Xanthia togata, assembly GCA_963853775.1. Lineage (NCBI taxonomy): Eukaryota > Metazoa > Arthropoda > Insecta > Lepidoptera > Noctuidae > Xanthia > Xanthia togata. Next base: position 11,252,417 of record OY970816.1, read on the forward strand.
AAAGGGCGAGGTGTCGAGTCAAGCCAAGACACTTCAACGCGACGTAATAATAATTATCTCGGAGGTAGTGATAACGAATCTGAATGTGATTTTTTTAATCTAAGCGTGTGCGGCGTTAACGACAAACCGTACATGGTTGTGGCGCAAGTGAACGGCAGAAAGATAAGTTTCGAACTGGACACTGGAAGTAAGTTATCAGTCATAAGTTTAGATTATTATAATAAAAACTTTTGTGATTTACCAATAATTAACAACGATATTTCCTTGTATTCCTATGTCGGTTCGGTTATAGAACCAATTGGTTTTGTGTCTGTTCATGTTGTTATTGGTGAACATTCAGTCGGAAATCTCAAATTGTATATTGTTAAAAATGGTGGACTACCACTTTTAGGTCGGTCGTGGCTTACTAAATTAAAGATAAATAAGATTAGAATTGATGAATTTATATTAAATTTAAATGATAATAATTTAGTTGAACTATTACGGCGTGAATTTCCGACTGTATTTGCTTCTGGGCTTGGAACATGTATTAAAAAAATTACTTTAAAATTGGTGGATAAAAATCCCGTATTTATCAAAGCTAGACCGCTACCGTTGGCGTTACGTAAACCCGTCGAGCGAGAGTTAGAACGACTCGAGGCTGAGGGTACAATTCGAAAAGTTGAGTATTCTGATTATGGCACGCCTATCGTGCCAGTAATTAAAAAGAACGGAGAAATAAGAATTTGTGGTGACTACAAGGTCACGATTAATCCGAAACTTATGCGCGAACCTTACCCTCTGCCACGAATAGAGGAGCTGTTCGCAGCGCTGAGTGGGGGTGAACAGTTTTCTAAAATTGACCTCACGCATGCTTATCAACAACTATTTTTAGAGGAGGAATCTCAGGCATGTACCGCTATAACGACACATATAGGAACATTTGTGTATAATCGCACACCATTTGGACTTACGTGTATTCCAGAAATTTATGGAACAAACGGTTAAAGGACTCAAAGGAGTCGCTGTTTTCATCGACGATATAGCATGTACTGGGACGTCCCGTGGTGAAAATATTAATAACTTAAAAGCATTATTGACTCGCTTGCGTGAGGTTGGTTTGAGAATCAAATTAGATAAGTGCGTATTTATGCAGGATAGTATTACTTATGTTGGGTTTGTTATTGACAAACACGGCTTGTATCCCGATGAGAACAAAATTAAAGCAATCGTCGACGCACCAAGGCCAAACGATGTGACGCAGCTTAAGTCTTTTTTAGGTATGGTGAACTACTATGCAAAATTTATTTCCAACTTAAGTTCAATATTGTATCCCTTACATAAGTTATTGCGAAAAAATGCAGAGTGGATTTGGTCGTATGATTGTGACGACAGTTTTAACAAAGTTAAAAAGGCTATTTCAGGTAGCAAAGTATTAGTACATTACAACCCGGAACTTCCATTAGTATTAGCAGTGGATAGTAGTTCTTACGGCATTGGTAGTGTGTTGTCACATAGATATCCCAATGGCGAGGAACGCCCCATATGTTTTGCATCGCGAACGTTAAATACGGCAGAACGCGCTTATAGTCAATTAGATAAAGAGGCGCTGGCAATAATTAGTGGAGTCATAAAACACCATCAATATCTTTATGGTCGTGCTTTTATAATTAAAACAGACCATAAACCCTTGACATTCATTTTTGGTCCCAAGTTCGGTTTACCACAGACTGCGGCAAGCAGATTACAAAGGTATGCTACAAAGTTAGCAGCCTATGACTTCACTATAGAATTTGTAAAATCCAAAGATAATTATAACGTGGACGCATTATCCCGCTTGCCACTGCCGTATGAACGTAAAATAAAAACGGGGCAGGATACGGTGTCATATATTAATTATGTAGAACAATCGATTCCTATTAGAGCAAAAGACGTTTCAAACAAAACACAGGAAGATGAGACTCTTAAAAATATTTATAATTATATTATGAATGGCTGGCCAACAGTAGTTATACGAAGTGAAGAAAAGCCTTATTTCTATCGAAAGGACAGCCTTAGTATCGACAGAGGGTGTATATTATACAATCACAGAGTGGTCATTCCTAAGGTACTTAGGCTGCAAATTCTACAAGAATTGCATGAGGGACACCGAGGGGTTGTCAAAATGAAAAATCTGTCTCGAAACTATGTTTACTGGCCACAATTGGACAATGAAATTGAAAAATTGTGTCAAGAGTGCAGTGCATGCCTACAACAGCGCGATGCGCCGCCGCGTGCTCAGTTGCATCCGTGGGCTTTTCCCACACGACCGTGGCAACGATTAAACATTGACTTTGCTATATTTCAAGGTAAATATTATTTAGTGACGATAGACGCACACAGTAAATGGATAGAAGTTCAAAAAATGTTAGGAACTAATGCAAAGTCCACTATAAATATGTTAAGAGAACTTTTTGCACGTTTCGGAATGCCTTCACATATAATTAGTGACGGGGGACCACCATTTAGCAGTTGAATTTTCCAACTATTTAAATAAAAACCTAATAAACCAAACAATCACAAGTCCATATAGACCAGCCGGTAACGGGGCGGCTGAAAATGCAGTTAAATCAGTAAAAAGGGCAATGAAAAAAGCAATACATGAAGGCAAAGATGTAGATGCTTCCCTCTCGAAATTTCTGTTTCAATATCGCAATTGTGAGCACGCCACTACCGGAGTGGCACCAGCGGTAGCTATGTTTGGTAGGAGATTACGAGGTCGGTTGGACGTTATAAAACCGTCCACTGAGCGTGCAGTGGAGTCGTCTGCAGAGCGAGCGGGGTGCGCGCGGCCCGGCGCCGAGCGGCACGTGGAGCCCGGCGAGCAGGTACTGGCGCGGGACTACCGTGCTCGCGCTGACAAATGGGCAGCAGCTACCGTGCTTGCACGGACTGATCCACTCACTTATAAAGTACGCGTGTCGGATGGACACGAGTGGAAGCGTCACATCGATCAATTATTACCACTAAAGAAACAATATTCTAGACATTCCATAATGAGTAGCACGGATAAGTCCGTAACTGAGATTGATGTTTCTGAATCCAGTCCAGACAATCAAGCTCAGACCACTTCTTCATCATGTGAAGAAGATACTTATCAGAATCTACAAGAACTAGATGTTAATACGGCGGTCAGTCCCAACAATTTGACAGCAGAACCAGTTCCGATTTCTGATAAAGAAAGTGTAAAACTTAGGCGTAAATGCTTATACCAAGGCAAATACGCAAAGTAGTATAAGGAACAACATAAGTTTAAAAACATTTTTTTAATTAAAAAATGTAACTACATAGCACAGTGTTAGAGTGCACTTGGTGGTTATTTCGTTCATATATTTTATTTTCTCAGCTTATGATAAAAAAAAAATAAAAAAAGTAAGAAAGATAACGGCGAAAAAATCACCACGAGGTACACTACAACCTGTGCTGCTAAACGAAATTATTGTGAACAACATTGTCGATGGCGCATCTGTAGTTGTTATCTTAAGAATGTATTGATTGCGCGGCAATGCGCGGGCAATGATCACAATTCTTTCCGTGAAAGATCATCTTTATTTTGTATTTTTGTTTTGATTACAAACCGAATGATAAAATATGCAGTTTATTTTAGAACAACATTTAATGCTCCATATCTATGTATAGTATACCTACAGTTTCCTATTTAATAAATTATACAGTGTTAAAGCTAATGTAAGTAATGTTTTGAAGGGGGAGGTGTAGGGTATGTTGATAAATGCTACATGTAGGTATGTGTAAAATAAACCAGTTGTCACTCGGAATCGTAGTTTCATTCATCGCTTCCCGTTACTATATTTCATAAATACAACTAAAACTTAAACTAACTTAACTTAAAGAGAACTGGCGCAAACCTGTGGTACTTACAACAGATGACCGCAAGGAAGTATGGCAAAGCAAGGAGCTTCACGGGCGCTTCTACCGGGCTCTTCACGAGCCTGGTGTAGATTTCCTAGCGTCCGTATCCTAGCTACGTTTTGGTGACCTTTTCGGAGAAACTGAAGGTTTCGTCTGTGCAATTATGGACGAAGTTATCTTGACGAATAACTACCGGAGACATATTATGAAGGACGGGACGGTTGACGTGTGTTGGGCATGCCACCGTCCGGGTGAGTCCATCAGACATATTATCTCTGGTTGTTCTCGTCTGGCTAACGGCGTACTTGCACAGGCATAACCAAGTAGCCAGGATTATTCACCAGCAACTTGCTTTGAAATATAAACTTGTGGATTCTGAGGTACCGTACTACAAGTATGTGCCCGACCCAGTTCTCGAAAATGACCATGTCACGTTGTACTGGGATCGGTCTATCATTACTGACAGGACTATTGTTGCCAATAAGCCTGATATAGTGGTGATAGACCGATTAGCGCAATGATAGTTGATGTTACCATTCCACATGACAAGAACCTCGTGAAAGCTGAGAAAGACAAACAAATAAAATATCTCGACTTAGCACACGAGGTTGTCGACATGTGGAATGTGAGCTCGGCTATCGTTGTGCCGATTGTCGTAACGGCCAATGGCCTGATGGCCAAAAGCCTCGACCAACATCTCTCGAAGCTCTCGTTAGGCGGTTGGATCAAGGGCCTGATTCAGAAGGCAGTACTTCTTGATACGGCTCGTATTGTGAGGAGGTTCCTATCTCTGCAGCCCTAACCACCGGTAGCTTGGACCCTGCTCCCGACACCTCCAACATTCTGCTCATGTAAAAATATGATTTTATGTTTGGTATAGTCATCAAGTTGCGATATGATGCTTTTTTACACCAAATTGCTATTATTTTTTTTGCCTTTATTGCTGGCGTAGTGTAACTATTGTCACTTAGATGAATTTATTATCTACCTCACGAAGCAAATGTATGTTTTACTTCGTATCCAACCATTCTTGGTGAATATAAATTCTGTGAACTTAAAGTTTTTTAATTTACCCACCTGTTTACAAAATAAGTTATTAGGCGTAAATCATATTGGCCGTTCTTAAATAATGCAAGCAATATTGTAGCAATGACAACAAAATTAAAAAGGAACTGATATAGGAGAACTGTTTCCGAACCCACATGTTTTTCGTTGCCAATCCAGCATCAAACCGCTAAGCCACAAGAACTTGTTGGGAATAAGCGAAATTAAAGATTTGGTTGTAATTATGTAGTGTGACTAAAAGCTTTCAACTTTAATGTCAACGAGATAATGATTAAAATAGCTTAACAAAATGATATATAATACCGGTGGCTCCAACAATATTAGGTGGGTTTACCTTAACGTTACGTGTTAAAGATCAAATTTGCGTGTCTGTATTATTATTGTATTTGTAAATCAGCACTGTCTGATAAGCTCATATAAATTGAATAAACCTTAATGTTACATGCACAGGGTCTAAATTTGTTGGTTTTTAGGGTGGGTCAGATAATGTTGACAACAGACTGTACATAAGAAGCTCAACCTAACGATTACTATTCTCATTAGCTGTAGAATATGATTAGCTCATTGACCAATGGGATGTTACAACTGCTTTCCTGTATGGCAAGCTAAAAGAGGACATCTACATGCTTCAATCTTTTTTTTTTTTTTTGTGGGTTGGAAATCATCAAATGACGTCTCCCGCTCTGGGTGGAGCGGAAGGGCGTGTCAGACTCTTACTGACTAAAACCCACCCGTGTTCCTTCTGTTGCCTGTGCAATGCCAGGGGGCCACGGTATCCCTTTCGGACTTTCCCGCAACCCCGGCAGGCAATGGTCTCATCGGACCCCTTCACTCGCTGACACTCTTTGAGGCGCGCCTGGAACACAACGCGCCTTCGACCCGGGCTTGGTCCTTACCGGACGGCGAGCTACCCATTGCTCACCGTCCGCAAGCCCGCGCCTACGGTGGCCGGGAATCAGCGATTGATTCCCGACGCCCAGGGCGTCTCCTCCTGCGGCGGCTAGGGGCGTGAGGGCGCGAAATTCGCATCTCCCTTACGCGCTCCGCCTCCTCCTTTGCGAGCATTACTGCTTCGCAGAAGGAGGTGACGGCCTCCCATGCCCTCTCGCTCCGTTCCATGGCCTGGACCAGGGCCAGACGCGAGAGATCCCCGCCACCGATCGCCTCCACGAGGACACGGTGGTGCTCTGCCCAAGCCGGGCATACCTCCACCGTATGCTCCACCGTGTCCTCCGGGCGATCCACGCAGTGATGACACCCGGGCGTTTCCTCCCACCTTATCCGAAACAGGTACCTCCCGAAACAGCCGTGTCCGGTGAGGACCTGCGTCAGGCGGACGGTGAGGACGCCGTGGCGCCTCTCCAGCCACTCCTCAAAGAGGGGACTTATCGCCGCAATAGTGGCGTGCCCAACATGCTTCAGCCTAAGGGGGCGATTGTTAAAGGTCAAGAGGCAAAGGTATGTAAATTGCAAAGATCGTTGAATGGACTCAAACTAGCGTCAAACGCTTGGTTCCATGAGCTAGATCAGAAGATGTACAATTTAAGTTTTGTACAATCGAAAACAGAACCTTATCTTTATCAAAAGGTGCTTAGCGATGGAAATGGAATAGTAGTAGTCATACACGTTGATGACATTTTTATATTTTATTACAAATATAGCGAAACCGAGAAACAGAAATTAAAAAATGGCTTGCTTAAAAGGTTTAAAGTTAAGGATTTAGGTCCTGCTAGACACGTGTTAGGCATGAGACTTAGGAGAGATAAAAGTGCGATTTATCTTGATCAAGAACAGTACGTTCTTAATGTTTGAAGGATTTTGATATGACGGATTGTAAACCAGTCATCACCCCAGTGGAAGTAGGTCTCAAATTAGAGAAAGCTTCAGATTCCGGTTGTAAGTTTCCATATGAAATTCTCGTAGGTTGTCTTAATTATTTAGCGCAAACTACTAGGCCTGATACCGCGCACGCTGTTAGTGTTTTGTCACATTTTAATTTATGTTACGATGATTTTCATTTTAAATGTGCTAAACGGGTGCTTAGATGATCTTGATACTTAAAGGCGACGTCGAACTTTGGACTAAAGTTTAAGAAAACAGGTAATCTAGAATTAAATGGCAACGTAGACGCCGATTGGGGTGGGTCATATGATAGGAAACCCTGTACAGGTTAAATTTTTAAACTAGGAAATAGTATAGTATCTTGGGAAAGTCGTAAGCAAGGGTGCGTGGCTCTGTCCTTTACAGAAGCAGAACATAAAGGCCTCATTCAAGCATCGAAAGAAGCTATTTATTTAAGACTTTTGTTTAAAAGTTTAACAAAGGGGCTCTTGTATCAAACCGGTGGTCATTTACAATGGCAACCAATCAGCACATAAAATAGCAAAAAATAAGACACAAATAAGACACAAAAAATAAACAGGACTAAACACATCGATATTAGGTTCCAATACGTTCGCGAAGCTATAGTCAATGAGGCTGTTGAGGTAAAATATATGCATTTGTAGCGGTTACACCGCCACATACGAACTACGCATCAAAGACATGACGTCACACAAATCCTGCATCGCGCAATTAGAGTTTACCAAACGAACGACATAGATAAGACTATCCGAAATCAACAGTCGGGCAGTCGGCCCGCCAGACACAACACTCGTCTGGTTGGAGGATCCTCCCTTTTCTATGGTGGATGAGTGAACTTTACACCCTGTTCCTCATGCCTCTAAATTGGTGACCCCGAGTATGAACGTCAACGCAGCCTTCGTGCAACTACTTCAGCGTGACGTCATCATCATCATCACTCCCGCAAGCTTTCGTGAGGCGAGTCACACAGACAGCCAGCACCCACGGCTTCAACGGGTATCCTGACCACCAGCATGCAGCGAACGCATACACCGCCACACATTCATAAGAAATGTTAGCAGATATGTTAACAAAATCTTTACCAGACCCTAAACTAAAGCTATCTATAGAAAAGTTATCTATTAAGGGGGGCGAGCGATGTGCGATGTAATGATCTTAGCTAATATTGTTTTTGATGTGATTTAATTTGAGTTGTTATGATTTGTAATAGATAATATTATTTTGTTTGTGTTTAGTAATTTTTGTTATAGAGCTGTGTTATTATTTATGTAATAAAGATACATTCTACATCAGGGAACGATAGCTCCAGCTGAATATACTGTGTATAATAGTTAGGGTGTGTACACACTGAGTAGTTTAAGGGTGCGTGCACATGTAGGTAATAGGTAGGTACTTGATGTAATCTTGCGCATGCATCTGTTATAGATTAAGGGTGCGTGATGGAGGTTGTATACCTACATGACAGTGTTTTAAGATTCGAGTAAAACTGTTTAGAATATATGTCACTACAAACTGTTCCGTCAAGGAGAAAAAGACGTTGTTTATTATAAAAATTGTGGTGTTAATAAATGTGTTCGATTCAAATAGCCTCTTGATTTCAATACTTATAATCATACCAACACAACAACGACACCATTTGAAGTTGTTTTCGGTCATACTGATTCAAAATCTATATTAACTGTGAATTTCGAGAAAAAATATACACAACAATTACTAAAAGATCATGCAATGCGTACTAAACGTCTCTTTAGTTACAAATCAGATCAGATGATATAATCAAAGCAAAACATTAGAAATAGCAAGGGTGGTGAGATAAATAAAAAGTTTGAAATAGGCGACATAATTTATGTAAAAGAGGTTAACACCAGATTAAGTAAAGACCAGCCACGTTATAGGAAGCCAACTATTAGTGATGATGTAGAACATAATGTAATCCCTGTAAAAATTGAAACTTGAAATACAATAGTTCCAGTTAAAAATATTAAACGTCCTCAGAAGCTGGTGCCTCGCGCTATTGGCAGTAGCGCAAATAACATGGGCCTTCCAACTTCAAAAGGTTGAGAAAAACCCTGATGTCCTGCCCGTGAAACAAGGACAGGCGTTTAAATAAGTAGGTAAGTGGTTAATTATAAAACTTTTAAATTTAGATAGTTTAGGTAATGATCTAGAATTAAGTTTAATTTAATATAATGAATTCAGTAAACTAGTAGATGTTAACAAACCTTACAGGCATGAGTTTTTAGGCATTCGTACTCAAACGGATTATTTATGAAGGATAGTACAATTGAAAAATTTCAGCAACTTGTACCAGCTAAAAGATTTAAGCGAGAACTAATTGATCCACTTGGGTCAATGATCATAATGACGCAATCCGATATGATTCCTTCATTTCTCAGTTAAAAAGCAATCAATTGATAGTAGATAGGAAAATAACTTTGGTCTCCAAATTATGGTTTGTTAACAGTACAGAAATTTTACATAACAAAAACATTAATGTTAGATGAACGTTTAAAAAAGATTGAGACATTAGTTAAAAATATAATGACCTACCAAAAAGAAAATTCTATCTACTTTAAATTTTGGAATGTTTAGTATGTTTTTATCCAATTTTAGAACTATTAATATAATTTTGTGAGAGAGATCGAACCGGCCTGAGCGTTTAGGAAGGTATCTGTACTGCATCGAGCGATTGTTAATTCCACCGCATTATTGCACATGTTACAAATAACCAAGGCAGAAAATCTGTTATATGCCATAAATGAATATAATTTAGTTAAATTTCTAAGAATATATTACTGTTAAAGCTTTTATTAAACAAAACCAGATTACTATCTTATTAGAGATTCCTTTAATTGTACTTATAGTTATTTTAAACTTTACTCTTTACCTGTTTTTAACACAGATTCAAACGAAACTGTTATAGTAGTTCATAAATATCCCTACCTTTTGGTGAATGACTATCTAGTAGTACTCGTAAACCGTAATCTTACTTACCAGTTGTGAGAGCCTGCGTACAGATTGCAATAGGTGATAAAATCTTATATACCGATGATGATGTGTTGACCCTTGTAAAGCGGCTTTGTGAAGAACAATTGATGAAGTTCCATTCTAATGCTAGTGCATGGGAGCAGCATATAGTTGACATTAAAGATTTAAAAGTTCAACTAATTGGCCGCGGAAGTTGGATTCAAAGAATAATATCATAGCAAGTAGAAAATGCTACGATGATGTCATGAGGCACGAGTCTCTACAAGGAACATACATAGTTACCCTGGACGATGCGTGTATTGTTAATGTCAGGCACATACATCTACAAAATTACCAATTTTCTCTCCCAAATCTGAATTATCCAATAACTCCAATCATAACCCTACCAAAGTTGAAGCCTGAAAAACATACCAACAGTGTCAGTGCAGTGAATATGAAAGGTATAAATCTAGATGAGCGGAAATAATTATTTCAAGTGGTAAAAATAATCAAAGTGAAATACGGTGAAAAATATAGTGCATTTCACACGACATCAGTTAGTTTAGGTACGTTAATTCTATATGTAATTGTACCTTTAGGATTCATAAGCTTTCTTGCTTTTAGATATAACATCAAATTGTTAAACTGTCGGCAAAATGATCAGAATCCTAACAACTGATAATTTCGTTTTTGAGTGTGGAGGAGTGAGGAGTTATGCAACCTGAACCGCAACGGGTAATCACTGTGAGAGCATAAAATGCATGATTCCAGTTTAGGGTGGCCCTTCCAGACGGTTCCCTTGATATAGTTATTTATTATTTATTGTTATATTTATTTATTTATTATTATTTACTATAGCCGACGTTAGGAAACCCATCATTAGAGTGGACTTCCTCAGCCATTATAATATGTTGGTAGATTGCAGGAATCAACGCTTGATCGACAGTGTGACGTCTTTGTCGGTTCCCGCCGCACACTGCAGCACCGTCGATATTTCATCCGTGAAGGCCTTCGTAGTGTCGTACCGGCTACCACCACATACTACGTGAGTACCCCGAAATCACACGACCTCCAGGCAAACAGCTACCAGGTACACACAATACGCTGCACCATATTAGGACGACGACCCACCAGTAGCATGCAAACCAAGATGCCTCGGCCCAGCTCGACTTCAGGTCGCCAAGAAGGAGTTCGAAAAGATGCTTGCAAGCGGGGTAGTGAGGCGATCCGAGAGTGCTTGGTCTGCACCAGCACTTAGTGAAGAAGAAGGACGACGAATGGAGACCATATGGCGACTACAGGGCACTTAATGCCAGTACCTGACAGGTACCCCATTCGTCACATTCACGACTTCTCTCACCAACTATCAGGCTGCACTGTCTTCTCTACCATCAAGCTACTAAAGGCCTACAATAAATTAGCCATTAATCCAGAGGACGTTCCAAAGTCAGCGATTACTACACCTTTTGATCTCTGTGAGTTCCCTTTTATGACGTTTGGGTTGAGGAACGCAGCACAAACCTTTCCAAGGTTCATCGACGAAGTCCTACTTGGTCTCGACGAGGCCAGTTCAGTCCAAGGTCCATGCAGTAGTACCCGGTTCCCAAGACCGTCAAGGAGCTGTGACGTTTCCTCGGCATGGTCAACTTCTATCGCCAATTCGTTCCAAACGCAGCCAAACTTCAGGCACCGTTGAACGCTGTTCTTGCCGGCCCCAAGGTAAAAGGTTCGCATCCCGTAGACATGACTCCAGAGTTGCTGAAGGCTTTCGAAGACTACAAATTCTTGCTGTCCAAAGCAACACCACTGGCTCACCCAGATGCATCAGCAGAGTTAACTATCGTGACAGATGCCTCTGATACGGCAATTGGCGCCGTCCTTCAGCAGCAGAAGGGTGGCAACTGGCAACCACTAGCCTTCTACTTGCACAAGCTAAGTGGGGCCCAAAAGAAATACAGCCCCTTAGACCGGGAGGTACTTGCAATTTTATGAGGCAGTTAAGTACTTCCGGCACATGGTCGAGGCAAGAAGCTTCGCAATCTTCACGGACCATAAGCCGCTTACCTTTGCCTACATGATGAATAGGGATAGTTGCTCACCCAGGCAATTCAGGTATCTGGCCTTCATCGGGCAATTTACCACAGATTTGAGGTATTTACCAGGCAGTGAGAACGTTGTCGCCGATGAACTGTCGCGCGTGGAGGAGGTATCAGCCTCTGTTAACTTTGAGGAACTTGCAAGACTCTAGGACACAGATCCAGAACTGCAATATGTGGCGGAAACAATTGTCACCTATACCACCACCTTACAATTTCAAGAAATTGGCTGCCACCTATGAGATTGCGCCAGATCTGAAAATCTGGTGATCTATTGTTCTCCGAGGGTTCGACGGCCGCACAGTTACACGTGCCACGTGCAAGCACCGGGCGCATGAGATTTGTACTGGCTGAGGTGACAACGTCCTTGAGTTCCGGACCGATGGCGTGCACAAGAAGCTACCTATGTGCACGCTGAGCTAAGAGCGTCAGTTCGTCCTCGACTAGCTATCATATCATTCGGGTTACGCCACGCTTTGTATTGTTACTTTGCTATTGTAAAATCGCTTCGTTTTGCTGTATAATTTAATGTTAATAATAAAGTGTAATAATCGTTAATAATATTCTTCATTTCATTCCTTCGTAAGCTCATTCTCTTATTCTCTTATGCTTCTGCACGCTTCACTTAGATCTAAAAATAAATTAGATAACGGGTTCGAACCAGACCAATTTCTACAAATAAATAAAGATATGGAAGTGATGATGATGATGATGATGTGCAAGATAGTGAAGAACTGTATATGGGGGGTGATTTTAATGGGCATGTAGGAAGTCAGGTAGTCGGGGATACAGAGGCCGTAACACTGATGGCGAGACACTGCTGCAAGCTGCTTCGGCCTTCGACCTGGCAATAATAAATACGTGGTTTTACTATTTACTACTTGCTGGTAAGACGGAACAGCCTTAAAAGTGTCAAAAACTGTAAAGTGCTCCCAGGTGAAGACTGAGTCTCACAACATAGACTCATAGGTAACAGTCAGTACCTCGTACTGAGATTTTGAGAAATGAAATAAGTAATCTTCCGGTTACAGAACGACAAAACCTTACTTTTCAGCAAGATGGGGCTCCAGCTCATTACAGTCACAGAACAAGGGACTATCTAGGAATCACCATACATTGTGATTAAAAATGAGGTTCAATTGCAACAGTTACCCAAATTGTCTGAAGTATGACTATTTCCATTAGCCTTACTTACATTCGTTTTTCTTCCATGTACTAAACTTTGTTGTAGATTAAGTAAATTTATAATCTGTGTAACTTACCGCATAAGAATATCAATATTATTAGTTTTGCTTGTTAATTACAAAAACTTTACACTTCACTTCAGTTCACACATACTAATCAACACACACAACAACTCTAACAATACCCTATCACTCACCATTATAATATCACATAATAATTTTGTACAAATCACGCTGTACTGTAAACCTTTAATACTGCTTCTTTTACCTGAAAACCAACAATCACTTTTTGAACTGTCCCCTAAATCTTTTTCAAATATATACTTTAACATTCGATCACATAAACTTGTTAAGTGACAACCTTGACGAATTCTTTGTATCTAAAGTTTATCAGTGCACAACAGAAGACTGTTTATCTACCATTAAATCACCGGATAGTTACCTGAAAGTTCTTTCTCAAAATATCAGATCAGTTAATCGTAACTTTCATGATTTTGAAACACTTATTTCTCGTCTTTCTTTTGAGTATGATGTAGCTGTTCTAACAGAATGTTGGCTTCCTTGTCTAAGTAATACCACCCTACCACAGCTTCAATATTACTCTCCGATCCACACCACTAAACACCGTAATCAGAGTGACGGAATAGTCGTATCCATCAATTCAAATCTTGCATTCAAGGTACACGAACCTGATTTTCATAACTCTGCTTCTGGTTTAATCATTGAACTTGCGTCTAATGTTGCTATCCTCTGCGTTTATTGATCCCCCTCTAACGAGAGTATTGAGGTCTTTCTAAAATCGTTAAATGAATACTATATTCCTTGACTACCTTTCAAACTGTAGTGATAACAGGTGACATAAATATAAACATAAACATAGATAGCACAACGTCAACTATGAACCACTGGACGCACTGGACGCACGACTACCTTAACTGCCTCTCTTATCACGGGTTTTTACCTTCCCACCACCTACCCACAAGAGGTAACAATTGCCTTGACCACACAATTCTTAAAACTAAATTATACATTGATTTTTGATTCTACTATCACTGATCACTTCTCAACCCTCCTTTGTTTAAACTTGAAGCCAACCCGTAATTTTTCCAATACCTCAATCCTAAAGACCGACTTCGTTTCTCTCGACAAGTCAATGCAAAATCTGGAATTCACGAATATTTTTTCCTTGAATGATCCAAACGTTGCTACAGACTGTCTGATCCAAACTCTATCGCAGGAGATATATAATCACTCAATTGTAAAGCGTACAGGAAAGCGCAAAAGAATCCTAAAACCATGGATTACTTCAGGACTACTGCGATGCATGAGGAACAGAGACATACTGCACAAAAAACACAAACAGTCTCCTGATAATCAAGTTCTTAAAGCTACCTACACAAGATACAGGAATTTCTGTACTAAGGTTCTTAGAAAGGTAAAAAGACAGTTCGATTCAAATGAATTTGTCAAAGCTGGTCGTAACACAAAGATGTTGTGGGATACAGTCAAGCGTGTCACAAACACAACTAAAGTTACTCACCCTCCCACGGAGTTACTTTCCTCTTCAGAAACACCCTCTCAATCTCTTAACGATGTTAATTCATTTTTTGTAAATATAGGCAAAGATCTTGCAGATCGTATTCAGAATGTACAGGATGACTGCTCTCCTAATTCCCAGTTAAATACCTCAAATAGTTTGAGTTCCTTCGTACTCTTGGAAACAAATCCTGATGAGATAGCTTCTATTATTGGATCTCTAAAGGCCAATGCTGCAGTGGGCTTTGACGGCATTTCTACAACCGTGATAAAAAGGTACTCTGCTATCCTTACACCCGTACTTTGCTATATATTCAACCTATGCCTCGTCTCTGGTACCTTTCCATCTTCTTTTAAAAAGGCCATTATTCATCCCATTTTTAAAGGAGGGGACCGCGCCTCTTTTACTAATTATCGCTCTATTGCGGTCCTGCCTGCCCTTTCCAAGATCTTAGAACGACTCATTAATAACAGGCTTACTAAATACCTTGAAAGCAATAATTTATTGTCACCCAACCAATTTGGGTTCAGGCAGAAAAAATCAACTTCTGACGCAGCCTTGAAACTAATAGATGGAATCGTTGATAAACTAAATCAACGCAAAAAATGTCTCACTGTGTTCATTGATCTTGCAAAGGCATTTGATACCGTTCCCCTCCCCTGTCTTATAGCTAAACTAGAATCTCTAGGCGTACGTGGTATGCAACTCCAGCTTTTTATTTCATATCTCTCAGACCATAAGCAGGTAGTCAAAATCGACGGTAGGTATAGCGACGAGTTGCCTATTTCATATGGAGTGCCTCAGGGCAGTGTTTTGTGTTCATAAACGACCTGTGCAACATGCACCTGACCTCTGGTAACATTGTCTGTTTTGCTGACGATACTGCAATTACATTTTATGATGAATCCTGGGCTAAACTAAAGGCAACTTCTCAAACTGGATTTGATTTGATTTATAGATGGCTTATCTCACATTCACTCACGCTAAACACTAATAAAACTAAACTCATAACATTCACTCTAAACTCTACTACGCAACCCTTGACACCCATTACTCTAAAAGCTCACACCTGCCAAGCCAACTCGCCTTCTTGCAGCTGTCCTAAAATTTATTCTGCTGATTCAATTAAATACCTCGGCATCATTCTAGATAAACACCTTAACTTCAAAGCACATATCAATCACCTTACTGCTCGAGTTCGTAAACTTATATATATTTTTAAAACACTCAGACACATTGCAAACACTCACGTGATACGCACCGTGTATCTCGCCATGTGTCAGTCAGTTATCTCGTACTGTATTAATATTTGGGGTGGAGCTGCGAAAACTACACTAAAACCTCTGGAAGTAGCTCAAAGAGCCATTCTTAAGGTTGCTACTTTCCGGCCAATGCTCTACCCAACCTTTGATCTATATAAAGAATGCAAAGTTCTCACAGTCCGACTAACATTTATTCTCAACATTTTACTACACCAACACACCAAAACTCCTTTTACACAAACTCAATCATCACTTAGGCGAAAGAATGAAATTTGCAAAGTACCCTTCACACGATTTGCTTTTACTAAACGTTTCTATTTCTACCTTGGGCCATTTTTATATAACAGAATCAACAAAACTATCCCTGCACATCAGTCCTCTTACGAAATGTGTAAAAAACAGATAATACGCTTTCTAACCACTTTAAACTACGATGACACTGAATATCTGCTTACTTCACAATCCTAATGGCAACATGTACACATACCGCTCCGTATCTAAACTCAACCACTTTCCATTTCATTTGTATACACACACCACACCTACATCATAAACTCATACACAGCACACCTACATCATATAACACACACACACTCCACACCCACTTCACAAAACACACACACGTACTAACACTTCACACACTTAGTATAAGTTATCATACGTTTGCAGATAAGTCCTAAGCAGTCTCTTATATGTTGTACTCCTTCTGTGGGAACTTGGGCTGGCGAACAGGTTACCATGTAACCTAGCGAGGACGCCAGATTCAATCCTGTAAATTGTTACTCTCTATGATTTGTCCCTGAATACTGTAAAATACCTATATTTATTGTAACAGACTGTATACCACTTTTTTGAAATAAATAATAAAAATATTTTTGTATTTTTTGTATCTCAATGAACACTTTCATCCCTGGATCGGGACAAATAAGATGGCCGCCGAGATCCCCAGATCCAACCCTGTTAGATTTTTTTAATGGGGTTATGTAAAAAAATAGTTTACGAAATGATGAAAGTGTCCACAAGCAGCTACTAGCAGAACTTAGACGTATTATTCTAAATAACCACCACAACAAGATCAAAATATCGACAGGGAGTGAAATAATCAAAAGAGTGCGAATTTGTATTCAAAAGGGAGGGACTCATTTTGAGCATTTGAAATTGATTAATTTTGTATTAAAAATGTTAAAATTCATGGACTTCCTTTTATTTTTGACACTATATTATTTAGCAAAAAATAATCCTTATGATGAAGCCTTTCGATCAGTATGATAAAGCTATAGGGTAAATATTTTTCTAGCGTAACGGGTTCGATTTCCGTTTCAACCATGTAATTATTTAAATATATATGAATGCAGTTTAAATTCAAATAATGTCTTCTTTCAGTAAAATGTTCCATCTACAATATTCAAGATACTGTCCCTCCATGTGGCATATCCGTGGGACGCCCTGTATATTGCTCATGCTAGCCGCCCACTTTATGCAAATGATGTGCTTTGTCGGATGATCTGCTATCTGCTGAGTATCCTCATACGTTTGCGTGGCGCGGTTCAACTCGCACGTATGTCATATCATTCAATAAAATGTTTTCAAAAACTTTGCTCATATTTATTTTAGTGAACTTTTTGTTGGATTATTCATGTGAGTTATTTAATTTGGTAACATTTTTTTTTATCATCTGAATTTTGATTTCAACAGATGCGCAATTAAGTTGCTAATAAAAATAACTAAAAACTGACTGATATAGCGATGAACGCCTAAACACGGAGTGGTCTTTATAAACTGCCTAATTACCTATATATATTTTTCTATTAATAGATGGACAAAGTGATGAAAAGTTTTTCCGGAAGGACTATACATACATAGAAGCTTCAGAGGCTTTCTATAAGATCCACACGTCATTTCAATCTTGGCCTGATGCCAATGTCGTGTGTACTCTGGAAGGAGCCAGTTTATTCTACTCAGAAAACGACAAAGAGACCAATGCTGTGATATCGTTTTGGAACGCTACACATCCATTCCCGTCGGTGTATGTGGGAATATCGGATTTAGTGGCTAAAGGAGTTTTTAAGAGTATACACGGTAAGAATAATTATAATATTATTTTAACTTTTCTTTACGCTCGCGACTTCGTGGGTCGGCTATAGGCAAATCGTGTTGGGTTTTGGATAAGTTTATATAGAAAACTTAAAGTAGCCACGAAAAATAGTCTCTGGCTAGCTAAAGAGTTTCACCAGTCAGTGGCGAAGTCGGATTGAGGATAAACCTAGTAAATTATTGTAAAAAAAAATGTTTATCACTAAAAACGTGCAAAAAGCACTGCCGTATTTTGATAACTTCGGTGGAAATAAGGAGTCACCCAATTAATATGATACTAAAAATAAAGACCACAAAGAACAGTAAACCCAACGATTTTTTCTGTTTTCCATAACATTACTTCTATTTTGCGTAATGTCGGTTAAAAATAAGTATAAAATTGGTGACCAAAATAACTACTTTAGTAATGATAATTATTATCGTTTTCAGGTCACCCCATTGAAGATGTGTACCACAACTGGGATGCTGGCGAGCCCAATGATGTCAGTGGTGTTGAGGATTGCGTCATCCTGAGGAACAAGGGAACCCTTAACGATGAAGGATGCCTAAAGAAGTTCCCTTTTATATGCAAGAAGAGCTTCATACCTAACATACCTAATTTAGGTGAGTAACATTGATATGTATATGACTTGTCCAAACATGTGTTTCTGTGATCTGTAACCCAATTCCGTAACACTTTCAACGAACGACGAAGACTAGCGCCGCGTCTATCGGACTAGTGTGGTGGCGTGGACTCTATCTGAAGTAGGTATTCACGTGTTAACAGATTATATCGAGATAAAAATACTCTAAAGTAGTTCCTGGAATGAAAAAAAACTCTTTAGTATTCAACGATTTCAAGTACCTTTTTTCCTAAAGGCCATGTTAACGGGAGATAGTGCTACAATGTCAACAAAGACGTTATTTGCCCGTTGACCTAAGACTTACGATATACGTAGATAGACGCCTTGTTATAATAACAGGAATATTGTTAATTTTCGGTTTATGATGACAAAATATTGTAATAGTGTACGCCATTATGAGCCCGCGTGGGCTCACAATTACATTCATGCTAAATATGCATATTTGTATGTATTATTAGCCTTGTATTATTGGTTTCATTTTCATTCAGCAGATATCCGACTATCCAGCTTATAGGGTAGCCAAATATCCAGTATCCGACCAAACAACTAACTGTTTCTGCAGCAATGCTAATATCAGTATTTTTCCATGGGCGTAGTAGGTAAAAACTGTAGAACGCCACCAGCTACGTTCCTTACATACTCATTTTGCTTCGTGTAGGTTCATATATCTAGTATCTGGCCATACACACGTGACGGACCTTTCTGAAGAACTTCACCATCGTTGTATACCTAACATGTATTACAGATTATATTTACTGTAGCTTTATCATACAGATCGAAAGGCTTTTTTTGCTAAATAACATAGTGTCACAAATAAAAGGAAGACCATGAATTTTAACATTTGATGTGAAATTTTGTTAAGAAAAATGAAAAGCTTACATTGCCGTAAGGACATACAACTGACATTATCATAAGTACCTATTATTAATAAATGTTCTCACTTGAGAAGTACGCATCATTTCCCTTTTATAATTTAAGTGAACGATAAAATGATAAAGATATACGTAATTAGTAGGCATCTAGTTGTATGCAACAAAGCTAGCCGTATCCTGAGCCGAAAGACGCGTAAATTATTTTGTCCATCGCAATGCGGCTGGCTGAAGAAATAATTCAAAAATGTGTTCCATTTTCAAACTTTTGTTTATGTGATTTTCATTGTAGGATGTTTGCATTGTGTTGTGAATTTTTTACATAACCATGGCGTATCAAAATAATTTTGATTTAATGGAAGCATACTTTTTGATCCACAAAACATAACATTAGCCTTACAATGGCATCGCGAAAGATATCCTGATAGAAATACACCATCTCGATTTATTATGAAACGGTTGGTGGATAATCTGAAAAATTTGGGACGTTTCGATCATCGCTTACCGCAACCACGGCACCAAATGATAAACACTGACGATGAACTCGACGTTTTGATATACTTTGAGGCAAATCCTAAAAGTTCAGTGAGGGAAGGTGAATAAGTAATCGGAATTTCGAAAAGCAAAATACACCGTGTACTAAAAATACAAATTCAAAAGTTACATTGAAGGGCGATTAGTACAAAAATGATTGCCCGGTGAATTGCAATTTGAAATTGATGCTGAAAGACGACTTATTTTCTGCCATGAAATCGAGAGGCTCATCCTAGAGGATCAGTATTTTCTAAATAGTATTATTTGGTCAGACGAGACAAACTTCAGCAATAATGGTATGTACAACCGACACAATAATCGCATTTGGTCCAGGGAGAATCCCTGATGTATCTGTGCGACTAATATACAAGTGCGTTTTTCGTTCAAATGTTGGTATGGGATTGTAAAAAACCGGGTCCTCTTAGTACATTTTTACGAAGGGCATTTGAATACGGAAAGGTATTTAGAAATACTTCAGATTTTGAGAAATGAGATAAATAATCTTCCGGTTGCAGAACGACAAAACCTTACTTTAAGGAAGCAGAAGCGGAAGCGATTTAACTGAAAACATTGTATGAAGCTTCTGTTCTTGTGAATAATATTTATGATAGAACATCACTTATTGTGGATCATGAAATCAGATGTTATGCAACTGAGTACTTGTTTTATTCATGCTTAAGAAAATTGTAGAAATAACACTGTTTTTTTTGTATAATCATTATCTCAAAACACCACATCCTGTGTCCTCTTAGTAAAAATAAAATAAAATGAATATCAAAACTGATAAGAACGTAGTTGCGCAAAACGCAAATCCCGGAAGGATTGGTCGACATGTTGGATAGATAATAAGAATGCCTATGACTCGGCGCCACATTCGTGGCTTATTAGGGTGCTGGGGTTGCACAACATAGACACAACTCTACGCATTTTCTTGATGTAGTGTATGGGGCAGTCGAGGATGGTCCTTCTCCTTCCAGGATGTTGACAGATTCGGGGGATCGATGAACCGATCAGGATTCAGCGGGGAATATTTCAGGGCGATCGTTTGAGTCCGCTTTAGTTTTGCATTGCCTTGCAAGTTCTTTAGCTCTCTAAATTTAAACTTTCATGCACTTACAGCAAGCATTAACAATCAATACATAGAAACGAGTATTCCATGAAGACTTCCACAGGCAGTTAGTACTCGTAGTAAGTGGTGGTCAAAGTCAAAGGTTACATTGGGCTCATATGTTTTAAAACTACACAAAACTTTAAAGAAAAATTATAAAAGTAACACAAAAAGCACAGAATAAATTATTTCATAAATACCGCCCAAAATAAATCCAAGGCTTCATGGCAAATATTAAATACATCTCAGATGTTTTACCGCAGGAGCCTAATGGGCGTAAATATAACATTTTGAACGAATTTAACAATTACTTAATTGACGTAATTTAAAATAATGTAAGAACTGACATCACATTGAATAATAATAATTTAATCAATCAGACATGTGATATATGAAGGTTGTGAATAGATTCTTCTATACCAAATGCCTTTTTCCCTGGAACGAAGATCAAAGTAGTCTTTCCAATTTTGTAGACATATATTTTTAAGGACAGGAATGTGGTCCGTGTAATGTGAATTGCCTACGAAATCTGTGCCATCCGAACATGCTTGTTTTGCCAAATAATCTGCCTTGTCATTACCGTCTCTGCCTATATGGAATCCACTGAACTATTATTTGTTTACCCTGAGATTTTAGTTTAAAAATTGATTTTATGATTGTGTAGGCTATCTGTCTACCTCGAAATGTCGAGGTGCATCGAGCCAGATGTTGAATGGAACTCTTTGAGTCTGTATAAATAACATATTTGCCTTGGTCCAGGGATTCAATAAAATATGATAACGCTTCAAAAAATGCAAAATTTTCTTGACAAAAACCCTTCTGCCATCCAATGGTGGTAACAGTCCTAATAAATCCTCCAATTACCCTCATACCTACATTGATTTTGTATAACATCTAACTTATGTAAATATTTTTTGGCACTTGTATTGTATAAAAAAACTAGCATAATCTAAATGACTTTGAATAACTGATATGTATTACCGTCTTTAAGTGCTTTTGTTATACCCCCCCAACCAGAACTAGACAAGACTAAACACGTTAAGGAATTTGTGGGTTTTCTCAACAATTTCATTTAAATGTTTCCCCCATCTAAGGGAACAATCCATCCACAGGCCCAAACACTTAACACAGTCCACTACAGGTAAGGAAGTACCATTTACATTAATATCATATGGATATCTAGAATATTTACGACCTTTATAGAAGAGACATACTTTACTTTTGAAAGCTGATATTTCATGGCCCAAACCTGCTAGAATAGATAATTATAGTGTTGTTCAGAATGTGTTGAATATCAGTTACGGCGTCTACAATACGTTTGCTTGTTACATACATAACCACTACGCTACGACATAATATACTTGTTTAAAAATCTGAATGGTTACCGCATTCATGAAAAATTCCGCGAAATGTAAAATTTCTACAGTTACTAAACCAAAGTGGATCACACGTGGAGTTAAGCGTTGTAGTAGAACCAGACGATCTCTATTGTGGAAATATAGACTAACACGAGACCACGATTCTAAAGTAGCGTTCAAAACTTTCTCTAAAAGATATCAAAATATTATCAAACTAACTCAGAAAGCACAGAACTCTTATTTTATTCGAACAAGCTCAAACAAGTCGAAGGCAACTTGGAAAGTTATTAAATCTGTAAAAGCTAATATTCCTAAAACTAATATAAATGCGATTAATATAAATGGCAACTATATAACAAAACCCAAACAGATAGCACAACAATTTAATGACTATTTCGTATCTTCAGATCAAATAAATTCTAATTATTCAAAGGCAAACATTTTTAGCACTTCAGGATCGCATAAATCCATGTTCATGTCACCAACCGTACCTCAAGATATAGTTACAATAATAAATAATCTTAAAAACACCAACAGTACAGGCTATGATGATATTAACACTAGAGTAATCAAATCAGTTGCTCATAACATAGCACCCATATTAAGTGACATTATTAACAAAATGATTCAGAAAGGCACTTTTCCGGATAAATTAAAGATTTCAATAATAAAGCCATTGCATAAAAAAGGAGACAAAACACAAATGACTAATTATAGACCTATTGCACTAATACCAATATTTTCTAAAATTTTTGAGAAGATATTATATAATAATATTAACAGTTATTTAGAAAAAAATAATATATTCTGCAAGGAACAAATGGGCTTCAGAAAAAATAGAACAATTAATATGGCTATGTACAACTTCTTGGAAAAAATACACCATAATATGGACAACAGAAAACCTGTAATGGCAATGTTTATGGACATGACCAGGGCGTTTGACTATGTAGACCATAAAATGCTATTAACTAAGCTCGAGAGATATGGCATCAGAGGTAGCGTGCTTAATTTGATAAAATTTTATTTAGAGAATAGAAGGCAAATTACACAAATTAAAAAAGTAAATATAAAGACCAAAACTGAGATAATTTACTCCTCTAGCTCTAGAATATTGTCATGTGGTGTGCCGCAGGGTTCTGTCTTGGGACCATTACTATTTATATGCTATATTAATGACTTTCCTCAAGTAACCGAACATCAAATGTCACTTTTTGCCGACGACAGCACTGTTATCTATGACTCTGGTACTACAAAACAAAATAGAAGAGCAAATTAACGATAGCCTTATTCCTATTATCGACTGGTTGAATGCTAATAACCTTAAAATAAACCTTAACAAAACTAAAATAATGAATTTTAAAATTAGGCATAAAGAACAATCGCAGTTTCAAGTACACTATAAAGGGAACGAAATACTTGAAGCTAGTGTAACAAAATTTCTTGGACTTTATATAGACAATGACATGACATGGAGGACTCAAATTGAAAGTGTATGTGGAAAGCTTAGTAGATTTTCATATGCTCTTTATATGCTAGGCAAAATTGCAAATAAGACCGCCCTACTAGAAGCGTATCATGGTTATGTCGCCTCAACTTTGAGGTATGGCCTCATAATCTGGGGTAATGCACCGAAGGTTCAAGAGGTACTTGTTGCACAGAAAAAATGCATCCGAGCTATTTGTAAAATAAACAGTATCATGCAAGCCACATTTTCAAAAACTAAATATTTTAACGTTACCATCTCTTTATATTTGTGAGGCCTGTATTTTTGTAAAACAAAACATGAATTTATATAGATTTGTTGAAAGTAAACGTCGCTCACAAAAATTGCAGGTGTTAGCAACTAAAACCAAATTTCATAGCAAAAGCTTTTATGCAATGGCTCAAAAACTGTATAATAAGTTACCAGGACAAGTTATCTCATGTATGAACATTAATGAATTTAAAGGGAATCTTTTCCAACTGTTAAATAATAAGGTATTATTTTGTTGACGAATATTTAAATGACAAATTTTAATTAGTCTGTTTTAACATATGTGACATACTGAATGATTTTGATTACTGATTTGAATTTAATTATTAGTGACATAATTTTTTCATTTTGTATTGTTTGGCCCTTTTACTTTATTTAACTGACATATTTTTAACAATTTAATCTAAATTTGACATACTTAATCTATATTTTTTGTGATATCACCTACTTTGAAATAGTTATGTTTTATGCATGTAAAACCTGTTAAAATTTTGTATGCCTTTTGGCGGAGCACAGCTCGGATCTTATTATTTATGAAAACATCTACTGTATGTACCCTGTGTTCACGAAATAAATGAATTTGAATTTGAATTTAAATAGTAATGGTGATAACGGATCCCTCTGCGCTAATCAAATTCCTGTATTTCTGTGCATAGACATAGTGTCACTTTTAATGAGCAAATATGAACATATTTCAGAACCCGCTTCTAAATTGTTTAGAATTATCAATAAATTATGTACATCGACATTATTATGATAGTGTAAATGAATTTATAGTAAGCCGTGCTGTATTTTAGACACAAGACTAGAAAGACTATCCAGACAAGACAAACCCCAACATGTTATTAGAAAAAAAGTTGTTTTTTCCATGTACCACTCCAATCTTTTAT
Organism: Xanthia togata; assembly: GCA_963853775.1. Classification (NCBI taxonomy): domain Eukaryota; kingdom Metazoa; phylum Arthropoda; class Insecta; order Lepidoptera; family Noctuidae; genus Xanthia; species Xanthia togata. Next base: position 11,277,511 of record OY970816.1, read on the forward strand.
TAAGAATTGTTTAAAATGTCTTGCACAAGCAAGATATCAAGGATATTGGCCTAAGAGAATCTGATGAGTTGGGATTTCTTCGGTAGATTTTTATCATTGAAAATGATATACCGTCACAACCTGGAGCTGTACGAGTATATCTGATGATTTTATACTTTTCTCGAATTCATACTGGGAAATATATTTTTCTAAATCTAAATAATTGCAGGACTTAAAACTTGGCTCCATAGTATTAACATAATCAGGTGTCAGACTTTGTAACAATTTAATTGCTTACATACTGGTTTCGATTATTGTGATAGTCTTTAAACCATTTCATTTTTGTCCACATATCACTCAGATGGAACAATCAATGAACAAAGGTTTTGAAACGACTCACTTCTCGCTCTTCTCAAGTCTCTTTGCGCGATACTAATTTTTGATTGTATCAGCGACAAATTATTAGAAGTTGGGTTACCACGAAACTGAGCCAGTGCCAGTCTTCGTTCTGCCACATTTTTGGACAACGCGGGTCTCCAGTAGGATTTTGGTCTAAAGTGATTGCTAGGGTTTTGATTTTTTTTATCACTGGAAAATGGTGCTTATTACGCTGCTTTATTTAAAATATTCAACAAATTGTCGTATGTCTGTTGTAAATCATATGTGATATTAAAATCATAAAAGGCCTCCTCCAGATATAGACGGTACTGCTGCCAATTAGCCTTCTTTAAGTTTCTTCTAATATCAGGTTGTCTGGTTGATACACAGTTGACTGAGGTTTTAATGATAAGGTGGTCGCTTCCTAGGCATTCATTGGTCACGGTTCAATCATACTTTACAACAATATCTATTGTTCTGAGTGACACATCAGGAGATGATCTTTGTAAGCCACCGTCTACCCATTTAATTCTGGTCGGAGCTCCATCATTCATCACTGTAAAGTTGTGACCCAACAGGGAATCAAAAAGTTGTTTGCCCCTTGTATCATTTTTAAATTACCAGTTACTATGGTACCCATTATAATCTCCAAGCAGCAGAGTTTTATCATCACAGATTGATAATAGATCATCCCAATCCTGTAGACACGTGCGCACGGAGGGTGGGCAGTAAACGGATACAATATTATTCAAGGACTCACAATTATATACCTTCACGCGTACGATTTCAAAGCCAGAATTTTCTGTCTGACAATAAGTAACCTGGGCTTTAATTGAGTGGCGGACTAAGATTAAAACTCCTCCATAACCGTCCCATCTATCTTTCCGGTATACATTATTTTATTTGATTACATTTTTATTTTTTATTAGTTTACAACATACCCAATTACAGAACATCTTTTGCACACAAATTTCGCAATTATCTTGGTCCTAGCCTCTACAACCAAGTAAGTAAAGATCTAGAATAAAGGAATCTTGATAACTATACACGCAAAAATACTACGCATAAATATTTGAAAACACTAGACTACAACAACACTGAAAATCGAATGATAAATTGATTTAACTATGGCACATAAATAATAAAGCACACATAATTGTACACATACGGAAAAATATATAGAAAAACATATACACATACACCCAGTACCCAAACTCAAAACACAAAACAACACGGACAACTCTAATCATGTTATTTATAAATATAGCTGTCCTATGATTTATTGCCTAGTTACCTGTAACTGGAACTTGTGGGAATCTTGTTGAATATAAGGTTGAGAAAGACTATCCGCTCGTGGTACAGTTTCATACTAGTACGAGGGGATAGGGCGAATCAGATTAAAGACAATCAAACTACCACGTCAGTTTCTCCAACTGATGACCTGTCTGAATTTTTAATTATCACTGTAACTCTAAGACGATTTCTGTCATCTTGTTTATTTTATTATTATTAAGTTACGTTAAGTTGTATGGTTGTCTCATATTGGCACAATAAAGATTATGATTATATGATTATGATTATTATATCCACTAACTCGCAGGTTGAACTCAGGTTCCAGATAGGTCTCTGTCAGTGCAGCCATATGTATCTTTTCTTGAGAAAGAAGGTCTTCTAATTCATTTAACTTTCTCTTTAGGCTTTGGCAGTTGCATATTTTTTAATTTATAATTACATTTAGTTTTCTGAGCCATTGTTTGCATAGAACTGAAAACCAGACAAGTCAAAAATCTTATCTAAAGTCAATTGTATGAACCACTCAAATAGTATTTGATAAAGTATCTTTCTTCTTAAAAATACCTGCCTTCATCGTTTTAAGTAACTCACTTATTTTGGCTGTAGCGTCTTTTTTGTAGTCTTTAGGTTTTTCTGTATCTTCTTCTTCCTTTTTGCTATTATCACAATCTGAAAGCACCAAAACATATACATTCCCACTCGTAGGATAAACCCGTATCAATAATTTTCTGACTATGTAGCTTTTTCTTTGGTTTGTTAGTACGTGAAGTGGAGGGGACTACTGGATCTGCTGAACTTTTAGTTACTTCAGTAGTCATCAAAAACAAGCAGTAAAATAAGACTGCCGCGGCGTTTTTTGAAAAGGGGTTGTACTTATATGTTCAGTCACAGATTGGGGTACAGAGTATGGTGCAGTGTAATCTTCATCACAAAATATGGAATATCTTGTCCATTCGCTTTCGGAACACGCTACATAAGTTCTATATGTGCATTTGTGAACATAGTCCAATATTTTTCAATGTTCATAATCTGTGTTTCTATGTATCCTTTTGTTAAACGTTGTTTCGGACATTTTGCTTATAATTTTCCTAGCTGTATCTTCTAACACATTTAGTAATTGTTCCAGTTTATCCGCCATATTTGTTGTAATAAGCCTTCAACCGGGTACGTATTTGAATATCGAAGATTAAAATACCGACGCTTAAAATACCAATGTTACAAACATCGAAAATTTAAATATCGATTATAAAATTGTTATACATAAGCTTAAAACGTCGAAGATTGAAATGCCATGTGATTAAAATTTCGAATGATTCAAAATATCGAATGACATTATGCCTAAGTTCAAAATATCTATTTTTAATACATTTGCGTACAAGTGTGTTTTATTTTGGGTTTTCATTATGTAAAAATAATCAAAGTAGGTACATTACATGAGGTTTTCCTTGTTTTTTTTGGTAACCCACCTAGTAACTGATTACCATCTAGCAAACTAGCATGCAGCAATCATGCAACATGCAAGCAAGCATTGTTTCTGTCACGGCTCCGGCGCTGCAGTCCCACGCGAGCTTAACGTCGCAGATGGTCTAAACTTCTGCACTTCCAGTAGCGCCGGAGACGTTGCAGAAGCAACCCTTTTCCACTCATACTACTTACATAATATCAAAATTTTTGTTCGATTTCGATATTTGGATCTTTCGATGTAACTTTTGTAGATATTTCGATTTTAGTTAAATTGGACGTAGGATATTTAACCATTCGATAGTATAAACTTTCGTTATTTTAATTTTCGGTTTTATGGTCGTTCGATATTTCCATTTTCGATGTTTTGAACATCGATATTTTAACAGTAGGTATTTTAATTTTCGATATTCAAATACGTACCCCTTCAACCAGCGAACGAAAATTTTCGTTCACTGCCTTCAACTTGCAATAAAATAGCAATAGATCGTTTCTTCGTATCTTTGTTATCAGTAACAATATTATTTCCTTGTTATTATCACATTCACTAATGAGGCTTAAACATGAATATCATTTTTTTACAACAAATTATTTCCTTTGTTCTCCGCTCGGAGCGCGAGCCGTCTTTTTGTATTCGCGCTCGGTGCATGAAAAGTCGTAAGTCGAATAGATATCCGGCCGGATGTCGACCAAAATGTTATAGGATTAAGGTTTGCTTTTGCTTGTGGGAATTTTGCGTAATAAAAATACGTGTTTGCACTATGCTGATTTATTTGCGACTGTTTTTATAGGACAATATTTCTTAATACCTAATATAGTGGCACACACATACGTGCTTGTTAAACTACTTCACATATACAAGGATTCTAACTCAACACCTTGTATACCAAAAATCAAGCATCTGACTAGTTTCGTGATTGCAGATGGTACTACTGAAGCAACGTGGTCCGATGATACTGAGTCAACGTATGGTATTACTAAAAAAGAGAAAGATGGAAGCTATATACATGATCAAACGAGTAAGTTTATATTACTAGTAGCTCGTAGGTACTGCCTCGTTAGTCTAGGAGACGCCACAAGTGCGAGTGATGAGCATGTGCTCCTGGGTTCGATCCCCTCGCCCCAGCTGCTTACGTCCTGCTGTGATATTGTTCAGGCTGATGAAGATTGTAAGACTATCTCTGCATTCTATAAATTCAATCTCTTACTATATTTTATTGTAAAAATACGCTTAACGAAGCGCGAGTGATCATGGTTTGGACTGGACCATACCTGGGAAACTGCAAGAGCTTCCCGAAACACCCCCACGCGTAGTTTCGCGATTATTTATACTTTAGGAGGCTTTAAATGTTTTTGGGAACACCCTGGATAACCGCACAGCACATGTGTGAGTACTATGTGCCTACTATACTATCTTTCTATTTGAGACTGTTTTGATAGGAAAATATTTCTAAATAATATAATGTGGCACACACATACGTACTTGTTAAACTACTTCACTTAAACAAGGATTCTAACTCAACACCTTGTATACCAAAAATCAAGCATCTGACTAGTTTCGTGATTGCAGATGGTAATATTTATTCTGACCCAACGACGGTGTCCGATGATTATACTGAATCACCGTATGGTACTTCTAATAAAGAGAAAGATGGAAGCTATATACATGATCAAAAGAGTAAGTTTACCAAACCTATTATATTACTAGTAGCTCGTAGGTACTGCCTCGTTAGTCTAGGAGACGCCGCAAGTGCGAGTGATGAGCATATGCTCCTGGGTTCGATCCCCTCGCCCCATCTGCTTACGTCCTGCTGCGATATTGTTCAGGCTGATGAAGATTGTAAGACTATTTTTGCATTCTATAAATGCAATCTCTTACTATATTTTATTGTAACAAGACGCTTAACGAAGCGCGAGTGATCATAGTTTTTCTGGACCATACCTGGGAAACTTCTGGTTACGGAGATAGGTATTGAAGGTCAAAGTTCCAACTTTTTTTAAGTAAAAACTTATTTAGGAGCGGTCTCTAGTGCTACTGCAAAGCATGAGGGTCTGGGTTCGATTCCCAGGTCGGGCAGTATTACTGGTTTTTTTATCTGGAACTTCTCAGTAGCAGCCCGGAATCTGAATGTATTTATTTATTTAATACTTCAAGCACAGAAATGTACAGTGGTGGACTTAATGCCAAAGGCATTTTCTACCAGTCAACCTTTGGGTGATGCAGAGACAAACAGTGGTAGGTGCAATTACGAGAGATTGAGGAATATTTTAAAGTAGTTATACACATAAAATATACTTATGACAAACTATAAATATAAGCACAAATAAATATACATAAATACACGAATATACTAAAACAAATAAGACAAACAATGGAAAACATTAACGTTGTGATGATACTGCCAGCTTCTTACGAATATGCTCTCGAACTTGAACTTTAAAGGATAATCGGTTGGTTGCCATCCTGATTTCCTGGCGGAGCGCATTCCACAGAGAGATAGACTGAACGAAGAAGGAAGAATGAATGAAGTCTGTGCGGTGAGCGGGACATTGAAGAACGCGATTATTTGATTATCGTAGATTTTTACTGTGGTTGTCACAAATATATTGAAAGTGGGGGGAATGTATGTCCAGTTTATGGCAATAGGCTCGCCCCCTATTACATGGGACTTAAACATAACTGGTGAATTGTGGGTGTTCTAAGGTACACATCTGCCTAACTCTACGGGGATCACAGGCGTGATGTTATGTTTATGTTACTGGGTATGTCTTTCATTGACTTCAATATGTCCCGGCTGACTGTAGTTTCGTGATTTCAGATTTGGTGACCACCACCCGACCATCTTTAGATGGGAGCTATATACAAGTTTATCAAAAAAGTAAGTTTACCTAACTTATTACAGTACTGCCTCGTTGGTCTAGTGGTCGGAAGCACGACTGCTAAGAATATGGTCCTGGGTTCGATCCGTCGCCCCATCTGATTTCTAGGTAATCCGGCTAGTCAAGCAATACCTACTGATTTTTTTGTTGATTTTTCGAAACCAAGACAAAAGAAGAAACTTGTTAAAAAAATAAAACATCTCATGAAATTGCGAAATTGCATGCGTTTTTAAAGTCTATGCTAGACAGAGATAGCACTACTAGCATCTGACGTCACAACACAAGAAGGTCTTAGTAACTTCGCGCCATTCAGTACAATGATCGTTTTCCGTGACAAGGATGGAAGAATAATTACAAAAGCATGTACCTCTCCATTTTTCGACCTGATTTTTACCCTAAAATACTGTTAATTTTCTTTGTCCGACCTCATTATAAGTAGGTACCTTTTTATATAAAAACAATTGAAAACCCTAACCTAATGAAACTGTGTTATTTTTTTGCAGATGAGTATCACAACAATGGGGATCCTGCTAAGCTCATCACAGTTTATAGGAGATGTTCAGCAAGCGGGCCCTGTAAGGATATCCACAATTTGGAGATAGCACTCAAAGATTAAATAATTCCACGATTGGAAATGGTTTTCGGAACGAAGTTCTTTATTGCATGCTTACTTATACTCTGCACACTTGGTGAATGAGAGCGAGACCAAAAAAAGTGTAACATTTTGACCGTCACCAGTTTTTTATTACGTAACAAAAGTGTCGTGACGGCCAAATGTTACACTGCAAAAGCTAAAGGAACTTCGTTCCAACCGGGTGTCCCGCGACACCTCTCGACAGTTTTTTTTTTTATTGAAGGAGTTAATATTGTAACTAAGTAACAATGCACAATGTTCAAACCTACTGTACCATTCCGCACTTTAAAAATAAATCATATTGCTTGTGATTAAATTGTTTTCTTAAACGGACGTTCTCACATGTCTTTTTCTTCCATACTTCTCTATTTGTCGTCATCTCAGTAGTCACAGCCCTTCTAGCCAGAATTATCATTCAAACAGTCCACCCATCGTTTCTTTGGTTTTTTTAAATATTTGTACTGGGTGGATGCGGATGGCGCCTTGGGTTGTAAGTAAGTTATTTGCATACAATGTGGAAAATATAAAGGATTTTACAGTTACTATCTTAGTGCAGGATACATTTCGCTATAATGCAATAGCATACATATGATTTAGAACAAGGCTGCTCAACTTTTTTAACAGTCGGGCCAAACGGAGGATTCAGGCATTTCGGGCGAGCCACTGGCAATTCCTATTTTAGTTAGGTACTCTCAGGACATGCGCAATAAAACCTCAATATTAAAAAATTAAATTAATAATTATTGTTTATTTTTGTTAGGTAATATTTACTATAAAAAAACAAAGAGCATCTTATGCTGAATAAAGAAACAAAATTGAACTTAAGTACTATGTATCGTCTTGTTGTAATCAATGTGATTTCTGCCATTGTTTCTCTTTTAATAATTTTCATATGTTAGGCGACAAATCTGAAGTTGACAGTCACAACAAATCACAAATATGTTGCTCAGTTATGCTCATATGTTGCTCATAGTGAGACTGTGCGCGAGCGAGCGGGGGAGGGGGAAGAACTGTGGAAGGTGCGAGGGGGAGTTGCGTCGCGCGAGGGACGCACCGCGCCTCAGGCCGATTTCCAAAAAGCAGTATAATCCGGTTTAAACCAAGCAAAGGACACGTCGCGATCTAGTTGGCCGAAGTTACACCTACCTACACGATTCCACGTCGAAAAGATTGCCTGATGGAAAATTCAGCGCAGGCCTGATCCAGAAGACGGACGCCGAAAGTCTACGTGAAAGCAAAGCAGCTGCAGCGCGACGACTTAGGGGAATGGAGAAGAAGTTCTTAAAGGACAAAGAATTTAAACAAAGATATGAAGAGCAAGTTGAAAACCTGTTCAACAGCGATAACACCGATGTAGTAACAGACGAACCCACGCCAATCGTCCTCAAGAACGTGGCATCTGCCTCACTTCGCTGTTGTCCACCCCCAGAAGAAGAAGATGAGACTGGTCTTCGACGCTGCAGCTCAATCGAAAAATCGCTGAACGACGCATTGTTAGCTCGACCCGATTTGCTACATTCACTGTTTGGTGTTCTGCTCCGCTTCCACCAAGATGCAATAGCCGTCGTCGTAGACATCAAAGAAATGTGTCTGAGGATAAAAATCAACGAAGAAGACAGAGAGAGCCTCCGATTTCTCTGCAAGAACAAGGAAAACAGAGTGACATCCCTAATATTTGGAGCCACCTGTTTGCCATGTACTACCGTCATATACTTAAAGAACAGAAATGCAGAAGACTTCGTCCGTCACTGTCTAGAAGCCGTCAGAGCAATAAACCGAAACCATTACGAGGACTATATTGCAACTTTCTCCGACATGACAACAGCTACTAAAGAGTCAAAAGATGTAACGAGATCCACAAGCAAAGAGGTTTCTTCTTGAGAGGTTGGCCAAGTAACGACCCCCCAACGATCTAAGAGTTCACCGACACAGAAAGCAAGAAAATCTACATCGTACTAGGAGAACCGAAGAATAAGTCGAGAAAACCCTGGGACTTAATTGGAACGTCCATGAAGACAGCGATCCAGAAAAAGAAAAAGCTTTGATTAAGCTGAGATACAAGTATCTTTTTACTTAGTTCGGGAGCCAGCTGTTTTGACCTGGTTTTTGACCACCATTATGTTCTTTCTTGTTTTAGTGTATGACTAAATGTATTGTGTTTCTCTTTGTACAATAAACTATTTATTTTATTTATTTGACCCCAAATCATGTAGTAGTCATGCAGAGCCACTCTTTGGCTCCTTCGACACTGGGCGACGTAGTCCTGATCATCGACCACACACTGCCACAATACTCGTGGCCACGCGGCGAAATAGTCGCCACTTAATCCGGACCAGATGGAAGAACCAGAATCGTCGACATGCAAACAGCAGCGGGTATCCTAAGGCGGCCAGCATCACGCCTAGTCCTGATAGTACCTGCAACGTCGCCCCAACGAGATGGAGTGCAACGCACTGAGGGGGAGACTGTTGGCGACGATAAGAAGAACGTATGATTAGATTGAACAAATTTTTGATTAAACAAATAAAAAAACCATTTCATAGTAGTCCATAATGATTGTTGATTGTCGTCCATAAGCATAAGGTTATTTTTGATTTCCTATAATTCTAAGTATGATTGATACCTATGCCTTTTAACTAGTTAGTTATAAGTTATTGAGAACCACAAATACGTAGTTAGCACACACTAACACATCCCAATAATAAACTACTTGCAAACCACATGCATACACGTAGAAATAGTATCACCTACGAAAATATCATAACTTGTCCAAAAGAAACTAAGCAGGTGGCATAATTTACGAACAAGTCACAACTAGTCGAAAAGAAATTAGGCAGATGGCATCATCCACAGACAAGTTGCAACTTGTCGAAAGAAACTAGGCAAAAATTATGTATCATTCAGCGAACAGGTTACAACCTGTCGAGAATCAAGCTCATGCTTGACCGAAATATCCATGTCTTACTTACCAATCATTGGTTAAAAACTGTAAAACATTTATTTGTAGTCCTAGGACCACCCGCTACTTGTACCATAGTGAAATAGTACTTAAGCAACCCAAAAATGTAAAAGATCAGTTCAGTCAGATCCACCGCCCGAGACAAATCCTTACCGACCCAGACGACCCCATAACCCTCCTCCAGGAGAGCAATAGGGCCACAAGTACAGTGCACAAACACAGACACCGACCCGCATTCCGACCTCGCCGCCGAGGTCCTCCGCGATTGCGACCCGCCCGAGTAAAAAATACTCCCCCCCGACCCTTGCTCGCAGAAGCGCCAGCCCGCGTTATGCTGAGAAATGTAGATTTAAATTCCCCGATTAATAATAATGAATTATCTTTGATCCAGTCTGTCCCAACTTGCTGTCCTCCCCCCAGCGACGCCCTAAGCCGAGGTCCGTACCCCACAGGGGGTGCCCTTAGCGAGCGCTCGCCTAGTTTTAATTAGAATAGTTTTGCCCCTGGCTGGACTGGCCGGGCTTTGAGTTTAGTAGCTTAAGGCAGCTGCAGGATTGTCCGGTTAAGTAGTCATCACCTCAGAGGTGAGCCACGAGATGCCCTAGACAAAAAAAAAAAAAAAAAGATCATTTTTTTAGTGCGCGACTCAATATTACTCAATAGTGTTTATCAAAGTGGTGTTTCATTGCAAATCCCTTACTTAGATAATACTCAAATTAGTAGTGAGCCGGGCACAGTAGTCAATGTTTCCATGGATAGGGCAAGTAGCCGATTATCTATATTAAAAGCCGAATTAGAGTTACATAATTCCGAATTAGCACGGGCTCAGGCGGCCTCCGCAGCTGCCTTAATTCGGTTGGAAATAGCCAGAATAGAACTGGAAAGCTCCAACGGCGCGGAGCGTCGGCCTAGGGTTGAAGAGTCACGTGTTGAGGGCTGGATTTCGGAACAGTTTGTAGCTAAAAGGCCAGCGATATTAGATACCGCCCAAACCTCGGGACACACGCCACAGCCACCCAACACGAGTAGGAACGAACCGCGCGTTGGAAACGACATGCCGAATAGTAGCAGCGACATGACGATGCTGGCCAACGCGATAGTACAGGCGGTGAAATCCAATAAATCAGACTCCGCGGCACCGAAGTTCATCCACGATCTACCCCATTTCGACGGGGTGATTACCGAGTGGATGGCCTTCAAATCGGTCTTTAGCGACACAGTGGACATGTTTACTGACGTACAAAATGTGGCCCGCTTAAGAAAAGCTCTAAGAGGTGCAGCGCGCGAAACGGTTAGGGCGTTACTATTCACGGTATCGGACCCTTATGAAGTGATAGACACGTTAGAAAGACGTTACGGCCGACCGGAATTACTCGTCCTATCAGAATCGCAATGTAGGTAGTTTCGCGAGCAAAGTGGCAAATACAGTAGCGGCAATAAAGTCAGTTAACCAACCGCAATATCTGTAATTCACCTGAGTTAGTAAGCCGAATTGTAGAAAAACTCAGCATAATTTTAAAATATAAATGGTACGAATTCCGTTCAGAACGCTCAGGAGCACCCGAATTAGAGGTGTTATCTCGATTCCTAAATGTCATGGCCGACCAATGCGGCGCTATGTTCGCCTACGAAACGGCTCGAGACGAAAGACGAAATCGCACAAAACCACGCGCGGTAAACTCAACTCGCGAACGCGCTAAATATAAATACTCAGATATCGAAAGTGACGATTCAGAAGTCGAGACCAACTCAGCCCGTAAAATAGTCGCAACCGTAAACAAGTCGACTACCAGGAAACAAGCGTCGAAATCGCAGAAACCGCGCCCATCACGACCGAGCAACGAGTCACCGGCAGAGACAAATAAAAAATTCGTAATTTGCGCGGGAAATCACGGCGCCGCAGAGTGCGCGGACTTCGCGAAATTAAACATTACAGAGAGATGGAGCACGGCTAAACACGATATGCTATGTTTTAGATGCCTAAATAACTCTCACATACGGACATTTAGATGTAAATATGTACCATGCGGAATTAACGGGTGTGAAGCGTCACACCATAAAATGTTACATGGCAGTGATAATACATCTCTGCCTACCCGCGGTAACGTATGCTCGATAAATCACGTACATTCGTCTAGTACCTACTTAAAAATAGTACCGGTCGAGTTAAGCGGACCCATAGGTTCAACTGCCACTTACGCTCTATTGGATGAAGGTTCAACCATGACGCTAGTTGAACGAGGCGTGGCAGACAGCGTAATACCCAGGGGTCGCGGCCAACTATTATCACTAGAAGGGGTAGGAGGTAACCGTATAGACGAAACCGAGTCGAGTAACGTTAAATTATCGATCCGCGGCTTATGTAATAGAAACTTAGAAACTATGAGTGCGAACACCATAGAAAATTTAAATTTATCTCCGCATAAAGTGAGCCGAGATATAGTGCGCCAATGCAGCCACCTAGTCGAATTACAGGATGAACTATGCTACGAGATGGGAAAACCGATTATTTTAATAGGCCAGGCAGGCTGGCTGGTTGGGGTAGGCTTTTTAACTGGCATTTAATTACGACCAGACAGTTACGTGTCGGCAAAAAGACCCAACCCGTAGCATCGTTAACCAAGCTGGGATGGGTACTGCACGGGCAGGACGCACGCCCACGCAACACAATAGCGTTGGTAAACCACGCGCGACCTACGCCAACAGATGACCCCGCGTTAGAACTTATCAGGGATTATTTTAGTATAGAATCGCTAGGCATCGAGCCACGCCGACCGACGTCTGACCCAGATCAGCGAGCCCTAGCGATCCTAGATAAAACTGTTAAGAAAGTAAGCTGTAATAGGTTCGAAACGGGATTACTATGGCGAACAGACGACGAGGTAATGCCTAATAACAAAAAACAAGCTCTCAGTCGTCTGTACAGTTTAGAAAATAAATTAGATAAAAACTCAAACTTAAAATCCGAATATAGCAAACAAATAAACAATTTATTGAAAGCGGGCTACGCCGAGAAGATAGACACCCCGTCTACATCGCCACGCAGCTGGTATTTACCGCACTTTTCAGTAGTGCATCCGCAGAAGGGTAAAATACGTTTAGTGTTCGATGCAGCCGCTAAGTACGAAGGGAAAAGTCTAAACGACGCGTTGCTAGCAGGCCCCGATTTATTGCAGTCGCTATTCGGTGTATTGATAAGGTTTAGAGAAGGAAAAATAGCAGTAGTGGCCGACATTAAGGAAATGTTTTTACAGGTCAAAATCGCTCAGCAGGACCGTGATAGTCTGCGATTTTTATGGAGGGGTGAAGATAGGAAAGGGCCGCCTCAGGAGTACCGAATGACGTCACTGATATTCGGAGCGGCTTCCTCACCATGTACAGCCATCTATGTTAAAAATAAAAACGCAGACCATCACAGCCTACAGTACCCCGAGGTCGCGAGAGCCACAGTACGCAACTTCTACATGGACGATTACTTAGGCGCGTTTAACACCGAAAGCGAATAAACGCCATGTACAAGGTACATTTAGACGCATCTTTCGAATTACGCGAATGGGCGTCGAACGTGCCCGAAGTAATAAGTAGCGTAACTGACACGCGCAGTGGCGATTCGACCACGCTAGGGAAAAGCGATACAGAGCGAACATTAGGCCTCATATGGAACCACTCACGCGATACTTTAGGTTTTAACGTTAACTTAAGAAGTACGCCCGCGAGCGTCATACAAGGAGACACTCTGCCTACCAAGCGACAAGTCACCAGCGCGGTCATGTCGGTATTCGACCCGTTAGGTTTAGTCTCGCCGATTACGATGATAGGTAAATGTCTCATACAGGAAATATGGCGCAGCGGGATAGGATGGGACGACCCCATCACAACCGAGCATCACGTGACATGGTTGTCATTTATTAAAAATTTACAATTGCTAAAAAAGCTAGAAATAGATAGGTACGTATCTGCTACGCCCCCCAACGAAGGGAAGTTACACATTTTCTGTGACACAAGTGAAAAAGTGTATTCAGCCGCGATTTATTTCGTAGGTACAAGTCCAGACGGTACAAAAACATCGCGACTGATAGCAGGTAATGCCAAAGTAGCTCCGCTGAAACCTATTTCCATACCCCGCCTGGAACTTCAGGCCGCAGTGTTAGGCAGTCGATTAGCTGAATCGGTCAAGCGCGAGTCAGATTATAAAATATTAAAATGCCATTATTGGTCAGACTCAAAAACAGTTTTAGCCTGGATTAAATCAGACCCGCGCACCTTCAAGTCGTTTGTAGCCCATAGACTAGCTGCGATCGAAAGCCTAACTACTCCAGCCAACTGGCGATGGATACCCAGTGCCGATAACGTCGCAGACGACGCGACAAAGGGTATTCCTATAGATTTCAACTCGAGCCATAGATGGTTTACTGGACCCGAGTTCATAAAAAGCGACCCCGCACTATGGCCGCAGGAAAAGCGAGCCGCGGCCCCGCTACCCCCTTCAGGGGAAGAAATAATATTAAAGCAAGTCCATGTGACTATTAGGCATGACGTAAGCGATTACTTACCTCAAATAGAACATTTCTCGAAATACACTCGATTAATACGTGTTGCCGCCACCGTTCTGCTCGCCGCTGAGGTATTCAAAGCCAAAATACTCAAAAGAATCACAAGTAAAGAACTTGCACCAAATCATATAAAACTAGCGGAACTATTGCTAGTAAGAAGAAGCCAGTATAAATCGTTCGGCGATGACATCACGACGATTGAAGCCGGACGGCGACCACCGAAGAAGTCACCGTTCTACAAGCTCTCCGTGAAGATCGATCGCAACGGTATCCTGTGTAGAATAAAAGAAAAGCACAACCTGCCAGTCCTACACGCCAAAGAAGGCTTTACTCAGCTGCTGGTGCATCACACGCACGCAGTCTTCAATCATGGCAACCATCAAACTGTTATGAATGAGCTGAGACAACGCTACCACATAATAGGACTGCGCGGCGTTATACGCTATATATGCAACAAATGCCATTGGTGTCGGACCTATAGGGGGATCGCCTCAAAAATCCCCTTAGGCGACTTACCAGCAGAAAGGCTGGCCCAAAACCAACCGCCATTCACAGCAACCGCAGTGGATTATTTTGGGCCCATGCACGTCAATGTCGGGCGAAGGCTAGAAAAGAGATGGGGCGCGCTATATACATGCCTCACCACACGAGCAGTGCACCTGGAGGTGGCCACAACCCTCTCGGCCTCCTCCATGATCATGAGCCTGCGAAGAATGATAGCTCGCCACGGCACGCCAACTATAATATACAGCGACAACGGAACCAACTTCGTGGGCGCTGAAAAAGAAATCACCGACGCCATACAAAGTAACGACCACGAGTTAAAAGCCTTCACATCTCAGAAGCTGATCACCTGGAAGAAGATACCGCCCGGTGCCCCAAACATGGGCGGTGCCTGGGAAAGAATGGTCAGATCAGTAAAAACAGCGTTACGAGTCACCCTAAAGGAAACTTTCCCGCCTGACGACATACTTCACACATTATTGCTAGAAGCCGAACATATGGTAAACTCGAGGCCATTGATCCCGGTGAACCCCAACTTAGATAAAGAAGCGCTGACCCCCAATCACTTCCTTATTGGGCGCTCATGTGGAATGTCACCGCTTGGCTCGTTCAAAGACGTACAGATGAACTCACACTCCTGGAAAGCCACCCAGGAGTTGGCTGATGCCTTTTGGACCAGATGGACGGCAGAATACAGGCCCCTCTTGATGCCCCGTTCCAGCTCCAATCCTCAGCACAAAAACCTAAAGGTCGGCGACATCGTCATAATATGCGATGGCACGATGCCCAGAGGAGTGTGGCCCCGAGGTGAGATAATGAAAGTCTACCCAGGCCCAGATGGACGAGTTCGAGTGACTGAAATACGAACAACAGCCGACTTACTTCGTCGCCCAGCCTCCCGCCTCATCTTGATCCCAACAGCGGACTAAAAGCGTTTTATTTCGGTGCTTGCGCACGAGGGGGAGATTGTAAATAATAGCTTAAATATAAGACTAGAAGTAGATAAATAATAGCCACATAAGCTCGTTATTTTGTTTTCTTAGTCCTTTTCCTATTAGAATCTTATTTGCCTGATGTTTAACGTTTATTACATAAGTTCTGCTGTAATTAATGTATTGTGTATAGACTTAACATAAAAATATTACTATTTTACCGGTGTGGCAAGTAAATGCCCATATACAATGTGGATCTGGACTTACGACATTAAATTAAAACAAGCACAGACATTTTAAAAGACGAAGATTAGTAGTTAATGGAAAATTGAAAAATTGCAATTTTCAAACAAAATAAATAGCAGAATCAACTGCATAAAAAGTAAATACGCTTTATCTACGAAAAGTCACTAACCTGTTGCGCGGCCCGATGCGGGTCGCGGCGGGGGGCGGCGCCTGCGCTGCGGTGCGGGGCGTAGGTGGACGTGGGTAGGTAGTTTAGTCGGAGAACAACAAATTAGCGGCATAAACTCACTAAGTTCCGCGTTGTTAATTAAAAGATCACTGATTGAATAATTAATCACATAATATCACATCACAATAAGAATTTACATCAATAGTCAAATTTTTAAATTTTCAAAGTCTCCACCGTTGTTCATTATGCACAAGCGACATCGATACCTAATTAACTAACTAATATTAAACTAACACTGAACAATAAGTCACACTAAATCGTCTTTAATCACAAATAACAACTATTTTTTTTACAAAGTCACGATAATGCGCGCGCGGCTCGTCTCGTAATAAAAATGGTAGCCGTGTGCGCTCCTCAAAGGGCGCCGCTGCACTGACACTGACCGAGTCCCGAGACTTTTTGCCGAAAAAATTCCGCTCACACACACACTCGCAATTGTCTATGCACCACTAATGCATAATTTGCGTAAGTAATATTTCTTTTTCTTTCTAATTGTAGTATTATTTTGTGGAACTGGGCGGGGCGCGTCAGAGTGGAATCGTATGACACCTTTCTCTGTCTCTCAAGCATATTGAGACGTAGAGGATAGAATCGTACGTTTTGCACAGGTTCTTGACCTTACAATGTTTACCTATTATTACGGACTCAGATCTACATCATGTTGAAAAATAAGAAAATGAAAAATAATTTCCTGTGGCTAAAGTATTCATTGGATTTGATTGATTTTTTGTATACGGGTAAAGAACATGACACTCTTTATGTTGTTTTAAGGAATGTCAATCGTCCTGCACCACGTTGTATGTAACCGATTTTACCTATCCAATAAATAAAGTTGCATTACACGCACATACAGACATGCGTTACATCTCACACACACACATACACAGCTAATTAGCCTCCTCTGATTGGCTGAACAAACTCACACTTGCTCACGCACCCGCCGCACGAGGCGCTAGCGGCAAAAAGTATAAAAAACGCACGCCCGAAAACCGCGGCGTATTATTCGCTCGACCGCCACTAGAAGAAGAACTACAAGAAAAGTATCCCGTTCGCCCCTACATTCTACACGCACTACACTCCACACGCAACTAGTTAAATTGAAGAATCGTCTTGTTATTTCTTATCCCGAGTTATCATCCAGTACAACCTATGGTTTGCAGTCTACAAAGTCAGGCATAACACGCAGTTGAAGAAATCTAGGCCTTTCAATAGCATTAAATAAAATACCCTAAATCCTTTGCCCAAGATTTATCGAAGTTAGGAAACACCTCGTGTGTTGAATTAGAGATACAACTAACATCTAATAAACCTAATGTCCAACGACCGTATACTATTACGCGTGAATAAGTAGATGATCTTTTAAAAAACGGGATTATTCAAAACAGTAGATCTGTATTTGCTAGATGTAAATTCTTTACTTCTTTAGATCTTAAAAGTGGCTATCATCAAATAAGCATCAAATCTGAAGATGTGCACAAAACAAGTGATGGCCATTTTGAATTTTCGAGGATGCCTTTTGGAGTATGTAATGGGCCAGCTGTTTTCCAAAGACTAATGAATACAGTTTTGGGCGGTGCAATTTACGATGGAAGAGTAATATGTTACATGGATGATACCTTAATCGCTACGAAAACTATAGAAGAAAATATGGCTTGCTTAGAAAAAGTATTAGAAATTTTTGTTAAATATGGGTTAGCGATCAATTTAGACAATTGCTTTTTTTTTCAAAGAATAAATTACGTTTATAGGCTATGATATTTCCGAAAAAATATCACTCCGAGTTCCCGTAAGCTAGAAGCTATTTCAGAATATCCAATTCCGAAGTCAGTTCCTCAACTAAGACAATTTTTAGGGTTAATTAATTATTTTAGGAAATTTATAAAGAATTGTGCGCTTCTCTGCAAACCATTAACTTTTTTATTAAAAAAGGGGGAAATTTGGCAATGGGGGTCCCAACAAGATCAGGCTGTAACATGGGTAAAAGATGCGTTGATTAAAAATGCGGTACTCAGCGTATTTTCCCAAAATTACCCATATCTTTGTATACGGACGCCAGCTGTGAAGGCATAGGATGTATCTTGACACAGCTGACCAATAACGGCGAAAAACCTGTTTATTTTCATGACCGTTAAACAAGTGATGATGAAAAGAAATACCATTCCTTCGAATTGGAACTTCTAGCAATTGTTTCTACTTTACAAAATTATAGGCATTATTTATTAGGAACTAGTATTAAAATTACAACCGATTGCAATGCAGTACGACATGCCTTAAGTAAAAAGGAGATAATTCCACGAATAAGGAGATGGGTATTATATACACAGGATTTTACGTTAGATGTAGTTCACAGGGCCGGGTCCCAGATGCAACACGTTGACGCATTAAGTAGGAACCCTATTCGTACTTTCAATAATTGCTAGCGGTCAATTGCAAGACCCCAGTTTATGTAGTATTAGGGAAATATTACAGTCAGGTGAGGCCGATACGAATAAAAATGTATTTAACGAATATGAATTGTAAGGAAATAAAGTTTATCGTGGAACTGAATTTGGCAGGCATTGGTTAGTACCAAAGGAATGTATATGGTATGTAATTCGTGCTAACCATGATGATATGGGTCACTTCGCGGTAGACAAAACTATTGAAAGAATTAAGTCAAAATATTGGTTCCCTCGTTTAAATAAAACCGTTTCGAAATATATAAAAAATTGCTTGAATTGTATTTATCACAAGAATGTTCACGGTAAAAAACCAGGAAAGTTGTACCCAATCCCAAAATTTGCTAGAACGTTCCACACACTTCACGTTGATCACCTAGGTCCATTTGTAAAAACTACACAGCAAAATAGTTACATCTTAGTGATAGTTGACTCATTTACCAAATTAGTTTTTATTTACGCCGTAAAAAACACCAAAAGCAAAGTGGTCACCAATGAATTAATTAGACTATTTAAAGTAGTCGAAAGTCCTAAACGTCTAATTTGTGATGCTGGTAGTGCTTTTACATCCAAGTTGTTCACCAATTATTGCAAAAGATATGTTACATTAGGCTTTATATAATTGCTACTGCTGTTCCGCGCTCAAATGGCCAAGTCGAGCGCTATAATCAGACAATTTTAGAAGCATTGCGTAGTATGAGTGCTAATACTGATAATAATAAGTGGGATCAGCACATAACTAGCATAAACAAGGTATTAACAGCACAATTAATAAAACCACGTCTGCCGTACCGAGTGAGGTATTTTTTGGGTGTAGAATTCGTATGAATAATGACGCGATCACTGATAATAATAACGAGCATTCTATAGACGTCACTGCATTAAGGAATAAGGCTGACGCAAATATAAAGAGTAATGCTGAGCGACAAAAAGCATTCTTCGAGTCCAAAAGAAACGAGGCTCCTATTTACAAGGTTGGAGACATGGTGGTACTCAAAATTCCAAGTCACACAAATGATGGTCAAAGCACGAAACTCTTGCCTTTGTACAAGGGGCCCTTTCAAGTGACGAACATCCTGGGGAACAATAGATATCAAGTAGCAGGCCGCGAGGAAGAAATCCTCTATACAATATTACCTCAAACCTCCAAGCGGCGGCGCAGCATGAGGGAGGTTGTAAGCTTGACTAATGGGTAGCGACTAATTAGATAATTAGTCGCTAGTGCGAACCACTGTTTTGAGAAGATATAAAGTGAATACTCGTGGGATCAAATATGGTAAATAATATAAACAAAAACAAAGAAAAGGAGAGAAGTGATGCGGGGTCGGAGTCCGACGCTGCGTATGGCGCGATGAGCTCGGGTCAGGGCTCGGAGCGCGAAGTGGTGGTGGGAGCGACCGTGAGGAACCGAAAGTTCCTCCGGAGGCGCTCCAAACCGGGGGATGGCCAGGGGTCGTCCGCGAGGGGGTCTCGAGCCAAGGCAGGAGGAAGATCCAGTCCAGTCGGCGGGGTGCGGCCCGGGGAAAAGGTGTGGGTAGAGGGCTCACCACAAAGGAGGCCGGCGACCCGAGCCGGGCCAGCCCAGTCGAGCTGGAGAGGCCCTCTACGGAAGAGGAAAACCTTGTAGGGACGACCACCGCGGTGGGGTGGTGAACCGGATGCTACTGGCGGCTCAAATTCGGAGTGAGGGCCAGGTTTGCGGAGACCGTGGCTGCCATGATCAAGGGTTTGGCCTTGAAGAGGACCCAGTCCTCTAAAAACAAGGCCATACCCACGGTCATTGGGTCTATTTTGGCAGCAGCGGAGGCCTATCACCTCAGGCCTCCATCGGACGGCATGTCCGAGATGCGGGCGGAGTTCGCCCGCTTGACAGCCGCCATGGAGCTTCTCCGAAAGGAGAATGAGGAGCTCCGAGCGGACCTGGCCGGGCTCCAAGGAGCTGGCCCCCGTGAGGTGCCACAGGGGAGGGAGCAGCATGGGCAGGGACGGCCCGTGCCTGCTGAGAACCGGGTACTGACCCTGGTGAGGCAGGAGATGGCTTTTCTGCGGTCCCGTTTTTCCGCGCTAGAAGCCATCGTCCTGCGCCCCCTTCTAGTGGCGAGCATGCTGGCCTCACTGACCAGTGGAAGGTTGCATCATATGCCACCACCGCAGCTGCCCCGGCCAAACCAGGTTCGTCAGGGCAGAACAAGGGCAGGGCGGCTACACAGGCGGCGAGGGCCCCGTCCCTGGTGGCGAAGGCCCCGGCCCTAGCGGCGAAACGGCCGCTGCCGCCTCCACCTAAATCTACTCCGGCTGACGCCGAATGGCAAGTAGCCGGGGAGAAAAGGAAGGCGGCTAAGGCAAAATGGTCGACCAAAAACAAAGGGCAGCGGTGCAAAGAACGAAGCGTCGCGGCTAGGCTCCGCGCCCCAAAGTCCGCAGCTGTAGTGATAACACTACAGCCAGAGGCGGACAAGAAGGGCATGTCCTACCGCGACGTGCTCGCCAAGGTGGGGGCCGCGGTGGACCTAAAGGAGATCGGCGCCGCTGATGGCATCCGGGTGAGGGTCAGGGCGTCCCTGCTCTGCCGAGTAGGTTAGGGCAGGCACCATCCGTCCTATGGGGGCAGCCGTGATGCGGCTCCGGGCCAAGAACGTGGCTCCGGGGCCGGACGGGATCCACGGCTGCGTGTTGGCCCTCGCTCTGAAGGAGCTCGAGCCCCAACTGAGAGGACTCTACACAGCGTGTCTTGAGCGGGGCCAGTTTCCCACTTTGTGGAAATCTGGTCGTCTGGTCCTGCTCAGGAAGGCGGGGCGCCCGGCGGACTCGTCGTCCGCGTACCGGCCCATAGTGCTGCTAGACGAGGTGGGCAAGCTGTTTGAGCGAGTAATCGCAGCCCGCCTCGTCGGCCACTTGTGCAGAGAGGGGCCGGACCTGGACGACAGTCAGTTTGGGTTTCGGCATGGGCGCTCCACGATACACGCTGTGTCGCGGGTTAGAGTCCTGGCGGAGGAAGCGGTGTCTCGGGGCGGGGTGATGTTGGCGGTGTCCTTGGACATATCCAACGCCTTCAACACCCCGCCCTGGAGTTGTATTCGGGAGGCACTGCGCTATCATGGTGTGCCTCCCTACCTCCGCCGCATCGTTGGGGCTTATCTGTTGGAGAGGTGTGTCACCTACGTGGGACGTGATGGCAGAAACCAGCGCCGCATGTCGTGCGGTGTTCCGCAGGGCTCGGTCTTAGGGCCGCTCCTGTGGAACATCGGGTACGACTGGGTGCTGAGGGGCGAGCTCAGGCCAGGGGTAGACCTGACGTGTTATGCGGACGACACGCTGGTCACTGCCCGGGGGAGCTCGCACAGGGAAGCAGCGTTGCTGGCGACGGCTGCGGTCTCACAGGTGGTGAGCCGCATACGTCGCCTAGGCCTGGAGGTGGCCCTCAGCAAGTCGGAGGCTATGGTGTTCCATGGCCCCCGGCGGGCGCCGTCACCCGGCTCACATATCGTGGTCGGGGGGGCTCGGATCGCTGTCGAGGGTACCATGAACTACCTAGGATTGGTCCTCGACAGCCGGTGGGACTTCGGGCCCCACTTCCGACGGCTGGCGCCCAAGTTGCTGGCGCTGCTGGAGCGCTCTCAACGCTGCTTCCCAATCTGGGGTGCCCGAGCGCCGCTTGTAGGCGGCTATACGTGGGGATCGTGCGATCGATGGCCCTTTACGGGGCCCCGATCTGGGCGGCTGACCTGACGGCCGGGAGCATCGCCGTCATGCGGAGACCGCAGAGGGCGATGGCCGTCAGAGTCGTCCGGGGGTATCGCACGATATCCTACGAGGCGGCTTATGCACTGGCCGGATCCCCGCCCTGGGACCTGGAGGCGAAAGTACTCGCGTCATCGTATCGGTGGCGCGAGGAAGCGCGGGCGCGGGGCGAGCGACCGATGCAGCGACACGTGGAGCTGCATCGGTCTCAGCTTCGCGAGGTCCTGGTGGCGGAATGGCGGGACAGGCTTTCGCGCCCTACCGCCGGCCTCGACGTCGTCGAGGCGGTCCGGCCGGTGCTCGAGCGCTGGCTCGGGAGGAGGCACGGCTCCCTGTCGTTTCGGGTGACGCAGGTGCTCTCGGGGCACGGTTGCTTCGGGAAGTACCTGTGTCGCATAAACAGGGAGCCGGACGCCCGGTGTCACCACTGCGTCGACTGCCGGGAGGACACGGCGCGGCACACGCTCGCGAGTGTGCCGCTTGGGAGGGGCAGCGCGGTGCCCTCATCTCAGGAGTAGGCAGTGACTTGTCGCTGCCGGCCGTAGTGAACGCTATGGTCGGCGGCGCCGAGTCCTGGGACGCGGTGGTCGCCTTCTGCGAGACGGTCGTCTCGCAGAAGGAGGCTGCGGAAAGGGAGAGGGAGATCTCGTCCACTCACCCGGCCCGCAGCAGGCGCACCGGGCGTCGGCGGAGGGCGGACAACGCCCTCTTCCGGCCCCCCTAAACGGGTCCAGGGGCGACGGACTCGGGGACGTCCGTCGCCCCCCACACACCAGGACCCGAGGTGGCGGCGCGTAGTGTTCCACGCGCGCCCCTCTGAGACGTCGCGGGGGGAGTCAAACACCTCACTCCCCCCCCTGACCCGAGAGGAGGCCCGCGGTGGCGGGCCGGCACCAGCCGGGGGTTGCGGAAGATTCTTTCGTTCCCGCGACCCCCGGCGTAGGTGTGAGTCGGAACACCGGGGTGGTTTTTAGTCAGTAAGAGTCTGACAGACCCCTCCGCCCGCCCCAGGGCGGAGGACATCCATGAGGATTTTCCACCCCGGAACAAAAAAAAAAAAAAAAAAAAAAGGCACCATCCGTCCTAACTTCATGGGATTCGAGCCGTTACGGTGAGCTTCCCCGTGTCGGCCCATGGCTATTGGTGGGCTGGGTTTTCACGCAGGTAAAACTGCTGGAATCCAGACCTCTGAGGTGTTTCCGCTGCCATGTGGGCAACCACGTGGGAGCCAAATGCACCTCGGAGGTGGACGCAGTATGTGCGGCAGCTGGCAAGCCGGCCAATCACCGGATTGGGAGCAAGGCCTGCGCCCCACCCGCCAAAGCCAGAGGCAAGCCCTCTGCCACCGCTGTCACAGCCACAGCCGCCGCCACCACCACCTCAGGACCACCAGAGCATGGCGCAGTGGTCGATTAACATTGCCGTGGTCGCTGAGTCGTACTTTTTCCCTAATTTCGTCAGCCGCCGCCGGTACCCCGTCCCTCGAGGCTGTTAAGAGAGGACGGGGTTGCGTTGCAACACGTTTCGGGGAGATTGTCGTGGTAGGTTCATACTTCTCCCCAAGCTGAGTTCCACAACGCCCTTGCGGAGTTGAGACTCGTCGTCGTTGGGTTCTGTTCCCTCCCCGTGCTCGTCCTCGGGGAGTTCAATGCCAAGAATGTGGCTTGGGGTTCCCGGTATACGGACACACGGGCAGGATGGTGGAGGACTGGGCGCTGGAGACAGGCCTGGTCGTCCTAAACCGGGGTTCTATCTCCACGTGTCTGCGGATGCGGGGTGAATCAGTGGTGGACATCTCGTTCGCCAGCCCCGATCTGTCGCCGCGTGTCATTGACTGGCGTGTCATTGACTGGCGCGTCATGGACGGGGTGGAGATCTATTCCGATCACCGGTACATCCGGTTTGACGGCTCCGCCCAGACCTCTAGCGCGCCGGTCCGACAGCCTCGAGTATGGCGCGTTGGGCGCTGAAGCAGCTGGACCGGGAGAGATGTCGTGCGGTGTCCCACAGGGATTGGTGCTGGGGACGCATCTTTGGGACATCGTATACGACTGGGTGCTGCGCGCCGCCCTCCGTAGCGGCGTCAGCGTCGTTTGTTACGCTGACGACACGTGGGTCCTGGCGCAGGAGAGGTCGCACCAGGCGGCGGCCGATCTAGCGACACACGGGGTTGCGACAATCGTGGCCAGAATCCAGCAGTTGGGACTCGAGGTGGCCCTGCACAAGTCCGAGGCCATGTGTTTTCATGGTCCTCGGAACGCGCCACCGTCGGGTTCCCAAATAACAGTAGGAGGGGTTCACATCGGCGTCGAGTCGACGATAAAGTACCTAGGACTCGTCCTCGACAGTCGGTGTAACTTCGTGGAACAATTCCGACGTTTGGCTCCCAGACTGGATCGGGCCGGGGCTGCCTTGAAGCGGCTCCAGCCCAATCTAGGGGGCCCAAACGCCTCCTGCCGGAGGCTATACGCGGGGTTCGTGCGGTCCATGGCCCTTTATGAGGCACCGGTGTGGGCGCGTTCGTTGAGGCGGCGGCCAGCCCGCCGGTTGAACGCCCGGCTAGTCCGGGGATACCGCACGGTCTCCGGTGAGGTAGCGAGCCTCCTTGCCAGATTGCCGCCATGGGATCTGGAGGCAAGTCCTCACGCATATTTGGGAGTGGCTCGAGGAGGCGAAACGCCGGGGTTTGACTCCGATGCCGCGAGAAATCGCGCCACAGCGGACAAAGCTCCGACGGGATCTCATGGCATCATGGAGAGTGCGATTGTCGCAACCCAGAGCTGGGCACGCCACTATTGCGGCCATAAGTCCCCTCTTTGAGGAGTGGCTGGAGAGGTGCCACGGCATCCTCACCTTCCGCCTGACGCAGGTCCTCACCGGACACGGCTGTTTCGGGAGGTTCCTGTTCGGTATCAGGCGAGAGGAAACGCCCGGGTGGCATCACTGCGTGGAGGTCTGCCCGGCTTGGGCAGAGCACCGCCGTGACCTCGTGGAGGCGATCGGTGGCGGGGATCTCTCGCGTCCGGCCCTGGTCCAGACCAGCGAGAGGGCATGATAGGCCGTCACCTCCTTCTGTGAAGCAGTAATGTTCGCGAAGCAGGAGGCGGAACGTGTGAGGTAGATGCAAAAATCGCACCCTCACGCCCCCAGCCGCCGCAGGAGGAGACGCCCTGGGCGTCGGGATTCGATAGCCGATTCTTGGCCACCGTAGGCGCGGGCTTGCGGACGGTAAGCAATAGGTTGCTCGCCGTCCGGTAGGGGCCAGGCCCGGGACGACGGCACGTTGTGTTCCACGCGCGCCTCAAAGAGATGTCGGCGGGTGAAGGGGTCCAATGGGACCGATGCCTGCCGAAGTTGCGTCAAAGTCCGAAAGGGATACCGTGGCCCCCTAGCATTGCACAGGCAACAGAAGGAACACGGGTGGGTTTTAGTCAGTAAGAGTCTGAGACGCCCTCCCGCTCCACCCAGAGCGGGAGAAGTCATTTGATGATTTCACATCCAAAAAAAATATTTAAAAAATACGTAAATGAAATTCGTTTGTTAGTTAGAGAGAGGTTTTGGTTTAGGTTTTGTCTCGATTTCTAATTTAAATTAATGTCAGCTTGTGTAGCCAAGTTAAATTGGCTGAATCAATGAAATTGGCAGATAATTTCCCGATAGAACACAGTTTTATTAGCCAATGGCTGATAAATCAATAAAGAAAAATTATAGCGATAAAGCTATTTGTCTTTTTAATAATCATGTTAGTAAATACAATTTGAATTTTGTCACACATGAATATTTACTAACATACTTTTTAGTGTCAATTACATGAAAATTATTATTGTTTAATGTCATATTATTTAACATTATATTTAATTTGTGCCTAAAATTATTTTCTCTCTGTGGCAAACTGTTGCTATAAGGAAATGTAAACATAACAATCTGTCTTAAGTCTAGCTCACAAAGTTTGTTATAGTAATGAAGCAGACTGTGCTGATTCACATTTCCTCTGTTACTTATCAATAGTATTAAACTTGTATCCTGGTGAAAATTTAAACTAATAATCTTTGTCACTATCTCAACATGGGTGGGCCAAAGTTCACCTAAATTTTCAACTCCGATAACTGGAAATCCGAAAATGTTCTTCCTAACATTTTTCATCCTAACAATCACAATTCCTAACTACTCTGTCTCTAATGTTCATAATTCCGAAGCATTCAACTTTATAATGTCAGTAGCAATAAACATCTATTATACTTTTATTTGTTTTTCTATATTTTCTCAACATAACCATCTTTTACACTATTATTCAAAGTCATATCTTTTTTGTTTATCACGGTACTATGTATAGTCATTGGTTTAAAATAAGTTAGAACTGCGACCATAACGCACGAGCCGAGCGAGCGAAGCCAGAGTCCCGCTCCAGTCATTCAGTCAAGTTCCAGAAACGAATCGGTCTTATTCATAATTATTGGTTTAGGTTAGGTTAGAACTGTGACCACAACGCACGAGCCGAGCGAGCGAAGCGAGCGTGCCGCGGATTGCCGGCGAAGTGCCAGAACTGAATCGGTCCTATAGTTATTGGTTTAGGTACGGTTAAAACTGCGGTATAAAATCCCAGGCCATAAACATAACCAGGCCGTAAATGAGTCGTGTTTTATGAATTTCGGTTGGAGAGTAGCCTTGGGGGCGCTACGGCGCGAGGACTCAGAAAAAATTAGTCAAAAGAGTGTTATTTTTGCAAATCGTTTATTTTCTTGATTTAGCCTTATATTTAGGTGTTTTATACGATAGACGTATAAAACACCTAAATATAAGGCTAAAAGTGTCTTGGTGTTTTTTGTCTCCGACTAACCGTTTGTCGTCAAAATGATGTGGAAGGGATCCATTGGTTAGGTTAGGTTAGAACTGTGACCAACTACGAAACATCGAAATTGGTCGCGAAATTTTTCTAAGTATTTTATTCATAGTGGTAGATATATTATGGTAATTATGTTTAGGGATAAAAGCGTTATGATAAAAAACAGTAGGAGTTTAAATATTATTAATTACAATTTTCGGAAACATGAGTGTTATGAATATCGCCGGTAGCACTACAAATAGTATGAATGAATACTTTAGGATGAATTTTTTTAGGAAGAGTGATCATTCGGATTACAAATCATTAGGAAGAACAATTTCGGGTAAAGGACTTTAGGTGAGCCAATATGGACCCATCTCAACATAACTTAAGCCAGCCATACAATAAATTGGTAACTGACTTTCCCTTGCAAATATTTGATACTAACTGGCCCATGTCTTTCCCAATTTCATCACTAACTATCACAATATCATTATTTATTTGGGTTTGCACACCGTTATGAGGTTTTACATTAACTTTCGTTTTGTTAGGGGAGCCATCAGTATAACTTTGTTGCAGCAATGAAATATTACATGCTGGTGTCAAACAGGCTGGTGAGGACTGACTATTGGACAAAATGTTGTTGTAGTTCAAAGATTGTGATCGCTTACAGGAACATGTACTAGAGCTCATTATTAACTCATTCATCGCCAGCATGTATTCCTTCATTTGCTTTTCATAGATACTGTTTTGGATTGTTATTGATATTAATTTTAGAATAAAATATTCTATTAAAAAATTTGAATTTTGTGTGTCATTTTTATATTTTAAATTAGCGTTTTTTAGATTTTTTAGAATAGTAATCTAGTTTGTCTAGTAATGATAGGGGTGTGTAATGTTTGGTATGATAACAGATAGTCTAATTTCATTTGACATTACTTTCATATGATATAATTTTCATATGCTATAAAAATATTTAACCTAATTTCATATGTGTTTTAGGATTATGACCTCCTTCATAATCCTAAAACTCCTTCATATCTGCGGGAGCGCTTTTCCTATGACAGTCCTTCTGATGTGCCTTGCAGGTCGCATCTTAGAAACCTGCTTAAGTGCCCTACCCACTCCACTGACTTCTACTCCTACTCCTTCACCGTGCACGCGGTGCGGTTGTGGAATTCACTTCCGCCTGACATTAGGGACTGCCAAACTGTTGCAGTATTTAAAAGAAGAGTGAAAGAACACTATCTTTCCACTTCGTCATAGTTGCGTAGGTATTTATGTTGTATTTTATTTATTTTAGAAGTATGTACACGGGGAGGTCCAAAAGTTCGTGGAATGGAGGGGATGGAGTGGGGATAGGGGCGCTCGCTTAGTGTCATACTAATTGGGTACTCATCATTAGTATATAAATTAAGTTTCAGCCATGTTGCGTCATTCGTTTACGAACACTCGTCTGCTAAACAAGTCAATCCGGAAGAAAACTGAAACTATGGAGAAAATTGAACACCGTGCTGCGATAAAATTCCTTACCAAGCAAGGAAAGAACGCTCAGACCATTTTTAATTAAATGAAAACCGTTTATGGAGAACAGTGCCCTAGTAAATCAATGATTTACAAGTGGTACGGTCTTTATAAACATGGTCGGGAGTCGATTGAAGACGACCCCCGCTCTGGAAGGCCAGTTGAGGCCACTACATCAGACATCGTCGAAAAAGTAGAAACAATTATACTAGAGGACACCCGTTTGAAGAAAAAACAGTTATCTGCATTAGTTGGAGTATCAGATACCACCATTTTGCGAATCCTACATGACCACCTGGGTATGACAAAAGTCAGTGCAAGATGGGTACCGAGAATGCTCACGCCACCTCAAAAACAGAAGCGCATGGATGCGTCAAAACAATTTTTGGAGTTGTGTGGAGACGAACCTGCACAGATTTTGGAGCGGATTGTTACCGGAGATGAAACATGGGTTCATCACTTTGAGCCTGAGTCCAAAAAAGAGTCCATGCAATGGCATACAAAGGGTACACCACCGCCAAAGAAATTCTAAGTGTCGGAGTCGGCTGGAAAGTTGATGGCTACTGTTTTTTGGGATTGTGAGGGGATAATACTGATTGATTACAAAGAAAAGGGAAGGACCATAACCGGAGAATACTACTACTCAAGGAAAAAACGTCGAGGAAAATTGACCAAGGGTGTGTTGCTCTTGCAAGACAATGCGCCGGTTCACAAGAGCAGAGTTGCAATGGCTGCTCTGCACACGCATGGGTTCGAATCACTAGTCCACCCACCCTAAAGTCCAGATCTGGCCCCAAGTGATTATTATTTGTTCCCCAATTTAAAAAAAGACTTAAGGGGAAGGAAATTTTCCGACGAAAATGAGGTAAAGGAGGCAATTTTGGCTCATTTTGAGGCAAAAGAAAAAAAAAATTTTTACGATGGTTTAGAAAAATTAATTCATAGATCTAATAAATGTATTCAGCTTAAGGGTGATTATATAGAAAAGGAAAAATAGATTTATTGTTTCATTTTATTTAAAACCCTTTCATTCCACGAACTTTTGGACCTCCCCTCGTATGTATGTATGTATGTTCGTAAGTAGATTGTCATATAATTTGTTTTATTTTATTAAGTGAATTGTTTTGATTTTATGTATTTTACTTTCTCTCTACTCTTACACACGGTGTCTACATCTCTTTTTACCCTCTGTCCTATCGCAGGTATGCTGGAAGAGATTTCATTAGAAATAAGCATCACCTTTGTACGTATTTTTCTGTTCTTTTATCTTGTCTGTTTATTTTTGTGTGTACATAAATGGTTAAATAAATAAATAAATGATCTAATGTTATAATATTCATTTGACCTAACTTTCATATTAACAAATTTTCTAAGGTAACGCATCGTTCTTGAGAAATGGAAATTATATTGTAACCTAACCTCATAACAATAATTTTGCTTCTGCATCATCTCCGGTGCTGCGGAAAGTGCAACCCCTTCGCCCTTACGTAACAAAGGATAGGTACCAATGCTTTGTTACAGTGGGTGGGGGTTGCTCTCCCTCTGCGCCTCCGGTTTTTATATACACTCTAGGGCCTAGGGGTAGGAGCCAAAAGACTACGTAAAGTCGGAGTGGTTACTTATAGATTTTGAATATTATAGCAACTGAATATTATATTAATTGAATATTATTGCAAATGTGCATTATATAAACTGTTCATTATACGATATGAAATTAGGCAAAATGAAATTATATCAATAATTCATTATATCATTTGATCGTAATGTAAAAAAAAAAAGAAATTAGGTCTTATGATCATTAGAACTCTTGTTATTATATCAAACGTTACACACCCTAATGATAGACGGTATAAATCACAACCAGACTTAGGCCAAGAGAATAATCATAAAATTTTGAACTTGCCTTGAGAAACTAACGTTCTCTGAAATCTACTTCAATGACGATCCAAATGATGCATTTAACTCATTTATAATTTAAATTATTTTATGACCTAGGTATGCTTCTTTATTAGACGCATAAAAATACCAACAAGTAAAAAACCAAAATGGATATCGCGAGAACTTAAATTATGAAGATTTAAGAAAAGATAATTATTATGGACGTCTATAAGAAAAAATATTTTAATTACACAAAGTTATTTTAAAAAAGTATTAAACTGGCTAAACGATCTCAAAATATTCAAAATTCTGACATTAAAAGCAAAATGACATGGTACAATAATAAAAATCCCTGAATTAAATATACCTAATAACTCATTAAATACAATTCAACTTGACAATTAAACAATAAAAAAAACCTCAATTAATTGCTGACAAGTTCAACGACCATTTCGTAGAAAAAAATATACCACCGGGATCAGTTAAAAGATCGAATGCTTATATATTAAATAAACAAAAGTCAATGTTCATTGCTCTATTTCAACCGATACAAATATTTAACATATAAAAATAAAAAAAGGTCTTAAAAACACAAATGGATTTGTGTTTTTAAGACCTTTTTTTAATTTTATTTGTCGTATATACAGGATTACTGGTAATTCGACGTATATCCGTCAGGGGCTGATAAAGGGGGCCAAATCCAACAAATTGAACCCCCCATATGTATGGCCGAAATTCAATAGTATTCGAGATATTTGAATTTTAAGGGTTTTTCGATATTTACCCAAAATTTGACATTTAATTCCAAATAAAAAAAAAACTACACATTTGAATGGGTACCATTAAAAATCATGTTGTAGCTAGCACTTCAATTAAGCTATGGACATAGTTAAAACTACTTAATTTAACAAAATAATTAAAATAATTAACGATATAAGAATAATATCTTACCAATATTTTTATTTTACGCTTCAAAAATGTTGCCTCCTCACAAAAATTTCTATGACATTAATCGTAAAAATAACTAAAAAAACTTGCCTATTCTGTAAGCTTTCCAAAAAGGTATAAAAGTCAATTTTAAAATACATAATTCGTGGCATGGCATGTGTTTGAAACGGCGCGGGGAGAGAATTTGTATTTGTATGAAATAAAATGCATTCAAAAATGTACGTCAAATTTTATTAAAAATTTTACACATCTTGTTCAAAATGAGCCCCTCTATTACGAATGCAAGTTCGAATTCTTTTCCCAACTTCGGTTTTCGTCACTCTTGATGAAAACGTTGTTCTCATCTGTTGCGCCGCGTTTATTATTCGCTGTCGAAGTTCTTCGACTGAATTTATTGGGGTCACATAAACTAATTCCTTCATATGACCCCAGACGTAAAAATCAAGTGGTGTGATATCAGGGCTTCGTGCTTATTTGGGAGTGGCGCGGGGAGGCGAAACGCCGGGGCTTGACTCCGATGCCGCGAGAAATCGCGGCACAGCGGACAGAGCTCCGACGGGATCTCATGGCGTCATGGAGAGTGCGATTGTCGCAACCCAGTGCTGGGCACGCCACTATTGCGGCGATAAGTCCCCTCTTTGAGGAGTGGCAGGAGAGGCGCCACGGCGTCCTCACCTTCCGCCTGACGCAGGTCCTCACCGGACACGGCTGTTTCGGGAGGTACCTGTTTCGGATAAGGCGGGAGGAAACGCCCGGGTGTCATCACTGCGTGGATCGCCCGGAGGACACGGTGGAGCATACGGTGGAGGTATGCCCGGCTTGGGCAGAGCACCGCCGTGTCCTCGTGGAGGCGATCGGTGGCGGGGATCTCTCGCGTCCGGCCCTGGTCCAGGCCATGGTACGGAGCGAGAGAGCATGGGAGGCCGTCACCTCCTTCTGCGAAGCAGTAATGCTCGCGAAGGAGGAGGCGGAGCGCGTGAGGGAGAGGCAAATTTCGCGCCCTCACGCCCCTAGCCGCCGCAGGAGGAGACGCCCTGG
This sequence comes from Xanthia togata, assembly GCA_963853775.1. Classification (NCBI taxonomy): domain Eukaryota; kingdom Metazoa; phylum Arthropoda; class Insecta; order Lepidoptera; family Noctuidae; genus Xanthia; species Xanthia togata. The sequence goes on from OY970816.1 coordinate 11,309,948, forward strand.
GCGTCGGGAATCAATTGCCGATTCCCGGCCACCGTAGGCGCGGGCTTGCGGACGGTGAGCAATGGGTAGCTCGCCGTCCGGTAAGGACCAGGCCCGGGTCGACGGCGCGTAGTGTTCCACGCGCGCCTCAAAGAGTGTCAGCGAGTGAAGGGGTCCAATGAGACCATTGCCTGCCGGGGTTGCGGGAAAATCCGAAAGGGATACCGTGGCCCCCTGGCATTGCACAGGCAAGAGAAGGAACACGGGTGGGTTTTAGTCAGTAAGAGTCTGACACGCCCTCCCGCTCCACCCAGAGCGGGAGACGTCATTTGATGATTTCCCACCCAAAAAAAAAAAAAAAAAAAAGGGCTTCGTGCTGGCCACGGAATTGGCCCTCCCCTCCCAATCCATCGGTTTGGAAATCTCTCATCTAGCCACTGTCGGACAGTAATCCGGTAATGTGCTGGGCACCCATCATGTTGAAACATGAGGTTGTTTTTTATTTCTTCGGGAACATCCGCCAACAAATCGTCTAGGTTGTTTCTCAAAAACTCCTCGTAATTTTCGCCGTTCAAATTTTGGGGCAAGAAATGAGGGCCCACCAAATAATTATCAACGACACCCATCCATACGTTCAGGGAAAATCTCATTTGCTACGCAGTTTCTTTTAGTTTTTTTGGATTCCTGCCTGCTTTAGGTACCCAAAAATGTAAGTTATGGTAATTCGTTATACCATCCCGGTCAAACTTTGACTCGTCAGACCACAAAATATTTCTTAGGAAATGTTCCTGGTCAGCGTCAGCGTTTAACATAAACCGAGAAAATTCGAGTCGCCAGGCAGGATCTCCCTCGTGCAATGTTTGGACAGATTGATAATGGTACGGGTGTCTACCTGATAGATGTACTACCGACCACACTTTCCACTGGGACATACCGAGCTGTCTTGCAACAATGTTCGTTGAGATGTTTGGGTCATCAATAAAACACTGAAGAATGGTGTCCTCTTCGTCAGCCGTATACCGTCGAGGTCTGCCAGCGTTGAATTGTGCTCTCTGAACACTGCCAGTTTCAGACAATCGTCGATAGGTGCTCCCGAAAACAGTAACGTGGGGAAGTCGACGATCGGGAAAGCGGCGTTGGTATTCTCGCCGAGCCGCAGCCGCGTTTCCATCGGCAAAACCATAACAAAACATAATGTCTGCGTATTCGTTATTAGCATACGAAGCCATGGTATCCAAAATAACAATGATAACAAAAATAATAACAAGAGAAACAAGAATTAACAATAATGATCGATAACAAATTAACGCGATGAGAGATTGGTTAATAGCAAGATAACAACACACGTGCTTGCGCGGCGTAGAGTCGAAACTTACTAAGGAAGGCGACGCGAGCACAGCAGACGCCGTGTGCTCCCCCACCCTCACACCCCGCCCCATCACGAAGAATTCCGCCAGTAAAATCGGTTGTTTTAGCAAGGATCATAAACTAAAACACACATTATTTCTCTCCCCGCGCCGGTTCAAACACATGCCATGCCACGAATTATGTATTTTAAAATTGATTTTTATACCTTTTTGGAAAGCTTACAGAATAGGCAAGTTTTTCTAGTTATTTTTACGATTAATGTCATAGAAATTTTTGTGAGGAGGCAACATTTTTGAAGCGTAAAATAAAAATATTGGTAAGATTTTATTCTTATATCGTTCATTATTTTAATTATTTTGTTAAATTAAGTAGTTTTAACTATGTCCATAGCTTAATTGAAGTGCTAGCTACAACATGATTTTTAATGGTACCCATTCAAATGTGTAGTTTTTTTTTTATTTGGAATTAAATGTCAAATTTTGGGTAAATATCGAAAAACCCTTAAAATTCAAATATCTCGAATACTATTGAATTTCGGCCATACATATGGGGGGTTCAATTTGTTGCATTTGGCCCCCTTTATCAGCCCCTGACGGATATACGTCGAATTACCAGTAATCCTGTATAATAATTTTCATTAATTAATATTATTTACTAAATAAATTAGTATGAACAATCTCTGCTATATTTATACCTAGTTTTTGTGAGTCGGTGAAACATTTTCATATTTGTACATAATAAAATTATATCGCTTATTTATCGGTAATAAGCGATCCATCCATCCATCCATATGAGTCGGTTATAGCAAGCATGGGAACCTATCACCAATTCTGTGGAGACCATTCTCCTAATTGTTACACTGTACTGGATAACTGGTTACAGAACATTTAATATGAATATAAATAAGGTAAACGAAATACATAAAATTACTTTTTCACAAACATGGATCAATAAACGCAAAATTGCAGATCATTATTTCCGTTCTGGTTCATTTCTAAACTAATAAGTTTAAATAATGATATGCAATTTTACTTGATTCAAGTCCTTACGGACTTGATTCAAGTCTAAATGCCTTTCTTAATCCATGCTAAATTCCTTCAAGAAATCAAATTTGCTTCTTCTTATTTAAACAAAACACCAATTCTTTAACAAAACAAAACAAACAATATTATAACAAACAATATTGCAATAATTTAACTGTCATCACCATTATTACCAGAATTTTGCGAAGCGATAAACAGTTAGGACTGTTTATCGCTTCGCAAAATGCTGGTATATAAGTTCATTACGGTCGTCCCAATTCATGAAATCTGTGCTTGGGGAGTTTATCTTCATTAAAAGAGAAGCATCTATATTTGAACTGTTAATATAAGCAGAAGATGAAACTCTAACGGTTGTTAATAGATTTGTTGCAGATAACAGACCTGTTACCTACATCTCATCCGTTATCTGTTGGATCTAACAGACCTGTAATCTGATCTGTTATCTAACAGACCTGTTGTACCTGATTTGTTTTTATCAGTTGCTGTTCCTGATCAGTTTTATCAGTTCCTGTTTCCGATGATGATAGTAGCTGTTCAAGACATCCACCAGTTTTTATTTTATTGTATCGATGTACGTTTAAATCTGCTACATAGGATAAAGTTTAACTATGAGAACCGTATCAATTAAATAAGAAGGCGATTTAAGTGAAAACATTATATGAAGCTTCTGTTCTTGTGGATAATATTTATGATAGAACATCTTATTGTGGATCATGAAATCAGATGTTATGCAACTGAGTAGGTACTTGTTTTATTCATGCGTAGTAAAATGATAGTTTTTTTGGTATTATCAGTATCTCAAAACACCACATCCTGTATCCTCTTTAATAAAAAAATAAATAAAATGAATATCAAAACTGATAAGAACGTAGTTGCGCAAACGCAAATCCCGGAAGGATTGGTCGACATGTTGGATAGATAATAAGAATGCCTATGACTCGGCGCCACATTCATGGCTTATTAGAGTGCTGGGGTTGCACAACATAGACACAACTCTACGTATTTTCTTGATGTAGTGTATGGGGCAGTCGAGAACGATCCTTCTCCTTCCAGGATGTTGACAGATTTGGGGGATCGATGAACCGATCAGGATTCACCGGGGAATGTTTCAGGGCGATAGTTTGAGTCCGCTTTGGTTTCGCATAACCTTGCAAGTGCGCGCAAGTATTTTATGGAGAGTCCTATTATGTTAGACATAATGATGTAATATAATGACATTTACTTAAGTTCTTTATCTCTCTAAATTTAAACTTTCATGCACTTACAGCAAGCATTAACAATCAATACATACAAACGAGTATTCCATGAAGACTTCCACAGGCAGTTAGTACTCGTAGTAAGTGGTAGTCAAACTCAAAGGTTACATTGGGCTCATAGTTTAAAAAAAAACCTGCCTCAAAAAATAAAATTGTTTTAAAACTACACAAAACTTTAAAGAAAAATTATAAAAGTAACACAAAAAGCACAGAATAATTATTTCATAAATACCGCCCAAAATAAATCCAAGGCTTCATGGCAAATATTAAATACATCTCAGATGTTTTGCCGCAGGAGCCTAATGTGCGTAAATAGAACATTTTGAACGAATTTAACAATTACTTAATTGACGCAATTTAAAATAATGTAAGAACTGACATCACATTGAATAATAATAATTTGATCAATCAGACATTAAATTAACTATTCATGGAACCTGAAATTATTCTTTTTATATCGTCAATGGTTACGACCATTGACGATATAAAAAGAATAATTTGCAGCCTAAAAAACACAAATACTGTTGGATATGATGGCGTTTCCACACAAGTAATAAAATTTACCAAAGAAGTAATAGCACCACCAAATTAGCCCATATAATTAACTTGTGTATTGCTGATGGCATATTCCCAAACAACCCTTAAAAAGTTATAATTAAACCCTTTAAAAAAAAAAAACTAAAATATTTGGGAAAGTTATCTATCATGTTATACTTATTTGATGCTTATTTCGAAATATCATATAATATCATATATTTGATGAACCACTGACTGATATGACATGCTAATAATGCATTTGTAATTTTTTATTTTTGGTACTGCAACCTAGTTGATATTTTTGTGTAAATTTGATATTTACTGTTATTCGAACGATTTGACATTAGTTTATCTAATGTATTGTTATAATTTCCTAATTGGTATTTAAAATTATAATGTATTTTTTGTGTAAATTAAAGATGATGTGCATGCCCATGTGACGGTAGAACATGAAGGACTTTTAAAATGAAACATCGATGTAATAATTACCCATGTTTGCAAAATAATAAATGATTTATGAGTTACAGGAAGACATTAGATGCCAAATTCCACTAATCCTTATCTACTTTTTTTATTATTATCCGACTAGAATTACGGTATATGGCATTTTTTTAACTTCTGTGCGCAATGAACTTCACAGCTCAACTTTCTTCACACGGCATTATACTGAAAAGGATAAGGCGAAAAACATAAACTTATGGTAATAACTTATCTTGAATTCAAAGAAAAGTTATTACGATAAGTTTATTTAATGGAATTGAGACCACTGATGTGATGACACAATAAAATCAACCTAAAATATAGGGCTTATGAGTCATAGTGGAAATCTGATTCCAAGAACTCTACGCCTGATAATATTGAATCAGCTTTATTGCTTTCTTCGCTGCGAATCCCAACATGTATTATGGAATCTTTCGAGTTCATTTTCAACAACACGGTTCCTTAAATTGTACATGATCAGTGTAGTTCTTCCAGTCATCAGCAGTTATGGATAAAAACATTATTTATATTAAATTTTTAATTTCAGTCCCTGGTATTCCTATATTTTTGCTTGCTACTTTTCTCTTCGCCTGACTCCTTAAAAGCTCAATTGCATTGAGGTTGCAATGATACGTTGGCAGCAACAAAATTTCGTGACTGTGGGTATGCGTTTATTTTTTTTAGTAAACCTGCAACTTCGTAAACAGCTGCAGGTTTATTATTGATGAAAGCATATTCAGAATATACACGCATAAATCGCACACCAAAGCTGAATTAATATTCAGCTTTTGGTATGTGTGGTACGTATACCAAACTATTTAGTTAGGTATGTGATTATATGGCATCTTTCTATTGTCATGTCATAGACATGCTGAAAACACGCGATCGATTTACAGAGTGCTTACCGTCAAATACCGATCCTACAAGAACAAAACCATATACTGCTTTTGAAGCTGCTGGAAATATGTACCAAGTTCGTTGCATACCATTTGGCGTAAAAAATGAGTGTCAAATTTTCAAACAACCATTTACTGGGTTATTAGGAAAGAAAAGCTAGAAGGTACTTTCGCGGTATCTCGGTGATATAACAGTTTGTGGGCTATCTCAATCTGAATACGATGCAAACTTGCAGATACCGCACAAAAATATGATATTTCTCTCAATAAAGAGAAAAGCAAGTTCTCACAGAATAGTTATACCATCAAAGACCATGTCACACAGCCAGTACCTACGCTTGCTGAACGGCTGCGCCCACTTCTTAATCTTCCACCGCCAAATAACACAGAGTCATTACGATGAGTGGTAGGAATGTTTGCACATTATAGCAAATGGATTCCAAACTCCTCGGAAAGAATCCACGCTTTTGCAGAATATTCCCACTAATTAAACAACTTGTCTAAAATTTCAAAGCATTGAAAGCCGATATAATAAATCTTCTGTGCACGCTATCAATAACGACATACCTTTTCTCGTTGAAACGGATACATCTGAACTTCAATCGTTGCAACTTTATCGCAAGCTAATAGAGAGTCAAAACCACTGTGTATTGTCTTACTTTCCTGACGGCGTAGGCGGCCGAACTGAGCCTTCCCGCTAGGCTAGATATATGATGCCCCCACTGAAGTTTGGCATCTACTGTTATGCCCAGAAACACTGCTGAGTTTACGGTTTCAAGCACCTCTTTATCTAAGACGATGTTGGGTCCTAGATTTCTAACATTTGGAAGGGCAAACTTTACACATTTCGTTTTATTGGCATTGAGAACTAGGTTATTTGTCGTAAACCAACCCGTAACCATTGAGAGTGCACTGTTCACATCGTCAAAATCTTGTATGTTCCTGTCTACTTTAAAAATAAGAGAAGTATCATCTGCAAACAGTACAACTTCACAGATAGGTACCCTTTAAATAGAATGGCAAGTCATTGATATACACTAAAAACAAGAATGGACCCAGTATTGAGCCTTGAGGCACACCTAACTGAACTGGTAGCCCGGACGATTTCACACCATCAACATCTACACATTGGGACCTATTATGTAAATAAGAATTTATAACGTTGAGAGCTTCGTTTTGCACACCGTAATGTCGCAGTTTACGCAAAAGCGTGTCATGGTGCACGCAGTCAAAAGCTTTGTAGAGATCACAGAAAACCCCAATATCATTTTGCGAGTTCTCCCATGCGTTAAATATGTGTTTCAGCAGAGCAACACCCGCATCTGTAGTGGAGCAACCCTTTGTAAAGCCATATTGTTCATTATGAAGGAGGCTATTTAAATTAAAATGTCTTAGCAACTGCTTGAGTATTAACTTTTCAAATATTTTGCTGAATGCTGGTAAAATAGAAATAGGCCTGAAATTGCCAACGTCATTTTTATTACCTGATTTAAATAATGGTATGACTTTACTACTCTTCATGAGGTCAGGAAAAGTTCCAAAATCAACACATTTATTAAAAGTAACAGCTAGATAGGGGGCTACGATGTCTATTATATTACTTAAAAATTTAATGGAGATGCCCCAGTAATCACCAGTGTTTTTAGACTTGAGTGTGTTATAAACATTAACTACATCACGAGGCGTTACATGTTCGAAGCTAAATAAGATACTACTTTTAGAAACACTACTAAGCAAAAGGTTTTCCGCTTTAGACGGGGACGAATTTAAGGAGCGAGTCGCAGTTATAGGTATGTTGGCAAAAAACTCATTAAACGCCTCAGCTACGTCAGCTGCTTTAGTAACTAATTTATTGTCGACCATAATCTCAAGTTGTTTATCTTGCTTAACCGATTTACCCGTTTCATTGTTAATAATTTTCCAAGTGGTTTTTACTTTATTATTGGAATTTTTAATTAAATCGCTTAAAAATTTAAATTTAGCATAAACACTAACCTTTTTAAATAATTTTGAATACTTTTTGACATACTCTAGGAAAGGTGTGTCAAATCTGTATTTTTTCAAACCATATAACTCGTATAGTCTCGCTCTACTTTTAAAAATACCTGGAGTGGCCCATTGGTTAAAGCCAACGGAGGTGCCATTAATTTTAATAGTTTTGGTCTTGAAAGTAGATTGGTACTCCTTTTGCACAACTTCAAAACTCACTTCTCCTACAAGACTCTCCTTCTGGACCTCCTCACGGACCATAAGCCAACTGTAATTATCATCCAAAATAATTTTCGAAGTAGACAACACTCGGCAACTAAAACCTTCACAGACATCCCTAAAGTTAAAGCAGACCTGAGAAAAATAGATGTTACCAAAGAGCTAGAAAAAAAAAAAAAACTTATGCTGCAAACTTGGCTACGAATATATGTTTGTATCTATGATCTCCCATACAATTGCAACTTATGCAACTACAACCAAAATCACCAAGAAAAACAAAATTCTGAAACCATGGCTGACGCCCGTACCCTAATTACGTAATGCAAAATCAATCCGAATCTGAATCGTTTTGAAACAGATTGCTAATCCATTGCTCCGTAAGTTCGAAAAAAAAACTGCAGAGCAATGTAAATAACGCAATGAATGTTGTTGAACTGTCAAAATGAAACAGATTTGTCTTTATCGTTTACGAAAATATGTTGCGTAATTAGAAAGCCGGTCTACTAAGATGTATCAGGAATCGAGACAAGCTGCACATAAAATCCAACAAATCCCCATTTAGACGTCTGCTAATTAAGTCTGCAAATTTATCACAGACGTGGGAAAATGCTTGCTGATAAAATACTCGTTTCAAGTAAATACTGTTAATGGAAATGTCCCCAACACGACATCAAACTCCTACACGCATATTAGAAGTCCGCCAAACTCTCTGGTCATTGATGAAGTGACTGAAATGGAAGTTGAATCCATCATTTTACAAAAGCACGATTAAATAATTACTATTAGCTATTAGAAAATAGCTGCAAGGTGCCAATGTAGACCACCACCACCTGCTTCCGCTAAACACTCATTGACATCGTCCGCGAACTGCGCCAAAGCCGTCGCCGTGCGCCGCCCGTCGGAAACCATGTTGTGCATTTGTCAGAATATTGTGTTTTTTTCAAGAAAACACTTAGCCCACGTCCGCACAGACGTAATAAAATAGCGCGGGATAAAATAGCGTGCAGCGCTTGGAATGGAACAAATAGAAAGCGGTACATAACGTTCGCACGGCCGCGGTTTTTTCCCGCCGCGATTTTGTAACGTCCGCGCGATCGTGGGCTATGAGCGGCACGCACCAACGGCAGAGGCAACTGCAGCCCGGCGGTCGATGACAACGTGCCGTTCGTGTGTGAGCACTAAGTAGTAAAGTAAAGAGAGGATGTCTAGATTATGTTCATATTCGTATAATCGAATATGAGCAAGCGTTTCATTCGAATGTGAACATTAATGATACTTTAGACTTTACAAAATTAATGAATGATCATCGACTCCTTTATTTCATTTTCCGATCATTCGGTAGGCGAGTGAAAGATCTGAGTGCCGAAATCACACATCGTTGGATCGGTTCACAAATTAATTCATTTTTGATTCATTTTTATTTGCGACTTACACAAGCTTCAATGACTAAGTTCAGAAATTTGGCTGAAGCCGGAAGTCGACCAGTGTGTGACCAGTTACATAGTTGGAAAGATAACGTTATCACTATTGTTTGTAACGATACAACGGAATAAAAACGCCATCAAATGTATCGCAAGTGACATTAGTAAAAATATTTCTCGCAGTACACACGTATTGGAGATGGCCGCCATGAAGATATATTCCATTTTATTTTTATTCTTTGTTTTGACTTCCACGCAGGGATATTATTGGGGAGACTACGGTAGTGGAGGTAAGTTGATCGTTGTATATTTTAACCCTAACCATAAAAACATTTTTTTTTTAAATTACGGGCTGATATCCTCTTGGATGCTCTCCGCCCTGGTCTGGTCTGCAAGACTCTTACTGACTAAAACCACTCCGGTGTTCCGTCTCACACTTGCACCGGGGATCACGGGATCTAATGCGACTTTCGCGATCCCACGCTAGTACCGGCCCGCGAGTTAGGGGGAGTGAGGTGTTAAACTCCCCCCTTACATCATAGAGAGGCGCGCGTGGAGCACTACGCTCCACCATCTCGGGTCCTAAGGAGTAGGGGGCGACGGATTTCCCCAGATCCGTCGCCCCTGGACCCATTTAGGGGGGCTGGAAGGGGCGTTATCCGCCCGCCGCCGACGCCCGGTGCGTCTGCTGCGGATCTGGTTAGCGGAAGCAATCTCCCGCTCCCTTTCCACAGCCTCCTTCCGCGAAATGAGTGTTTCGCATAACTTGTTCTAGGTACTTGTTTACTTGTTCTGTCAAACTTGATATTTTCTCGACAAACCCTAACATACAGAACTGCACCTTAGTTAACTCAACACGAGATTAATTTTTGACAAGTCAACACGAGATAATCTGTGATTTTGTCGTATTTACTCGTCCTCGATTTTGGCGACGAGAAGAGTAGACAAAATTATTGTTGGGGTTTCTGCGTCAGGTCGTCGTCGTGTCTTTTTCACAATTTCTTTAAATAGTTTAGCGGTTATAATTTGCGCGAGTTCGTTAGCGCGACGCTAGTGTCACGCCGTCAATCAATCAATCAATCAATCATGTTTATTGTGGATCATAGGTACAGAAATAGATACAGGTGTTAAGAATTACAGTAATGGTCAGCTATGTCCCGCCTTTTGGGCATACAATATAAATTATTAAAATTATTAACATTGTCATTTATTATTATACAGGAAATTAACATTATTATTTTAATAAATTAACAAAGAAAAAAAGAAAAAATAAATTGCAATAAAAGAAAAAATTAAATTAACTAGTTAAGACCTACCTAAAGTTACAAACTTACAATCTAACATTACAACAAAAAATTAAGTATCACAAAATATAGGTCAGTCATAGATCATAAAATTAATAGTTAGCAGCCCTGACTGCACCATGGTCTTGGTCAAAATATGGTGCCGTGGTGTCTGCCTGGTCCCCGTGTGCCGTCTTCGTCTCATCGATGGGTTTTATTTGTTGTCAGTAGATGGCGCTGAGGTCGTCAACAATTATGATACACAAAAAAACTCCAAAATAACATGTCAGTTTGTTTCATAATCGTACTTATGTTAGTTTTAACTTTATTCTACAATATAATATGAATAATGAAAGTACTTTATTTTAAACTACTAGGTTTTTAAAAAACGTTGCCCCCACACTAGGAATTACTCCTGTATTATGGGTGCGTTTACGTACATTTAAACTCACATACACAGACAGCCAGACAAGGAACAACTAATTGTAGGTCATACAAATATTTGTTCCGTGCGGGAATCGAACCCGCGACACGCAGCGCTGCAGTCAATCGCTTAACCACTGCGCCAACCGTGCCGTTAAAAGAACTTCCGCTACCGCTGAAAAGAACTTCGTGCCAATGTAAATTATTGGAACGGAGTTCCTTACAGCGGCCGGGAGAGAAACTGTGGCGAAGGAGAGCACTAATTACGTAGATGAGTATTACTTTCAGTAATAACCAGTCACTTTGCTAAATATGGTGATTAACGAAGTCTAGGGATTATGGCTGTATGGCAATGTACAAACCTTCGCAACAGAAGTGTCAAAGTGCCTTTTTCGAGTTTAATCGTCGTTTATGGTCAGAATGACGTCAGAATCGCAGACAAATGAAAAAATATCCCGGTCAAGTGCGAGTGCCACCAGCTCGGGGTTCAAAGATAAAAGATAAAGATATATTTATTGCATAACTGTGACCAGTTCTGATTATAAACGTACAAAATGTTAGGCTCGGTTAACAGTCACTACATTAGTTAACACAATGGTGCCAATAGGGCATATTAGGGGTTAAAGTATGAAATTGCCGATTTGTACTGAAAGATTGTTTTTTTTTTTTTTTTTAATTTAACATATTTATTTAATCAACATAATTACCATTATTATCTATACATTGCTGCCATCTAATAGGAAGGTAATTTTTATTTCTTTGCGATAGAACTCTCGTGATCTAGATTCGACAAACTGTGTTAATGCATTTTGTACTGCCTCCTGAGAAGAAATTAATAATATTAAAATATTACTGGTTTAGAGACTATCTCACAAAGAGATATTACCGCGTAAAGGTGGACGAGTAGTACAGTGACGCGAGGGAGGTCAGATGCGGGGTGCCGCTGGGTGCGGGATGTGGGCCTGTATGCTACCTAATGCACGTCAACAGCTTGTGCGGCGTTCTACGCAGCTGCTCAGCGTATATGTTCGCGGATGACCTGTGCGTGCTGCGCGCCAACGCGCCGCGGCGGCCCCGACCTCACCCAAACCTGTCGACTCGTGCAACACGACGTAGACCGAGTTGTTGAATGGTCACACGATAACGGGATAAACTAAGCTAGTTTTGATACGCTCGCCATATTTACTACTCCCTGGCGAACCACCTCCGTTGTACACACATGAGTTACGTGCATTCATAAAAATTATGTTAACTGTACCTATATTGTAAACCAATTGTACGCGAAAAATGTGTAACATATCTCGGGGTAAAAGTTGACGAGAATTTTTCGTGGGCAAACCACATTGAGTACCTGTGTAATAAACTTAGAATATTACTTGGTATTTTCTACCATCTAAGCTTTAAAGTACCAAGTAATAGATAACCATTTAGAAGCACAACAAATTAGAATATTAAAATTAATAGTAAGTAAGAAAACTAAAAATAAATGTAAAGATGATTATAATTTAAAGTTATTTAAAATTAGTAAATTTTACAATTTTCCTATCAGCTTAAAACATAAATACCTACTTCTGGTTAACAGTCATGGCAGTTGGGAGCGTCACTCGCTAGTTACCCATAACCACGCAACTAGGATGGTATCAGCAGGTAAATTTGATTTACCTAGAATAAGGAATTATTTTGGCGATCGAACGCTTGACATAAGAGTGCAACCTTCTCAACCAATTGCCTACTGATTTATGAAGTCAGAAAAAAAAAGGTAAATTTGCCAAATTACCAGTTCTTTTTCAGTAGTTGAAAGCGATGTTTTTAGGAAAGTAGGTAGTTTGCAGATTGTTAATGGAGAGCAAATAAGTAATTAAGTAGTTCTATAAGTTGTAATGTATGTTGTAGTGTATTTGTAATTTTCTGTTCTGTTCCCACAGACAAACCGTGAAAACGGTTTTGCGGGACCTAGTTCTTAAATTAAGATTTTTTATAAACTGTTCATGATAAATAAATAATAATAAGAAAACTTTTTATCACGTAGAAAATTGTCCAAATCATGAAAAAAATGGTAGTCCGTTGAAGTAAGGTCTGGCGAATATAGAGGGTGACGAATGGTTTCTAATTGCAGTTCCTGTAGAGTTAAAACAGTTTCTCGTGCTGTATGAGGTCTCGCGTTATCATGGAGCAATAATGGTGAAGCACGATTAATGAGTCAGGGCTGTATCACTGCTAGTTTTGCTATCATTGTTCGGAGTTCGGCACAGTAGACATCTGCCGTTATTGCTTGACCAGATCGGAGAAAGCTATACTGAATAACACCATTCTGAAACCACCAAACAGTTACCATTACCTTTTTATTGGTAAGCTTTGCTTTAGGACACTATTGCGGAGTTTGACCAGGGGTCAGCCATTGCATTTTTCGCTTACGGCTATCGTAAAGAATCCACTTTTCATCACATGTCACAATTCGATCCATAATTCCTTAATTTCAGTTTCGATTCAACAAGGCAACACAAGTTTCAACACGCGTTTCTTTCTGCAGATCAGTCAAATCATAAGGCACCCATTTCTCATATTTTTTTATTTGATTGATTTGACGCAAATGAGTCAATATTGTTAGTAAGGTAACCATGCCATTGTTGTTAAACCATACCGCTAATTCTCGGGTAGTTTGGCTCGGATCAGCATCCACCATCTCTTTCAATTCATTGTTATTCACCTGTGTGGGCGGTCTTCCACGTGGTTCGTTCTTCAAATCAAAGTTTCCATCACGAAAGCGTTTAAACAAAAATCGCAAATCGCACGGTGCGTTCATAAGCAGTCCCCTCTCCAAACGCAACATTGATATTGCGAGTTGTTTTTGCCGCGTTAGTTCCGCGTCGGAACTCGTATTCAAAAATAACTTTAATTTTCGAAGTATCCATCTTTCTTGTCTAAGCTGAATAAAAAAAAACAACTGGAAGTCGATAATCGAATGCACATTTTTTAAAAGAAGAACTTCATAGGTAGGTACCATGTGAAAAAAGTTTCCCTCAAAAATCTCAAACCATGAATGAAATGAAATGGTTCTATATCAATTCGAAGTACCTATTACAATAAAACGGCAATTTCATACTTTAACCCCTATTAAGCTGAGACAGCAGTTGGCGCCACTTTGAAACATATTTGTTTTATGATATTGAACCAAGTACTATACGATATACATAGAATATAATTATTTTTAATTATTTATTTTCTTACCACAAATTACAGAGAAAGTAATTAAATAGTCTACAGACACAATTTTATAATTAATTTGTGGAAGACTGGTGCCTAAAATAAGTTTTTTACAAAACTTGTATGTCAGGTCACCAGGCCCCTTATACAAAGATTTACATTTATATGTTGTACTGGAGACGATCTGATTCGCATACAATATTCCAATAAAAATCTCATACATTATAATATTACAATATTGCTCATAAAACTTGACTTAAAAAATAAAAATAGTGGAATAAAGTTATTTATTAAGAATCCCGTGCAAGGGAGGATGTAGGTGAGGTTTTGTGGTGTGTGGGGTGAGTGTGTGTGATGGGGAGTGAGTGTGTGTGGTGCGGGGTAATTGTGTGTGCGTTGCAAGGGAACATTATGTTAGGATATGGTTTTGGAAATTTCTTCAATTTGGGTATAATCTAAAGTGATAAGCCAGTCCGTTAATTTTCTTTTAAAAGTGGTTTTGTTGAGGGAATGAATTGAGAGTAAATTATTCAGTCTGTTGTATAGAAACGGGCCAAGAAAAGAAAATAAATTTCGGGCAAATTGAGTTTTTACTGTTTTGGGTTGGCTTAAATTCCTTCTTCTGCTTCTCATGTAAGAATTATGATAGGTATTTATAAAACGTATAAGAGATCGTTCTTTCAACGCAACATGGAGAATAAAAAGCTGCCTAATTGAGAGAACTTTGGAGGACTCATAAACTTCTACAGTGGGATCACGGAAAGGAAGACAGTGCGACTTTAAGGACTGCCCTTTGAGCTCTTTCAAGTGCCAAAAGGTTAGTTTTAAACGTTATTGTATTACTGCATGGGGTGGACCCATGCAGTAATACAATATGTTAGGAGCGATTGGCACAACGCACAATATACAGATAGTAGTTGCTTGGAGTTTAGGATAGACCGAAGATTTTTAACCACAAAGATAAATTTCCGTATTCTGCTAGTGAAACAATTTATATGTGCGGCAAAGTTTAATTTAGAATCTAAGGTGACCCCCAAGTACTTAATATTGTCGACCTTCTGCAATTTGGAACAGGAACAATCACCGTTATGAGGGTATGAACAGGTGTGAGTGAGAATGGAGAATGGTTGGAGAGATGACAGCGGGTTGTTCCGTAAAGTGAAAGCTATATACTTGGTTTTATCGAAATTTAATGTGAGTATGTTAGTTCTCAGCCAATTACTCACAGTATTAAACCCGACCTGAGCTTAGTTATAGACCTCTTTCCATGAGTCTGCGCTGAAAAGAATCACAGTGTCATATTGCAGAGGTCGTTAATATACACCAGAAATAATGTAGGCCCAAGGATGCTTCCCTGAGGAACTCCAAAAGCTACGGGGAGAGTGTCACTACAGTGGTTATCAATTTTAACAAATTGCGTGCGGTTAGTTAAGTAGTCTTTGAAAAGTGACAACTGATTTCCACGTATGCCAAGGTTTTCAAGCTTACGTAGCAAGATTGGAACCGACACCGTATCAAAGGCTTTAGCTAGGTCTAAAAGATGGCTAAGAACTTCTTCTTATCATCCATCTTAGAAACAATAAAGTTTGTAAGCTCGTGTACCGCCATGGCCGTCGATTTTTTTGCACGAAAACCGAATTGAAATTGGGACAGTAGGTTATTTGATTCTAGATATTTCACCAACCTATTGTTCAATAGCCGTTCCAGGATTTTTGATAAGGCAGGCAGAATTGCTATTGGTCTGTAATTATTAACACTGTGACGGTCCCCACTCTTGGAAACGGGATGGATTAGTGCTTTTTTAAACGCAAGTGGGAAGGTACCAGATTCTATCGCCAAGTTGCAGACATGAGTAATGGATGGCACTAAAAGATTCTTATGTGCAATGAGAAGATTTGAAGAAATAGTGTCGCAGCCCACGGCACGGTCACGCTTTAGAGAGGAAATAATAGCAGCTACCTCGTCTTCATCAGTGGGCAGGATAACCATGGAATGGGAAAAGGCAGGCAGCCCACCTGCCTGCCTTTTCCTTTACTAGTACGGTAATCATGACCCTGTTGTTGGGTAGTTATTTTACTAGCTATGGTGGAGCCAATATTGGCAAAAAAGTGGTTTATTTTATTCAAGGAATGAACTGGTAGATCCTGCGGGCTTATTAATTCAGTAGGTGATGTCTTGGGTCTTGATCTATTTGAAACTTTATTTATTACTTTCCAGAGGCGGCGGCTGTCCTTTCCCGCCTTTTTTACTTCTTCTCTTTCAAATACCCTTTTAACTTTTTTTAAAATTTTGTTGCAATAGTTTCGATACCTTGTGTATGTTGTCTTTAGTATTAGACTGTCAGGATGTCTTTTTGTTTTTTTACTTAGATTGTCTCTGTTTTTTATACATCTCAAGAGACCTGGGGTTATCCAGGGTTTAATGATTGATTTCCGCTTGGAAATGGTAATTATTTTAGTGTTTGACTCTACTACAGTTTTTAGAATGTGAACAAGTTTGTCAGCTGCTATGTTTGCATCATGTGTATCGAGAACTGGTTGAAAGTTTGTTTTATTTAAGTCAGAATGCAATCCAACCGAATCTATCCGTGAGATCATGTGATTCAAGTGTCTAGGAAAACATAGTTTCAACGAAAGGATGACAGTATAATGATCGGTGAGGGTTGTTTGAGCTATAAAAACATATGCTGGCAATTTCGTTTTAAGAATAACGTGATCTAGACATGTTTTTCCGTGTGTTGGAATAACGTGAGCCGGTAGCAAGCCGTGAAACGAAGTCAGGTTAAGATAAAGTGAAGCATTTCGATCATGATTAGAAGTACTGATATCTATATTTATGTCACCAGTGAGAATAATGTTTCTACAAGAAGAATAGTTTATTAATATTTCATTAAGGGATTGTAAGAAGTTTGATATATTCTTATACGATGGCGGGCGATAAATAGCTAAAACATTGGTGTCATTATTAATTGATATTGTTAAACAATTTGCGTCATGAAAGTCAGGTTCGACAACATTAGCACGTAAACCATTTCTTATGTAAACAACTACACCCTCGTTTTGAGTTTTGTTTTTGTTAGTTGAGTAATAGTTATAGCCATTTAATACCGGAAGATATGAGGCATGTGGTAACCAGCATTCCGTGAGAATTATTAGGTCCCACGACGTTCTCGATTGAGCTAATAGGACATTTAAACCTGGCATGTTGCAATTTATGCTTCTTATGTTTTGAGTCATAATTTTGAGATGTTTTTCATTATTCGGGATGAGGTCTAAGCAGTCGGCCAAATCACATGTAGTAGAGTCACATACTTTAAGGTTGTCAATGTCATTGTTTATAAAATTAGAACTATCGAAGAGTACAATTTAAATGATAGAGGTAAAGTATATTGTGCATAGCTGTATAAATCAGAGAGACATGAGATGACATGACCTGTACTGACAAGAGAAATTCAGTAGGCAAGCAATCGGTAAGAAAGACAACAACGATAAAATGCTTTTTATTTTCTTGTTTATATCCTGTATAATAGAATTCCCGAAAATTAAGTGAAAAAATTGTGAAAATGTGTGTGAAATTGTATATGTGTAATTTTTTGCTTGTAAACGTAGGTGTAATAAAGATAGAAAAGATTAACTGAAAAACATTAATTAACATTTTAAAATAGTTATAAAAATACATGCAGGGTAATATTGACCAGATAGTCATTTTTCAATTATTTTTGCAAGATCCTTTTCCGAGTTCACAGTGATGCCTTGAGCGCCGTCCTCCTTGCGTAAGTAAACTTTACCATAGGCCGACCAACAATGCTTATATTTATGTTGAGAGGCGAAGTCTCTTGCTAGGAAGAACAACTTTCGAGCTTTTGCTGGGAGATTGTCAGATATGTAAATGGGTACTTTTGGGCCGGGGACTCGTAGATGTGTCGTATTCAACTTACTGCTTTTATTGTTTCTATTAAAATTTCTGACTGATTGCAGTATCTTAGATTTGAGTAAGACAGAAGTGAAGTCAACTATGATGGTGTTATTCGGCTAAATACTTAGGCGTTCATATCGACCAACATCTCAATTGGCACAAACACATAGACACACTTTCTGGTAGAACACGAAAGCTGATTTGCGTCTTTAAAAAATTACGCAAGTCTGCAGATAGGGATACATTGAGGATGGTTTATTTTGCTCTGTGCCAATCGATCTTAGCTTATTGTATTCCAGTCTGGGGTGGTGCTACTGAGAACCATTTCATCCGACTAGAACGAGCACAAAGAGATGTTCTGAAGGTTCTGCTTTCTAGGCCGCTAAGATATTCCACAGTACAGCTTTATGCGGAATCTAAAGTGCTGACTGTCAGGCAGCTGTATGTCCTTCAGTCAATGCTCCGTAAGCACTCTTCTCGTCCGTCCTCTGAGCCAACAGGCAGAATTAAACATACGGTTTTTCCTCAAGTGTCGCATAGAACCTCGTTTGCCATGAGACACTATTATGTCACCAGCACGAAACTTTATAACCAACTTAATAAAGTAGGTACTCAAAATTTATCCCGATACTAAATATCAGCTCAAATCCAAGCTACAGGAATTTCTTCTAAAACTAACATATCGCAATACGGAGGATCTTCTCTTGGGGCAATTGTGAAATATTTATAAATAGTTTAGGGTTTTTTTTTATAAAAGAAAAATTATGATTGATTCTTTCGCACACTCATTCATACCTCACTCACAGTCACAATCACACATTCACACACCTTCAAACATCCATACACACTTATCTCCAGACAAACACACTAGAAACATACACAACACATTTGATTTAATGTTTTTCTTTTTTTCTTTTTCTTGTATTCAGTTGTTTTTTTTTTTTTTGTTTATCTTGGACTTGCCCTAATGGATTATTGTGTATTATGTGTGTCCTATTCTTTTTATATCCGCATCATTTTGAAGGGATACTGGCTTCTAAGATACAGGTACATAAACCTAGTTTAGAAGTCAGGGTTTTTCACTCTGGAGCACTAAATCAAGCCAGTCCAACCAATTGATCAAAATAATGTATTCATTTATGGAGAAATAAACATTTTTTATTATTAAAAAAAAAACAGAATTGTTTGAATTAATCCTGTATACGTCCTTAATATCCGATTCTGTAACTGTTGTATCCAGAACAGTACCAACATTTGTGATCACATTTATCAAATCCAATTTTGATTCAGTCTCAATCTTTGGAATGTTTTTTATTTCCACAGTTGTAATTTTCGATTGCTTTTCAAGTTCATCTACCCTTTCTTCCAGCTTCCTGATGTAGTCTCGATTTTCCTTCTTCTCAACTTCGTATTGTTCCATTTTGTGTAGAATTTCGTCATAATTTATTGCAGTAAAGTCTACAGAGTCCTGCAGTTTACTGTACTGGTTTTTTATTTCTAACAGTGTCGATTCCATGTTGGAGTAGAATCCGTTTTGTTCCTTTTTAAGGTCTTTTATTACACCAGATATTTCGTCTTTGAAATCATTCCAATCGGGTAGATAATCATGGTCGTCGCGTTTCCTTTTATTATTAAAACAGGAAACATTTTGAGCATCCATTGAGACCTCATTTATTTCCGCAGACGTACTTATGTTTGGCTCAGATTGGTGGTGGACTGGAGGTAACTGACTTAATACAGCAGGTGACACTGGCGGTGTGCGTTTTAGAGGCATTTCTGATTGTATATTTTAAGAAATGTGATTTAAATAAATTCTAAAATATCGAAATATGGAAAAGAAGATTTGAAGTGAGATTTGAACTAGCGACACTGTGCATGACCCCGGCGTTTAACGCCACGGAGCTAAGTTGACACTTAATCTTGTGGTGCAATTTGGTAGCCGATATCGTCTTGCGCGAACTGTTATGGTAGGTACGTGATTAGCGTTCGAGCAATTTCTTTTGTGTTAGAGACGAGTCCAAAGTCCAATTTCGGTAAAATTTTGCAATGCGTTTAGATGTTAATTTTGATTTTTAAAGATGATGCACTTGGTATTTCACTATAGTTTTCTCACAGTTTGTCACTGGTACACTGAAGTTTAATACTGTTTGTTTATAGTCCATTAAAAATCACTTTTTCGTCGAAATATGATTTAAATGTTCGGAGAGTTCTGGTAGCACGTCCGTTTACAACAACGTCTCGGTGGGGGGGGGGGGTGGCATATAACATTATATTCAAGTAAATAACACTAAAAACATTATGTTTTTACATTAAACTCTGACCTGTACTTCTTATAGTCTTCAGCTCCATAACGATCAGCACCACAACCTTTAATGTGACTGTAAAGTGCTTCCAACGTGGCCATTTACCATTGCTTGCGAAATTATTAGTTTTTAGTTAAATAATGAACGCCTTCGTTCCTGCGTATTACTACCTAATGGCACAACACTAATTCACCGACTAATGTATTACTAATTATTACATAAATCTGTAATCCATCACTAAAATCAAGAACATTTTTAACTATAAAATATTATCCAATTATTATTTACCAAATCTAGTGTTCCCTACACTCCTACACTGGCTTCTTACTTGAACTCCTATGTTTAAGTTAAGAACATATACCAATATTTTGTAAAAATTAAGAAAAATTGCATTTTTTCGGAATTTAACCTAAGTTAATGTCGTCATTTAAATGCCAAAAAAGACAAAAATGAGAATGTTTTAAATTTTTATTGTAAAGATATAAAAATACTAATGTGTGTTTCCACCATTGAAACGAATCAAACAATCACAGCGATTTGGCATGCTTAAAATCAGTTCATCAAAATCGCTTTGAGGAATGGTCGCCCACGTTCTTTCTAACAAGTCATAATGTTGTTGTGGAGTATGCACGGCATCCATACTCGGCAGAGTTCTTCTTTCGAGCATATCCCGTGCGTGCTCAATTGAATTGTGGTCTGCCGTGTGTGGACGTGCATAGACGTACATTAGTTAAAACGAATTACCCAACCGGCTTGGTTGCCCCTGATCCAAATGAGATCGGTTCTTCCACCGATCCAAATATCAGCCCAAATTATTATTTTTCCCCCTCCATCCATATGAATGAATTTCCTGACAAAATTTCAAACGTTCTTGACGTCCAGAGGTCCTCCAAACTCGAGTACGTCTTGTATCCAGCCTCATACCGAAACGCTAAAGCAAACAACGCCAGTCTTCTTCCTCCCAATTTCTGTATTCGCGAGCCCATTCTAACCGGGCCCTACGACTGCGGGGTGCTATAGGTGGAACTCTCAGCAACCTTCGGGTACGCAGACCTACTTCTCGTTTAGTAAACGATTTTGGATGGTTTGGTCGCTTATCAGCAAGCCTGAAGAGCTGTGGAGCCTCGTAGCCAACATCATGGCGGTCATGATACGATTCCGTCGAGCGGTATTTTGGATGTACCGGTCCTGTCTGCCTGTCTTGTAACTTTTGATTATGTAAATGGTACACCACAGAATACCTGCAGTATTGTCTCTCCTTCTCCCTTAATCCATCCAAAATTTATCTTCAAAAGATTGCTTTTAGCAGTAAGACCTCCGATTGTGCTGTAGCGGTTACACCGCCACATATAAACTATGCATCAAAGATATGACGTCACACAAATCCTGCATCGCGCATTTAGAGTTTACCGCGCAAACGACATATTATATAAGACTAACCGACATCAACAGTCGGGCAGTCGGCCCACCAGATACAACACACGTCTGGTTAGAGGATCCTCCCTTTTCTATGATGGATAAGTGAACTTTACACCCTGTTCCTCATACCCCTAAATTGGTGACCCTGAGTATGAACGTCAACGCAGCCTTCGTGCATCTAGTTCAGCGTGACGTCATCATCATCAACACTCCCGCAAGCTTTCGTAAGGCGAGTGACACAGCCAGCCAGCACCTACGGCTTCAACGGGTATCCTGACCACCAGCATGCAGCGAACGCGCATTTCTGGTCATCAACCTCAGCCTCATCAGCAACCTTGGCACAGCACGTGCACTTTCGGCCGGTCTCACAAGCAGAGCTCTTTCTACCCTCTCCTGGTCGACGCTAGCAGTCAGCCACAACCCGGCGCTATACCACATCCGACTCACTGGAACGTGACGCAGCGTCACCCCGACTCACTGGGGAATCACCGCAGACAGTTCCGACTCAGCGCGAACAATGCGGCACCCGGTTCCGACTCACTGGAACCTCCACTGGCATTGTGCAGCATGGCAAGATACAAGACTCAGCCCACTATCGACCTTCCGTCTCCGAAAGGGAGTGATGTAGCGGATACACCGCCACATACGAACTACGCATCAAAGACATGACGTCACACAAATACTGCATCGCGCAATTAGAGTTTACCGCGCGAACGACATAATATAAGACTATCCGACATCAACAGTCGGGCAGTTGGCCCGCCAGACACAACACCCGTCTGGTTGGAGGATCCTCTTTTTTCTATGGTGGATGAGTGAACTTTAAACCCTGTTCCTCACTCCCCCCCCATGCCACCGCTTGTAAAATTTCTACATTTATATCCGTAATTTTTGTGTTGTACATAACAAACACTATTTTATCTATTTATCTATCCTTGTAGTTATACCAACGTACCGTAGGTGCGACGATGAAAAGAGTGTATCTACCGTACCAAGGTGGGCCGCACACCAGTGGTGACAAAACCAGTATAAGCTAACCTCTAATTCTATTGAAACTCCGTAATACGCTAGTCCAGCTCACGGTCAAACTGTTACCCACTAACGTGCAGCATAGGTACTGTACCGAAATAGATGTTTCTTTTTTTGAGATTTTTAGAAATATGTATTAACCCAATTATAACTTTTGTGGACATTTGGACTGTGCTCACAAGGACAAGACTACTGACAAGGACAAGAGAACTGAATATAAACCCTCATCAAACGATCGCAGTGTTTCTTGTAGGTAGTGCGCGTGCGCGTCACAAGATGGCTGCCATGAAGCTATAGCAATTTTCTGTTGTTTTTATTCTTGGCTTTTGCTTCTGCGTGACCTTCACATGGTAATCCATCATGTGAAGGCCGCGCCTTTAATGGTATTAATATTAATTGTGTGTTTGCTGACGCAGCCATTAGATCCTCACGTGTGCAGGTGACAGGGCATGCGGTGCAGGAATGGGATGGGATAGGGATAGAAGGCCTCAATTCCCTCCTTGACTGATAATAAATAATAAATTATAAATAATTATATCTTATTGAAGTTTTGCTGCTCTACTCTTCAATAAATTGTGACAAACACGTAATAATTAGCCAAAATAATATGTTCTGAAACTTTAGACTGTTGTTCAACTGACGCTGACCAAATTATACCTAAAATCAAACATCTGACTAGTTCCGTGATTGCAGATGGTAATTCTGACCCAACGGGGTATGATGCTTATACTGATCCAACGTATGGTATTTACAAACAAGAGAAAGAAGGAAGCTATATAAATTATCAAAAGAGTAAGTTAACCAAACCTATTATATTACTAGTAGCTCGTAGGTACTGCCTCGTTAGTCTAGGAGACGCCGCAAGTGCGAGTGATGAGCATGTGCTCCTGGGTTCGATCCCCTCGCCCCAGCTGCTTACGTCCTGCTGCGATATTGTTCAGGCTGATGAAGATAATAAGACTATCTCTGCATTCTATAAATTCAATCTCTTACTATACTTTATTGTAACAAGACGCTTAACGAAGCGCGAGTGATCATAGTTTGACTGGACCATACCTGGGAAACTTCTGGTTACGGAGATAGGTATTGAAGGTCAAAGTTCCAACTTTTTTGAAGTAAATGCGCGATGAGCGATTTTTGGTAGTGGACAATCTTATGGGTTCACGTTAGCGACATGCTAATGTTAACCGTAAATGAGGTCGTAATGAGGTCTAAAGAAAAAAAATTGAAGCCGAAGTGCAGCATAGGCACTGTACCGAAAAAGATGTTTCTTATTTTTGGGGTTTTTAGAAATGTGTTTTTAACCCAATTATAACTTTTGTGGAGTTAACATTTGGACTGTGCTATTATCAATGACAAGAGAAGTGAATATAAACCCTCATCAAACGATCGCAGTGATTCTTGTAGGTAGTGCGCGTGCGTGTCACAAGATGGCTGCCATGAAGCTATAGCAATTTTCTGTTGTTTTTATTCTTGGCTTTTGCTTCTGCGTGACCTTCACATGGTGATCCATCATGTGAAGGCCGCGCCTTTAATGGTATTAATATTAATTGTGTGTTTGCTGACGCAGCCATTAGATCCTCACGTGTGCAGGTGACAGGGCATGCGGTGCAGGAATGGGATGGGATAGGGATAGAAGGCCTCAATTCCCTCCTTGACTGATAATAAATAATAAATTATAAATAATTATATCTTATTGAAGTTTTGCTGCTCTACTCTTCAATAAATTGTGACAAACACGTAATAATTAGCCAAAATAATATGTTCTGAAACTTTGGACTGTTGTTCAACTGACGCTGACCAAATTATACCTAAAATCAAACATCTGACTAGTTCCGTGATTGCAGATGGTAATTCTGACCCAACGGGGTATGATGCTTATACTGATTCAACGTATGGTATTTACAAACAAGAGAAAGAAGGAAGCTATATAAATTATCAAAAGAGTAAGTTAACCAAACCTATTATATAACTAGTAGCTCGTAGGTACTGCCTCGTTATTCTAGGAGACGCCGCAAGTGCGAGTGATGAGCATGTGCGCCTGGGTTCGATCCCCTCGCCCCAGCTGCTTACGTCCTGCTGTGATATTGTTCAGGCTGATGAAGATTGTAAGACTATCTCTGCATTCTATAAATTCAATCTCTTACTATATTTTATCGTAAAAAGACTCATAACCGAAGCGCGAGTGATCATAGTTTGACTGGACCATACCTGGGAAACTTCTGGTTACGGAGATAGGTATTGAAGGTCAAAGTTCCAACTTTTTTGAAGTAAATGCGCGATGAGCGATTTTTGGTAGTGGACAATCTTATGGGTTCACGTTAGCGACATGCTAATATTAACCGTAAATGAGGTCGTAATGAGGTCTAAAGAAAAAAAATTGAAGCCGACGTGCAGCATAGGCATTGTACCGAAATAGATGTTTCTTTTCTTTGGGGTTTTTAGAAATGTGTTTTTAACCCAATTATAACTTTTGTGGAGTTAACATTTGGACTGTGCTATTATCAATGACAAGAGAAGTGAATATAAACCCTCATCAAACGATCGCAGTGTTTCTTGTAGGTAGTGCGCGTGCGTGTCACAAGATGGCTGCCATGAAGCTATAGCAATTTTCTGTTGTTTTTATTCTTGGCTTTTGCTTCTGCGTGACCTTCACATGGTAATCCATCATGTGAAGGCCGCGCCTTTAGTGGTTTTAATACTAATTGCTGTTTGCTGACGCAGCCATTAGATCCTCACGTGTGGAGGTGACAGGGCATGCGGTGCAGGAATGGGATGGGATAGGGATACAAGGCCTCAATTCCCTCCTTGACTGATAATAAATTATAAATAATTATATCTTATTGAAGTTTTGCTGCTCTACTCTTCAATAAATTGTGACAAACACGCAATAATTAGCCAAAATAATATGTTCTGCCCCCCTAGCCAAGTCACAAACGATAAACTTTAATAGATTTTCAACTTTATGTTATTGGATATAAAGTTGAAAATCTATTGAAGATTACATAGTGTTTTCGTTCGTTCCGGTCGCTAACGCTCAGTAGTCTTTAATAGATTTTCAACTTTATGCTCTTAGGTATAAAGTTGAAAATCTATTGGAGATTACTAAGCGTTCACGTTTATCGTTTGCAACTTGGCTAGGGGGGCTGAAACTTTAGACTGTTGTTGACCAAATTATACCTATCTAAAATCAAGCATCTGATTAGTTTCGTGATTGCAGATAGTAATCTTAATTCCGACCCAACGACGACGGTGTCCGATGATTATACTGAGTCACCGTATGGTACTTCTAAAAAAGAGATAGATGGACGCTATATACATGATCAAAAGAGTAAGTTTACCAAACCTATTATATTACTAGTAGCTCGTAGGTACTGCCTCGTTAGCCTAGGAGACGCCGCAAGTGCGAGTGATGAGCATGTGCTCCTGGTTTCGATCCCCTCGCCTCGTCTGCTTACGTCCTGCTGTCCGTAAAGCTGGTCCTGCCCCTCAACCACAAGGGCGCATAAACTAATTGATTAGCATATGAAATTATTGTTCAGGCTGATGAAGATTGTAAGACTATCTTTGCATCCTATAAATTCAATCTCTTACTATACTTTATTGTAAAAGGGCGCTTAACGAAGCGCGAGTTTGACTGGACCATACCTGGGAAACTTCTGGTTACGGAGATAGGTATTGAAGGTCAAAGTTCTAACTTTTTTGAAGTAAAAACTTATTTAGGCACGTTGAGCGATTTTTGGTAGTGGACAATCTTATGGGATCACGTCAGCGACATTCTAATGTTAACCGTAAATCTGTAGCTGTCAGTATGACGTGCGCCTGGACAGCAGCGAGAGCTTAAGCAGGGTGGCCCTTGAAAATTAGGTCTAAAGAAAAAAAAATTAAGCCTATCTTCGAGAGCTTCCCGAAACACCCCCACGCGTACGTTTCGCGATTATTTATAGTTTAGGAGGTTTTAAATGTTTTTTGGGAATTCACCCTGGATAACCGCCCAGCACATGTGTGAGTACTATGTGCCTATTAGAAGACTGCCGTTTACTGAATATGAATGCCTGGTCTAATGCTACTGCTGAGCATGAGGTTCTGGGTTCGATTCCCATCTGGAATTTCTCAGTAGCAGCCCGGAATCTGAATGTATGTCCAGTTGATGGCAATAGGCTCGCCCCCTATTGCATGGGACTTACATAAGTGGCGAAATGTGGGTTTTCTAAGGTACACATCTGCCTAACTCCACGGGGATCACAGGCGTGATGTTATGTTTATGTTACTGGGCATGTCTTTCATTGACTTCAATATGTCCTGGCTGACTGTAGTTTCGTGATTTCAGATTTGGTGACCACCACCCGTCCATCTTTAGATGGGAGCTATATACAAGTTTATCAAAAAAGTAAGTTTACCTAACTTATTACAGTACTGCCTCGTTGGTCTAGTGGTCGGAAGCGCGACTGCTAAGAATATGGTCCTGGGTTCGATCCGTCAACCCATCTGCTTTCTAGGTAATCCGGTTAGTCAAGCAATACTGAATTTTTTGGTTGATTTTTCGAAACCAAGAAAAAAAAAGAAACTTTTATTTAAAAAAAAAACATCTCATGAAATTGCGAAATTGTATGCGTTTTTAAAGTCTATGCTAGACAGAGATAGCACTACTAGCATCTGACGTCACAACACAGGAAGGTCTTAGTAACTTCGCGCCATTCAGTACAATGATCGTTTTCCGTGACAAGGATGGAAGAATAATTACAAAAGCATGTACCTCTCCATTTTTCGACCAGGGCCTCAAGTCTGCTATTACAATAGTGTCAGAATGGTCTATCAATGATTTCATAATTGTTGATTTTAACAAGTTTGGTAATCTACTAACATATTGGCGTCATTATGACTTTCCAATGTTCAGCCACTGACACTCCATTGAAAGAAATGGCGTCTATTGGTAATCTTGTACATAATGAAAAATGAATGACTGACTGAGGCGGTAATCTGCTAAAATGTTGACAGTTCCTTTGATCAGTGACCTACCATGAGAACGTCATTGTGCAGTTATTCCTTTTAATTCGTTACGTGTATCGTGTTTGTGGAATACAATGATCAACCAATGATCGACCATTATGAATTTAGCAGATTACGAAATTTTAGCAAAATGACAATGTGATCGTGTTGGAATGACGAATTTATAAAAATAGCAGACTTGGGCCCCTCATTTTTATCCTAAAATACTGTTAATTTTCTTTGTCCGACCTCATTATAAGTAGGTACCTTTTTTATATAAAAACAGTTGAAAAACCTTACTTAGGTAATGAAACTGTGTTATTTTTTTGCAGATGAGTATCACAACAATGGGGATCCTGCTAAGCTCATCACAGTTTATAGGAGATGTTCAGCAAGCGGGCCCTGTAAGGATATCCACAATTTGGAGATAGCACTCATAGATTGAATAATTCCACGATTGGAAATGGTTTTCGGAACGAAGTTCTTTATTGCATGCTTACTTATACTCTGCACACTAGGTGAATGAGAGCTAGACCAAAAACGTGTAAGCTTTTAACCGTCACCAGTTTTTTGTTACGTAACAAGTGTCGTGACGGTCAAAATGTTACACTGCAAAACTTAAAGGAACTTCGTACCAACGGGTGTCCCGCGACACCTCTCGACAGTTTTTTTTAATGAAGGAGTTAATATTGTAACTACGTAACAATGCACAATGTTCAAACCTACTGTACACTTTAAAAATAAATCATATTGCTTGTGATTAAATTGTTTTCTTAAACGGGCGTTCTCATCTCAGTAGTCACAGCCCTTCTAGCCAGAATTATCATTCAAACAGTCCACCCATCGTTTCTTTGGTCTTCACCATAGAGGACGATCACCATAGAGTAGGGCTCTATGGTGATCGTCCATAAATAGTGAATCAATTCTGTAAGATTTGGAGTAAGTTTTTTTTAATATTTGTAATGGGTGGATGCGCGTAGCGCCTTGGGTTGTAAGTAAGTTATTTGGATACAATGTGGTAAAGGATATGTGGATTTTACGGTACTCCCTTTCTTCTCCTAAAAGTTTTTGTCCGAAAATCATTATAAATAACACGTTTGCTATTAACTTCAGTAACCATAATGTTCAAAATCCCGAAATTTTGTTTAACATACTTATCTTTAGTTCTAAAAGTCTTCTGTCATAATATCGAGTACTATAATAATTGAATTTCCTAATTTTACATGACCTAAAGTCATATGTCCTAAGTATTGTGTTAAATAATGTGTATTATTCCGAATGTTCATTTATAATAATTTTTTTAGTCGTAAAACATTTGCTAAAAATTAGGTTTTAGTGACAGAAACGAATCGGTGTAAATCCGACTCCACGCAGTCTTGTCTGCTCTACCCCTAGAGTGTAATTTAAAATCGCGTAGGCGCTGATAGGAGAGGCGGCCCGCGAGTTGAGGAGCAGGTGGTTGTAACACTCGCCTGATGAGCGTTAAACACATCTGCGACGATAAGCTCGCGTGGGACCGCCGGAGCCCCGCAGCGCCGGAGCCGTGACAGAAACCATGCTTGCTGCATGCTGCGTGCTTGCTTGCATGCTGCATGCTGCGCGTGCATTGTTATACAAATTTGTTCTAAGAATATTATTATTATAAATAAACATTATGTAATTTGAATTTAGGACTCATAACTTTTATTGAAAACGGTTTTATGTATTTTGTATATTATTCATTGTAATATTTATGACAAACGGATTAAGGACATATTATATTTAGGGATTTCAATTTTATGGCATGTGATATTAAGTTCGGGTAAGTTATCATTCGGACAAATGATGATTAGATCAAAAAAAGTTATGGCACTTTAAATTATGGATAAATAAGTTAGGTGACACAATAGAGATCCGGATTTTACAGTTACTATCTTAGTGCAGGATACATTCGCTATAATGCAATAGCATACATATGATTTAGAACGTAGCCATAGGTTTGAATTTAAACACGTAATTTTATTTCTACTTTATTAAAATGAAAACCAAGGTACCTTCATACATTGAACATATTAATCAAAACAGTAATAGGAGCACTTCATCATCAAACAAAACTTTACAACACAACATCAAACAGAACAAAGGTAGGAGGCCTATGTCCAGCAGTGGACGTGTTTCGGGTGAATAGATGACGCTGATTGTACAGAAACTGGCTGTCAGTATGTATTCCTGTAGCTGCTGTATCTGTTGGCAATGCCCTGTCTATACTGTGCTTGCATTTTGGAAACTGTGGCTAGTCTGTCGGTGCGGAATTTGAATTCATCGCCTGAAAAATAAATAAACAGATTGTTAAACTGATTACTCCGCGGCCAAGAGCTACGCGTCTTGTGACAGCGACTGCGGCGTCAACAAATAAAGGAAGTTTAGAGCATGCCACGAGTCACCGCGACGCGACTTAGGGACTGACAGACGGGAACTAGTGACGAGCGCGCGAGTAGCTTGACGCGGTACTCTCTGGTCTTACTATTAGATACAGCTTGTAAGGCAAAGCTGTATCTAATAGTAATACCTTTGTGGAGTACAACCGTGATGTTATGACGTTATGAAATACCTACTAGAAATCAAACCTGTACCCTAAATACGTAATGCAAAATCAATCCGAAACTGAATCGTTTTGAAACAGATTGCTAATCCATTGCTTCGTAAGTTCGAAAAAAAAAACTGCAGAGCAACGTAAATAAAGCAATGAATGTTGTTGAGCTGTCAAAATGAAACAGATTTGTCTATAGCGTTTAAGAAAATATGTTGCGTAATTAGAAAGCTGGTCAAAATCAAACTCGTACAGCCTTACTAATAAAAATAAGTTAAACATCTGTTTAACTATTGTATTGTTATACAATGTATAAGCTGTGAATAGGCGTTACACACTACTCTTACTAATAATCAGTGTTTAAACAATGCATAGTTACCCACTGCTTATGACAAAAACCACTGGCAACATTAGAAGGTGCGTTCTGAAACTGGTACTGCGTAATATCATTGACATTTTTTCATTTGGAAAAACATTCATATCTATAAACTTATAAGTTTAAAAAATCTAAATTTAAAGAATTACGTCCATTTTATTTCCAAAACTATTGATTTCTTTTTTTCTTTTACGAATTAAAAAAATTGATTATTGTCACTAGTGATGCATGCATTAGGTTAAGAACGCAACAGTAAAAGCTGTTATAGGGCGCTTTCCGAATTATTTATTATTTTCCGAATAATCGCTCACAGCGCTGACACCGATAATTGGCGTTCCGATTAAGATATCACGATTATGACAGCTGAGGGCTGTCAACAATTCGGAACGCTCGTGAACGCGCTCACGGTACTCGCTCAACGTCAAAACTTGCATATCATATTTCATTGTGTATACAGGGTGTTTGGCGCATGGACCGACACAATTTTTTCAGGGATTTGGGAGGTCATTAGCTAGGTTCTACCCATACACCCTTTGTCCCAAATGTCACGGTTGGTTACATATGATTATTTTTTTAAAATGAAAAAAATTCCCAAAATGTGTCCTTTAATTTGAAATAACTTTTTTGTTTGTGGGTGTAGTGGCACAAAACAAATTTTGTTGCATTCTCCAAAGTCCTTTAAATATAAAAACATCTTTGTTTTATACAACTGGTTTCAAGAAAATTCCTTACAAGCTTCCAAAGTTAATTTTTGTATTTAATGAATGAAATTTTACAACTTCTAAATTAATTATAAAAAAAACTAAAAGCTATTTTGAACTTAGCTAGAACCTAGCTAATGACCTCCCAAATCCCTGAAAAAATTGTGTCGGTCCATGCGCCAAACACCCTGTATACCACACATTTCTTCTTCTTCTTTGGTTAGGTGGCGAAGGGTAGCCAGAAACCCAATTTCGAAAATGCCACGTTAGTTCAAAGTTAAGATGCGAGTCAAAACAAAACAGCACAACTGTCATTTTTGACAGCGCTCACGGTGATATTAGTAAAAGGCTTGGTCGGCGTTATCGCAAGATGGCGTATTTCATGACGTCATCTATGACGATTCAAGACACAACGTTATCATGCCCGCGATAATACGGTACGGTTGTTAGCACGCTCAAATCGATTACAGCGTAACTCGGAATGCACCCATAGTCAAATTTGAACGTCAAAATTTAACAAAGCGAATTCAGCACGACTGAAATGATAAAAATTATGAAGATATTTTTTTTCTATAATATTAAATGGCTGAAACTAATGACATTTGACTAATTCAACAATGTTTCTTGCATATAGTTTGCTAAACCTTTAATTAAATCGAAACTCATTTTCTTGCAAACAGCAAGGATCATAACGATGTTTATAACATTTTCTTTTATGATTGTCAATTTCATCTAAAATATCAAAATATTGTAAATAATCCATGGTTTTCAAACTCAATACGACAAAAGCAACTAGTTATTATAGGTTATACATTCGCTATACAAGGTCCGAGGGCTGAATAACGGTTGTACAAATTCTCTTTGAATAATGACATCTATTACACCAGATGTATACAACTGAAACGTCAAATATCGTTTATTGGTAACGTTGATGTTATAACCCCGGTATACGTCGTGCGTAAAAGTTTATTAGTAAGGCTGATAGTAGGTAAGTAGGTAGGTACTTTGAAATGGATAAATTCAGACCATAGGTATAGTTTTTTCCTAAATCCTAAGTTCGCTTAATTTGTTTCTTTAGAATACAATTCCTTCTTCGCCTCAACGCAGCTCTGGTGTCGTGTTCACAGGTTGTGTTAAAGAAGCATAAGTAGCTCGTATAAAAAAATTGTCAGCCCGAATGCTTCTTTAGCACAACTCCTTACAAGTGTTGTCATGATGAAGCATTAAAGTAAACACAACCGTACCGGTTGTATTTCATACAACTTTCTAAGAATGACAGTTGTGATTTGAATATACGGACAATTTAAGTTGGTATCTAGTCAATTTTATTAGCAATTAATTTTCCTGACTGACTAATGACCGGTCGCTCGGTTGCCAGTACTTATTTCCGTACACAGTGCAATCAGCAAATTACTTAAATAAATTTTGTTATATTATACCTACATGCAATCCGTACAATTTTGACTTAGTTACTAAATAATTCTGTTTAGATAAAACACGAAGACGCGCCCCAGTCTTCTTCCTCTAAACGCGATTACTGTCATAGGCTACTATTTATATATGATTACTGTACTTGTAAGCAGTGCTGTAAGCGATTAGGAAGCAGAGTGGGGCGCGTCTTCAGGGATGGCAGTATCTTTTAGAGATATGAGGAACAGAGTAAAATTCACTCATCCCCTCTATAGAAAAGGAAGGATCCTCCGACCACACGGGTGTCGTGTCTGGCGGGCAACTGCCCATTTGTGTTAATAAGTTGAACATTAATACAAACTAGTGGTCGCCCAGTGGCCAAAATTTGACCATAATTCATACTAACTCTAAATTAGTTAAGGATAGTTCATACTAATTCCATGTACAGAACGTACTAATGCCATGCTGCCATGTTATTATTCTAAGGTACCATCTTCAACCATAGCGCCATTTTATTTAGATTAATTTAATTTATATCTAATGCATATTATATAAAATTATTAGCTTTCAGCACTCCTTCTCCATATTTTAACTGTGCCAAATTACATAACTCCTCCGTCCAAGTAATTTTCGTTAAAAAAAGTTTTTGCTTCACGTATTAATATACAGATTATGGGACCACTTAATCATCTGAAAACTGTGCTACATACACAAAGACAATACAATAAGACATCGTTTTATTTTTCCTTTGTGATTTTTAAATTACTATTTTGGTAAGGAACCCTAAAAATAGAGATAGAGTTATTATTGTGAACAATATCACGAATCACGTTGGCCTCAAGGTATTTGCGCCGGTTCTCCAAGCTGATAAGCTTGTACTTATCAAGTAGTTGGGAGTATGACAAATAAGTCTTAGTCCCATAAATTGTGTAGTACATAGCACGGAGGTACTTGCGCTGGACCCTTTCTATTCCAACTACGTATTTTTAGTAGAAGGGGTTCCAAATAGGGACCGCATATTCTAACTGAGAGCGAATGAGCGTCTTATACAGATAGAGATAGCTTGAGGTACGTTTTAAATTCTGTTGAAGATCTCATCACAAATCCATACATTTTAAAGGCTTCGATATTTGGGTTCAAAGGGGTTCAAAGGGGTATTGGGGTTAAAAGGGTTTAAGGTCAGTTTGCCATCAAAGAGAACACCTAGATCCTTCACTATCCTTGACAATTCAAAAGTGCCTGTAAATTATTTAATTGAAATAAATGCTTTGAGTTTTGAGTTTTTTTTTTTTATGGAAATATTATTTAAGGGGATACAGTTAAGGTTGTAATTGAAATTGAGGATGAAATTATTCTTAGTAAAGTGTATATAGATACACTTGGGGATACTTAGATGCAGCTTATTGTCAATACAGTACGCAGTTAGTCTATCAAGATCCTCCTGAAATGACTGGCAGTCGTCCATAGTACGTATCGCATGAAACGCCTTCAAGTCATCAGCATATATCAAGAATTTGTTTTTTTTTTTAACATTTCTTAATATCGTTGATATAAATAATGAATAACAGTGGTCCCAGAATAGAGCCCAGTGGAACTCCGGAAGTAATACTAACAGAGACAGACTGATGACCACTAACCACAACCCAAAGTGACCGGTTTTCGAGGTACGACACCAACCAACGCAATAAATCTCCGCGTATTCCATAGTAGGCAATTTTATTCAGGAGAATTCCATGATCGACCTATTCGAAAGCTTTTTTGAAATCAGTGTAGACCGCATCTATTTACAATCGCCTATCAATACTTTCAAAAATGTAATTAGCAAATATGAGCAGGTTATATGTCGTGGATAGACGCTTAGGGTCGATTTATACTAGCGCAGTCGAAGCGCATCGAAGCGTCTATCCAAAACTGAACATAACAAATTCAACCTTAACTCCACAGCGTAACGCACACATTACTTCGGAGATTTTAAAAAGACGCGCGCATTCGTCGGAATTCGCGCGTCTGCGCGCGAACAACGCTGCTTGGTGCGCGCGCGTGCGCGCGCATTCTCGTGTATCCACGCGCCCACTAGCGAACCAACGCGTCATCAGTCGGAAATTGGCCTGCGTCGGTGTTAATCACAATGGACTCGGACGAAAAATTAATTTACCTGGTGCAAAAATATGAATGCCTATTTAATCCAAAAGCTAAAATATATAATAGTGACAAACATTCCAAAAATAATGCTTGGGAAAAAGTTAGCGGGGAAATGAAATTAACTGGTAAGTAAAGCAAGTATTTATTACTACGCAATATTTTCGCTGTCGTGCGATGTTGCCGTTGTGGTGCGGCGCGGGGTGGCGCCAAAAAAAACTTTTTGACAATTATCTCTTGCTTAACATCGTGTTATCATTTCATTTTGCCATGGTACTGCCCCATGTTCAGAAATGAAATAATTTTTGAAGTTCTCTCTGATATTCATCGCGTCCACGTTTTGATTACCGGTTATGTACATGTCTTGGCTGTCAAATGAATAATTTTGTAAAATGTTGTTATTAGACAGGGCAACGTCTTCAGACCCAAAATCTTCCAAAGTCTAATTATGCAGGCACGTGCATGCAAGAATCAGCGTATCTAAAAACTTTGGTTGCATTCTTATACGTTTTTGAAAAACTTCAAACTGTTGTAATATTCCGAATGAACTTTCCACTAGACGCCTTGCTCGACTTAAACGATAATTAAAGATTTTCTTCTCGCTATCGTTTAATAACTGACTTCCAGGATAAGGTCTCATAATGTGTTCACACAGAGGGAATGCATGAGGAACTGGTATTGTCGTTCCTGGCAAGCATTTATTAGGCGGTATACCAAGCATATTATTTTGTAATAGTTGTCCAAATTTGGAACTGCTTAATATGCCGCTATCGTTGTTACGCCCAAATGCACCAACATCTACTACAATCAATTTATATTTAGCGTCAGTAATAGCTAACAAGACAAATTCAAATTCAAAACAGACAGTGCTGAAAAACTTTTTTCATCCCACCATCTCGGAAAGAGTATTTTTAATCTTCAGTATCTGAGTGGAAAAGCCGTTTTTATTCTCTAGAGGATAAAGTAAATTGAATTTAGAACATCGTGTGCACTAAGTTTGTGAATTAAAAAAAACATTAAACCTATTTACTGCTACCTCTATGGTGCCGAATATATCATACAACTTTTTTTTAATTTGTTAAAAACTCAGACTCGGAACCTTCTTGGTGTTCTTTTTTCAATTTGCTTTGTACGCGGTTCTTTACGCGGCATTTTTTCACGTCATTGTTAAACCTTAGGTATATTAAAAACAAGAAACTTGAAAACAAGTGAAAAAACTAAAATGAGTGATTCTAGCGACGAGGAAGTTTGCTTGACGCCAACAGAATTGACTGAAACTGTTAATAATGCGCAAACGTTTTTTTTTTTGCATTTAGTCATTTCCTCGCTGAGGTGGAATGAAAAGTTACGTGTTGCACTCGAGTGCAAAGATTTTTCACCTCGTGCTCTTTTGATTCCCTCGCTAACGCTCAAGATTCTAATTTTGAATCACTCGCTGCGCTCGTGATTCAATTTTAGAATCCTTCGCTTGCTCGGTCATCAAAATTGAACACGCGGTTAAAAAGCAACTTTACACTCTTGTATAACAAATAACTATTATAATTGTAGTAGAGACTTCCGCTGTTGCAGGGTGCCCTTATATTGACATGTTTGCCGTCAATCGCTCCTATACAATTAGGGTAATTCCATAATCTTCTAAAATCTTCCTCGATTTTAACCCATGACTCTGTCGTTGGTTTTGGCATAACAATGGGTCGTAAATATTTCCAAATTGCGGCACAAATTTCGTGTACAATCTTCCAAACTGTAGCATAGCCCATTCGAAAAGTATGAGCCAGTGCTTTGAAACTGATAGCAGTAGTTAGAAATCTGTAACAAATTAATGAAGTTTACTAGATACCTATTTTTATTCAACTGTTTTTTTTTTCTAGTGGCCGAATGTCAGAAACAATGGAAGAAACTTCGTGACTGTTACAAAAAGGCTCTTAGATTGAGACAATATAAAAGCGGTTCTGCGCAAAAAACTGAAAAACCAATTAAATTTGAGAAGGAGTTAGAATTTTTAAAGCCGCGCCACACCTTCAGGACAGATCACAGACATCAAATCTTGATTTTTCTGATAATAGTTTAGACGTGGACACTGAATACATCTCAATTATAGAGTCACAAACATCTGACGTCGAGAAAGTTCACGCTCTGATTCGGCATTATCAAATCATACTACCAGAAATAAAACACTACCTTGTGGGGTACTTCCACCCGACTTGTTTCGGTATTTTGAGTAAAATAAAACAAAACGATGGAGATTCAAAATGGGAGTACCCCACAACTGGTGACCCCGACGTGATATCCCAAATCTTTTCATTAGTGACCGGAACAATGATGATTCAAATTGCCGTCCTTGATCGGTTGATATTCTTAGCGGGCATCTAAATCTGGCAATCCAATTTTCATACAGGGCCTTTGCGACTTCCTCAGCGGTGATCTCTGATACAGGAACGGCTTCTGGCCAACGTGTGCAACGATCGATAATAGTCACACAGTATCGTCGGTCATTAGATAATCGCAGTGGTCCCACTATGTCCACGTGAATATGTTCAAAACGCGCTGAAGGTGGGAACTCACTGAGTGGTGTTACGACATGACGGTGAATCTTCGCTCGCTGACAACTGATGCATGCTCTGGTCCAAGTGCCGATTTCTTTATTCATGCTGGGCCAGAAAAACTTTGAGCACATCTGTTTCCTGGTAGATTTCACGCCGGGATGACACAAATCGTGTTGAGCTTTGAATGCCTCAAAACGATACGCAGTTGGTAAGTACGGTCGGGGTGTGCCTGTAGATGTCTCGCACGTGATTGGCTGGCTCATCCCAGGCATTGTGACGTCGGTGAACTTTAGATTTTGTTGATTTTTGAGCTGTTTCAATACAGGATCTATTTCTTGTTCGTTGGCTAAAGTTGCGTAGTCGATGATGGAAGGGCATCGTATGTCTTCTATGCGTGATAATGCGTCCGCCACTGAGTTATCTTCGCCTTGCACGTACTTGATGCTGGTACAAAATTGGCTGATAAAATGTAATTGACGTTCTCGACGCGGAGTGTCGCTGCTACTCGGTGGGCGTGTCAGTGCATTCACTAGTGGCTTATGGTCTGTATACACTGTGATCTCACCTCCTTCTATAAGATTCCTGAAGTGCTTGACAGCCGTATAAATCGCTAAAAACTCGCGGTCGTATACGCTGTAGCGTTGCTGAGTCATACTCATCGCTTTTGAGTAATAAGCGAGAGGTTTCCATTCCTTGTTTATTCTCTGCTGTAAAACAGCGCCAACGCTGTAATCTGAAGCGTCGGTCATCAAGGCTAGAGGGCTTCCAGGCAACGGGTGGATCAGCTGTGTGGCTTTCAAAATGCTTTGGCGGCACTTTTCAAAAGCCAACTCTGCCTGAGGTGTCCACTCGATGGGCGTTTTATCGTTCCGTTTCTGATTGTGTAAATATTTATTTAGCTCGTTCTGTTGTTCGGCTTGACTGGGTAAGCAGCTTCGATAAAAATTTATCATGCCCAGGAATCGTCGTAATTCAGCTATTGTCTTAGGTTTGGGGTAACTTGATATTGCTTTTGTTCTCTCTTCAGTGGGCCTGATCCCGTTGCTTGATACTTCATAGCCGAGGAAATCAATCTTGTCCTTGCCGAATTCACATTTTTCAATATTTAACATTACGCCGTACTTCCTTAGGCGTTCTAGTACTTGTTGTAGCAGTTGTCTGTGACTGTCTTCGTTGTTTGAATACAGTAGTATGTCGTCTACGTAACAGAAGCAGCTGTCTATGCCACGCAGTGCTTCATGCATAAATCTCTGAAACGTCTGACTAGCGTTGCGTAGGCCGAATGTCATGCATTTGAATTCAAACAGCCCAAAAGGCGTGATAATTGCTGTTTTCTGGGCGTCAGCCTCTGAATTTGGTATCCAATAATAGGCCATTTTGAGGTCAAGCTTCGAGAATATCTTCTTATTGTGCAGCAGGTACGTGAAGTCTTGTATTCGTGGTATAGGATAGCGGTCTGGTTGTGTAACTGAATTTAACCGTCTGTAGTCACCGCATACCCTTAGGCCTCCATCCTTCTTCTTGACAACATGCAGCGGGCTTGCCCACGGGCTCTTCGATGGTCTGCAGATTCCCATTTCTAACAGTCGGTCAAACTCCTCTTTGGCTGCCTTGTACTTGTCTGGAGGCAGCGGGCGGGAGCGAGCGTAGAGTGGGGGGCCGGTGGTTTGAATGTGGTGAACGACGTCATGTTTCGGTGGCTGTTTCAGTGACATTGGACGTAGCACATCTGGATACTGCTTCAGAATATCGTAATATAGTTGATTGTTGCTTATGATATGAACTGATCCTGTGTTTGTAGAAACTTCTAATGCGTCGATAGATAGTTCGGTCACTTTGTCAACTAACTTTTTCTTGTCCAGGTCCACCAGCAGCTTGAAGTGACGGAGAAAATCAGCTCCCAGTATCGAGGTTTTTACGTCTGCAACGATGAATGACCACTCAAAGTTTCTTCGTAAACCTAGATTTAGCCTTATAGTTTTCTGTCCGTAAGTCTTGATTGGTGTATTGTTTGCAGCGTATAAACTGTAGGCGCTTGGAGTTTTTTTGTTCTTGTTATTGGCGGCCAAAACTGAGATGTCTGCGCCTGTGTCCACGAGGAAACGTTCGTGAGTGTTGCGATCGTGTACACAAAGGCGATTACTGGTGTACGGGACACCGACGTCCGCCACAGTCGGTGTCGTCTTTAGTTTTCCGACGGCTTCTTCCTTCGGCAGCATGGCGATTCACAGCGCTTTGCTTTGTCTCCAAAGCGGTAGTGGTACCGACATTCCCAATTGGCGTCTCCGGGTTTCGGTGCCGATCCACGTTGCGTTGACTGCGAGCGTGAACGGGAACGAGAACGAGGATTGAACGTGCGGCGACGGTACTTGTGGGGAGCCCGTCCTCGACGTAGCTCGGCGATCTCCAGCGTGAGCTTCTCAACCTGCTTTGCCAGCGTTTCTAGCTGTGTCATGGGTACCGCAGATGATGAAGATGATGCTGGTGCTGTGACTGCTGCGATGCTGGGACTCTCTGCGTACTCCACCATTTTGTCTGCCATCGCAGCCAAGGTGTCCAACGAGGACTCCTTGTTTACGGATAGGACGACTCGAACTTGTGCGGGTAGGTGGTTCAACCATTCGATTTTTAGACCTTCTTCAGTAATCATGCCACTTGCGAGTTCTCTCATCTTCCTTAACAGCTGGGAAGGCTTTTGGTCTCCCAGCTCCAAGCCGCTAATAAGCTTTTGGAAATTCTTGACATCCGATTTGTCGTAGGCTTCGAGTAGGCGCTGCTTAACTTTTTCATATTTCCCAGTCGTAGGCGGATTATACAGAATGTCGGTTAAGTGTTGCAAGTCGGCTGTTTGTAGCTGTTGCAGTAGGTACCGGAACTTCTGGTCATCTGAGGTCTTCAATGGGTCAATCACGGCTTCGAATTGAATGAACCAGGCACGGGGTATTTCTCTCCAAAAAGGTAATAATCTTGACTGCACGGATACTGCATGTACGTCGTAATTCGTCTCGGACTGGATCTTCCTTTGTTGCTCTTCCGACATGGTTACTTGAATCACTTTTAAACTCGGGGTCACCAGTTGTGGGGTACTTCCACACGACTTGTTTTATTTTACTCAAAATACCGAAACAAGTCGTGTGGAAGTACCCCACAACCTCTATCGCAGAAAGGAAGAAGATCCATTAGATGCGTTTTTTATATCTATGAGTAAATCAGTAAAAAAGATGCCTATACGAATTCAAGCTGAATTAAAACGGGCAATACTTGGCCTGGTTACTGACGCAGAAGTAAAACTTGCCTCCGAGGAAAGTAGCGATACTCCATCATCTATGACTAACTGCTATGGAACACAACAACAGCAAATTTATTCCTCACCATCAACTTCAACTTACATCCCATCCACTACTTATTGTCCACCACCTACTTCAACCACGCCACCCAACCATACAAATTACGGCACTATATCCAACACAACATCATCTGCTCCACCATCGCCTTACATACCACAACCTATTTCGAGAACACAGCAACAGCGGCAATCGAAGTTTGACGATTTCGAAGAATTTACTTATAATGACTGATAATAATGATTAATGACCTTAAGACGCTGACAACAGCTAAACCGCGGTCACTGTCGGACTGCATAGAAAAGAAAGAGAAGCGCAATGACACAACGCTTGTAATTTATTGCAAAATATGAAGTAATTATCGATTTATTCAAAAATGAGTTGAGTAATCGAAAAAAAAAAACAACCAAGTTCTGCATTCAAATAAGACATTCTTGTTATTAATTAAAATACCAACGTTTGTTGATATTTAATATAGATATTTTGGATTAGAACTCAAATTAAAAGGTTAGTTTACCGTTAATTTGTATCGAGATTTTTTTGTGTAAACGTGTTTTGGTAACAACTAAGTTCTGAGAAATATGTTCAAGATTAACATATATTTTTCCCGCTACCACAAACTGTATAGATTTGGCTTATTTTTATTTTTTTTCAAGCCTACTTTTACCGCTTGTCGGTTGTCAGCGTCTTAATTACTGTGATTTCACATGGTGAATAAATATTTCAAATATTTAAATAAAGAGTCTTGAAATACAAGCTTGTTTAATTATGCTATTCTATCTAAGGCATGAAAATATTGATATTTATGTTGAACAACCAAGAAGTGTTTAATACCTTGCGTGTAAGTTAATAAAGTGCTACAATCGTAAGAAAGCATAAAACTCACCTTAAGCAGACTGATAATCGCTCTTCAACGGAAATGGGTATCGTTAAATTTTTTTCTTGTTTCTCAATGTGTGGTCTCAAAATATTGACTAAGTTTGTAAATTGATCGTAGTCCATTTTATAATAGTCGTAAAAAAACTCGGGTATCGATATAAATCAACGCAAAAAGTAGTAAATTCACCACAAATACGTCTTTTCTTCCACAAGTTGTGAACACTATGATTCCGCTTTCTTTTTCTTCTTTCTTCGTTTTCTTCTTCTTCAACTTCAGATATAAGTAATATCATAGCAAAATCAATGTCAACCATTTTACACACGTTTCAGCTACGAGAGTCAACTGGCAAGTGATTCAATAGCTCTGCTGTTGATGCCCATTACTACACGTGAGAGTGCGCGCGTATTCTGGCGAATACGCGCGCATTTGTGCGGCTTCTCTTTAGTTGTAAAAAATTTGACGCTTCGATGCGCTTCGTCTCTGCGCTAGTATAAATCGACCCTTAACAAACCCATGTTGTAATGCATGCTTACGGACAAAAGCAGTGTTCAAAATAACGATTAAAAAGTTAACCGTTGACTATTAAAGATTCAATCGATAATCCTCGATAAACGATTAATTTAATGTAATCGTTAATCCAGATTACGATTAAGTTATCAGTTCTCGTCTCGATATTACCGCGCCCCCCGGTCTACTCCTTGATATGCAATGGCCTTTGTAGCCCCATTAAATAAGAGACTTCATGGGCTAGTGCAAATCTTGGGGTTCATTCGATTTATCGAGTCTGGTTAAACCACGCTGGGATCGGTGCCATTCATTCATTCATAATTCAGATTAGTTATCGTCTATATAGGTACTGACCTATGTATTTGCTTGTATGTAATAAATGGGAAGCCTTCTGTTTGTCCGTCTTAAATATAAGCGTCAAGAAAACACGCATATTATTTAGGATCTTATTTTTCAGACAAAACATACGCTTCGTGCTACTCTGATTTCATCTTGGGTATTTATCTGTAATCATCAATCATCAGCTTCTGTAGCGTGCAGGTTACAGACCTCGTCAATTTTTTAATAAAAGTTGCTAAGTTAAATTAAACTTGAATCTTTAAATGAAATGAGTAGGTAATTTTGATTTCAAAATAATAATTTAATGTGGGTCGAAGGGATACAATTAATTCAGACCCACGAAGTTAAGTTATCGTATCACAATCGTTGCCTGATAGCTGGTAGACCACGCATTTCGCAGGTATCGCATTTTTATAGAATAAAAAAAAAAACATTAACATTTACCTAATTAATAATAATTAATTTACATGCATTACTATACGGGATCTTTATTCAACTCCTAAATCCAATCAATATGACGTCTGACTTGTTAATAATAAATCAATCGTTTATCAAATTAACGATTAAGGATTACATAAATTAATCGATTACGACTACTATTCATTTGAATGTAACTAAGAAATTAATTTAATCGATTGATACCAACACTGGGCAAAACCTAGAGAACAAATAAAACAAATGCATGAAACAGAATCGTCGCTTTATTCAGCAATTTCCGGTTGAAAAAAATAATCAACAAAACTACACTGAAATTGTGAACATGACTATTTTTACAAACATTTTTACAGCGATATTGTATAATTGCGTCGCGTCGGGTTGTGAGCGCTCGCGTGCTCAAGCTCGAATGCTCAATGCTCGACGTGCTCGCCTGGCCGAGCGCGCCGCACTAAACGATACAAAATAATAATATTTACAACAAATGTACGTCCGCATTGTAAACAAAGCTAAGGGAAACAAGAAAATTCTCGCGGGCGAGCGATCACAACGGGAACGCCTAAACTAGAATTCAGAAACTTATGAGGTACATCATCCTATTCACTTTACTAAGCGTATGTTATCGGCCCCAACGACAACATGAGGCCAATGTTTTTTTTTACATTTTTCCCAAATTTGCAGCCTTTTTGTACAGTATATGATACTTACTAATTAAATATGTATAGACATAGTTAAACCGTTAGTTTTTTTTGTTGCGAGCTCTTTTTCCTAACAGCTCATTGGTTCAATGAACTGCCATGAAAAACGAGCTCACTAAATTTTTTTATAATGGTTGAGACAACAGGACACTTGCGTAACACGACTCGCTATAATTTCCGCATAGCTAGATTAAACCCCAATGTTTTTAGTTTACATTAAAATACACGATATTTTTAACATTTTTTTTTTGCTTTTTTTCTGCAAAAGTTCTAACAAGAAGTGAGTTGAACGGATAAATGTATTTTTTATTATATATTTGTATCCCGAAAAAGAAACTACATTAACACTGAGAATGCAAATCTGTTGACACTTATTGTGTTTCGTGATCGCTCAATTTCTGTTATTTAATTATTGTATCATAGTAGCACATACGATTGCTTTTGGCAACACCTTACCAGCGACCACGAACCACAACTTACAATGTTGCCACATTAAAAATGAACAAAAAGTATTATTTGTTTTATTTCTATCTACCTACGTTGTGTCTATACTTTTATTTCTAGTAATTTGAATGGACACACTCTCCCTAATAGTCTACAATTATCATACCGATTATGTTTACAGATATTATAAATCGTCTTTCTGTATTTTGTTGTTAAATATCACTTTAAATCGGTTATTTCGTGAAATTAATTGAATACATTTAGAATAGACGTTGCTTTATGTATTCCCGAAGGGTTGGGCAGAGGAGTTGGTACCTTAATACACCCACATTTCGGCAGTTATAAGTGTTTATCCTAAAAGTTGGCAACGTCGCAAATAATAGCTGTCAAATATTTACCTGTTTTCATTACTTTGGCAATATTACTGTATGGAAACTAGAATATTCATAATGAATTGTAATTATAACACTGAATTTGTTGTTGTTACTGTTTTATGAGTAAGAAAGACATTTGGAAGGTTCCCAAATACTTTTTTTTACATCTAAAACCAAATATTCGATATTAATTATTGCATTTTCATAATCAATATTTTAGTTCATTCCATACAATAATATTGCCAAATTAATCAAAACAGGTAAATATTTGACAGCTATTTTATTTTA
This sequence comes from Xanthia togata, assembly GCA_963853775.1. NCBI lineage: Eukaryota > Metazoa > Arthropoda > Insecta > Lepidoptera > Noctuidae > Xanthia > Xanthia togata. Next base: position 11,354,751 of record OY970816.1, read on the forward strand.
GAATGAACACGCTCTTAAATGATCAGAACGAATGAAGCCGTACTCACATCATAACTTGTCCAACCGAGCGCCACGCGACATATACTGATCGACCAACATGCGCAGAGCGCAATTCTAAATGTATCTAGTACGAGCCGACCAAGTTAATGACCATGTAGTGCGGTTGAACTGCCAAAAAAATATCGCCCTTGCACAGTTGTAATAAAGTTGAAAATAAATAAACTTGTTAGCCCGAGAACGCATCAAAGCGGAAAGAGGTGCGCGTTTAGAGTAAGGTTATTTATTTTCGACTTTATTTTATGGATTCCAATGTTGATATTTGCCTGCTAGATGTACGCCGATGCAGTAAGCGACTGTTCACCGACTTGACAAATTGAAGTTAGTAGTCATCAAAAACGGAACGTTTATAAAATCAATAAAATCCGCAGTTATTTAATCGATCAACAAATAACTTCCATGTTGATGTCCTAAATATACTACACGCACGCAGTTGGTCACAGTTCCAACTTATCCTAAGCCGTTTGCTCGGGGTGGCCTTAAAATAGCTAACTGCAACCAACTTTAACGATACAGATAGTTTTTAAGAAGACCAGAAATTTTAGGTTGAGACTCATTGTAAAAGTAGTTAATAAGCCCAGGTTCGAACGAGCACTTTTATTACATGGTGATTTTTTCTGCGTGCTGCATTTTCAAGCCGAGAATTTAAAAACCAACAGTGTGTTTTATTGACGCGCCAGGATGCGCTCTGTTGGATTCTGAATGCTCTGCTTAATACCGACAGTTGAAAATACAGTGCGCAGAATAAAATCGTCGCGTATAATAGCACCCGTGCGAAGCTGGGCTAAAAATGAGTTCAACGAGCTCTTTTGCAGTTTTTAGTTATTCCTTGTAGGTACCGTCTCAATTGGCGCCCAGCGTGGGACACAACCACACATCCAGTCGCAAACTAATTTTACTTACTATGCCTTCTAAGGAAAGCTGGTATTAAGCCGCTTCGATTAACTATAAAGAAGTTTTTTTTTTATATACAGCAACACTGCCGCCAGAATCTCGAGTGTTGCCATAAACACGCACGATTTGGCAATAGTGTTTTCAGACATTTATATCGATGCACAATATTTTCAAAAAACATCCGCGTTTATTTGGTATCGGCGTCTCGTAATGGTTGAACACAAAATGGAATATATGCACAGGTTGAGTATTCAGTACATTTGGATTGAGAGTCGTGAAGTACCGGGGACTGAATATCATTATATACAATGTCTAACAATAAATTAATGGTACAAACACAAAATAATACTAACTCTACGGGATCTGTCCACAAGTACGGACCGCCTGACTACTCACCGCGCGTCGACAAGCGTCCGCTCAACTGGTCCGGCCAGTGAACCAAATTATTAAGTAAATATTTTCATTATTTATAATACACATAAACCTATATGATACACAGTAATGCGGTTATTATTTTACACATTTTTTAAACATTTTTATTTCATTTTTTTATGCTCATACACATTTAAAATATACACTCGCTCTCTATTCAATAACACATAAAAACAAACAAAACAAATGTTTCTTTTGCTAAAAAAAACTAGCGAGGGCATGCCAGCCGCAACAAAACCATATCGACCCTTGCTAAAGTTTTCCACGTATTAACTATTTCACAGCCTTAAATAAGTGTCGGGGCTCGGGCGCGGGCGCGCGGCGGCGTCACGTGACCTGCATGGGCAGCGTGTCGCCGCCGCGCCGCCGCTCGTCCGGCGCGGCCGGCGCGCCCGACGTGGACGCGCCGGGCGCGGCGGGCGCGGCCGGCCGCTTCAGCGCGCCGGGCGCGGCGAAGGCCACGGCGGCGACCTGCGGGCAGAAACGTATAGCATGACACGATGGTGTACATAACGTATAGCGTAACTAAGTCTAAACGCGAACGGCGGGGCCAGAACGGGATAGCGACAGGACGCGTGCCATAAGCCAAGAGGCACTCGCGAATAGCAATCTCGTTTATTCGTTTTATAATTTTGTTTATAACGTACTGATCCCTAGACACTTTTGATTATGTAAATGGTACACCACAGAATACCTGCAGTATTGTCTCTCCTTCTCCCTTAATCCATCCATAATGTATCTTCAAAAGATTGCTTTTAGCAGTAAGACCTCCGATTGTGCTGTAGCGGTTACACCGCCACATATAAACTATGCATCAAAGACATGACGTCACACAAATCCTGCATCGCGCAATTAGAGTTTACCGCGCGAACGACATATTATATAAGACTAACCGACATCAACAGTCGGGCAGTCGGCCCGCCCGACACAACACCCGTCTGGTTAGAGGATCCTCCCTTTTCTATGATGGATAAGTGAACTTTACACCCTGTTCCTCATACCCCTAAATTGGTGACCCTGAGTATGAACGTCAACGCAGCCTTCGTATAACTAGTTCAGCGTGATGTGTGTGCGTTTCGTAAGGCGAGTGACACAGCCAGCCAGCACCTACGGCTTCAACGGGTATCCTGACCACCAGCATGCAGCGAACGCGCATTTCTGGTCATCAACCTCAGCCTCATCAGCAACCTTGGCACAGCACGTGCACTTTCGGCCGGTCTCATAAGCAGAGCTCTTTCTACCCTCTCCTGGTCGACGCTAGCAGTAAGCCACAACCCGGCACTATACCACATCCGACTCACTGGAACGTGACGCAGCGTCACCCCGACTCACTGGGGAATCACCGCAGACAGTTCCGACTCAGCGCGAACAATGCGGCACCCGGTTCCGACTCACTGGAACCTCCACTGGCACTGCGAAGCATGGCACGATACAAGACTCAGCCCACTATCGACCTTCGGTCTCCGAAGGGGAGTGATGTAGCGGATACACCGCCACATACGAACTACGCATCAAAGACATGACGTCACACAAATACTGCATCGCGCAATTAGAGTTTACCGTGCGAACGACATAATATAAGACTATCCGACATCAACAGTCGGGCAGTTGGACCGCCAGACACAGCACCCGTTTGGTTGGAGGATCCTCTTTTTTCTATGGTGGATGAGTGAACTTTAAACCCTGTTCCTCACTCCCCCCCCCATGCCACCGCTTGTAAAATTTCTACATTTATATCCGTAATTTTTGTGTTGTACATAACAAAGAGTATTTTATCTATTTATCTATCCTTGTAGTTATACCAACGTACCGTAGGTGCGACGATGAAAAGAGTGTACCGTACCAAGGTGGGCCGTACACCAGTGGTGACAAAACCAGTATAAGCTAACCTCTAATTCTATTGAAACTCCGTAATACGCTAGTCCAGCTCACGGTCAAACTGTTACCCACTAACGTGCAGCATAGGTACTGTACCGAAATAGATGTTTCTTTTTTTGAGATTTTTAGAAATATGTTTTAACCCAATTATAACTTTTGTGGACATTTGGACTGTGCTATCATCACAAGGACAAGACTACTGACAAGGACAAGAGAACTGAATATAAACCCTCATCAAACGATCGCAGTGTTTCTTGTAGGTAGTGCGCGTGCGCGTCACAAGATGGCTGCCATGAAGCTATAGCAATTTTCTGTTGTTTTTATTCTTGGCTTTTGCTTCTGCGTGACCTTCACATGGTAATCCATCATGTGAAGGCCGCGCCTATAATGGTATTAATATTAATTGTGTGTTTGCTGACGCAGCCATTAGATCCTCACGTGTGCAGGTGACAGGGCATGCGGTGCAGGAATGGGATGGGATAGGGATACAAGGCCTCAATTCCCTCCTTGACTGATAATAAATTATAAATAATTATATCTTATTGAAGTTTTGCTGCTCTACTCTTCAATAAATTGTGACAAACACGTAATAATTAGCCAAAATAATATGTTCTGAAACTTTAGACTGTTGTTCAACTGACGCTGACCAAATTATACCTAAAATCAAACATCTGACTACTTCCGTGATTGCAGATGGTAATTCTGACCCAACGGTGCTGTGCTTATACTGATCCAACGTATGGTATTTACAAACAAGAGAAAGAAGGAAGCTATATAAATTATCAAAAGAGTAAGTTAACCAAACCTATTATATTACTAGTAGCTTGTAGGTACTGCCTCGTTAGTCTAGGAGACGCCGCAAGTGCGAGTGATGAGCATGTGCTCCTGGGTTCGATCCCCTCGCCCCATCTGCTATCGTCCTGCTGTGATATTGTTCAGGCTGATGAAGATTATAAGACTATCTTTGCATTCTATTAATTCAATCTCTTACTATACTTTATTGTAAAAGGGCGCTTAACGAAGCGCGAGTTTGACTGGACCATACCTGGGAAACTTCTGGTTACGGAGATAGGTATTGAAGGTCAAAGTTCTAACTTTTTTGAAGTAAAAACTTATTTAGGCGCGTTGAGCGATTTTTGGTAGTGGACAATCTTATGAGATCACGTCAGCGACATTAATGTAATGATAACGTTAACCGTAAATCTATAGCTGTCAGATGGACGTGCGCCTGGACAGCAGCGACAGCTTAAGCAAGGTGGCCCATGAAGATTAGGTCTAAAGAAAAAAAAAATAAGCCTATCTTCGAGAGCTTCCCGAAACACCCCCACGCGTACGTTTCGCGATTATTTATAGTTTAGGAGGTTTTAAATGTTTTTTGGGAACATCCTGGATAACCGCCCAGCACATGTGTGAGTACTATGTGCCTACTATAAGGCTGCCGTTTACTGAATATGAATGCCTGGTCTAACGCTACTGCTGAGCATGAGGTTCTGGGTTCGATTCCCAGGTCGGGCAAAGTGTAATTTGTATTTCCATCTGGAATTTCTCAGTAGCAGCCCGGAATCTGAATGTATGTCCAGTTGATGGCAATAGGCTCGCCCCCTATTGCATGGGACTTACATAAGTGGCGAAATGTGGGTTTTCTAAGGTACACATCTGCCTGACTCCACGGGGATCACAGGCGTGATGTTATGTTTATGTTACTGGGTATGTCTTTCATTGACTTCAATATGTCCTGGCTGACTGTAGTTTCGTGATTTCAGATTTGGTGACCACCACCCGTCCATCTTTAGATGGGAGCTATATACAAGTTTATCAAAAAAGTAAGTTTACCTAACTTATTACAGTACTGCCTCGTTGGTCTAGTGGTCGGAAGCGCGACTGCTAAGAATATGGTCCTGGGTTCGATCCGTCACCCCATCTGCTTTCTAGGTAATCCGGTTAGTCAAGCAATACTGAATTTTTTGGTTGATTTTTCGAAACCAAGAAAAAAAAAGAAACTTTTATTAAAAAAATAAAACATCTCATGAAATTGCGAAATTGTATGCGTTTTTAAAGTCTATGCTAGACAGAGATAGCACTACTAGCATCTGACGTCACAACACAGGAAGCTCTTAGTAACTTCGCGCCATTCAGTACAATGATTTTTTCGTGACAAGGATGGAAGAATAATTACAAAAGCATGTACGAGTACCTCTCCATTTTTCGACCAGGGCCTCAAGTCTGCTATTACAATAGTGTCAGAATAGTCTATCAATGATTTAACTTTGACAAGTTTGGTAATCTACTAACATATTGGCGTCATTATGGCTTTCCAATGGTCAGCCACTGACACTCCATTGAAAGAAATGGCGTCTATTGGTAATCTTGTACATAATGAAAAATGAATGACTGACTTAGGCGGTAATCTGCTAAAATGTTGACATTTCCTTTGATCAGTGACCTATCATGAGAATGTCATTGTGCAGTCATTTCTTTTAATTCGTTACGAGTATCGTGTTTGTGGAATACAATGATCAACCAATGATCGACCATTATGAATTTAGCAGATTACGAAATTTTAGCAAAATGACAATGGGATCGTGTTGGAATGACGAATTTATAAAAATAGCAGACTTGGGCCCCTGATTTGTATCCTAAAATACTGTTAATTTTCTTTGTCCGACCTCATCATAAGTAGGTACCTTTTTATATAAAAACAGTTGAAAAACCTTACTTAGGTAATGAAACTGTGTTATTTTTTTGCAGATGAGTATCACAACAATGGGGATCCTGCTAAGCTCATCACAGTTTATAGGAGATGTTCAGCAAGCGGGCCCTGTAAGGATATCCACAATTTGGAGATAGCACTCATAGATTGAATAATTCCACGATTGGAAATGGTTTTCGGAACGAAGTTCTTTATTGCATGCTTACTTATACTCTGCACACTTGGTGAATGAGAGCTAGACCAAAAACGTGTAACATTTTGACCGTCACCAGTTTTTTGTTACGTAACAAAAGTGACGTGACGGTCAAAATGTTACACTGCAAAAGCTAAAGGAACTTCGTTCCAACCAGGTGTCCCGCTACAAGACAGTTTTTTATTTTATTGAAGGAGTTAATATTGTAACTAAGTAACAATGCACAATGTTCAAACCTGCTGTAGATTTCATTCCGCACTTTAAAAATAAATCATATTGCTTGTGATTAAATTGTTTTCTTAAACGGGCGTTCTCATCTCAGTAGTCACAGCCCTTCTAGCCAGAATTATCATTCAAACAGTCCACCCATCGTTTCTTTGGTCTTCCCCTACTCTATGGTGACTCGTCCATAAATAGTGAATCAATTCTGTAAGATTTTGAGTAAGTTTTTTTAAATATTTGTAATGGGTGGATGCGCGTAGCGCCTTGGGTTGTAAGTAAGTTATTTGGATACAATGTGGTAAAGGATATGTGGATTTTACGGTACTCCCTTTCTTCTCCTAAAAGTTTTTGTCCGAAAATCATTATAAATAACACGTTTGCTATAAACTTCAGTAACCATAATGTTCAAAATCCCGAAATTTTGTTTAACATTTATCTTTAGTTCTAAAAGTCTTCTGTCATAATATCGAGTACTATAATAATTGAATCTCCTAATTTTACAACATGACTTAAAGTCATATGTCCTAAGTATTGTGTTAAATAATGTGTATTATTCCGAATGTTCATTTATAATAAATTTTTTAGGCGTAAAACATTTGCTAAAAATTAGGTTTTAGTGACAGAAACGAATCGGTGTAAATCCGACTCCACGCAGTCTTGTCTGCTCTACCCCTAGAGTGTAATTTAAAATCGCGTAGGCGCGTGTATAGGAGAGGCGGCCCGCGAGTTGAGGAGCAGGTGGTTGTAACACTCGCCTGGTGAGCGTTAAACACATCTGCGACGATAAGCTCGCTCGGGACCGCCGGAGCCCCGCAGCGCCGGAGCCGTGACAGAAACCATACCTGCCGCATGTTGCATGCTTGCTTGCATGCTGCATGCTTGCTTGCATGCTGCATGCTGCGTGCTTGCTTGCATCCTGCATGCTGCGCGTGCATTGTTATACAAATGGACTCATAACTTTTATTGAAAACGGATTTATGTATTTTGTATATTATTCATTGTAATATTTATGACAAACGGATTAAGGACATATTATATTTAGGGATTTCAATTTTATGGCATGTGATATTAAGTTCGGGTAAGTTATCATTCAGACAAATGATGATTAGATCAAAAAAAGTTATGGCTCTTTAAATTATGGATAAAAAAGTTAGGTGACACAATAGAGATCCGGATTTTACAGTTACTATCTTAGTGCAGGATACATTCGCTATAATGCAATAGCATACATATGATTTAGAACATAGCCATAGGTTTGAATTTAAACACGTAATTTTATTTCTACTTTATTAAAATGAAAACCAAGGTACCTTCATACATTGAACATATTAATGAAAACAGTAATAAGCACTTCATCATCAAATAAAACTTTACAACACAACACAACATCAAACAGAACAAAGGTAGGAGGCCTATGTCCAGCTGTGGACGTGTTTCGGGTGAATAGATGACGCTGATTGTACAAAAACTGGCTGTCAGTAAGTATTCCTGTAGCTGCTGTATCTGTTGGCAATGCCCTGTCTATACTGTGCTTGCATTTTGGAAACTGTGGCTAGTCTGTCGGTGCGGACTTTGAATTCACCGCCTGAAAAATAAATAAATAGATTGTTAAACTGATTACTCCGTGGCCAAGAGCTACGCGTCTTGTGACAGCGACTGCGGCGTCAACAAATGAAGGAAGTTTAGAGCATGCCACGAGTCACCGCGACGCGACTTACTGAGCGACGGACGGGAACTACTGACGAGCGCGCGAGTCGCTTGACGCGGTACTCCGTGGTCTTACTATTAGATACAGCTTGTAAGGCAAAGCTGTATCTAATAGTATGACCTTTGTGGAGTACAACCGTTATGTTATGACGTTATGAAATACCTACTAGAAATCAAACCTGGTCAAAATCAAACTTATAGTAGGTAAGTAGGTACTTTGAAATGGATAAATTCAGACCATATAGTTTTTTCCTAAATCCTAAGTTCGCTTAATTTGTTTCTTTAGAATACAATTCCTTCTTCGCCTCAACGCAGCTCTTGTGTCGTGTTCACAGGTTGTGTTAAAGAAGCATAAGTAGCTCGTATAAAAAAAATGTCAGTCCCACGGATATCGAGGGATATGCCTTGGAGGCGTGGCACGTGGCGCCTCGACATTGCTAAATTGGGCTTATGTTCGAACGGCGGCTGTACGCTATATTCAGTCGCTTTGCAACTGCGTACAGTGTACTATTGATGCGTAAAAAACCAAAATGCCGAGCTGTGCAGTAATAATTTGTAAAAATAGGTCTAGTACCATCAACCTGAAGACAAATGTCGTGTTCTACGACCGGTAAGTAAACATTTAAGTAACTGTTTAATATTTTAAATCAATTTTTAAATCATTTACTAACTTACGCCCGGAGCGATACGAACTAGCCCGAACTAGCCCGAATCTTTCCGAACGGAACGAACGTTTTGGATTTAGAGAGGTGCAATCGAGTGCGTGCGGCTGATTTTATCGACATGCGTATTATTGCAGTCGAATCTTTTTTTACAGAAGTCAATGGATATTCTCGTATTACATGTATAGTATAAGAGTTAAATTTGTTATTAATTTAATTTTGTTTGCAGCAAATAAAGACATTGTTATTTCAATACAGTTACTCGTGTATAGCATAATATTTAACAGAGAGGGTTCCCTTTACCCGGTAATACAATATTTAAAAAAAAAAACTTATTTTATTTTATTAAAAATAACCCATATTTTCGGATAGGTATATAAAAACAAAATAAATTATCTAAAGAAAATTAAATGAAGTTATACTAATACAAGAATGTGCTAAAGTAAATATCGATAAAAATTATCGACCATCGCTTTCGACTCCCTAATTGCATGCGTGTGCATTGAATGTTCGCAAATAGCAAGTGTTTACAAGTGAATGCCCCGCCCATTCTATGTATGTGTGCTATTAGAAATTGATTTTGTGTAGCTGCTTTCTTCTTAGTGTGCGAGTTCAAATTTTAAGTGTGTGTCGTAAGTACACTATTTGTTAATGTTGTAATTATTTTGGTGGGAGATAAGCGGCCGCACTAGGATTCCTTACTATTCCGCAATGAAGGCATATCTCTGGATATCTATGGTCAGTCCGAAAGCTTCTTTAGCACAACTCCTTACAAGTGTTGGCATGATGAAGCATTAAAGTAAACACAACCGTACCGGTTGTATTTCATACAACTTTCTAAGAATGACAGTTGGGATTTGAATATACGGACAATGTAAGTTGGTATCTAGTCAATTTGATTAGCAATTAATTTTCCTGACTGACTGATGACCGGTCGCTCGGTTGCCAGTACTTATTTCCGTACACAGTGCAATGAGCTAATTACTTAAATAAATTTTGTTATATTTTACCTACATGCAATCCGTACAATTTTGAATTAGTTACTAAATAATTATGTTTAGATAAAACACGAAGACGCGCCCCAGTCTTCTTCCTCTAAACGCGATTACTGTCATAGGCTACTATTTAGATATGATTACTGTACTTGTAAGCAGTGCTGTAAGCGATTAGGAAGCAGAGTGGGGCGCGTCTTCAGGGATGGCCATATCTTTTAGAGGTATGAGGAACAGAATGTAAAATTCACTCAAGAAAAGGAAGGATCCTCCGACCACACGGGTGTCGTGTCTGGCGGGCAACTGCCCGTTTGTGTTAATAAGTTGAACATTAATATAAACTAGTGCTCGCCCAGTGGCCAAAATTTGACCATAATTCATACTCATTCTAAATTAGTTAAGGATCTATACTAATTCCATGTAGGTACAGAACGTACTAATTCCATGCTGCCATGTCATTATTCTAAGGTACCATCTTTCACCATAGCGTGTGTAAATCGCATGGTAGTGTAATGTAATGTTTTTTTTTATTAATTTAATTTATATCTAATGCATATTACATAAAATTATTAGCTTTCAGCACTCCTTCTCCATATTTTAACTGTGCCAAATTACATAACTCCTCCGTCCAAGTAATTTTCGTTTTTGCTTCACGTATTAATTAACAGATTATGGGACCACATAATCATCTGAAAACTGTGCTATATACCTCTAATAAGACATCGTTTAATTTTTCCTTTGTGATTTTTAAATTACTATTTTGGTAAGGAACCCTAAAAATAGAGATAGAGTTATTATTGTGAACAATCATGAATCACGTTGGCCTCAAGGTATTTGCGCCGGTTCTCCAAGCTGATAAGCTTGTACTTATCAAGTAGTTGGGAGTGTGACATATTAGTCTTAGTCCCATAAATTGTGTAGTACATAGCACGGAGGTACTTGCGCTGGACCCTTTCTATTCCAACTACGTATTTTTAATAGAAGGGGTTCCAAATAGGGACCGCATATTCTAACTGAGAGCGAATGAGCGTCTTATACAGATAGAGATAGCTTGAGGTACGTTTTAAATTCTGTTGAAGATCTCATCACAAATTCATACATTTTAAAGGCTTCGATATTTGGGTTCAATGGGGTTCAAAGGGGTATTGGGGTTAAAAGGGTTTAAGGTCAGTTTGCCATCAAAGAGAACACCTAGACCTTCACTATCCTTGACAATTCAAAAGTGCCTGTAAATGATTTAATTGAAATAAATGCTTTGAGTTTTGAGTTTTTTTTTTAATGGAAATATTATTTAAGGGGATACAGTTAAGGTTGTAATTGAAATTGAGGATGAAATTATTCTTAGTAAAGTGTATATAGATACACTTGGGGATACTTAGATGCAGCTTATTGTCAATACAGTACGCAGTTAGTCTATCAAGATCCTCCTGAAATGACTGGCAGTCGTCCATAGTACGTATCGCATGAAACGCCTTCAAGTCATCAGCATATATCAAGAATTTGTTTTTTTTTTAACATTTCTTAATATCGTTGATATAAATAATGAATAACAGTGGTCCCAGAATAGAGCCCAGTGGAACTCCGGAAGTAATACTAACAGAGACAGACTGATGACCACTAACCATAACCCTTAGTGACCGGTTTTCTAGGTACGACACCAACCAACGCAATGAATCTCCGCGTATTCCATAGTAGGCAATTTTATTCAGGAGAATTCCATGATCGACCTTTTCGAAAGCTTTTTTGAAATCAGTGTAGACCGCATCTATTTGCAATCGCCTATCAATACTTTCAAAAATGTAATTAGCAAATATGAGCAGGTTATATGTCGTGGACAGACGCTTAGGGTCGATTTATACTAGCGCAGTCGAAGCGCATCGAAGCGTCTATCCAAAACTGAACATAACAAATTCAACCTTAACTCCACAGCGTAACGCACACATTACTTCGGAGATTTTAAAAAGACGCGCGCATTCGTCAGAATTCACGCGTCTGCGCGCGAACAACGCTGATTGGTGCGCGCGCATTCTCGTGTATCCACGCGCCCACTAGCGAACCAACGCGTCATCAGTCGGAAATTGGCCTGCGTCGGTGTTAATCACAATGGCCTCGGACGAAAAATTAATTTACCTGGTGCAAAAATATGAATGCCTATTTAATCCAAAAGCTAAAAATTATAATAGTGACAAACATTCCAAAAATAATGCTTGGGAAAAAGTTAGCGGGGAAATGAAATTAACTGGTAAGTAAAGCAAGTATTTATTACGCAATATTTTCGCTGTCGTGCGATGTTGCCGTTGTGGTCCCCACCACAACGGCAACATCGCACGACAGCGGGGTGGCGCCAAAAAAAACTTTTTGACTATTATCTCTTGCTTAACATTGTGTTATCATAATTTTTGAAGTTCTCTCTGATATTCATCGCGTCCACGTTTTGATTACCGGTTATGTACATGTCTTGGCTGTCAAATGAATAATTTTGTTAAATGTTGCTACTAGACAGGGCAACGTCTTCAGACCCAAAATCTTCCAAAGTGTAATTATGCAGGCACGTGCATGCAAGAATCAGCGTATCTAAAAACTTTGGTTGCATTCTTATACGTTTTTGAAAAACTTCAAACTGTTGTAATATTCCGAATGAACTTTCCACTAGACGCCTTGCTCGACTTAAACGATAATTAAAGATTTTCTTCTCGCTATCGTTTAATACCTGACTTCCAGGATAAGGTCTCATAATGTGTTCACACAGAGGGATTGCATGAGGAACTGGTATTGTCGTACCTGGCAAGCATTTATTAGGCGGTATTCAATTCAATTCAATTCAATTCCATTTATTTCAATCAATGTCAGATCATACACACAATACATAATATCAAAATTCAATTAAAATAAATATAAAATTAATGTGATATGTCAAATTAAAATGATAAAATTCAAATCTAAAATTACATAATTAAATTCAAATCAAAATAAAAAATCAAAAAACAACTAGGTATAAATAAAATTAAAACTATTAACAATAACTTTCAGACAATTGTTTGTTTGTCATTACATTTACCATATAACAATGGTTAATGTACTGACAATCAAACCTGTTCGCAAATACACTCAGGATGGTGTTGGAGCTGGTCCGGACCCTGCGCCCCAGAGATGTGCACCGCTTTCGCATCGTTGTGTAAAAACAGTCAACACGGGCGTCGGCGAACATCCCCGACGCGCTGCAGTGCCGGGGCAACCCCAACAACACCCTGAACGCATTATTATACTGGACGCGGAGAGCGCTGTACTGCTTTTGGGTATATGACACCCACAGGCTGGTTGTGTACAGAGACGTACAGAACGCTCTAAAAAGAGTTATTTTGACGGCCCCCGAGCAACGTGCAAACCTGCGGGCGATCATATTGGCCCTCACAGACAACGCTCTCCGCTCCCTATTAATGTCCGCATCGTCCCTCAGGTCAGAGGTCACAATATGCCCGAGATATTTAAACTGTTCCACTCTTTTTAACTTCACCCCGTTTAATTTAATAGTTGGAACAGTATCCGGGCATCTCCGACCCCTGGCCCGAAAGACCATGCATTCACTCTTCCTGGCGTTGTAGAGCAAACCGTGATCCCGCGCATAACGCTCGCAGATGCCGAGCAATCTGGTCAGACCACACACCGAGGCGCTCAGCAGCACCATGTCGTCCGCGTAACTAATATTGTTGACACAAATACCGTCTATATGGCAACCAACACGGGTGCTGCTGAGCTCCTCTATCAGTGCGTTCACGTACAGGTTGAAGAGCCTTGGCGAGGTCAGCCCCCCCTGCCTCACCCCGCACTCCAACCTGTACGACTCCGACAGAGCACCTGACCATCGAACGACGTTGACCTGGTTAAGATACCAGTACTTGAATATTTCTATCAGTTCGAGAGGCATGGAGATGTTATATAACTTCTGCCATAAGATGTCATATTTAACCAGGTCAAACGCTTTCGAGAGGTCGAGAAAACAAGCGTAAGTAGGTGTGCTCCTATCGGCGTAGTACCTAACAGTTTGCTTCAAACACAAGATAGCTGACTCAGTAGACAATCCCGGCTTAAAACCAAATTGATTATCATGCGTGTCTATATACCGGTCCAGCCGTGTATTGAGCAAACTGTCAAGAACCTTAGCAAGTACTGTAGCCAGTGAGATTGGCCTGTAGTTGCTCGTGTCGCTTAGGTCACCGGTTTTACTCTTCACAATTGGTACCACCACGGTCCTCATCATCTCTGCTGGTAAGTACGCATGTCCCAAACAAAATGAATAAAACATGGCAAGAACTCTGGGCAGGTGGACGCCGGCATGCTTTAGATGTTCAATGCTCAGGCTGTCATGTCCAGGAGACTTTCCCCGCGACATTGACTTTATTACTCCCTTAACATCCTTCGCTGTGACTTTGGTACATATCTCCTGTCCATGTGACCCTTCTACACTGAAAGACCGTGATGGTCCCAATGGTGATTTCACCAGAAACTGATCTTTAAATATATCAGCAATACATTTCGGGTCACTGACACCGTTGACGCTCACGGGCAAGCCCGGCTTATTATTTAGCCTACTAGTTGTTTTCCAGAAGTTACGAAAGTCATGCTTCGAATGGTGAGAAGCGAGGATATCCATCTTTATCTGATCTGTATTATTTTGACACCACTTTCGGCGTAATTTAAAGATTTTGCGACTCTCCCGCATCTCCTCCCAAATACGTCCTTGAGTCGGTTTACTGTACGGTATACCAAGCATATTATTTTGTAATAGTTGTCCAAATTTGGAACTGCTTAATATGCCGCTATCGTTGTTACGCCCAAATGCACCAACATCTACTACAATGAATTTATATTTAGCGTCAGTAATAGCTAACAAGACAAATTCAAATTCAAAACAGACAGTGCTGAAAAACTTTTTATAATTGTAGTAGAGACTTCCGCTGTTGCAGGGTGCCCTTATATTGACATGTTTGCCGTCAATCGCTCCTATACAATTAGGGTAATTCCATAATCTTCTAAAATCTTCCTCGATTTTAACCCATGACTCTGCCGTTGGTTTTGGCATAAGAATGGGTCGTAAATATTTCCAAATTGCGGCACAAATTTCGTGTACAATCTTCCAAACTGTAGCATAGCCCATTCGAAAAGTATGAGCCAGTGCTTTGAAACTGATAGCAGTAGTTAGAAATCTGTAACAAATTAATGAAGTTTACTAGATACCTATTTTTATTCAACTGTTTTTTTTTTCTAGTGGCCGAATGTCAGGAACAATGGAAGAAACTTCGTGACTGTTACAAAAAGGCTCTTAGATTGAGACAATATAAAAGCGGTTCTGCGCGAAAAACTGAAAAACCAATTAAATTGAGAAGGAGTTAGAATTTTTAAAGCCACACCTTCAGGACAGATCACAGACATCAAACCTTGATTTTTCTGATAATAGTTTAGACGTGGACACTGAAGACATCTCAATTATAGAGTCACAAACATCTGACGTCGGGGAAAGTTCACGCTCTGATTCGGCATTATCAAATCATACTACCAGAAATAAAACACTACCTCTATCGCAGAAATTATTCAGACAATATGTCGAGGCCAAAGGAAAGGAAGAAGATCCATTAGATGCGTTTTTTATATCTATGAGTAAATCAGTAAAAAAGATGCCTATACGAATTCAAGCTGAATTAAAACGGGCAATACTTGGCCTGGTTACTGACGCAGAAGTAAAACTTGCCTCCGAGGAAAGTAGCGATACTCCATCATCTATGACTAACTGCTATGGAACACAACAACAGCAAATTTATTCCTCACCATCAACTTCAACTTACATCCCATCCACTACTTATTGTCCACCACCTACTTCAACCACGCCACCCAACCATACAAATTACGGCACTATATCCAACACAACATCATCTGCTCCACCATCGCCTTACATACCACAACCTATTTCGAGAACACAGCAACAGCGGCAATCGAAGTTTGACGATTTCGAAGAATTTACTTATAATGACTGATAATAATGATTAATGACCTTAAGACGCTGACAACAGCTAAACCGCGGTCACTGTCGGACTGCATAGAAAAGAAAGAGAAGCGCAATGACACAACGCTTGTAATTTATTGCAAAATATGAAGTAATTATCGATTTATTCAAAAATGAGTTGAGTAATCGAAAAAAAAAAACAACCAAGTTCTGCATTCAAATAAGACATTCTTGTTATTAATTAAAATACCAACGTTTGTTGATATTTAATATAGATATTTTGGATTAGAACTCAAATTAAAAGGTTAGTTTACCGTTAATTTGTATCGAGATTTTTTTGTGTAAACGTGTTTTGGTAACAACTAAGTTCTGAGAAATATGTTCAAGATTAACATATATTTTTCCCGCTACCACAAACTGTATAGATTTGGCTTATTTTTATTTTTTTTCAAGCCTACTTTTACCGCTTGTCGGTTGTCAGCGTCTTAATTACTGTGATTTCACATGGTGAATAAATATTTCAAATATTTAAATAAAGAGTCTTGAAATACAAGCTTGTTTAATTATGCTATTCTATCTAAGGCATGAAAATATTGATATTTATGTTGAACAACCAAGAAGTGTTTAATACCTTGCGTGTAAGTTAATAAAGTGCTACAATCGTAAGAAAGCATAAAACTCACCTTAAGCAGACTGATAATCGCTCTTCAACGGAAATGGGTATCGTTAAATTTTTTTCTTGTTTCTCAATGTGTGGTCTCAAAATATTGACTAAGTTTGTAAATTGATCGTAGTCCATTTTATAATAGTCGTAAAAAAACTCGGGTATCGATATAAATCAACGCAAAAAGTAGTAAATTCACCACAAATACGTCTTTTCTTCCACAAGTTGTGAACACTATGATTCCGCTTTCTTTTTCTTCTTTCTTCGTTTTCTTCTTCTTCAACTTCAGATATAAGTAATATCATAGCAAAATCAATGTCAACCATTTTACACACGTTTCAGCTACGAGAGTCAACTGGCAAGTGATTCAATAGCTCTGCTGTTGATGCCCATTACTACACGTGAGAGTGCGCGCGTATTCTGGCGAATACGCGCGCATTTGTGCGGCTTCTCTTTAGTTGTAAAAAATTTGACGCTTCGATGCGCTTCGTCTCTGCGCTAGTATAAATCGACCCTTAACAAACCCATGTTGTAATGCATGCTTACGGACAAAAGCAGTGTTCAAAATAACGATTAAAAAGTTAACCGTTGACTATTAAAGATTCAATCGATAATCCTCGATAAACGATTAATTTAATGTAATCGTTAATCCAGATTACGATTAAGTTATCAGTTCTCGTCTCGATATTACCGCGCCCCCCGGTCTACTCCTTGATATGCAATGGCCTTTGTAGCCCCATTAAATAAGAGACTTCATGGGCTAGTGCAAATCTTGGGGTTCATTCGATTTATCGAGTCTGGTTAAACCACGCTGGGATCGGTGCCATTCATTCATTCATAATTCAGATTAGTTATCGTCTATATAGGTACTGACCTATGTATTTGCTTGTATGTAATAAATGGGAAGCCTTCTGTTTGTCCGTCTTAAATATAAGCGTCAAGAAAACACGCATATTATTTAGGATCTTATTTTTCAGACAAAACATACGCTTCGTGCTACTCTGATTTCATCTTGGGTATTTATCTGTAATCATCAATCATCAGCTTCTGTAGCGTGCAGGTTACAGACCTCGTCAATTTTTTAATAAAAGTTGCTAAGTTAAATTAAACTTGAATCTTTAAATGAAATGAGTAGGTAATTTTGATTTCAAAATAATAATTTAATGTGGGTCGAAGGGATACAATTAATTCAGACCCACGAAGTTAAGTTATCGTATCACAATCGTTGCCTGATAGCTGGTAGACCACGCATTTCGCAGGTATCGCATTTTTATAGAATAAAAAAAAAAACATTAACATTTACCTAATTAATAATAATTAATTTACATGCATTACTATACGGGATCTTTATTCAACTCCTAAATCCAATCAATATGACGTCTGACTTGTTAATAATAAATCAATCGTTTATCAAATTAACGATTAAGGATTACATAAATTAATCGATTACGACTACTATTCATTTGAATGTAACTAAGAAATTAATTTAATCGATTGATACCAACACTGGGCAAAACCTAGAGAACAAATAAAACAAATGCATGAAACAGAATCGTCGCTTTATTCAGCAATTTCCGGTTGAAAAAAATAATCAACAAAACTACACTGAAATTGTGAACATGACTATTTTTACAAACATTTTTACAGCGATATTGTATAATTGCGTCGCGTCGGGTTGTGAGCGCTCGCGTGCTCAAGCTCGAATGCTCAATGCTCGACGTGCTCGCCTGGCCGAGCGCGCCGCACTAAACGATACAAAATAATAATATTTACAACAAATGTACGTCCGCATTGTAAACAAAGCTAAGGGAAACAAGAAAATTCTCGCGGGCGAGCGATCACAACGGGAACGCCTAAACTAGAATTCAGAAACTTATGAGGTACATCATCCTATTCACTTTACTAAGCGTATGTTATCGGCCCCAACGACAACATGAGGCCAATGTTTTTTTTTACATTTTTCCCAAATTTGCAGCCTTTTTGTACAGTATATGATACTTACTAATTAAATATGTATAGACATAGTTAAACCGTTAGTTTTTTTTGTTGCGAGCTCTTTTTCCTAACAGCTCATTGGTTCAATGAACTGCCATGAAAAACGAGCTCACTAAATTTTTTTATAATGGTTGAGACAACAGGACACTTGCGTAACACGACTCGCTATAATTTCCGCATAGCTAGATTAAACCCCAATGTTTTTAGTTTACATTAAAATACACGATATTTTTAACATTTTTTTTTTGCTTTTTTTCTGCAAAAGTTCTAACAAGAAGTGAGTTGAACGGATAAATGTATTTTTTATTATATATTTGTATCCCGAAAAAGAAACTACATTAACACTGAGAATGCAAATCTGTTGACACTTATTGTGTTTCGTGATCGCTCAATTTCTGTTATTTAATTATTGTATCATAGTAGCACATACGATTGCTTTTGGCAACACCTTACCAGCGACCACGAACCACAACTTACAATGTTGCCACATTAAAAATGAACAAAAAGTATTATTTGTTTTATTTCTATCTACCTACGTTGTGTCTATACTTTTATTTCTAGTAATTTGAATGGACACACTCTCCCTAATAGTCTACAATTATCATACCGATTATGTTTACAGATATTATAAATCGTCTTTCTGTATTTTGTTGTTAAATATCACTTTAAATCGGTTATTTCGTGAAATTAATTGAATACATTTAGAATAGACGTTGCTTTATGTATTCCCGAAGGGTTGGGCAGAGGAGTTGGTACCTTAATACACCCACATTTCGGCAGTTATAAGTGTTTATCCTAAAAGTTGGCAACGTCGCAAATAATAGCTGTCAAATATTTACCTGTTTTCATTACTTTGGCAATATTACTGTATGGAAACTAGAATATTCATAATGAATTGTAATTATAACACTGAATTTGTTGTTGTTACTGTTTTATGAGTAAGAAAGACATTTGGAAGGTTCCCAAATACTTTTTTTTACATCTAAAACCAAATATTCGATATTAATTATTGCATTTTCATAATCAATATTTTAGTTCATTCCATACAATAATATTGCCAAATTAATCAAAACAGGTAAATATTTGACAGCTATTTTATTTTAGAATGAACACGCTCTTAAAAGATCAGAACGAATGAAGCCGTACTCACATCATAACTTGTCCAACCGAGCGCCACGCGACATATACTGATCGACCAACATGCGCAGAGCGCAATTCTAAATGTATCTAGTACGAGCCGACCAAGTTAATGACCATGTAGTGCGGTTGAACTGCCAAAAAAATATCGCCCTTGCACAGTTGTAATAAAGTTGAAAATAAATAAACTTGTTAGCCCGAGAACGCATCAAAGCGGAAAGAGGTGCGCGTTTAGAGTAAGGTTATTTATTTTCGACTTTATTTTATGGATTCCAATGTTGATATTTGCCTGCTAGATGTACGCCGATGCAGTAAGCGACTGTTCACCGACTTGACAAATTGAAGTTAGTAGTCATCAAAAACGGAACGTTTATAAAATCAATAAAATCCGCAGTTATTTAATCGATCAACAAATAACTTCCATGTTGATGTCCTAAATATACTACACGCACGCAGTTGGTCACAGTTCCAACTTATCCTAAGCCGTTTGCTCGGGGTGGCCTTAAAATAGCTAACTGCAACCAACTTTAACGATACAGATAGTTTTTAAGAAGACCAGAAATTTTAGGTTGAGACTCATTGTAAAAGTAGTTAATAAGCCCAGGTTCGAACGAGCACTTTTATTACATGGTGATTTTTTCTGCGTGCTGCATTTTCAAGCCGAGAATTTAAAAACCAACAGTGTGTTTTATTGACGCGCCAGGATGCGCTCTGTTGGATTCTGAATGCTCTGCTTAATACCGACAGTTGAAAATACAGTGCGCAGAATAAAATCGTCGCGTATAATAGCACCCGTGCGAAGCTGGGCTAAAAATGAGTTCAACGAGCTCTTTTGCAGTTTTTAGTTATTCCTTGTAGGTACCGTCTCAATTGGCGCCCAGCGTGGGACACAACCACACATCCAGTCGCAAACTAATTTTACTTACTATGCCTTCTAAGGAAAGCTGGTATTAAGCCGCTTCGATTAACTATAAAGAAGTTTTTTTTTTATATACAGCAACACTGCCGCCAGAATCTCGAGTGTTGCCATAAACACGCACGATTTGGCAATAGTGTTTTCAGACATTTATATCGATGCACAATATTTTCAAAAAACATCCGCGTTTATTTGGTATCGGCGTCTCGTAATGGTTGAACACAAAATGGAATATATGCACAGGTTGAGTATTCAGTACATTTGGATTGAGAGTCGTGAAGTACCGGGGACTGAATATCATTATATACAATGTCTAACAATAAATTAATGGTACAAACACAAAATAATACTAACTCTACGGGATCTGTCCACAAGTACGGACCGCCTGACTACTCACCGCGCGTCGACAAGCGTCCGCTCAACTGGTCCGGCCAGTGAACCAAATTATTAAGTAAATATTTTCATTATTTATAATACACATAAACCTATATGATACACAGTAATGCGGTTATTATTTTACACATTTTTTAAACATTTTTATTTCATTTTTTTATGCTCATACACATTTAAAATATACACTCGCTCTCTATTCAATAACACATAAAAACAAACAAAACAAATGTTTCTTTTGCTAAAAAAAACTAGCGAGGGCATGCCAGCCGCAACAAAACCATATCGACCCTTGCTAAAGTTTTCCACGTATTAACTATTTCACAGCCTTAAATAAGTGTCGGGGCTCGGGCGCGGGCGCGCGGCGGCGTCACGTGACCTGCATGGGCAGCGTGTCGCCGCCGCGCCGCCGCTCGTCCGGCGCGGCCGGCGCGCCCGACGTGGACGCGCCGGGCGCGGCGGGCGCGGCCGGCCGCTTCAGCGCGCCGGGCGCGGCGAAGGCCACGGCGGCGACCTGCGGGCAGAAACGTATAGCATGACACGATGGTGTACATAACGTATAGCGTAACTAAGTCTAAACGCGAACGGCGGGGCCAGAACGGGATAGCGACAGGACGCGTGCCATAAGCCAAGAGGCACTCGCGAATAGCAATCTCGTTTATTCGTTTTATAATTTTGTTTATAACGTACTGATCCCTAGACACTTTTGATTATGTAAATGGTACACCACAGAATACCTGCAGTATTGTCTCTCCTTCTCCCTTAATCCATCCATAATGTATCTTCAAAAGATTGCTTTTAGCAGTAAGACCTCCGATTGTGCTGTAGCGGTTACACCGCCACATATAAACTATGCATCAAAGACATGACGTCACACAAATCCTGCATCGCGCAATTAGAGTTTACCGCGCGAACGACATATTATATAAGACTAACCGACATCAACAGTCGGGCAGTCGGCCCGCCCGACACAACACCCGTCTGGTTAGAGGATCCTCCCTTTTCTATGATGGATAAGTGAACTTTACACCCTGTTCCTCATACCCCTAAATTGGTGACCCTGAGTATGAACGTCAACGCAGCCTTCGTATAACTAGTTCAGCGTGATGTGTGTGCGTTTCGTAAGGCGAGTGACACAGCCAGCCAGCACCTACGGCTTCAACGGGTATCCTGACC
Organism: Xanthia togata; assembly: GCA_963853775.1. Lineage (NCBI taxonomy): Eukaryota > Metazoa > Arthropoda > Insecta > Lepidoptera > Noctuidae > Xanthia > Xanthia togata. Next base: position 11,376,774 of record OY970816.1, read on the forward strand.
ACCAGCATGCAGCGAACGCGCATTTCTGGTCATCAACCTCAGCCTCATCAGCAACCTTGGCACAGCACGTGCACTTTCGGCCGGTCTCATAAGCAGAGCTCTTTCTACCCTCTCCTGGTCGACGCTAGCAGTAAGCCACAACCCGGCACTATACCACATCCGACTCACTGGAACGTGACGCAGCGTCACCCCGACTCACTGGGGAATCACCGCAGACAGTTCCGACTCAGCGCGAACAATGCGGCACCCGGTTCCGACTCACTGGAACCTCCACTGGCACTGCGAAGCATGGCACGATACAAGACTCAGCCCACTATCGACCTTCGGTCTCCGAAGGGGAGTGATGTAGCGGATACACCGCCACATACGAACTACGCATCAAAGACATGACGTCACACAAATACTGCATCGCGCAATTAGAGTTTACCGTGCGAACGACATAATATAAGACTATCCGACATCAACAGTCGGGCAGTTGGACCGCCAGACACAGCACCCGTTTGGTTGGAGGATCCTCTTTTTTCTATGGTGGATGAGTGAACTTTAAACCCTGTTCCTCACTCCCCCCCCCATGCCACCGCTTGTAAAATTTCTACATTTATATCCGTAATTTTTGTGTTGTACATAACAAAGAGTATTTTATCTATTTATCTATCCTTGTAGTTATACCAACGTACCGTAGGTGCGACGATGAAAAGAGTGTACCGTACCAAGGTGGGCCGTACACCAGTGGTGACAAAACCAGTATAAGCTAACCTCTAATTCTATTGAAACTCCGTAATACGCTAGTCCAGCTCACGGTCAAACTGTTACCCACTAACGTGCAGCATAGGTACTGTACCGAAATAGATGTTTCTTTTTTTGAGATTTTTAGAAATATGTTTTAACCCAATTATAACTTTTGTGGACATTTGGACTGTGCTATCATCACAAGGACAAGACTACTGACAAGGACAAGAGAACTGAATATAAACCCTCATCAAACGATCGCAGTGTTTCTTGTAGGTAGTGCGCGTGCGCGTCACAAGATGGCTGCCATGAAGCTATAGCAATTTTCTGTTGTTTTTATTCTTGGCTTTTGCTTCTGCGTGACCTTCACATGGTAATCCATCATGTGAAGGCCGCGCCTATAATGGTATTAATATTAATTGTGTGTTTGCTGACGCAGCCATTAGATCCTCACGTGTGCAGGTGACAGGGCATGCGGTGCAGGAATGGGATGGGATAGGGATACAAGGCCTCAATTCCCTCCTTGACTGATAATAAATTATAAATAATTATATCTTATTGAAGTTTTGCTGCTCTACTCTTCAATAAATTGTGACAAACACGTAATAATTAGCCAAAATAATATGTTCTGAAACTTTAGACTGTTGTTCAACTGACGCTGACCAAATTATACCTAAAATCAAACATCTGACTACTTCCGTGATTGCAGATGGTAATTCTGACCCAACGGTGCTGTGCTTATACTGATCCAACGTATGGTATTTACAAACAAGAGAAAGAAGGAAGCTATATAAATTATCAAAAGAGTAAGTTAACCAAACCTATTATATTACTAGTAGCTTGTAGGTACTGCCTCGTTAGTCTAGGAGACGCCGCAAGTGCGAGTGATGAGCATGTGCTCCTGGGTTCGATCCCCTCGCCCCATCTGCTATCGTCCTGCTGTGATATTGTTCAGGCTGATGAAGATTATAAGACTATCTTTGCATTCTATTAATTCAATCTCTTACTATACTTTATTGTAAAAGGGCGCTTAACGAAGCGCGAGTTTGACTGGACCATACCTGGGAAACTTCTGGTTACGGAGATAGGTATTGAAGGTCAAAGTTCTAACTTTTTTGAAGTAAAAACTTATTTAGGCGCGTTGAGCGATTTTTGGTAGTGGACAATCTTATGAGATCACGTCAGCGACATTAATGTAATGATAACGTTAACCGTAAATCTATAGCTGTCAGATGGACGTGCGCCTGGACAGCAGCGACAGCTTAAGCAAGGTGGCCCATGAAGATTAGGTCTAAAGAAAAAAAAAATAAGCCTATCTTCGAGAGCTTCCCGAAACACCCCCACGCGTACGTTTCGCGATTATTTATAGTTTAGGAGGTTTTAAATGTTTTTTGGGAACATCCTGGATAACCGCCCAGCACATGTGTGAGTACTATGTGCCTACTATAAGGCTGCCGTTTACTGAATATGAATGCCTGGTCTAACGCTACTGCTGAGCATGAGGTTCTGGGTTCGATTCCCAGGTCGGGCAAAGTGTAATTTGTATTTCCATCTGGAATTTCTCAGTAGCAGCCCGGAATCTGAATGTATGTCCAGTTGATGGCAATAGGCTCGCCCCCTATTGCATGGGACTTACATAAGTGGCGAAATGTGGGTTTTCTAAGGTACACATCTGCCTGACTCCACGGGGATCACAGGCGTGATGTTATGTTTATGTTACTGGGTATGTCTTTCATTGACTTCAATATGTCCTGGCTGACTGTAGTTTCGTGATTTCAGATTTGGTGACCACCACCCGTCCATCTTTAGATGGGAGCTATATACAAGTTTATCAAAAAAGTAAGTTTACCTAACTTATTACAGTACTGCCTCGTTGGTCTAGTGGTCGGAAGCGCGACTGCTAAGAATATGGTCCTGGGTTCGATCCGTCACCCCATCTGCTTTCTAGGTAATCCGGTTAGTCAAGCAATACTGAATTTTTTGGTTGATTTTTCGAAACCAAGAAAAAAAAAGAAACTTTTATTAAAAAAATAAAACATCTCATGAAATTGCGAAATTGTATGCGTTTTTAAAGTCTATGCTAGACAGAGATAGCACTACTAGCATCTGACGTCACAACACAGGAAGCTCTTAGTAACTTCGCGCCATTCAGTACAATGATTTTTTCGTGACAAGGATGGAAGAATAATTACAAAAGCATGTACGAGTACCTCTCCATTTTTCGACCAGGGCCTCAAGTCTGCTATTACAATAGTGTCAGAATAGTCTATCAATGATTTAACTTTGACAAGTTTGGTAATCTACTAACATATTGGCGTCATTATGGCTTTCCAATGGTCAGCCACTGACACTCCATTGAAAGAAATGGCGTCTATTGGTAATCTTGTACATAATGAAAAATGAATGACTGACTTAGGCGGTAATCTGCTAAAATGTTGACATTTCCTTTGATCAGTGACCTATCATGAGAATGTCATTGTGCAGTCATTTCTTTTAATTCGTTACGAGTATCGTGTTTGTGGAATACAATGATCAACCAATGATCGACCATTATGAATTTAGCAGATTACGAAATTTTAGCAAAATGACAATGGGATCGTGTTGGAATGACGAATTTATAAAAATAGCAGACTTGGGCCCCTGATTTGTATCCTAAAATACTGTTAATTTTCTTTGTCCGACCTCATCATAAGTAGGTACCTTTTTATATAAAAACAGTTGAAAAACCTTACTTAGGTAATGAAACTGTGTTATTTTTTTGCAGATGAGTATCACAACAATGGGGATCCTGCTAAGCTCATCACAGTTTATAGGAGATGTTCAGCAAGCGGGCCCTGTAAGGATATCCACAATTTGGAGATAGCACTCATAGATTGAATAATTCCACGATTGGAAATGGTTTTCGGAACGAAGTTCTTTATTGCATGCTTACTTATACTCTGCACACTTGGTGAATGAGAGCTAGACCAAAAACGTGTAACATTTTGACCGTCACCAGTTTTTTGTTACGTAACAAAAGTGACGTGACGGTCAAAATGTTACACTGCAAAAGCTAAAGGAACTTCGTTCCAACCAGGTGTCCCGCTACAAGACAGTTTTTTATTTTATTGAAGGAGTTAATATTGTAACTAAGTAACAATGCACAATGTTCAAACCTGCTGTAGATTTCATTCCGCACTTTAAAAATAAATCATATTGCTTGTGATTAAATTGTTTTCTTAAACGGGCGTTCTCATCTCAGTAGTCACAGCCCTTCTAGCCAGAATTATCATTCAAACAGTCCACCCATCGTTTCTTTGGTCTTCCCCTACTCTATGGTGACTCGTCCATAAATAGTGAATCAATTCTGTAAGATTTTGAGTAAGTTTTTTTAAATATTTGTAATGGGTGGATGCGCGTAGCGCCTTGGGTTGTAAGTAAGTTATTTGGATACAATGTGGTAAAGGATATGTGGATTTTACGGTACTCCCTTTCTTCTCCTAAAAGTTTTTGTCCGAAAATCATTATAAATAACACGTTTGCTATAAACTTCAGTAACCATAATGTTCAAAATCCCGAAATTTTGTTTAACATTTATCTTTAGTTCTAAAAGTCTTCTGTCATAATATCGAGTACTATAATAATTGAATCTCCTAATTTTACAACATGACTTAAAGTCATATGTCCTAAGTATTGTGTTAAATAATGTGTATTATTCCGAATGTTCATTTATAATAAATTTTTTAGGCGTAAAACATTTGCTAAAAATTAGGTTTTAGTGACAGAAACGAATCGGTGTAAATCCGACTCCACGCAGTCTTGTCTGCTCTACCCCTAGAGTGTAATTTAAAATCGCGTAGGCGCGTGTATAGGAGAGGCGGCCCGCGAGTTGAGGAGCAGGTGGTTGTAACACTCGCCTGGTGAGCGTTAAACACATCTGCGACGATAAGCTCGCTCGGGACCGCCGGAGCCCCGCAGCGCCGGAGCCGTGACAGAAACCATACCTGCCGCATGTTGCATGCTTGCTTGCATGCTGCATGCTTGCTTGCATGCTGCATGCTGCGTGCTTGCTTGCATCCTGCATGCTGCGCGTGCATTGTTATACAAATGGACTCATAACTTTTATTGAAAACGGATTTATGTATTTTGTATATTATTCATTGTAATATTTATGACAAACGGATTAAGGACATATTATATTTAGGGATTTCAATTTTATGGCATGTGATATTAAGTTCGGGTAAGTTATCATTCAGACAAATGATGATTAGATCAAAAAAAGTTATGGCTCTTTAAATTATGGATAAAAAAGTTAGGTGACACAATAGAGATCCGGATTTTACAGTTACTATCTTAGTGCAGGATACATTCGCTATAATGCAATAGCATACATATGATTTAGAACATAGCCATAGGTTTGAATTTAAACACGTAATTTTATTTCTACTTTATTAAAATGAAAACCAAGGTACCTTCATACATTGAACATATTAATGAAAACAGTAATAAGCACTTCATCATCAAATAAAACTTTACAACACAACACAACATCAAACAGAACAAAGGTAGGAGGCCTATGTCCAGCTGTGGACGTGTTTCGGGTGAATAGATGACGCTGATTGTACAGAAACTGGCTGTCAGTAAGTATTCCTGTAGCTGCTGTATCTGTTGGCAATGCCCTGTCTATACTGTGCTTGCATTTTGGAAACTGTGGCTAGTCTGTCGGTGCGGACTTTGAATTCACCGCCTGAAAAATAAATAAATAGATTGTTAAACTGATTACTCCGTGGCCAAGAGCTACGCGTCTTGTGACAGCGACTGCGGCGTCAACAAATGAAGGAAGTTTAGAGCATGCCACGAGTCACCGCGACGCGACTTACTGAGCGACGGACGGGAACTACTGACGAGCGCGCGAGTCGCTTGACGCGGTACTCCGTGGTCTTACTATTAGATACAGCTTGTAAGGCAAAGCTGTATCTAATAGTATGACCTTTGTGGAGTACAACCGTTATGTTATGACGTTATGAAATACCTACTAGAAATCAAACCTGGTCAAAATCAAACTTATAGTAGGTAAGTAGGTACTTTGAAATGGATAAATTCAGACCATATAGTTTTTTCCTAAATCCTAAGTTCGCTTAATTTGTTTCTTTAGAATACAATTCCTTCTTCGCCTCAACGCAGCTCTTGTGTCGTGTTCACAGGTTGTGTTAAAGAAGCATAAGTAGCTCGTATAAAAAAAATGTCAGTCCCACGGATATCGAGGGATATGCCTTGGAGGCGTGGCACGTGGCGCCTCGACATTGCTAAATTGGGCTTATGTTCGAACGGCGGCTGTACGCTATATTCAGTCGCTTTGCAACTGCGTACAGTGTACTATTGATGCGTAAAAAACCAAAATGCCGAGCTGTGCAGTAATAATTTGTAAAAATAGGTCTAGTACCATCAACCTGAAGACAAATGTCGTGTTCTACGACCGGTAAGTAAACATTTAAGTAACTGTTTAATATTTTAAATCAATTTTTAAATCATTTACTAACTTACGCCCGGAGCGATACGAACTAGCCCGAACTAGCCCGAATCTTTCCGAACGGAACGAACGTTTTGGATTTAGAGAGGTGCAATCGAGTGCGTGCGGCTGATTTTATCGACATGCGTATTATTGCAGTCGAATCTTTTTTTACAGAAGTCAATGGATATTCTCGTATTACATGTATAGTATAAGAGTTAAATTTGTTATTAATTTAATTTTGTTTGCAGCAAATAAAGACATTGTTATTTCAATACAGTTACTCGTGTATAGCATAATATTTAACAGAGAGGGTTCCCTTTACCCGGTAATACAATATTTAAAAAAAAAAACTTATTTTATTTTATTAAAAATAACCCATATTTTCGGATAGGTATATAAAAACAAAATAAATTATATAAAGAAAATTAAATGAAGTTATACTAATACAAGAATGTGCTAAAGTAAATATCGATAAAAATTATCGACCATCGCTTTCGACTCCCTAATTGCATGCGTGTGCATTGAATGTTCGCAAATAGCAAGTGTTTACAAGTGAATGCCCCGCCCATTCTATGTATGTGTGCTATTAGAAATTGATTTTGTGTAGCTGCTTTCTTCTTAGTGTGCGAGTTCAAATTTTAAGTGTGTGTCGTAAGTACACTATTTGTTAATGTTGTAATTATTTTGGTGGGAGATAAGCGGCCGCACTAGGATTCCTTACTATTCCGCAATGAAGGCATATCTCTGGATATCTATGGTCAGTCCGAAAGCTTCTTTAGCACAACTCCTTACAAGTGTTGGCATGATGAAGCATTAAAGTAAACACAACCGTACCGGTTGTATTTCATACAACTTTCTAAGAATGACAGTTGGGATTTGAATATACGGACAATGTAAGTTGGTATCTAGTCAATTTGATTAGCAATTAATTTTCCTGACTGACTGATGACCGGTCGCTCGGTTGCCAGTACTTATTTCCGTACACAGTGCAATGAGCTAATTACTTAAATAAATTTTGTTATATTTTACCTACATGCAATCCGTACAATTTTGAATTAGTTACTAAATAATTATGTTTAGATAAAACACGAAGACGCGCCCCAGTCTTCTTCCTCTAAACGCGATTACTGTCATAGGCTACTATTTAGATATGATTACTGTACTTGTAAGCAGTGCTGTAAGCGATTAGGAAGCAGAGTGGGGCGCGTCTTCAGGGATGGCCATATCTTTTAGAGGTATGAGGAACAGAATGTAAAATTCACTCAAGAAAAGGAAGGATCCTCCGACCACACGGGTGTCGTGTCTGGCGGGCAACTGCCCGTTTGTGTTAATAAGTTGAACATTAATATAAACTAGTGCTCGCCCAGTGGCCAAAATTTGACCATAATTCATACTCATTCTAAATTAGTTAAGGATCTATACTAATTCCATGTAGGTACAGAACGTACTAATTCCATGCTGCCATGTCATTATTCTAAGGTACCATCTTTCACCATAGCGTGTGTAAATCGCATGGTAGTGTAATGTAATGTTTTTTTTTATTAATTTAATTTATATCTAATGCATATTACATAAAATTATTAGCTTTCAGCACTCCTTCTCCATATTTTAACTGTGCCAAATTACATAACTCCTCCGTCCAAGTAATTTTCGTTTTTGCTTCACGTATTAATTAACAGATTATGGGACCACATAATCATCTGAAAACTGTGCTATATACCTCTAATAAGACATCGTTTAATTTTTCCTTTGTGATTTTTAAATTACTATTTTGGTAAGGAACCCTAAAAATAGAGATAGAGTTATTATTGTGAACAATCATGAATCACGTTGGCCTCAAGGTATTTGCGCCGGTTCTCCAAGCTGATAAGCTTGTACTTATCAAGTAGTTGGGAGTGTGACATATTAGTCTTAGTCCCATAAATTGTGTAGTACATAGCACGGAGGTACTTGCGCTGGACCCTTTCTATTCCAACTACGTATTTTTAATAGAAGGGGTTCCAAATAGGGACCGCATATTCTAACTGAGAGCGAATGAGCGTCTTATACAGATAGAGATAGCTTGAGGTACGTTTTAAATTCTGTTGAAGATCTCATCACAAATTCATACATTTTAAAGGCTTCGATATTTGGGTTCAATGGGGTTCAAAGGGGTATTGGGGTTAAAAGGGTTTAAGGTCAGTTTGCCATCAAAGAGAACACCTAGACCTTCACTATCCTTGACAATTCAAAAGTGCCTGTAAATGATTTAATTGAAATAAATGCTTTGAGTTTTGAGTTTTTTTTTTAATGGAAATATTATTTAAGGGGATACAGTTAAGGTTGTAATTGAAATTGAGGATGAAATTATTCTTAGTAAAGTGTATATAGATACACTTGGGGATACTTAGATGCAGCTTATTGTCAATACAGTACGCAGTTAGTCTATCAAGATCCTCCTGAAATGACTGGCAGTCGTCCATAGTACGTATCGCATGAAACGCCTTCAAGTCATCAGCATATATCAAGAATTTGTTTTTTTTTTAACATTTCTTAATATCGTTGATATAAATAATGAATAACAGTGGTCCCAGAATAGAGCCCAGTGGAACTCCGGAAGTAATACTAACAGAGACAGACTGATGACCACTAACCATAACCCTTAGTGACCGGTTTTCTAGGTACGACACCAACCAACGCAATGAATCTCCGCGTATTCCATAGTAGGCAATTTTATTCAGGAGAATTCCATGATCGACCTTTTCGAAAGCTTTTTTGAAATCAGTGTAGACCGCATCTATTTGCAATCGCCTATCAATACTTTCAAAAATGTAATTAGCAAATATGAGCAGGTTATATGTCGTGGACAGACGCTTAGGGTCGATTTATACTAGCGCAGTCGAAGCGCATCGAAGCGTCTATCCAAAACTGAACATAACAAATTCAACCTTAACTCCACAGCGTAACGCACACATTACTTCGGAGATTTTAAAAAGACGCGCGCATTCGTCAGAATTCACGCGTCTGCGCGCGAACAACGCTGATTGGTGCGCGCGCATTCTCGTGTATCCACGCGCCCACTAGCGAACCAACGCGTCATCAGTCGGAAATTGGCCTGCGTCGGTGTTAATCACAATGGCCTCGGACGAAAAATTAATTTACCTGGTGCAAAAATATGAATGCCTATTTAATCCAAAAGCTAAAAATTATAATAGTGACAAACATTCCAAAAATAATGCTTGGGAAAAAGTTAGCGGGGAAATGAAATTAACTGGTAAGTAAAGCAAGTATTTATTACGCAATATTTTCGCTGTCGTGCGATGTTGCCGTTGTGGTCCCCACCACAACGGCAACATCGCACGACAGCGGGGTGGCGCCAAAAAAAACTTTTTGACTATTATCTCTTGCTTAACATTGTGTTATCATAATTTTTGAAGTTCTCTCTGATATTCATCGCGTCCACGTTTTGATTACCGGTTATGTACATGTCTTGGCTGTCAAATGAATAATTTTGTTAAATGTTGCTACTAGACAGGGCAACGTCTTCAGACCCAAAATCTTCCAAAGTGTAATTATGCAGGCACGTGCATGCAAGAATCAGCGTATCTAAAAACTTTGGTTGCATTCTTATACGTTTTTGAAAAACTTCAAACTGTTGTAATATTCCGAATGAACTTTCCACTAGACGCCTTGCTCGACTTAAACGATAATTAAAGATTTTCTTCTCGCTATCGTTTAATACCTGACTTCCAGGATAAGGTCTCATAATGTGTTCACACAGAGGGATTGCATGAGGAACTGGTATTGTCGTACCTGGCAAGCATTTATTAGGCGGTATTCAATTCAATTCCATTTATTTCAATCAATGTCAGATCATACACACAATACATAATATCAAAATTCAATTAAAATGTCAAATTAAAATGATAAAATTAAAATCTAAAATTACATAATTAAATTCAAATCAAAATAAAAAATCAAAAAACAACTAGGTATAAATAAAATTAAAACTATTAACAATAACTTTCAGACAATTGTTTGTTTGTCATTACATTTACCATATAACAATGGTTAATGTACTGACAATCAAACCTGTTCGCAAATACACTCAGGATGGTGTTGGAGCTGGTCCGGACCCTGCGCCCCAGAGATGTGCACCGCTTTCGCATCGTTGTGTAAAAACAGTCAACACGGGCGTCGGCGAACATCCCCGACGCGCTGCAGTGCCGGGGCAACCCCAACAACACCCTGAACGCATTATTATACTGGACGCGGAGAGCGCTGTACTGCTTTTGGGTATATGACACCCACAGGCTGGTTGTGTACAGAGACGTACAGAACGCTCTAAAAAGAGTTATTTTGACGGCCCCCGAGCAACGTGCAAACCTGCGGGCGATCATATTGGCCCTCACAGACAACGCTCTCCGCTCCCTATTAATGTCCGCATCGTCCCTCAGGTCAGAGGTCACAATATGCCCGAGATATTTAAACTGTTCCACTCTTTTTAACTTCACCCCGTTTAATTTAATAGTTGGAACAGTATCCGGGCATCTCCGACCCCTGGCCCGAAAGACCATGCATTCACTCTTCCTGGCGTTGTAGAGCAAACCGTGATCCCGCGCATAACGCTCGCAGATGCCGAGCAATCTGGTCAGACCACACACCGAGGCGCTCAGCAGCACCATGTCGTCCGCGTAACTAATATTGTTGACACAAATACCGTCTATATGGCAACCAACACGGGTGCTGCTGAGCTCCTCTATCAGTGCGTTCACGTACAGGTTGAAGAGCCTTGGCGAGGTCAGCCCCCCCTGCCTCACCCCGCACTCCAACCTGTACGACTCCGACAGAGCACCTGACCATCGAACGACGTTGACCTGGTTAAGATACCAGTACTTGAATATTTCTATCAGTTCGAGAGGCATGGAGATGTTATATAACTTCTGCCATAAGATGTCATATTTAACCAGGTCAAACGCTTTCGAGAGGTCGAGAAAACAAGCGTAAGTAGGTGTGCTCCTATCGGCGTAGTACCTAACAGTTTGCTTCAAACACAAGATAGCTGACTCAGTAGACAATCCCGGCTTAAAACCAAATTGATTATCATGCGTGTCTATATACCGGTCCAGCCGTGTATTGAGCAAACTGTCAAGAACCTTAGCAAGTACTGTAGCCAGTGAGATTGGCCTGTAGTTGCTCGTGTCGCTTAGGTCACCGGTTTTACTCTTCACAATTGGTACCACCACGGTCCTCATCATCTCTGCTGGTAAGTACGCATGTCCCAAACAAAATGAATAAAACATGGCAAGAACTCTGGGCAGGTGGACGCCGGCATGCTTTAGATGTTCAATGCTCAGGCTGTCATGTCCAGGAGACTTTCCCCGCGACATTGACTTTATTACTCCCTTAACATCCTTCGCTGTGACTTTGGTACATATCTCCTGTCCATGTGACCCTTCTACACTGAAAGACCGTGATGGTCCCAATGGTGATTTCACCAGAAACTGATCTTTAAATATATCAGCAATACATTTCGGGTCACTGACACCGTTGACGCTCACGGGCAAGCCCGGCTTATTATTTAGCCTACTAGTTGTTTTCCAGAAGTTACGAAAGTCATGCTTCGAATGGTGAGAAGCGAGGATATCCATCTTTATCTGATCTGTATTATTTTGACACCACTTTCGGCGTAATTTAAAGATTTTGCGACTCTCCCGCATCTCCTCCCAAATACGTCCTTGAGTCGGTTTACTGTACGGTATACCAAGCATATTATTTTGTAATAGTTGTCCAAATTTGGAACTGCTTAATATGCCGCTATCGTTGTTACGCCCAAATGCACCAACATCTACTACAATGAATTTATATTTAGCGTCAGTAATAGCTAACAAGACAAATTCAAATTCAAAACAGACAGTGCTGAAAAACTTTTTATAATTGTAGTAGAGACTTCCGCTGTTGCAGGGTGCCCTTATATTGACATGTTTGCCGTCAATCGCTCCTATACAATTAGGGTAATTCCATAATCTTCTAAAATCTTCCTCGATTTTAACCCATGACTCTGCCGTTGGTTTTGGCATAAGAATGGGTCGTAAATATTTCCAAATTGCGGCACAAATTTCGTGTACAATCTTCCAAACTGTAGCATAGCCCATTCGAAAAGTATGAGCCAGTGCTTTGAAACTGATAGCAGTAGTTAGAAATCTGTAACAAATTAATGAAGTTTACTAGATACCTATTTTTATTCAACTGTTTTTTTTTTCTAGTGGCCGAATGTCAGGAACAATGGAAGAAACTTCGTGACTGTTACAAAAAGGCTCTTAGATTGAGACAATATAAAAGCGGTTCTGCGCGAAAAACTGAAAAACCAATTAAATTGAGAAGGAGTTAGAATTTTTAAAGCCACACCTTCAGGACAGATCACAGACATCAAACCTTGATTTTTCTGATAATAGTTTAGACGTGGACACTGAAGACATCTCAATTATAGAGTCACAAACATCTGACGTCGGGGAAAGTTCACGCTCTGATTCGGCATTATCAAATCATACTACCAGAAATAAAACACTACCTCTATCGCAGAAATTATTCAGACAATATGTCGAGGCCAAAGGAAAGGAAGAAGATCCATTAGATGCGTTTTTTATATCTATGAGTAAATCAGTAAAAAAGATGCCTATACGAATTCAAGCTGAATTAAAACGGGCAATACTTGGCCTGGTTACTGACGCAGAAGTAAAACTTGCCTCCGAGGAAAGTAGCGATACTCCATCATCTATGACTAACTGCTATGGAACACAACAACAGCAAATTTATTCCTCACCATCAACTTCAACTTACATCCCATCCACTACTTATTGTCCACCACCTACTTCAACCACGCCACCCAACCATACAAATTACGGCACTATATCCAACACAACATCATCTGCTCCACCATCGCCTTACATACCACAACCTATTTCGAGAACACAGCAACAGCGGCAATCGAAGTTTGACGATTTCGAAGAATTTACTTATAATGACTGATAATAATGATTAATTTCACATGGTGAATAAATATTTCAAATATTTAAATAAAGAGTCTTGAAATACAAGCTTGTTTAATTATGCTATTCTATCTAAGGCATGAAAATATTGATATTTATGTTGAACAACCAAGAAGTGTTTAATACCTTGCGTGTAAGTTAATAAAGTGCTACAATCGTAAGAAAGCATAAAACTCACCTTAAGCAGACTGATAATCGCTCTTCAACGGAAATGGGTATCGTTAAATTTTTTTCTTGTTTCTCAATGTGTGGTCTCAAAATATTGACTAAGTTTGTAAATTGATCGTAGTCCATTTTATAATAGTCGTAAAAAAACTCGGGTATCGATATAAATCAACGCAAAAAGTAGTAAATTCACCACAAATACGTCTTTTCTTCCACAAGTTGTGAACACTATGATTCCGCTTTCTTTTTCTTCTTTCTTCGTTTTCTTCTTCTTCAACTTCAGATATAAGTAATATCATAGCAAAATCAATGTCAACCATTTTACACACGTTTCAGCTACGAGAGTCAACTGGCAAGTGATTCAATAGCTCTGCTGTTGATGCCCATTACTACACGTGAGAGTGCGCGCGTATTCTGGCGAATACGCGCGCATTTGTGCGGCTTCTCTTTAGTTGTAAAAAATTTGACGCTTCGATGCGCTTCGTCTCTGCGCTAGTATAAATCGACCCTTAACAAACCCATGTTGTAATGCATGCTTACGGACAAAAGCAGTGTTCAAAATAACGATTAAAAAGTTAACCGTTGACTATTAAAGATTCAATCGATAATCCTCGATAAACGATTAATTTAATGTAATCGTTAATCCAGATTACGATTAAGTTATCAGTTCTCGTCTCGATATTACCGCGCCCCCCGGTCTACTCCTTGATATGCAATGGCCTTTGTAGCCCCATTAAATATGAGACTTCATGGGCTAGTGCAAATCTTGGGGTTCATTCGATTTATCGAGTCTGGTTAAACCACGCTGGGATCGGTGCCATTCATTCATTCATAATTCAGATTAGTTATCGTCTATATAGGTACTGACCTATGTATTTGCTTGTATGTAATAAATGGGAAGCCTTCTGTTTGTCCGTCTTAAATATAAGCGTCAAGAAAACACGCATATTATTTAGGATCTTATTTTTCAGACAAAACATACGCTTCGTGCTACTCTGATTTCATCTTGGGTATTTATCTGTAATCATCAATCATCAGCTTCTGTAGCGTGCAGGTTACAGACCTCGTCAATTTTTTAATAAAAGTTGCTAAGTTAAATTAAACTTGAATCTTTAAATGAAATGAGTAGGTAATTTTGATTTCAAAATAATAATTTAATGTGGGTCGAAGGGATACAATTAATTCAGACCCACGAAGTTAAGTTATCGTATCACAATCGTTGCCTGATAGCTGGTAGACCACGCATTTCGCAGGTATCGCATTTTTATAGAATAAAAAAAAAAACATTAACATTTACCTAATTAATAATAATTAATTTACATGCATTACTATACGGGATCTTTATTCAACTCCTAAATCCAATCAATATGACGTCTGACTTGTTAATAATAAATCAATCGTTTATCAAATTAACGATTAAGGATTACATAAATTAATCGATTACGACTACTATTCATTTGAATGTAACTAAGAAATTAATTTAATCGATTGATACCAACACTGGGCAAAACCTAGAGAACAAATAAAACAAATGCATGAAACAGAATCGTCGCTTTATTCAGCAATTTCCGGTTGAAAAAAATAATCAACAAAACTACACTGAAATTGTGAACATGACTATTTTTACAAACATTTTTACAGCGATATTGTATAATTGCGTCGCGTCGGGTTGTGAGCGCTCGCGTGCTCAAGCTCGAATGCTCAATGCTCGACGTGCTCGCCTGGCCGAGCGCGCCGCACTAAACGATACAAAATAATAATATTTACAACAAATGTACGTCCGCATTGTAAACAAAGCTAAGGGAAACAAGAAAATTCTCGCGGGCGAGCGATCACAACGGGAACGCCTAAACTAGAATTCAGAAACTTATGAGGTACATCATCCTATTCACTTTACTAAGCGTATGTTATCGGCCCCAACGACAACATGAGGCCAATGTTTTTTTTTACATTTTTCCCAAATTTGCAGCCTTTTTGTACAGTATATGATACTTACTAATTAAATATGTATAGACATAGTTAAACCGTTAGTTTTTTTTGTTGCGAGCTCTTTTTCCTAACAGCTCATTGGTTCAATGAACTGCCATGAAAAACGAGCTCACAAATTTTTTTTATAATGGTTGAGACAACAGGACACTTGCGTAACACGACTCGCTATAATTTCCGCATAGCTAGATTAAACCCCAATGTTTTTAGTTTACATTAAAATACACGATATTTTTAACATTTTTTTTTTGCTTTTTTTCTGCAAAAGTTCTAACAAGAAGTGAGTTGAACGGATAAATGTATTTTTTATTATATATTTGTATCCCGAAAAAGAAACTACATTAACACTGAGAATGCAAATCTGTTGACACTTATTGTGTTTCGTGATCGCTCAATTTCTGTTATTTAATTATTGTATCATAGTAGCACATACGATTGCTTTTGGCAACACCTTACCAGCGACCACGAACCACAACTTACAATGTTGCCACATTAAAAATGAACAAAAAGTATTATTTGTTTTATTTCTATCTACCTACGTTGTGTCTATACTTTTATTTCTAGTAATTTGAATGGACACACTCTCCCTAATAGTCTACAATTATCATACCGATTATGTTTACAGATATTATAAATCGTCTTTCTGTATTTGATTGTTAAATATCACTTTAAATCGGTTATTTCGTGAAATTTATTGAATACATTTAGAATAGACGTTGCTTTATGTATTCCCGAAGGGTTGGGCAGAGGAGTTGGTACCTTAATACACCCACATTTCGGCAGTCATAAGTGTTTATCCTAAAAGTTGGCAACGTCGCAAATAATAGCTGTCAAATATTTACCTGTTTTCATTACTTTGGCAATATTACTGTATGGAAACTAGGATATTCATAATGAATTGTAATTATAACACTGAATTTGTTGTTGTAACTGTTTTATGAGTAAGAAAGGCATTTGGAAGGTTCCCAAATACTTTTTTTTACATCTAAAACCAAATATTCGATATTAATTATTGCATTTTCATAATCAATATTTTAGTTCATTCCATACAATAATATTGCCAAATTAATCAAAACAGGTAAATATTTGACAGCTATTTTATTTTAGAATGAACACGCTCTTAAATGATCAGAACGAATGAAGCCGTACTCACATCATAACTTGTCCAACCGAGCGCCACGCGACATATACTGATCGACCAACATGCGCAGAGCGCAATTCTAAATGTATCTAGTACGAGCCGACCAAGTTAATGACCATGTAGTGCGGTTGAACTGCCAAAAAAATATCGCCCTTGCACAGTTGTAATAAAGTTGAAAATAAATAAACTTGTTAGCCCGAGAACGCATCAAAGCGGAAAGAGGTGCGCGTTTAGAGTAAGGTTATTTATTTTCGACTTTATTTTATGGATTCCAATGTTGATATTTGCCTGCTAGATGTACGCCGACGCAGTAAGCGACTGTTCACCGACTTGACAAATTGAAGTTAGTAGTCATCAAAAACGGAACGTTTATAAAATCGATAAAATCCGCAGTTATTTAATCGATCCACAAATAACTTCCATTTTGATGTCCTAAATATACTACACGCACGCAGTTGGTCACAGTTCCAACTTATCCTAAGCCGTTTGCTCGGGGTGCCCTTAAAACAGCTAACTGCAACCAACTTTAACAATACAGATAGTTTTTAAGAAGACCAGAAATCTTAGGTTGAGTCTCATTGTAAAAGTTGTTAATAAGCCCAGGTTCGAACGAGCGCTTTTATTACATGGCGATTTTCATGCGTGCTGCATTTTCAAGCCGAGAATTTAAAAACCAACAGTGTGTTTTATTGACGCGCCAGGATGCGCTCTGTTGGATTCTGAATGCTCTGTTTAATACCGACAGTTGAAAATACAGTGCGCAGAATAAAATCGTCGCGTATAATAGCACCCGTGCGAAGCTGGGCTAAAAATTAGTTCAACGAGTTCTTTTGCAGTTTTTAGTTATTCCTTGTAGGTACCGTCTCAATTGGCGCCCAGCGTGGGACACAACCACACATCCAGTCGCAAACTAATTTTACTTACTATGCCTTCTAAGGAAAGCTGGTATTAAGCCGCTTCGATTAACTATAAAGAAGTTTTTTTTTTTTTTTTATATAGCAACACTGCCGCCAGAATCTAGAGTGTTGCCATAAACACGCACGATTTGGCAATAGTGTTTTCAGACATTTATATCGATGCACAATATTTTCAAAAAACATCCGCGTTTATTTGGTATCGGCGTCTCGTAATGGTTGAACACAAAATGGAATATATGCACAGGTTGAGTATTCAGTACATTTGGATTGAGAGTCGTGAAGTACCGGGGACTGAATATCATTATATACAATGTCTAACAATAAATTAATGGTACAAACACAAAATAATACTAACTCTACGGGATCTGTCCACAAGTACGGACCGCCTGACTACTCACCGCGCGTCGACAAGCGTCCGCTCAACTGGTCCGGCCAGTGAACCAAATTATTAAGTAAATATTTTCATTATTTATAATACACATAAACCTATATGATACACAGTAATGCGGTTATTATTTTACACATTTTTTAAACATTTTTATTTCATTTTTTTATGCTCATACACATTTAAAATATACACTCGCTCTCTATTCAATAACACATAAAAACAAACAAAACAAATGTTTCTTTTGCTAAAAAAAACTAGCGAGGGCATGCCAGCCGCAACAAAATCATATCGACCCTTGCTAAAGTTTTCCACGTATTAACTATTTCACAGCCTTAAATAAGTGTCGGGGCTCGGGCGCGGGCGCGCGGCGGCGTCACGTGACCTGCATGGGCAGCGTGTCGCCGCCGCGCCGCCGCTCGTCCGGCGCGGCCGGCGCGCCCGACGTGGACGCGCCGGGCGCGGCGGGCGCGGCCGGCCGCTTCAGCGCGCCGGGCGCGGCGAAGGCCACGGCGGCGACCTGCGGGCAGAAACGTATAGCATGACACGATGGTGTACATAACGTATAGCGTAACTAAGTCTAAACGCGAACGGCGGGGCCAGAACGGGATAGCGACAGGACGCGTGCCATAAGCCAAGAGGCACTCGCGAATAGCAATCTCGTTTATTCGTTTTATAATTTTGTTTATAACGTACTGATCCCTAGACACTTTTGATTATGTAAATGGTACACCACAGAATACCTGCAGTATTGTCTCTCCTTCTCCCTTAATCCATCCATAATGTATCTTCAAAAGATTGCTTTTAGCAGTAAGACCTCCGATTGTGCTGTAGCGGTTACACCGCCACATATAAACTATGCATCAAAGACATGACGTCACACAAATCCTGCATCGCGCAATTAGAGTTTACCGCGCGAACGACATATTATATAAGACTAACCGACATCAACAGTCGGGCAGTCGGCCCGCCCGACACAACACCCGTCTGGTTAGAGGATCCTCCCTTTTCTATGATGGATAAGTGAACTTTACACCCTGTTCCTCATACCCCTAAATTGGTGACCCTGAGTATGAACGTCAACGCAGCCTTCGTATAACTAGTTCAGCGTGATGTGTGTGCGTTTCGTAAGGCGAGTGACACAGCCAGCCAGCACCTACGGCTTCAACGGGTATCCTGACCACCAGCATGCAGCGAACGCGCATTTCTGGTCATCAACCTCAGCCTCATCAGCAACCTTGGCACAGCACGTGCACTTTCGGCCGGTCTCATAAGCAGAGCTCTTTCTACCCTCTCCTGGTCGACGCTAGCAGTAAGCCACAACCCGGCACTATACCACATCCGACTCACTGGAACGTGACGCAGCGTCACCCCGACTCACTGGGGAATCACCGCAGACAGTTCCGACTCAGCGCGAACAATGCGGCACCCGGTTCCGACTCACTGGAACCTCCACTGGCACTGCGAAGCATGGCACGATACAAGACTCAGCCCACTATCGACCTTCGGTCTCCGAAGGGGAGTGATGTAGCGGATACACCGCCACATACGAACTACGCATCAAAGACATGACGTCACACAAATACTGCATCGCGCAATTAGAGTTTACCGTGCGAACGACATAATATAAGACTATCCGACATCAACAGTCGGGCAGTTGGACCGCCAGACACAGCACCCGTTTGGTTGGAGGATCCTCTTTTTTCTATGGTGGATGAGTGAACTTTAAACCCTGTTCCTCACTCCCCCCCCCATGCCACCGCTTGTAAAATTTCTACATTTATATCCGTAATTTTTGTGTTGTACATAACAAAGAGTATTTTATCTATTTATCTATCCTTGTAGTTATACCAACGTACCGTAGGTGCGACGATGAAAAGAGTGTACCGTACCAAGGTGGGCCGTACACCAGTGGTGACAAAACCAGTATAAGCTAACCTCTAATTCTATTGAAACTCCGTAATACGCTAGTCCAGCTCACGGTCAAACTGTTACCCACTAACGTGCAGCATAGGTACTGTACCGAAATAGATGTTTCTTTTTTTGAGATTTTTAGAAATATGTTTTAACCCAATTATAACTTTTGTGGACATTTGGACTGTGCTATCATCACAAGGACAAGACTACTGACAAGGACAAGAGAACTGAATATAAACCCTCATCAAACGATCGCAGTGTTTCTTGTAGGTAGTGCGCGTGCGCGTCACAAGATGGCTGCCATGAAGCTATAGCAATTTTCTGTTGTTTTTATTCTTGGCTTTTGCTTCTGCGTGACCTTCACATGGTAATCCATCATGTGAAGGCCGCGCCTATAATGGTATTAATATTAATTGTGTGTTTGCTGACGCAGCCATTAGATCCTCACGTGTGCAGGTGACAGGGCATGCGGTGCAGGAATGGGATGGGATAGGGATACAAGGCCTCAATTCCCTCCTTGACTGATAATAAATTATAAATAATTATATCTTATTGAAGTTTTGCTGCTCTACTCTTCAATAAATTGTGACAAACACGTAATAATTAGCCAAAATAATATGTTCTGAAACTTTAGACTGTTGTTCAACTGACGCTGACCAAATTATACCTAAAATCAAACATCTGACTACTTCCGTGATTGCAGATGGTAATTCTGACCCAACGGTGCTGTGCTTATACTGATCCAACGTATGGTATTTACAAACAAGAGAAAGAAGGAAGCTATATAAATTATCAAAAGAGTAAGTTAACCAAACCTATTATATTACTAGTAGCTTGTAGGTACTGCCTCGTTAGTCTAGGAGACGCCGCAAGTGCGAGTGATGAGCATGTGCTCCTGGGTTCGATCCCCTCGCCCCATCTGCTATCGTCCTGCTGTGATATTGTTCAGGCTGATGAAGATTATAAGACTATCTTTGCATTCTATAAATTCAATCTCTTACTATACTTTATTGTAACAAGACGCTTAACGAAGCGCGAGTGATCATAGTTTTTCTGGACCATACCTGGGAAACTTCTGGTTACGGAGATAGGTATTGAAGGTCAAAGTTCTAACTTTTTTGAAGTAAAAACTTATTTAGGCGCGTTGAGCGATTTTTGGTAGTGGACAATCTTATGAGATCACGTCAGCGACATTAATGTAATGATAACGTTAACCGTAAATCTATAGCTGTCAGATGGACGTGCGCCTGGACAGCAGCGACAGCTTAAGCAAGGTGGCCCATGAAGATTAGGTCTAAAGAAAAAAAAAATAAGCCTATCTTCGAGAGCTTCCCGAAACACCCCCACGCGTACGTTTCGCGATTATTTATAGTTTAGGAGGTTTTAAATGTTTTTTGGGAACATCCTGGATAACCGCCCAGCACATGTGTGAGTACTATGTGCCTACTATAAGGCTGCCGTTTACTGAATATGAATGCCTGGTCTAACGCTACTGCTGAGCATGAGGTTCTGGGTTCGATTCCCAGGTCGGGCAAAGTGTAATTTGTATTTCCATCTGGAATTTCTCAGTAGCAGCCCGGAATCTGAATGTATGTCCAGTTGATGGCAATAGGCTCGCCCCCTATTGCATGGGACTTACATAAGTGGCGAAATGTGGGTTTTCTAAGGTACACATCTGCCTGACTCCACGGGGATCACAGGCGTGATGTTATGTTTATGTTACTGGGTATGTCTTTCATTGACTTCAATATGTCCTGGCTGACTGTAGTTTCGTGATTTCAGATTTGGTGACCACCACCCGTCCATCTTTAGATGGGAGCTATATACAAGTTTATCAAAAAAGTAAGTTTACCTAACTTATTACAGTACTGCCTCGTTGGTCTAGTGGTCGGAAGCGCGACTGCTAAGAATATGGTCCTGGGTTCGATCCGTCACCCCATCTGCTTTCTAGGTAATCCGGTTAGTCAAGCAATACTGAATTTTTTGGTTGATTTTTCGAAACCAAGAAAAAAAAAGAAACTTTTATTAAAAAAATAAAACATCTCATGAAATTGCGAAATTGTATGCGTTTTTAAAGTCTATGCTAGACAGAGATAGCACTACTAGCATCTGACGTCACAACACAGGAAGCTCTTAGTAACTTCGCGCCATTCAGTACAATGATTTTTTCGTGACAAGGATGGAAGAATAATTACAAAAGCATGTACGAGTACCTCTCCATTTTTCGACCAGGGCCTCAAGTCTGCTATTACAATAGTGTCAGAATAGTCTATCAATGATTTAACTTTGACAAGTTTGGTAATCTACTAACATATTGGCGTCATTATGGCTTTCCAATGGTCAGCCACTGACACTCCATTGAAAGAAATGGCGTCTATTGGTAATCTTGTACATAATGAAAAATGAATGACTGACTTAGGCGGTAATCTGCTAAAATGTTGACATTTCCTTTGATCAGTGACCTATCATGAGAATGTCATTGTGCAGTCATTTCTTTTAATTCGTTACGAGTATCGTGTTTGTGGAATACAATGATCAACCAATGATCGACCATTATGAATTTAGCAGATTACGAAATTTTAGCAAAATGACAATGGGATCGTGTTGGAATGACGAATTTATAAAAATAGCAGACTTGGGCCCCTGATTTGTATCCTAAAATACTGTTAATTTTCTTTGTCCGACCTCATTATAAGTAGGTACCTTTTTATATAAAAACAGTTGAAAAACCTTACTTAGGTAATGAAACTGTGTTATTTTTTTGCAGATGAGTATCACAACAATGGGGATCCTGCTAAGCTCATCACAGTTTATAGGAGATGTTCAGCAAGCGGGCCCTGTAAGGATATCCACAATTTGGAGATAGCACTCATAGATTGAATAATTCCACGATTGGAAATGGTTTTCGGAACGAAGTTCTTTATTGCATGCTTACTTATACTCTGCACACTTGGTGAATGAGAGCTAGACCAAAAACGTGTAACATTTTGACCGTCACCAGTTTTTTGTTACGTAACAAAAGTGACGTGACGGTCAAAATGTTACACTGCAAAAGCTAAAGGAACTTCGTTCCAACCAGGTGTCCCGCTACAAGACAGTTTTTTATTTTATTGAAGGAGTTAATATTGTAACTAAGTAACAATGCACAATGTTCAAACCTGCTGTAGATTTCATTCCGCACTTTAAAAATAAATCATATTGCTTGTGATTAAATTGTTTTCTTAAACGGGCGTTCTTATCTCAGTAGTCACAGCCCTTCTAGCCAGAATTATCATTCAAACAGTCCACCCATCGTTTCTTTGGTCTTCCCCTACTCTATGGTGACTCGTCCATAAATAGTGAATCAATTCTGTAAGATTTTGAGTAAGTTTTTTTAAATATTTGTAATGGGTGGATGCGCGTAGCGCCTTGGGTTGTAAGTAAGTTATTTGGATACAATGTGGTAAAGGATATGTGGATTTTACGGTACTCCCTTTCTTCTCCTAAAAGTTTTTGTCCGAAAATCATTATAAATAACACGTTTGCTATAAACTTCAGTAACCATAATGTTCAAAATCCCGAAATTTTGTTTAACATTTATCTTTAGTTCTAAAAGTCTTCTGTCATAATATCGAGTACTATAATAATTGAATCTCCTAATTTTACAACATGACTTAAAGTCATATGTCCTAAGTATTGTGTTAAATAATGTGTATTATTCCGAATGTTCATTTATAATAAATTTTTTAGGCGTAAAACATTTGCTAAAAATTAGGTTTTAGTGACAGAAACGAATCGGTGTAAATCCGACTCCACGCAGTCTTGTCTGCTCTACCCCTAGAGTGTAATTTAAAATCGCGTAGGCGCGTGTATAGGAGAGGCGGCCCGCGAGTTGAGGAGCAGGTGGTTGTAACACTCGCCTGGTGAGCGTTAAACACATCTGCGACGATAAGCTCGCTCGGGACCGCCGGAGCCCCGCAGCGCCGGAGCCGTGACAGAAACCATACCTGCCGCATGTTGCATGCTTGCTTGCATGCTGCATGCTTGCTTGCATGCTGCATGCTGCGTGCTTGCTTGCATCCTGCATGCTGCGCGTGCATTGTTATACAAATGGACTCATAACTTTTATTGAAAACGGATTTATGTATTTTGTATATTATTCATTGTAATATTTATGACAAACGGATTAAGGACATATTATATTTAGGGATTTCAATTTTATGGCATGTGATATTAAGTTCGGGTAAGTTATCATTCAGACAAATGATGATTAGATCAAAAAAAGTTATGGCTCTTTAAATTATGGATAAAAAAGTTAGGTGACACAATAGAGATCCGGATTTTACAGTTACTATCTTAGTGCAGGATACATTCGCTATAATGCAATAGCATACATATGATTTAGAACATAGCCATAGGTTTGAATTTAAACACGTAATTTTATTTCTACTTTATTAAAATGAAAACCAAGGTACCTTCATACATTGAACATATTAATGAAAACAGTAATAAGCACTTCATCATCAAATAAAACTTTACAACACAACACAACATCAAACAGAACAAAGGTAGGAGGCCTATGTCCAGCTGTGGACGTGTTTCGGGTGAATAGATGACGCTGATTGTACAGAAACTGGCTGTCAGTAAGTATTCCTGTAGCTGCTGTATCTGTTGGCAATGCCCTGTCTATACTGTGCTTGCATTTTGGAAACTGTGGCTAGTCTGTCGGTGCGGACTTTGAATTCACCGCCTGAAAAATAAATAAATAGATTGTTAAACTGATTACTCCGTGGCCAAGAGCTACGCGTCTTGTGACAGCGACTGCGGCGTCAACAAATGAAGGAAGTTTAGAGCATGCCACGAGTCACCGCGACGCGACTTACTGAGCGACGGACGGGAACTACTGACGAGCGCGCGAGTCGCTTGACGCGGTACTCCGTGGTCTTACTATTAGATACAGCTTGTAAGGCAAAGCTGTATCTAATAGTATGACCTTTGTGGAGTACAACCGTTATGTTATGACGTTATGAAATACCTACTAGAAATCAAACCTGGTCAAAATCAAACTTATAGTAGGTAAGTAGGTACTTTGAAATGGATAAATTCAGACCATATAGTTTTTTCCTAAATCCTAAGTTCGCTTAATTTGTTTCTTTAGAATACAATTCCTTCTTCGCCTCAACGCAGCTCTTGTGTCGTGTTCACAGGTTGTGTTAAAGAAGCATAAGTAGCTCGTATAAAAAAAATGTCAGTCCCACGGATATCGAGGGATATGCCTTGGAGGCGTGGCACGTGGCGCCTCGACATTGCTAAATTGGGCTTATGTTCGAACGGCGGCTGTACGCTATATTCAGTCGCTTTGCAACTGCGTACAGTGTACTATTGATGCGTAAAAAACCAAAATGCCGAGCTGTGCAGTAATAATTTGTAAAAATAGGTCTAGTACCATCAACCTGAAGACAAATGTCGTGTTCTACGACCGGTAAGTAAACATTTAAGTAACTGTTTAATATTTTAAATCAATTTTTAAATCATTTACTAACTTACGCCCGGAGCGATACGAACTAGCCCGAACTAGCCCGAATCTTTCCGAACGGAACGAACGTTTTGGATTTAGAGAGGTGCAATCGAGTGCGTGCGGCTGATTTTATCGACATGCGTATTATTGCAGTCGAATCTTTTTTTACAGAAGTCAATGGATATTCTCGTATTACATGTATAGTATAAGAGTTAAATTTGTTATTAATTTAATTTTGTTTGCAGCAAATAAAGACATTGTTATTTCAATACAGTTACTCGTGTATAGCATAATATTTAACAGAGAGGGTTCCCTTTACCCGGTAATACAATATTTAAAAAAAAAAACTTATTTTATTTTATTAAAAATAACCCATATTTTCGGATAGGTATATAAAAACAAAATAAATTATATAAAGAAAATTAAATGAAGTTATACTAATACAAGAATGTGCTAAAGTAAATATCGATAAAAATTATCGACCATCGCTTTCGACTCCCTAATTGCATGCGTGTGCATTGAATGTTCGCAAATAGCAAGTGTTTACAAGTGAATGCCCCGCCCATTCTATGTATGTGTGCTATTAGAAATTGATTTTGTGTAGCTGCTTTCTTCTTAGTGTGCGAGTTCAAATTTTAAGTGTGTGTCGTAAGTACACTATTTGTTAATGTTGTAATTATTTTGGTGGGAGATAAGCGGCCGCACTAGGATTCCTTACTATTCCGCAATGAAGGCATATCTCTGGATATCTATGGTCAGTCCGAATGCTTCTTTAGCACAACTCCTTACAAGTGTTGGCATGATGAAGCATTAAAGTAAACACAACCGTACCGGTTGTATTTCATACAACTTTCTAAGAATGACAGTTGGGATTTGAATATACGGACAATGTAAGTTGGTATCTAGTCAATTTGATTAGCAATTAATTTTCCTGACTGACTGATGACCGGTCGCTCGGTTGCCAGTACTTATTTCCGTACACAGTGCAATGAGCTAATTACTTAAATAAATTTTGTTATATTTTACCTACATGCAATCCGTACAATTTTGAATTAGTTACTAAATAATTATGTTTAGATAAAACACGAAGACGCGCCCCAGTCTTCTTCCTCTAAACGCGATTACTGTCATAGGCTACTATTTAGATATGATTACTGTACTTGTAAGCAGTGCTGTAAGCGATTAGGAAGCAGAGTGGGGCGCGTCTTCAGGGATGGCAGTATCTTTTAGAGGTATGAGGAACAGAATGTAAAATTCACTCAAGAAAAGGAAGGATCCTCCGACCACACGGGTGTCGTGTCTGGCGGGCAACTGCCCGTTTGTGTTAATAAGTTGAACATTAATATAAACTAGTGCTCGCCCAGTGGCCAAAATTTGACCATAATTCATACTCATTCTAAATTAGTTAAGGATCTATACTAATTCCATGTAGGTACAGAACGTACTAATTCCATGCTGCCATGTCATTATTCTAAGGTACCATCTTTCACCATAGCGTGTGTAAATCGCATGGTAGTGTAATGTAATGTTTTTTTTTATTAATTTAATTTATATCTAATGCATATTACATAAAATTATTAGCTTTCAGCACTCCTTCTCCATATTTTAACTGTGCCAAATTACATAACTCCTCCGTCCAAGTAATTTTCGTTTTTGCTTCACGTATTAATTAACAGATTATGGGACCACATAATCATCTGAAAACTGTGCTATATACCTCTAATAAGACATCGTTTAATTTTTCCTTTGTGATTTTTAAATTACTATTTTGGTAAGGAACCCTAAAAATAGAGATAGAGTTATTATTGTGAACAATCATGAATCACGTTGGCCTCAAGGTATTTGCGCCGGTTCTCCAAGCTGATAAGCTTGTACTTATCAAGTAGTTGGGAGTATGACATATTAGTCTTAGTCCCATAAATTGTGTAGTACATAGCACGGAGGTACTTGCGCTGGACCCTTTCTATTCCAACTACGTATTTTTAATAGAAGGGGTTCCAAATAGGGACCGCATATTCTAACTGAGAGCGAATGAGCGTCTTATACAGATAGAGATAGCTTGAGGTACGTTTTAAATTCTGTTGAAGATCTCATCACAAATTCATACATTTTAAAGGCTTCGATATTTGGGTTCAATGGGGTTCAAAGGGGTATTGGGGTTAAAAGGGTTTAAGGTCAGTTTGCCATCAAAGAGAACACCTAGACCTTCACTATCCTTGACAATTCAAAAGTGCCTGTAAATGATTTAATTGAAATAAATGCTTTGAGTTTTGAGTTTTTTTTTTAATGGAAATATTATTTAAGGGGATACAGTTAAGGTTGTAATTGAAATTGAGGATGAAATTATTCTTAGTAAAGTGTATATAGATACACTTGGGGATACTTAGATGCAGCTTATTGTCAATACAGTACGCAGTTAGTCTATCAAGATCCTCCTGAAATGACTGGCAGTCGTCCATAGTACGTATCGCATGAAACGCCTTCAAGTCATCAGCATATATCAAGAATTTGTTTTTTTTTTAACATTTCTTAATATCGTTGATATAAATAATGAATAACAGTGGTCCCAGAATAGAGCCCAGTGGAACTCCGGAAGTAATACTAACAGAGACAGACTGATGACCACTAACCATAACCCTTAGTGACCGGTTTTCTAGGTACGACACCAACCAACGCAATGAATCTCCGCGTATTCCATAGTAGGCAATTTTATTCAGGAGAATTCCATGATCGACCTTTTCGAAAGCTTTTTTGAAATCAGTGTAGACCGCATCTATTTGCAATCGCCTATCAATACTTTCAAAAATGTAATTAGCAAATATGAGCAGGTTATATGTCGTGGACAGACGCTTAGGGTCGATTTATACTAGCGCAGTCGAAGCGCATCGAAGCGTCTATCCAAAACTGAACATAACAAATTCAACCTTAACTCCACAGCGTAACGCACACATTACTTCGGAGATTTTAAAAAGACGCGCGCATTCGTCAGAATTCACGCGTCTGCGCGCGAACAACGCTGATTGGTGCGCGCGCATTCTCGTGTATCCACGCGCCCACTAGCGAACCAACGCGTCATCAGTCGGAAATTGGCCTGCGTCGGTGTTAATCACAATGGCCTCGGACGAAAAATTAATTTACCTGGTGCAAAAATATGAATGCCTATTTAATCCAAAAGCTAAAAATTATAATAGTGACAAACATTCCAAAAATAATGCTTGGGAAAAAGTTAGCGGGGAAATGAAATTAACTGGTAAGTAAAGCAAGTATTTATTACGCAATATTTTCGCTGTCGTGCGATGTTGCCGTTGTGGTCCCCACCACAACGGCAACATCGCACGACAGCGGGGTGGCGCCAAAAAAAACTTTTTGACTATTATCTCTTGCTTAACATTGTGTTATCATAATTTTTGAAGTTCTCTCTGATATTCATCGCGTCCACGTTTTGATTACCGGTTATGTACATGTCTTGGCTGTCAAATGAATAATTTTGTTAAATGTTGCTACTAGACAGGGCAACGTCTTCAGACCCAAAATCTTCCAAAGTGTAATTATGCAGGCACGTGCATGCAAGAATCAGCGTATCTAAAAACTTTGGTTGCATTCTTATACGTTTTTGAAAAACTTCAAACTGTTGTAATATTCCGAATGAACTTTCCACTAGACGCCTTGCTCGACTTAAACGATAATTAAAGATTTTCTTCTCGCTATCGTTTAATACCTGACTTCCAGGATAAGGTCTCATAATGTGTTCACACAGAGGGATTGCATGAGGAACTGGTATTGTCGTACCTGGCAAGCATTTATTAGGCGGTATTCAATTCAATTCAATTCAATTCCATTTATTTCAATCAATGTCAGATCATACACACAATACATAATATCAAAATTCAATTAAAATAAATATAAAATTAATGTGATATGTCAAATTAAAATGATAAAATTAAAATCTAAAATTACATAATTAAATTCAAATCAAAATAAAAAATCAAAAAACAACTAGGTATAAATAAAATTAAAACTATTAACAATAACTTTCAGACAATTGTTTGTTTGTCATTACATTTACCATATAACAATGGTTAATGTACTGACAATCAAACCTGTTCGCAAATACACTCAGGATGGTGTTGGAGCTGGTCCGGACCCTGCGCCCCAGAGATGTGCACCGCTTTCGCATCGTTGTGTAAAAACAGTCAACACGGGCGTCGGCGAACATCCCCGACGCGCTGCAGTGCCGGGGCAACCCCAACAACACCCTGAACGCATTATTATACTGGACGCGGAGAGCGCTGTACTGCTTTTGGGTATATGACACCCACAGGCTGGTTGTGTACAGAGACGTACAGAACGCTCTAAAAAGAGTTATTTTGACGGCCCCCGAGCAACGTGCAAACCTGCGGGCGATCATATTGGCCCTCACAGACAACGCTCTCCGCTCCCTATTAATGTCCGCATCGTCCCTCAGGTCAGAGGTCACAATATGCCCGAGATATTTAAACTGTTCCACTCTTTTTAACTTCACCCCGTTTAATTTAATAGTTGGAACAGTATCCGGGCATCTCCGACCCCTGGCCCGAAAGACCATGCATTCACTCTTCCTGGCGTTGTAGAGCAAACCGTGATCCCGCGCATAACGCTCGCAGATGCCGAGCAATCTGGTCAGACCACACACCGAGGCGCTCAGCAGCACCATGTCGTCCGCGTAACTAATATTGTTGACACAAATACCGTCTATATGGCAACCAACACGGGTGCTGCTGAGCTCCTCTATCAGTGCGTTCACGTACAGGTTGAAGAGCCTTGGCGAGGTCAGCCCCCCCTGCCTCACCCCGCACTCCAACCTGTACGACTCCGACAGAGCACCTGACCATCGAACGACGTTGACCTGGTTAAGATACCAGTACTTGAATATTTCTATCAGTTCGAGAGGCATGGAGATGTTATATAACTTCTGCCATAAGATGTCATATTTAACCAGGTCAAACGCTTTCGAGAGGTCGAGAAAACAA
Organism: Xanthia togata; assembly: GCA_963853775.1. Taxonomy (NCBI): domain Eukaryota; kingdom Metazoa; phylum Arthropoda; class Insecta; order Lepidoptera; family Noctuidae; genus Xanthia; species Xanthia togata. The sequence continues at coordinate 11,407,039 of OY970816.1, forward strand.
GCGTAAGTAGGTGTGCTCCTATCGGCGTAGTACCTAACAGTTTGCTTCAAACACAAGATAGCTGACTCAGTAGACAATCCCGGCTTAAAACCAAATTGATTATCATGCGTGTCTATATACCGGTCCAGCCGTGTATTGAGCAAACTGTCAAGAACCTTAGCAAGTACTGTAGCCAGTGAGATTGGCCTGTAGTTGCTCGTGTCGCTTAGGTCACCGGTTTTACTCTTCACAATTGGTACCACCACGGTCCTCATCATCTCTGCTGGTAAGTACGCATGTCCCAAACAAAATGAATAAAACATGGCAAGAACTCTGGGCAGGTGGACGCCGGCATGCTTTAGATGTTCAATGCTCAGGCTGTCATGTCCAGGAGACTTTCCCCGCGACATTGACTTTATTACTCCCTTAACATCCTTCGCTGTGACTTTGGTACATATCTCCTGTCCATGTGACCCTTCTACACTGAAAGACCGTGATGGTCCCAATGGTGATTTCACCAGAAACTGATCTTTAAATATATCAGCAATACATTTCGGGTCACTGACACCGTTGACGCTCACGGGCAAGCCCGGCTTATTATTTAGCCTACTAGTTGTTTTCCAGAAGTTACGAAAGTCATGCTTCGAATGGTGAGAAGCGAGGATATCCATCTTTATCTGATCTGTATTATTTTGACACCACTTTCGGCGTAATTTAAAGATTTTGCGACTCTCCCGCATCTCCTCCCAAATACGTCCTTGAGTCGGTTTACTGTACGGTATACCAAGCATATTATTTTGTAATAGTTGTCCAAATTTGGAACTGCTTAATATGCCGCTATCGTTGTTACGCCCAAATGCACCAACATCTACTACAATGAATTTATATTTAGCGTCAGTAATAGCTAACAAGACAAATTCAAATTCAAAACAGACAGTGCTGAAAAACTTTTTATAATTGTAGTAGAGACTTCCGCTGTTGCAGGGTGCCCTTATATTGACATGTTTGCCGTCAATCGCTCTTATACAATTAGGGTAATTCCATAATCTTCTAAAATCTTCCTCGATTTTAACCCATGACTCTGCCGTTGGTTTTGGCATAAGAATGGGTCGTAAATATTTCCAAATTGCGGCACAAATTTCGTGTACAATCTTCCAAACTGTAGCATAGCCCATTCGAAAAGTATGAGCCAGTGCTTTGAAACTGATAGCAGTAGTTAGAAATCTGTAACAAATTAATGAAGTTTACTAGATACCTATTTTTATTCAACTGTTTTTTTTTTCTAGTGGCCGAATGTCAGGAACAATGGAAGAAACTTCGTGACTGTTACAAAAAGGCTCTTAGATTGAGACAATATAAAAGCGGTTCTGCGCGAAAAACTGAAAAACCAATTAAATTGAGAAGGAGTTAGAATTTTTAAAGCCACACCTTCAGGACAGATCACAGACATCAAACCTTGATTTTTCTGATAATAGTTTAGACGTGGACACTGAAGACATCTCAATTATAGAGTCACAAACATCTGACGTCGGGGAAAGTTCACGCTCTGATTCGGCATTATCAAATCATACTACCAGAAATAAAACACTACCTCTATCGCAGAAATTATTCAGACAATATGTCGAGGCCAAAGGAAAGGAAGAAGATCCATTAGATGCGTTTTTTATATCTATGAGTAAATCAGTAAAAAAGATGCCTATACGAATTCAAGCTGAATTAAAACGGGCAATACTTGGCCTGGTTACTGACGCAGAAGTAAAACTTGCCTCCGAGGAAAGTAGCGATACTCCATCATCTATGACTAACTGCTATGGAACACAACAACAGCAAATTTATTCCTCACCATCAACTTCAACTTACATCCCATCCACTACTTATTGTCCACCACCTACTTCAACCACGCCACCCAACCATACAAATTACGGCACTATATCCAACACAACATCATCTGCTCCACCATCGCCTTACATACCACAACCTATTTCGAGAACACAGCAACAGCGGCAATCGAAGTTTGACGATTTCGAAGAATTTACTTATAATGACTGATAATAATGATTAATTTCACATGGTGAATAAATATTTCAAATATTTAAATAAAGAGTCTTGAAATACAAGCTTGTTTAATTATGCTATTCTATCTAAGGCATGAAAATATTGATATTTATGTTGAACAACCAAGAAGTGTTTAACACCTTGCGTGTAAGTTAATAAAGTGCTACAATAGTAAGAAAGCATAAAACTCACCTTAGGCAGACTGATAATCGCTCTTCAACGGAATTGGGTATCGTTAAATTTGTTTCTTGTTTCTCAATGTGTGGTCTCAAAATATTGACTAAGTTTGTAAATTGATCGTAGTCCATTTTATAAAAGTCGTAAAAATACTCGGGTATCGATATAAATCAACGGAAAAAGTAGTAAATTCACCAAAAATACGTCTTTTCTTCCACAAGTTGTGAACACTATAATTCCGCTTTCTTTTTCTTCTTTCTTCGTTTTCTTCTTCTTCAACTTCAGATATAAGTAATATCATAGCAAAATCAATGTCAACCATTTTACACACGTTTCAGCTACGAGAGTCAACTGGCAAGTGATTCAATAGCTCTGCTGTTGATGCCCATTACTACACGTGAGAGTGCGCGCGTATTCTGGCGAATACGCGCGCATTCGTGCGGCTTCTCTTTAGTTGTAAAAAATTTGACGCTTCGATGCGCTTCGACTCTGCGCTAGTATAAATCGACCCTTAACAAACCCATGTTGTAATGCATGCTTACGGACAAAAGCAGTGTTCAAAATAACGATTAAAAAGTTAACCGTTGACTATTAAAGATTCAATCGATAATCCTCGATAAACGATTAATTTAATGTAATCGTTAATCCAGATTACGATTAAGTTATCAGTTCTCGTCTCGATATTACCGCACCCCCCGGTCTACTCCTTGATATGCAATGGCCTTTGTAGCCCCATGAAATATGAGACTTCATGGGCTAGTGCAAATCTTGGGGTTCATTCGATTTATCGAGTCTGGTTAAACCACGCTGGGATCGGTGCCATTCATTCATAATTCAGATTAGTTATCGTCTATATAGGTACTGACCTATGTATTTGCTTGTATGTAATAAATGGGAAGCCTTCTGTTTGTCCGTCTTAAAGATAAGCGTGAAGAAAACACGCATATTATTTAGGATCTTATTTTTCAGACAAAACATACGCTTCGTGCTACTCTGATTTCATCTTGGGTATTTATCTGTAATCATCAGCTTCTGTAGCGTGCAGGTTACAGACCTCGTCAATTTTTTTATAAAAGTTGCTAAGTTAAATTAAACTTGAATCTTTAAATGAAATGAGTAGGTAATTCAAATCCATGATGGACCTTGTCAAAAGCTTTTTTGAAATCAGTGTAGACCGCATCTATTTGCGATCGCCTATCAATACTTTCAAATATGTAGTTAGCAAATATGAGCAGGTTAGATGTCGTGGATAGACGCTTAACAAACCCATGTTGTAATGCATGCTTACGGACAAAAGCAGTGTTCAAAATAACGATTAAAAAGTTAACCGTTGACTATTAAAGATTCAATCGATAATCCTCGATAAACGATTAATTTAATGTAATCGTTAATCCAGATTACGATTAAGTTATCAGTTCTCGTCTCGATAGTTGATTAACGATTCATTTAATTAAATAGTTAATTCAGATTAGTTATCGTCTATATAGGTACTGACCTATGTATTTGCTTGTATATAATAAATAGGAAGCCTTCTGTTTTTCCGTCTTAAAGATAAGCGTGAAGAAAACACGCATATTATTTAGGATCTTATTTTTCAGACAAAACATACGCTTCGTGCTACTCTGATTTCATCTTGGGTATTTATCTGTAATCATCAGCTTCTGTAGCGTGCAGGTTAAAGACCTCGTCAATTTTTAAATAAAAGTTGCTAAGTTAAATTAAACTTGAATCTTTAAAAGAAATGAGTAGGTAATTTTGATTTCAAAATAATAATGTAATGTGGGTCGAAGGGATACAATTAATTCAGACCCACGAAGTTAAGTTATCGTATCACAATCGTAGCCTGATAGCTGATAGACCACGCATTTCGCAGGTATCGCATTTTTATAGAATAAAAAAAAACATTAACATTTTCCTAATTAATAATAATTAATTTACATGCATTACTATACGGGATCTTTATTCAACTCCTAAATCCAATCAATATGACGTCTGACTTGTTAATAATACATCAATCGTTTATCAAATTAACGATTAATGATTACATAAATTAATCGATTACGACTACTATTCATTTGAATGTAACTAAGAAATTAATTTAATCGATTGATACCAACACTGGGCAAAACCTAGAGAATAAATAAAACAAATGCATGAAACAGAATCGTCGCTTTATTCAGCAATTTCCGGTTGAAAAAAATAATCAACAAAACTACACTGAAATTGTGAACATGACTATTTTTACAAACATTTTTACAGCGATATTGTATAATTGCGTCGCGTCGGGTTGTGAGCGCTCGCGTGCTCAAGCTCGAATGCTCAAAGCTCGACGTGCTCGCCTGGCCGAGCGCGCCGCACTAAACGATACAAAATAATAATATTTACAACAAATGTACGTCCGCATTGTAAACAAAGCTAAGGGAAACAAGAAAATTCTCGCGGGCGAGCGATCACAACGGGAACGCCTAAACTAGAATTCAGAAACTTATGAGGTACATCATCCTATTCACTTTACTAAGCGTATGTTATCGGCCCCAACGACAACATGAGGCCAATGTTCTTTTTTACATTTTTCCCAAATTTGCAGCCTTTTTGTACAGTATATGATACTTACTAATTAAATATGTATAGACATAGTTAAACCGTTAGTTTTTTTTGTTGCGAGCTCTTTTTCCTAACAGCTCATTGGTCCAATGAACTGCCATGAAAAACGAGCTCACTAAATTTTTTTATAATGGTTGAGACAACAGGACACTTGTGTAACACGACTCGCTATAATTTCCGCATAGCTAGATTAAACCCCAATGATTTTAGTTTACATTAAAATACACGATATTTTTAACATTTTTTTTTTTGCTTTTTTCTGCAAAAGTTCTAACAAGAAGTGAGTTGTATTTTTTTATTTTATATTTGTATCCCGAAAAAGAAACTACATTAACACTGAGAATGCAAATCTGTTGACACTTATTGTGTTTCGTGATCGCTCAATTTCTGTTAATTAATTATTGTATCATAGTAGCACATACGATTGCTTTTGGCAACACCTTACCAGCGACCACGAACCACAACTTACAATGTTGCCACATTAAAAATGAACAAGAAGTATTATTTGTTTTATTTCTATCTACCTACAGTTGTGTCTACACTTTTATTTCTAGTAATTTGAATGGACACACTCTCCCTAATAGTCTACAATTATCATACCGATTATGTTTACAGATATTATAAATCGTCTTTCTGTATTTTATTGTTAAATATCACTTTAAATCGGTTATTTCGTGAAATTAATTGAATACATTTAGAATAGACGTTGCTTTATGTATTCCCGAAGGGTTGGGCAGAGGAGTTGGTACCTTAATACACCCACATTTCGGCAGTTATAAGTGTTTATCCTAAAAGTTGGCAACGTCGCAAATAATAGCTGTCAAATATTTACCTGTTTTCATTACTTTGGCGATATTACTGTATGGGAACTAGAATATTCATAATGAATTGTAATTATAACACTGAATTTGTTGTTGTAACTGTTTTATGAGTAAGAAAGGCATTTGGAAGGTTCTTAAATACTTTTTTTTACATCTAAAACCAAATCATCAATATTAATTATTGCATTTTCATAATCAATATTTTAGTTCATTCCATACAATAATAATGCCAAATTAATCAAAACAGGTAAATATTTGACAGCTATTTTATTTTAGAATGAACACGCTCTTAAATGATCAGAACGAATGAAGCCGTACTCACATCATAACTTGTCCAACCGAGCGCCACGCGACATATACTGATCGACCAACATGCGCAGAGCGCAATTCTAAATGTATCTAGTACGAGCCGACCAAGTTAATGACCATGTAGTGCGGTTGAACTGCCAAAAAAATATCGCCCTTGCACAGTTGTAATAAAGTTGAAAATAAATAAACTTGTTAGCCCGAGAACGCATCAAAGCGGAAAGAGGTGCGCGTTTAGAGTAAGGTTATTTATTTTCGACTTTATTTTATGGATTCCAATGTTGATATTTGCCTGCTAGATGTACGCCGACGCAGTAAGCGACTGTTCACCGACTTGACAAATTGAAGTTAGTAGTCATCAAAAACGGAACGTTTATAAAATCGATAAAATCCGCAGTTATTTAATCGATCCACAAATAACTTCCATTTTGATGTCCTAAATATACTACACGCACGCAGTTGGTCACAGTTCCAACTTATCCTAAGCCGTTTGCTCGGGGTGCCCTTAAAATAGCTAACTGCAACCAACTTTAACGATACAGATAGTTTTTAAGAAGACCAGAAATTGTAGGTTGAGTCTCATTGTAAAAGTTGTTAATAAGCCCAGGTCCGAACGAGCGCTTTTATTACATGGCGATTTTTTCTGCGTGCTGCATTTTCAAGCCGAGAATTTAAAAACCAACAGTGTGTTTTATTGACGCGCCAGGATGCGCTCTGTTGGATTCTGAATGCTCTGCTCAATACCGACAGTTGAAAATACAGTGCGCAGAATAAAATCGTCGCGTATAATAGCACCCGTGCGAAGCTGGGCTAAAAATGAGTTCAACGAGCTCTTTTGCAGTTTTTAGTTATTCCTTGTAGGTACCGTCTCAATTGGCGCCCAGCGTGGGACACAACCACACATCCAGTCGCAAACTAATTTTACTTACTATGCCTTCTAAGGAAAGCTGGTATTAAGCCGCTTCGATTAACTATAAAGAAGTTTTTTTTTTTTATATAGCAATACTGCCGCCAGAATCTCGAGTGTTGCCATAAACACGCACGATTTGGCAATAGTGTTTTCAGACATTTATATCGATGCACAATATTTTCAAAAAACATCCGCGTTTATTTGGTATCGGCGTCTCGTAATGGTTGAACACAAAATGGAATATATGCACAGGTTGAGTATTCAGTACATTTGGATTGAGAGTCGTGAAGTACCGGGGACTGAATATCATTATATACAATGTCTAACAATAAATTAATGGTACAAACACAAAATAATACTAACTCTACGGGATCTGTCCACAAGTACGGACCGCCTGACTACTCACCGCGTCGACAAGCGTCCGCTCAACTGGTCCGGCCAGTGAACCAAATTATTAAGTAAATATTTTCATTATTTATAATACACATAAACCTATATGATACACAGTAATGCGGTTATTATTTTACACATTTTTTAAACATTTTTATTTCATTTTTTTATGCTCATACACATTTAAAATATACACTCGCTCTCTATTCAATAACACATAAAAACAAACAAAACAAATGTTTCTTTTGCTAAAAAAAACTAGCGAGGGCATGCCAGCCGCAACAAAATCATATCGACCCTTGCTAAAGTTTTCCACGTATTAACTATTTCACAGCCTTAAATAAGTGTCGGGGCTCGGGCGCGGGCGCGCGGCGGCGTCACGTGACCTGCATGGGCAGCGTGTCGCCGCCGCGCCGCCGCTCGTCCGGCGCGGCCGGCGCGCCCGACGTGGACGCGCCGGGCGCGGCGGGCGCGGCCGGCCGCTTCAGCGCGCCGGGCGCGGCGAAGGCCACGGCGGCGACCTGCGGGCAGAAACGTATAGCATGACACGATGGTGTACATAACGTATAGCGTAACTAAGTCTAAACGCGAACGGCGGGGCCAGAACGGGATAGCGACACGACGCGTGCCATAAGCCAAGAGGCACTCGCGAATAGCAATCTCGTTTATTCGTTTTATAATTTTGTTTATAACGTACTGATCCCTAGACACTTTTGATTATGTAAATGGTACACCACAGAATACCTGCAGTATTGTCTCTCCTTCTCCCTTAATCCATCCATAATGTATCTTCAAAAGATTGCTTTTAGCAGTAAGACCTCCGATTGTGCTGTAGCGGTTACACCGCCACATATAAACTATGCATCAAAGACATGACGTCACACAAATCCTGCATCGCGCAATTAGAGTTTACCGCGCGAACGACATATTATATAAGACTAACCGACATCAACAGTCGGGCAGTCGGCCCGCCCGACACAACACCCGTCTGGTTAGAGGATCCTCCCTTTTCTATGATGGATAAGTGAACTTTACACCCTGTTCCTCATACCCCTAAATTGGTGACCCTGAGTATGAACGTCAACGCAGCCTTCGTATAACTAGTTCAGCGTGATGTGTGTGCGTTTCGTAAGGCGAGTGACACAGCCAGCCAGCACCTACGGCTTCAACGGGTATCCTGACCACCAGCATGCAGCGAACGCGCATTTCTGGTCATCAACCTCAGCCTCATCAGCAACCTTGGCACAGCACGTGCACTTTCGGCCGGTCTCATAAGCAGAGCTCTTTCTACCCTCTCCTGGTCGACGCTAGCAGTAAGCCACAACCCGGCACTATACCACATCCGACTCACTGGAACGTGACGCAGCGTCACCCCGACTCACTGGGGAATCACCGCAGACAGTTCCGACTCAGCGCGAACAATGCGGCACCCGGTTCCGACTCACTGGAACCTCCACTGGCACTGCGAAGCATGGCACGATACAAGACTCAGCCCACTATCGACCTTCGGTCTCCGAAGGGGAGTGATGTAGCGGATACACCGCCACATACGAACTACGCATCAAAGACATGACGTCACACAAATACTGCATCGCGCAATTAGAGTTTACCGTGCGAACGACATAATATAAGACTATCCGACATCAACAGTCGGGCAGTTGGACCGCCAGACACAGCACCCGTTTGGTTGGAGGATCCTCTTTTTTCTATGGTGGATGAGTGAACTTTAAACCCTGTTCCTCACTCCCCCCCCCATGCCACCGCTTGTAAAATTTCTACATTTATATCCGTAATTTTTGTGTTGTACATAACAAAGAGTATTTTATCTATTTATCTATCCTTGTAGTTATACCAACGTACCGTAGGTGCGACGATGAAAAGAGTGTACCGTACCAAGGTGGGCCGTACACCAGTGGTGACAAAACCAGTATAAGCTAACCTCTAATTCTATTGAAACTCCGTAATACGCTAGTCCAGCTCACGGTCAAACTGTTACCCACTAACGTGCAGCATAGGTACTGTACCGAAATAGATGTTTCTTTTTTTGAGATTTTTAGAAATATGTTTTAACCCAATTATAACTTTTGTGGACATTTGGACTGTGCTATCATCACAAGGACAAGACTACTGACAAGGACAAGAGAACTGAATATAAACCCTCATCAAACGATCGCAGTGTTTCTTGTAGGTAGTGCGCGTGCGCGTCACAAGATGGCTGCCATGAAGCTATAGCAATTTTCTGTTGTTTTTATTCTTGGCTTTTGCTTCTGCGTGACCTTCACATGGTAATCCATCATGTGAAGGCCGCGCCTATAATGGTATTAATATTAATTGTGTGTTTGCTGACGCAGCCATTAGATCCTCACGTGTGCAGGTGACAGGGCATGCGGTGCAGGAATGGGATGGGATAGGGATACAAGGCCTCAATTCCCTCCTTGACTGATAATAAATTATAAATAATTATATCTTATTGAAGTTTTGCTGCTCTACTCTTCAATAAATTGTGACAAACACGTAATAATCAGCCAAAATAATATGTTCTGAAACTTTAGACTGTTGTTCAACTGACGCTGACCAAATTATACCTAAAATCAAACATCTGACTAGTTCCGTGATTGCAGATGGTAATTCTGACCCAACGGTGCTGTGCTTATACTGATCCAACGTATGGTATTTACAAACAAGAGAAAGAAGGAAGCTATATAAATTATCAAAAGAGTAAGTTAACCAAACCTATTATATTACTAGTAGCTTGTAGGTACTGCCTCGTTAGTCTAGGAGACGCCGCAAGTGCGAGTGATGAGCATGTGCTCCTGGGTTCGATCCCCTCGCCCCATCTGCTATCGTCCTGCTGTGATATTGTTCAGGCTGATGAAGATTATAAGACTATCTTTGCATTCTATAAATTCAATCTCTTACTATACTTTATTGTAAAAGGGCGCTTAACGAAGCGCGAGTTTGACTGGATCATACCTGGGAAACTTCTGGTTACGGAGATAGGTATTGAAGGTCAAAGTTCTAACTTTTTTGAAGTAAAAACTTATTTAGGCGCGTTGAGCGATTTTTGGTAGTGGACAATCTTATGAGATCACGTCAGCGACATTAATGTAATGATAACGTTAACCGTAAATCTATAGCTGTCAGATGGACGTGCGCCTGGACAGCAGCGACAGCTTAAGCAAGGTGGCCCATGAAGATTAGGTCTAAAGAAAAAAAAAATAAGCCTATCTTCGAGAGCTTCCCGAAACACCCCCACGCGTACGTTTCGCGATTATTTATAGTTTAGGAGGTTTTAAATGTTTTTTGGGAACATCCTGGATAACCGCCCAGCACATGTGTGAGTACTATGTGCCTACTATAAGGCTGCCGTTTACTAAATATGAATGCCTGGTCTAACGCTACTGCTGAGCATGAGGTTCTGGGTTCGATTCCCAGGTCGGGCAAAGTGTAATTTGTATTTCCATGTGGAATTTCTCAGTAGCAGCCCGGAATCTGAATGTATGTCCAGTTGATGGCAATAGGCTCGCCCCCTATTGAAGGGACTTACATAGGAAGTGGCGAAATGTGGGTTTTCTAAGGTACACATCTGCCTGACTCCACGGGGATCACAGGCGTGATGTTATGTTTATGTTACTGGGTATGTCTTTCATTGACTTCAATATGTCCCGGCTGACTGTAGTTTCGTGATTTCAGATTTGGTGACCACCACCCGACCATCTTTAGATGGGAGCTATATACAAGTTTATCAAAAAAGTAAGTTTACCTAACTTATTACAGTACTGCCTCGTTAGTCTAGTGGTCGGAAGCGCGACTGCTAAGAATATGGTCCTGGGTTCGATCCGTCACCCCATCTGCTTTCTAGGTAATCCGGTTAGTCAAGCAATACTGAATTTTTTGGTTGATTTTTCGAAACCAAGAAAAAAAAAGAAACTTTTATTAAAAAAATAAAACATCTCATGAAATTGCGAAATTGTATGCGTTTTTAAAGTCTATGCTAGACAGAGATAGCACTACTAGCATCTGACGTCACAACACAGGAAGCTCTTAGTAACTTCGCGCCATCGCCATTCAGTACAATGATCGTTTTTCGTGACAAGGATGAAAGAATAATTACAAAAGCATGTACGAGTACCTCTCCATTTTTCGACCAGGGCCTCAAGTCTGCTATTACAATAGTGTCAGAATAGTCTATCAATGATTTCATAATTGTTAATTTTGACAAGTTTGGTAATCTACTAACATATTGGCGTCATTATGACTTTCCAATGGTCAGCCACTGACACTCCATTGAAAGAAATGGCGTCTATTGGTAATCTTGTACATAATGAAAAATGAATGACTGACTTAGGCGATAATCTGCTAAAATGTTGACATTTCCTTTGATCAGTGACCTATCATGAGAACGTCATTGTGCAGTCATTTCTTTTAATTCGTTACGAGTATCGTGTTTGTGGAATACAATGATCAACCAATGATCGACCATTATGAATTTAACAGATTACGAAATTTTAGCAAAATGACAATGGGATCGTGTTGGAATGACGAATTTATAAAAATAGCAGACTTGGGCCCCTGATTTTTATCCTAAAATACTGTTAATTTTCTTTGTCCGACCTCATTATAAGTAGGTACCTTTTTATATAAAAACAGTTGAAAAACCTTACTTAGGTAATGAAACTGTGTTATTTTTTTGCAGATGAGTATCACAACAATGGGGATCCTGCTAAGCTCATCACAGTTTATAGCAGATGTTCAGCAAGCGGGCCCTGTAAGGATATCCACAATTTGGAGATAGCACTCATAGATTGAATAATTCCACGATTGGAAATGGTTTTCGGAACGAAGTTCTTTATTGCATGCTTACTTATACTCTGCACACTTGGTGAATGAGAGCTAGACCAAAAACGTGTAACATTTTGACCGTCACCAGTTTTTTGTTACGTAACAAAAGTGACGTGACGGTCAAAATGTTACACTGCAAAAGCTAAATGAACTTCGTTCCAACCAGGTGTCCCGCTACAAGACAGTTTTTTTTATTTTATTGAAGGAGGTATTATTGTAACTAAATAACAATGCACAATGTTCAAACCTACTGTACCATTCTGCACTTTAAAAATAAATCATATTGCTTGTGATTAGGTAAATTGTTTTCTTAAACGGGCGTTCTCATCTCAGTAGTCACAGCCCTTCTAGCCAGAATTATCATTCAAACAGTCCACCCATCGTTTCTTTGGTCTTCCCCTACTCTATGGTGACTCGTCCATAAATAGTGAATCAATTCTGTAAGATTTTGAGTAAGTTTTTTTAAATATTTGTAATGGGTGGATGCGCGTAGCGCCTTGGGTTGTAAGTAAGTTATTTGGATACAATGTGGTAAAGGATATGTGGATTTTACGGTACTCCCTTTCTTCTCTTAAAAGTTTTTGTCCGAAAATCATTATAAATAACACGTTTGCTATAAACTTCAGTAACCATAATGTTCAAAATCCCGAAATTTTGTTTAACATACTTATCTTTAGTTCTAAAAGTCTTCTGTCATAATATCGAGTACTATAATAATTGAATCTCCTAATTTTACAACATGACTTAAAGTCATATGTCCTAAGTATTGTGTTAAATAATGTGTATTATTCCGAATGTTCATTTATAATAAATTTTTTAGGCGTAAAACATTTGCTAAAAATTAGGTTTTAGTGACAGAAACGAATCGGTGTAAATCCAACTCCACGCAGTCTTGTCTGCTCTACCCCTAGAGTGTAATTTAAAATCGCGTAGGCGCGTATAGGAGAGGCGGCCCGCGAGTTGAGGAGCAGGTGGTTGTAACACTCGCCTGGTGAGCGTTAAACACATCTGCGACGATAAGCTCGCGTGGGACCGCCGGAGCCCCGCAGCGCCGGAGCCGTGACAGAAACCATGCCTGCCGCATGTTGCATGCTTGCTTGCATGCTGCATGCTTGCTTGCATGCTGCATGCTGCGTGCTTGCTTGCATCCTGCATGCTGCGCGTGCATTGTTATACAAATGGACTCATAACTTTTATTGAAAACGGATTTATGTATTTTGTATATTATTCATTGTAATATTTATGACAAACGGATTAAGGACATATTATATTTAGGGATTTCAATTTTATGGCATGTGATATTAAGTTCGGGTAAGTTATCATTCGGACAAATGATGATTAGATCAAAAAAAGTTATGGCTCTTTAAATTATGGATAAAAAAGTTAGGTGACACAATAGAGATCCGGATTTTACAGTTACTATCTTAGTGCAGGATACATTCGCTATAATGCAATAGCATACATATGATTTAGAACATAGCCATAGGTTTGAATTTAAACACGTAATTTTATTTCTACTTTATTAAAATGAAAACCAAGGTACCTTCATACATTGAACATATTAATCAAAACAGTAATAAGCACTTCATCATCAAACAAAACTTTACAACACAACATCAAACAGAACAAAGGTAGGAGGCCTATGTCCAGCAGTGGACGTGTTTCGGGTGAATAGATGACGCTGATTGTACAGAAACTGGCTGTCAGTATGTATTCCTGTAGCTGCTGTATCTGTTGGCAATGCCCTGTCTATACTGTGCTTGCATTTTGGAAACTGTGGCTAGTCTGTCGGTGCGGAATTTGAATTCATCGCCTGAAAAATAAATAAACAGATTGTTAAACTGATTACTCCGCGGCCAAGAGCTACGCGTCTTGTGACAGCGACTGCGGCTTCAACAAATAAAGGAAGTTTAGAGCATGCCACGAGTCACCGCGACGCGACTTACGGACCGACGGACGGGAACTAGTGACGAGCGCGCGAGTCGCTTGACGCGGTACTCTCTGGTCTTACTATTAGATACAGCTTGTAAGGCAAAGCTGTATCTAATAGTAATACCTTTGTGGAGTACAACCGTGATGTTATGACGTTATGAAATACCTACTAGAAATCAAACCTGTACCCTAAATACGTAATGCAAAATCAATCCGAAACTGAATCGTTTTGAAACAGATTGCTAATCCATTGCTTCGTAAGTTCGAAAAAAAAAACTGCAGAGCAACGTAAATAAAGCAATGAATGTTGTTGAGCTGTCAAAATGAAACAGATTTGTCTATAGCGTTTAAGAAAATATGTTGCGTAATTAGAAAGCTGGTCAAAATCAAACTCATAGTAGGTAAGTAGGTAGGTACTTTGAAATGGATAAATTCAGACCATATAGTTTTTTCCTAAATCCTAAGTTCGCTTAATTTGTTTCTTTAGAATACAATTCCTTCTTCGCCTCAACGCAGCTCTTGTGTCGTGTTCACAGGTTGTGTTAAAGAAGCATAAGTAGCTCGTATAAAAAAATTGTCAGTCCGAATGCTTCTTTAGCTCAACTCCTTACAAGTGTTGGCATGATGAAGCATTAAAGTAAACACAACCGTACCGGTTGTATTTCATACAACTTTCTAAGAATGACAGTTGTGATTTGACTATACGGACAATTTAAGTTGGTATCTAGTCAATTTTATTAGCAATTAATTTTCCTGACTGACTAATGACCGGTCGCTCGGTTGCCAGTACTTATTTCCGTACACAGTGCAATCAGCAAATTACTTAAATAAATTTTGTTATATTATACCTACATGCAATCCGTACAATTTTGAATTAGTTACTAAATAATTCTGTTTAGATAAAACACGAAGACGCGCCCCAGTCTTCTTCCTCTAAACGCGATTACTGTCATAGGCTACTATTTATATATGATTACTGTACTTGTAAGCAGTGCTGTAAGCGATTAGGAAGCAGAGTGGGGCGCGTCTTCAGGGATGGCAGTATCTTTTAGAGGTATGAGGAACAGAATGTAAAATTCACTCATCCTCTATAGAAAAGGAAGGATCCTCCGACCACACGGGTGTCGTGTCTGGCGGGCAACTGCCCGTTTGTGTTAATAAGTTGAACATTAATATAAACTAGTGCTCGCCCAGTGGCCAAAATTTGACCATAATTCATACTCATTCTAAATTAGTTAAGGATAGTTCATACTAATTCCATGTAGGTACAGAACGTACTAATTCCATGCTGCCATGTCATTATTCTAAGGTACCATCTTTCACCATAGCGTGTGTAAATCGCATGGTAGTGTAATGTAATGTTTTTTTTTATTAATTTAATTTATATCTAATGCATATTACATAAAATTATTAGCTTTCAGCACTCCTTCTCCATATTTTAACTGTGCCAAATTACATAACTCCTCCGTCCAAGTAATTTTCGTTTTTGCTTCAAGTATTAATTAACAGATTATGGGACCACATAATCATCTGAAAACTGTGCTATATACCTCTAATAAGACATCGTTTAATTTTTCCTTTGTGATTTTTAAATTACTATTTTGGTAAGGAACCCTAACAATAGAGATAGAGTTATTATTGTGAACAATCATGAATCACGTTGGCCTCAAGGTATTTGCGCCGTTTCTCCAAGCTGATAAGCTTGTACTTATGAAGTAGTTGGGAGTATGACAAATAAGTCTTAGTCCCATAAATTGTGTAGTACATAGCACGGAGGTACTTGCGCTGGACCCTTTCTATTCCAACTACGTATTTTTAGTAGAAGGGGTTCCAAATAGGGACCACATATTCTAACTGAGAGCGAATGAGCGTCATATACAGATAGAGATAGCTTGAGGTACGTTTTAAATTCTGTTGAAGATCTCATCACAAATCCATAAATTTTAAAGGCTTCGATATGCTGGTTCAAGGTCAGTTTGCCATCAAAGAGAACACCTAGATCCTTCACTATAGAAATATTATTTAAGGGGATACAGTTAAGGTTGTAATTGAAATTGAGGATGAAATTATTCTTAGTAAAGTGTATATAGATACACTTGGGGATACTTAGATGCAGCTTATTGTCAATACAGTACGCAGTTAGTCTATCAAGATCCTCATGAAATGACTGGCAGTCGTCCATAGTACGTATCGCATGAAACGCCTTCAAGTCATCAGCATACATCAAGAATTTGTTTTTTTTTTTACATTTCTTAATATCGTTGATATAAATAATGAATAACTGTGGTCCCAGAATAGAGCCCAGTGGAACTCCGGAAGTAATACTAACAGAGACAGACAGATGACCACTAACCACAACCCTTAGTGACCGGTTTTCGAGGATTGTAGGCAATTTTATTCAGGAGAATTCCATGATCGACCTTTTCAAAAGCTTTTTTTAAATCAGTGTAGACCGCATCTATTTGCAATCGCCTATCAATACTTTCAAAAATGTAATTAGCAAATATGAGCAGGTTAGATGTCGTGGATAGACGCTTATCAAACCCATGTTGTAATGCATGCTTACGGACAAAAGCAATGTTCAAAATAACGATTAAAAAGTTAACCGTTGACTATTAAAGATGCAATCGATAATCCTCGATAAACGATTAATTTAATGTAATCGTTAATCCAGATTACGATTAAGTTATCAGTTCTCGTCTCGATAGTTGATTAACGATTCATTTAATTAAATAGTTAATTCAGATTAGTTATCGTCTATACAATGTGGATCTGGACTTACGACATTAAATTAAAACGAGCACAGTACTAGTCCATAGAAACATTTTAAAATACGAAGATTAGTAGTTAAAGGAAAATTGAAAAATTGCAATTTTCAAACAAAATAAATAGCAGAATCAACTGCATAAAAAGTAAACACGCTTTATCTACGAAGTCACTAACCTGTTGCGCGGCCCGATGCGGGTCGCGGCGGGGGGCGGCGCCTGCGCTGCGGTGCGGGGCGTAGGTGGACGTGGGTAGGTAGTTTAGTCGGAGAACAACAAATTAGCGGCATAAACTCACTAAGTTGCGCGTTGTTAATTAAAAGATCACTGATTGAATAATTAATCACATAATATCACATCACAATCAGAATTTACATCAATAGTCAAATTTATAAATTTTCAAGGTTTCCACCGTTGTTCATTATCAGTCAGTCTTCGCGCGAACTAGGTAACGTTCGGGTGCAGAAAAATGTCTTCCGAAAAGATAAAGTGTGTAAAGTGTAACATCGTTATAAACGAGTTATTATGTTTTGTGCAGAACAAAATTGACGAAGAAAGTTTAATTCGGTTGTGTGTAAGCTCATATACGACCGCGGAAATTACCACAGCGAAGGATTTGTTGTTTGAATCAATATCTACGAGTACCCGCAACATTTCGCGACGCAAGAACCGTGAACAAAAAGAGATGGAGGATATCATCAGCATATATTTAAAAGTACAGATCCTGATAAAACCCCTATTTTTGTTGCAAGGGAATTAGAAAAATTCCTTCGATCACATTGACGTCACAGCCTTACTTAAGGACATCGTCATATTAAAATCGGAGGTGAAGTATTTAAAAGAATCTTGTGCTACGGTTGTCCAACTAAACACAGCGAAAGCAGAGATAAACGACATGAAATTTGCATCATTGGTAGATGTGGAACGCACTGGCACCGCAAACGTAAACATAAGACGGGGTGCTTACTTACTGGATAGCGGCCGAGACAGTGGTCCAATCGGTTTGTTAAATATATCAAACCGTAACAGCATCCATAGTTCCCCTGACAAAAATGATCTAACTAATGATCAAGTGAATTGGCGATCCCCGGTAGCCCTGCAGATAATGAGCAAAGGTAGTGATCGTACTAAAACAACCGTACGCAGTGCAAGTGCACTCGATAACACGACCGCTGTCTCCGCCGTTACTGTCACTGCCTGTGAGCCCCCGCCCCGGGAAAGTGGTGGGAGCGGAGCGGTCAGCTGTTCGCCGACACACAACGTGAGACCTACGTCGTCGTCAAACCAGTTTGCTAAAGATATAAGTACGTATACGGCGCCGGCGGCTAGTAATTTAAGTCTCACGATGTCATCAAGTGATCACGTAAACAATGCGAAATCATTAGCGGAAATAACGCGCGATGGTGAATGGAAATCGGAGCATCCAAAAAACGAGTGGATTGATGGATTCTAGTGCAGGAGAAAAGACTCAAAAACAGATGGTCAGAGTCTCAATTAGTGAGAGGCAAGGCTCCCTGTATGCCTGGGAATAAGTTTAAGTCTGCAAGTGTGACCACACCTCTGTTTCTTTCTAACGTTCACAAAGATACTTCAGAAAATGATATCGCCCAGTACGTACTTTCAATAATAAAGGAAAAAGTCACGGTACAGAAAATTAGAATGAAGACAGAAAAAGAATACAACGCATTTAAAATAATGGTTCCTAAATCTAAACTAGACATGTTTTTGAGTGGCGAGTCATGGCCGGCCGATATTACGTGCAGACGTTTCAGACCTTATAAAAACCCTCAATCTGTTGGCGTTGAAGAATCCAGAAAACCCTCTTAACAAAATGCATAAGTTTAATTTCATAACATACAACTGTAAGAACATCAAGCGGTCTATTGAGGGCATAAAACAGCTTTGCAGTTTTCAAAGTCAAAGTCAAAGAAGTCAAAGAATTTTTATTGTGAGACAGTGGTTACAGAGTTGTTAATTGTTAAATGGTGTGCTTTTGCACTGCTCCACCATGTTAGGTATACAAAAGTTCACAATTTATTATGTTAGACCTAAGTTTACGTGGTATATTATATTAATTCAAAGATACATTTCAATTGTATTATAGCTTTATTTTGCATCAAAACATAAAAACAGTTTGGCACTAACTCATCACTAATCTGTCGGACAAAAATTCA
This sequence comes from Xanthia togata, assembly GCA_963853775.1. Taxonomy (NCBI): domain Eukaryota; kingdom Metazoa; phylum Arthropoda; class Insecta; order Lepidoptera; family Noctuidae; genus Xanthia; species Xanthia togata. The sequence continues at coordinate 11,425,994 of OY970816.1, forward strand.
TGTACTGTATAATATGGTCTGTTTACGAGGAACTCATTTATTTTTTTCTTGAAAGATGGTTTCAATTTCTCTTATTTGCTTAGGAAGCTTATTATAAATTCGTGAAGACATTCCGAAGAAACTTTTAGAAAGTAGGGCTGTTTTTGAGGGTATATTATTTGCTATTTTGTCGGCATGTCGACGGGAGTGCAGGTTACCAAACTTTTCCCTATTGGTTTTTACAAATGTAGCGACCTCATAGATGTAGAGAGCAGGAAAAGTTAAAATCTTAAGCTTTTTAAAATTAAGTTTTGCGGACATAATCGCTCTGCAGGAGACGTGGTTACAGCCTGATGAGCTACCGTACCTGTCCAGCGTGCACGAGGATTTCGGAAGCACGGGAACGTCTGCTATGGACACGGCTGCCGGCATCATCAGAGGACGGCCCTTCGGTGGAGTGGCGCTTCTGTGGCGTAAGGCGGTGTTTCCATGTGATTCAGTGATTGCGTGTGCTAATCCACGTATTGCAGCAATACGTCTGACGACGAACGATAGGCCATTGCTAGTCGTAAGTGTTTATATGCCAACTGACAGCGTAGAAAATTTATCGGAATTCACAGATTGTCTAAGGTGTATCAGTGCCATAATAAGTGATAGTGATATCGAGTCTGTTTTTATTCTTGGTGACTTCAACGCGCATCCAGGTGAGCGTTTTTACCGTGAACTAATAGATTTTTCGATGGAGCACGATTGGACTTGTGTAGATACTAGCAGGTTGCAACTGTCGTCAGGAACGTTCACATTTGTTAGCGAAGCTCACTGGACAGAGCAGGCGGTGGCTCGACCACTGCGTGGTGACTGACTCGGCTGTGCATTGTATAACATATGTGTTCGTGAAATACGACGTTTATTGGTCTGACCATTTTCCGCTAGTTATAAGTTGTAATCTTAATGTTGTGAGGCAGAAAACTATTGTGAAAACCACTGCTTGTAATAAAATACAATGGGGAGAGAGAAAGGAAGACCAGTGTATCGCCTATGAAAATATGTGTAATTCACAATTAAAACATGTTGACTTACCAGTAGACTTACAAAATTGCTGTGGCAAATATTGTAGTGATCATTGTCATAAAGATATAATTAATAATTTATACAGTGATATTGTGAAAATTTTATGCTCGTGTGCTACTGCCACGTATAAAAGCAGTCGTGGTAAGCGAAAACCCCTGGCTGGTTGGAACAAGCATGTGAGCGAGGCTCACAGGAATGCCAGGTTGAGGTTCAGTTTATGGTGTTGGTACGGTCAACCGTCCATGGTCCCATTTTTGACGCCATGATGATGGCACGGAAAATCTTTAAGGGAAAGCTGAAGTGGTGCCAAAAACACCAGGAACAAATAAAAATGGATTTATTAGCCAAACACCATGCTAATTCAAATTTCAAAGGATTTTGGAAAGCCACAAATACTTTGAATCCTAAGCCTGGCGTTCCTGTGAGCGTCGACGGGGTTTCCTGTCCTAGGAATATAGCTACAATACAAAATATTTATTCGACACAGACACAACACAACAGCAACAAACACACTAAAAAAAAAAAGAACAAAAAACATAACAATAAAATTGCAGTAAAATTTAGCTGAGCGTGCCCATACCGAAAGGGTTACCATCTCAGCATTTGCTGAGGTGTTCAAAAACCAATTCGCTATTAAGTCGACACTAGGGCCGCCATGCGGGGTGTTCAATGCTGGCCCTGAGGGTGCGGAGTTGTCCACTGTAATTCTTGCAAATGAGATCAGGCACATAGTGAAGAAGATGACAAGAGGCAAATCCCCTGGGCATGATGGACTCAGCATTGAGCACCTGCAGCATGCTGGTTCCCACTTACCCCGGGTGCTGGCACTATTATTTAATCTGTGTCTGTGTCATTCACATATTCCGCCTGATCTAGTGCGAACTCTGGTGGTGCCGGTGGTCAAAAGCAAGACAGGAGACGTATCGGACAAGTCAAACTACAGGCCTATTTCACTCGCCGTCGTCGTAGCCAAGGTCCTTGACAGCGTGCTTAACTCACATCTAAATAAACATGTGCGGCTCTGCGATGCCCAGTTTGGATTCCGGCCTGGGCTGTCAACGGAGACTGCTATTGTTAGTTTGAAGCACGCTGTCAGGTATTACACGGATAGAAATACACCTGTTTATGCGGTTTTCCTTGACTTGTCCAGGGCCTTTGACCTTGTCCCATACGATCTTCTCTGGAAAAAGTTAGAAAAGACAACGCTGCCGCCAGAGTTCGTATTACTCCTCAAGCACTGGTACCTGAACCAAGAAACTCAGATGCGATGGGCGGGAGAGCTGTCGGAGCCATGCCGGCCGGAGTGCGGGGTGAGGCAGGGGGGCCTGTCCTCGCCTTTGCTATTCGGTCTGTATGTTAATGCTCTGATTGAGCGACTCAGCAGCACACGTGTCGGCTGCTACGTGGATGGAGTTTGTTTTAACAACATTAGCTACGCAGACGACATGGTGCTGCTGGCTCCATTGATCGGTGCTCTCCGAAAGCTACTCAATGTGTGTGAATCGTACGCTGCGATTCATGGATTACTTTATAATAGCAGTAAGACAGAATTCATGGTCTTCAGGTCTGGCACCAGGTGTCCCTCTACTGTCCCTCCTCTTCTAATGAATGGTCACCGGATTAATAGGGTATATACATTTAAATACCTGGGCCATCTGGTTACTGATAACCTGAAAGATGACATGGATCTAGAGAGGGAGCGCAGAGCATTGTCAGTTAGGGCGAATATGCTGGCCCGTAGATTTTCTCGATGTACAGACGCAAGTAAAATAACTCTTTTTAAGGCGTACTGCACAGCACTGTACTCGGAAGCCCTGTGGTTCACATATACCCAAAAGGCTTTGTTCATTGTTGGTTCATTGGATTTGATTGTTTTTTTGTATACGTATAAAGAATATGACACTCTCTAAGTGGTTTTGAGGAATGTCAATCGTCCTGCTCCACATTGTATAGGTACTGACCTATGTATTTGCTTGTATTTAATAAATGCGAAGCCTTCTGTTTGTCCGTCTTAAAGATAAGCGTGAAGAAAACATGCATATTATTTAGGATCTTATTTTTCAGACAAAACATACGCTTCGTGCGATCTGTAATCATCAGCTTCTGTAGCGTGCAGGTGACCTCGTCAATTTTTTAATAAAAGTTGCTAAGTTAAATTAAACTTGAATCTTTAAATGAAATGAGTAGAAAATTTTGATTTCAAAATAATAATTTAATGTGGGTCGAAGGGATACAATTAATTCAGACCCACGAAGTTAAGTTATCGTATCACAATCGTTGCCTGATAGCCACTGACCTCCATATAGTACGCTGGACCTATGATAAGCCGAGCCATAGTGGGGCTATTTGATTTTCGCCATTTTGGCGCTGATCGCAGAAGTGGGTGGGAACGGAACTAATAATAGGGATGGGACAGTAAGATAAAATACATCGATAAAAGGCTTTTCCGACCATCAGGTAATACTATTTCTATGTTTCCGACAGATACAGATATTTCGGCCGGGTTGTTTATTCTAATATAATAAAGCTGATGAGTTTGTTTGGTTGTACGCGCAAATTTCAGGAACTGCTAGACCGATTTCATAAGTTCTTTCACCGTTGGATTGTTACATTATCCCTGAGTGACATAGGCTATGTATGTACCACGGGAGAAGTTGGGACAGACTGCTAGTCTTAGGATAATCCGAAACCAGACTAAGGGGATACTTAGTATGTGACTAGCTAAATCCAAAAATAAATAGGGAACGCTTTTTAAATAGAAATGAGGGTTTCTTGGGATGGAGTGGAATAGGTAAGGTATTTATAGAAAATAAAATGAGTTATGTTTAATAAAACAGTCATCGGAGAAGTGCTTTGAACAGATGTAATCATATTTTTTCGGACGCCAACTAGGCTTTTCAATGTTTTTCAGCCATAATTCCAGTCTTCTTTTGTCAGTCAGAAACCTGTGAATTATTTTAAAATTATATGTATTTGATAATAAAAATCGGCCATCGGCGATTTCCGTTCTTGAAAGTAAATAGATATCGTTAGGAAAAATATCGATAACTTTTATCGACAGGTAACTTTTACATCACTATTCAATTTTGTGGTTTATAAAAAACCGTTTATACAAAGACAAATATATTGTTATTACGTATAATAAGATAAGTGACAGTTTTTAAAATGTCAAATAATAACAATAGAAGTATAATTTGTTGAATATTAGCCGTAAACTCATTTACTTGTGGAATGCAACCCCACTTCCCTTCTGATAACGAGTTTTGCATAACAAACACTCTGTCATAGTTGACCTATGAATGACCACCACTTATTTATGTATTAACTAAATTAATACGACACAACAAAGAAGCTTAATCACGTTAAACCTCCAAAAACACGGGGACAATTCAAACGAGACAGCGGCTATTTGCAAGTTACGTCAGATTTAGTACTCTTCCCACCCATTGGGGGCGCTTCAAATAGGCACAATAAAGAACTGTCATTTCATAGGGTATCGTAAGTCCAGCGTACTTGTATAGATGGAGGTCAGTGCTGATAGCTGATAGACCACGCATTTCGCAGGTATCGCATTTTTATAGAATAAAAAAAAAAAAAATTAACATTTTCCTAATTAATAATAATTAATTTACATGCATTACTATACGGGATCTTTATTCAACTCCTAAATCCAATCAATATGACGTCTGACTTGTTAATAATAAATCAATCGTTTATCAAATTAACGATTAATGATTACATAAATTAATCGATTACGACTACTATTCATTTGAATGTAACTAAGAAATTAATTTAATCGATTGATACCAACACTGGGCAAAACTTAGAGAATAAATAAAACAAATGCATGAAACAGAATCGTCGCTTTATTCAGCAATTTCCGGTTGAAAAAAATAATCAACAAAACTACACTGAAATTGTGAACATGACTATTTTTACAAACATTTTTACAGCGATATTGTATAATTGCGTCGCGTCGGGTTGTGAGCGCTCGCGTGCTCAAGCTCGAATGCTCAAAGCTCGACGTGCTCGCCTGGCCGAGCGCGCCGCACTAAACGATACAAAATAATAATATTTACAACAAATGTACGTCCGCATTGTAAACAAAGCTAAGGGAAACAAGAAAATTCTCGCGGGCGAGCGATCACAACGGGAACGCCTAAACTAGAATTCAGAAACTTATGAGGTACATCATCCTATTCACTTTACTAAGCGTATGTTATCGGCCCCAACGACAACATGAGGCCAATGTTCTTTTTTTACATTTTTCCCAAATTTGCAGCCTTTTTGTACAGTATATGATACTTACTAATTATATATGTATAGACATAGTTAAACCGTTAGTTTTTTTTGTTGCGAGCTCTTTTTCCTAACAGCTCATTGGTTCAATGAACTGCCATGAAAAACGAGCTCACTAAATTTTTTTATAATGGTTGAGACAACAGGACACTTGCGTAACACGACTCGCTATAATTTCCGCATAGCTAGATTAAACCCCAATGATTTTAGTTTACATTAAAATACACGATATTTTTAACATTTTTTTTTTTGCTTTTTTCTGCAAAAGTTCTAACAAGAAGTGAGTTGAACGGATAAATGTATTTTTTATTATATATTTGTATCCCGAAAAAGAAACTACATTAACACTGAGAATGCAAATCTGTTGACACTTATTGTGTTTCGTGATCGCTCAATTTCTGTTATTTAATTATTGTATCATAGTAGCACATACGATTGCTTTTGGCAACACCTTACCAGCGACCACGAACCACAACTTACAATGTTGCCACATTAAAAATGAACAAAAAGTATTATTTGTTTTATTTCTATCTACCTACAGTTGTGTCTACACTTTTATTTCTAGTAATTTGAATGGACACACTCTCCCTAATAGTCTACAATTATCATACCGATTATGTTTACAGATATTATAAATCGTCTTTCTGTATTTTGTTGTTAAATATCACTTTAAATCGGTTATTTCGTGAAATTAATTGAATACATTTAGAATAGAAGTTGCTTTATGTATTCCCGAAGGGTTGGGCAGAGAAGTTGGTACCTTAATACACCCACATTTCGGCAGTTATGAGTGTTTATCCTAAAAGTTGGCAACGTCGCAAATAATAGCTGTCAAATATTTACCTGTTTTCATTACTTTGGCGATATTACTGTATGGGAACTAGAATATTCATAATGAATTGTAATTATAACACTGAATTTGTTGTTGTAACTGTTTTATGAGTAAGAAAGGCATTTGGAAGGTTCTTAAATACTTTTTTTTACATCTAAAACCAAATCATCAATATTAATTATTGCATTTTCATAATCAATATTTTAGTTCATTCCATACAATAATAATGCCAAATTAATCAAAACAGGTAAATATTTGACAGCTATTTTATTTTGAATGAACGCGCTCTTAAATGATCAGAACGAATGAAGCCGTACTCACATCATAACTTGTCCAACCGAGCGCCACGCGACATATACTGATCGACCAACATGCGCAGAGCGCAATTCTAAATGTATCTAGTACGAGCCGACCAAGTTAATGACCATGTAGTGCGGTTGAACTGCCAAAAAAATATCGCCCTTGCACAGTTGTAATAAAGTTGAAAATAAATAAACTTGTTAGCCCGAGAACGCATCAAAGCGGAAAGAGGTGCGCGTTTAGAGTAAGGTTATTTATTTTCGACTTTATTTTATGGATTCCAATGTTGATATTTGCCTGCTAGATGTACGCCGACGCAGTAAGCGACTGTTCACCGACTTGACAAATTGAAGTTAGTAGTCATCAAAAACGGAACGTTTATAAAATCGATAAAATCCGCAGTTATTTAATCGATCCACAAATAACTTCCATTTTGATGTCCTAAATATACTACACGCACGCAGTTGGTCACAGTTCCAACTTATCCTAAGCCGATTGCTCGGCGTGCCCTTAAAATAGCTAACTGCAACCAACTTTAACGATACAGATAGTTTTTAAGAAGACCAGAAATTTTAGGTTGAGTCTCATTGTAAAAGTTGTTAATAAGCCCAGGTTCGAACGAGCGCTTTTATTACATGGCGATTTTTTCCGCGTGCTGCATTTTCAAGCCGAGAATTTAAAAACCAACAGTGTGTTTTATTGACGCGCCAGGATGCGCTCTGTTGGATTCTGAATGCTCTGCTTAATACCGACAGTTGAAAATACAGTGCGCAGAATAAAATCGTCGCGTATAATAGCACCCGTGCGAAGCTGGGCTAAAAATGAGTTCAACGAGCTCTTTTGCAGTTTTTAGTTATTCCTTGTAGGTACCGTCTCAATTGGCGCCCAGCGTGGGACACAACCACACATCCAGTCGCAAACTAATTTTACTTACTATGCCTTCTAAGGAAAGCTGGTATTAAGCCGCTTCGATTAACTATAAAGAAGTTTTTTTTATATATAGCAACACTGCCGCCAGAATCTCGAGTGTTGCCATAAACACGCACGATTTGGCAATAGTGTTTTCAGACATTTATATCGATGCACAATATTTTCAAAAAACATCCGCGTTTATTTGGTATCGGCGTCTCGTAATGGTTGAACACAAAATGGAATATATGCACAGGTTGAGTATTCAGTACATTTGGATTGAGAGTCGTGAAGTACCGGGGACTGAATATCATTATATACAATGTCTAACAATAAATTAATGGTACAAACACAAAATAATACTAACTCTACGGGATCTGTCCACAAGTACGGACCGCCTGACTACTCACCGCGCGTCGACAAGCGTCCGCTCAACTGGTCCGGCCAGTGAACCAAATTATTAAGTAAATATTTTCATTATTTATAATACACATAAACCTATATGATACACAGTAATGCGGTTATTATTTTACACATTTTTTAAACATTTTTATTTCATTTTTTTATGCTCATACACATTTAAAATATACACTCGCTCTCTATTCAATAACACATAAAAACAAACAAAACAAATGTTTCTTTTGCTAAAAAAAACTAGCGAGGGCATGCCAGCCGCAACAAAATCATATCGACCCTTGCTAAAGTTTTCCACGTATTAACTATTTCACAGCCTTAAATAAGTGTCGGGGCTCGGGCGCGGGCGCGCGGCGGCGTCACGTGACCTGCATGGGCAGCGTGTCGCCGCCGCGCCGCCGCTCGTCCGGCGCGGCCGGCGCGCCCGACGTGGACGCGCCGGGCGCGGCGGGCGCGGCCGGCCGCTTCAGCGCGCCGGGCGCGGCGAAGGCCACGGCGGCGACCTGCGGGCAGAAACGTATAGCATGACACGATGGTGTACATAACGTATAGCGTAACTAAGTCTAAACGCGAACGGCGGGGCCAGAACGGGATAGCGACAGGACGCGTGCCATAAGCCAAGAGGCACTCGCGAATAGCAATCTCGTTTATTCGTTTTATAATTTTGTTTATAACGTACTGATCCCTAGACACTTTTGATTATGTAAATGGTACACCACAGAATACCTGCAGTATTGTCTCTCCTTCTCCCTTAATCCATCCATAATGTATCTTCAAAAGATTGCTTTTAGCAGTAAGACCTCCGATTGTGCTGTAGCGGTTACACCGCCACATATAAACTATGCATCAAAGACATGACGTCACACAAATCCTGCATCGCGCAATTAGAGTTTACCGCGCGAACGACATATTATATAAGACTAACCGACATCAACAGTCGGGCAGTCGGCCCGCCCGACACAACACCCGTCTGGTTAGAGGATCCTCCCTTTTCTATGATGGATAAGTGAACTTTACACCCTGTTCCTCATACCCCTAAATTGGTGACCCTGAGTATGAACGTCAACGCAGCCTTCGTATAACTAGTTCAGCGTGATGTGTGTGCGTTTCGTAAGGCGAGTGACACAGCCAGCCAGCACCTACGGCTTCAACGGGTATCCTGACCACCAGCATGCAGCGAACGCGCATTTCTGGTCATCAACCTCAGCCTCATCAGCAACCTTGGCACAGCACGTGCACTTTCGGCCGGTCTCATAAGCAGAGCTCTTTCTACCCTCTCCTGGTCGACGCTAGCAGTAAGCCACAACCCGGCACTATACCACATCCGACTCACTGGAACGTGACGCAGCGTCACCCCGACTCACTGGGGAATCACCGCAGACAGTTCCGACTCAGCGCGAACAATGCGGCACCCGGTTCCGACTCACTGGAACCTCCACTGGCACTGCGAAGCATGGCACGATACAAGACTCAGCCCACTATCGACCTTCGGTCTCCGAAGGGGAGTGATGTAGCGGATACACCGCCACATACGAACTACGCATCAAAGACATGACGTCACACAAATACTGCATCGCGCAATTAGAGTTTACCGTGCGAACGACATAATATAAGACTATCCGACATCAACAGTCGGGCAGTTGGACCGCCAGACACAGCACCCGTTTGGTTGGAGGATCCTCTTTTTTCTATGGTGGATGAGTGAACTTTAAACCCTGTTCCTCACTCCCCCCCCCATGCCACCGCTTGTAAAATTTCTACATTTATATCCGTAATTTTTGTGTTGTACATAACAAAGAGTATTTTATCTATTTATCTATCCTTGTAGTTATACCAACGTACCGTAGGTGCGACGATGAAAAGAGTGTACCGTACCAAGGTGGGCCGTACACCAGTGGTGACAAAACCAGTATAAGCTAACCTCTAATTCTATTGAAACTCCGTAATACGCTAGTCCAGCTCACGGTCAAACTGTTACCCACTAACGTGCAGCATAGGTACTGTACCGAAATAGATGTTTCTTTTTTTGAGATTTTTAGAAATATGTTTTAACCCAATTATAACTTTTGTGGACATTTGGACTGTGCTATCATCACAAGGACAAGACTACTGACAAGGACAAGAGAACTGAATATAAACCCTCATCAAACGATCGCAGTGTTTCTTGTAGGTAGTGCGCGTGCGCGTCACAAGATGGCTGCCATGAAGCTATAGCAATTTTCTGTTGTTTTTATTCTTGGCTTTTGCTTCTGCGTGACCTTCACATGGTAATCCATCATGTGAAGGCCGCGCCTATAATGGTATTAATATTAATTGTGTGTTTGCTGACGCAGCCATTAGATCCTCACGTGTGCAGGTGACAGGGCATGCGGTGCAGGAATGGGATGGGATAGGGATACAAGGCCTCAATTCCCTCCTTGACTGATAATAAATTATAAATAATTATATCTTATTGAAGTTTTGCTGCTCTACTCTTCAATAAATTGTGACAAACACGTAATAATCAGCCAAAATAATATGTTCTGAAACTTTAGACTGTTGTTCAACTGACGCTGACCAAATTATACCTAAAATCAAACATCTGACTAGTTCCGTGATTGCAGATGGTAATTCTGACCCAACGGTGCTGTGCTTATACTGATCCAACGTATGGTATTTACAAACAAGAGAAAGAAGGAAGCTATATAAATTATCAAAAGAGTAAGTTAACCAAACCTATTATATTACTAGTAGCTTGTAGGTACTGCCTCGTTAGTCTAGGAGACGCCGCAAGTGCGAGTGATGAGCATGTGCTCCTGGGTTCGATCCCCTCGCCCCATCTGCTATCGTCCTGCTGTGATATTGTTCAGGCTGATGAAGATTATAAGACTATCTTTGCATTCTATAAATTCAATCTCTTACTATACTTTATTGTAAAAGGGCGCTTAACGAAGCGCGAGTTTGACTGGATCATACCTGGGAAACTTCTGGTTACGGAGATAGGTATTGAAGGTCAAAGTTCTAACTTTTTTGAAGTAAAAACTTATTTAGGCGCGTTGAGCGATTTTTGGTAGTGGACAATCTCTTGGGATCACGTCAGCGACATTAATGTAATGATAACGTTAACCGTAAATCTGTAGCTGTCAGATGGACGTGCGCCTGGACAGCAGCGACAGCTTAAGCAAGGTGGCCCATGAAGATTAGGTCTAAAGAAAAAAAAAAAAGCCTATCTTCGAGAGCTTCCCGAAACACCCCCACGCGTACGTTTCGCGATTATTTATAGTTTAGGAGGTTTTAAATGTTTTTTGGGAACACACCCTGGATAACCGCCCAGCACATGTGTGAGTACTATGTGCCTACTATAAGGCTGCCGTTTACTAAATATGAATGCCTGGTCTAACGCTACTGCTGAGCATGAGGTTCTGGGTTCGATTCCCAGGTCGGGCAAAGTGTAATTTGTATTTCCATGTGGAATTTCTCAGTAGCAGCCCGGAATCTGAATGTATGTCCAGTTGATGGCAATAGGCTCGCCCCCTATTGCATGGGACTTACATAAGTGGCGAAATGTGGGATTTCTAAGGTACACATCTGCCTGACTCCACGGGGATCACAGGCGTGATGTTATGTTTATGTTACTGGGTATGTCTTTCATTGACTTCAATATGTCCCGGCTGACTGTAGTTTCGTGATTTCAGATTTGGTGACCACCACCCGACCATCTTTAGATGGGAGCTATATACAAGTTTATCAAAAAAGTAAGTTTACCTAACTTATTACAGTACTGCCTCGTTAGTCTAGTGGTCGGAAGCGCGACTGCTAAGAATATGGTCCTGGGTTCGATCCGTCACCCCATCTGCTTTCTAGGTAATCCGGTTAGTCAAGCAATACTGAATTTTTTGGTTGATTTTTCGAAACCAAGAAAAAAAAAGAAACTTTTATTAAAAAAATAAAACATCTCATGAAATTGCGAAATTGTATGCGTTTTTAAAGTCTATGCTAGACAGAGATAGCACTACTAGCATCTGACGTCACAACACAGGAAGCTCTTAGTAACTTCGCGCCATTCAGTACAATGATCGTTTTTCGTGACAAGGATGGAAGAATAATTACAAAAGCTTGTACGAGTACCTCTCCATTTTTCGACCAGGGCCTCAAGTCTGCTATTACAATAGTGTCAGAATAGTCTATCAATGATTTCATAATTGTTAATTTTGACAAGTTTGGTAATCTACTAACATATTGGCGTCATTATGACTTTCCAATGGTCAGCCACTGACACTCCATTGAAAGAAATGGCGTCTATTGGTAATCTTGTACATAATGAAAAATGAATGACTGACTTAGGCGGTAATCTGCTAAAATGTTGACATTTCCTTTGATCAGTGACCTATCATGAGAACGTCATTGTGCAGTCATTTCTTTTAATTCGTTACGAGTATCGTGTTTGTGGAATACAATGATCAACCAATGATCGACCATTATGAATTTAGCAGATTACGAAATTTTAGCAAAATGACAATGGGATCGTGTTGGAATGACGAATTTATAAAAATAGCAGACTTGGGCCCCTGATTTTTATCCTAAAATACTGTTAATTTTCTTTGTCCGACCTCATTATAAGTAGGTACCTTTTTATATAAAAACAGTTGAAAAACCTTACTTAGGTAATGAAACTGTGTTATTTTTTTGCAGATGAGTATCACAACAATGGGGATCCTGCTAAGCTCATCACAGTTTATAGGAGATGTTCAGCAAGCGGGCCCTGTAAGGATATCCACAATTTGGAGATAGCACTCATAGATTGAATAATTCCACGATTGGAAATGGTTTTCGGAACGAAGTTCTTTATTGCATGCTTACTTATACTCTGCACACTTGGTGAATGAGAGCTAGACCAAAAACGTGTAACATTTTGACCGTCACCAGTTTTTTGTTACGTAACAAAAGTGACGTGACGGTCAAAATGTTACACTGCAAAAGCTAAATGAACTTCGTTCCAACCAGGTGTCCCGCTACAAGACAGTTTTTTTTATTTTATTGAAGGAGGTATTATTGTAACTAAATAACAATGCACAATGTTCAAACCTACTGTACCATTCTGCACTTTAAAAATAAATCATATTGCTTGTGATTAGGTAAATTGTTTTCTTAAACGGGCGTTCTCATCTCAGTAGTCACAGCCCTTCTAGCCAGAATTATCATTCAAACAGTCCACCCATCGTTTCTTTGGTCTTCCCCTACTCTATGGTGACTCGTCCATAAATAGTGAATCAATTCTGTAAGATTTTGAGTAAGTTTTTTTAAATATTTGTAATGGGTGGATGCGCGTAGCGCCTTGGGTTGTAAGTAAGTTATTTGGATACAATGTGGTAAAGGATATGTGGATTTTACGGTACTCCCTTTCTTCTCCTAAAAGTTTTTGTCCGAAAATCATTATAAATAACACGTTTGCTATTAACTTCAGTAACCATAATGTTCAAAATCCCGAAATTTTGTTTAACATACTTATCTTTAGTTCTAAAAGTCTTCAGTCATAATATCGAGTACTATAATAATTGAATTTCCTAATTTTACATGACCTTTAGTCATATGTCCTAAGTATTGTGTTAAATAATGTGTATTATTCCGAATGTTCATTTATAATAATTTTTTTAGTCGTAAAACATTTGCTAAAAATTAGGTTTTAGTGACAGAAACGAATCGGTGTAAATCCGACTCCACGCAGTCTTGTCTGCTCTAATTAAAAGAGTAATTTAAAATCGCGTAGGCGCGGATAGGAGATGTGGCCCGCGAGTTGAGGAGCAGGTGGTTGTAACACTCGCCTGGTGAGCGTTAAACACATCTGCGACGATAAGCTCGCGTGGGACCGCCGGAGCCCCGCAACGCCGGAGCCGTGACAGAAACCACGCCTGCTGCATGTTGCATGCTTGCTTGCTTGCATGCTGCATGCTTGCTTGCATGCTGCATGCTGCGTGCTTGCTTGCATACTGCATGCTGCGCGTGCATTGTTATACAAATTTGTTCTAAGAATATTATTATTATAAATAAACATTATGTAATTTGAATTTAGGACTCATAACTTTTATTGAAAACGGTTTTATGTATTTTGTATATTATTCATTGTAATATTTATAACAAACGGATTAAGGACATATTATATTTAGGGATTTCAATTTTATGGCATGTGATATTAAGTTCGGGTAAGTTATCATTCGGACAAATGATGATTAGATCAAAAAAAGTTATGGCACTTTAAATTATGGATAAAAAATAAAAAAATCGCTATAATGCAATAGCATACATATGATTTAGAACATAGCCATAGGTTTAAATTTAAACACGTAATTTTATTTCTACTTTATTAAATGAAAACCAAGGTACCTTCATATTAATCAAAACAGTAATAAGCACTTCATCATCAAATAAAACTTTACAACACAACACAACATCAAACAGAACAAAGGTAGGAGGCCTATGTCCAGCTGTGGACGTGTTTCGGGTGAATAGATGACGCTGATTGTACAGAAACTGGCTGTCAGTATGTATTCCTGTAGCTGCTGTATCTGTTGGCAATGCCCTGTCTATACTGTGCTTGCATTTTGGAAACTGTGGCTAGTCTGTCGGTGCGGACTTTGAATTCACCGCCTGAAAAATAAATAAATAGATTGTTAAACTGATTACTCCGTGGCCAAGAGCTACGCGTCTTGTGACAGCGACTGCGGCGTCAACAAATGAAGGAAGTTTAGAGCATGCCACGAGTCACCGCGACGCGACTTACTGAGCGACGGACGGGAACTAGTGACGAGCGCGCGAGTCGCTTGACGCGGTACTCTCTGGTCTTACTATTAGATACAGCTTGTAAGGCAAAGCTGTATCTAATAGTAAGACCTTTGTGGAGTACAACCGTGATGTTATGACGTTATGAAATACCTACTAGAAAATTTCTAGTAGGTATTTCATGAGTTTGATTTGGACCAGGTTTGATTTAATCAAACCTGGTCCAAATCAAACTCATAGTAGGTAAGTAGGTACTTTGAAATAAATTCAGACCATATAGTTTTTTCCTAAATCCTAAGTTCGCTTAATTTGTTTCTTTAGAATACAATTCCTTCTTCGCCTCAACGCAGCTCTTGTGTTGTGTTCACAGGTTTTGTTAGTGAAGCTGTAGCTCGTATGATACAATTATCAGCCCGAATGCTTCTTTAGCACAACTCCTTACAAGTGTTGTCATGATGAAGCATTAAAGTAAACACAACCGTACCGGTTGTATTACATACAACTTTCTAAGAATGACAGTTGTGATTTGAATATACGGACAATTTAAGTTGGTATCTAGTCAATTTGATTAGCAATTAATTTTCCTGACTGACTGATGACCGGTCGCTCGGTTGCCAGTACTTATTTCCGTACACAGTGCAATCAGCAAATTACTTAAATAAATTTTGTTATATTTTACCTACATGCAATCCGTACAATTTTGACTTAGTTACTAAATAATTATGTTTAGATAAAACACGAAGACGCGCCCCACTCGTCTTCCTCTAAACGCGATTACTGTCATAGGCTACTATTTATATATGATTACTGTACTTGTAAGCAGTGCTGTAAGCGATTAGGAAGCAGAGTGGGGCGCGTCTTCAGGGATGGCAGTATCTTTTAGAGGTATGAGGAACAGAGTGTAAAATTCACTCATCCTCTATAGAAAAGGGAGGATCCTCCGACCACACGGGTGTCGTGTCTGGCGGGCAACTGCCCATTTGTGTTAATAAGTTGAACATTAATATAAACTAGTGGTCGCCCAGTGGCCAAAATTTGACCATAATTCATACTCATTCTAAATTAGTTAAGGATAGTTCATACTAATTCCATGTACAGAACGTACTAATGCCATGCTGCCATGTTATTATTCTAAGGTACCATCTTCAACCATAGCGCCATTTTATTTTTATTAATTTAATTTATATCTAATGCATATTATATAAAATTATTAGCTTTCAGCACTCCTTCTCCATATTTTAACTGTGCCAAATTACATAACTCCTCCGTCCAAGTAATTTTCGTTAAAAAAAAAAAAAGTTTTTGCTTCACGTATTAATATACAGATTATGGGACCACATAATCATCTGAAAACTGTGCTATATACCTCTAATTAGACATCGTTTTATTTTTCGTTTGTGATTTTTAAATAACTATTTTGGTAAGGAACCCTAAAAATAGAGATAGAGTTATTATTGTGAACAATATCATGAATCACGTTGGCCTCAAGGTATTTGCGCCGGTTCTCCAAGCTGATAAGCTTGTACTTATCAAGTAGTTGGGAGTATGACAAATAAGTCTTAGTCCCATAAATTGTGTAGTACATAGCACGGAGGTACTTGCGCTGGACCCTTTCTATTCCAACTACGTATTTTTAGTAGAAGGGGTTCCAAATAGGGACCGCATATTCTAACTGAGAGCGAATGAGCGTCATATACAAATAGAGATACACGGGGAGGTCCAAAAGTTCGTGGAATGGAGGGGATGGAGTGGGGATAGGGGCGCTCGCTTAGTGTCATACTAATTGGGTACTCATCATTAGTATATAAATTAAGTTTCAGCCCTGTTGCACCATTCGTTTACGAACACTCGTCTGCTAATTTAGCAGACGAGTGTTCGTAAACGAATGGATCCGGATTGACTTGTTTAGCAGTGCTAAACAAGTCAATCCGGAAGAAAACTGAAACTATGGAGAAAATTGAACACCGTGCTGTGATAAAATTCCTTACCAAGCAAGGAAAGAACGCTCAGACCATTTTTAATGAAATGGAAACCGTTTATGGGGAACAGTGCCCTAGTAAATCAATGATTTACAAGTGGTACGGTCTTTTTAAACATGGTCGGGAGTCGATTGAAGACGACCCCCGCTCTGGAAGGCCAGTTGAGGCCACCACATCAGACATCGTCGAAAAAGTAGAAACAATTATACTGGAGGACACCCGTTTGAAGAAAAAACAGTTATTTGCATTAGTTGGAGTATCAGATACCACCATTTTGCGAATCCTACATGACCACCTGGGTATGACAAAAGTCAGTGCAAGATGGGTACCGAGAATGCTCACGCCACCTCAAAAACAGCAGCGCATCGATGCGTCAAAACATTTTTTGGAGTTGTGTGGAGACGAACCTGCACAGATTTTGGAGCGGATTGTTACCGGAGATGAAACATGGGTTCATCACTTTGAGCCTGAGTCCAAACAAGAGTCCATGCAATGGCATAAAAAGGGTACACCACCGCCAAAGAAATTCAAAGTGTCGGAGTCGGCTGGAAAGTTGATGGATACTGTTTTTTGGGATTGTGAGGGGATAATACTGATTGATTACAAAGAAAAGGGAAGGACCATAACCGGAGAATACTACGCAATAATATTAGAAAAATTAAAGGAGGCCATCAAGGAAAAACGTCGAGGAAAATTGACCAAGGGTGTGTTGCTCTTGCAAGACAATGCGCCGGTTCACAAGAGCAGAGTTGCAATGGCTGCTCTGCACACGCATGGGTTCGAATCACTAGTCCACCCACCCTACAGTCCAGATCTGGCCCCAAGTGATTTTTATTTGTTCCCCAATTTAAAAAAAAGACTTAAGGGGAAGGAAATTTTCCGACGACAATGAGGTAAAGGAGGCAATTTTGGCTCATTTTGAGGCAAAAGATAAAAAATATTTTTACGATGGTTTAGAAAAATTAATTCATAGATCTAATAAATGTATTCAGCTTAAGGGTGATTATATAGAAAAGGAAAAATAGATTTATTGTTTCATTTTATTTAAAACCCTTTCATTCCACGAACTTTTGGACCTCCCCTCGTAGCTTGAGGTACGTTTTAAATTCTGTTGAAGATCTCATCACAAATCCATACATTTTAAAGGCTTCGATATTTGGGTTAAAAGGGGTATTGGGGTTAAAAGGGTTCAAGGTCAGTTTGCCATCAAAGAGAACACCTAGATCCTTCACTATCCAAGGATAGTGAAGGATCTAGGTGTGTAATTCAATTCAAAAGTGCCTGTAAATGATTTAATTGAAATAAATGGTTTGAGTTTTTTTTTTTTTAATGGAAATATTATTTAAGGGTATACAGTTAAGGTTGTAATTGAAATTGAGGATGAAATTATTCTTAGTAAAGTGTATATAGATACACTTGGGGATACTTAGATGCAGCTTATTGTCAATACAGTACGCAGTTAGTCTATCAAGATCCTCCTGAAATGACTGGCAGTCGTCCATAGTACGTATCGCATGAAACGCCTTCAAGTCATCAGCATATATCAAGAATTTGTTTTTTTTTAAGCTTTCTTAATATCGTTGATATAAATAATGAATAACAGTGGTCCCAGAATAGAGCCCAGTGGAACTCCGGAAGTAATACTAACCGAGACAGACTGATGACCACTAACCACAACCCTTAGTGACCGGTTTTCGAGGTACGACACAAACCAACGCAATAAATCTCCGCGTATTCCATTGTAGGCAATTTTATTCAGGAGAATTCCATGATCGACCTTTTCAAAAGCTTTTTTGAAATCACTGTAGACCGCATCTATTTGCAATCGCCTATCAATACTTTCAAAAATGTAATTAGCAAATATGAGCAGGTTATATGTCGTGGATAGACGCTTAGGGTCGATTTATACTAGCGCAGAGTCGAAGTGCATCGAAGCGTCTATCCAAAATTGAACATTACAAATTCAACCTTAACTCCACAGCGTAACACGCACACATTACTTCGGAGATTTTAAAAAGACGCGCGCATTCGTCGGAATTCGCGCGTCTGCGCGCGAACAACGCTGATTGGTGCGCGCGCCTGCGCGCGCATTCTCGTGTATCCACGCGCCCACTAGCGAACCAACGCGTCATCAGTTGGAAATTGGCCTGCGTCGGTGTTAATCACAATGGACTCGGACGAAAAATTAATTTACCTGGTGCAAAAATATGAATGCCTATTTAATCCAAAAGCTAAAAATTATAATAGTGACAAACATTCCAAAAATAATGCTTGGGAAAAAGTTAGCGGGGAAATGAAATTAACTGGTAAGTAAAGCAAGTATTTATTACTACGCAATATTTTCGCTGTCGTGCGATGTTGCCGTTGTGGTGCGGCGCGGGGTGGCGCCAAAAAAAACTTTTTGACAATTATCTCTTGCCTAACATCGTGTTATCATTTCGCTCATTTGGTGCAACAATGACGTAATTACACTTTTAGAAATTTTACAGGAGAGCCAATCAAAGATTTCTATTAAAGGTATGGGATGTTTATGGGACTTTTTACAAACGTCGTGATTTTAAAAGTAAGTTCAATATGTGTAGTTTCTATTAAAGTCCCAATCTACTCGGTACATTGTACATAACCCAGATTATAGACATAAATAAAAAAAGGTACCTGTAAATACGTCACTGTTGCTTCAGAATTCAAAATAAAAAATAACGCGCTCACTAGGAATTTTTGCATTTGTGACAAAATAAAACTAAATAATTGAATTAATCAACGTAAACATTTATTTATGAATGTTAATTAAATATTTTAAAACTCAAAAACACTTCTAAACTTAAAAAAATAGGAAAAGAAGACATTTAAAAAATACTTTCATAAAAAGCTGAGTAATAGCGAGGAATAATGTTTTTTTGTAGCAGTTCCTTTAGATCAATTTTCTTGTTAGCAGAAATTTCTCGTTTTGAAGTATATGCTCGAACCAAATTGATATCTTCTATAGCCTTAGTTATTCGTTGACTAGTAGATCTTTGTTTCTTTTTTTTTATTTCAGCTTCACTCCAGTTATCGTCGAATTTGAGTTTGTACTTGTATACTGCATCGTTGTCTTTCGTAAATTCTATTGCTTTAATATCTGAGGTTTTAATGGTGTTCCCATCCACATCTTTGACAGTATTAAGTTCGATTTCGTCAGATAATTTTTTCAAATCATAAAAATCATCGAAATTTAGTTCTTCAATATTAAACTGATTGCCTTTTACCTTTGCAGATCTTATTATTTGGACATACTGATCTGGTACGTAAATAGCGCCCGACTTTTTGGCTCTTTTTATAGCCTTTTCAATAATGGAGTGGGCTGCATCTCCCTCATTTTGCGTATGTCCCCTTATTAAAAATTTGTGTGTGATTTTATTAATTCGTAGTGTTTTGACTGCATACAAGTACATGGAAAAAATAAATCTGAAAAAAAAAAATACAAATATTAGACACGTCACAAAACTACAAAAAACATTCTTAACAAATAAAACGAACCTGTTTTTTTGCTGCCCGCCACAATTGTCACTATAAAATGTGATGTTACAACCAGGGCGATTATTAGCTACACGTTGCAGGTACTTAAGGACACAGGAACCAATCTCAACTGGTCCTCTACCTCCTAGAGCCTCATGCCAAAAGTAACAATAGGTTTGTTGGTCCTTTACATCTGATACCTATAAAACAAGACAGTTTTCAAATTATTGACAAAAAAAAAGAGTATCAAAGAATAATTTGAGCTATAATTGGTACGTACTGTAAAGTTCAAGCAGTTCAATTTTGATTTATAGTAAAAAGACGAGGACTCGCCGACTGGCACTGGCATAACTGCTTGAAGATCATAAATTGCGACTATTTCGTTACTATCTGTATTCATACACATTTCTATGTCAGTCTTCTTTTCCATTCGACTAAGTACTTTCTGCCGGCAATGTTCTGTGTATTGAGTCTCTAGGTTTTCTTTTTCCTCTCCAACAGCATTTTTAAATTGTTCACAGATATCGCATTGGTCTTTTTTTGGCACAAAAAACGAAATATTAAATTCCGTATTAAATATGCGAAAGTATGAATCGTAATTTGCAGCCTCTTTGTTTTCGGATTCTCTTAATCTCTTATAATCGCGATGCAGATGTGCTATTGTTAGGCCACCATCAATATATTCTCTAGTGGTGTTGGCCCGGAGATAATGGCTCTCAATTCTACTAATTGAATTTATATGATTCCGGACAGATTCTTGTAGCTCAGAACTAGTCTTTCTATGATTTCCATGGCAGCCACGTTTGTCAGTTGGTGCTACGCCGTTAGATTCATTTCTTGTCTTGGCCTCGATTACGGTACGTAAAGTACGTTCGGAAATCCCCAATGTATTTAACAAAAATAATTTGCATACCCTAAAACTCCTACCATTACACATCAAGGAACAATAAGTATTAGGTTTTCTGTTCTTTTCTACACCAGTTTTCAAACGACGTTGTGCCAATTGTAGCACAGTAATTGATGAATTCAAAAAATCACGCTGTCTTTGAAGAGACGATAAACCCCAATACATTTTGAAAATATCAGTTCTTTGCTCTTCTGAGATGTGTTCTGAACATTTATATTTGCATTTGGTAGAGCAAGGGGGCTTAATCTCTTTTGCTGGAATGATCTTGCCCGTCCGAGAAGTATACTCATGACCTGAATTCTTCAGCTGAGCACGTTGATTTTTCTTCCAAGCCGCTGGATTTCTTAACCTTTTTTTTGTTTTCTTATTAGTTGATTCTAGATTTTGATCAATGTCAGTAGATTCATGGTTTTGAATACTATTGTCTTCCGGCAGATCTTGACCATCGTTAACTGCATTGGGGTTGTTGTCTTGGTTTGAAATTAAAGGTTGATTCTGCGATAAAATTGAAACACTTTGTTTAGAACTGTTACTAGATGATGAAGAGCTTGATGATGAGGAAGAGCTTGATGATGAGGAAGAGCTTGAAGAAGAAGAAGAACTTGATGATAATGATCTTCGTCTACTACCTATTACTGGACATGTACGTTTAACTTTTTGAGGACAATATTCGTCACCA